>JAVHKY010000054.1:12752500-15152500 GCA_035079385.1 Aspidiotus rigidus | reverse complement strand
TGAATTGGTTTGAATTTCGCTTATCGGGTATCTTACATAAAACAAATATATCAGTTCTCCATTTTCGTGTATATTTTTCCTCGATTTATCAATAATATTCTATCTTCTCACTCGTTTGCGATTCACTTAGGTATCGATATGTAATCGAAAATTTTCTCTTTTTTCAGCAATCGTGTATGAGGAAGTTCATAATTCTGCTGCATTTTCTGATAATACTCGCATTTTCGGTGTTTCTAATACTACTAGTCGTGTACGCGCCGGTCAAGTTGAGTTGAAAGAATGGAACCAGGCCTGCGTTTCTTCCACATCCTCCGCCAATCGTCCCAATACTTACGAAGCCTACGATCATCCATAAACCTCCTTCACTTGCCTTCCGACCCTTGAGCATAAGTAGAGGGAGAGGCTGAAAGTTTTTCGATTCCATTTCATCAGCAGCGAACAACTGCAAGTAGGAAAACGAGGGTGTCTTTTTAATCGTTCGCAGGACTGCGAATGATGTAATGAGGGAGTTTTTCAGCTGAGCATTTACACTACTATTTATCACTTATTTTTGTACAGTGTAAATTAATACCACGAAGTACCTGTAATTTCCCTAGTATTAAGATTTTTCATCGTTTGTATCGATTTGCTAAATTTTTATAACTTACTTCTTATCTCGATAGCTACTCTAAAATGATTCAATCATAGGGGGTATAATTTTATTGCTGTAATTCTGAATGCCATAAGTTACCAACGCTATTTATGTGGCGTACAATTTTTACGGATATTATTTCTTATCTCAGGGTATAACTCGTGTTTTTTTTTTTTTTCGTAGAAGTAAGACGTATATTATTGTCTTCCAAAATTTCAGTAATGTAGATTGACCTTTACATAATTTAGTTGCATAATTCTTTCCTTTTTCTTCGTTTTAGATAAACTATTTTGTACTATTGGTGATATTTTTCGAATTTTATTCTTTACGTTGTGTTAAGTATATTTAAGTATAAAGTTTCGAAAAAATTATGTACTTTTATGAGGCATTAAATATGTAACTGTGTCAAGTTCTTCTTCATTGACGCTAAAGTTCGTTCGTGAATATTATCGTTCTCGACTATTTTTCCGAAGTTCGAGGCAAATGAACAGTTTGACTTCTGCCATATTTTTCTAGTAAATAATTGTGTACTTCTAGGTAAACATTGACGAATACTCGAGTACGACAATTACGTCAGTCGACTTTTTACAAGCTGCAAATAATCACCAGAATTCGATGATAAAATTTTATCCAAAATAATCACAATGAATGCTAAGAAGAAACGAATACGAATTTTTTAATTCCGTAAATGCCTTAGGGTAGAAAGAATAACCAAAATTTACAATATTACAATTAGCGAAAACGCGAACAGAATAACGTTAACAAAATCCTCAACAATTAAACGAAAACATTATCATTAAAAAAAAAAAAAAAATTATAATAATTATCGTACCGTTATAATGATAATAATTTCTATAATCCTAAAATCACATTTATATTAAATGACTCGGAGAGGTAGAAACGATGATGTGACAGGCGAGAATAAAAAATATTCATCTCTTTCAACGCCCACACCTCAAAAAAAAAAAAAGGATACATTATTAAAATTCCAATCTTGGCTTTTTAAAGGATATACTTTACCACTAACGCATTAAAATGAAAGAGATGATATAGTAATAGGACAGAATATTGATACTCCGTCTTTCTGAACTCAGAATAGACTCGTCCATAGAGGAGAGAAAAATTAATGAATTGAGTACAACGCATGATTCGACTTGATTGCAATACAAAACAACAAATAGAAAATCCATACTTATCGAACTTAGAAAATACACCTACGAAGTTTTAGCAAATGAAACTGCCGATGGTAGTTGTGAAATATCGAGACGTTCAACAAACACATACGGTAAGAGTTCGGCATGTTTTTCCCGTTCATGTCGACGCTTAGTCGTGGTACTCATGAAATGTTTAGAACAGAATGAACACCGAGTGAATTTGTCAGTATGGCTTTCACGTACATGATCCTTATATGTCTTCATATCGGACGTAGTGAAAGAACAGAAATCGCATACCATAGATCGATCCGACTTCTTCGACCTTCCTTTCGTGGAAACTTTAGCCACTGGAGATTCGCATTCATCTTTCTTATGATTCTGAATAGGGCTCATATCAGGTAATCGCTCATCTCGCTTTTTACGTTTCGATGATTCCGCTACTCTGGAATCTTTACCGGAACGAGAAGACGATTTTTGAGATTCGGTAATCACATCATAATTCGCAGATCCTAGCGAAAGTTCTTCATTCATTTCGAGTAATTTGATCATTTCATTTACGACATTGGCAACATCTTTATCGATCTCATCATTCTCTGAAAACTGACTCCACTCGTGTTCCGAGGCTTCGGTAGAAAAGGATGTGGAAGGTAACACTACCGTGGAAAGTTCGGATGACGAGCAGGATGTTGATTCATCTTGCAAGGTCTCTATTTCTGGCAAACTAGTGATTTGGGTAGGATCCGATGAACTGTCAAACACCTCGTCTGATCCAAGCGTAATTATTTCGTACCAAATATCTGGGCTTTCTGTTTCTTTCTTCAAGATTAATTTTCTCTTAAGCTCCTTGATTTCGGCACCATTTAAGACAGTGAGAGGTATTTTTACTGGTATTGAGGTACGACTCGAATCAATTTTAACAATTTCTTCGACATAAGGTGATGCGTTTCCACCCGATCTCGAGTCACAACTCGATTCAATTTCTACAAATGTCGCGACACTGTTTGTTTCAATTTCACTTAATGTCGGGATACAATTTGATTCAACTTCATCGAATTGCTCGGTATTAATCTGTTCAATTTCCTGTACAGGTGGAACACAAATCGATTTTATTTCACTCACGCGCTGAGTGCAACTCGATTCTAAATGCAATTCTCGACTAGTAGACGTTTCACCTTCCCCAACAAAGTCGTTCAACGTTTTTTCAGCAAAAGGCGACGAACTTGGCTTATCGCAGTCATGTAAATGCTCGTGTTCGTCCAGCAACGTATCACCTTGAATTTTGCTTTTAAAGAAGGTTTCATGAACGGAATTCCTACGTGGTCTCCTTTTATAAGAAATTTCATGGATGGAATTTCTGCGTTTCTTCAACGCACGACCGTCTCGAGTATTTTGGTCTTCTTCACTTTCGATTACCGCGCTAGACCGTTTAAGCGGTTTATCGATACACAAACCATTTAAGATACTTTCCGTCTTCTTTTGCCTTTGTTTCCTTCTCGCAGGGGTACAACTGATCTCTTTGGGCAAAGTTTCTTCAAGACTTGGCGTATCGTTTCCCGGCGCACTAGAAACGATTTTGAGTTTTTCGACCTCCTTGGTCCGGGTAACGTTCCTTCTTAATCTTAAATTTCTAGACGAAAGATTCATAAGATCGTGAGGTGACGTTCCATCATCTTTTTCTTCATTAATCATGGCCGTAATTGGATTTACTGGAGCTACTACCTCGCCTCCACAATTAGTAGCGATTTCGTAATCACTCGGCAAGTCTTTTTCGCCATCAATAATAAGTCTGTCCCCGTAATTACAGGACTTCCTTCGTTTTCGTTCTTTTTTCGCAGTGGTATTCGGCAAATCTTTTTCACTTTTCTCGCCCTCCTTGGTGATGAAATCATTATTCTCCGTTTCATCAAGAACAACTCCGTCCCCGTAATTACACGACTTTCTTCGTCTTCGTTCTTTTTTCACACTGGTACTCGGCAAGTCTTTTTCGCTTATTTCGCTCCCATTAATGGAATCATTCTCTGTTTGATCAAGAACAAGACCGTCCCCGTAATTACAGGACTTCTTTCGGGTTCGTTTCTTTCTCATACTGGCACTCGGTAAATCCTTTTCGCTGATTTCGCTCCCATAGATGGAATCATTATCTGTTTGGTCCAGAACAAGTCCGTCTCCGTAATTGCAGGACTTTCTTCGCGTCCGTGTCTTTTTTGCACTGGCCTTTGGCAAGTCTTTTTCGCTTATTTCGCTCCCATTGATGGAATCATTGTCTGTTTGATCCAGAACAAGTCTGTTATCGTAATTACCGAACTTTCTTCGGGCTCGTTCTTTTCTCACACTGGCACTCGGCAAGTCTTTTACGCTGATTTCGTCTTCATTGATGGAATCATTCTCTGTTTGATCCTGAACAAGTCTGTTACGGGACATGCTTCGTGTTCGGGACATGCTTCGAGTTCGGGACATACTTCGTGTTCGGGACACGCTTCGTGTTCGTTTCTTTTTTGTACTGATACTCGGCGAGTTTTTTTTGTTTACTTCACTCTCATTGATGGAATCATTATCTGTTTGATTCGGAACAAGTCTGTCATCGTGATTACCGGAATTTCCTTGGGTTCGTTCTTCTTCCGCACGGGCACTCGATGAGTCTTTTTCGCTTATTTCGCCCTCATTCATGGGATCATTCCCTATTCGATTAGGAACAAGTCCGTCGTCGTAATTACCAGACATTCCTTGTATTCGTCCTTTTTCCGCACTGGCACTCGGCAAGTCTTTTTCGCTGATCTCGCCCTCATTGACGGAGTCATTCTCCGTTCGATCAAGAACAAGTCCGTTCTCATAATTACTGGACTTTGTTCGTTTTCGTTCTTTTTTTGCAGTGGTCAAACCATTGGAACGCTTCGTTTCGAGCTTCGGACTCTCTTTCGTACGCGATTTGATCGATCTAGAGAGTTTGGCAATTGGACTAGAATCTTGGATTTTTCTTCTGTTATTTCTACGTATTTTGTTTACAACCATATGCTGTCGCACGTGCTTCGTAATATTCACTTTCGTTGTTACGTGATAGTCGCAATCTGCGCAGAAATAATCTCTTCTCCTTGAATTTGATCTCTCTGATGGTTTAACTTCGTTCACAGGAAGCGAAAGGGAATTTTGAAATGTAGCGCAATCTGTCGGCTGAGAAACGTGAACGGGGTCTATGAGGATCGGAACCTAGATGAAGAAAATAATAAATATAGCTAAGTGTCAAATTTCTTTTTATAAATTTGAGGGTCTCGAGACTCACTAATTCTGCCAAATTCGACGTCATCGCCATATCTATTGGAACATCATTACTTTCCGAGCACAAATAGATATCGTTCATGTTATCGAACTGTAAAACAAAAATAGAAAATCTTAAGTTTCCATGCTGCGTGATCACAAATGAACAGAGAACAATCTTATTGCTCAAATCACCTTGTTTAGACTGTTATCCCCCATTTCCATAGACAATGAATCAAGCTTACGACAAACCTAAAAATATGAATGTGGTTAATTAGATTTTTGATTTCGTATTGTAATCAATGAGAACACGTTACCGGGCACGTAATTTTTATTAAAGTAGAATAGCAGACGGGTTTCGCAGTTTAACAGTGAATTGCATCATCAGTGTAAAAAATAAAAATTACGAAAAAAGTACGGGAGGTTGACGAATACATCAAGACTCTTCTATCTCATTGAAAATCACGTGTTCTTATTGACTGAAATTATGAATTAGAATGAAGTTCACTTGATAATAGGTGAACCGAGTTTAAAGTCAAAACATAGACTTACAGATGAATTTCTGTGATCTTCGACCGTAGACGGTTGATAATCAGATTTCTTTTCCGATGGAATATTTACTTCCGATAAGAACTTATCTTGCAGTACACCTAGGGGAGGAACGCCGCATCGTTAATAATTCAACCGTCGTTAAGGAGGATATTCGTCCAAACACTTACTTCGCTTGCGTTTCTCCTCTTTTTTCAACCTCGGGACCGGCATTTCGATGAACAATCTACTATGATCGATCAAAGAAAAACTGAAATCATCCTGGTTACCGAGCGGATTCCATATGATCTCATCTTGCGGGAGGTATTTCTTAACTCTCAACAGGAATTCGTGTTTACCAGTTACTGCATTAAAACGTTTTGCAACTATTTTGTCAACAACGAAATACTGGACGTCATCGGAGTTACAATCACTGTCTGCGTTGCTTTCCAATTCATCCTATGAAATTACAAAGACAAAAAAGAAGTTTATGATGCAACGCAAAGAATCGCGCTTATCAGCGAGAACTTACTTCATCGACTATGTCTTCGTTAACGACAGGAGGAAATACAGTTGGATCATCGAACTAAATTATAAAAAACGAAAAACTTTAATATAAATTTTGAGATCAGTATAAGAACCAGACGATGAGTTGCATAACTTACGTTGTTCAGAAAATCGTCCACATTACACGTTTCATTATTGATAAATTCCGGAGGATTCAAGATTCCTGATCTGTCGCTGTCAGGTGAACTATTCATACAACCAGACGTATCACATTCAATGTTGGAACGATCATTGCACTGTTTTCGAAGCTTCTCGTTTTTCTCTTTCTGTAATACGAAAATGGAGATGTACATCCGAATATAGCATGCCTTGAGATTACTCCGTATATTGAATGAAAGTTGAATTACCTCATTTGAGTCATTTTCCAATATTTTCATATGTATGGAAATGGAAAACGTTCTTCCATCTTCGGTGTTCACTTGAGCTAAATTCACTTCTTTAGTTTCGAATAGCTTTTGAAGCTCTTTTACTGCTACGTTAACCATGATGACTACGAGTTAAAGGAATACTCTGTTCCTGGAACGTAGATTTACAAACGTTACATGTGTTCCATAATCGACGCGACGTAGATATTAATGTTTACTTCACCCTTCTACTAAATAAGACTGAGTTCATAACACGTTGCACACCTCTCGTAACTTACCGACAAGGAATTCATACGATGAAACTACCACCTCCGGATCACCAGCAGGAGCTGAGAAGTTTTCTAATGTCGTCTTGAATCACGTACGCCGAACAGTGGTTACACGCATCATAAAATAATAGAGCGATTTAAAAAAATCGAATGTCAGGCGAACGCGGATTACACTTGATCATTCGCGAAAGAGCACAAAAAGAATCAAGCTGATCACTTTTATTTCATACACTAAGATTATAATTGTGATTGAACAAAGATAAAATGAAAATGTTTAGCAAATTAGAGCGAATACATTCTAATGAGTAATACATAGTAATGGAGATACAGAACATTGAGAACATATGATCACGATTATGAAGTCCACAAGATGTAACGAACGATGTTACAAACAATTTCAGAAAGTGATGACAACAGACACGAAACAAACGCCTGAATGCCAGACTGATTGCGCTTCCCACGTGATTGGCTACATTTGATTGGATAGAAACAAATTCAGGAAAAATTATTCTTATCAACATTTTCGATGGTCGGAACGTGATTGGATAATGAATATAGTACCAGTGTAATTTTTTTGGAGGCAAAAAAAAAGGGAAATTACAATTCTTATAATTTTGAACTATCTTCCATGAAATTATTGGACATTATTGGAATTTTTTTCAGATTCTATCAATCTTTTCCGATATTTTTGTTTCTTTTCTTCTTTAGAATTGTCTTCTTCGTTTTTTAAAAGGTATTTTTTACAAGCCCTCTAACCGCTGCAACATTGCTTTCTTTGTATCTTGGATCGGAATTCGGAATTCGACTTTCTAAACTTTAGCCAAACTGCTACTTTGGCGGCAATATTGATTATTGATGTTATTGACTCAAGATTTCTCGAATTGTGAAATAACAATGCTTTACTGTTTCGTTTAAATAACTGAAGAACATGTCGAAAAATTGCAAACGACATTACTTCTCAATCGAAAGTATTCTAGCAACTGAAGAACAGCTGTCATGTACTTTTTTGAAAGACGACGATCATATCGGTAAGTAACCCGAAAGAATTATATCTACGCGTTTGTAACTGTCCTCTTCAAAATGTTATTGTCTCGACCAAGAAATTCGTTTCATTTCTAGGATTCTTAGAACCCGGTTCAAAGGGGGATAAAATAACAGGCGGTACAACTTTGCAGTTACCATTCTGGATCGCTTCCTCTTTCGTTCCCTACCCCCGAGCGGTAACCATAGAATTTCCAAAACCGTATAAAAAAATGTTCAGGTTTGATAATCCGTTACTTCGATTCAGGTGAATGTGTTTCTCCATTCTAATATTCCTTTACGTATTTCAGAGATGTATTGAAGGCCGATGCCACTGTGGTAGATTTACGGTCATTATCACGATTCTATTTCATTTTGGGGCAACATCTTACGAAGTTGAAACATCGAGAGTCACCGGAATTGGCCATCATCCTCACCCGGGTACGTCCTACAGAATACCTTCAATCTCAATTTTTAGTGCTCGATCTCATGTCGATGTAACACTTTTCAGACTCTTCGTGATAGATTTAGAATGACAATGGACTCGGCGCAAAACGGCGCCACGGATCAAATTAAGAAACTCGATTGGTCTGAAATGCAGGTTTTCAACGACGCGAAGAAATCCCAAGAAATGCTGGATTCTTGGCTGAAAAACGATAATGATGTCATCAAGGCTTCTTCGATGATAACTAGTCATAAGAGGAGAAAAATTACGAATGCCGACATATTCTAAAAATGTTTCTGTATTAAACTTGTTATCTTATCGTTATTTGATTCCTAAGACGAACCAAACCAAGTACACTGGAAAATATTTCGAGTCTAGAAACGAAAACTTTTTTTTCATTTCTATTTTCACTATGTATATTGTAGATTAAAGACTATCTGTGATACCAGCAGTGCCTTTCAATTCAGTGCAAGAGTAGCTCTAGCAATAAACACTTCTCGATCAAAACAGCTGATAATTCGAAATAAGTGAGGGTATTTGAAGAGAGCACGTTTCGTCTTGATAGATAACATATTCAATACCGCCAAGCAGTATTGGGTTCTTAACGCTACTTATCGTAAGACCATTGTCCGTTTCGTTCCTTGCAGATGAAAAAAAATGAATTCTTTCCTCAATCAGGTTAGTATTTAAATATTGGATGCGCTATATGTGTTTCAAATATGTATTACTAAGAATTTTTACTTGAATGTAGGGTCGATGCCGAGTTTGTGGTCAAATGTTCTGTTGTCGCGAGCATCAACTCGAACACGAGCGTGTAGCGCACGACGAGTACGCTGACTGGTTAGACATGCTTCCGATTCTATGTCGCAGATGCCATCGTACCATTACCAACATCCACGATATGAAGGGTAAATGTATTCAGTTTAATAAGAGGCACACCCTAAAGATAAAAAACCCAATGGATATTATCATTACTACTCCTACAAATTCGGAACGCAAACGAATGATATCGAGAGTGCAAGAGACTGAAAAATTATCCTCATCTTCTGAGATTGAATTAGACGCGACTTCGTTGGAGTCGAGGAAAAAAATGACTGCTTTTCGTAGGCTAAAGAAACAACTGTCGCCCATTGTTGTGGTTGACTTCAAAGATATCAAGACCCGTAATGATATCATCAGTACAGTTTTCTCGCCGCAATTCAATATCACCCAGAACATACTTAGCGGAGACGCGAAAAGCAGTACTCCCTTATACGACGAGAAGGAGAATCTACCTGTGATTGCTATCTTCGATAAAGCCGATATGTCTCTGTATAAAACTCCTCCAACCATTCAAAGTAGCTCTTTGGTGGTCGTCTCTGCTTTGAAAAAATCGACAGTATGCGGAAGCATTATTAAAGGCAGTAGTTCAAAAGTTATGAAGAAATCGCATGGTCGGCGAGTCACCTTCGAGGTGGCGAAGACCACCGAAATTGAAGATTCAGAAAATTCTGTGTACGTAACTCCTGAAGTGGATATTTCGAACAGAAACCGATGTAGAAGGAGCGCAGACGAGAGAGAACTAACGATCAGTTTTGAAAGAGTCGAAAATGACGAGAATTCCAAAGTCCAAATATCTATCTACGGTACTCTCGAATCGGAACCTATTATTCAAGATTCGAATGCGGAACCCGAAACAAGAAGCGATTGTACCGCGGTTGCTGGACTGGTGCGGAATGTGAAATCAGCTGTTACTGGATTACCACGAATGATTTTCAATGCTTGCGGATGGAGTATGCGAGTTATCCGTAAACGAAAGAGTGACGATATATCTCCTGTACGGTCGGAGAGACAGAAACAACGTTCATTAAAACGCAGGCCGATTTCTTCGCACTGGGTAAATTTGTCTGGAAATTCATTACGAAGAAGACCTTTGTCCGCGTATCATGGCATTGATGATAATGATCTCTGAATTGACGAATGCAGTCTATAATGCTTATAAATGTTCAAACTCTCAAATTAATTTATCTGTTGAAAGTACGTACTTGTATGATGAAATCAAGTCAAAGTTACCGTCCCCCTTTCTCTCTCGTTTTGTATAGATTTGTAATTTTTTTATTTGGAAATATTTCTGATGTGGAATTATTTAAAATTGGAATAAGTCATAGACGCACGAATGTTTGTATCTAAGAATGTAATAAAGATACGTGATGAAAAATAATTTATTTAGATAGAGGATGAGGGGAACTTCGAATAACTTCGATCTAGGATTATCGAACTGTAAAGATCAGGAGAGGGGTCTTGCAAAATTTCCTTCTAAGCAGCTATCTCGTGGTATTCAAATGAACGTGTAGCCCAGAGACAAAAGTGTAATGAAAACAATAATATTAGAAGAGGAAAAGAATTCGGCTCTGCTCGCGCACATCAAATTAATACACATAAATAACGGAAAAGCGAGTCTATTCTGACGTTTCGACGTACTTAGACGTCTTCTTCCGAGTGAATGAGTGGATAAATATAGACAAGTTAAACGAAAAGAATAAAGAACAAATTTAGATCCGTCGAAAGAGTAAAATTTCAACTCCCTCTAACCGATTTAGTAATTTGCCTTTAATGTGCGGACGGAGGAAACGGTGAAGTCGTGGTTCTCTTCGAAGCAATATTTCGTCATGACAGACTCATCTGCTTTCTCTTTATTGTACGCGACGCGATGACCTGAAATCCTGATGCAGGCATGCCCAACCTTTTTCAACAAGCGGGCCCCTTTCAGTTAGGTAAGAATAATTGAAGCTTTTCGCGGGCCGTAGGTTGGGCATGCCTGTCGTACTCGTAGTGGATAGAGGTCGAGTCCAGTTTGCCCCGATCGGACCTAGCAGGGCAATAGTATGGCGCGCTGGCGTCGCACTTGGTCAAAACCAATAGCAGTAGAGAATATTTTATCCTTTCGTTGATAAGACTCTCGCCAGCTCGCCTTGCCAAGTTCGAGGTGCGTCTTTAAGGTTAGATGAGACGATTCCAATTCAAAAGGGGGATTAAGTCCTACTTTGTAATTGTAATTCTTGAGTACATTTTCTCTGACTTGTTACCCAGGAAGGGCATGTGGATCCATCAGGTGCGCCTAGAAGCACCTTGAGTTGGGAGGTTCGATAATTGCGGCCCAAAAACTCGGAGTTCTATGAGTTGCGACCCATAGCCCAATGAAAGATGTACAAATAGCGGCCCCTGTCCCGGAGGGTAACATGCGAGTTGCGGCCGATCAACTTGAAGTTTGAATTCCGGCCGAAAATATGAATGAATTGCGGCCGCCTAATTTTTCTGCAGTTAGACAACTTGTTTGACTAGATGCAGGATGAGTTCATCCATGGCACACGAATAGATGAATCAGCTGGCAGTTTTCCTGAAAAGACTGTCACAAATTTTCAATGAAGTTCATCACCGATGACGTCGCAATGCGATATTTGACAACGATATCACGCTAATTTCTTGCAGTGAATACCTATATCGATTCCAATAGGAATAGCACTGGTAACATTGGATCATAGGTATACATGAGTATTTAAAAATGAAGAGAAAATAACTAAATGAGGAATGAAAAGTTGATTCTCAAGTACTGAATAGCTTCTGGATTACAAATAATATAAACTTTTTATTGCTTATTTATTCTTCATTTTGGAATGCTGATGCATGATCGAATGTTACCAATGCTATTCTTATGGGAATCGATGTTTGCTGAAAGCTGCAGCACTGCATATTTACTATTCTCTGTTCACATTAAGGAAGGATAGAAATATGACCTCGAGAACGGAACGCTCCGGGTAATTTTAATCTACCGTTCCGTTCTCAAGGTCATATTTCTATCCTTCCTTAATGTGAACAGAGTATAAAGTAAGTTCCAAATAAGAGCGGGCACTCTTATTTGGAACGTACTGTTATCAGTTGACGTGCCGTCAGGGTGATGGACTTTATGGTGAAAAATCTCTTCTCTTCTTTTTGTCTTCTTTTTGGAATGTCAATTAATGCTTGTTTCTCCTGGTGTTTTCCATCATTTGTCTACAATTTTCGCTTGTTGAATTTTCAGAGAGCTTTTGATGGGTATATCTGTGACTGTAAAAGAAGTGACTCTGAATGCTTGAATCAAGAAATGGTGCAGATAAGCTCATCCCCACAAAAATTAAACGCTATACGCACATCCAATGATCATTTTCATTTATCTAGGCCTATTAATCATAAAGGATTAGTTCACCAAACTTAGTCTTTACTAATGAAACCTTGAGTTATTTCTTCTTTTTTTTTTTTGATTTTTAAAATCATTCTTCCATTATGTCCGGGACGTAGGTCACATATTCCTCAAATTCCTGAATCCAATCGTTTTCGTTCAAAAACGCTACTGCTGCATCGTTTATGGCCAAATTCGGCACTAAATCGTCTTTTGTTATAGTTATTTCAGGATTCAATGGATCAAAACTAGTGTATTTCTATAAAACAGAATGTACTCATATATTATTTTTGTAGTTATTTGGTATCTCCGAGATTTTCGCTACAAAAGGATTGTAGCAAACAACAATAATTACTAAAATTATGAAATTATAATCTCCATAAAATGTACCTCAAGATGGCTTTCGATATCTTCCCTTTCATAAGTATCTCCTTTAGGTGTGATGACAGCGTCGTGCAACAATTTGTAATTCATTCTACCACAAAGATAGTCTGGCAACTCACGTCTCTATAGAATTCAAGAAATTACTAAAATAATGCCGCATTTTTTTTTTTTTTTCTCTCAAGACTAAGGTTTCTGCTTACTTTTGTTCTTTCGTCGGCTCTAGATAATATCGCCGTCAAATCCTTTATATCCTCTTTCTGTATAAAAAAATTAACGTGAGAATACGCTTTTCCATTCATCAGAGGAGAAAGAAAATTGAGCAAATTCTTTAATATAAGCCTACTCACATATTTCTGCTCTATTTCCCTAATTTTTTCGTTTCGTTGATCTTCACTTAGTTCTCTTTCTTTTCTAACTTCATCAATCTGGCGTTGCTCGTCTTCTCGCATCAGCTGTTTCAGATAGGGCTGCGAATGAAGAAATTATTATTTCCGTTACCCTCTTATGAAGTCTTAAAGTGACTTTTCTTGATAATTGGCTGAATTAAAAAACTAAGAAGAAAAAAAACTTGCATCCTACTTTGTTAGCTGTTCGGCGTGGCCTTCCTTAACCAGTTTTCTTTGTTTATCCTTTTTGTAAATAAAGATTGAACTTTGTTCCTCACTACCTTGGGAGTTTGAGCTTGAAAGTCCATATTTTTCCAAGTTTCCCAGAATCGAAATTTTTCCAAGACCTCCTCCTATCATATCTTGCTCGGAGGTCGTAATTTTTCCAAGTCCCCACCTATCACATATAGTTTGGCGGTCGAAATTTTGTTAAGCACCCCTCCTATCATACAAAGCTTAAAGGTCGAAATTTTTCCGTCATTTTTCTTCAAATTACCCCCATAAAAACAGGTTTCCTGTTAATACTTACGAATAAACCTAGTTTGTTTTCAGCTGCTAACCGCTCTTCTTCCCTGGCTCTCCACTTCTTTCTTCGAGCTGATCTGAGTTGAGATGCGATATCGTCCCCAAAACTTAAGAGGTTTTCTTGGGCGGACGTAAAAGCTACATCAAACAGAAAAGCGTTACAAGGAAATCTGTAAACAATTTGTGGAACAACTAGTGCCAGACTAATACGTAATCACGGTGAGCCCAGACTTCTGGCGCTGAACAAAAAAAAAGCCAGAAGATGCCAAAAATTCAGGAAGAAATTAGGATACCATTGCAAATTTTGCAATGGCGAGCGGGGAACCCGCAAGTTCCGTGTTCCATGGAAAACAGCCACCCAAAATCAGAATTTGGATGCGAATGAGGATTTTCAAGTCCCTACGTATTTCCATCACCCCTCCTGTCATAATATAGCTCAGAAATCGAAATTTTTTCCAATCTCCTCCTATCATTGGAAATCGGAGTTTTTCCAAGTCCCTCTTCTATCATATATAACTTACAAGTCGAGACTTTTCTATCATATATAGCTGGCAAGACGAAATTCTTTCAAGTCCCCCTCCATTAATATATGGCTTGAAATTCCCTCTACTGCGACATTTTTTAAATCGTGTAACCTTAGCTTGATGACGTCATCAATCTCGGATTGCTCGTGGAGCGAAAACTCCCGGAAAATGCCTTCCAACAAAAGGGATAGCGGATTCCCATCTAAAATTTTAGAAATTTTTGAACCTAATGTAAAAAGGCGCCAAAAAGTTGATAGCCTTACCGCGCTGCAAGAGATCCAGCGTTGGGAACAACTACATTTTTGATGACGTAAGGACTAAATATGGCATCCCACATCCTCACTCACATTTGTAGGGCTTATTTTCTGATAAACTAGAATTAATTTTGATTGGACGTAGCCCAATGAGAAGTGGGTCATGAGGTAATTTCTGACTGTGGAGAATTGGGAGTCGATCCCTGAAAGTGAGAATTGAAGAAGTTTTCAACATAAAACATGGGATAGGCTTCTTAAGCTTGTTTATTCTCGCGGCCCTAACGTAAATTTCCTGAAGAACTCAATTGGGACTTTCCTTATTATTCTAATGTTTATTAATATTCCATTATATTGAGAGAAACTATATTTTGAAAGTATACTTACATGTTTGTAAAAATTTCACAGCTTCATTGAATTCTTCGAGTTCGAGGTAAGCCGAGCCCAGAAAAAAATTCGCCTTCACGTCCCAATGGTCCATGTCTAAAGCTGTCTTACAGTCACTTATTACATGTTTATACTCGCCCAGTCGGTAAGCGCAGAAAGCTCGGTTTGTATAATATTTCAAAATATGAGGATTCCTCTCCTGTAAACAATGAAATAGAAAAATTTGAATACAGGCAAAAAAAAAAAAAAAACCAATCCTAAAAAGATATAAAATGCTAAATTAACGTTCTGCGAGAAAAATATAAAGATCATATTTTATGTCGGGACAGATTTCCAAGTCCCAAAGTCACCGTGTAGACAGACGAACAAACAAATTCGTTTTTACAAATCTCAATGTGATTGTCTAGATAAATAAACTCCTGAATGGCATCGTTCTTTACTTGTAGAATCTCTCGAGCCTAAAACAGCACTTCTCAAACTATGCTCCGCGGAGCCCAGAGAAATTTTAAGAGTTAATGCAAATTGCATTGAACGTCTTACAATTTTTTTGAATTGTCACAATCTTTAAGGGCTCCGCGTCGAAGAGTTCCGCCAACAAAAAGTTTAGGTAGAATCCAAGAATAAATTACTGCGAATGGACGTACATATACTGAAATAAGAGGGATTTAAGTGAAGATATGAAACAATCATTTTCCCTCGAATATGCACGTCTCCCCCCCCCCCTTACTCTGAAAATTAAGATCGGTAAGTCATCTTTAATGAGTCTTACCACTAGTAATATTGAAATATTTTATTCATCGATAATGCATTACTCACAATTGCCTTGGTGTAACATTCAAACGCCTCTCGGTGGTCTCCTCTCGTTGAGAAATCATGCCCTCTTTCGCTATAGTCGTCTTCAGTCAATCTGGGATCTGTGAATAATGGATAAAGCTTTAATCTGGTAAAAATTATCAAGGGAAATGAACAAAATTTATTCAAATTTTCAACTCTCAAATATTAAGATGGACTACATTCGTGAATCAGAAAAGCATTTTCATAATGGAGTCTGTATACATTATCATTACACAGTCCACCCCATCCCTCTTATTGATCCCAATTCTGCCCTTTGTTTACTTAAACTACTCGAATTCAAACACCAACAAAAGGCAGCAAATTGTTTGGCTTTCAAAAAGGAAGAAATTTTGCTCACAGTTAGTTTCGAGCGCATTGACTTTTTCCTTCATTTACAAAAAGTCCATCGATCAAAATTTCAATCGAAAATGTTTTTGAAACCAGAGTGATTGCTCTATACAATGGGCAAATTCCCTCTCACCTTTGTATGTTTGACTCTCGAAAAATCTGAATTTTTCACGCCGACGGCGCGCTAGCACCATTTTAACGAATGGTTAATGCGGGAGGGTCGATAGGTTACACGGCATAAAAATAGTACTGGAGGGGTATTCAATTAGTTTTTTACCGCGGGTCTTTTTTATAGTTGATCTGGTCTGCAGGCCACCAGTGAAAAAGAGAAATTGATGTGAGAATCGCTCTTAGAGGTTTCTCGCGAGATACACGTAATGACCACGCGGGCCGCTAATTGAGTAGGCCATCAGTACTCCATAATATACTCTCTTTTGTCAAGTTTCAGAGGAAATCCGCTGAGCAGTCTGGGTTACTGACTCTCAAAGAGTCAATGTGAAGGTGAAAGGTATTTGTTATCTCTTGTTCTTCCATCATTTTTAAATATTTTATTATAAGTACAGAATGGATTTTCGGCCCTAAAAAATTTTTTATTTGGCTCCAAAAACCCTAAATTCGGTATTATCCGGCATTTAAAAAGTACAGCGCGAAATGAAAATAAAAAACATCTTTATCCGTGATAGACAGTCAAACTGTATTATACTAGGCTTACAGTAGGTCTAGGCCTTCTTTAAACTAGCTTTATCTAGGTCTAGGCTTCCTTGAATTTTCAATACCAAATCCCATTTGACTCCTAAAACAGGTTCCCTGCGTTCCTCGTTTAACTTCGTTAAGGAGCGCGTGTGTGTGTGTGTGCCATGGCTGCTGATAAGATAGGAAGACACATATACACATTCACACCGTGTAAACAAGCATTGTTGAAAAGTAGGGCCTGGCCGGCTAGGTAGGGAGAGACTATTGAAAGTTATCATTGTCCATTTAAAGTGAAACATTTGGAATGTATCTATATTGAAGCTTAAAATAAACATTGCCCCACCTTCACCTTTGACTGTTCTCACAATGGGCAAGGGGCGGACTGAGTATAAGAAAAAAGTTAGGTACCTGTGAGACACCCTCTCGAATCCGTTATGTCACTCCCTCTCTTGAATCATTCAACCAATGAGCAAGAGAGGACAGGTAAAGTTTGCACAGGTCAACTTGCATTCAAGCGAGTCCACATCATTCTGTTTACATTGAGCGAAAATACCTTTAGCGCTTTAAGGTGCCTACTGATGACAAAAAGGATAGGAAAAGATCGCAATCTTCCAATTGTAACTTGTTGACCCTTTGACTATTTAAATGTGCTGATGATAAGATACAAAGACACATATACATTTTTACATTGTGTAAACAAGCATTGTTGAAGTGCCGGGTACCTGTGAGATACCCTCTCTAATCCGTTGAGTCACTCCCTGTTTTTAATCATTACCCTCTCCAATCCGTTGAATCACTCCCTCTTTTGAATCATTCAACCAATGAGCAAGAAAGGACAGGTAAAGTTTGCACACGGCACCTTGCATTCAAACAAGTGCATATAGTTCGCTCAATCCTTTCAACCAGTTTAGTATGTTTACTAGCAAGTCCGGCGCGCCTACGGCGCGCCTCTTAGTTTTTTGTTTTTTCATTTTTATCTTATTCGAGAGCGCTATATAAACAGGATTCTTCCATACAACCTTTTTTTTTTCTTTCTTTCTTTATCGTTTCCTGAGTCTTCCAAATTGTTCTCTGCCTCAGTATCACACTCTTCCAGTTTTCCCTCTCTTCCTATTCTTCTTTTTCAGTTCTCTGCATCCATCTCCTCCAATTATCCATATGGTGATAATTGATTCTACGTGTCATCCTCTAATCTACAAATTAATGGAAGAAAAACGTTTCAATTCCAAGATTAGTTCATTCATTTCCCTTTTTCTCTTTCACTTTTTTTCTACATAAGATTTTTTTTGAAATCTTGTGTGTATTATATGTTGACAGTATAATTTGTTACTACAGTCGTTCCAATTTTCAGCGATGATTATTTCTTTGACCTCACTTTTTTACATGCAAATAATGTAACTCCTCCTATTTTCGAGTTGATTTAGTTGAGACTTTGAAAATCCCTTCCTTCATTTACCCTAATTAGAAAAAAATTTCTCAAGGCCCTAAATTTATTCCTTCGAGTCCACCCACCTCCAACTAACAGTTATTCTTGACATCGAGTCCTGATTTTTGTAATTCACTATTCTCTAGGGATTCTTCTGTTAAATCCTGATGATGTTAAGCGCATCTCCAGTTTTTTATGATGTCAACTACCTAACCTAAATCAAGGTTCAATAGGAAACCCATTCCATAGGGGGAGGGATTTTTGAAAATTTTGGTGTCTCGCCATCATTTACCTAGAACGATGATTGATATTTTTCCAAGTCCTTTTCCTGTCATATATATATATCTTGGAAGTTGAAATTCTTCCATGTTCCTCTCTTAAAAAATATAGCTTAGAGTTGAAAGTTTTTAATGTTATCAACTTGTCATAATTGCATAGGTCGATGTACAAAATGCGTTTTCAATTTCAACTCCTCTGATGGTTCAATTTTTTCCAAGTTCCTCTCCTGTCATACATAGCTCCATTCCCAATATTAAAAATCTTTTCAAATCTGACTCCTTTGATACTGAAAATTTTTCCTATCCCTTATCTATCATAATAGAGCTCAAATGTCTCAATTTTTCCGAGTCCCTCCTGCTATAGTTGGCTTAATTTTCAAAATTTTA
Organism: Aspidiotus rigidus; assembly: GCA_035079385.1. Taxonomy (NCBI): domain Eukaryota; kingdom Metazoa; phylum Arthropoda; class Insecta; order Hemiptera; family Diaspididae; genus Aspidiotus; species Aspidiotus rigidus. Next base: position 15,133,651 of record JAVHKY010000054.1, on the reverse strand, counting down.
TCAAATCTAATTCCTCTTTTTGGAACCCCTCCAATTTTGAATTCAATTCTCAATGTCAAAACCAATCCGTCCCATAGAAGAGGATGTGGGAATTCCTTATTCAACTTTATTAAACATGTGATTGTTTTCTATTACAGCCTTCAATTGAACTTCTTTTGGTTGAATCCTAGAAATCTGATTGGAAGCTTCATTACAATCCTTACTATCTTAGATAATCTGAGAATCTATCACCTTTCTTCTTGTTCTACTCTTCAAAATCAACATACTTCCTACAAAGTATTTTCTCAATTATCCTCTGACCTGTGTAATCATTTCCAACACAGTTTCCAACTCTCGCAACTACCTGTGTTAGTCAGTTCCATTTTCCAAATATTTCAGTTGCTTTTCTTCTTCTACTTCTAACAATGGAAGTGATTTTTGATTCAAAAAGTTGATATTGATAAGGGATCATCATATTTTGGTGACTACTATTTTCATTTTGCCTATTAGCTCTCCTTCATTAGATACTTTCCATCATTATGTGGACATTTTGACGTCATTAGAACTTTTTGCCAAATTAATTATCCTTCAATTAGCAAAGTGCTAAATTGTATCGGATAAAATGAGGTATGAAGTGCAAAGAGAAGGTCGTTACCGTTATAATATTAGACTTTAGCTACTTTTTAGCTTAATTGTATCGGGTAAATTAGGTATGTGATGGATTTCATCTGAAGCCTTCCTCTAGGGAACTGAGGTATGTTTTATGCGCTACTTTTATTCCATTCTTCAGGGTTTTCCGAAACTCTTTATACTTGTTGATATTATTTATGGTAATATTCTTTTTCAACTTTCGTTGTGCCCTTTTCTTAGAATCGTACCCCTACTTTTCCTGAATACATCCCTCTCAATTTCTCACATGATGTGTCTATAGTTGGAATTCTGATTAGGTTTAAGCTCACACTTTTCTACGCTCATCTGTACAAAACGTATCTTTTATTTGATTCTCAGTTCACATCGGTTGCCCTCAATATGATCAAACTGATTGCGCGCCTATAAAAACTGCACCCTTTCACCCAAAATTAAGGACCTCACCTTGTAACTACGTACTTACGACCATAAAAAATTTCATTATTTCTTAATCCTAGCTTAATTCTTGTATCACTCACATAAAAAAACAACCCTGCAACAAACTTGAATCATTAAAAGTTAACCTATCCTCAGTCTCCATCGAACAGAAATTCCCACCATAAAGAGGTTATTTTCACTCGATATAGAATTGGTCACTCTCAACTTGAACATTCTCATCTCCTCCTGGGTTTCCATGCTCTACCTTCATATAAATCTTATTATGCAGATATTCTGACGATCTATCATCTTTTTTCCTGTCCTACTCTCCAAAATCAACGTACTTCCCACAATATAATCTCAGTCTCATCCTCTGTCCCGTGTAATCATTCCCAACACGGTTTTCAACTCCCGCAACTACCTATGGTACTCAATTACTCCAACTTATACATATCCATTTTCTTTCTCCTGCCTTAAAATTTGAGTACCACCATCTGACTCGATTGCTACCTCTTCTTCCAATCATCTTCCCTATCCTCACGTTCTTTTCGTTTGTTTCTCACTCCACTCCAGTTATTCTTATTCTCCAATACCCTTTGTATGCTCCGTTGATCACTTTTCTTATTTTTATTCGAAATTTATTTGAGGATCAGTGTGTCAAGAACGTGTATTCAAGTAGTGTATACCTTGATAAAGAGAGAAAAAAAAAAAAAAAAAACTATCAATTAACTCGAGAACTATCAAGTAGAATTGAACTTTAAATAAGTATGCCCCTACTTTTTCGTGATTATATATTATACTCTTCCAATAATGGTAAATGACGTTCAAAATTTATCTGAGGATCAGTGTGTCAGGAACGTGTAAAATAAATCCAGTACCCTTTGGATACTCCGTTGATCACTTTTCTTCTTTTTATTCAAAATTTATTTGAGAATCAGTGTGTCAAGGTATTCTGGTAGTGTCAATAACTCCAGACCTATCAAGTAGAATAGAACTTTAACGATAAATAATTATAATCTTGTCACAGTATGATAATTAACGTCGGATGCGATAACAGGAAAATGGAGAACTTTTACTGACGCACGTTTGTGATAAGCACGTTTGTGATAATGAATCGTTGCACTTAAATAATAACCAATAATTAATTTTTTATTTTCCATTTTGCCTGTTAACCTTCAGTTTCATCTAATTCAAACATTATCGCTGCGACGTCATTAGAATTTCACGAATATTTTTTCTTATAATTTGCTAGGCAATTCATATATATAGTAATAGAATACACGCGTTAGCTATTTTTTAGCTAAATTGTATCGGGCAAATCAGGAATGAGAGGCAAAGGGTCATTTAGCTTTTTAGTATATTAGATTAGAAAGTGGCTGTGTTTACTTTTTCCAGTCGGTTTTTCGTTTTGCATGACTTTGCACGACAGGGTTTTTTGAAATTATTTTTTGCATGTTTCTTATGTGTACCGGTACATTTGTATTGCTTGAACTAATCATGCTGGTGTACTAACACTAATATTCTAATTAAAATGTGTATTTTCTTTCAGCCGAAATCATTTTTATGGCTTATCTTAACAGCCTTTTGAATTTTGATAAAATATTTTTTCATTTTAAATAAAAATTTAAATTGAGACCACCGTCATTTTGTAGCGGCCGTTCCATTCGGTAGTAATCCTGGTGGCACGACTACTCCAAATTTCGACAATAGGTGTTGTTCATTTTTGTTTACGGTATTACAGGTGGATTGCAGGAAGTACATTGAGCGCATGGTGCGGATATCTCCGCGTGCGATGATATTGTGCTACCATCAACCCGCCCACCAATAATTCTAATTAGAAAATGTACTTTCTTTCAGCCAAAATTAATTATTTTTAGGGCTTGATTACACCACCCGTCATTCCGGAGTAGCCGTTGCACTTTGAAATATGGGTGTGTAAGCCGACGACTCCTGTTTGGACGATCGGTACTGGTCAATGGCGACCTCTTTTCTTTTTGCTCAAATTAATCTACTGTTTTCTCTTCCAGATCAAAATTAAAATTGAAACCATCGTCATTTTGTAGCGGCCGTTCCATTCTGAAACACGGGTGGTACGACAACTCCAAATTTTGACTAGAGCAGTTGTTTATTTTTCGTTCGCGCTATTACTCTACAATTTATATGATGGTTAGGTCTTACAGGAAGTGCATTGAGCGCATAGTGCGGATTAGCCGCACGCTCGCGCGATGATATTGTACTTTTCGATTATTCTGGGCACCCACGATCGGATAAGCTCACGGTGGGGCGCAGGATGAGTTAACTCAGTTTACTGTCTCCGCTAATGAAGAGGCAACCATCTGAGGTTGTAACTGAGGCGTTGCAGACGTAAACAGTCTTCCTAATTCGTGGCGGACTGACGTGGGTGCCTGCGCCTTCTCTCAATTTTTAGATGTAGGTACAGCACACCACATTCGGATATACCTCGCAGGGATTTTATCTTCGTTAGCCGGGGTTGACTGTTGTGGTAGTGCACAGTCTTCTATATGTATAGGGAATTCCTTTTTTTTTTTTGTCTTTAGAGTAGGACTAGGATCTTTAGTGTCTTGGGACGCATTGGAGCCACCTCCACGTGGTGCGTCCTGGGCAACGGCAACAATTAGTTTGTTGACGGCCAAGGCTCCTTAGAGTAATGGCGCGAATTAAAAAATAATAACATGAAAAGTCCAATGAACTTGAGCAAAAAATAAAGACTTCGATTGGCAACAAAATATTTCTTCATACTTAGTGTAATTTTGTGATTCTATTTGGTAGGTCATTCTAGAGTTTTTAGGTTGGTCCTCGAGTTATTCATCCTATTATGAGAAATTGAAACCTTATGTGACTCTATCTCAGGGTGAGATAAGTGACTTAATTATCTGCTGTTGATACGAAAAAAAAAATGTCGAAATAGTAGTAATTTTGAAAGGGGATTCTAATAAGGGACTGAGTCGGAATTTCAATAATTATTTCGAGTACAAAATGAGATTGCTTGTAAACTTTGGAAGAAGCAGTACTCCAGATTTTCTTAGCTTCGACATTCTCTTCTTTTCCAAAGTAAATTAACTAAAATTTCAATGATCCCTTGTTTGAGCTCTTGCAATAAGTGATTTTGTAGTCAAAATCTAGCCTAATAATTATTATTTGATTTTGTCCGATGAATCTCTGCTCATTTCTTCCAGCAATTCAAAAATTTAGTTCAATCAGAAAGAGGTACTTTGATTTACTTTAGATTTTTGTAAAATTTTTCGATGGAAACCGTAGCCTCCCGGCGATGAGTAGGAGCTTCGACCTACTTACTTCATAACTCGAAAAATTTTCGACTTGTTAATATGAAGATTTCGACTTCTTTATGAACATACATATTTCTATTGTCGAGTCAAGTGTGCGGTAAGTAATCCGGTGTACCTTTCCACGCCTATCAATCCACATATTCGTACACACACAACGGTCAGATGGTTCAAGCCTACTCAGATTGGCAGCGTGAAGTCAATGACCTTAGCGTATAACACAATATTTTCCTATTCCTCTATGGTTTAAGGATTTGTATTGAGTTCAATTCTGAATAAAGCGGCTACCCCACCTGGTGTGTGTTTTATTTCCGCACCGAATTACGGAACTTGAAAATTTTCGCATAGGTACGAGTAAATAGGTATCCGAGAACGGACTCCACCCAAATTAGGGGACTTTGAACGAATTTGAAGTTGTCGGCTGTATTGCGACACTTGGAAAATGTTTGACTTTATCAAGTAATTGATCACCATTCTTATCCATGATCTTTTAATTTATTAAAAATTCACGGGTTCATTAACGGAGTTAAACAAGGGGTGCCAGGAACCTGTGAATCTGAAAAATATTGACGTACCAGATCTATGAAGTCATCAAATTGTGAAGCTATAGGTCCGGACTTTGGAGCTATGTACTTGGAAAAAATCTGACCTCTAAGCTATTATGATTCAACCATTAAACTCTATATTATAGGAGGAGGATTCAAAATACTCTAGGACAATAATATGAGTCTTATGGTGTTCGAAGCGTCGCATATCTGGCTCATTGGGAGGACAAACCAATTGTGTATGAAGTATTGCATACCCAGTTACTCGGAGGGGCTATCTTTCGAGCTATAAACACCGACCACCGAACTATATAATTATGATAGGACGAGGACTTGGAAAAAATTTTCAACCTTCGAGCTTTGCCGGCTGGCCGGATAGCTGACGTTCTTTCCGCAAAACTCCCCAATAAAATAGGTTCTCTGTTAAAATCGACCTTTACAATCAAATTATCACCTCCGACCTAGTTTAGAACTCAACTCCCCCTCTTATCATACATAGCTCGAGAGTGGAAATTTTAACACGAAACCTGTTCTATGAGGGGCTTTTTGAGAAATTTGACGTGCGCCGTCCGACAAAAAACTTGGAAAAATTTCGACTCTCGAGCTATATATGATAGCAGAGGGACTTGGAAAAATTTTTGCTGGACGGCGGACGGCGCGGTGCACGTCCAATTTCTGAAAAAGCCCCCCATAAAACAGGTTGCCTGTTAAAATATAATTATGGGTAGAGGGTCGGAATTTTAACAGGGAACCTGTTTTATGCGAGGCTTTTTGAGAAATTTGCCATGCGCCGTGCGTCGTCCAGCAAAAAACTTCAAAAAATTTTCACTCGAGCTATATATGATAGGAGGGGAGACTTTGAAGAATTATATATGATAGGAGAGGGATTTAGAAAAAAACGACGGCTTCCTTAACGAAGTTAAGCGAGGAACGCAGGGAACCTGTTTTATGAGTCATATGGGATTTGGTATTGAGAATTCAAGGAAGCCTAGACCTAGATGAAGCTAGTATAAAGAGGGCCTACACCTACTATAAGCCTAGTATAATATGGTTTGAGAGTCTAAATTTTTCTCGAATCTCCAGCTATATATTTTAGAAGGGGCACTTGGAAAAATTCCTATCATACATGGGTCGAGAGTCGAAATTTTTCTGTTTTTTGTTAGATGGCACACGGCAAATTTCTCAAAAAGCCCCCCATAGAACAGGTTCCCTGTTAATATAGCTTTCAACAGCCTACAACAATAGAGTCTACTACTGAATGATATTATAAGTAAGTATGGGTTGCGTGAGTGAGTCAAAAAGGGTAAAAATTGAATCTGAACATGATACCTGCAGAGAATTGTTGGTTCCTTTTAATCCTATATTTTATTGTGTGTTTGTGTGAGTGTGTTAGCAACCTGTCTGTGTAAAATATGCTATTTTCCAATTCAATAGTTGAATCAACTCATTGGTCATTACTACGTTTTATCCTCAGAATAAGGTATCATGTCCATTTTCACCTATTAAAAAGCATATTTTACACATACAGGCTGCTGACACACTCACACAAGTACACAACAAAAAAAATGGCTTCCTTAACGAAGTTAAACGAGGAACGCAGGGAACCTGTTTTATGATTCGAATGAGATTTGGTATTGAAAATTCAAGGAAGCCTAGATTTGGAGAACCCCTCCCATCATATATAGGTCGAGCGTCGAAATTTTTCTGAGTCCCTGTTCTATCATATATAGCTCGAGAGTCGAAATTTTTCTAAGTCCCTCTCCTATCATATATGGCTCGAGGGTCGAAATTTTTCTAAGTTTTTCGCTGGACGGCGGACGGCGCACGGCGGACGGCGCACGGCGCACGGCGCACGGCAGATTTCTCAAATAGCCCCCCATAAAACAGGTTCCCTGTTAATATAACTTTCAACAGCCTGCAACAATAGAGTCTACTACTGAATGATATTATAAGTAAGTATGGGTTGCGTGAGTGAACCAAAAAGGGTAAAAAAATGACGGCTTCCTTAACGAAGTTAAACGAGGAACGCAGGGAACCTGTTTTATGATTCGAATAAGATTTGGTATTGAAAATTCAAGGAAGCCTAGATCATATATAGCTCGACAGTCGAAATTTTTCTAAGTCCCTCTCCTATCATATATAGCTCGAGAGTCGAAATTTTTCTAAGTCCCCCTTCTATCATATATAGCTCGGGAGTCGAAATTTTTTCTAAGTCCCCCTCCTATCATATATAGCTCGAGAGTCGAAATTTTTCTAAGTCCCCCTCCTATCATATATGGCTCGAGAGTCGAAATTTTTCTAAGTCCCCCTTCTATCATATATAGCTCGAGAGTCGAAATTTTTCTAAGTCCCCCTCCTATCATATATAGCTCGAGAGTCGAAATTTTAACAGGGAACCTGTTTTATGGGGGGCTATTTGAGAAATCTGCGTCCGCCGTCCGCCGTGCGCCGTCCAGCGAAAAACTTGGAAAAATTTCGACCCTCGAGCCATATATGATAGGAGGGGGACTTAGAAAAAATTTCGACTCTCGAGCTATAGATGATAGGAGGGGAACTTAGAAATTTCGACTCTCGAGCCATATATGATAGGAGAGGGACTTGGAAAAATTTCGACTGTCGAGCTATATATGATCTAGGCTTCCTTGAATTTTCAATACCAAATCTCATTCGAATCATAAAACAGGTTCCCTGCGTTCCTCGTTTAACTTCGTTAAGGAAGCCGTAATTTTTCTAAGTCCCCCTCCTATCATATATAGCTCGAGAGTCGAAATTTTTCTAGGTCCCCCTTCTATCATATATAGCTCGAGAGTCGAAATTTTTCTAAGTCCCTCTCCTATCATATATGGCTCGAGAGTCGAAATTTTTCTAAGTCCCCCTTCTATCATATATAGCTCGAGAGTCGAAATTTTTCTAAGTCCCCCTCCTATCATATATAGCTCGAGAGTCGAAATTTTTCAAAGTCCCCCTCCTATCATCTATAGCTCGAGAGTCGAAATTTTTCTAAGTCCCCCTCCTATCATATATGGCTCGAGAGTCGAAATTTTTCTAAGTCCCCCTTCTATCATATATAGCTCGAGAGTCGAAATTTTTCTAAGTCCCTCTCCTATCATATATGGCTCGAGAGTCGAAATTTTTCTAAGTCCCCCTTCTATCATATATAGCTCGAGAGTCGAAATTTTTCAAAGTCCCCCTCCTATCATATATAGCTCGAGAGTCGAAATTTTTCTAAGTTCCCCTCCTATCATCTATAGCTCGGGAGTCGAAATTTTTTCCAAGTCCCCCTCCTATCATATATAGCTCGAGAGTCGAAATTTTAACAGGGAACCTGTTTTATGGGGGGCTATTTGAGAAATCTGCGTCCGCCGTCCGCCGTGCGCGGTCCAGCGAAAAACTTAGAAAAATTTCGACCCTCGAGCCATATATGATAGGAGAGGGACTTAGAAAAATTTCGACACTCAAGGTATATATGATAGGAGGGGGACTTAGAAAAAATTTCGACTCTCGAGCTATAGATGATAGGAGGGGAACTTAGAAAAATTTCGACTCTCGAGCCATATATGATAGGAGAGGGACTTGGAAAAATTTCGACTGTCGAGCTATATATGATCTAGGCTTCCTTGAATTTTCAATACCAAATCTCATTCGAATCATAAAACAGGTTCCCTGCGTTCCTCGTTTAACTTCGTTAAGGAAGCCGTAATTTTTCCAAGTCCCCCTCCTATCATATATAGCTCGAGAGTCGAAATTTTTCTAGGTCCCCCTCCTATCATATATAGCTCGAGAGTCGAAATTTTTCTAAGTTCCCCTCCTATCATCTATAGCTCGAGAGTCGAAATTTTTCTAGGTCCCCCTTCTATCATATATAGCTCGAGAGTGAAATTTTTCTAGGTCCCCCTCCTATCATATATAGCTCGAGAGTCGAAATTTTTTATAAGTCCCCCTCCTATCATATATAGCTCGAGAGTCGAAATTTTTCTAAGTCCCTCTCCTATCATATATGGCTCGAGGGTCGTAATTTTTCTAAGTTTTTCGCTGGACGGCGCACGGCGGACGGCGGACGGCAGATTTTTCAAATAGCCCCCCATAAAACAGGTTCCCTGTTAAAATTGAATCTGAACATGATACCCGCAGAGAATTTTTAGTTCGTACCCTTTAAATCCTATATTTTATTGTGTGTTTGTGTGAGTGTGTCAGCAACCTGTATGTGTAAAATATGCTTTTTAAAAGGTGAAAATGGACATGATACCTTATTCTGAGGATAAAACGTAGCAATGACCAATGAGTTGATTCAACTATTGAATTGGAAAATAGCATATTTTACACAGACAGGTTGCTGACACACTCACACAAACACACAATAAAATATAGGATTGAGAGGGTACGAACTAACAATTCTCTGCAGGTATCATGTTCAGATTCAATTTTTACCCTTTTTGATTCACTCACGCAACCCATACTTACTTATAATATCATTCAGTAGTAGACTCTATTGTTGCAGGCCGTTGAAAGTAATATTTTGTTGTGTACTTGTGTGAGTGTGTCAGCAGCCTGTATGTGTAAAATATTTTTTTTTTAAGGTGAAAATGGACATATTACCTTTTCAATTATGGAGATAAAACGGTATCCATTTTCACCTTTAAACAGCATATTTTACCCATACCACTATAAGCCTAGTATAATATAGTTTGAGAGTCTAAATTTTTCTCGAATCTCCAGCTATATAATATGATAGCTGGAGAGTGGAAATTTTTCCAAGATTTTTGCTGGACGGCGCACGGCAAGTTTCTCAAAAAGTCTCCCATAAAACAGGTTCCCTGTGAAAATTTTTTTCCAAGTCCTCCTCCTGTCATATATGGCAAATTTTTCTAAGTTTTTTGTTGGACGGCGAACTTAAGGTACATATGATAGCAGTGGGACATGAAATAATTTTGGTCTCTAAATCTAGGCTTCCTTGAATTTTCAATACCAAATCTCATTCGAATCATAAAACAGGTTCCCTGCGTTTCTCGTTTAACTTCGTTAAGGAAGCCGTCATTTTAACAGGGAACCTGTTTTATGGGGGGCTATTTGAGAAATCTGGCGTCCGCCGTGCGCCGTCCGCCGTCCGGCGAAAAACTTAGAAAAATTTCGACCCTCGAGCCATATATGATAGAAGGGGGACTTGGAAAAATTTCGACTGTCGAGCTATATATGATCTAGGCTTCCTTGAATTTTCAATACCAAATCTCATTCGAATCATAAAACAGGTTCCCTGCGTTTCTCGTTTAACTTCGTTAAGGAAGCCGTCATTTTTTCTAAGTCCCTCGCCTATCATATATGGCTCGAGAGTCGAAATTTTTCCAAGCCCCCTCCATATATGGCTCGAGGGTCAAAATTTTTCCGAGTCCCCCTCCTATCATATATGATAGGAAGGGGACTTATAAAAATTCCTACCTCCGAGCTTTCATATATAGCTGGAGATTCGAGAAAATTAAGACTCTCAAACTATATCATACTAGGCTTATAGTAGGTCTAGGCCTTCTTTATACTAGCTTTATCTAGGCATAACTTCATTGGAGTGAATAATCTTAGAGGTTGAACGCTTTAAAAATTTGCATTTTCACTCTTCAGTCAAGTGATATCTACGTTTCCATTTGAAACTTGTTTTCCTGATGAGGATAAGAATATACTCTACACCCTTACGTTATTTTTATCAATAAATTTCGTCATCGGTTGAAAATATGACCCGTTTTTTTTTTTTTTTTTTTTTTTTTGAATGTGCCAAAAATGACACATATTTGTATAGTACATTAGGGTTTAAGAAAATGTTTCGGCAAAAGACGAGGAATCCGTTCTCTAGTCATAAACATATGTAAGAATATGCTGCTGCATATTCTTGCACGCTGGCACTCGCAGACAAAATAGGTAGTCGTAGTTGTTATAAGAGATTAGAATAGAGATAGCGAGTGTCAGTTAATTCACGTTTTGTGTGTGTAGTTGAGATATCGTTCAATAGAGACTCGGTAGCAGGAAAGACGAAGGTCTTCGGATCAATAGAGACCTGTTGCCGAGAAAGACGAAGTTCGATTCTTACACATATATGTCAACCAAAGTTGGGGAAGGGGAGTGAAGTAAGGATTTAGATGGCTAAAATCTTTGATGTTCTGATGACGTCATCAATGACCTTGACCAGTTGACCTAGAACCTCTACATATCAGACATCTCACCTCAAGGTATTTGGAACTAAGCTCAGTCTATGCTATGTCGGGTCTGAGGAAGACAGGTCCGCGTATTTAAAGCGGCACGAATAATATATATTGTTACCTAGAAAAGGGGTTCGCAAGAAGACTTTTCCAGTGCTAGACTGATACCCGAAAGGACCGATACCGACGTTGAAGACTGGAAGAAACAATATTATTGCGTGTGTATATATATAGTGTATTCGCTGCCTCTATAAGGTTCCAAAAACCTAAAAATGATGTTCTGCAAACGAGAAACCAAAATAGGTTTGGTAGGGACCTAAAGTTTACTCAAGATATCGCTTGCAAAAAATATCAGCTGAACAGAGAAATATTATAATGTTGGAAATCCATTTCCATTTTAGCACAGTTGGTATCAACATTTAATAACTATAATTAAATCGACCCAACACTTCTTTTTTCTGAAGATGTACCGTACCTATTCCTTCGTTAAGAAAAAATTAAATGTGAACAAAACTAAAACAACGAACAAAGCTTGTTGAATAAATATCTTGATTGTATTTACAAACACTGGTTTCTTTTACCTTTCTAAATGTTGTGGATAAGTAAAACGTGGGTATACAGTCAATGCTTTCGCAGTTCTGACTACTTTATGTAGGGTTTTCTGGCGAATAGTAATTTCTCGTTTTTTCTCGTTTCTATAGTACCTACTGCTAACGATTTTATGGTTTTTGTAGATACTGACCAGGGTACTGACAAAGGAGTTATTGTTTTAAAGTTTTCGTTTCTCTCTCGCTGTCTCCCTCTCTCTAGAAAATGTACTTAATGACAGCCCATAGCCGATGGGCTTCTCAAGCAATTATGGTCCAGAAAATATAAACAGAAGACAAAATAAATTTTATGCGGTCAGTTCTTAACAGTTTACCTGTGTAACGTTGACAAAAAGTGAGGATTTAGAAGATCTCTGTTTTCTCATTACCTTCCGATTAGTATTACCGCGCAGGAAGAATAGTAAATGACAGAAGATATTCTATTCCATCATAATTATACTGATGAAGAAGACCCATGGTGAACAATTAGGCCTATGTAGTGATAGACTTTCACTTAGGCAGAAAAAATATATTAGGTAGTAATTTATTGCACTCACCATTCGAACCACATCCCGTAGAAGTTTTACCTTTTGTGGGACGGACTCTGAAACAAATATAGCAGAGCGCATGTAGTCTACGGAAAATGATGCTGGTGAAATCATCTCGCTTTCTCATCTCATCCCTAGCAGATGTACAAGAGGATTATCTGGATAATCTATGGTACCCACAGTATTCCAGGAGCTCCGAAACTTGGCTATCAACTCAATAATATTATTTGAAAGAAATAGTTTTCCCTGATGCACTTGCCTCCTTCGCCGTAGGTACCTTAGGAAAAGCTTTTCAATTTCTTCAAGATTCAATGAATGTCTTGTGGTTTACGAGCGACGGTACATCGATTAAGTCAAGCGTATGAATGGTTCAACATGTCATTACCACGATCAAGTAGGCCTACTTTGAGTTTCCTCATATCTTGTCATAGAAATAAGCCTATTAATCAATGTTATGATACTTACCCTTCAATATATTTGTCTGTAATTATCACATGTAAGAGAATAACGGATAACACTTTAAGTCGAGTCATTATGTATCTGCTACGATTTCAAGAATACCTAGGTGATACCGACAATGAAGATGTATAAATAAATAAAAATGATCGAATGTATTTTCAAAATCAAAAAGGACAACACCACTAAATACACTCGTGTTGGAGATCGAGAACAGAGGCCGTCTGTAGGTAGTTGAGGTAGAAAATTTGAAAATATACGAATACCTTATACAGTGACGATACGAAACCAAGACCGCGGGGGGGTAGCATCTGTTCAAATATTTAAAAGATTGATAGTTTCGCAAGAAAATAATAATGAATATTCTCAAATTGTGATTGCGATAAAATTCTTTCGAAGATGATTTTAAACCGAAATCTAAATGACAGAAGACGAAATGCTGACCTAGGCTATTTGAATGCACAGCTACGTAAGTCGATCCCAGGTCGCATAAATGGATTAATACCGGTTTTCACGTAGGTATCGAATTCAATTTCTTCTCTTTCTAGTGATCCATAGAACGATCTGAACACTTGACAGATGAGCTTTACCAAAAGTATGAAACTTCTTCAAACCGTGAATTTTCTCATCTTTTGACTACAATTCCCCGTCCCCCTCTCTCTTCCAATATATTTTGTTGCGTCCTCCTCAGTTAGGTTCGAAGAAAAATCAACAACTCTCTCAACTATCTATGTGGAGTATTTTTTCATTTGGGTACAAGTAGGAGACTCCGAAATTTTCAATATCAAGAACGAAAACTTTCGTTTTCAACAGTGAAGCTGTTTACTCGAGAAGTATTCGGGAAAAACGTGCGATGTCCTTTAGGCAAATTGTGATTCCGAGGAAGACGAAGTTCTGACCCACTTCGAGGACTTGCTCAATACATTTACATACGGTATGTATTGGGAATTTCGACCTTCCAGCTGTGTGCACGAATGGTCCCGGGCAGGGACTTGGAGATTTCAAGTTTCGAGCTTAACTGAAAAAAATGCTGCGTGAGTAACACTAAATCCTATCTTCAGCGCACTCCCAACTTATTCTATGATTCGTTCTCACAATAAGATACCCTCACTATCTCTCGCCCCTCAACTCGTGATTCATTCTTGATCATCACCGATTCATCATTTAATGTTATCCCATACTATTCACGCTCTCATCGCTACCTTCTAAGGCAACTCTATTTCAATATTCTTCATGGGTATCTATCGACAAAGCAGCCAAACAGGCAACCAATCACCCATCAGGGAACTCTCCAATAAAGACATTAAGAAATACGCCTGGTTTCCTCATTGGTCTAACCTTATATTTCATTCAAACAAGCTAGGTATCCCAAATTAAAAATATTTCAAGGGTGTTGGAGGCATAATTTTTTTCGGATGCCTCCGCCTCCGGATTGAATACAGAAATTGACCCTCCGACTCCGATTGCCTCCAGTGGACACGTTTGGAGGCGCCACCTGACCTCCAAAGTATGTCTCTGCAGGTACCTCCAAGTGCCTCCAGCGAAATTACTGAAATTTGAGAAAATGCCTCCAGAGGCAGTGTCAGAGACGCCTTCAAAGACACTTCCGGAGGCACTTGAAACGTTGATCAGTGTGACCAGATGTAGCATATTGGCCTATCAGTGTTGCCAGATGACAGGTGATACTCAGAAGGTGTATTTAAAACTTTGGATTTTATTCAAACCGAGCAGCGCGAGCATCAAAGTGGCTGAATGAGGTTTCAAGTAATAGAATACTGTTGAAAGAAGTGCCTCCTAAAAGGTCTTTGGAAGCACCTCCAAGCCTCTAGGTGGAAGCAAGGTGCAGCTGGAGGCAAAATGCTGCAGCCTACAACACCTTGGTTCAAGTTCTCACTATAGCACTCCGGAGGCACTTTGAAGGTAGCTACAGATGCCTCCAAGCCTCCAGTGAGCCTTCAAAATTTCAGCTAGCCTTCCCCTCCCCCTCACTGGAGCAGAGATGGTTAGCTAGCCGTTAGCTGTTAGCCGTTAGCCGGGTGATTTTTGTACAATTTTAGCTAGCCATTAGCTAGCCGATCAGGAAAAATATTAGTAGTAGCCAGCTGTTAGCTATTCAAAAGCAAACTTCTAACGGCTAACAAAAGAGACTATTTTCCTCCTATTTTAGGTTTCTAATTTCTATCAGTATCAAGAAAGCCAATGACTGTACAAACTTTAAAAAAAATAAAAATACGAAGGAGTAATAATAATCTTAGCTTACCACAAGTAGTTTCAAGTTTTTATAGTCTTTACTCTACTCTTGTGTTTTTCTTTCTGACTGCAGTTGTACTTTTTGTTTTTTTTTTTTCTCCTTAAATTTTTTCACTTTTACAGTTTTACTTTACATTCCAGTTTTTGAAATTTAATTTTATTGTCAATTTGGTAGCTTAGTAGTGGTACTGCGTTTACAATTGGTTTGGTTCTTTCAGAGAGGAAAGGAGAGGAGTAGAAAACCAGGAGAATCCACTTGTCAAAGTTTAAACTTTTAAGAAGAAATAAGGAATATATTAATCTTAACTTACTGCAAGTAGTTTCAAAAAGACTTGGAAATAAAATAACAAAAAGGCAAAAGAATGACTTCTATTCAAATATGGTCATTGATTGTCATTTTAGCGCAAAATTTTAGTATGATTTGACATACATGAGAAGAAAAATTCGATTAGCCTTTAGCCAACTGTTAGCTAGCCGTTGAAGGGTTATCAGCCATTAGCTGTTAGCGGAAGCCGTTGAAAAAAATTTTTTAGCTTTAGCCACTAGCGTAAGCTATTGGGAACGGCTTACCATCCCTGCACTGGAGGCGGAGGCAAAGCCTCCAACACCCTTAAAATATTCCCATCGCCTAAGACTTCTCAAATCAACTCACTCGCAGAGAATAAATGATCATCACAAAGTACTTTTCAGTACAATTCGGTATAGGGCTTTTCCATGTCGGCGCATTGCATACGTATTCTCCCACGTGTTATCGAAATGGTAGTATTTCTAACATTGCTCTTATGGGTGTTGCTGGATTGCA
Source organism: Aspidiotus rigidus (assembly GCA_035079385.1). Taxonomy (NCBI): domain Eukaryota; kingdom Metazoa; phylum Arthropoda; class Insecta; order Hemiptera; family Diaspididae; genus Aspidiotus; species Aspidiotus rigidus. The sequence continues at coordinate 15,117,932 of JAVHKY010000054.1, read as the reverse complement.
TACTCATTTTCATTGTGGAGTAGTTTGCCATAAGAGCAATGTTAGAAATACTACCATTTCGATAACGCGTAGGAGAATACGTATGCAATGCGCTGACATGGAAAAGCCCCATAAGAAACTTATTTTATTCTTTTCTTCGCGGATAAATAGGGCCTCTTGCGACTTGCCGACGCAAGAGCCCCAAAAACTGTGACGTGTATAACCTGAACTGGTCCTTACGTGCTCAGAAGTCTATTCAAAAGAGTCGATTTATGACGCTATACCTACCTACCAATACTATACACTTCTCAATTAGGTCCACCAAAGAAGAGGAGGGCTGCTTACTGGTAGACCAACAAGATTGCCGAATTGAGAAAAGAGTGCAACCGTCAGCGCCGGATATACCAGCGTAGTAGTGGCCGCGAAGGGGCGCGGGCGGTTGCACCCGAATACCAGCTGGCTCGTAAAAGGCTGAAGAAGGCCATCAAGGACAGCAAGAGTGCTGCATGGCGAGAGCTATGTGAGATGGCAGATGACGACCCGTTTGGGAAGCCTTATAAGTTAGTGCTGAAGAAGCTAAAAGGCCTCTCAGCAATGAGCCGAATGGAGCCGGATGTTGTGGGTCAAATCATTGATGGCTTGTTCCCACAGCAGCCACCACCAATGGTAACGCTACCAATAGTAGAAAAGGATGGTATATCCCTCCTAGGCACCGAGGAGGTTGATGCAGCACTCAATAGACTGCGGGGTAAGTATTGGAAGGCTCCAGGCCCGGATGAGATTCCAAATCCCGTCTGGAGCGCCATACATTCAGTTGATCCAGCACTGCTTGTTGATACATTCAATGCGGCAATTGTTGGGGGACTGTTCCCTGTGCGATGGAAGAAAGCCAGGCTAGCGTTGATCGATAAGAAGGATAAACCACCTGGTCTACCATCCTCTTATCGTCCACTTTGTCTGCTAGACAATGTTGGGAAACTTCTAGAAAGAGTGATAGCCAATCGTTTGGAGAGCTATCTGAAGGAAAGAGATATAATCTCTGATAGGCAGTACGGTTTTAAAATTGGACGCTGCACATCAGATACTGGGATCCGGCTGAAGAGGATAGCCAAGTCAGCGATTGATATGCGCCAGTTTTGCACAGCCGTCAGCCTCGACATAAGAAATGCGTTCAATTCAATTCCATGGAAGATGATATCGGAAGCTCTTGTGAACGCAGGAGTGCCCGCATACCTGCTCAGGATGATCAGCAGCTATCTTAGCTGCCGTGAAATCCAAGCAGAGACGTCTGCTGGTACAGTAAAGCGCCCTGTTACTTGTGGGGTGCCGCAGGGGTCGGTCCTTGGGCCGCTTTTGTGGTGCGTCGCATTTAACGGAATCTTTAAGGTGAAGCTGCCACCGGGGGTTAAGATTATCTGCTATGCGGATGACACCCTGATGGTATGCACTGCCGAAACAACTGTAGCGGTGGAGAGCAGGGTAAACCGGGCCCTAGAGGATGTGACGCGTTGGATCGAGTCGGCTGGACTTGATCTAGCAGCAAGTAAGACGGAGGCCATTTTATTCACGACCCGTCGGAAGTTCAAGCCACCCACCTTTCGCCTACGAGGTGTGGAAATTGAAACCAAGAAGCAAATGAAATACCTGGGCATCTGGTTTGACTCAACGCTGAGCTTCAGGCACCATTTCCTGATGGCAACGGAAAAGGCGGGCCGGGTAGTTGGATACCTAAGCCGCCTTATGAGGAACCTGGGAGGACCGAGAGAAGCAAGGAGAAGGATCATGATGAGCACCGCCTGGTCGATCCTCCTATATGGTGCGCCAGTAGGGGCCGACTGCGCATGAAGATACCATACCGAAGAAGAGAGATGGTAAAGTTCCAACGAAGAGCTGCGCTGAGGTGTGTTAGTGCCTACCGCACTGTCTCAACGGAGGCTCTTTGTGTATTAGCACGTTCACCACCAATCGAGCTCCTTGCTGAGGAGAGAGCGGTGGTGTTCGAAGCAAAGAAGAGAACGACGACCAACCGAGAAGCTTTACGGGTCAAGCAGGAGGCCAGGCGCTCCTTGCTTGTAAAGTGGAAAGCAAGAATTGCCCAGAGTGAGCTGGGTACATGGACAACCCGTGTGCTAATACGCGACCTTGATGAGTGGATGAACCGACACCATGGTCAGCTGAACTTTCTCCTGACGCAGGTGTTAAGCGGCCATGGCTGCTTCAACAAGTACCTTCACGAGAAGTTAAGGAAAGTTGAGTAGGCAACGTGTTCGCACTGTAACCAAGGGCGGGATGATGGACCACAACACACCTTATTTGAGTGTGAGGCGTGGAGGCGTGAGCGGGACGAGCTTAGTCGGTCTCTCCAAGAGATCGGGGTAGATGAAGCGCTCGACCCGAGTAGCCTGGTACCCACCATGCTAGGTTCCGAAGAAGCATGGAACCAGGTGTCTGCATCATCATGAAGAGGAAGATGGACCAGGAATGGAATAGGCAAATGCAGAACCACGCTATGGCCTACTCAACACCTGTGTACCATCAACATCCAGATCTGCAGGAAGAAGAGGAAGAAGGATACCATCTAGATTGTTAGGGCCTTTATAGTTGTTGAAAGAATCTCGCGTTTATATGGTTGCTCCGCGTCCTCTATTCCGGTGAACTTACTACGGTACGTTCACTGTTCATACAAATATGTCTAACGAGCACCATACAGTGAGATTCACGCAACAGCGACTTACTACGCTTGATGTGACGTGATAGTGTCGTTTTTGTGATGTGTTCTCTAGTGCTGTTCTTTTTGTGCGTGCCAAGGGGGCAACGCAGCTTGGCGGTTGCCAAAGCAACTTGGCAGTTGCCGAGTAGAAGAGGGGGTTCGCGTAGGAGATTCCTCCTTCACTGAAGTTATTCCCGAAAGGGTCGATTCCGGTGTTGGAGGAAACAATATTAAATGCATACGCAACCCGCACCTACTCCATTATGGATGACGGGCGGTGCTGCACATGCGACACACAAGCGATACACGTCTCAATTGTAATCTGAAATGGCACACCAAGGGCAATGATCGACTTGTTGACCTGAGTAGCATGTGATGAATATCTTATCTTTTTATCCCATCATTGGCAGTAGTGAAGCTCACACAAGCTGACAATAAACAATAATAACCTGATTTCAAGTCAAGCTTCGCCCAGGTGTGGAATATTTCTTTCCTAACAAATCAGAAACAAGACTGAGTCACCGGGTTTCTTGGGTTTTCTTTTCTCATTCACTGTTACATAACGGAAAATCATTTTTTTCAAAAGATCTAGAGCTTTTTTTCCTACCGAGATGTACAGCTCAGGAAATCTAGATTTTTTTCTATAATTATATCAGATCCGTAGGTCTATATCTTTGTTCCACTTAGTTTTGGAACCTGAGATACTCGTATTTGGTTCCTGTTTGCTTGTCAAGTTCTAAAATGCAAAAAATATCCCCGAAATTTTTTTTTTTTTTTCCTTTTTTTTTAATTATATCCAACCATTGAGAAAAATTATAGAAGATAAACACAAAAAAACAAAACAAAACAATATAAAACAAGACAAAAAAAAAAAAAAAAAAAAAAAAAAAAAAAAAGACTCGAAAAAATTGAGATACATTAAATTTGAGCAAAGATTATAATAAGTAATAACAGTCTTCACAATCGTAGAGCTCACGCGGTAGGTATGTTACCATTGTTGAGGTATCGAGAAGCAGAAATTTTTTTGAAGACTGTGCGAAAATTTGAAAAATGTCCTACAAAAACAGAACTTACCGAGACTGCACAGAAATTCTAAAAATGCTGAGCCAAAATAAAATCTAAGGTGATACAGAATATCTATCTTGAGTCGTGACGTCACAACATACCGTTCGGTAGGAAATTTTATTTATTTTTTTTTTTCGCGGATGCTTAAGGGCTCTGGCTTGTTTAGGCAAAAGCCCCCCAAAATTACCCCCATAATTATAAGAGCCCGAGCTTTGGATTGTCCAAAACAAGAGTCTCGATCCACTCTCACATCCTGAAATTAAGCTTTATTGTCCTTGCTGGTATTATTGAGCTTAAGGCAATAACGCCCCCCTCCCCGAAAAACCTCAACACTTCATATTAAAACTTAAAAGTCAAAATCTTCTTCAAGTCACTTGATAATTTTGCCATAATTATTTCATGTCTTTGGTTTGACCTCATTTCCTAATCCTAAAAATTGCGTTCGTAAGAATTGGAGAAATGTCGACGTTTAAGGCATGTACCTCAATCCTCCCCTAATTCTTGCATTTTACGTCCACATATCTTTTAGTATGATGTGGAATTTACGTAATACGATCGTGGTTAAGACATACTGGAGAGAGAGGTAAAGACACTCGCTCCCAGCTGGTTTGATCAATTGTTCTCCTCTTCTGTTTCTGTCCATACATCACCTACCCTGGCACTTGTACATTAATTCACTAGGTTATCTACTTTTTAGGATCCGACCTGTCTCGAGGACAAATACTAATATAATGAGAGGGTTGCAGCAGGTGTGGGTCAACAGGTACATTTTTCGAAGGAAAGGGGTATTTTATTGTTAAAAACATTTTTTGTCTTGCTCACTCAGAAAATATAATCAAATTGCGTAATCTCAGCCTTTTTTTGAGGTTTAGGGAGGGGATATATCCCCCCCTAAATCCGCACCTGGAGGCTACGTACCATCTCCTCTTCTGCAAGGGAGAAAGAGCATGGCTTCGCTTGGGCTATAACACTATTTTTCTTCAAGATAGTCTCAAGAGCGAATCAACAATACAAAAAAAAAAAAAAAAATTAAAAAAAACAGACATATTTTGTACAGTGATCATATTTTTAATACGGAAGTCAACCGAATATTTCAATGTACATTTTGATTAGATTATAATACAAAATTATGTACAAAGGAAGAAGATTGTACAAATCTAAAATGAGGAAAAACAAATATGATTCAAAATCAACAAAAATATCAACGAACGTATTACCTATCCTTTTTCTTGTCTTTATATCGAACGGATTTACAAACATTAGAGAAAAACGAAGTTTTCTGACTTTCTAGGTAATACGTTTACGAGAATCACGACAAATGAACTACCAGAAACTATGGTAACTTCATGTACCTCATATTCCGGTTCTATATGGAACGAACAAATATTTTTAAAAAACTCTTAGACACATATAAACAACACAACATGAAAACTGAAAGAGTGAAAAAAAAAGCACAACAAGATCGAGCTATCGAAAGACAAATAGATCAAAAAATAATTTCACTTACAATGATTGGCGAATGAATATCGAGGTCACATACATTTACGAACCGCATTTTTGGAAGCAGCTTTGAAGACATTAAGGAATCAAATATCTTTGATTTGAAGACAAGAGAGAAAAAAAAAAAAAAGTTTCAATCAATACAGTGTAACTTCTCTGTTCGTTTAGTCGACGATGATGCTTATAATTTTTATCAGAACCAAAGTAGCCATCCGAAAGCTCCGTTAGCTATTAACAATAATTGTAGCGCGATACGGATTTTGTTTTTTTCAATAATTTTCAAATTGGAAGCACTGTACAGCACGCCGACGATTACAGTAGTGGTGCTTCATTTCTTCTTTTTTTCTTTAGTCGGCGTTGGAGCAGGAGACGTTGCTTTGCTTTTCGAACGAGTATTCGGGGTATTAAGCTTCGTCTCCGACGTCGTTAAAGTGGTCTTATTCTCGGCTTGATTTTTCGATTTCTTTTCTTTCTTCTCATTTGTTTTCCGTTTGGGCAAATCTTCGTACCTGCGTCATTAGAATTCGAATACAATAACGACAACGTGTTTTAGTTTAGCAGAAGAAAAATCATAATTCTCATACTTGAACATGGCTCCGATATCGCCTTTACATAAAGCAATCAGAGTTGGGATACCTAAACAAGCTGGAACTAGGTAAAGCAGAGCAGGTTGCGCATGCTTGAACATGTGCATCACAAAAATTGTTACTCCTAATCCGAAAACGTAAGCGAAAAACGAAGCGTAGAAATAAGTACTCTTGTTTCTTTTCAAGCTGTAACACAATCATAAAAAATTATTTCACAAATGAATGAGCTTACACAATAGACGCCAGATGGTAACCTTCATTTTTATTTATACGAGTGACTTAACTCGCTCACATTTGTTCCAATACAGGTAGGTAACAATTGTACTCATGTAAAAATTAAGAATAAGAAATTAATGCAGCAATCTCACCTGTGATCAAATCGAAGTAATAAGGCGATAAATACGCCGGGTACAACAATGTCTCCTAATCCGAGCATGGCAAAATTATTCGCTGAGATTCCATTTTCCAGAATATCTTGTGGAAAGACCACTAAACAAAAGACAAAGATTTAATAACTAAACGAATAGAATGGACGTTCATTCGAGAAAAAAACGACTTATATATGAGATTTACGTTTGATAGGCGCCTCAAATGATTTGGCAACAGTAACCATTACATCCGTGAAAAATACCCAAAATATATCATAGACAAACAATCCACCAAGTAAGATACACCCAGTCGACATATTATTGAGGAGAAGCATTTCAACTCCATTGATGGCAAAAGCGATTCCAAATAGATTATTCGCAATCCAATGCTAGATTGTAGTGAACAGAAATGTAAGCATAAGGGAACTACGGGTTTCTTCCCTAAGTAGAAAAGTCATACTGACCTTTTGGAACAAATACCATAAACCTAGGATCGCGCAACATATCAAGGAGACGACGTCATGAGACGAGAATGAGTAATCTATCTCAACACTTTTTGTTTTGCCAGAGCCTTTCGTAAACTTTAGTCGATATGCTTCGTTCTCGATCCAACTGGGTATGACTTTCGACAAAACTGGACTGCAACATTAATATCAGCAGAACCTTTGACTAAACTAGAGAATGACGTGGTGATAGATAACCAAGTACTTCTGAACACGTACCTTAATAGATGGCTTAAAGCAAACACTCCTAAACAATAGAAATAACCAGTAATACAGTAGTTCAACATTTCTTTCGAAAATACCTGAAAATCATAGAATGTGACATGAGAAAAAAACGATCGAGAAGTTCGGTCTCAACGGCATAAATGTTTCATACCTTGAATACTCCATAAAGGACTAGAAGAGTTCCACTAGCCAGAAATGGAAATATGACGGCATCCTTACTGCTCATCTTTTCAGAAGCTTGGCCCGAGGTCTGTAATTGAACACATATCGATTAGTATTCAACGTGTTCACGATGATTCCTCGTTTTCTAACATCTGTTTCATTGAGTCTCTTACTTGTTCTTTCAACAATCTTGATTTATGGAATTGTACAGATCGAACAGCTCCGAAGAAAACAGGAAACACCGCCATAAGTACGAGACTGCCATAAGCCACAGCCATTCCTTCCGGCGTCGCCGGACGTTTGGTAGACTCGGTAGCATTTTGTGCCTGAGTCAAATTGGAAAAGGTTTCCTTGATGATTTCTTCAACATTACTCATTATGGTTTCAAAATTAAACTAAAGAAGAAGAACTAAAATCTAAAGAGATCACAGACTTATTGAAACCTAAAGCAATAAATTATCATAATTATAGGTGAAGCCCGGACCACAAGCTTTAGATCCGAAATTTTCTAAATTCGTTATACACGTACACACGAACGTCACTGTACGATATCTTCAGTTCGGATCGGTTGCGGTTCAAAGTCTACACATCACACTCTGGCGAAAAAAATTAAAAAATTTCAAGTTACTTTCTACATAAACAACCACCGGGTCGGTCTATCTAGGTATGACAGGGGAACTTTTGGGCTGGAACCGAAAGGGACCACAGAAAAGGTATAACGTGAGGTCGGCCATGTCGTGACATTGTTTGCGTTCTGCTGATTTACGTTCCACCCGGAAATCTCTCACCACGCCACCATCGAGGTGACCGTGCAGGCATGACTCGTGAGGCCATGAGGCTGTATGCTGTGACGTGAGTAGTTTTCACTTCTCAAATCTCAAAGCAAAAATGAACCGAGTTCTGTAAAAGCCGGCCAAACGACATGACAACATTTCGGAGGAAGATATTTCTTGTAGTCGTACGACAGACCTTATTTTATAGATTGTTGTCATATCGCTTGGTCGGCTTTTACAGAACTCGGTTCAAATCAGCTTTCCCTTTCGGCATTTCCGATGCGGATTAAGATAATAAACGCCGACCACGTGCAACGCAACATATTATTTCCATTTCCTCCATCTTCATCGACGGTGCGGCCTTTCGACGTTAGTGAAATTGTGAGAGTTACTTTAATCCATGTTGTGTAATGATATTTTCATTTCTGTGAGAATTCATCAATTAATATTCCGGGAAAGATGATCGTATTATTCGAAACCGCTGCGGGCTATGCCCTTTTTAAAGTAAGTCGTTAAAAAATATTTCATAAGATGGTTAACGGCTGGATTCTTATTGCCAATAAATTTATCTCATTGTTAAATAGTTACTGGATGAAAATAAGCTGACAAAAACTGACGATCTGTACCATGATTTTGAATCGCCCGACCGTGCTTCCAAGATGTAAGAATCGATCAATTTCAGACAATCTTAATTGACACGTTGTTATACAAATCTTCATGATTTACACGATTTTGCTTTCAGAGTCAAACTTAAATGTTTTCAAAAGTTTTTGGATACGACTGAAGCCTTAGCTGCCACCACTGCTGCAGTAGAAGGCAAACTGACGAAATCGTTGAAGAAAGTAAGTTTTTCCGTTGCTTTAGCGCTCCGTGTTTACAATCCGCTAATATCATTCTTACGTCTTTCAAAAATCTAGTTGCTGAAGCAACAAATAACTGAAGGTGCTCACGAGCAGTTATTGGTTTCCGATGCAAAATTGGGTAATGCTATTAAAGAGAAATTAGATTTGAGCGTCGTTTCCAATAATAGTGTCAACGAATTGATGAGGTGCATTCGTTTACAAACCGAAAGCTTGATTGATGGAGTTACAAAGAGAGATATTACCGCTATGGAATTAGGTTTAGCTCACAGGTATATCTGTTTGTAATTACCTTATCAGTCAAACTCACCCTTATTAACTCTTGGTTCGCATTATGCGCAGTTTATCCCGTTATAAGTTGAAATTCAGCCCGGATAAGGTGGACACGATGTTAGTACAAGCTGTGAATCTGTTAGATGAATTGGACGCCGAATTAAATAATTACGTTATGAGGTGTAGAGAATGGTATTCATGGCATTTTCCTGAACTTGGTACCATTCTTACGGATAATATGCAATTCATTAAAACTATCAAACTTATTGGTATGGAAACTTTCAATTTGTAACGGAGTGTTTTCTAATATTGAAATTTATAATTATTTTTATTACACGTTTCAGGCACTCGAGATAATGTGAAAAATACTGATTTGACGGATATCCTCACGGAAGATGTTGAAGAGAGAATAAAAACTGTTGCCGAAATGTCGATGGGTACAGAAATTACCGAAGAGGACGTAGCTAATATTTGTTATTTGTGCGATCAAGTACGTATTTAACTGTTGCTCCCAACTTCCAACGTTGAATCACGCATGTAATTCATATTTGTTGTATGTCAGGTTATCGAAATCACCGAGTATCGTTCTCAATTGTATGATTACCTGAAATCGAGAATGATGGCCGTAGCGCCTAATTTGACTGTGTTATTGGGTGAAATTGTCGGGGCACGACTTATTTCACAAGCAGGTGACGAGTGCTTATTTGTTCTTAATGTTGATATGAGATACCTAACAAACCAAAATTTTTATCCTTAGAAATATATCGCAACTTTTCACGGTTTTTGTTGTGCTTCAGGTTCTATTCTTAACTTGGCGAAACATCCGGCATCGACTGTTCAGATCTTAGGTGCAGAAAAAGCATTGTTTCGTGCCTTAAAAACTAAGAAGGACACTCCGAAATATGGATTTATTTATAATTCGCCTCTCATAGGTCAAGCTAGTACTGCGAATAAGGGGAAGGTGAGCATAAGCTATTCTCGTGGTGTCTTTTTATTTATGGTAAAATATTTCACGATCGAAAAAAGGAATTAATAATTTGAAATGTCAATTTATCATTTCTAGTTGTCGCGAATGCTAGCTGCTAAAGTTGCGTTAGCTACTCGTGTAGATGCTCTCGGTGATGATCCTTGTCTCTCCCTTGGTGTCGATCATAAGGCTACTCTAGAACGTAAACTACGCTTAATGGAAGAAGGTGCTTCTCATCGTATTAGCGGGACTGCGAAAGCTAAAGCGAAGTTTGAAAAATATCATGTTAAAAGGTGAGAATGTTATAAATTGTTTGATCGACTGTCTTCAAAACTTTTTTATGCGTCGAAAATTCTTTGCAGTGAAGTGCATCAGTATCCTAGTGCAGCTGATTCAACATTACCAGGAGGTAAAAGGAAGAAATTGATCGAAGAAATCGAACCTGGTAAGTCTATGAAAAAATGGACGAATTTTCGAGTATTTCCTTTAATTGAAAAATTCGTTCACCTTACATTTTTTTTCACAGAAGAACCAACTGAGAAGAAAGTTAAAACAGAACCAGAAGAAGATAATGAACCAGGTAGGAATGATGATTTTTTCACTTCAGATTTCTTCATGATGGAGTGTTAATTACTTATTCATTATCTATATTCTGTACTTGTGAATTTTTTTTCACACTAACGTGAACAAATATCGTGTGAGTGAATAGTACGAAAAAGTGCTTGTATCGATGAATGAAAAAAAACTTCTATTTTGATCGAACTTCTGACAATTTATATTTTCTCTCAAATAGCTACAGCGTCATCTTTTTTTTTTAAGTACTTGTTCTTAGCTTTCCTAATCTTGATCTTTGGTTTGTTTTTATTGAAGGTACATCAGGAGAACCAAGTCCGAAAAAGAAGAAGAAGAAGAAGTCAAAAGGGAACGCAGAATAATTGAATGACTTATATAATATGATTTTAACTTATGTGTAAGGTTTTCAGACTTAAAACGAATCATACTTGACCATTCCTCTTTTGTACATGCTTCATGACATTATGTCATACGAAGACACGTCGGTATGTTTCCCTTCCGAGAATCTGTAATTTTAACTAAAATAGCTGTTTGTGTAGTGAAAAGTAAATAAATCAATAATAAACTATGATTGTATTATAATTATGCTATGAACATGAATTATTTTTCATCATTTTGCAGCTGGAATACTCATCTGTCATCTCGAAGAAAACGAAACCTTCCGAAAATTGAATCAGAACGAAAGAAATAATCTTGATATCGCACGTTCGAAACGTCGATAAATTTTTAAAAATCAAATTGTATTTGGAGAAAAGTCGACAAATTTTTTCCACGTTGAATTATAACCTTTGATTTGGTTGATTAGAATTTCATTCCAAAAGGCGGCGTAACTTGGAGTTTGCAATGTTGGTAGCCCTGCGTACGAAGGTGATCATGGTTGAATTCCTGTATCTCCTACGAACAGTTTTTCGATTCGGTTTTCTAATTTAAGTATGAGCTTTAGAAAAAATTGTTTATTACAAAAAATGTTCGTTTCGGAATTCTCTACAACTTTGATTCTCACACTTCTCTTGATTAAAAGTCAAATAACTTCAGAAAATTCGTTTGAACTAACGCATGTATTTGGTCCATAAGAAAAAAATACATGATCACCCACCACCTCTGTAACTAGCGCTACCTAGTGTAGGTTACGCCACCTAATAGTCGGATACCGATACCGATCGGCGATGTTAGCGCTACCTAGGTGAAGATGAAGTTTGAAAACTTCTCGATTTTTTTTTTCCTTTTCAGTACTTTGAATTTGATAACGAGTGAACGAGAATAACACAAATATTTCGATTTGTAGACTGTGTTGGATATCAATTTGATATGAATATAATATTTGTGGAAATAATTCAAAATGCCAAAATATTACTGTGATTATTGTGACACGTATCTAACTCACGATTCTCCATCTGTGCAAAAAACCCACTTTCAAGGTAGGAAACATAAAGATAACGTTAAATTCTATTATCAGAAATGGATGGAAGATCAAGCTCAACAATTGATCGACGCTACTACAGCCATGTACAAAGCCGGTAAAATTGCAAATATGCCGTTCCCAACACAAAAAGGAGCCCCTATTCCACCACCAAATATGGGTATGCCTCCAAACGTGGGCATGCCGCCGATGCCACCTATGCCTGGCGTTCCTCCCGGTCTTCTGCAAAGTATGATGGCACCTCCACCAACTGGACCTCCAGGTATGCCACCACCGGGAGTCGGACCTATGATGGTCCCACCTGTTCCTGGTGGTATACATCCGTATGTTTCCCTTCCGAGAATCTGTAATTTTAACTAAAATAGCTGTTTGTGTAGTGAAAAGTAAATAAATCAATAATAAACTATGACTGTATTATAATTATGCTATGAACATGAATTATTTTTCATCATTTTGCAGCTGGAATACTCATCTGTCATCTCGAAGGAAACAAGACCTTTCAAAAATTGAATCAGAATGAAAGAAATAATCTTGATATTGTACGTTCGAAACGTCGATAAATTTTTAGAAATCAAATTGTATTTGGAAAAAAGTCGACAAATTTTTTCCGCGTTGAATTATAACCTTTGATTTGGTTGATCAGAATTTCATTCCAAAAGCTGCCGTACAAATAATGTTTGACAAACGTGCAGCGCTCCATTGGTTTTGGAGAAAAGGACAAAATTCATAAATAATCTTTCTGGTTAGGATGTATGATACTTGTTCCTAGGGTTTGCAATATAACAGTCATATAACTGTTACAACCGATAACTGAAACAAAAAAAGTTTGTTAACCCTTTGACCAATAACCGTTTCAAATTTTCAAGACCATTTGACCAATAACCGTTAACCGTTTCAAAAATAATCAACTAAAATGGTTATAGCGGTTATAAAACAGTTATAACGGTTATAAAACAGTTATAACTGTTATAAAACAGTTATGATCGATATTTTCTGGGAAATTTTCTGACTGTTCGACCAATAACCATTTTAAATTTGTCGAGTCTCTTGACCAATAACTGTTAACTGTTAGAAATCATCTTGGTTGCAAACCTTGTTCCTCAAATTCCAAAGTAAATTTTCACAAGAAATTCAATGGTGACCTTTTTTAATGAAACTCGTTCCCTGATGAGATATACAATGAAACGCACATTTGTCAAAAAATTTTATTTTGACAAACGTGCATATTTCTCCATTACTTGAAAATGAGAGTCAACTGAAAGAAACAAACACCACCACTGAATTCAACGTGAAAAATACTTTCAGAACCAACTGTTCTTAGGGCTTGTAACTGATACATCTTGAAACGGTTATAGGTCACAGTTATAAAATGGTCAGGAACCTGAGACGGTTAACGGCTATTGGTTAAATCCGCGACTGAAAACGGTTATAACCAAGTTTTTTTTTTTCTTGTATTATATTGGTTATAGCAGTCAACGCTCAGTCGCTCAAAAATCATTCCTGACATCCTGACAAAAAAAAAAAAAAAAATATACAGGACGTATCTGTAAAAAGGGCCTCCGCAAGGAAATATTAAACATAGAAAAACAAATTTGATGTTTTGAGTGGATATAATTTTATAACAATAAGTTCAATCAAAAAAAGTGTAAGAACAAAAATTGAAGAGCAACTCTTTTTCTATAAGATGCAATAATCCATTTCAATCTGTTGAATTGAATTCAGAGGAAATGGGAGAGAAGAGATGACGCGGAGGCCCTTCTTACAGAGATGGATAAAATCCCATACAAAAAAAAGAAAGAGAAAAGATTGGCAATGAACTGATACGTCTAAAAATCATGGTCCCGGCAAAAAGGGCCTCCGCTCGACGGACGCCCTTTTTACAGATACGTCCTCATATGCCCTAATTCATTGTCACCTATTTTATTTTGTATATGGTATTTTATTTGCTAAGATTCATCATTAATTCATTATTATAAGCGGAATAGGGAGTTCTGAAGTAACTTGTCAAGATTTTTTTGTTTTAAAATACACATGGGAGGTGCGTTTTGAACTCTGATACTGATAAGATCAAGAACAAGAACAAATGAGGTCAAAGAATGAAGTACTGCAACTGAGTCTTGTACAAAGACAAATGATAAGTGAACAATTTAGAGAAGTGGTTTTCTTTCACTAGTGCATGAGGTTCAACTTTGTGGATTGTTTTGGACTTTCCAGATCTTGAAAAATTGCAACTTGGAGAAGAATAGCTTCCAAGTTACACTACACGTTGGTCAAACATTATTTGCACGGCAGAAAGGCGGCGTAACTTGGAGTGTGCAATGTTGGTAGCCCTGTGTACAAAGGTGTTCATGGTTGAATTCCTGTATCTCCTACTAACAGTTTTTCAATTGTTTTCTAATTTAAGTATGAGCTTTAGAAAAAATTGTTCATTACAAAAAATGTTCGTTTCAGAATTCTCTACAACTTTGATTCTCAGTTCTCACACTTTTAAAAGTCAAATAACTTCAGAAAATTCGTTTGAACTAATGCATTTATTTGGTCCATATATGATATAAGCCTCTCACACTTGGCGTTTGTTTGTTTACATTTTTCTTATCATACATGTAGTCATACTATCAAAATGAGAAAATTCAGATTGAAAAATTGACAAAATTCTTAAAAGTTTTGGGCAAATTTTTATTTTTGCTTCTTTATGGGATGGTAAAATGTAAATATAATCCACAAAATTACAATAATTATTTGAAAATAAAAACTTGAAATTCTGTTTGACTACTAGTTTGATAACAAATCAGGCAAACGCTTATACTATCCGCATTAAGAACCTGAAGTGTGAAAGGCTTATTAAAAAATCCATGATCACCTCGCTGTAACTAGCGCCACAGCCACGGCCGTGCTAGCGCTACCCAGTGTAGGTTACGCCAGGCCCTGGGTTACGCCGCCTAATATTTCGAGTTATCGTGACGGCACAGCGTGATTTTCATGACGTGATCATAGGGCAAAGGTATCCAAAATTTATACAAATTTATCCAATCGCAAATTTGCTCCCCATAAGAAAAGCACAGGGAGCATATATGGTATTAATCAAGAATGAGACTGGATTGAGGGGAGAAATGATTATTTTCAAAAGCCGACTATCGCACGCATTATAAATAAATATCAACTTTTTTCTCCTCAATCCTTTCTAATTTTCATTTAATTCCATACTGATCTTGGCTCCCCGTGCTTTTCTTATGGGAGCAAAAAAGCGATTGGAACAATTCGACCTACTATCGATATTGTTGTTATCAGAAATAACTCGGTCTATAGTCAGATACTGATCGGCGATGTTAGCGCTACCTAGGTGAAGTTGAAGTTCGAAAACTTCTCGATTTTTTTTTTTTTTCATATTGTTACAACTGAAAAACTGTAAACTGAAAATTCTCTGCACTTTGATAACGAGTGAACGAGAATAACACAAATAGGCTATCTCGATTTGTAGACTGTGTTCGATATTAATTTGATTTGAATGTAATATTTGTGGAAATAATTCAAAATGCCAAAATATTACTGCGATTATTGTGACACGTATCTAACTCACGATTCGCCTTCTGTGCGAAAAACCCACTGTCAAGGTAGGAAACATAAAGATAACGTTAAATTCTATTATCAGAAATGGATGGAAGATCAAGCTCAACAATTGATCGACGCTACTACAGCCATGTACAAAGCCGGTAAAATTGCAAATATGCCGTTCCCAACACAAAAAGGAGCCGCTATTCCACCACCAAATATGGGTATGCCTCCAAACATGGGCATGCCGCCGATGCCACCTATGCCCGGCGTTCCTCCCGGTCTTCCGCAAGGTATGATGGCACCTCCACCAACTGGACCTCCAGGTATGCCACCACCAGGAGTCGGACCTATGATGGTCCCACCTGTTCCTGGTGTCCCACCTATGATGCGACCAGGAATGCCACCGATACCACCTATGATGATGCCTATGTCGGCACCCGTAGGACAAATTCGACCTCCTGGGTTACCGTTACATAATTGATTCGGTTTCAATATTCGTGTACAGTTCATATTATTTTTGGTAAGATTTCAACTTTGTACCCTCAATCCTCGACTCAATCATGTAAGTTGTGACATAACTTCATTCCTTATTTTGAAAAAGTGTATTTTTACGCTGAGTACAAATCTATTATGCGTAGAAATAAAACAGTAAAAACCTATGTAATTTAATTAAATTAAACTTATCTAGTTATTCTCTCGAATAAGAGATTGAAGAACTGCGATCACATTCTCTCTAAATTGAGAAATCAAATCTGGTTCATCCATGGTACTGTTATAATGTGCCACGAAGAATTTTAGCGAGTGCTGTATTATCTCGCGTAAATGTAGGACACGCATCATATCACTACAATACAACAAGGATCAAGTGAATGAAGAGATTAAAAATGTAATACAGTATTTCCAAAATATGCACGCACTTTTTCTTAGCTACAATATGTAAATTGATGAACGGGTAACCAATTCTGACTTCATCAGGTACGTTTGAGGAAAGCTGAAATAGTCGACAAAACAAATGTAGTACAAACGAGGAAGAAATAGCGGATATATAAACAGAGTAAGTATTACATCGAACGTACAATTTTTGGTGATGTCGGAGAAAATAAGAGTACAGAGAGGGGGGAAATCTGGGCCGTATCAAAAATCCGAAGAAAACCTTCTTCCGTCGTGTTAATGTTGTAATATGTCAGAAATGGAGACGACTGTGACTGTTTGAAATTAACACTTTCGTTACCAATTTGCACTTTTAACCCATCACTGTAAATTTACAAAATATCGATAGTGTTTTCAAAAAAAAAAAAAATTAATTATACGAATCGAAATACATATGTACAGCGTGGTGAGGTAGTGGTTGGTTTTTCCGGTTATATGATAGGGTTTGTCATTAGCGGCCAATCGTCCCGTCGCAGCGAACAGCACCGGCATCACCAAAGTTTCAACATCGCCGTCGGTTTCATCAAAATCGTATTTTACCATTTCATCGGCAGTAACTAAACGCGCTTTAAACAGGTATTCCAAATTCAAATGGAGCACCTCTATGTGAACAATCGATGATTAATACAAATCATTCTAATTGAAGAAAGGTTTCTCGTACTGAGTGATGTTTATGAATTATGATGCTTACTTTTAAATGTTTGTAAAGATGTTGAATTTAAATAAGAAAAATTATCTGCCGTGGGATTCTTCTTCCAGTTATCGTAAATTCTGAACATGGAAACCAAATCGTTCGTACGGTGATATTGACTCAATAAATTGCGACGATCGCTGCTCTTCGAACCGATGGGAAAAACTGACGAATCTCCATTTAATGCTGACGAAATGAGTAACATTGAATTCATGCATCTAGATCCAAATTAGTCACTACATTACCCAGCTCGATGTTGATTAAAATTCGTTAGAAAGTATTTTACCTGAAAAACACAGAATATACAAGAGCAACAGAGAGTAGTGGATGTAAACCAAACATAGCTATCCGTCGTCCTAATGGTGTTAAATTTTCCTCCGGGTCGAAAACGTCAATTTGTTGTAGGTATTGGATCGCACTCATAATTGCAGGCAGAGGAGGTGTATTTGGAAATTTACACAACGTGTTTACAAGTTTATCATCAGAATACATCTGCCAGAAGGAAAAAGAGAATTTTATGAGAATCTTCTACATAAGTTTGAACAATTCAAACAGAAATTAAGATCGACCTTTATTCTCATAATAAGGCTTTCCAGAGATACTCGAAGAATCTCGGGGACTGGATATTGATCGAAAGACTCGTATTTCCGTCTCGAGTACAGTCGAAAACATTCACCGTTAGTAACTCGACCAGCACGACCCTTTCTTTGATCAGCTACAGCCTTCGAAACCCACGCATTTGCTAGTCCCTTAATACCTTTGAAGTTTCTGTAACATCAATAGTATTCAAAACGAATTACCTAGACAAAATTTTCCATGAATTAAATTTTACCACGTACTCACCCTACTTCTTTTATTACACCTGAATCTACGACGTAAATAACGTCAGGAATAGTAATACTACACTCGGCTATGTTCGTAGCCAATATAACTTTTCTTTTTCCTTCCGGAGGAGGGCAAAATATCAATTCTTGCTGCTCACTTTTCA
The DNA here is from genome assembly GCA_035079385.1 of Aspidiotus rigidus. Classification (NCBI taxonomy): domain Eukaryota; kingdom Metazoa; phylum Arthropoda; class Insecta; order Hemiptera; family Diaspididae; genus Aspidiotus; species Aspidiotus rigidus. Next base: position 15,099,806 of record JAVHKY010000054.1, on the reverse strand, counting down.
TTTTCGAATGCGCGATCAAGACGAACATTCCATCGTTTTCTCGAAGGACATTCAGGATTTTCGATATATCGGACCATCCGGGTAAGAAGACAAGAACAGCCCCCGCCGGACGAGTTTGGTGAATCCATTGTACAACATGGATGATTAAATTATCGTCAATATCTCTTTCATCGTACTCGTAGTTCGGTGTAGCGAAATATTCTCTCATTCCTGGATCCTACAAAAGTAACTCGGGTCTATAATTCAAGACATAGTGTTACGAAGAAGGATGAAAACTCTCAAACTCACATCGATATAATAAGTTCGGACTTCGTGCTTCGATCCGGGAATCGATAACAATGGACAATTATTATAGTATTGCTGGAAAAATTCTGCGTTGATTGTGGCGCTCATAATGATGATTCGAATTCTATCGTTTTTATGCAACAGTTCTTTGGTTAGCATTAATAATAGGTCGACGTTTAGATCGCGCTCGTGAGCCTCGTCAATGATCAAATGCGAGATACTATGTAACACTGAAAAAGCAATAATACTCTCGTATAATTTTAGAAAAAACAGAGAAATTATAGGAAACAGGTACAGAAAGTCGTACTAGGATCGAGCACCATCCTTTGCAGTAACATTCCAGAAGATACAAATACTATACTTCCAGGTTGAGGGGGGTAGAGTTGACTAAATCTTACATGGTGACCAACACTGAAGCCCAACTGAAATTCAAGAAATCGTGCATAATTATAATTTGATTTATCTTTCATCACGTTCTTAAACAGATTACCTACATTCTCTGATCTTTCTGACGCGATCCGAGTGGCCAATGAAATCGCGCTAATTCGTCTGGGCTGAGTCACCATAATATTGCACTCTGAGCCAAGACCACTTCTTATGTAGTGATTCAACAGAAGTTGTGGTACTCTTGTTGTCTTTCCCGAACCCGTAGCTCCTTGAATGACGACTACTCTATTATTTTGAATGGTGTTAACTATCACTGCTCTATAAAATAATGTCAGCTTATGAAAGAGTGAGGGAGGATAAAGATTATCATCGACGGAGAAAATACTTACCCGAATTCATCAATGGGTAATGGACATTGAGGAGGCATCTTTTCTAATTCATTTTCTAACATCGTATTTCGAGAATTTTTCTCTTCATTCGGAATATCGTCGTACAACGGAAATTTGTAATCTTTAAAAAAATAGCAAAATTAGCTCCGATCCCAAGAGTTACAGATACGACGATATCAGAGAGAAATAAATCCAATGGCGTAGAGACTATAAGGAAGATATATATCCCCCATTGCGATTTTTTCCTGTCCCTTCGGCCCACGTTTTTAGTTGGATGAAAATAGTGATACCTAAGAAGTAAAATACCCTCTATTGAAAAATCGTTTCTACGCCACTGAAAGAATCAAGTACCATCAAAATATCGACAAATTTCATCTCTATGTTCATATTCGTATTGTTCATAGGCAGGCTTCACTCGCTGAAACATGAGAAATAATTGTGAGCTATTTCATAACTAAGACGAGCTAAGGGCACATGGTATCATTCTTACCTCATTGTATTCCACGGACAGAGTATACAGTGACTCAATCAATTCAGGATTCAACTCTAACCTTACTTCTGGAATACCACTAGTTACAAGAAGCGGTCTGCCTTCGTTATCTATCTTATTAAGACTCTACAAAAAAGTGACTGACCATTAAAATAAAGTTTTGCAGGATATATGAAAAATATCAAACGCAGGTTAATCACCTGTAGCCATTGAATAGCCAGCCAGGAAGCGACTCGTGCCGCTTCAGTTTTTTTAGATTGTTCTGCCCGAAAATGATTTGGAATCGGCCATTTAACAGAAATATCACACGCCCATAAGCCGTTGTTTGTTTTCGAGAAACCTTTTTCAACCTTGAACGACGGATTTTTCATAAAATTTGCAACTTGTACGTAAAAATTCTCCAATACAACGGTTGAAGTTCTCGCTAAAAACAAAGGATGAAGTAAGAATCAACGTCTCTTATAATTACTAACTCACTGAAGAGAAGTTCCCACTTACCAGGATTATTCATTTTCAACTTGGGTATTAGAAAATCATAGTGACAATACCTGCAGTTAGGCCAATTCAAATAGTTCAAGTTGGTGCGAGCATCTGGACAAAGATAATATTGAATCAAGGTATATACTCTACAGAGAAAATTGCGTAAAAAAGCCTTGTAATGAAGCAATTAATTATCTTACAAGTATGTGAGATTTCGTTTTGAAATATGTATGCTTTCGGGACATTTTGAAGGAGAATACGAGTGAAATATGAGCATTTAGAAGCCACAATCATGAAGATAGTTCATGCGCGAATATAACATTCAAGATTCAAGTGTACTGAAAAACCAAATTTCACTTCATATAAAAGTACAAAAAAGGGTGAATTCAATTTGTCAGAAGCCTGAAACTAGCTTGAAATTATTGTTTTTTCGGTCAACTCTGTTCGGTCTATTTCAGTAATTTGGGAATCGCGCTGATAACACATTCCGATCAATCAATCATAATACTCTTATCAATGGGAATGACACTTTAGCGCACCTGGTGGCTGGTTAGTTTTTTTTCTGAACATTATTTTTGTGGAAGCTTCGCAAAGCCAAACTTTTTCTTTGAACAGCTCTTTGAAGATGCATTTTTTTTACCCTGTTTTCCATCTAAATTGAGTACAAACCTACTCGAGTCCGAACTCAAACTCGAGAGTTAAGAAGAGATTCATAATTGATTTCCTTTCACTTTCTCAAAGTTCACTTCACACTCTTCTCAGTTTACTTCAATCTCTGCAATCGCCCTGAATTCTCAACTACTTATTCATTCAAACACACGGCATTTCCTACAGTCAGCTTCTTGATTTGTTACGTTGAATTTTTCTCTCAATTTTTCGCGTTTGACCTTTCTTCTTTCCTTTGATGAATGATTTCAAGAACAGCCGAACTGTGAAAAGCTATTGAACGTGATACATTTCGCAATGACGTGTGAGATGTATTGAATTAAGCTTCTGTAAGTAATAGACATTCCTACCATTTTTGTACTATTCCAAGTGACCGAACTCAAAATAATCGTCAACTGTTATCGCAGTCAACTAGTTAGGCGTTCCTTTCATTCAACAATGGCGGTAGCTGCCGCAGCAGCCCTATTGGACGAACTGATGGGTCCCAGTCGGAATGACGGAGGTGCTATCAAGAAGAAGAAAATTAAATGGGACGATCCGGAAGTAAGACTGAAGAGTTTTGATAATAAGTTCCATTGCCGTACTTTGAAACTAAAAAACAATTCTTGATCTTCCAGTATTGTAAATTTTACATCGTTAAATTCTGTCCTCATGACTTATTCGTGAACACAAAAGCTGATCTAGGACCATGCACGAAATTGCATTGCGAGGAAGCTAAAAGCCAGTTTACTGAAGCTGAAGATACGTTTTTGAAATTACAATACGAAGAAGATTTTGTACGTTTTGCCCAAGGTATGCTCAACGAAGTTGAACGAAAAATCGTTAAAGGTGAACAACGGCTTGCTCTCATGAGCAAATCTGAGCCTGTAAGTTTCCCAATCAGTTTTCTTATAACATGAAAACTAACTATTTAGCACCAGCTTGGATAATGTTGAGGTACCACAATTTTTGAAATTTTAAGGAACGAATTTGTTTTCTTTTCATTCTAATTTATAAATTAATCATAAGTGTCAATTAGGAGTAAGATTAATGTATTTATGACTTGATCAAATTTTATTTTTTCGTGGAGTTGACCAATTATTTTATTCGCAGCTTCCTCAGTTGACGACAGCTCAAACTCAGAAAAACGAAGAACAAATCTCTTTATTAACGGAGAGGGTAAATAAGCTCGTATCCGAAGCTGAACAGATGGGTATACAAGGTAATGTGGAGGAAGCGCAAGGGTTGATGAAACTATGTGATCAGCTGAAAGAGGAACGTGATACATTACTTCGTCAAAATGAAAACAGTCATTGGTCAGCTACTGTAGAATTGGCTGTTGCCCAAGAAAAACAAATGGAAGTGTGCAAAACATGTGGTGCGTTCCTTATTGTCGGTGATGCTCAATCGAGAATCGATGATCATTTAATGGGTAAACAACATACTGGTTATGGGCGACTGAAAAGTGCCGTTGAAGAATTGAATGTGAGTATGCCTAAATTTCTCGCGGTAATAATTGTTTGAACCCGTTCACCTTTCTCTTGCGATTTTCTGCAGAAAAAACATAATGATATCAAAATGGAAAGACAACGAAAACGAGATGACGGAAGAACTAAACGTACTTCTGATCGAGACCGTGATCGTGATGATAGGAGACGCGATCATGATCGTAGAAGTGTTCGATCAAGGTATTGTGAAAATTGCCATTCTCTTGAAACTACGTTGAATTTGTATTATTTTGTAAAAGTAGTACTTGTTGTGTACGTGCTGTACTTGCCTGAAGAGTTCTCGCACCGTTTTCGGGAAGGTATCGCTACACTCACCAAATCTTCAGGCAAACAGTGATGATGTATCGTACATTAGTCCGTGGACGTTGAAGCGTATCACGGATCATTGCAAGATGCTTTTATGATACGAAGTATTACATCGTACTTTTTGTATTAACAATGAAGCGGTATACTGCGGTTGTGTCATGGTTTTTGATGTTTTTTACAAAACAGGAACCTGTCATTTATTATTGAGTGGTATCCAAAAAGTGTAAACGCATTGTTACCGCAAATTAGGTTCAGTAAATGGAATTAATGCTACCGGTGTCTTTCGTAAACGAGGTACCACTTTGTACATTGTTGTAGACATTTAAGTTTTTCTTTCTTAATTCTTTTTTTCTTCCTCAAACGAACAACGCTGCTCGTTAACTTCATTATTAACGTGTATTTCATATTATCCTTTCCAATATTACCCATTTTACTGTTAGTAATTATGTGTTTCATAACGGTACGCACGTTGGTTGCGAATTTCAGTGGACAACAGTATTGCTTACTTGTATTTTGTACGTAATCAGAGTCATCGTTTCATGAATTGCTTTTCGTTTTCTCGTCAATTGTCGCTGCCTTCTCTGAGGATATCCAAGATCAGCTATAGCTTTTAATTCTAATATTCGCTACATTGAGGAAATTATAAACGTGATACGAATCGAGTGTAAGATTTTAGTTTTTTAAAAAGTGGTAATTATTCGTAAATGAACATTTTTAGAACTGCGGAGAAAAAATTTCTGGTGCGTAAGTGTTGAGCCAGATGAAATGTATATTTCAGACAGTCTAGCTTTCTGGAACAGTTGACAAGGTTTAACGCGTCATCTAAATTTTATTCTGTATTTTACAGAAGCCCCCGAGATCGTGATCATGATCGTCACCGAGAACGAGATCGAAAGTCTCATAGTCGATCTTACCGCGACGATAAACGGAGTAGATCACCTCGCGACCACAAAACTCGTGATCGTTCGCGAGAACGAAGTAAGAAGAAAGATGACGACGGTCGACGGCATCGGGATGATCGCGATAGACACAGAGAACGAGATAAGCACCGTGATGACAAGCGTAAGTTCTAGTTGAAATTGTGCGAAAGACTTTTTACGACCCTGTATGTTACATTAAATATGTATTGTTTTGACAGGATTGAACGGAGATCATGACAGAGACAAGAAAAAAAACTAAGAATTAATTTTTCGGAATGTGCATGATCCAGAATAAATTGAGAAGGTTCAGAATTGAACTCTTATCCAGCTAAAATGCGAGTATCGCTGGCCCTTCGTATTCCAATAGCTAATCGGTTTGTTCTTTCACTATCGATGATTTATTACCATGTATTGTATTTTATCACTATTTTCCTGCTGAATTTGAACCCGCTGAATACTAGTATTATTTTTTCTCATTTGTGCGTACAATTCTGAAGGATTCAATGAGTGTTTTTTTCTTCAGCCGATCTTGACTGCATGCACGGAAGTTGTAGTATTATTATTTAACGAAATTCACATTACCTTTTCGTGAAAATATTGAATAAGTTTCTTCGATGCTCCCCTCACTCAATATATTATTTTTTGTTTTGAAATTTTTAATGCAGAGTGTTTCCTTCATACGGCTCGTCCGCTGATTTCATGATTTGATGAGGACTTCATTCTTAGCGAGTACATCAATTGATTTTTCAATTTCGTTACAAATATTTTTCTGCTACAGCATTACTACGAACTAGTACTCTGGTCTGAAAATCTGCTGCTCGTTGATGATGAGCGCCGTTTGATCAGATTGTTTTGTCAATTTTCCCTTTTTGAGCTCAAGTTCGAATTACAAGGTTTCGAACTACCCTACCAAGTGAGATCGTGTACCCAAATCAGGGAATTGAAGTAAACAACTTGGATTTCGAGAAGGCTGAAGACGAGTTCAAATTACGATCTTCATACTTTTTTTATCGATTTCTATTGTAGAAAGCGTTCGCTAAGTAGATATTTATGTAATGGTTGTACTACAATTTGCCGACAAAAGAAAATGACAACACTGTACGATTATTCCGCCCGTAATAACCGTTCATCAACAAATATGTAACCGCTTTGATATATTCTCAAGGAAAAGCTGTTTCCATTACGTCAACCTCATTTTACCCATCAACAATATTAAACAGCGTCTAGATCTTCGTAAAAAAAAAAAAAAAACTTGGATCATATAATATATTGAATTTAGACTAGATGAGGTAGAGAATATAACAGTAACAGAAGAACTAACATACAAATTTCGTCCAACAAAATACTACCTTGCACGTACAGTATACCGAGCATTTCACTCGATGGTAAAATACTACGCAGAATGTATCATCGCGATTAAAAATAGGATAAATGTTCTCCTTAATGATGAAAAGAATGTTTATTAGAATATTGGAAGATTAGGCAGTCATCAAATCTTGATAAAATCGTTGGGGTAAGTTACTGAAGCATGTGAGGGAGAACTTTCGACGCGGAGTAATTTACATCATCTTAAACATACGTATTAATATTAAATCTTGAAACCATACAGATGACGAGGAATTCAATTCATACTCGTACCCCGTCCCTTCGCCCTGTTTTCTTGAAGCCTCATGTTCCTGAATTGAAATCAGAGTAAATTCAGTGACGTAACAGCTTGTTTCAATTTTCCTTGGATCCTCTGGCAGCGGAGAAATTCCAGTGGAAAGGACATCAATTACCGACGATGAAACGAACTACGACTGAATAATTCGACTGAAGTCTTGCAAATTGTTTTCGCAAATTTTCTTATCTCTAAAACATCCAACAACACAATTAATGAATGACATTCTTGGAACATTCAATGCCAATGTGATCATGAAATAGAAACTTACTCAGCAGTACAATGTGAATCTGGAACTAGCGTATGCATTTGTTTTATCAAACGTTTCTTCAAGATATTAGGTAACTCTAGATATTTCACGTCCGAGCATTTCCTGATACAACGAGAAATGAGGCTGATACACAATCTTTCTAACTTGTCAACTCGAGGTCGCGACAGAGCAACGCCGAATCTGATATTTGTCCGAAAGTCTGGTTTTATGTGAGGGAATTCATCTAACCCATAAAAATATGGTTTGTTATTCGCCATTATCGTCATACCGGTTTTCTCTTCTTTGAAGACCCAAGTATGCTTTATGAAAGTATTCACGTCCAGATATTCTCTCGGTTCGAGGGTTTTGTACAGGTAGTGGTGTCCTTCGGGGGTAACCCATAACACACGGACAGGAGTATCACAGCAACTGATGAAACGAACTTTGAGAGATTCGCTCCGGTCACAACGTGAACTCAGTCTGACTTCAAATACGTCGCTGCGACCTCGCGGAGGCTCAACCATACTTAAGAGTATAAAAATGATCTCGTTTTTCAGGATGTGATTGTCGGAGGTTCACCCAATCGAAATAAGGGAGAATGGATGTACAACACCTTACCAAGCTCTCTTCAATTCAGTCCAATTCACATAGTTGAAAATATTTTCTTGGAGCACTCATTACGCGTAAGCAAAATTCCAAATTGTAAAAATTATCAGACATTACTCATATTAGCAGCTGGCCTTCTCCATTGACATGACCATTATCTTTATTTTTAATATTTCCCAACTGGAACAAATCATAGACATTACCATAAACGCTGCTGTCTGGCTTATTGAATTCGAATTCGCGTGTGAAAGTATTTGGAATTTCGAGCCAGGGCGCGCTACTATCGCACAGTCACATTTTCGATTTTTTGCCGCCTATGTGAGCGATTCATCCCAATTGTGTATCGTATCGCTCAGCGTGAATGGTAGCCAGGCGCCAGGGATGTTAAGTTTTAGCTTTACTCCTTAGACCATCAAGGTTTTAGCTCTTAAATTGGTTCAAGAAGTTTCAAGCCAATGGTTCTCAGCTTTTAAGCCAGCTTCAAGCTTGTAATCATTAATCTTTTAGGAAAGAGCCAAACCAGTGGTAAGGAATAAGGATCCAACACCCTGAGTCCCTGCTACCTACATAGCTTTAACCTTAAAGCTGGTTGGCTGGATCAACTCCCTTGATATTTTCAAGTCCCCGTCCTATAGTTGCTTTAGGTTAGTTCTGCCTCCCTATCAGGTTTTAGGTTGTTTCCAATTTTTAACAGTTGGGTTAGTTTAGGCTTTGTCCGCCTTTCAAATTCAGTTAGAGTTACCGTATGACCGTTTGGTTAGGTTAAACGTTACATTTCATTGTCGCCTAATAGTTATTCAGCCAATGACTAAGTCGATCAAGAATAAAAAAAAAACTCGTCAGTTTTAAGCCAGCTCCAAGTTGTCCTGAAATCGTACTGTGTAACTGCAATATTGAAAGAGTAAAAGTTGAAGAAAGTCTTATTCTATACTGATCGTTCTTTTGCAGATACAAATGGTTAACAGTACACTTTAAGTCGACGCCGCAGAACGCGTTCCCATCAACTTGGGGGCAATATTTAACACAGGCTCTTACGGGCATTTTTCGGAATAATCAATTTATCTCGAGAACGGTCGAATTTTGTGAAAAATTGAAAAGAACTAAATTTGTTCTTCTTAATTGTAATTTTCATCTGATGAGACCAAAACAAAGAAAAAGGTTCTCTTTGAATAAGAATTATTTTTAAAAAAGGCTTTTACTCCTGATCTGCTCCAGAGTTTATATTTTCCGAGTCCCTCTCCACCCGCATTTATGGAAAGAAAATGACATTGTCTTTATGTCAATTCAATTTTGCACGGCAGCCGTATCCCATGCGGTGACCGGCGAGTGAAACTGTTGAAGCTTTCGGTTCTATAAAATCGAACAAAATTAATTTTCATACAAAAAATAATCTTTCTACGCACACCATGAAAATAATTTTACGGTTTTCAAAGTTTTTTCACTCAATTGTTCCGGTAATGGCCTCATTTTCAACTTACTATTCTTAAATGATTTGATCAATGTTACATCAGATATTTAAAATCAGGCACGTTCTTATCGAATTTTTCAAAAAAATGTAAAAACTGAAATTGAGCTTATAATTCTGAGAACAAAAAGTCACTAATAGTATGAAAATTTTTGAACGACATTAATTGTGTATCATATTCGAAGGAAGCAGCTATAGTAAAATCAGAATCGTTGAAAATTTTTCAGCTAATGAACCGGAGGTCCCCTCATACAGATTACAACGATGAAGTGTTGTGTGTAACTCGATATTTTATTTTACGTATTATTCCCAACAAACGAAATAGCAAAAATTTGCGAATTGCATATTTTCTCGAGCATTAAAAAAAATAAATGAAACAGTGAGCGCATGGTTCAATCTAAACGGATCTTCCTTCAGTACTTCACGGTGAAAAATACAAATTGTATCAAAATAGAAGAAAAAGGAGAAAGGATATTATCAATGTAAATATTATGATCGCAGGAAAAACGTAGAAATGATATATTTCACAGATAGGAGTACTTTAATATCATATCAACAGAATTACCATAAGAGGGCCTACTTGCTTCAGTCATACATTAGTATACGCAAACTGTGAGGTTTGACCTCTTCAAGAATGATGATACATTTCACACATAATATGGACGAAAACAATAAAATTAATTAGAATTTCTATCAGAAAAATAGATAATGTTACATCAACGAGGGTAACCTAACCCATACTCGCGTTTTGGGTTTGAATTGAGATCAGATCAACAAGCCACACGATATAATTTAGCATTCGGTCGGAATCGGATGAGCGACTGCTTCGTCAGTATCTGTTCGAAACGCCGTCAGATAATGCATATTTCATAATTATGTACACTGTACAGTATAAAAGGCGGAAAAATTGATCGCGTTGAGACTTTCACAGCCACAACAAATGAGTACTGTATTGAATTCAATCACTCAAAGTCAGTACTTGAGGTACAAATATTTCAGACGATAAGAATAAAATAAATTTCCTTATGATTGAGAAACGATGAAGCAGTCTTCGCGATGATGAATATATATAAGGAAAAAACTAACACCGCCATATTAATGGAAATATTTCGTAAGAAACATTAGCAAAATCGAAAAATTAACGCCTTTGAGCGCAATAAAAAACTTTCATGCTTCTTAAGTTCAATAATCTACGGCCCATTCATTTTCCTGCAAAAAGGCATCTATGACCTCCTTCATTGCATAATTTGGTATCAATTGATCAGCAGTGAGTTTCACTCGTGTGACGGGATCGAAATGGCCGACTCTCTGTAATGAAAGGTCATAATTTGGTGACCGATTTTTTTTACTTTTCTTTTTTGAAAAAGTATTGCAGTTAGAACATACTTGTAAATGTTCAATAATATCTTTCCTCTCATAAGTAATTCCACTAGGAGTGATAACAGGCTCTCTCAACAACTCGAAGCTTATTTTACCACACAAATAGTCTGGTATTTCGCGCTTCTGCAAGCCAAAATTTACAAAATTAATAATTGCCGATTACAAAATTATTTGTTTTTTATAGTAGTACTCACTCTTCGCTTCTCATCGACTTTAGCAAAAATTGAGGTCATTTCACTTACATAATTATCCTGAAAAACAAATAGTATACGTAAAGCAAGTAATACGGATGAATATCATTTAGATATCGGCGCTAATATCTTCATCGAAAATGAGATAAGAATAATTTTTGCCATTAAAATACTTGAACGAAATCTTTCATCATCGATTCAGGCATTTTGCCTCATACTCAAATCGACTGATGGTACCACGACGTAATAATATTAAAACAAATCTTTCTAATATAAGTTGGCCAACCACGGAGAAAATTTTTCCGAATAAAAATACCTATAGTAGACTTTGTTCCGATGCATGCATGCAAATAGTTGACATATAGTAGCATTGAAACTAAATAATACCAACACATTTTAAATCTTGTTCCATTATTTTATTCTGCGTTTCTTCGTCCGTGCCATTGGTGCCGCTATCTTGCTTCAACTTCGTAATTTGTCGCTGAGAATCTTCTAGTATCAATCTATTTAGATACGTCTGAATTGAAAATAGGTTAACATGAGATACAACAATTTATTGAATTTTGAACAGTAATTTTCGATGATATACTTACTAATAATTCTATCTCTTGCGCTATCCGTTTTTCTTCTTGAATATTCCACCTTTTTTTACGCGCTAGTCTGATTTGGGAAGCAATATCATCTCCAAAATTTAAACGTTGTTCTTTGGCTAGGTCGTGAGCTAGGTACATAATCAAAATCGCTTTCAAAATCAATTCCCAATGGTACACTACAGAATGTACAATTGTATTCTTCACCTCTTTGCAAATGCTTTATAGCTTCATCATAATTTTCCATTTCGAGAAGCGCCGATCCAAGGAAGAAGTGACCTTTAACGTGATTTGAGTCCATATCTAATGCTCTCTTGCAATCTACGGATGTTAAATCCCATCTCTTTAATTTCAAGTAGCATAGTGCTCGGTTCGTGAAATAAGTTGCCACGGCAGGGTTCTTTATCTACAGAAGTAAACGAATGTTGGTGAAAAGAAATTAGATATCCGAATGTTCAGGAAACAGTAGTTTTTACTCACTATAGCTTTGCTGTAACAGCAAATCGCTTCGTCGTATTTTCGTTGATTGAACAATTTGTTCCCTTGCTCTTTCAGTTCCGTGTCGTTGGGATTGGAATTAGATTTGCTCATGTTTTATCACACTCGCGGGTAAAACGGATTCTATTCTACGAGATGAACACGAACAGGATAAACAGAAACTACATATAGGACAAAGACTTGACTAGGCCTACACCTTAAGAAAGGAAGAAAAGTGAAGTCTTTTTGAAATATTTTGTTGAAACTTGTAAGAAATAGTAGTTTTTAATACAATATGCCAAGAAGGTTGTCATAGGACATAAGAATAACCAAAAATAACAGATACGACGGATCATAAGAACAAAACATTGAACTATTGTGCTTCATGCAAACTATTTGCGCTAGGAGCGTTAAGGTTACCGAATCCGCCCGTTACAGAATTGATCGATAATTTTTTGGTTTTTTCATTTGGGAACCTGTTTTATCAAGTGTTTTTTTGGAAAAAACGTCCGCCGGCCGGCAAAGATCGGTGCTCGAAAATTTTCTAAGCCCCCCCTCCTATCATATACCGGGTCGTGGGGTCGACCACAAAGATGTTACCAGTTGAATGGGAGTTTGCACTAAATTTGTTCCAGTGTAAAAACGCAACACGTTAGATGTATACTTCAAATCTCCAAATTTGTATCTCAGTTTTATCTTAAATTTGAGCCCCTAGTCAACTTTCTACGACTTCTTTGAGGCGAGTTACGGACTAAAATATGACAAAAATATACCATTTTGCCAAGATTTTTGAAATAAGAAATTGAAAATTCCCTCACTTTCAACACTTTAGAGGGTTATTCGAGTACTTTTTTCGGAATCAGCGTTAAATTTCACTTTCAAATCAAGTAAAGTATGGAAATTTAAACAATTTTTAATTTTTGATAATTTTGACAATGGTCATTTTTTGTAACATTTTGGTCCATAACTTGGCTCAAAACAGTCGTAGAAAGTTGAGTTTCTTCAAATTTTGGACGGTAGCGCCGGACATATTCTCTTATGAATGATATGGAGAGTTGGTTCTGGGATATGAAACAACTACTCTGAGAGTTCGACATTACCCACCTGTATTTAGTGCCGTGCTACATAAGCGGCAACCTACGAGAAAGGGGCAATGGGCAACATGCAACATCTAATGAGCATCTGGAAAAAAGTGACCTTTTGATTCGGTTGCCGCTTATGTAGTGCGGCCCTTACTCACACAAGCTCATTTTTCTAGGAATCCTTCTTTTAATAGGTGAATCATTTCATAATTGTTCAAGCAACTTTGAAGCAATTATTTGCAGGTGCAGAAGATTCAAAATATTTGTTATATTTCATTTGATAAATTATTATTAATAATTTATTCCCAATTCCAAACATCGGTCGTCTTTTTCTTTTCTTTTTTTCCCCCTTATTTTTCAGGGTGATACCTAATGTTTAATGCTGAAGTAATTTATGAGTAAAAGTTTCCACCAATAAAATTGTACTGTAATGAATATATTTTATTACCACCAATCGAAGAATTTTATAATACACGATTAAATATTTATAACCATAAACTGAGGATGATAATTTCCACAAAGTTTAAGAATCATAATGAAGATTGATTCGAGTAACTTACATTACAACGGGAATGCTTCTGAAATATCAACGCTGAAATTTCTCAAAAATATTCCAATCTCACAATTTATTATTCTTCAATTCAAATTATACAGTGATGTACACACAGTTCGACTATATAAATATTTCCTTTTTAAAAAAGGTATGGTTTAAGAAAAGAAAAATAGTCAATTAAAATTGGTCTATCATTAGAAGAAAAATGGAGTTGAATAATAGTCGAAGAGAAAAATTAATATGTAAAATATCGGTAACAAAATAAACCAGGTTGAAACTTAGATAAGAGAACACATAACATATAATACTTATATTATAATTGTATTGAGTTTTAAAAAAATGCAATAACTTTATCAAGATATGTTTAAACACGTTTTCATTTTTTAGGTAATAGGGAATTATTTTTCTCATCTACAGGGTCGATTGTAGAGACTACAAAAAAATAAATGAACTTGGTGTCAAGAACGATTTACATGAAAGCATGATACAAAAATAGAAAATAAAAACACAAGACATATTCTATAAAAGATGATGAAGTAAAGATGAAAAATGTATAATAAAAGAAATTTATCGATAGGCGAAGTCAAATTTATAGTAGATCATCAAGATGACGGATCAATAATCTTTGTTATTAATGTAACTCCAGCGGTATATTTAATTTGATCTGTATTATTTGTTAATAATTTTCAATTTAATTTAAAAATAGAATTTCACGGCACGCGTTCCGGTGATTCATTTGTCAGTGATTTATTAATCCTGATTTCTCGATAATTGCATTACATCGTCAGCCCAGTTTTCTTTTAATTTTTTCTTCTCTTCAATGTAAAGAAAATTTTAGTTTGTAATTAACGAATTTAATTTTGTAAAAAATATCACAGAATTTTTAATATCCATTCTTCTTATATTTTAATACCGAGGAAATTACAATAAAACTTTAAAATTGGTAGGAAATATCTTATAAAATGATTTCAAACTTTGAATCGATGAGAATATACTGTGTAGAAGGAGAACAAGTCGTCAGAATAGTATGTATATTCGGAAGAGAACATGAAGATGAGCCCAAATTCTTATTTCAGTGTACTTAGATAGCATATAAATTTCTTTTTATTTTCTCTTCTCATACATCATTTTAAGACTTAGATAACACCAATAAATCTTTTATTTTATTTTTTTGTACCAAAATTTGCTGCCTTCATTAAAATTGACGTAATATTAAATTTTCAATGTTATCTATTTTGAAAAGATGATCGTTATTTTCAAGACTCAGAAGTACAAAATTTTTGAAAATCGGCAAGCATATTCCCATTTCCAGACGTGAATGAACCAAAATATGGTTCTGATTGAAGATGATTAAAAAGGAGAAGAAAAAAAATGTCAAATCGAGTTTCATAGTTTCATTACGATAATTAGTTGCGGGGGGGGGGGGGGAATAAAAGGGAGAAAAATTCTACGGAACTTGCATAATTTATTTCATCATTACTGACCAAGTTTTGGTAATTTTACAACATGTAATAACAGCTACAAGGTATTCTGAAATATTTTCGGTAGAGTATTCAGGAGGTGATTCGGAATCGGTCAATTTTCGATTCAAAGGAACGTGAATTAATCAGTAAGGTTCACTTTCAATCGGGATGTCTTGTTGGAAAATTTGCAAAACCGTCACCTTTGCGATCCTGGTTCACCTTGACCTACTTGAAGGATTAAGAGATTTTTTGTATTAGGGCACTCGCACGTGGTCATCAAAAGAAATAAAGCAAAGACTTTATTTAGCCAGGTCCCAGTCACACCTTTTCTCGGTAACCCAACATCATAACCTCTTTGCACTCTGAACTGAAACACGCTATACCTAGGGACTCGACTCACATGAGGAAAGAGGAAAGGCCCTAGTGACCTTGAGAGGCAAGCTTTCAATCACGACTGACTTTGAACTACACAGGAATTTCAAGAAGTTTCTAATTTGGAAATTTGACCCATGAGAGGACAACGGGTATTCAGGCAGTACTTGAAAAAATTTTGTTTATAGAACTCGATCGTCACCCGTCATTTTACGGGGGGAACAGCTATAACTCGAATCAAGAACTGGAAAAATTTGACCATCGCCCACCCTGAATTCTAATTTGCAGGTGGCTCAAGCGAGAGTCTGACTACCCCAAGTATTTTGAAGTTTTTCACACGAGGATCAAAAATTCTAAAACTTTACCCCTCGGCTGAAAAAAACGGAAAGAAATAAGCTAGAGTGTGTCTCTTAGGCTTAAGAACCGCGAATCAATGTTCCGTAGAAAAATCCACATCTATTATGAGAGAACATGACTTGTAGGAAATTTCACGCCAACAAATTTGGTTCTCGTACCTTTTCTTTGTTCCAAAGTTCTTTTGAATAAACATATATTTGAAAAAAATTTCAATTTGCCGATGTAACGCCCCAAGCGGATGGATGACTTGAAATAGTAGTGCAGCGCTAGTATCGCTTACGTACAATAAAACGGGTGAGTTAAATGAGTGGTGCGGGCGGCAAATTTCCTCAAAACGATCAGAAGCAATTTTCAAGAGAGATGATGATTTGCAGAAAATTTTACTCTCAACAAATTTTGTTTCCTCAATTTTTGTTTTTAATTTTGTTGACTGTAATATTTCTAGCGGGTAGCCAGTCCCAATATATCAGGGTTACAATGTTTAGAACATGTTTCAAAATATATGCAAAAATTCAGTACTTACAATGTTTTTTTTTTCTCATTTTCTTCTCTCTCGTTGCTTATTAAATATTTCAAATTCTATAGTCCACAAGATACCAACATCAAGACGTTCATTTGTTGAAGAGCAAGAAAATTACATTATTTCAAATTGATGTTTAAAATATTTAAAACATGATTTAAACAAGGGGGAATAAAATCACCTCGAAAAACATGTTTAAAAAAAAAAAATAAATAAAATATTCTTTTTGTTCTCTTTTTTCAGAAAAACTGTTTTTTTGCGACCCTGCAAGATATAGTCTATAAATGTTTCGGTCAAAACGGTCATAAAAGTAATATTGAGAGATATATTTTCAATGTTTTTCAGTTCAAAAACATGTTTTTTTTTGTATAAAAACAATTTTTGTTTTCCAACAAAAATGATTTTTTTTTCCAACATGAATGATTCTTTTTCAAGAAAAATTTTTTTTTTTAATGTTTTTTTTCAAAAAAATATTTTTTCTATTTTGACCGTCAAGAATCGTTATGATCGAATCATTTTTCAATAATAGTCATTGACCGTTATGACTGTTTGACCGTTTCAGAAAAATACTCTATACAACCAATAACCTTTAACCAACCGTTTCAATTTTGAAAGCTGACCCGACCAACATGTTTTTTCTGTATAAAAACATTTTTTTTTTCCCAACAAAAATGATCTTTTTCCCAACATAAATGATTCTTTTTCAAAAAATTTTTTTTTTTAAATATTTTTTTTTTCAAAAAATATTTTTTCTATTTTGACTGTCAAGAATTGTTATGACTGAATCATTTTTCAATAATAGCCATGACCGTTATGAATGTTTGACCGGTTCAGTAAAATACTCTATGCGACCAATAACCTTTAACCAAACTTTAACCGTTTCAATTTTGAAAGCTGACCAGACCAATAATCGTTATCCCATTATAATTATTTTGGTCGGAAACCGTAACAAAATGGATAACAGCATTACAGGCAGACGGGTAAAGAGAGGGCCCTCTTAGCCCATGAATTGTGTTCTATTTTATTAGAGCTCTATAGAAGGAGAGTAAGATAATACGCCATTTTGTTTTCTAAATCTAGTGTCTCTCTCATTCTCCCATACAAGCGCGTGAATTGAGTGACCGATCAGGCACATTGTGACACTACATGGAACATCAACACAATTGAAGGCTAGTCGTGGGAAAGAGCGTAAGGGCCATCGGAACCAAAAATGAGGTTTACACGATTCTCCAGGATGGAGGAAACGTTTGTTTTAGCGCGTCATTTTACCTTTAAACCGCACTCCTGAAAAATTTTGTTATTGGCACTTACGCTCTTTCCCACAAACGCCTTCAATTGTGGAACTTTGAAAACAATTGTATGTGAAACACTAGGCGTAGAAAACAAAATGGTGTATTTTCCAACTTTCCTGCTTCCAAAATTCACCTCTATGCCAACATACGCCGTTATCAATTTTGGGAACCCTTGTTTGCAACGCCCTACACAGAGCTCTTCCCCTATATCATACTTGTTTGCGTGATTCTTAATGTAATGATACTACTTTACATTAGTTTTATAGTAGGGGAATAGTCAATTGCTCTGTCGTAGGACCAATCATGCATGACCTCCTTAAAGAAAGGCTGGAACATGCATAGAACGGAAGAAAGCCGACTTTTTCCACTGTTCCGCAAGAATGCAAATAAAAAAGGGTCACTTTAAAAGATCATTGACAGATGGAGAATTTTTGGGCCAAAATTTCATAAGTACTATAAATGAGGATGCTGCGATAGTTTTCAATAAAATTGACGAGGAAACCAGGGAAATTGAATATGTGTCATGTAAATGTATACAGTTAATGCCTTCAAACGTACGATTATAGCGCTCACCAGTTTGAAGTACGATTAGAATAATTAAGGTGAATGATCATACAATATGATCTCGTAGGGGAAGAGTCCAATAGCGGGGGATTTTGCGTCAAGATTAACTACACCAATTCGGAAGGAGAAAATTGTAGATTCGCGAGTGTCGCATATCTGTAAACTACTTGAAAAGTACTGATAAGGAAAGGTTGATGGTAATACGAAAATGAAAAATTTTGTAATTCGACAACTTGGTTTCGGGAAAAAATATATAGAGAATACGTTTGAAAGTGAATGACTCTATTTGTAAATACGAAATTTTTTCTGTTGTGTCCAAATAGATACGAATAATTACATTTTTAAAATTAGGAGTACAGTCCCGAGAAATAATTAAGTCTAGCATTTCTAGAATACCTGGAAACTCATTAGCCCGCGCGATAAACCTTCAAGCTTCTATGAGGCTTTTTACCCTGAATCTGTTTTGAGGGACAAGAGTTAATTGATTTCAAATTTTAGCTATATTTTATAGCCAATGAACGGTAACTTCTCCGGTTAGTATCAGTGGATCGAGAGAAATTATAAATCGGAGACGTACTGTACGAAATAATAAAGGAAAGAAATAAAATAAAATTAATTATAAAAAATGAGTGTAAAAATGGTATTCTGGACACAGACACTGGTAACAAAACACACGATTCGTGGTCAGATAAAATTCTTCTCTCATTCTTCTTTCTTTCTTTTCTGTTTCATGATTCGTGTATAAATACGATCCACACTAGGGGTAAAAGAGCCAAAGAACAAGATTCGAATAGAATATACAACTTTATACCGTCGTCCTTGCGACATTTTTGGTATCGATCTTCCGCGCAAAATATTAGAGTAGGTATCTTATTTCGCGAACGATACGCGCTACTCGCGCGCAGAAACCTTTAGAAAATTTAATATTCAAAATTTGTAAATTGAAATTACGGCGTTCGTGAATCTTCAATGATCCATGACGATACCAACTTTAAAGAACGAGCCTGCAGTTTCAAAATTACGTACAGAATTGTGGACTCATCCTATTCGTCATCCCGCAGCTTGCATAGAAATACGAAATTTCAAAAGAAAAAGGAGAGAAAGAAGGAGAAGAAACCTTTGGAAAATTGTCACGCTCGAAAGTCCTTAAAGCATCGAGGCTACGTCTTGTAGAAGAACGCTTCTGTCGATAAAAACGGACCGTAAATTGCATAGAATTCAATTATTCCCGCAATAGACGAGCTTTGTCAGCACTTAAACGCTGCTACCAATGGTCGCCGAATCGATCGCTGCGGTCGTCGCTGAATTTTGCCCTGGGGTGCAATTTTCCGTTTTCAAGTCCGTCGCCGCCGTCATCTGATTTGGATTCACTTTCTCGTCGGTTTTGTGCACTCGCTGTTGACGGCGATCGTGTCGCTGTCTCTCGCGTCGCCTCGCTACCCAAGGCAGTAAGCAGCAACGAATAACAGCCAAGAGGGTACCGAGAAGAATGCTTAAGAGGCCGCTGCCGATTAACCAGTAACGATATCGAGAAGCTTCGGCGCCTGGTTTCAATTGCACTAGGCCAACGAACAAAGTTACGGCGCCAGCTAACATGGTCACGACTGCAATATGTAATAATGAAATCTAAAACAAATGAGAGGAAAAAGAAGAATGCAATAAATAAATGAAAATTAAATTGATCTCATTTTTCGAGAAATCGCGTCGTCTGAAAATGAGGAAAAGGTTCTCAAATTGGTGCGTTCCGAGGTTCTAATTTCACAAAAGGGAACAATAATGAATTTTACGGGAAAGAAGGAGGATATAAAATATGTTCTCTATACCATGAGTACACGAGTTTATTATTGCGTCAAATTTAATGATTATACTGTGTATATGCTTTACCGATATAGGAAGGGGAAATGGTAAGCGAAATTGTTGATACAACCTTCAACAAGCTAATGCGAAATTCATCGTATTCGAATGTTATTCTCCTTCGCTGTGCTCATATTCGATCCTCGTCCACTTTTGCGTTAATGGAGTAGAATTTCAATTTATTCCACGATCATTAAGATGCAGCATGTGTTAAAACTTGTTATACTCGTATGGATTAAGACAAAACAGACTTGATACAAACTTAGATGCCATTGCAGGACTGCAATGGCCAGCGGGAAACCCGCTGTCCCGAGTCCCCTGTCCTCCTCCTATCATAAGGAATTTTTCGAAGTCCCTTTCCTATCATATATGGCTAGAGGGTCGAAATTTGCTGCAATTTCAAGGAAGCCGTCGTCTTTCCAAGTCCTCCTATCGTATAAAACTCGGAGGTAGGAATTTCAACAGGGAACCTGTTTTATGGGGGTCTTTTTGAGAAATTTGCCGTGCGCCGTCCAGCAAAAAACTTGGAAAAATCGACGGCTTCCTTAACGAAGTTGAACGAGGAACGTAGGGAACCTGTTTTATGAGTCAAATGGGATTTGGTATTGAAAATTCAAGGAAGCCTAGACCTAGATAAAGCTAGTATGAAGAAGACCTAGACGTACTATAAGCCTAGTATAATATAGTTTGAAAGTCTAAATTTTTCTATCTTGAGCTATATATGATAGCTTGAGAGTCTAAATTTATAGCTCGAGAGTTAAAATTTTTCCAAGTCCCTCTCCTATCATATATTAGCTTGAGAGTGGAAATTTTTCAAGTCCCTATCCTATTGTATACAGGGTGGGGCAGAAAGATGTTACCAGTTAAATGGGAGTTTGCGCTAAATCTGTTGTAGCGCGAAAACGCAAAACGTTAGACGTATTCGCATGAGGACACAACTGTAGGTGCGCTAGAGTCGTGCCCGAAAAGGGGATTCGGCAAAAATTGCCATAAACCTGTATAAAACTAAAACGGGCTGTATCTTTGTCAATATTAAAAAATACAAAAAAGTAGTAAGAGCATTTTTTTATTCTTTTCATTCATAGAATAACCTAAAAGAAGAAAAAATTAAGATTTCAACAATTTTCTGTAACATCCCCTTTTCAGGCAGCTTCCAAAAATGGCCACCACAGTTTTCATAGAGGGCGCCTACTTTGTGTCTTCATGCGAATAGTTTAAATGAACGAATTTTGTATCTTAATTTTATCTTTAATTTGAGCCGGACCCGAAGTTTCTACGACTTTACTGAGCTGAGTTATGGACCAAAATGTGCCGAAAATTCATCAAATCGTCAGGGTTCCCAAAATAGGGCTTGAAAATTAATTAATTTACAGTACTGAACTGAATTTCGAAAATTTTAATAATTAAATTATTGTTTCTCAAGTCAATTTGGACGCGGAAAACGAAAAAAATAGTAACAAAACCCTAAGAAGCACCAAAATGGGTTAATGGGCCCAAAAAGGGTCAAAATTTCCCCAAGGTGGAAAATCGTTCAAACTTTTGAATTAGAAATCAATTTTTAAGTGGAAATTCGAGCTGAGTCCGAAAAAAATGTTTAAAAAATTCTTTGAAGCACCGAAATGGGTTAATGGGTCCAAAAAGGGTCAAAATTTTGCCAAATTGGAAAATTGTTCGAATTTTTAAATTTTAGTTCGATTTTCAAGTGGAATTTCGCGCTGAGTTCGAAAAAAATGTTCACAAAATTCTTCGAAGCACCGAAATGGGTTAATGGGTCCAAAAAGGGTCAAAATTTCGCCAAATTGGAAAATTGTTTGAATTTTTAAATTTTAATTCGATTTTCAAGTGGAATTTCGCGTTGAGTTCGAAAAAAATGTTTGAATAATACTTCGGAGCACCAAAATGGGTTGATGGGCTCGAAGAGAATCAAAATTCCTCCAAGATGAGTAACTGCGTAATCTTCCAATGTTGTTTTCAATTCTGGAGTAAATTTTTGCGCCGAGTCCAAAAAAAATACTGAAATGGCCCTAGATGATCTCCAAAATGAAAAATCAAAATTCTCAATCTGCAGTAAAATTGTTAATTCAGGGGATGGAAGGAATATCGACAAGTTCGTCTTCCGTTGAGTGCTTGCGGAGTGAGAGATCGACTAGCGTCGGATGACAGATACGAACGAGGAAATTGCGGAAATTCTCCTCATTTGGGGATTGACAGGAGACGACAACTTCGTCTTCCGTTGAAGGTTCGCGGTGAGAGGTCGACTAGGGCTCTGCGTATGTTCAAAGCGGGAAAGTGCGAAAACTCACGTTGTTTTCGGCAAAGAACCCAAAGTTGGTCTTCTGTTGCGTGCTGGCAATGAGAAATCAACTGACGCCCTACCTATGAGCGAAGCGGGCCAAACTGCAACAACTCCTTGATTCAGGCAATGGGAGAGTACCGCGAATTCGGTCTTGCTCGTGATGAGCGATCAGCTACAGCTCACCGCGAGCTCATGATGAAAGACGAGCTTCACTGTATCATTCCCTTCATCGCGTGAACCTACGAGAATTTTCTCGCATCTGCCCGCCTCTATCAAACACGGGGCGCGAGCTCATGACGAAAGACCAGCCTCACAGCATGGTTTTTTCTTTCGCGCAAACGTACCAGAATTTTCTCGCATCCGCCTGCCTCTATCGAACACGGGCCTTCATCCTTCTCTCTCCGCGAGCTCATGACGAAAGACGAGCTTCACAGTATCGTTCCTTCCTCGCGCGAAAGTACGAGAATTTTCTCGGATCCGGTGCCTTATCGAACGTAGGGCCTTGATCGTTCTCTCACGGCAAGCTTAACGAACAACGGTCTCGGGATATCCTTCCCAGCCTGGCTGTGGAAACGAGAATTTTCTTGAATTCACCGCCCTTGATAAAACGGGGCTGTTACAGTTCTCTCCTGGCGAGGTCACACTGGAACGCGATCTTCGCGGTATGTTTTTCACCGTTGCCTGAAACAACGAGAATTCTCACGTACTCACCCAATTAGATCAAACACAGGGCTTCAACTGGTCTCTCATCGCGAGCTCATGGAAGACCACAATCTTCCTGGTACCCTTCCCTACTTCGTGGGTCTCCACGGGAAATTTTTCGGCCTTTAATGAACAGAGGGCCCTACCCGATCTCTCACCGCAAGCTCATAACAGAAGACAATCTTAAGGAAATCATTCCCTTCAGCGAGTGAAACCCCGAGCAATTCCGGGCATTCGTCTGCCTCAATCAAATACTGAACTGTAGCTGATATCTCATCACGAGCAAGACCGAATTCGCGGTATCATACCTAGCCCATTGGCTGAATCTAGGAGTTTTTGCACTGCTTCAAACATAAGTGGGACTTTCATCGCGGGCACGCAACAGACGACCAAATTTGAGGTATCATACCTTCCTTTGCCTGAAACAACGAGAGTTTTCGCACTTTTTCCCACCCGCGACCAATCTTTTGTTCTCGCGAAGCACGATTTCTATGAGAACCAAATGAAATTGAAAAGACCGAGCGATTTTCCAAGTTGGTAAAATTGTAATCGTTTTTGGGCACTTGCTTTGGTGCTTCCAAAAATTATTCAACAGTTTTTTTTTTTACAACTAAGCACCCAATTTATCCTAGAATTAAGAAAAATTTCGAAGATTAGGCATTTTTTTTCGTTTTGGAGAAATGTTGACCCTTTTTAGTCCCATGAACCCATTTTGGTGTTTCCCAAGATTTCTTAACAATTTTATTCAGATTCAGCGCTAAATTTTGTCTCAAAAACGAAAAAAACCTCAAAGATTAGGCGATTTTATCATTTTCGGGGAATTTTGATCCTTTTTGGGCCCATAAACCCATTTTGGTGCTTCGCAGAATTTTTTAACAAACTTATTCAGATTCAGCGCTAAATTTTACTCCAGGGTCGGGGAACACTTAAATTGCACATTACGCGATTTTTTCAATAGGAAAATTGTCTTTCGATAATTCACAACTTTGGGACCCCCTGCTGTGAAATTACGGCCTATTTTGGTCCATAACTCGGCTCAGAAAAGTCGTAGATACTTCGGATGTGGCTCAAATTAAAGATAAAAGTGAGATCGAAAATTCGTACACGTAAAGTATACGTCTAACGTTTTGCGTTTTCGCGCTACGACAGATTTAGCGCAAACTCCCATTTAACTTGTAACACCTTTCTGCCCCACCCTGTATAGCTCCAGAGTCGAAATTTGTTTAGTTTTTTGTGGGACGGCACATGGCAAATTTCTCAAAAAGCCCCCCATAAAACAGGTTCCCTGTTGAAATGTCGACTTTCGAGCTATGTATGATGGTAGGGGAACTTGGAGAAATTTCGACTCTCGAGGTAGGAGGAGGATTTTTAACAGGGAACCTGTTTTATGGGGGGCTTTTTGAGAAATTTGCCGTGCGCCGTCCAGCAAAAAACTTGGAAAAATTTCGACTCTTGAGCTATATATGATATGAAAGGGACTTGGAATATATAGCTGGAGATTCGAGAAAAATTCAGACTCTCAAACTATATTATACTAGACTTATAGTGGTGTGGGTAAAATATGCTGTTTAAAGGTGAAAATGGATACCGTTTTATCTCCCGAATTGAAAAGGTATTATGTCCATTTTCACCTTTTAAAAAGCATTTTTTACACATACAGGCTGCTGACACACTCACACAAGCACACAACAAAATATAACTTTCAACAGCCTGCAACAATAGAGTCTACTAAAAAAAGGTAAAAATTGAAGTGATACCTGCAGAGAATTGTTACTTCATACCCTTTTAATCCCATATTTTATTGTGTGTTTGTGTGAGTGCGTCAGCAACATGTATGCGTAAAATATGCCATTTTTAAAGGTTAAAATGGGTATTACACCGTTTTTCTCCAATTCAATAGTTTAATCAGATCATTACTACGTTTTATCCTCAGAGTTTAAAAGGTGTTATGTCCATTTTCACCTTTTAAAAAGCATATTTTTCACATACAGGACGCTAACACACTCACACAAGCACACAATAAAAGGATATGAACTAACAATTCTCTGCAAGTCCCCCTCCTATCATATACAGCTCGAGATTCGAGAAAAATTTAGACTCTCAAACTATATTATACTAATGGTAAATTAAAAACGGCTTTGCTCGCACTATTTTTTATTAAAATTACTCGTTTGTACGAGTAAATTGCTCTGGTTGCCCTCTCTCTTATGTTGGTGAGACTCTCCAATACCTCTCTAGTAGAGTGTCCCAGCATAAAAGGGATGAAAGGGATCTTAATGATAACACTGCTTTGGCCTGTCATGCCTCTTGTAATAATCATAAGTTTGATTTCGACAATACTCGCATCTTAGCCTACGAGAAAAACATCCAGAAACGAAGAATTCGGGAATGCATCGAAATCATCAAAAACCACACTGTCAATTTCAAACGCGATATGCAGAAACTTGGATCGACGTACTCTGCTGTCATCATTAGTCATAACCCTTGAACTTTCGGATTTTGTTTTTTCATGTCTTCCTTTACCGACTTTTCTAACTAGAAAAGTGAGGTATTACACCCGTAGCAAGGTCAACAGGGGGAGTGGGCAATGAACTTTCTCGACGTTTTAGGGGTCCTAGATCACAACTAGCATAAAAAAAAATTTCAGGTTTCCTTATTATATATATATTTATATATATATTTATATATAAGATTTTTTTGTCCGCGGAACTCCTCTGAAACTACCCGATGGATTTTTTTGTAACTCGGCCATATTGTAGTATTATATTTGAAGATGTGCACCTGCATTTTTTTTGAGGATCGGATGAGTAGTTCTCGAGAAATTTTTACTTTTGTTGAAAAATTTTTCACTATTACGAGTAGCTTCTTACGAATAGCTGCGAGTAACTGCTTACGTTAGGAGAAGCGGATTTTCCTATACGTTTACCACTTTCGTTATCAGTACGTGTATTGTGATGAAGAACCTTTCATCATTCGACAGGTTCATTCTTTGTTCATTCTTTACCAAGGGTTCATTGGATTTTATTTCCGATGAAACCTTTTCGTTCAAATTTAGTACACTTGTATCTCGCTTCCCACAGCCCCTAGAGCAGTGTTTCTCAACCTTTCTTCTATTGCGGCATATTTTTCCGTGAGATGATATTACTGCGGCACAGCATTTCCAGAACTCCAAATTGTATATCGAAAATTTTTGTACATTTTGACATTTTCATGTCTCTACAGATTTCCTCCTCCTAATTTCAGAATTTGTGGCCTACAAGATGGCTATATGAGGCCTCATCCTTCTTTCTCTGTACTACAATCACAAGAAACAAGAGCTTTGATCTTCCACCGGGACTCAAAGAAATTTTTCCACCAATATACGCAAAAAAGTCTGGATGCTTCCCGTATTTACTGACAACCCTCCGGGCTCTTCTAATTCCAAAATTTATGAAAAAACATGAAATATTATCTGTATTTGTGGCCAAGTCACAGGAAGTTCTTAATTTTTATGACAGTGACTGCAGGTTTGGACTCAAGTTTAAGTAATTATAACTGGAACGGACATCATTCAAAAATTGGAACACATTGGTCAGATAGGGCTTATGATTACTTTTCCAAGTAATTTCATCAATAAAATATTCAATTTAAATTTTAAAAATTATTTAATAAAAATGTTTAAAAAATGAATTTAATAAAATTAATGAATTATTATAAAAGAAAATTAATAGTTAATATTTTGATTATAATTAAAATAAAAATAATTATAATTAAATAAATTATGAATTTAATTTATAATAATTAAATCAAATAGAAAATACACAATTAATTAATTTTATTTCAATTTATATTCATGTATAATTCAAATGAATATTCTAATTTATTTTTTAATAAAATATTTTATTCAATTTTATTTAAATTGGGTTTTTTTGATATCATTAATAAATCTAATTATTTCATTATCTTCAAGTATTATAATTCTTATATTATAAAGAATATTAATTTTTAAATTTGAAATTTAATTTTTAAATTCTTTTGAAAAGTTTGATTTTTAAATTTATTATGAAATTAATAGCAATCAGCTTTATTTTAAATTTCTATTCTTAATTAATTTCGAATATTAATTATTATTAAAAATTTGATTTATTCAATTTAGGTATTTAATATTTTATTTTTCAAATATGAAATTATTTTTAAATTATATATTATTAATGGAATTTTTTATTTTATAATTTATTGTTAATAAATTATTTTGAAATGAAATAAAATCAGAGAAAATAATATCGTCGGGGTATTCTATATAATATAATTCATTCATGAACATTACCATCAATAAATATTAAAATAGATTGTATCCCCAATCAATTGAATAGAATTACA
Source organism: Aspidiotus rigidus (assembly GCA_035079385.1). Lineage (NCBI taxonomy): Eukaryota > Metazoa > Arthropoda > Insecta > Hemiptera > Diaspididae > Aspidiotus > Aspidiotus rigidus. The sequence continues at coordinate 15,072,363 of JAVHKY010000054.1, read as the reverse complement.
GATTGAATTATATAAATTCTTTTAATATAGTTCTAATAATTCAACATAGAGGTAACAAATTAAAAATTTTTATTGAATCATTCTATTATCCCTAAAGATATTAATATTGTAATTATTTAAATTTATTTTCTTAGTTAAATTAATAAATTAAATTTAAAAATTTTAATTTGTACTAAGAATCAAAATAATTACCGTATTATTGTATACAATTTTTTAATTGGAAATTAAATATATTTATTTATGATAATAAAATGTTTTCAATTTATTTAGTTAAAGTAATAACATTAATTTGTCAAGTTATTGAAAAAAAAAATGACAATTCTTTTTTAGTTCATGTTGATTTATGTTTTTCATAAAACTTTTGCGGCACACCTGAGGCGGGCTTGCGGCATAGTGATGTGCCGCGGCACACCGGTTGAGAAACACTGCCCTAGAGCGTTGAATTTTGTTTTGTCAAATTTTATTTGTTTTGTTAAATTTATTTTTTAACGGATAGTAGCAATGGCGAGTTGTTCATTTTTCTAGCTATTTTTCATTATTATTAGTCATACTCGATAGTTTTTTTTTTTTTTTTTTATTATTATTTTACGAGCATTATAAACTGCACGAGGGTTATTTGCTCGGCGTTACAATCTTATTTTAGAACATTACTTGAATTAGGTTAAATTAGATACGTATTGGTGGAATTGAGTGGCGATCGAACGGAATTTGTTGGTGAATTATATGAAGTCGTAGAATTGAGTGGTACGTAAATAAGTTAGGGTTGAGTCGATGGTTTCGGAGTTGTTGTTTAGTGCTGCATTGATATTGGAAGATATATTTAGGGAGGTTCGAGTGGGTTGCAGGACGGGGCATGAGAAAAAATGATCAACTGATAAATTTTCTTGGAGACAGTGAGGGCATGATGGAGGAGCGAGATTAGTGAGAAGATAAGTATGAGTAAGACGAGTGTGGCCTATTCGCAGCCGAGCTAAAATGACCTCCTCTTGCCTTGAATTTCGTTGGGATGAGGACCAAAATGTGGGTTCACGTTTTATTTTTCTTAATTTGTTATTCGACTGATTTTAGTGAAAACCTTGAGTTTGAATGATTAAGTACAATTTTTTAATCTTCATCAAGTGTGCTGATGCGAGACTACCTGGGTGATTTCACTCTTAATTAATAATTGATTTATTTGTCATTTTTTCATGTAGGGGCACATAATTAATAGTGGTTCATAGTTGATTTGAGGTGTCAAAAGAGATGGAAAGATTATTTTCAATTTGGACTGGCTTTTTTGAGTGAGATTTGAGATTAGACTAACGAGTAAACCGGGCTTGGGTGCTATATATTTTTACCGAATTTTCTAGCTAGAAAAGTGAGGTATTTTGTTAATACGTTTGGAATGGTTGAAGCGTGAGGGAAGGAATGAGGGGTTGACTATTGGGTGATTGGTTGCTTCTTTCGTTTCGACATCGATTTTTTTAGTTTTTTGGGATCTCGTTGTAGCTGGATTCCCAGATGAAGAATTTTGGGGTGGAGTGTGCATAGAAAATGGTGATATGATAGCGTGAAGGCAATTTATGAGTGCACGAGAGGAATAGCAGCTCGAGATAGCTTTAAGAGATGCCAGGAATCGGAAGTGATGAAGAATTGAACCACTCAGCACTAATATATAGTATACTAGACTAATAATATGCTAAGAATAACGTATAGGAAAAAATGATTGTAGAGCTCTTTTTTATTAGAAACAACTGTTATAGCGTCGTAGCGGTTTGGACAGGGGGAGGGGGAGTGGTTTTTCTGGAGACGTTTTGTAGGTTTTAGATGACTCTTAGCCTAAATTATAACAAAATTCAGGTTTCCTTATTGGATTATAGGTATTTTTACTCTGTTATCTGTTGATGTGACATCGTAGTGATAGAATTTATAAACTGAGTTTTATTGTTTATTCTACAAATGTTTGACATGATTGACAGGTCATTGGTATTTAATTTAAAGAGAGGGAGTGACTCTCTCAATGTTTTTTGTATTGTGGGAAGAAAAGTCGTGTACTACTCACGCGACTGCGTGAGTGTTTTTAATTTACCATTGATGTTCTCTGCACGGAAAAATCTTTAGTACTATATTATACTAGGCTTATAGTAGGTGTAGGCCTTCTTTATACTAGCTTTATCTAGATCTAGGCTTCCTTGAATTCTCAATACCAAATCCCATATGACTCATAAAACAGGTTCCCTGCGTTCCTCGCTTAACTTCGTTAAGGAAGCCGTCGTGAGATTTCTGCCCATCTGAAGTATTCCAATAAATAAACGAAGTACTTACTTTTCCTAAAATATAAATTTCTGATTGCGGAGGCGAATACAAGCCAGGCGATGACTGCACTGGTGACGGACTATTGGACCTGGATTGAGTGGATTGCAAATAGAGAAGACTTGGGCGTTTACTTCGTTTTTCTTGTCTACGTCGTTCGTGGCGCACTGCCACAGCCGGCATGGCTCCAATCATGTTTAGTTCTTCAGCTGGAAGAAAACAACGCACGAGAAAATGTTAGTTTTATTCGATGATCATTTGGCTCGTTTTTGGAGGATTGTACCAACCAAAGTACACCGATATTTTACAAAAAGGTATGTTTCTCAACAGTAAAGGATGCGAATAGAAATGTTGTCGAATGGAACTGTTTGGCATTGAAATAGCATTAATTAAGAAGAAGATTGCTGTACTTGGCAGCTAACTTAACAAAGAAACCTAGAAGACGCGTACCGTATTAATTACTTTCTACAATTTTCGTTGGTATTCACTTCGGTAGTAGAAAGATTAAAATATTATATGGGATGGATGGCGAATTTCCAGGTTAATACTTTAGAGACAAAATTTGATTACTACTTACGCTTCTATGCTCAAATTCCAACTTTTCGACTTACACTTTTGCCGAACGGCCACATCTATTCTGACAATCTTTGCTAAAACGTGTGTGATATACATCCATTCACAAAGATCTCATATATTTTTGACATTAGTTTTTTCTTACCAGTACGTGAGAAATTACGTAGGAAGTGGAAGATATAGTTTTGCTCCGAAATACGCGTTATTCGGCTCAATTTTTCAAAGTGCGTTGTCCATTGCCAATCCAATCTCTCGAGTAGTACGCATTATTGAGAAACGGTTGGAAAAGCAGTCTGATGAAAACCGCTATACCAGATGTTCCGCAAAACATTAGGTATTGACCCGAACGTGTGACCCTCGAACGCTCATTCTCTTCAATCAAATAATACGGCCACATACTTACTCACGAAATCATTATACCGCTTCTACGTGACCTGTATTTTTAGTGACAGGCCTAAGAAGATTTTCTCGAATCCAACGACCGGGTTCAACATTCTCGAACGTGAACGTACTATACTTCACTTACAGAATTCCAATACCTTTGACGTTTCGATGGATGAAGCTGCACTGAATATAGCGGAAATTTTCCATTTTATTTAGCCGAGTGCTTTCTAAGCCTATCGCTGATATTTTCGAACACGTGGAAAAACTGTTTGTGGGTCAGGTCGGTCTTTCGTACGTTTCTTGGGAAATTTGACGGGTACTTACATACGAATCCATTCGAACTGATCATATGTATAAGACGAGGCTTTAAATTACAGTAATGTTAAGAGGTGACATGTCGCAGGTTCTTAGGGTCAGAACGATACCTGCACTCAGAAATAATTATTCATTAAGTTATAAATAAGGGTGCGATGAAAAAGTTATTGACTCACACTTGTCAATCAAGCACACAAACCTCTTTCTCATGATACGACTAGAACAAATTCAAACCTTCCAAAAATGAGTTGATGAATTTTACATTATGGACACTTTTGAACCTATCTAGATGACTTTTACGTTTGGGACGCCTCAAACCTTTCCAAATGAGTTTCTTTATTTCAGACATTTCCGACTAGTCCATATGAATATTATGTTTTGAACACTTCTGACCTGTCCAAATAATTTTTAAATTTGAGACACCTCAAACCAGTCCAGATAAATTTTATGTTTTGGACATCTCTGACCTGTCTAATGAATTTTATGTTTTAGACACTACAGACCTGATTGAATGAATTTGACGTTTTGGATACCACTCCCCTGTCCAAATGATTTCTACGTTTTAAATACCTAGGATTTGTCCGAATAAGTTTTACATTTTGAACATCTCAGACCAATGCAATGAATTTTTTATTTTGGACACTTCGGATCTGTCCATATGAGTTAATGAATTTTACATTATGGACACCTGTGACCTGTCTAGAAGAATTTTATGTTTGGGACACCTCATACCTGTCCAAATAAATTTTACATTTTGGACACTTCAAATTTGTCCGGAAGTTTTACATTTTGGACGCCTTGAACCCATCTAAAGGAATTTTATGTTTTGGATACCGCAAACCTATCCGAAAAAGTTTCACATTTTAAATACCTCTGACCAGCCCAGATGAATTTCACCTTTTGGACCCCTCAAACCTATTCAACTAAGTTTTACATTTGGATACCTTGAACCTGTCCAAATGAATTTAGGGTTTTGGACACTATGGATTTGTCCTAATGAATCTTACATTTTGGATATCTCAATCCTGTCCGAATAGATTTTACATTTCAAACACCTCGGAACTTCCCGGTGAATAATTTGCGTCCTCAAAAAACCTGTGAGATTAATCACCCATTTCAAGTCCTCAAAGTATCTCATTTATCCCGATTGAAAGTATCATGAAACCTTCTCGACAAACCAGGATCCAGAGATTCAGAGGCTTCAATATTGCGATTGATACCCTCATAACTTCCTCATAGAAGAATCCTTATTGTATCCTCATTATGTCCTCCCAACGTCCTCATAGAAGAACCCTTATTGTATCCTCATTATGTCCTCACCCCGTCCTCATGGGAGAACTCCCATCATATCCTCATATATGGTCTGTCACCTTCCACTTTGAGGTCGTACTTCTTCTACGTAACCACTCAGACTTTTGTACTAATTACATGGATATAAATCCTCTTCATTGCAGTCACATTGCAGTGAAGACAGTGAATCGACATAAAAAGTCGAATAAATGGTATAATCAATTTGATATGCTCTAAACTTTTGAACATACCGAGATCTATGCTCAGTAATGTCAATAATAGTCTCTTCTTTTACTGGTTTTTTAACTTCTGATTCAAAAAATGAATCCTCAAAAGAAAAAATATCATTTAAATGTGTAGGAGTGTCATTTCTCAATACATTAATTAAATCTGCTTTTTTTATTTTATAGTATCCTTTTATATTTCTCTCCTTCGCAATTTTTTGTAAATCTTTCACTGTTGATTCACTTAAATGTACAGGAGTGTCATTTCTCAATACATTAATTAGATCTGCTTTCTTCATCTTATAATATCCTTTTATATGTCTCTCCTTTGCAATTTTTCTTAATTCTTTCACAGTTGGAGCCTTGGGTGGTGGTTCAATATTCAATAATCTGAGTAAATCAGCTTTCCTCACCTTACTATAACCTTTTATATTTCTACCTTTTGCAATGCTTCTCAATTGTTTTACTGTGTTCATTTTTTCTTTATATAGACAATTTCAATTTTTATATGTTATTTATTAGACAAAAATTTTATAAATAAAAATATTTTTCTTTTCATTCTAAATTTTATAAGTATTTTAATTTTTTAATGATATTATTGAGCGAAAATTAGTACAAAATTATTATTCTCCTTTGTTAATTCAAGTCGTCTTTTATGATAATTGAACTTTAGATGAGCATTATAGCTTAAGAATTTAACTATCCTTCCACATTCACACTGTTTCTCAATAAACTTTTTACTATCTATATACTTTTTCATTATTTCATTCCTGCAATTTTTACACCAATGTTGACTTCTATTGAATTCAATCGCTTTTTTCATTTGTTTACACTTTGAACAATGGCGGACATCATATGTTTCTACTAATTTTAAAATTGCTTCAAGTTTATTAGACAGCTCCATTTCTTCTATTTATTTATATAAAAAAATTTTATTAAGAAAATATTTTAGACAAAAACCTTCCTAAAACCTGTACAAAACCTGCCACAAAAGCGGCACAAAACCTGTCACAAACCAACACAAAATCTGTCATGTTACAAATTGACAAAATATGTTCAAATTAGGTTCCAATTACAACCAATATTCCAGTTATGTTCAAAACATTCTCAAAATACATTCAAATTGGGTTCAATAAATAGACCTCACAAATTATGTTCAAATTTGATAACTGGTTAACACAATATAATTGGTTTATGTCACAGATTCTCAACCCTTCTCAAAATGTATATCTAGTCATTTTTTGGGAATTTCTGTGACAGCAGTTGCATCAACATCATTCAGTCGTTTGTTTTTTAATTCATTCATTTTCTCAAGCTCTTTATGAGAATAAATTTTCTTTTTCAAATCTCTGACTTTAATTAGGTAATGATGATTTCAAAGTATTTTCTCTGTAAGTAGATAGTTTTCTATCATTCCTTGTTCTAATTATCATATCCATTTTCTTCTGCAATTCCTTTTGACTTTCTGAAAAAAGTCTTTTGCCCTCTTCAGTTTTACTTGCATGAATTCTAAGTTTTTCAATTATTTTATCTTTCTGAACTCCTACTTCAATTGATTTTTGAAGTTCTTCAAATATATCATTATTAATATATTTATAACCATTTAATTCAATAAGTATGTTTGTAAAAATTAAAAAGACCTTTTTTATAATTTTCTTTTCTTCAGATGAATAATTTGAGCTTTTATCAATTACTGATGCAATTTTTGCAAAGTCACTATCGAATTCTTTAGCTATTTTTTGTATCTCTGGATAATCTTCAATAATATCATCTAAATCATTGAGATTTGTTACATGACCACCTGCATACGTTTTTAGAAGATCCATTTTTAATAGAAAAATTCTTATCATAAATTATACTTCACCAACTTTTACTGACCCTGACTCTCATTATCCTTCACTAACTTTTACTGACCTCTACTGACCCTCATTATCCTTCACTAACTTTTTACTGACCTCCACTTGTTGACGATCGGTCGGTTGAGAAATTATCAATACGTAACTATATTTCTCAACCGTAATCTTTTTCTGAATCGACTGACAAGAACAATGAGAAACATTATCGAAATAAGTTTCTTATCTTTCAAAGTACTATTGGCAGCCAAGAATATGCGGTTGATCCGTTATAGTTAGTACGGCACAGTAATCTATGAGTACGCGTGTAAAAGAAAGATGAAGTGGGTACCACTATCCTCAACACCCCCTCCCACGCGTACAAGTAAACTGAATCGTGAGCGTTGAAAAAATCATAGGTAGTAAGAGGTTGAAAATTTAACCCCTTTTAAAATAAGGTAAAATTTACCTCATTTATCATAATTTACAGAATAAATTTTGGGGCAAATTTTAGGATGAAAATGATATCAATTTGGACAAATTTGACAGTGTCCAGAAAGTGTTCTAAATGTACTCGGTATACGTGGACATGAAAAAGTGTGATCGTTGATGTTCGTGAGTACCTACCTTGCCAAAAATGAAATACTGTACCCCCACCTTGGTGAAAATGATATATCCTTAGTGACAGTAATTTCTACCAGATAAAGGCTAAATAACGTTGATAAATTTTGCCTGAACCTTTGTGAGCGCTGAAAAATCATTGGTAAAGAATTTACCTTATTTATTGTATTCTAGAGGGGTAATATTTTAGGTCAAATTTGAATAGTAAACTTTTGATGGAAATGCTATTAATTTGGTCAAATTTGACAGTGTCCTGATAAGTGTCCTATACGTACTTGCATGGTAAAAATTTTTCCTGTGTACCTATACCTCGTCAAAAATGAAATCTGTCAGATAAAGCTTGAGTAAGGTTAAATGATGGTAATAAATTATGCCTGAACGTTTGTGAGCGTTGAAAAAATCATAGGTGAAGAATTTACCTTATTTATTGTATTTTAGAGAATAAATATTGGACAATATTTTAGGTCAAATTTGAGGAGTATAATTTTTTGCTGGAGATATCAATTTGGTCAAATTTAACGGTGCAATGATAAGTGTCCTATACGTACTTTGTAATTTTAGGAGTAAATTTTTGATGGAAATGCTATCAATTTGGTCAAATTTGACAGTGTCCAGAAAGTGTTCTAAACGTACAGAGTTATAATTTTTTTTTTCGTCATTTTTAAGGGTGAAGTTTTTTGAATCATAGTGCTATTGACAAATTTTACTGTGTACCTACCTAGGTGAAAATGATATGAGTCTCGTTGTGACAGTAATTTCAGTCAAATAAAGTCTAAAATCAGCTAAATACTGGTAATAAATTTTGTCTGAACGTTCGTGTGCGTTGAAAAATCATAGGTAAAGAATTTACCTTATTTATTGTATTCTAGAGAATAAGTTTTGGGCAATATTTTAGGTCTAATTTGAGGAGTATAATTTTTTGCTGGAAATATCAATTTGGTCAAATTTAACGGTGTAATGATGAGTGTCCTATACGTACTTTGTATACTACTATTATCATCTTCACACCTATTTCATCTTATATAGACAGCACTCGCTTCTTTCTCTGCGAGTGTTACTGCAACACTATCAACAAACATTTTGAGAGTGTAAGTATATCCTTTTTATGTCCTCATAATATCCTCACTGGTGAGGATACTTTCAGAGTGAAATGAGGATACAAAGGAGGTATCAAAATCGTCCTCTTTATGTCCTCATAATATCCTCAATAGCGCGGACAATCAACGGGTGTAGTGAGGACACAATGCGGATGTCACAGTCTCTAATATGTTTCCTCATTACACCCTCATTATGTCCTCACCGTTGAGGATACTTTCAGGGTGAAATGAGGACATACAGAGGATTTGTGAAACTTATAATCCGCTTCTTCATTTCACCCTTTAAATGTCCTCGATATGAGGACACATTGAGGACATAATGAGGGTATCGGAACTCATAATGAGTGTCATTATGAGTTCCGATAATAGGAAACCAGACATGGAGAAATATACTCACAAAGAGTAACGAACACAATTACAAGAACCGCAATAAAACAAACAGACCGAGCGATTTCGGTTCAGAAAGTTCAGAACCCAACGGGTATCTTATTCGTCTCATATTTGGTTCCTTCGTAAATGCCTCCAACTCGATTTGAGGCCAAATTTTGTGAAATTTCAATTTTATTCCGATAGTGCTTTAACCACCAAGAAATTGGAAAATTTCATGACAAAGAAATGGATTCGTACCGAGTTGAGGAGGTGGCATAGTTTACTCAACGTTACCACCAGACTCAACCTCCTTGTGCACTCGCAGCTGTCTAGCCTACTCCATCACGGTGAGTTCGATCCATTTATTCATTCCATAAATCAGGTTTGTCGTGAATTTGAGTTGAAACTAAAAGAAAAGAAAAATCGGAAACTTACTTCCCTCCTAAGTTCTAAGATGAGGGATGACGAATTAGATCTAGGTGACGATGGAATTATTCAACAGTTTCAGCCCCGTGTCATAAATCATAGTAACACGGTGTTCAACCGTGATGAGATGACACTTCTGGAGAAGGGATTGAAGTTCGGGCTCCCCCCTCTAAAAAATCAGGAGACGTTGGCAAATGTTGTAGCTGATTTAGCTATAAAAATCGGCCCTGGCGTAAATACCCAGAAAAAATGTGCTGAAATTGTTCGTAATACCCCCCTCCCTCGCATAAGTGAAGCAGGGAGTGAATTGATAGTGGGTCTGAGGAGGAAGATTAAGGAAGAAAAGCTAGTTATTACTAAAGCTGACAAAGGGAAGGCTGTCGTAGTGATGAATAAGGCTTCCTACGTCACTAAGGTTTACGAGGTACTTGGCCAATGTGGGGCTAAGGAGGCCCCCCCTCTTTGATTTTCCAAAATTCGTTAAAGAGGCTAGGAAACTTATTAATGGTAGTGAGCTAATCATTAAGAGCCCATCTCTAAAGAAAGCTATCTTGGAGCCGGACCCTGTTCCTCCCCTCCTTTACGGGTTGCCGAAGGTACACAAAGAAAATGTGCCGATGCGGCCGGTTGTTTCGTTTGTTTCCTCCCCTACATACTCCCTCGCTAAGTTCCTGGATAGATGGTTGAAGGCTCGTGTGGAGGTTGAGTCTCCCTATTCAGTAAGAATTCGAGCGCCCTGGCTGAAAAATTGAAGGAGACAATCCTTCCTCCGGGTTCAATTCTGTGCTCGTTTGATGTCGTTGGGCTTTTTCCTAACATTCCCAAGGCTACCACTATGCAACAAATAGGCAAACTGCTCGTAGAATGTGGTACTCCTCACAATGAATTTGGCGAATTTTTCGACCTATTGAACGCCTGTTGGTCACCTAATTTTTGTAAGTTTGATGATAAATACAGTATTTCGAGTTCCCTGAGGAGGTAGGGATCCCTATTGGTTCCCCCTTAGGCTCTGTTATTTCGGAGGTTTTCATGTCTAAATTTGAGGTTGACCTGTTTGCTTCAGGCCAGGTGTTTTTGAATCACGTTTTCTATTGGCATAGGTACGTGGATGACATATTGTGTGCGTGGACCGGTCCCGCGGAGCTCCTTAGTGAGTTTCTCGCTCATTTAAATAGTTTATATCCGTCCATCAAGTTCACTCTTGAAGTTGGCGGCTTATCAATAAATTTTCTGGACTTAACCATATCTGTCATTGACGGGGTCCATGATTTCGGTATTTACCGGAAAAGTACTTCGACCGATATTGCTATCCACGGGTCGTCTTTCGTACCTTTTGCCCATAAAGTTGCTACATTTAATAGTTTAATACATCGCCTCACTCAGATCCCTTTGAGTGAGGTAGCGTTTAATAAGGAACTCGTGACGATAAAGCACTTGGCTAGAGTGAATCAGGTCAAAGTGGACATTGACCTCATGGTCCGTAGGAGACTTACAAGAAAAAGTCTCGATTCAACTACCTCCCTCCCCCGCCAGTTGCATCTTGATAGGCGTAAACGGTGGATTAGGATGCCGTTTTTGGGGAAGTTTTCTTCGGAGGTGAGCCGTGTCCTCCGTCCCTTTGGTTTCCGACCGGCGTTTTATAGTACCATTACGGTGAAGAGCCTTTTGGTCAAGTTAAAGGATCCGATACCGATGGCCGAGAGGGAGGGTGTTTATAGGGTGGCCTGTGGTGATTGCCCGAGTGTGTATATAGGGATGACTAGCCGTCAATTCAAAATTAGAGTTGATGAACACAGAAAAGCATGGGAAAAAAGAAAAGTAGGGGAGTCGGCGTTTGCTGACCATTTAATCGAATGTGGTCATAGCCTCAAAGAGGGATCTGAAGTTCTCCTCCACAGGGAAAACATTTGTAACTTGGTCATATTGTAGTATTATTAAATTTTCTGGCATAGCCAAATAAATGAAAATCATGTTCCATGTCTTTTATATTTTATCAGTCATCATGAAATATTTCAGTCTAGGCTTCTACTAGGTCAAGTGTTCGTGAGATATTATTCGTTTACCCCTTTACCTATCTTGGCGTCGTATAAGTCTTGTATGAGAAATATTTTGAGGTAATTGTGGGTGTTCTATATTTTGAGGTATCAACTTTCGTGGGGCGAACGAGCGATCTCGCTGTTGTATTAGAATGGTATGAGAAAATTCAAGTCTTCTATGAGAAATATGAGGTAGCGCGAACTCGCAGTTGTATTGGAATGGTATGAGACAATTCAAGTCTAGGGGACTTGGAAAAATTTCGACTATCCAGCCATATATGATAGGAAGAGGGACTTAGAAAATTTTCTAATATCAATTATATTAATTATTTAATTATTTATTTATTTAATTATTTAATTATTTAATTATTCAATTATTTATTTATTTATTTGATTATTTAATTATATTAATTATTTAATTATTTATTTATTTAATTATTTAATTAAATAATTATTTAATTATCTAATTATTTAATTTTTTATTAATTAATTAATTAATTAATTAATTATTTAGTTATTTAATTTTTAATTAATTATTCAATTAATTATTTATTATTATTACGCGGGTATACTCGCGAATTTCTGAATCACCCACGGGGTAGAGATTTTCTAATTATTAATTATATCAATTATTTATTTATTTAATTATTTATTTATTTATTTATTTATTTATTGAATTATTTATTTATTTATTTATTTATTGAATTATTTATTTATTTAATTAAATAATTATTTAATTATTTATTTATTCATTTATTTATTTATTTAATTATTTAATTATTTATTTATTTATTTATTTTTTTTTTTATTTATTTATTTATTTATTTAATTATTTAATTATTTAATTATTTATTTATTTATTTATTTATTTATTTATTTATTTATTTATTTATTTATTATTAATTATTATTATTACGCGGGGTGTACTCGCGAGTTTCAAAATCGGGGTCTGGCGAGAGAAAAGACATGGAACATGTCAACTTATTTTAGGCGCTTAGCTTTAGAGGAAATGGAAATTCATCGTCATCGAAATATTAAAGACATTACCGTGGTGAACAGGTACATTCCTGAGGAGGGTTTGATTGAATTAGTCTATGAGAATGATACACATTTCGATGACTCGCTGGTTCAGTCATGACCTCCTCGTTCGTTGTTACTCGTTCTTGTTGGTGTTGGGTTCAGTCGCTTTCTATACCGTGAGAATGGGTTTAGCCGAAAGCGCTCGGTTTGTTTGTTTTATTGCGGTTCTTGTAATTGTGTTCGTTACTCTTTGTGAGTATATTTCTCTATGATGGATGACCGTAAAATTAAAAAACGCATTGATTCTAAACCAGACATGGTTAACGAGGATTTTAAGTTTCTGAAGACCAAGGTCAAACTAAGAGTGACACATGTGAAGATTTGGTTCACTAACGAATGCTTGAGACGAGGCATTATTCCCAAGTATGCGACTATCAGGCTACCAGGAAACAGCGCAGCAGTGAAACGTACCAAAATGCAAGCCGAAAGATTGAGAGTGAAGAACGAAATTGGTGAACTCTACAAGAAAATCACCAGGCTGAATGGTCTACTGTATGATCAATATTTCCATCTGTCCAGGTTACTCCACCCGCAAGAAGTCAAAGAAATGATGTTTGAAAAAGGAGGAGAGGGGAAGAAGGGAGTGACTATGTGGAAAAACGAGTGGAAGCCTAAACAAAACAGATCAAGAAGAAGCTTGCCGAACTGACCCGGAAGAAAGAAGAAAGAAAGAAAGAGACAGCGAGAGTTGAGCACAAATTTGCTCCCAGAACCGAGAACCTATCAAGCGTCACCTTCACAGAAGAAGAAAGAAGACTGCTGGACAAAGGCATCAAGTACGTGCAGCCAGAGAGGCTGAACCAGTGTAGGCTTGAAAGCATGGCCATTAGCTGCGAACAAGTAATCCAAACCATGGAACACGACGAGAGACCAGAAGCCCGGACTAAAATTGGGAAAGTACTGTTGGACATCAAAGAGGATATGTGCCGAACCTATGACAGAACGCCTACACTGGGGGCTTTTACCATGCTGACTTGTGGTCCCTTTCCATGGAGCGCATCACATATCAAGAAATTCGCGAGTGGACCCGAAAGAGTCGCCCTCTACATTCACTATAGCGGCCATTTGTGGAAGCTGCATCAAAAGGTGATGTTTCAGATAATTAGTGAAATTTTTATTTTCATGAGTTTCATATTATTCTACTAGTCAATAGAGACAGAAAAGGTCATTACAAGTGGTACTTTTTTTCAGTTTTAAGAGAGATACAGCGAGTTCCTCTAGTGCAACACCTCCAGCGCTCCTTGCGGAACGTCGTGAAGAACAAGTTAAAAATCGAGAACTGAGGGTGGTGATAAAATTTGATCTCTCGAACTCTCATAAAAAAATATTTCATCTAGTTTTTGTGTATATTATTCCAATATAAGTTGAAAAACCAAAAAATAGGACATACAGAATACGTAAATAAAAGTTATAGACAATACATTCAATACAACATGCAATTATATTGTATTTAAGATTAGGCAAAAGATTAAAAATTCATCATGGTAAATTCGTATAAAATACAGTAGAAAATTTTCATATAACTGGTACCGTGTGACCGTGCAATTACGTTATCGTAGTGCAAAAAAATTTTCAAAAATTGGGGAAAAAATTATGAAAGATAAGCCATTATTTAGATAGGTGTATTTGAAAGAAAAAGATCAAATTGTTGAAGTGAGCCATCAAGCTTGAAGAAGGAAAAAAAAAATGCAAATCATTCACAATGTCAAAAATTATAAAATAAAATAATAGTCACAGCCAAAGATAAAGAAAAATAATGAAAAAAACTGAAGAAGGTTATGCCAAAATTTTGATAGCTGTAGGTTATTGCGTTAACCAAAAAGTGAGATAATAAAAATGAAGCACAATACAGTGATAGAAAAAATACTCGAAATAAAATTATATTCGCGAAATTTTAATTTTACTTAATTTTGGAGACGCGAATATCATTTTTGACTAGATGAGTAAACAGCTGAGTACATCTCTTCGCTTTAGTCGAGAGACATTTAAGGAAGATTCAGTAAAATCATATAAATCTGTTTAATGAAAGTAAATTTTTTGTGCTAAAAGTAAAACAGAGTGCCAGACGACGTCAGCTGTCTGTGTTTGTTAAAAGTTGAAGAAGCACTACAAATTTACCTTGAAAAAAAAGTTCTAAATACGGAAATGTTTCAAGATATTTCTGAACCTAGGAAAAAAATTGAACTCTACTTGAACGTAGGGTGCGAAATGACTCAACAAGGGCATAATAAGCGTGTCGCTTATATGATGAAATTATATTCGTGAGATGAACAGAGATTTTTGATTAAAGGTTTTGATTGCTGGGATGTAGGGCTATTTCTTCTGAGAAAAGCTAGAGAATTTCAGAAACAATTCCCTTTTACATAATTTTATTACAATAATATTTGGTTTCACAACTTACACCGCAGTTTACTTCTTTCCGTTCTTGAGTTAATTAAATGCAGTGAACGAGCAAATTTAATGAATAATTATTCACAAAATACGAGAAATAGTTGCAGCATTTAAAATAAATATTTTACTAGTAATGAAAGAAATTACACGTTACAATCTAACATATTATGGGAAAGAGATCATCACAACCTATGCCTCAAAAAATTGAAAGCTGGAATATTTCTTAAATTTATGTCCCTGGTACACATTTAATAAGGATACGGAGTACATATAGATACATAGGCCGTTAGAAAAAGTATGGTAAACCAATTTTAGCATTTTGGGAACTCGAGCAGAAATAAATCAGTAAAAGGAAACGTATCGTCTAGTTGCAAGTAAATTGAGTCGATGAGACCGCGCCATTGTTCTTTCCAGATACCGCATGTAAAAGAAAAATAGTTATTTAGAGTGATGTGGGACTCGCCAAAACCATGTTATCCCTTTTCCAAAATAACTTACTAAAAAAAGGTGACATCGTTTTGGTGGACCCTGCATAGATTATTGAGTTCCTAAAGCTGAAATGCTCGGACGCAAACTACAGAGTAAATGATTCGCAAAGTTTGTCAAAAAAAAAAATTACGCGCTTCAAAATGACTGCTATGGCAGTTTACCTCATCCGCTTTGCAGAATACATTTCCCCAGCCGTAGTTGATGATTGCAAAATGGTACCTAGAATTTTCTCATTCACTTCTTCTAATTCGAATTGACGTTAACTACTCGAGCAGAATTATTCGAATCACCCTCATGCTTGGGATCATCATAATTATTCAAATTAAACAATACACTTCCGGTAATCGATTTGACAACACACGTGAATCCATAATTTCACAATACTAAAAGAAAATTATCCTGGAGGAGGGTTTTCGACAAACAAAATGTTCTGATGGAGAGAGATTTAAACAAGTTTTTATTTTAAAGCGAATCTTTCAGTTGGGGGCCTCCCGTAGATACGCTGCTGTTGGAAGTGAGTACATAAAATGGAAACGATCAAAAATAAATTTTTTCTATTGCTATCTGTTTTTTTATGGGGAGGGTACATCCATGGGTGACGTCACACCGTAAGTTAGGTTAGATTATGTTGCATAGAAATCTTCCACATCCGACCAATGACGTCATCAACCTAAGTTAGTTTGGGTTACGTGGGTTACGTGGCTTCAAGGAATTTTTCTAGGCTAGATTATAAGGTCTTTGAAGTTTGTCGAAAGATGTGACCTATATAGATTATCTTTTTTTGTAGATGAAAGCTTGTCGATACATCGGAATCTAGCTCAGCTTCAACAACGCCGACGGGTTACTAGGCTCATGATACGACGACGATAGTAAAGGCCAAATACATACTATAGCAGCCCAGTTTGGGTCCCAGTTGATGTTTCCAGTTATAATTTTCCAAAAATAATCCCATCCTAAGGTTGTGACACATAATTAAATATCTATGGGCTGGAGGTCAGTTTGAAATCTGCGTCACTCTACGCACCGCTTCATGAGGTCATCAGTGGCTTTGACCTACTTTAGGGACTTAGAAACATTTCACTATACTAGGCATGTAGAATACAGTATACTAGGCTTGACATGGAAAAATTTCGACCTTGATACGTTTTTAGGCTGAGGTCAGTCAGAAATCTGCGTCACGCGACATTTTATGATGTCATCAATGACCTTGACCTACTTTAGGAACTTGGAAACATTCCTACCTTTAGCCTTCACTATAGTAGACCTACTATACAGCATACTAGGCTTGACTTGGAAAAATTTCGACCTTTATACGTTTTTAGGCTGTGGGTCAGTCTGAAATCCGCGTCACGCGACGCTTCATGTCATCAATGACCTTGACCTACTTCGGGGACTTGAAAAAGTTTCGACCTTTAGCCTTCATTACACTAGGCCTAGTGTACAGCATACTAGGCTTGTTTCGGAAAAATGTCGACCTTTATACGTTTTTAGGCTGGGGGTCAGTTTGAAATCTGCGTCACGCAACGCTTCATGTCATCAATGACCTTGACCTACACTAGGGACTTGCAAAAATTTCCACCTTTAGCCTTCATTCTACTAAGACTAATACAGCATACTAAGCTTGTAAGCTTGAATTGGAAAGATATCGACCTTTATACGTTTTTTAGGCTGTGGGTCAGTCTGAAATCTGCGACACGCGACGTTTTATGATGTCATCAATGACCTCGACCTACTTTAGGGACTTGGAAATATTCCGACCACCAGCCGTCACTATACTCGGGCTAGTATACAGCATACTAGGCTTGACTTGGACAAATTTCGACCTTTAAACGTTTTTAGGCTGTGGGGCAGTCTGAAATCTGCGTTATGCGACGTTTTATGATGTCATCCATGACCTCGACCAGACATGGCAAACAAAAAATTTTTTGATTTTGTTTTGTTTTTGTTATCGACTTTTTCAGTTTTTGTTTTTGTTGTAGTTCTGTTACTTGGCAAATTTTTTGTCTGTTTGTGTTTTGCTTGTCGGAAAAAAATGATTCGTTTGAAAGATATGTTTTCCTCGATGAAAACATGTTTTTTTCAATAAAAACGTTTTTTCCAAATAAAAACATGTCTTTTCAATAAAATTGTTTTTGTGTATTTAAAGTTTCATTTTGCGCAGATTTTGAAGTTTTGTTATTCGGCAAATTTTTTGTCTGTTTGTGTTTTGCTTCTCGGAAAAGAATTTGTTTGAAAAAACATGTTTTTCTCAATAAAAACGTTTTATTCAAATAAAAACATGTTCTTTCAGTAAAATTGTTTTTGTTTATTCAAGGTTTCATTTTGCGCAGATTCTTTGTTTTTGTTTCCGTTCTGTTCATTTCAAATGCTGAATTTTGTTTTCATATTGTTTATATATAATTTGTTTTGTTGAATAAAGTTTTGTTTTTGTTTCATTTGCCATACCTGACCTCGACCTACTTTAGGGACTTGGAAACATTCCGACCTTTAGCTCTCACTATACTAGGCTTCGAAAAATGTCGATTTTTATACCTTTTTAGGCTGTGGGTCAGTCTGAAATCTGCGTCACGCGACGTTTTATGATGTCATCAATGACCTTGACCTACTTCAGGGACTTGGAAACATTCCAACTTTCAGCCGTCACTATACTCGGGCTAGGATACAGCATACTAGGCTTGACTTGACAAATTTCGACCTTTATACGTTTTTAGGCTGTGGGGCAGTCTGAAATCTGCGTTACACGACGTTTTATGATGTCATCAATGACCTCGACCAGACATGGCAAATGAAAAATTTTTTGATTTTGTTTTGTTTTTGTTATCAACTTTTTCAGTTTTTGTTTTTGTTGAAGTTCTGTTATGTGGCAAATTTTTTGTCTGTTTGTGTTTTGCTTGTCGGAAAAGAATTATTCGTTTGAAAAATATGTTTTTCTCGATAAAAACACGTTTTTTTCAATAAAAACGTTTTTTCAAATAAAAACATGTTTTTATCAATAAAATTGTTCTTGTTTATTTAAAGTTTCATTTTGTGCAGATTTTGAAGTTTTGTTATTCGGCAAATTTTTTGTCTGTTTGTGTTTTGCTTGTCGGAAAAGAATTTGTTTGAAAAAACATGTTCTTCTCAATAAAAACGTTTTATTCAAATAAAAACATGTTCTTTCAGTAAAATAGTTTCTGTTTATTGAAAGTTTCATTTTGCGCAGAGTTTTTGTTTTGTTCATTTCCAATGCTAAATTTTGTTTTTATATTGTTTATATATAATTTGTTTGGTTGAATAAAGTTTCGTTTTTGTTTTGTTTGCCATACCTGACCTGGACCTACTATAGGGATTTGGAAACATTCCAACCTTTAGCCCTCACTATACTAGGCTTCAAAAAGTATCGACCTTTATACGTTTTTAGTCTGAAATCTGCGTCACGCGACATTTTATGATGTCATCAATGACCTTGACCTACTTTAGGAACTTGGAAACATTCCTACCTTTAGCCTTCACTATAGTAGACCTACTATACAGCATACTCGGCTTGACTTGGAAAAATTTCGACCTTTATACGTTTTTAGGCTGTGGGTCAGTCTGAAATCCGCGTCACGCGACGCTTTATGTCATTAATGACCTTGACCTACTTTAGGGATTTGGGAAAATTTCGACCTTGAGTCTTCATTATACTAGGCCTAAACTAGGCTACTGTAGTGGGTTTAGCCTTCATAATCTAGGCCTAATTACAGTATACTAGCCTTATACAAGACTAAGAAGGGAGGCGAACGAGCAAAGCGAGTAAGCTCCCACTCTCCCAAAAGCTTCTAGCTCAAAATATTGTAGGTATACTAAGACTTATACTAGGCCATGGAGGGGGAGAACGAGCAGAGCGAGTGAGCCCCCAAAAGTTAGTTAGCCTAAAATATTGTATATTGACAAGGTTATTATATAGCAGCCGAGTATAAAATCGATATTTCGATACAATCAAGATCAATATCGGGTGAACCAGAAATATGTCACCAGTTGAATGGAAGTTTGGGCTAAATGTATCGTAGGGCGAAAACACGAAACGTTAGGTGTATACTTCAAATTTAGGAGATTTGTATCTCAATTTTATCTTTAATTTGCGCCCCTACCCAACTTTCTACGTTTTTTTTTGTACCGAGTTATGGACGAAAATGTGCTGAAAATTTGACGCAGGGGTTCCCAAGGTTGTTAATTATCAAGGAATTTATGTTCATGACATGAAGAATCGCGTTATCCCTTAGTTTCTCATGATTCTTCAGTGAAATGTAGTGCTGAGCCACCAAAAAACGGTTAAAAATTTTGGAGAAGTACCAAAATGGGTGAATGGGCCCAAAAAAGGTCAAAATTTCCTCAAAATAAAAATTCGTCTAGTCTCCGATTTTTTTTTTTCATTTCTGAAATAAAATTTAGCGCCGAGTCCGCAAAAAATACTGGAGTGACTCTACAGAGCTTCAAAACGGGTGTATGGGCCCAAAGAGGGTCAAAATTTCCCTAAAATAAAAAATTCGCCAAATCTTCGAAGTTTTTCTAAATTTTGGAGTAAAAATTATCCCTGAGCCCGAAAAAAACACCAAAACGACCCTGCGAAGTAACCCCAAAGAGGGTCAAATTTCCTTAATCATTTGCGTAATTTTCGAAGTTTTTCTCGATTCTGGGGTAAAAGTTAGCCCTCAGTAAAAAAGAATGACCTTAAAGCAACAAAAGCGATGTACGGACCCATTGAGGGTCAAAATTTCCCCAAAATAAAAAATTCGACCAATCTTCAGGAGCGAAATTTCGAGTGAACGGGCTTGAAGAGAGTCAAAATTAAAAGAGCGTAAATTTCTGTTGAGCACGGAGTAGAGCCGTGGGACACAATTGAAGCGGGTCAACGTACAAGACTTCTCGTTGTGTTGGCCGAAGGAGGCTCGAATGATGGAGAGAAGATCGTCTTCCGTTGTAAACTCGGCCGAGAAAAACTAAATTTTGGTGGTGAAGGGGGTAACGGGGGGATTTTGTGGGGGGCAGAGTGCGTAGGACTCATCGGTATTTTAATCAGGGGATTATCCTGACCACATTACAAAAGAAAAACCTTCCGTTACATTTATGGCCCATAAAAATTCTTCATTGACTGAACTATAATCCAAATCATATAAAGCGTAAAAAAGCAATACGTGGATTTCTCATTCTTATGGAGGCCCGGAGGCCATGACCTTTCTGCCCCCAAAACCGGCCTCGATGAGTTTTATGTATCTTTTGTTTTTCCTCACTTTTCCGAAAATGAATCGAATTGAGGGGTATAGTTTGCAAAGATCAAACGAACGCAGCATATCTCGCTTCTTCTCAAAATTCCAAAACACTTCAGGATTGCCCATGAGCCCAGCTGAATACTCAGCAGCCTAAATCAACACGACACATGGAGATTTCAATTTTACAGGTTTTATAGTAGCGCTTTTCGACGGTTTTCTAGCAAGCATTCCTGTATAGGTAAGCAACTCCAGAGTGCACAATAGGTAACTAGAAAAATGGAAGTAATTTTCCGCCGCGACATTTATAATACAGTACTTAGTATTCAACATTACTACTTTTCATTTATTACAAGGAAAGCAGGTGTAATCGTTTCCTTCTCAGTTGCATGCTTTCTTTCCGTCTTGAAATTCGCTATAAAAAGTGCACCGACCTTCGTCAGTCTCGTCGAACGACCGGGTAGGAAAGAACCGAAATGGTTTTTGGATATCACGCTTAATCGAGAGTCATTCTATCATATAAATATTCACTTCATATTATGGCTGACGAAACGATTCGTCTCAAATAGACAAAAAATCCCAACATGCAACATAATCATCTTCTCACACCTCGCCTTTGTTTTTGCTCGTCGTTTTACGATTATACGAGCATATAACAAATGTATCCGCTCTCAAAACAACGCGTGCAGAAGACATAAAAAAAAGCACGAACAGATGAAACGGAGTGTAATAACCTCGCCTGTTCAAGTAATGCGTTTGCCATCACAGTTTATGAAAGTTCACAGTACAAATTTTGCTGGTCACACAGTCAACATTACCATAACCTAATCAGTTAAAGTTCTTATCATGGGCGTAATCGAGTCCATTTTGTGCACCCCTTTGCAGCTGCATGGATAGAGGATCTGGAGCGTCATGCAAAATATTAGAAAGCTTGAAAAATCACGCTTCCAAAAGTACAAACTACATGTTAGAATAATAGAAAGAAAAAATAGAACAAACTCACTGAAATTGAAGAGAGATCAATACACACGACAAGAGCACACAATATTTTCATAACGAACAAATCAAATGCGATTCCAGTCTTCTGTTCACGAGTATAGAAGGGCAAAAAGTATACCAATTCTCGGTATATTTGCTCGTTATTCGTTTCATTCTGGAAGCATTTGTGTAGAATTTGTTTTCCAGCGGCAGTGTAGAAAGTAAAGAAGGTATATATATAGTAAGTAGTAGTAGAATTTACATTATTAAAAAGAAAAGTTAAATAATGTATGACGTCACATTCTACATGTAGAGTATACATACGTAATAATAAAGAAAGGTCCCACAGGTATATGTAGTTGAGTTGAACACGATGAGTTATTAAAAAGAAATATAGTAAAGTGAATTCTGATTTAAATTTATAAGCATCTTTTTTGTCCTATTGAAGCTTCGAGCTTGACTTCAGATTCCACAATCGCAATATTAAAATTGTAAAAAGAAAAATAGAGCCTATTTAAGGGACAAAGACGACGACTAAGGCGATGAATAGGTAGTAACTTAGCGACGAATGCAACAGGAAGAATTTTATATGAAACATTTCAAAAAAAATAAAAGAAAGTAGACAATTCATGCGAAACGAAAGCCCGTCGTCTTAAAAAAGTTCGTGTTCAACTCCAAAAGCTTAAAAATTTGACTAGTAGACATTACTAAAATACATTTTACAGTACTGTCACAACGTAAAAATGAAAAAAATGAGCGTAAAATCATTTGATAAAAAAAATAATAGAAATATTATATTAAGTACTTAGAAAAAAAAAAAGAAAAAAAAGGTAGAAAGAAATCGAAAAAAAGAAAGAAAAATGAGATTAAAATTTAATAAAATGAAATTGTTTACGACTTTTTTTTTTCCGTCGGGAATTTTCAATAAATGCAAAATAAGAATAATCCGTAATACTTTCCTTTCACGGCTGATTAACGTTGTAGTACCGAGTGACTACCAATTCTCTCGGTTCCACTCGGTTGGGTGAGACGTCTCCATTCGCGTACGCTCTCTTCGAGCTAAGACTCTCCATCGGGAAAGATTCCGCGTCTAATCTTTCTTCGGAGGGCTCCTCTTCGAGGATACGTTCTAAATCGGATTTCGGGGTCGAGACCAAAACTCCGGGAGGTGACTTGAGGGCCGGCGAATAAGAATGCGGATGATGAACTTCCGTTTCGATGGTCAATTTTTCTTTCACACGTTTCTCTTGCTTCGTCGACAGACACCCGGTTTCCTCGTCCTTGATCAATCGTTTACCCGATCTCGATCGCGTCAATTGCCTCTCGACGTACCGCGAAAGCTGGTCTTCTTCCCTCTGCGATAAATAATGATTCAATATAATCAAAAACAATCCGATTATGATCGCGGTGATACCGGTCAAGATAAGCTCGTTCCACCAGTTGATTGTTTTATCCCAAGACGTGTAGTCATCAGGAATGATACCGGAGCCGATGAGAAACATGCCGAGAACGAGAAACACGATACCTATGTGTAGCATTCCTATATGGGAAACAACTCTCGGGTCGTGTAGGCCGGGTCCAGCTACTTTGTGTTTGCGATGCATTGAACGCAAACGATCCGTGCTACCTCCAAAACTGCCGGGACTGTTGCACGAAGAATGCGAGCCTCCTAAACCGCTCTCCGTAGACTGCGAACTGAAACGACGTTCTCTTGCCTTCTTCATTTGCTCTCGTCGTTTTCTTTGGCGCTTTATGGCCAGCGCGGAGTGCAGACCCACCGTGTGCATCCTGAAATAAGAAGAGAACAGGAAAGAGATTACACGAGAATTTCTGAGAGATTCTCAGTCATCCAGTAAAGGACGTTGATTGGTATCGTCACATTTTGTCCCTCTCACTTCAAAGTACGAGGTTTTGGAGCACCCCTGAAAGTCTGAGAGGAAACCATCGGAGAAGAGACACGGTCTGAGGAGAAAAATGAAAGACGAAACAGATACCTATGGCACGAGTGGATTTGGAATATGATCTTCGGCGGGGAAATCAACGACTTTTGACTTGTTTCATGTCTTAGCTGAACCCTACCCTTACCCCCTCCTCCATCATGTGTACATCAACTTCATATTGGGCTTATACCAGGTTCGGGCCTCCTTCAGACTAGGCTCATACTACGCCTTGGACATCCCTTATTGCAATATAGTAATCTATACTACGCTAGATGACACAAATACTCAACCACAAGATTTTTTCTTGTCTGAAAGCAGGGACAAAAGCCATTGCAGGACTGCAATGGCAGCGGAAAACCCGCTGTCCCGAGAATTTTTCCAAGTCCCCCTCCTATCATATGAAGCTTAGAGTCTGAAGTTTTTCTAAATTCCGAAAATGATGTCATGACAACCTGAACGCGCAAAGAAGCCGTGTTCTTCCAAGTCCCCCTCCTGTCATATATACCTCACCAGTGGAAATTTTTCTGGGTCCTTAGCTCAAGAGTCGAAATTTTTCCACCTCCCCCCTCCCATAATGTTATAGCTCGAGTCAACTTTTTTCCAAGTCCTCCTCCTATCATATACAGCTCTAGATACGACCCCCCTCCGTGATGTCATCAACCTCGTCCTTCGCGGACGAAAATTGTCTGAAAAGTCCCAACAAAAGGGATAGCGGATTCCCCGCTAAAAATTGGTCCTTGTCCCAAACCCGGCTCCCTCCAAGCTTTACAATCTTCCCGAGCTCTATCAGCCGAGGAAATCAATCAGGCCGACATTTCCACTGTTCGAGTCGGGTACTTGAACGATTGGTTTGAGGGCACTACCTAATTTAAACCTAAACGATCGGTTTCCAGTTCCTTAGACCTCGTCCAAAAACTGGAGAGTGAAAAGCCCCCTTCATCCTATCCTACGATGTCGTGGGCCTCTTTCCTAATACACTCCTTGAGCTGACTATCCAATACACTCTCATACAAATATCCACCCTAGATTCGAATCTCTCTCTTGAGGATATGCCTTTCCTCCAACTTCTGTATCTTTAACGGTGGACTTTTTAAATTCTTTAAGGTTATTGAAGTTCCTATTGGCTCATCTCTTCTCTTAGATCTTTTGGAAGGACCGATCCTCAATGCTAGACTTCCCCTCACGAGGCACGTCACTTATTGGTATCGATATGTCGATGACATTTTGTGGCTTTGGAACGGTCCTGAGGACGCCTTGTATGGATTCGTCTCGTGTCTCAAAGCCCTTCATTCCAATATCAAGTTCACTCTGGAAATGGGGAGTTAATTATTAATGTTTTCGATCTCCACATCTCACTCACTTCTGACGGCCACGAGTATAGCATTTACCGAAAGCCCACCCAGAAAAATGTAGATTGTGACGTCAAAAGCTGACCTATGACGTCATTAAACTGTGACGTCACAGGCCCCACCCCAAAGCTGCCTATATAAAATAGGAGTGGGACTTGGAAAAAACTGATCCATGACGTCATCAAATTGTGACGTCACAGTCTTGGACTTTGAAGCTATATATGATAGGAGGGGAACTTGAAAAAAAAACTGATCTGTGACGTCACAGGCCCCGGGAGCGAACGAGGTAGAGCGAGTGAGCCCTGTAAGCTACTCAGCCTAGTACAGTATGATACACTTATACCAATTGCTAAGAACCAAACAAACTGTGTCCTCCTTTCTAAATTTTATGTCGTCCCCTTAAAATTCCGCGAACAACAAACGTCTCAAAAATGGAAAGAAGGAGAAAATTCAGAACCCCACTTCATCATTATTATAGAAATCCGATAACTCGAAAAAATATGAAAGTAAGCGAGGAAATAAAAGCTTCGCATAGAGGTTCACGAGGGGCGGGGAAATTTCCTTTTTTAAAAGCACGAAAATTCGGTCGCTATAAAAGTCATTTGGGTTTTAGTCTACAAGTTTACAAAACGAAAAACTGATGGTGTCGCGAGCCACGATTTTTTTCGTGAAAATGTAAGCCAAGTATTCGTTTCCTTTTATGGTACGAACAGAAAAGCGCTTATATTACAATCTTCAAGTTATTGCTGCACGAAAGTTGGCGTAAAATATTACGAACAACTGTTGCTGCCCTTCTAGGTCGTCTATGAGACCGAAAAAATGATAAAAAGAAGGCCGTGTCGATACGTACAATTTACAATTCTCAACGTCACTATATTTATACAGTTTCCCAGCTTCAAACACCATAATTTATGATCAAATGACATTACGTGACAAGTTCAAGCCGTTTTCATCATTCAGAGCGTCCGAAATATGTTTTCCTTGTAATATTTTTCTGTCAATGATTTAATAGGTACATTTCCTTCTTCTGTTGACTGGAAAAATACACGTCTTCAGAAAAAACAATGATTGCTCCAAAATTCTGAGATTTTTTTATTATCATTGAAAATTTACCTAACGAGATGAAAAATATTTACCTCATTTCAAGGCAGCGGTATTTGAGCGAATTCTGGCTTCAAATCTTACGAGGAAAGAAGGAGAGGAAAAGAAAATGAGAATAAAAAGCTAGATAGAGTGAATCGACTGGTATAGGGTTTATAATCGCAAATAGGTTCAAAGTTTGAAAAATTAAGTGACTAAATGAATGTTGAAGGTGAATACATATGAACAAATTTCAAACTTTTGGAATAACTATTGATGGTATTTCCGAGGTATTTTAAACAATCGACATTACCTCTCATTATTGTGCAAGACTTCTGTTTAGTTACCGGAGTTTGTCGCAGCGCGTAACGTATCTCAACAGGTTACAAAATTTCAATGCGCGAGAAGATACAATTGCCTGTCGCAATGACACGCGGGAAGTAAATAAGAGTATTGCACAATAATGAAAAGTAATAACAAAAAACAATAAATACCATTGTATTCAGCGAAGAAAATAAAGTATTTCTACAGAACCTTTGATATTTTATGTTCATTTCAAAAGTTTGAAATTTGTTCACGTACTTATGTAATGAATTCTCAATTCTCTTCAACTTTCATTTTCAACAGGACCAGAAAATTGTTCAATAGAGTTTTCTCGGTGTACTAACATAAAAAAATCTAATTTGGCTTTTGGCTTGAGCTAACAACCTTACGCCTCTGGCTTCGACTTCCAGCTTATTTCAAATTTTATTAAATTTCAGCTGAGTTTCGGACTTTCTTAGCAGGCTTTCGGCTGATTGATTAATCCAGAGATTAGAATTAAGTTACGCAGAAGTTATCTAAGTATAGGAGAATTTATCAGGAGGATTATCGCTTTGTTGAACTCACTGAAGTCAAACATTCGCAAAAATTCAATTTCGGGCTCCAAATTCCGGATCATCCAGCAGAACCGG
This sequence comes from Aspidiotus rigidus, assembly GCA_035079385.1. Taxonomy (NCBI): domain Eukaryota; kingdom Metazoa; phylum Arthropoda; class Insecta; order Hemiptera; family Diaspididae; genus Aspidiotus; species Aspidiotus rigidus. Next base: position 15,045,416 of record JAVHKY010000054.1, on the reverse strand, counting down.
AATCCCATCAAGACTTTCCGGCAAAATCGTACTATTCCTTCAACCAATCAGTCATGTTAAGCAAATTTCAAAAATTGTTGACAAATGTTTGTCAATGTGTAGCCATCACATTTATCTTCAACAGTATCGCTCGTCTATCTGATACCTACGACACTATAGCGCTGCTCAGTTTAAATTACAAAATACAATTGATCTGTCTGCTAGCGCTCCTTATGGACGGTTTGAATTACTTTCTTGTTTTCTTATCAGTAATTCACCAAATTACCACAAATTGGACAAAGGTGACAATAATGACAGAATCTAGGATAGGTGGTGATGCTAACACTGACTGGTCTGGATAAAAAACTCGAGAGTGAGTGAAATGAGCAACCATCTTGTTTGTAGCTTAATGCAAGCCGACGGCTTCTCTAGTCTCCACTGACTGTATTTTTAGTAAACAAAACCTAGATTTTAATTGATATCAAGCCCCTGGCCGCCCCACCGAGTACTGGTTTATTGAAAATAAAGTCCGTGAAGAAGCCATCAGCTTGCAGTAAGTTACAGACCAAATGGTTGTGTATTTTACCTGTTCTCAACTTTGACTATACAAACTACAAACCAGTGGTAGTATGGACTTACACTACGTGCGGTCATTCAGGGGAAGCGCCTAACGCGTAGCATGTAGTTGAAGTCTGCAACCAGATGCACAAATCCTCTTCATAAAATAGCGCCTTACGTAGTTGTGACCGAGGATGAGAAAAAGGACCTTGGTGGGTAGAAAAATTGATTTTTCCTGATTACACCATGTGAAAGAGCGTGAAAAATTGTGTAAAGAACTATCATAAATAGGGAAATTGATTTTTTGCCCACTAAAGTCCCTATTCTCATCCTTGGTCACAGTTAGATGTAGCAAGGATTACGCAACTGATAATATAAATCTTCTTTGTTGTAACCTTCTCTTTGCCTCAACACCACGTTGTTGGCTTCAAACTAGCCCACTGCGGAAGCTTTGTAATATCAGTCCATACTATCACTGGTTCGTGGTTTGTATAGTCAAAGGTTCTCAAGCATCCCTAGTGCGGATAGTCAATGTTTATTAGTATTTGGGCCAGACAGTGCTAGTATTGCGCACAAGAAAACCAGAAAACTAGATGGTCGGCTTCGGTGAGACGGGCGGAAGGTAGGGGTTTTCACCAAAATAATTATAGGTTGGTAACGGTTAGCGGTCCGGTCAGGTTCAAAATTAAAAGTATTACCTAGCGGTTATTGATCGCATCATGTATTTTTCTAAAGCAGTCAAAGGATCACAATGGTCATGACCATTATAGAAAAATGATTGGTTATAACGGTGTACATTGGTAAAACTAAGGCAAAAACATTTTTTTTTTGTAAAAAAACATGCTTTTGAACTAAAAAAATATCTTTTCAAACTAAAAAATCATGTTTTCAAACTGAAGAAACATATTTTCAAACTAAAAAATCTTGTTTTAGGACTAAAAAACATGTTTTCAAACAAAAAAAAAAATGTTTCAAACTAAAAAATCATGTTTTCAAACTAGAAAAACATATTTTCAAACTAAAAAATCACGTTTTCGAACTAAAAAACATGTTTTCAAACAAAAAAACATGTTTTCACACAAAAAAAAACGTGTTTTCAAACCAAAAAAAAACGTGTTTTCAAACCAAAAAAAAAATGTTTTCGAACTAAAAAAACGTGTTCTCAAACTAAAAAACATGTTTTCGAACTAAAAAAACATATTTTCAAACAAAATAATGTTTTCAGACTAAAAAACATGTTTTCAAACAAAACAAAATGTTTTAAAACTAAAAAATCATGTTTTCAAACTAAAAAAACATTTTTCAAACTGGAAAATCACGTTTTCGAACTAAAAAACATGTTTTCAAACAAAAAAACATGTTTTGAAACTAAAAGAACATGTTTTCAAACTAAAAAAACATTTTTCAAACTGAAAAATCACGTTTTCGAACTAAAAAAACATGTTTTCAAACCAAAAAAAGAAAAGTTTTCAAACTAAAAGAACATGTTTTCAAACTAAAAAAACATTTTTCAAACTGAAAAATCACGTTTTCGAACTAAAAAAACATGTTTTCAAACCAAAAAAAGAAAAGTTTTCAAACTAAAAGAACATGTTCTCAAACTAAAAAAACATGTTTTCAAACTAAAAAATCATGTTTTCGAACTAAAAAAACATTTTCAAACAAAATAATGTTTTCGGACTAGAAAACATGTTTTCAAACAAAACAAAAATGATTTAAAACTAAAAAATCATGTTTTCAAATTAAAGAAACATATTTTCAAACTAAAAAATCACGTTTTTGAACTAAAAAACATGTTTTCAAACAAAAAAACATGTTTTCAAACTAAAAAAACATGTTTTCAAACTGAAAAAACGTGTTTTCAAACTTAAAAATATTGAAAAGATGACTGTCAACATGACCGTTCTAACAGAAACATTTATTGGTCAAACGGTCACAGTTAATGTAGTAGTTTCCTTTTAAACGGTTATTGGTCAATTGGTCAACAAACAATTTTTTTGTTTCGGTCATTGGTTGTAGCAGTTATATAACTGTTATATTGCAAACCCTATCCAAAGGTTTCCTTGAATCAATTTTTATGAAATGATTTGCCAAAAATTTTATGCTCTGCAAATTATGTTCTCTGAATTTCCCTCCTAGGTAACTCGTTCAATTCCCGATTATTTTGACATTACTCGATGAATATTCAAACAGGAAAATCCCCCTTTATCTTATTTTCAATTTTTCTACTTGTAACTGTACCAGACAATGATCTAGAGATTTTGAGAATTTTTGATTTTGAATCTTGATTTATAAGTTTGTAGCAATTATCTTTCAAAAGAACACCCGTTTCATATAAATTACAGTGATCAGGGCCCAGAGGCTCCTTTAACATATAAGTTGGATAGGTCCTTAATTTTGAGTTTTCAATTCCGATTCTTATTTGTCCTCGCCTCATTGGTGATTGGACGCGTTCCATCTATTTCACAATGAAAATAGTGTTATTTTTGGATTCTGTGGCTGATTTTGCATCGTTTGAGAGAGAAACTGATAACAAAACACTTGGAAGCTCAAGATAAAAGAGAAGCCAAAGTTAAGCTGATGAAATATTAAGCTAAAACCAAAGTTTAGGCTACCTTTCTTATTCTTATCAGTCAGTCACGTAAAAGTTCATGACGCTACAAGAACGAGGCCTATTTGGACCAGTTACCTGCAAAAGAGCGCCAGCAGTAGGATTGGTCGTATAATGTAACCTTGAATTGAGTAGTGCTAGCCTTGTATCAAAAAGATGAGTGTTACGCAATGAGAACGTGACTACCAAAACTGGGGTGAAATGTACGGCCTTTCCAATATTTATTCCTCAAAAACATACGTGATTCACGCAAAAACCAAGAGAGTAAAATTTGTTCCGCTGGTACTTCTTTCATCCCTTCCAAAACAGCATTTCTCTGGTTTCCTTATCAGTGACCCACACAAGGACCTAGAGGTATTCTCGCAATGTTTGTTTACATTGGCAAGAATACCTTTGGGTATGAAAAATGACTACACGTCGGACAAAAGCGAGATGTTCAAACAGTGGTCGATACTAGCGCTAACCGGTCCAAATTATGACAAACCCCGACCCAGGATACATTGGGACTAGAAGCGAACGTTGCTCAATGCGTCATCGTCACTCTAAGGTTTCTCAGTTCAAATTCTGTTCTTTCACAATTTATCACAACTGTAAAATCATTATTTTTTTCTGAAAATAAATCCCGTATTTCGAGTCAATTTAACTTTTTGAAGAATTTCTTTCGTTGTTCTTTCATACTCGTATTTTCGAAATGTAAATCATCTCCACAGAAAATAAAATGGAGCTCAGTCTATCCAAATAATTTTGATGTTCTTCAATTTGACTTAGAAGTTTTTGATGAAAAACTGTCGGAACACAAATTACTCTTAGCGCTCATTTAACCTCAGGCAATAGTTTTCAGTGGAAGCCGGTCATTATATTCGATACTAAATTCTTTAAATTAGACCTCTTTTTGCATAAAAATCGTTTACACGTTAGATAATATACAAAGAATCAGTTTTGCGTCGATTTTATAATTCAAAAATATAGCTATGAGAACTCCGAAAGAAGTGGAAAAGAAGACGAAACAAACATTTATCATAATTATTCGCTGTCAATATTCATTAAAACTTTCGTCTCCTCAACTTTCTCGGAGAAATACAAAGTTCTTCGTTATTTTTTATTAATAGCTGTACAATTTTAAATTAGTTTTTTCTGCAAAAGATACCTAATTGATTTTCCCCGTTACTTTTTTTCTACTTCTTTTTTTTTTTTTTTTTAGAATATAAGAGTGCTTCCTTTTTGACTTTTTAGTTGGTGAAATATAACGTCTTCTAATATTGATATTACAACTTTCCTCTTTCTCGATACGACTCTTGTTGAAGGAGATAGGATGATTAATGAAATACGACGAGGGAAGAATTTTGAAAGACATCTCGATTTTTAAATTTCTTGTAAAGAAGAAGGCTACACCCATTCTAATTTCATTTTTCATATTCAAACACTTTTCTCAAAGGTTGAAGGGCAAGAGATTTCTTTCATTCTGCATGACTTTTGTACACTAAGAAGAAGAAGAAGAAGAAACAATAAATATTACAAATGTGGCAACATTGTGAAGCGTAAACTTTTTTTCCTATTGGAAGACTAATGAAATCTCATGAAACTCGAATGTCCATCAACAATGTAAATATTTCAACGTTTTACAAGTATAAGAAGCATCAATATCGTCCAGCCCGCACATTAAACGACAAACAATCTCGCTTTTAATTTCCAAGGCCATCAATTGTTAACACGAATTCGCAAAAATTACATCGAAAGTGGTAGAGAAAATAAAGAGCTTTTCAAACTTTTGTAGTACTTTTTGTTGTTATTAAAACCGAAATTGTGAAGAATATAATGGCACTTTTACATGAGAAGAACTATATTCCGAACAAACAGCAGGTAAATGAGAAAAGAAATCGAGGCACCAGTCTCAATAAAAGTTTGGAAACGTCGAAATCTTGGTTATTTAATTCTTTATCGTGCAGTAGATTTATTTTACAATTGACCTAACTTATTTGTAGAACCACCCCTACTTTCTTCTTTCTCCGAATTTGAACATTCTTTACGTGAAACATTACTACACTATTCCCTCTCGTGGCGAACTTTCGCCTCGTAGAACGAACTCGCAAAACATTTTAATTGCTACGTTGACTATTTCTCGTTTTCTAAACTCAAAAATTAATGATTTCGCAACGGAAGAAAAAAAAAATTCTCGATGAAAACGACGAAAAATGGTACGAAGTAATTATATATAGCAGAACATTAACGTACTTTCGCTCCTCAAGGTTTTTCTCTACGCGCTGGGCGTCTCGAACAAAATCTGACGAAGATTTTCAACGTAAAATTGTGAAAAAATTGAGTGCTTTGCGTATTACTTTTCTCTCTGACGTATTCCGTTTCGCGCTTTCAAACAAGCTCAAAGAAGGTTCTTACAGTAATCTAAGAATATTTGATTTTTTTTCAGGGTTTGAAAAATGATTTTAAAATTGAAGCTAGCAAAATCTGAGAATTTTTGACTTTATGGAAGGTCAACGGAGTCCAGCAATGCATTTAAAATGATTCTCATCATCGCAAGTGCGCGCTTACAAATTTCCTTGAGGGGGGAGGGGAGGAGCTATGCACAAAAAAAAATGTTCGGATCGAAAGAATGGGGAAGAAGGGAAAAGAAGGGGACATTTTTTTTTTCAAGTTCTTAATTGAGTTGAGGTCGGGTCGAGGTCGAAAACCACGGACGGTGGATCGTAGACATTAAAAAAAAAATAACGGTCATTGTATTTTCTGCAATGACAACGGAGAACCCACAATTTTTCCAGTTTCCAGTAATCTGTCGTATATTACTTTTCTTTTCTTTCCGTGAGTAATCAAAATTTTTGGAAGTCCTGAAAGTACCCATTCTCCATTAATTTTTCTTGACACCACGCTTCGATTTCTGTTCGTCCCCCCATCCTCTCTATGAGGATACTCAACATTGTGGCCTTTAGGAATTTAGGTGATGTCCGGCCCTGACGATGTCATGCTTTCAGAATCCCTCTCTTATCTCTTTCTGACCCTGTCTAAATAATTATATTGATGACGTCACTCACTTCTCCAATTTGTATTAAAAGAGGAAATCTGTTCTATTTGGGGGGTTGAGAATTTTGACGTTCGGAAAAAACTTACTTGCCCCAATAAAGGAGTTACACTTGAAGAAATTTTGAATATCGGGTAATACATAAATGGATGGGGACTTGGAGAGATCTCAACCATCAAAGGAGTTGTTGAAAAAATTTTCCAAATGTACAATTCTACTTTATTACTTGCTTTTACCAGAGTACTTTCGGGTGTTATCCGATCATCAGTTGCGTCGCAACTGGAGAACAGAGGCTAAAACATAAGTTTCGATGAGCCGAAGTAGTGGAAGAGATCTTGAGCCAAAACTACTACCGCTTCAATAACAGATTCTACAGTCAGGAAAGGGGACTTGCGATGGGATCACTGCTTTCACCAATACTGGCGGATATATTCATGAATGATATGGAAAACAAAATATTGAAGAGCAGCAAGTTCAGAAACTCGGTCAAACACTGGGCCAGATATGTAAATGATATCCCAATTGTGTGGTCAGGCACTGATAGACAGGTGGACCTATTTCTTTTGGAAATGAACGCGATGAATGAGAGCATCAAATTCACAGTGGAAAAAGGCAATGAGAACATCGACTATTTGGACTGGAAAATAACAGGATAGAATACAAAATCTAGACACCATCATCCCAAATGACTTCTACCACCACCTCAGGGACAAGTTAGCGGCAATCTAGAACTACTGTTATCGACCTAAGAACAACGATGAGAAGAGGAAAGAGATTGAGATAGTAAAGCAGATCGCAGAAGCCAATGGCTACCATAGAGTTGTGGTGGATCCAGTCTTTGGGAAAATGGAGACAAAAAAGGGAACCCATGATGTGGCAGTACTCCGGATCGATACCATACAAAGGAAAGTATACAAACAAGGTGATAAAGGCGTTCAATGGGTACGATGTAAATGTGGGTATCCAGAATAACCAACCCATGGTGAAGAGAAACAATCATGACCAGACGGAAGAAAAGGACAAGGAAAGCTTAAGCGGAGTGTCCAAGCTCAGTTGTGAGCAGTGCGAGGGCATCTACATCGGTGAGACTGGGAGAAAGTTTGAGATCAGGAAAAAAGAGCACAAAACGTCGAGGGAGAAAGAAGATGGCAAGTCACTGTTTGGTAAACACTGTAACGAAAAACACCACAATGGAGAGGGAATATTTGAATTCTTTTAATTGTTTCTGTTGTTTTAAGGGATATTTTCAACTTTAAAGGTCAATAATTGAGAAGCCCGTATATTAAACACACACAACGTCTATAATAATTGTTGTAATTACTAATATTCCAATAATTTGCGAAAGCAAAGAAGAAAAATTAGATCCCGAGTCCCCTGTCCCCCTCCTATCAAATATAGCTCGGAGGTAGGAATTTTTCCAAGTCCCCCTCTCCCTCTCCGTGACGTCATCAACCTCGCTCACGGACGAAAAATTCCTGGAAGTACCCCCAACAAAAGGGATAGCGGGTCCCAGCTAAAAAAGCCTGCCTATTGAACAATGTAATCACGTTTGATAGCAAAAAATTATTCGACCCGGTGATTGGACGAGAGGAGAAAAACAGAACCAACCAATAAGATGGCAGAAAATCAGGTAGCCAGTAGAAACGCAGTATTGAGGCTAATAGAGTGAACCAATCACAATTGGTCAAGGATATCCCAGGCCTATCCATTAATTGGAGAGTAAAGTACCGCCTCAAGACTGCCATGGGTGAACAAGCTTGGACCAAGGGCACTGTCGAGCTATCTATCAAGATTTCCTCAATGGTAATAACTGGAAAATTCATCCTTGCTGATATCGAAGATGACTGTATTCTGGGCCTGGGTTTAATGCGAAAGTATGGGTTGATTATTGATCTGAAGCATGATCTTTTAAGAAGTCCCTGTGGAGATATGCCGCTTTATGAGTTGGAAGCCAAGGATCGTCTCCTCCAGACCAAAGTTGAAGAAGAACTAAGCACTGTAGTCAATGAAGTGAAGAAAGAAGTCTCAGTCAAATCCATACAACTAGGTTCCAATGTGAATATGAGAAATGCTCAACAACAGGATAAAGATATTTCAGTCATCTTAGCCTGGAAGGAGAAAGGTGAACGACCAGTCTGGCAGAATATCAGCTCACAGTCGGTAAATTTAAAGATCTTATGGTCACAATGGGACTCGCTTCAAGTAGAAAATGGAATGGTTTACCGGATCTGGGAAACAACAGATGGCAGATCACACCGGCGCCAACTACTGATACCTGAAGCACTTGTACCACATGTCTTGAAGAGTATTCATGATGACGCATCTGGTAGTCATCTTGGAATAACAAAAACATTGGCTAAGATTCGGGAACGGTTTTACTGGCCAGCCTGTAGAAGTGATGTAGAAGATTGGGTTCAATGTTGCAGAGCATGTAATGCCAGTAAGGGGCCGAGCAAAGATGCAAATCTACAATGTGGGATACCCTTTTGAACGGATTGCGGCAGATATCTCAGGACCATTTCCAGAAACTGACCAAGGTAATCGTTATATTCTAGTGGTGGGAGATTATTTCAGCAAATGGATGGATGCTTACCCATTGCCAAATTATGAAGCCGTCACTGCTGCAACAGCGCTGGTGGAAAACTGTATCTCGAGGTTTGGAGTACCTCTGGAGTTACACTCAGACCAGGGAAGAAACTTTGAATCCCAGGTATTTGGAGAAGTGGCTAAGCTGATGGGATTGAGGAAGACTCGTACAACACCACTCCACCCACAATCTGATGGTATGGTCGAGAGGTTCAACAAAACAATAGACCAATTCCTATCCAAAGTAATTGATAGTGACCAGCGAAATTGGAACAAGCTACTTCCATTGTTCCTGCTAGCCTATCGATCGTCAATCCATGAGAGCACCAAAGAAACACCTGCAAAAATCATTTTTGGAAGAGAACTTCGATTTCCGCGTGATTTAGAGCTGGGCACCCCTCCACAGCCACCTCAAGAAGTCAAGCCATTTACGCAAGAACTGAAGAACCGACTTAAGCGGGTACATGAGTTGGTCAGAGAAAATTTAGAGGTTGCTAGCGACCGGATGAAGGCACGCTATGACATCTGTGCAGATGAAACCAAGTTTGAACCTCAGGATAAGGTGTGGTTCTACAACCCACAGACAAAGAATGGGAAGAACCCGAAATTACAGTGTAAATGGGAAGGACCTTGGACAGTCGTGAAGAGCATCAATGATGTCATCTATCGCATCCAACAGGACAGAAAGTTGAAAGTGGTCCACCGGAATAGACTAGCTGTATGGAGTCCGGCGTTTGAACGGGACGTTCAAAACTGAGGAGGGGAAAGTGTGGCGTTCTGCAATGAAGCCGCAAGCACCAAGCCTGCACATGACGCTAAACTTTTAATAATAGCAGACGCCGCAAGGAAGCGCACTTATTGCTTAACTAGTTCGTCGAATGCGCGTGAACAACCTGGAACATGTTTGATTGATTGTAAGGACTCTTGCATAACCTGTTTCCCGTTCTAGAAGAAATCTCGAGAATTCCGGAATCAAGGGTGAGACTATAAATAGCCGACAGATAGAGCGATTCAGTTGTAATCTTAAAGCGATAGTTAACGTGTTCTCGTTCTTTAACGCGATTGTGTTAAAGTTTAACGGTGTTTAGAGTGTTGTACTTGCGGTACCAGTAATAAAGCTCGGTTTTTGTAATTGTTCTTTATTATTGGCGTCAAGAGATATTCGGTGACTGGTAGAACGTCACAGTATAGCTATGGATAAAGCTGGACCATTTCCAAAAACAAATAGGGGAAACTGTTTCACCCTGGTCATAGGAGATTATTTCACAAAATGGATTGAAGGAGGTGCGCTCCCAAATCAAGAAGCTATAACCATTGCAGATGCATTGGTGGAAAACTGGATATCGGGTTTCGGAGTACTTCTGGAACTACATACCGATCAAGGTTGAAGTTTTGAATCAACAGCATTTGTAGAGGTCACAAGAATATTGGGTCTCAGAAGAATTCATACCACACCGCTCCACCCACAGTCTGATGGTATGGTGGAACGATTTAACCATACTGTGGACAAGTTTCCAGCCAAAGTAATTGATAAAGGGAAAAAGAACTACCCCCTTTTCTCCTACCAGTGCATGGGTCGACAAAAGAGGCTCCAGCAAAGATTTTATCTACGGTTACCATATGGCCTGGAGTTTAGAGCGCCACCTCACAACCTATAGGATGTTGAAGAATATTCCATGGAACTCAGGGAGCAAATTCAGAGCTAGTCCGAGACCACTTGAAAATCGCCAGTGAAAGAATGAAAGCTCGATATGACATTGGTGCTATAAAAGAAGGTTTGAACCCACAGAGGAAGAAAGGAAGAAGCCCAAAACTTCGAAGCTACAGAAGAGGAGCAACAACGTGGTATACCGGATTAGCCATAAAAAGAAACTGAAAGCTGTCCATTGGAGTCGGTTGGCTACCTGGCTGACGTACAGAACTAATGAAAGGGCAGTGTGGCGTATACGAGAGCGCGATAAAATAAACAAGATAGTGCCTGAGACAAAACAGATAAATATTGTTCCCTTTAGTGCGCAATGTATCATATTTGATACACGCAATGTATCATATTTGATACACGTTGTCTTTTTTTTTTTTTGTGAACCGAATGAACACGAGAACGATAGGCCACGTTATGCAGTCAATGAAGAGCGCATGCCCCACACAACAAAAAAAAACGAAGTTCGTCAGTGTAGTAGATTGGTCTTGGCCTAAACCACGGTATAAGATGAAGAGGTAATGACACAACGCTAAAATCGTGTCCGCAGTTTTGAAGTTGTACGTACAAACTTCCGCTAGGTTTGCAGCGAACACTCGGGCTGTTTCCCTGTTCCTTCTACACCCCACCTGCGCCGAGACGGTACCGTTGGTACCCTAGTATTGATGAAATTTCCAAGGATTATAAAAAATCCAAGAATTTACTTAGAAGGGTGATTCTTTCAAAATTTTATAGAGTAGATTAAATGGTATTTTTATGCCAAATATGAAATGCATCGGCTGATTCCTGATCCTGCAATAAATTTTTGAAAGTAGCGGCGTTCCCATAAGACTCTGTACATTACCCATCACTTTCATCACGAGCGCTGCGCTCGGGATGTTCAGAACTACTTCAAAATCACGGACAGCGTTTACCACAGTCAGAATACGTTCGTGTCACTACCTCTTCATCTTATACCGTGGCCTAAACTCGGAGTTCAGGGCCGCACGGGGAAAAAAACCGAATAAAGTTCCGCGCGATAGGTAACGAACGACTCGGAGACGTAGATTTTTACTTTTTTTTTTACGGACTCTGGTAACACTGTACTTTCGAATGAGACCACACCCACTACGATCGCATCAGTTTTCGTGGAGTACCAGCCGGTGGAACTTTATTCTGATTGCGCTCCGAGGCCTGTAGCTCGGCAAGGAAAAGAGCTACGTAAATGACGTTCAGACGAAATATTTTTTATTTTTCGAGCTCTATTCGATTCTGTTGTCTAAATGAACGTATCTTACGTATTTAATAGGGCTGACAAAAATTCGCGCAGTAAAGGGATAATTCGACCGTCGTCTAGAACCTTGATGAAATATCTGGAATAGCGTCCGCGAATATAAAAGCCCGAGAAATAGCCGAAATAACGATCATAATATTGAACTAGCAATTTGTTGAGCCCTCGTGTCAAACAACTGGGACAGTTTTTTATGACTGTTTTGACATGAACATATCTTTGGGCAGGGGGTCCGCCAGAAATCTGTGAGACGCTTTATGACGTCATCAATGACCTTGACCTACTTTAAAGACTTGAAAAATTTTGACCTTCGCTGCTTTGACCTTCATTAGACTAAGGCTAGCATACAAAGTACTTTACTGCTATGGTCTCCACTATGATAGGGAAGTGAGTCTGTCAGCTAGCTCTTCTTCTAGAATCTAGGATACAATAGCCCAGAACAATATATCGATAAAAGTCATACATTGAAACGACATATGCATGATTCAATGTTTTCCATGAAGTGGAAAAACTCACTCTTTGTTTTTCTTGACGGTTTTTTCAAGAGTAGTTTCAACCTTAAAAAGCATAATATAAAAAATGATAAAATTTTGAATATCGAGCTAAATATGAGGGGAAGAGACTCAAAAAACTTCAGACTCTTCGGGACTCCAATTTTGGATTCGATTCTCAATATCGAAACCGCTTCACCCTACAGGAGACTCCTCGCATTCCTCATTTAATTTCGTTAAGGGAACCATCCTTTTTTCTGATGATCGATTGGCCAAACTTGAACTTAGCTCATAGCGAAAATTGTCCTCAGGGTCTGGCTCACGTTGCTTTTAGCCTAGTTTCCATGTTCAAGGAGACATGTGGTTTACAGCTCCATAGTTACAGCCCAGCTTAAAGGTTCAGATCTCAATCTTCTTCTTGGTCCACGTAAACAAAGATTCATAGCTCAAAATTTTTCCAAGTGGCCTGTTTCTCGATAAAGAATCGAATCTAGACATTTTCAAGTCTCTAAATTAGCTCACAATCATCGACGTCGAGCACACGGACTGTTTTTGAAGCAGTGACCCAATGATGTATCAGCCTAAAATGCTCTGCCAGGTCCATCTTATGTTTAGTTCAAGGCTTCGTAGTTATAGCCAAGCTTATAGGTCACTGAAACTTTTCCTCCTATTTGAAGGCTCAGTTTAACATTTTTTCAAGTCTGTCAAGGTCATTGATGACGTTACAAAGGTCGGCTTGCAGCCTTTCCTGGTAAAATTACCGAATAAGGGCCATTTTACAGAAGACGAAGGGTTGAAGAAAATTTGTAGTTTCCAACTTCTATTGGGGAGAAATGCACTATAAAAGAGGGATTCGAAAATATAAGCTTGTATCTCAATGTTATCAAGAGACTCGAAAAATATGAACTTCAACTCCTGCAGAAAGAAGATGAATTAGTTCCAAGTTACATAGAGGAAAGGTAGGCCTTATTGTCTCTGTTGGTGCGACATACTTCTTAGGAAACTTGAAACGAGCTTGAGACAGCAAAATACTTGGTGAAACGATCGAGAAAGGATTTTTAGCTTAAATTCCTTTAAATAGGAGTCGTAGGCACATTATGATCAAGACATTAGAGCATGACGTCATCGATAACCTTGACCTTATTTGTGACATGCGATGAGAAAAGGATGGTCTTTGCCCATTCACATCAGGAACACCATTTCTCTCTGATTGGACATCTGATCATAGAGAAATGGTGTTCCTGTCAGTGGGCAATGAGCATCATCACATTTAGTGACTTATAAAAATTATATACTAGAGGAAGGCTTGACATCAAGAAGTCGCGTCGTCGCAGAATAATTCTTGACTCAAATCTCGATAGAGGAAAGATTTGAAAAATCAGGATGTGACATCGAGAAGATTTACACGTTCCAGTAGGATATGATGTCATCAAGATGTGACTTCATGAGGAGAATTAGAGGAGGATGGAAGGTGGCTGATTTAAGGAGGAGTTGGAGAAGGCCTACCAAGAATTATGAACGGAGGGGGAAAGTTCGCTGAAACATACTCAGAAATAAGCGGAGAGGACTAATTTATGAAAGACAACTAAAAGTAAGGGAGATCGAAACTTCCCGCAGTAGGTGCCATAGGCGAGTGTTTCATGAATTCTCAATGCACCAAACTAAATAAGATCTATCAGCTACGGTGCAGTCTAAGGTGGAGATCTTTCCGTTTTTTTCTACTTCCTTGGCTTTTTACATAATGAGATAAATAGAAAACTTGATAAATCATACTTTGGTTCTTAGGCTTCTTGGTGTGCAGCACCTCGCAAACTAACTAATATAGAATAGGTTCGCTTAATCGAACGATTTTAGTAATGGGTGAGAGCGTGACGTCACTCACCTGAAAGACAAACACTGGAATATGGCAGTCGTCTTCATGCACTGAAAAAGTAAACATATTTCAAGTATGTCCGGCGATTTGTCTGACTTCAGTTTTTCGCTCTCTAAATCTAATTAATTCCTTTGATTAAGCAAGATGAACTTCACTTCATTCTGAATTTTAAAAAATATGCATTTCAACATCTTCAGATATACAAAGTAAAGTTTATTTTGCTTAATACACATGCGGCGTACCGTAACGCACTTATAATTATTTTGAGTCTTTCATCTGCCACACACTCTGATTGATTACGAGTAGTCTAAAATTTAAGTAAAGTTATGCAATTGAACTATTCTACTCACATTTTTTTGTGTCGAACTGGAACGAACAGCCGATACGATGGAATAAATTTTCCACTAAGTAGCACTAGACGAAGACAAAAAATTGTTTATTTTACACCCGCACTTCTGAAATGAAAAAATTATTGCATTAAAATACAGTGTACTAACTCGTATACGGACTAAAGAAGGTCGCATACGAAACATTTTATGTGCTCGAGATCGCTTTTAGCACTGCGTTCCACAACTAACTGACGGATTTGTTATGCGGCTGATAATTGAATTAATTTACTCTCCGACGGCAGGTACAGTTTCTTTTGGGTATGCTGGTGTTAATATAAACACGAGACGGACTCAGTGTATACACTTTCCATCTCCCGTCAGTGGGTAACGATGAAAGCTTTTCAAACTGATTACAGAGGTGTAGAAAGACAATTTTTTCCCCTTTCCTACTCAATTCGAATACTGATGCTTCTCAGAACCTTGAATTCGATGCATACCCGAATCTTAGTGACAGCTATAATTTTGTGTTTCTGAGCATCGGCATTCGTGGCGCATGTTTGAGGCGAATTAATTGAATCGAGAAGAGGGCGAAACAAAATAAATTTGGTCTTTTTTTGTTTCCAAGTATGTTATTGCGAAACATTTGAAGGTGTTGCGCGACGAGGTGTGAAAAAACAATTGCTTTAAACAACGTTGATCTTGAGGTGAAAAAACTCAATTGAATACGCACAACACGATAAGAATTGTTTTACCTATTTTTTTCGAAGATTTTGAGTAATTTTTTCATTTTGTTCATGGCTATGATGGCAGTTAGCGGCTATAGCTCCCTTTACAAAGGTAGCGAAAGCCCGCTATCTAAAGAGTTCTACACTGTCGTTATTATTCTTGAGGATTTAGTCAATTAATGAAATTGACGTCAACAATATTAACCGCCTAACAACCCCTGTTGACGTCACACGCTTCTGCTTGTATTTTCCTCGCCCTTAGGGATTTTAAGGGATGTCTTGCTCTCATACTTGTAATTCTTTCAAATCCCTCACCCCTCCATCATCTTCTAACCACCTAAATACATTGACGACGTCACTCTTGAACTCATTTTTTCCAAGCTTTTTCTGGGTCGACCTCTTTGGAGGTTAATGGTTCCAAAATTTCCGAAATCAGATTTCCTTCACAAAGGATCGTAACTTGAAATGGCCGAATCGTCACAATAGGCGGACGTTTTCAAATGGTGTAATCCTTATATGTAGCTCGAAATTAGAGAAATTTAAAGTAAGACTCCATAGTTATAGCCTAATTTGAAAGTTCAGAGCCCAACCCTCTGCTGGGACCACCTGTACAGAGTTTCGCGGCTTCACATTTCTGAGACGTGCATGTGCTTGGATTAGGGTCAGTCGGAATTTCACTATACGTACGACGTCATCAATGATCACTAACTAATTTAAAGACTTAAAAAAAGTTGACGAAGGGTGTAGTATGAGGTCACTGTGACCTTGACCTACTTCAAGGAGAGCTATATATGCTAAGAAATGCCGATGGAGTCCATCAGCTAGTCAGTCTAGCATACCCCTAGTATGTGGTAATTATACGAGAGACTAAGGCTCTAGCCGGGTAAGGGGGGGAAATGGCCTTGGTCGGAAAATTTTCCAAATGTCCGTCGAAATATTGTCCCAAATGAGAAAACTCGAAATCCAAACCCGTCCGCTCACCCACATGGGCTGCAGAGCCACTTTTAGGCCTAAAATCCAAATGGCTATATCTTAGCCAACAATGATCGCACAGCGATGAAAACTTGGGGACATTTTAGTGTATGTGAATTTTCATCCATGGTATTTTTTTCAAAAAAAACCATTCATATTGTCCATAGTTTCTAGCTATAACAAAGCTTCAAACTTGAATAAAAAAAAATCGGGGGGGAGAGGCACCGGGGAAAATCATTTACTACAACATACATGAGTACCATAGTCCTCGGTGAGGTGCAACATTCCCAAAAAAATCAATATTTAATGAATTTCTGTGATTTTTCCATGAATAGCGGGGTGATTTATGACTGCTACCGCAATAGACCGCGAGAAATCAATGGTCAATGTTCGAGGTGAAAAATACGCACTCCTCCGTGAGATGAAATGGGAATGTTGATAGACCAAAAATATATATTTTTAGTATTTCGTTTATCGATTTGGTCAATTCTTATGTAAACACGTCCACCGATAAGGTGGAGTACGTTAGATTGTGTAAAATAGTTGGAAAATTCTCCTTTTGCTGGATCAGTCTGAAAATAGTAGAGAACTGAGAATATCCATTTTTTCAACCTGGAGAACTGCGATTTTTCATACATCCTTCATCAATTAGGTAAATTCTTAAGTAAACACGTCCGCCGAGTTTGAAAAAAATAGTCAAAAAATTCTCCAGCCGCTGGAACCTTCTGGAAATGACGAATAATCGAGAAAATTCACTTTTTCACCCTGGAGGACCGTGAGTTTTTGTAAGAACTGACCTAATTGATGAATGAAATACAAGAACTCACGGTCCTCCAGGGTGAAAAAGTGAATTTTCTCGTTTATTGGTCTTTTATATTTTTGGTTCCCATTTCATCCCACAGAGGAGTACGTATTTTTCTGCTCGAACATTGACTATTGATTTCTCGCGGTCTATTGCGGTAGCAGTCATAGTTCACCCCGCTATTCATGGAAAAATCACAGAAATTCATGAAATATTGATTTTTTTGGGAATGTTGCACCTCACCGAGGACTATGGTACTCACGTATGTTGTAGTAGAGGGTATGGCGCTTCAAATGAATGATTCTCCCCAGGTGCCTCCCCCCGCGATTTTTTTTTATTCGATTTGAAGTTTTATTATAGCTAGAAACTAGGGAAAATATGAATGGTTTTTTTTGAAAAAAATACCATGGATGAACGTTCACATATACTAAAATGTGCTCAAGTTTCATCGCTGTGCGATCATTATTGGCTATGATATAGCCATTTGGATTTTAGGCCTAAAAATGGCTCTGCAGCCCATGTGGGTGAGCGGACGGCTCTAACTTTTTGGATTTCGATTTTTCTCATTGGGGACAACATTTTGACGGACATTTGGAAAATTTTCCGACCAAGGCCTTTCCCCCCCCCCCCCCTTACCCGGCTAGAGGCTCTAAAGAATATTTTCCGTCTGATGACATCATGAAGAGCCAATTTTCTAGAGACGGCCCCTAGGCCAGGCCAGTCCTAGCTCCAGTAACGCCCAAAGACGTATACATGATCCGATGTGGAGATGTTATGTCTTTCAAGGACAGAAACTAGAAATTTTTCCCCGGTATTGTTGACGTCACAACGGTCCGACGTGGACGTTTTTTCAAGGATGTATTCCTTATAGTTTGAAATAAGTCCAAAATCTTTTTTTGGGTCTACCTTATGTTTAGTCTAAGACTCCGATTTTATAGCGTACCTTATACGTTATCGCTGAAAATTTTTCCACACCTACAGAGGCGCAGATGTGAAAATTTTTTCCCAGTCCTTTTTTTTTTTTTTTGGAGCTACATAACTCGAACTGTTCCCAAGTTTCCCCTATAAAAGAAAATTTTTCGAGTCCCGACGTAAAGTCAAGGTCGCAAATATCGGCCAGCACAGTGTGGTCTTTAATTTTTGCCAACGTCCAAGTTATTTTGGTCCGAGTACAACGGGAATTTGTCGCAGGGTCTCTTTCAGTCCTGTTGGTGATCAAGTCCTACATCCTCCGGTCCCAGACCACAAATTTTAACGGGAAACAACCTGTTTTATGGGAGTAAATTGAAGACAAAAATGACGGAAGCCGTCTGACAAGACGTGGTACTTGGAAAAATATGGGTGATAGGAGGGGGACCTAGAAAAATTTTGAATCTTGAGCTATATATGATAGGAAAGAGTCCCCCTCCTATTATATTATATAGCTTGAGGGTAGGGTCTGTGATATCACGATCTGATGACGTCGTAGGTCATTTTTTTCAAGTCCCCCTCCCATCATGTATAGCTTGGTGAGCGGGGTGGGTGACGTCACAGTTTGATGGCGTCATAGGTCTGTTTTTTAAGTTTCCATCCTATTCCCAGAGTAAACAGAGGTCGTCTTCGCTATACTTATAACAAAAAGTTTGGTGGTTTCTTCAAAACTACAGACATAATATGTAGTAGGTAGAAATGAATCACTTCTACCTATTACTATACTTATAACGTTGACAAATACGCGCATCATCCAAATTTGTAGTTTAGGTTCGCCTAGCGCGTTGAGTGCGCGTCAAGCTCTGCAAACAGCTGTACATTATGCGAATTGTTGAGTGTTGCAGATTCACCGCTCGGTCAACTGCATTAGGCGAACCCCAAACAACGAATTTGGATGATGCTCGTGTCTCAAGCTCTCTTGGACGAGCTCTGTTTACTCTGTGATCCAGAGTCCGGACCTGTGACGTCATAATTTGATGACGTCATAGATCAGTTTTTTCAAGTTTCCATCCTATTATACCGGGTGGGGCAAAAAGATGTTACCAGTTGAATGGGAGTTTGAACTAGATTCACTTCAGCTCAAAAACGCTAAAGGTTAGATACACACATTAAATCTACAAAATTTGTATCTCAATTTTATCTTCAATTTGCGCCCCTACACAAATTTCTACGACATTTCTGAGCCGAGTTATGGACCAAAACGTGCCAAAAATTGATCAATTTTCCAAAATTGTCAAAAATTAAAAATTGTTCCAACTTTCATATTTTATCCGGTTTGAAAGTGAAATTTAACACAGATTCCGAAAAAAAAATACCTAAATAACCCTATGAAGCTTGGAAATGGGAGATTTTTCAATTTTTTATTTTGGAAATCTTGACAAATTGGTCAATTTTTGTCATATTTTGGTCCATAACTCGGCTCAGAAAAGTCGTAGAAACTTCGGATATGGCTCAAATTAAAGATGAAATTGAGATAAAAAAATTGGTACATTTAAACTATACGTCTAACGTTTTGCGCTCTCGCGCTACGACAGATATAGCGCAAACTCCCATTTAATTGGTAACATCTTTCTGCCCCACCCGGTATACAGCTCCAGAGTCCGGATCTGTGACGTCATAATTTGATGACGTCATGATCAGTTTTTTTTTAATAAGTCCTCCTCCTATCATACAAAGCTTGGGAGCGGGGCCTGTGACGTCACAATTTGATGACATCGTAGGTCAGTTTTGAGACGTCACAATCTACATTTTTCATATCCCACGTGCCCCATAAAACAGGTTCCCTGTTTCGAAGCTCTCTGCCATC
The DNA here is from genome assembly GCA_035079385.1 of Aspidiotus rigidus. Classification (NCBI taxonomy): domain Eukaryota; kingdom Metazoa; phylum Arthropoda; class Insecta; order Hemiptera; family Diaspididae; genus Aspidiotus; species Aspidiotus rigidus. Next base: position 15,025,714 of record JAVHKY010000054.1, on the reverse strand, counting down.
ATTTAGTCCCTCAATTCTATGATTATATTATGTCTCGACAGACAGAATTTTTTTCCAAGTCCCTTTCCTATCATACATTATGGTCCGAGAGTCGAGATTTTCTTTCAGGCTATCATATTAGATTACGGCTCGTGTGTCGAAATTTCTCCAAATCCCTTTCCTGTCAGTCAAAATTTCTTCAAGTCCACGTTCTATCATCTATCAATAGGAGAGGAGACTTGGACCATTTTTGGTTTGGTTGGACAACATACGGTGTACGGCAGATGTTTCAAAAAAACACTCCATAGAACAGGTTCCCTGTTAAACTTTGAAGCTTTATACGATGGAAAGGGGACTTGGAAAGATTTTGACCTCCGAGTTAGAGGTGACAGGAGCGGGACTTCGAAGTTTCAAGGTACATAAGATAGATTTAGGCAAATGACGACCTCGAAGCTTGACACTGCATTACACGCGATGCGAGCGACCCCCTTAAAACAGGTCCCTGTTCGCCTCTATTAACAAAAATAATGAAGGTAACCCCAAGCAGCTCAGTAAGTGGGCTGCGAGCTTTTTCCCAATCTCTCTCTAAAATAGATGTTGGAGCAAGTAATTATCAGTGTCCAACCATTAAGGACCTCTCCTTAGTGACCAAGTTCATCTTTCAGTGGTAGAGCTGAAACGTCTCCACGACACTAATGTAGGTCAAGGTCATTTAAATACAAATAAATAGGTTACCGACTCGATGACAGACCTACCCCTTCTTCATGTACATTTGGTTACTGCTAAAATTATTTAAACTTGCTTCGTGTACGGAAGGTCTCGGGTGCAAACTTCTAGAAAGAAATATGTTTCATAATCCCCGCCCCCCTCGTCCTTAGATTAGTTCCGCTGTGATTCTCTGACGAAGAGATAAACAGAGACCGAAGAAGATATGTATTGATGACTTATGAACAAATTTGGCTGACTCGATATTGCAAGATACGAGATACGAATGTTTATACTTTCGTTTCAAATCGATTTCACATTATTGTATTGAAACTATCAACGCTAAATTTATTCACATGAAACCAAAGAACGCGAATTTGCGTGTTTGAAAAAAAAGTATATATATAAAACACCTATACGGTTTTTGAAGGAAAGATTTCTATTTCCTTGTCGTCACGAATTTTCTACCAATGATACATGAGTTCTCAAATGGGAATAAATGTTATTTCGAAAGTTCTGAAGCGAATTTAGAGTACGAATGCATCATATTTTCGTATCTATAGTTGTTTTATTCCTCTTATTTTATGCGCTGCGAAAGCTCTTTTTAGATATACACGTACAAGTATACAGAAAGAAATAACGTGTGTATTATGTGCTCTTGTAGGATCCATAAAAACAGGTGCAAGAAGATTCCAAGTGAAGTGAAAATTTCACTCAAGATTATGAACTAAAAATTTTATTTCCAACGAATAACGCGACTTGTTTATAAAATGAGAGAGTTTTACATGCCTTTCGAAATTTTATGTCCCTTGTGAAATGGTTACCGGATTCAAGGGCACTATATCATCAGCTACGAAACAAGGCATTTTACTTTTACTGATGAATTCTTATATTATAAGGAAGGCTAAATTAATGAATTTGTTTTTTGTCCTTCGCTTAAAGAAGCTTGGGACGCTGGTGAAGTGCTATCTTCGGAACAGAATAACAATAAAAGACTACAGGAAGAAAAAAACAAAAACACACGTGGTGTTATGATTCAAAAAAAGAAATCACAATTCACATCTTCTTCTCAAGCCACTTATTTTTTTTTCTCGCTTTAATTAAGCCTCTCAAATGGAGCGGTGGGCGTGCTTGAATGCAGCATACTAGTCAAGTTCTAATCCGATTTAAGCAATCACTTTGGGGTTTTCCAAGTTCACATTAAGGAATAAGTGCACACGTTTTTGAATACTAATAAAAATTAGAGGAAAATGGAACTAATTGTTTTTTTTTTTCATTATTATTTATTCGTCGGAGACCAACTAACAAAAAGATAGAAAAATAAATACGGCGCGACGAAGAATTCCTTTCTGTGTAAACAACGGAATGGCATTCAAACGAAAAATCTGAAAGGCAACAATGAAACTAAAATGATAACAGCCAACCCACACGCGTCTTCTAATGGATTTCACATCTTAGATTTCGAAGAAAGCTTCTGGGCAATTCATACCTACTCGTAAAGTTTTTATTTCAAAAAATTCTATAATATAATACTGGAGCCATTAGTAACGAAAATGCAAAATTTTTCTAGACTCTTAAAGAGGAAAAAATGCACAAAGGAAAATCAACCATGCGATCCAATGAAAATAAAGTACCGTTTTTCGATATTCGAAAAAAGGGTACTTTCTGAGTAACGACTTGCCAAGTACAAGGTCATGTGTCAGATTATAACGATCTTCAATTTTTAAATAAGAATCTACACTGATTTTTAATATTATGTAAAGAGAATGGTGAATTTGTGACTTTTTTAAAGAAGATTTACGATCTCCATTCACTTGATTAATGACTGACGGTGAGTCCGAAAGTACAATATTTCACAAATGTAAGCATGTTTACTACTATCGTTCCTAAGGTTATTGGTGCTTCTAATAGACGTGATATTGATTTTCGAATCTTTTCCTCACTTTTTTCATTACTTCGTCATTTTTCTCCACAAATCAATTGTCGCCTGCACGAGAAGACAGTTTAAGAACCACCTCCAAAGTCAACATCAAAACACTTTTCCTCAGTCTGTTTACATCACGACGGTTTCAGGCTCTTTCACGAAATTTTCTCACGTTTCTTTCCTTTTAAGCGAATACGTTCTTTCAAGTTACGTTTACCTATAATAGCGAAAAAAAGAAAAAGATGCTAAAACCGCAGAAGAATTAAAATGTCGAGCGCTTTCGGTTAATAAACCGCATCTTCGGGACTGAAATGAAAGCAACTGACAAGACGGATGAGAAACACAAGATATTAAGGCTGGCCAAACGAGAAGTCGCGGCGTGAATCATAAACAAGTTCGATCAGGCCATCTTCCGGAATGTACGAGTTAAGTAGGGTAAACCCGATGCGACCCGTGGTCTCACTCACTTCCTCTTTTACCTACCTCCTTGCTAAATTTTTGGACCGATGGTTTGAACGTTGCATTCATTTTGAATCTCCACATTCGTTCTCGAACTCGGCCTCCTCGACTGATGTCCTGAAGGGTGTAAGTCAACCCCCAGGAACGATGTTGTTGCAGGGTGTCTACTAGAAGGAAATTATGAAAATACTTGACATTTATTGACCATTTTTGAAAGTAAGCGAGTCAACGAACAAGAAAAAAAAACTTCAAGGGTTCTTCAACGGAGTTAAACGAGGGGTGGCAGGGAACCTGTTTTGTGGGGCACGCCGGATCTGAAAAATGTAGATTGTGACGTTACAAAGCTGACCTATGAAGTCATCAAATTGTGACGTCACAGTCCTGTACTTTGGAGCTGTACATAATAGGAGAGTAACTTGAAAAAAACTTATCTATGACGTCATCAGATTGTGACGTCCCAAGCCTCACCCATGAAGTCATCAAATTGTGACGTCACAGCCCTGTACTTTGGAGCTGTACATAATAGGAGGGTAACTTGAAAAAAACTTATCTATGACATCATCAGATTGTGACGTCCCAAACCTCACCTATGAAGTCATCAAATTGTGACGTCACAGTCCCGAACTTTGTACCTATATATAATAGAAAGGGAACTTTAAAAAACTGATCTATGACGTTATCAGATTGTGACGGTGACGTATGACGTTATCAAACAGTGACGTCACAGGCGCCGCCCACAAGCTATACATGATAGGACAGGAACTTAGAAGAGCACTTAGAATATTTTCGAGCTCCGAACTTCGCCGGCAGGTGGATGTTCTTTCTGAAAAACCCCCGATAAATCAAGTTTCCGTTAGAAAGACTGTTTCAACAGGCAACCTCTTTTATCGGGCGGGTCGAGGGGGGGGGAGTGGTTGTGACGTCAGAAAAAACATCCGCCGTACGGCAAAGACGCTCGGAAATTTTCCAAGTCCCCCTCCAATTCCCTTTCTATCATATATACCTTGGGGGGCGGGACCTATGACGTCACAGTTTGATGATGTCATAGATCCGCCTTGTGACGTCACAATTTGATGACGTCGTAGATCGGTTTTTTCAAGTTCCCTTCCAATTATAGTTCTTAAGTCCAGGCCTGTGACGTCTTTCTAAGTCCCCCTCCTATTATATATAGCTTGGGGGCGGAGTCTGTGACGTCACAATCTACATTTCTCAGATCCCACGTGCCCCAAAAAACAGGTTCTCTGCCACTCCTCGTTTAACTCCGTTAAAGGACCCGTGCGTTTTTTTTTTTTTTTTTTTTTTTTTTTTTTTTTTTTTTTGCTGTTTTCAAGAATTTTGGTCATTTTTACTTGACCGATAATGAAGATACTTGACTTTTACTTGTTTACTTGACCTTTTATCAAATACTTGACTTTTACTCGATTTACTTGACTGACTTGACCGATAGACACCCTGTGTTGGTCTGTTCCCGAAAATTCCTAATGCTGCCACTATCCAGCGTATGGGTGAGCTACTTGTCAAGGCCAACATTCCTCACAATGAACTTCAAGAATTTTCCGACCTCTTAAATACTTCTTGGTCCCCTAGCTATTGTAAATTCGAAGAGAAATTTTTCAAGTTCCCTGATGAAGTAGGGATCCCTATTGGATCACCTTTAGGCTCTCTCATCTCCGAAATTTTCATGTCCATTACTTACTCATATTTACTATTGGCACAAGTACGTTGATGACGATCCATGCACGTGGACTGGTGGTGAGTTTCTGAGGTATTTCAATTCCTGGTACCCTTCCATAAAATTTACTTTGAAAATAGGAGGATTTTCCATTAGCTTTTTGGATTTATCGATCTCTGTAATAGACAGTATCCATGAGTTCGGAATACAGGAAGATACTACGACCGATGTTTTAGTCGACGGAGGTTTGTTCTGTCCTGTTGCTCATAATATGACTGTTTGTAATAGCCTAGTTCACAGACTGACTCGTATTCCTTCGAGTCAGGCTGCCTTCAAGAAAGTATTACCTGGCCAGAGCGAATGGAGTCAATGTCGACGTTGACGTGATGGTTCGGAGGAAACCTACGAGGAGCCTTCTTGATTCCACCACCTGCCTCCCCCGAGACATGGTTCGTGATCGTCGTTTGCGTTGGATCAGTCTCCCCTTCCTGGGAAAGTTTTCCCTCCCACTGGGTCGAGCCCTCCGCCCGTTTGGTTTCAGACCATTTTCTTACAACCCTACCAGTGTTAAAGGGTTGTTTGTGAGACTGAAGGACCTCATATCTGTTGATGAAAGGAGCGGTGTAGAGGCTTTTATATTGGTAAGACCAGCCGCTTGATGAAGGTGAGAGTAACTGAGCACTTGAAGTCTTGGAATACGGGGCACTTGGGGGAATCAGCTTTTGCTGATCATTTAATAATCAGCGGTCACAGTTTCCATGATGGATCAGAAAGGCTCCTCCATAAGGAGAATTCCTACCGTAAACGTATCGCCCTCGAGCACATAGAGATATTGCGTCACCTCAACACTGATGGCATTACTGTACTAACTCGTACGCTCCTCAAGATCGCCTTATCGAACTTGTTTATGATTCACGCCGCGACTTCTCGTTTGGCCAGCCTTAATATCTTGTTTCTTTCCTCTGAATTGTCAGTTGCTTTCATTTCAGTCCCGAAGGTGGTTTATTAACCGAAAGCGCTCGACGTTTCAATTTTTTTACGGGACTCTCCCTTTTCAGCATCCTTTTTTTCGCTGGATGTTTCAAATTTTGCACTGTAGCACTATCATTTAGAAGGAAACGTCAATTCCGACAAATTCTGGTTGAAAGGAGGCGACTGCTCTGTTGGAAACTTGGAAAGGTGTTGACTTTCGAGTTATACATACGAGAAAAGAAATTGGAAAGCTGTAGGAAAGGGAGGAGAAATTTCAAGTTTCAAGCTTCTCGCAAGAGGAAAAAGAAGTAGGGGATTGGTTTTAGTGATCGCCTTGTCAGGGTGCCTACCAAATTCAAACATTGAATTTTATGCGGCTACAAAAGGGTGTACCACAAAACTATAGTTCCAGGGATGTAGTATGGGGGAACGGTACCAGGAGGTCCGGACTTCCTCTCAACTTGAAAATTCATATCATCAAAATTACAGAAGAAAATCCTACTCAACCTAGGAATTCAAATTTCAATACTTTTACTGGGTCAGAAATGAAATTAGTGGACTTTTATTGGGTTTACTGGACCATTTTTTCAAATATTGGGTAGTTGGATTTATAGGGACCGTAGCGTACACATGCTGCTTGTACTCAAAATATTCCAATATCTAATCCCTTTAGAAAGGAGCAGAAATTCATACGTTCTTCATCGTTTCGTGATCCTGGCCTCATTCAATTTAGTACACCGGTGAAAAAGTACGCTCTGGACTTCTGGACCCAATGGCACAGGGGTCGATACTTCAGTGAGTGTGCTAAAATTAAAAATACCGCGGAAACAGTTTAACTTGAGTCTTAAGCGAAGCTGCCGCACGGTCACTCTTGACGTCATACTCTACTCTTATCTAGGTCAAGTTTTTCAATTAGGTCAAAGTGGTCGATGACATCATTGATGACGTGTCTTGTGTACTTGAAAAAAATTTTTTTTAATTAGGTAATGTGATTCAAGAGTATCAGGTAACGGTCTTTGAGACGTCATACTTTACCCAAAGTAAGATTTTTTTTCGACTTCCTTTATTAGGTCAAAGTGATCGATGACGTCATTGATGACGTATCTTCTTTCCTCGGTAAAACTGAGATTTATGACATCATAGTGACAAAACTGTGATGGTTTTTCCAAAGGTATCATCAGTTAACGGTCACTGATGACGTCATACTCTGCCCTAAGCAAGGATTTTTCGAGTTCCTTAATCAGGTCAAAGGGATTGACGACGTTATTCATGATCATGAGGTGTCTTTCCAAGTGAGGACGTTATTGATGACGTCATAGTGACCGAACTGTGGTGCGTTTTTCAAATGTAGTATTGGGTCACGGTCACTTAAGACATCACATCATACTCTAGCTCGAGTATAATTTTTCCAAATCCCTTAATCATTAGGTCAAAGTCAGTGATAAGGTGTCTTTCCATTCATTGACATTATGTTAACAAGACAGTGATGGTTTTTTTTAAGGTATTATTAATTCACGGGTCACTGATGACGTCGTACTCTACCCAAGTAAAATTTCTACAAGTTCTTTAATGAGATGAAAGTTATTGATGTTGTGTCCTTCTAATTGATTAAGTAATTGGTGACGTGTCTTTCCAACTGATGACGTCATGGTAACAAAACTGTCGGTTTTTTCAAAAGTAGCATCAGTTCCCGGTCACTGATAATGTGGGCTAAATTTATTACACGTTCCTCAATAAAGTCAAAGTGGTTGATGACGTTATTGATGAAGTGTCTTCCAAATTGATGACGTCATAGTGACGAAACTGTGACGGTTTTCCAAAGGTAGCATCGAGTCCCTCTTTGTCCCAGGTGAAATTTTCTCAAGTCCCTTAGCTAAATCAAAGTCATTCGTGACGTGTCTTTCTAATTGATGACATAATTGATAACGCGTGTTCCCAATTGTTAACGTCATGGCAGTAAGATTGTGACAATTTTTTCAAAAGTATCTTCAAGTCATGGTCACTGATGACGTCATACTCCGCCCAAAGTAAAATTTTTTCAAGACCCTCAACTAGGTCAAAGTCATTGATGACGTCTCTTTCTAATTGATGATATGTCTAATGTCCTTCCATTCATTGACATTATGGTAACAAGACTGTGATGGTTTTTTTAAACGTATTACTAGTTCACGGATCACTGATGACTAGACACTAGCCGCCGTAGAATTACCGGGTGTACACGTCTTCGTTTTTTTACAAACGTCTAGCTTCTGAGATGAATTCTTCACAGGACCCATTCTTATTCAGTCCCTTATGAATCAGAAGCACATTTGGTTGTCGGATTTGGAAATATTTTCAACTGTTGGACTTGGAATTAGTTGGATTTTGAAATATTGTCATACTTTTTGGACTTGTAAAATTTACCGTTTTCAATTCTTGGACTTTGAAATATTTCCAAGCGTTGGCTGGCTTAGAATTATTGTACAATTGTTGGACTTTGAAATATTTTCAACTGTTGTACTTTGAGATATATTCAACTGTTGGATCGACTTGGAATTATTCTCAAATTGTTGGACTTTGAAATATTTTCATAAGTGGACTTGTAAAATTTTCATTTTCAACTGTCGGACTTTGTAATATTTTTGAATGTGGGAGACAATGAAAAATGAAAAATTTTACAAGTCCAAGAAATATGAAAATATTTTCAAGTCCAACAATTGGAAAATAATTCCAAGTTCAACAGTTGAAAATATTTCAAAGTCCAACCATTGTACAATAATTCTAAGTCCAACAGTTGAAAATATTTCCAAATCTGACAACCGAATCCGCTTCTGATTCATAAGTGACCGAATAAGAATGGGTACTGAGAAGAATTCATCACAGGAGCTACACGCTTGTAGAGGACCTGCACAGCCGGTAATTCTACGTCGGCTATCGTCTAGTTCACTGATGACGTCATACTCTACCCAAGTAAAATGTCTACAAGTTCCAAATGTTATTGATGTTGTGTCCTTCTAATTGATGAAGTAATTGGTGACCTGTCTTTCCAATTGATGACGTCCTTGTAACAAAACTGTCGGTTTTTCAAAAGTAGCATCAGTTCCTAGTTACTGAGAGCGTCATACTCTGCCTTGGATGAAATTTATTTCGAGTTCCTCAATAAAGTCAACGTGATTGATGAAGTCATTGATGAAAGGTCTTCCCAATTGATCAGGTCATAATGACGAAGCTGTGACGGTTTTCTAACGTTAGTATCGGGTCCCTTTCACTGATAAATTTTCCCAAGTTCCTCAGCTAAATCAAAGTCATTCACGATGTATCTTTCTAATTGATGACATAATTGTTCATACGTCTTCCCAAGGGATGACGTCATGGTAGTACAATTGTGAAGATATTTCCAAAAGTATCTTCAAGTCATGGTCACTGATGGCGTCATACTCCACCCCAAGTGAAATTTTTCCAAGTCCCTCAACTAGGTCAAAGTCATTGATGTTGTCTCTTTCTACTTAATGATGCGAGATTGATGACATGTCTAATGTCTTTCCAATTTCATGGGGACAAAACTGATATTTTTTTCAGATATAGCATCAAAAGGTGGCGTTAGGTCATGGTCAGTGATGACGTCATACTCTGCCCAGGGAAAAGTGCAAGACCGACGCGACGACGTGTCTTTCCAATTGATGATGTTGTGGTAACAAAACTGTGATACTTTTTCAAAAGTAACACCAGGTCATAGTCACTGATGACGTCATAGCAGTACTCCCAGTCTCTTAATTAAGTCAAAGTCATTAGTCACGAGTACTCCACTAATAATATCTAAACTAATAATCCGGACTCACAACCTAAATTTCCTCAATTTCGATACATTGTCCACTCGCCAATCCACTGAGGAGGCCTTAGTGTCACCGTTTAGAATACTCAATATCCTGACTGGAAAAATTTGTAATTTATTCTTCCGGGTTTTCGACTGAAATAAAAGTTCGTTTTGCAACAAGTTTTGAAAGACGTCACAGTAACCATGACTTGATGCTATAATTATTTGAAAAAAAGGTCAGTTTTGTTCCCATGACGTCATCAATTGGAAACACATTAGACATGTCATCAATCTCGCATCATCAGTTGGAAAGAGACAACATCGATGACTTTGACCTAGTTAAGGTCTAACAACGACATACTCGACGGTTAAAACGTACGGAGTAATTTGAATAAAGCCACAGAAATGAAAATACACCGGAGCGCTTTCGATTAAAAAACCATTGTCAACGGGGACGTGAAAGGAACTGAACCAACTCCGGCCGACAACAAGAACTACCGAGGAGGATATGACTGAACTAGCGAGTCATCACAATGTGAATCATACTCGTAAACTAATTCAATCAAACCCTCATCAGGTATGTACCTGTTGAGCACATTTAGGTTATCGTTATTCAGATGGCGAATAATTTCGATGTGTTCTAGCGCGGTACGTTTGAAAGCCGAGGACTCTCTATGGAGGAGGGACTCAGATCCTTCTATGAAACCATGGCCAGTGGTAATAAGATGGTCCGCAAATGCCGAATCACCCAATTTCTTCTTTTCCCACGCCTTCCTATGCTCATCTATTCTAATTTTGAGCTGACGTCCAGTCTCGCCTATATAGATTCCATTACAATCATTACACTCAATTTTGTAAGCCCCGCTTCTTTCGACCAGTGGGATGGGGTCCTTTAACTTAACGAACAAACTTTTTACAGTATTCAGATTGTAGAACACTGGCCGAAACCCAAATGGGCGGAGGACACGACCTAATTGGGAAGAGAATTTCCCCAAAAACGGAAGTCTAATCCAACGTTTCCTACTATCTGACGCTGGATTACGGGGGAGGGAGGTAGTGGAATCAAGGCATTTCCGAGTCAATTTCCTATGGACCATCAAATCAATATCCAAGCTGATCTCGTTCACTCTGGCCAAGTGCTTTATAGTCAAAAGCTCCTGTTGAAAAGCGAGCTGACCTAATGGAATACTCGTCAACCGGTGGATATAGCTATTAAAACCGGCATATTTGTGAGCAACCGGGCAGAAAGATCTGCCGTGGACAGTAATACCGGTCGAGGTATCTTTTCTATATATGGCAAATTCGTGGGAACCTTCTCTATTAGAGATAGTAAGGTCCAAAAAATTTATAGATGAACCGCCTACTTCTAACGTGAATTTGATGGATAGGTATAAACTGTTAAGATACCTGAGAAACTCCAAAAGGAAACCCCGTTGACCGGTCCACAAACACAACACATCGTCGACGTACCTGTGCCAATAATATATATGACCCAAAAACCCCTGACCAGAGGAAAAGAGATCAAGCTCAAATTTAGACATGAAAACCTCCGAAATGAGGGAACCCAGAGGAGAGCCAATAGGGATACCTACCTCCTCAGGAAATTCGAAAAATTTGCCTTCAAATTTGCAAAAGTTGGGAGACCAACAAATATTGAGTAAATTAAAAAATTCTGTCAACTCTTCGTGACAGATATTAGATTGGATCAAAAGGTCTCCCATATGTTGCATGGCAGTAGCTCAAGGGATACTCGGAAATAAACCGACGACGTCAAAGGAGCATAAGGTTGAATCAGGCGGAAGAATGGCATCCTTAAGCTTATTAGCCAAAGAGACCGAATTCTTCACAGAGTAGGATGACTCAAATTCCACTCTAGATTTGAACCAACGGTCCAAAAATTTCGCCAAGAAATACGTGGGGTAAGACACAAAAGAAACGACCGGCCGCATCGGGGTGTCCCTCTTATGAACCTTAGGTAGCCCGTACAATAGGGGCGGCACTGGATTGGGCTCAAGAAGCATTCTTTTAAGCTTAGCGGTCTTAATAATGAATTCACTCGTGTTTATAACACGTCTAACTTCTTTGACGTGATTTGGAAAATTGAAATCCGCATTTTCCTTGGCGCCACACTGGTCGAGAACGTCATAGACCTTGGAGACGTAAGAGGACTTATCCATAACGAAAATGGCATTCCCTTTATCAGCCTTAGTTATGGTTAAGCCCTCCTCCCTGACCTTCCTCTTGATCCTCTTAATCACCTCAAAGGCCAGATCATTTATACGAGGGAGGGGGGTATCGCGGACAAAGGCGGCACACGCTTTCTGAGTATTAACCCCAGGACCAATTTTTATTTCGAGGTCCGCAACTACATTGGCCAAAGTGTTAGCATTATTAAGAGGGGGTAACCCGAATTTTAACCCCTTCTCCAAGAGATACAACTCGTCACTCTCAAACCCAACATTGCTACAATTTATAATCCGCGGTTGAAACTTTTGGATAACGCTGACGTCAGTACTCACTTCCTGGACAGCGGAGGCATTCAAATTTAGGAGGGAGCTAAACTTCTTATTTTTCTTACGTTTCAATTTAGCCTCAAAAGACCGACATTTAAGGTTAACCGACTTGATAAACAGATCCAACTCACCCGGCGAAAGTAAAACAGAAAGCTTAGAATGGACCAACAAGTTCAACCTTGTGGTGATATTCAACTTCCTATGCCACCTCCGCAACTCAGTACGGATCCATTTTTCGAATTTCCTGAGGAGGTAGGTATCCCTATTGGCTCTCCTCTGGGTTCCCTCATTTCGGAGGTTTTCATGTCTAAATTTGAGCTTGATCTCTTTTCCTCTGGTCAGGGGTTTTTGGGTCATATATATTATTGGCACAGGTACGTCGACGATGTGTTGTGTTTGTGGACCGGTCAACGGGGTTTCCTTTTGGAGTTTCTCAGGTATCTTAACAGTTTATACCTATCCATCAAATTCACGTTAGAAGTAGGCGGTTCATCTATAAATTTTTTGGACCTTACTATCTCTAATAGAGAAGGTTCCCACGAATTTGCCATATATAGAAAAGATACCTCGACCGGTATTACTGTCCACGGCAGATCTTTCTGCCCGGTTGCTCACAAATATGCCGGTTTTAATAGCTATATCCACCGGTTGACGAGTATTCCATTAGGTCAGCTCGCTTTTCAACAGGAGCTTTTGACTATAAAGCACTTGGCCAGAGTGAACGAGATCAGCTTGGATATTGATTTGATGGTCCATAGGAAATTGACTCGGAAATGCCTTGATTCCACTACCTCCCTCCCCCGTAATCCAGCGTCAGATAGTAGGAAACGTTGGATTAGACTTCCGTTTTTGGGGAAATTCTCTTCCCAATTAGGTCGTGTCCTCCGCCCATTTGGGTTTCGGCCAGTGTTCTACAATCTGAATACTGTAAAAAGTTTGTTCGTTAAGTTAAAGGACCCCATCCCACTGGTCGAAAGAAGCGGGGCTTACAAAATTGAGTGTAATGATTGTAATGGAATCTATATAGGCGAGACTGGACGTCAGCTCAAAATTAGAATAGATGAGCATAGGAAGGCGTGGGAAAAGAAGAAATTGGGTGATTCGGCATTTGCGGACCATCTTATTACCACTGGCCATGGTTTCATAGAGGGATCCGAGTCCCTCTTCCATAGAGAGTCCTCGGCTTTCAAACGTACCGCGCTAGAACATATCGAAATTATTCGCCATCTGAATAACGATAACCTAAATGTGCTCAACAGGTACATACCTGATGAGGGTTTGATTGAATTAGTTTATGAGTATGATTCACATTGTGATGACTCGCTAGTTCAGTCATGTCCTCCTCGGTAGTTCTTGTTGTCGGCCGGAGTTGGTTCAGTTGCTTTCACGTCCCCGTTGACAATGGTTTTTTAATCGAAAGCGCTCCGGTGTATTTTCATTTCTGTGGCTTTATTCAAATTACTCCGTACGTTTTAACCGTCGAGTATGTCGTTGTTAGATGTATCTGGTCATATTTTAGAGAACCGAATCAATTGTTCTAGTTAAGGGTCTTGAAAAAATTTTACTTAGGGCGGAGTATGACGTCATCAGTGACCATGACTTGAAGATACTTTTGAAAAAATTGCCACAATTTTACAACCATGACCTAATCAATTGGGAAGACGCGTTATCAATCTGAGTCAACCAATCGTGAGAATCGTTCGCATCACCGTTCCCGAAATAGCTCAAAATCTGCAAGTGGCACGAACGAATTTCTTTGGGTTGATTCATATCGTAAAAAACTGAACTCATGTGAGATCCACGCTATAAAAAACTTCCAACCCTAGACAATACATCTTATCTTTCTGACATCTCCGCCTCTATTATTGATTCGTAACGAAGATCCTCACATTGAAAAACAATTTTTGAAGGTTATTTCAGACCTAAAGCAAAGCCATTTGAGCGTTCGAAATTACACGCTACTTATATACCGTTCCAGTGTATTAGGATTAAATGAAGTAGTCAACCCTGCAGCAGACAGATTTTCGAATTGTTTGGAAAGTTTCCAGGTTGAATCGTTCACACTAACGGGGAAAAGCTTTCCACCTCTGAGGAGAGCATGCAGCCAACGAGTTTCATTCTCGTCGTATTAATTTTCCGCCTTATTAGCTCGTGACGTGAGTTTCAAAATTTTTCCAGACTTTTGAACAAAAGAAGAAACGAAGTCACCTGGACGTTTAAAATTACACGGTATGAGTTCATAATAATGTCTGTATAACCACTAAATAACGTTCGCTCGACCAGTCACCTATTGATTTAGTCCCCGCTTCGTGAATTTTCACGCCAGCGCGGTATTTTTCTCATCTCGTACTTTCTCGTTCATGAAATTTTTATCCTTTCTCTATTGGCATTAAAAACTACGACCTTATACCCTCCCCGGTCGATTTTTAGACGATCCTCGTATGGAGCGCCCATTTGCGTTCAAGATAATGAAACCGTCGCTAGAAAATTGCTCCAGGACCTCTAGGAGGAACGAAAATACCGTCTCGAGAAAAATCGCCTCGCGTGAGAGAGCAATTTTTTAGACGTTTCTGGCTAAAAACAATTTCTCGACACACTAGGTGGTTTTTCTCGAGGAAAATACCGTATGTGTATTCACTGAGGACCTATGCTAAGTTACAAAGCTCTGCATTTACTCGCTATTATTTGCTAGAATTCCCACGTCTGAGGTGCTGGTATCCTTCGTCTATATTACAGAACTGAATTCGAAATAAAAACAGGCAATGGATACACCAGTTGTACACTTTTAAAGCGCCGTTCAAAGTGGGTCAAGAGACGAGATGAAAAAGCTGGTATTCTTGGCATGTATGAACGCTGTACTATCTCTTTCAAAATCCCTCCCGGTACGTTTGTGCGAGGATTATTCCATTATTCATACCTTCGATGCACAGAATTTCTCATTCGAGGTTTCCGTACGCCGTATAGATGTGTAAAATAAAATACCAGATTTTCCGTTAGTATGGTATCGATTTTCTGTTTCACTTTCTCTACACCATCGTATTCCTGTCTTGCAGCCGAGTTATCCTACATAATTTCGAAATATTAATCACAGATGTCGTAGATTCGGAGCACACTTCACCCTGTAATGATCCGTAAAATTAGTATTCCGGTTTATTAGCGCATTTTCAGACATTTTTCCACGTGAACCCTAAATCGACGTACGTTGCCGGAAGCCGTTTTCACCCGTTGCTCGTTCGCTGGATGTTTCTGGGTCAAAGTTCGCGGTTAGTTTCGCGCGCTAAAAGCGATCTCAATAAAATTTTTGATGCATTATATACGATGGCTTGTCAAGATACAATAATATAAGGATACGGTGCGAGGGCAAATTCGGTATTCTCGTACAATAAAATTAATAAACAAATAAAAATATTTACCTGATGCGTGCGACAATTTTACGAGCCGGATACACTATCATCAGATCCGTCGCAGTTTTTCATTATTTTACATCATCCTCTTCTTATGCAGCGAAAGCATTGACCCTCGTACTCGATGCATCGATTAGCACTAACGTTTCGGAGCACATTGGTATCATTTGAGTCGTCACGATTTCGAAAGGTAAGATCGAATTCAAAAAACGCGCAACTAAAAATCTCAATAAACTGATGATGGTTCTGAACGGATGTACCAAAAAAAAAAGTACGCGCGCAAATTGGAATAATGATACAGGTATATAGAAATGAAATGAACGTAGTAAATGAAAAAGCTTTTAAAACACGCGCTACTACGCCTCTAACTCTACCTTCGTCGCTAGATGACGCTTTTTTGAGGAAAAACTTGCACATCGGCGTTGCAATACGAGTGCGCGCGCAGAACGCGCGCGCGAATTCGATAAACTTGTACTCTGTTTTACCGAAAGTTAAACGAAAGTACGAAAGAGCTTTTCCGCGTGTCGTATACGTCGCCGGTATGGCAACGCTCGCCAATTTTTCCCGTACCCGTCAGATGCTGAACGCTGTAAAAAGTTCAGGACGGACGTACGTACGTCCACATGTCTACTTCGCTCTTATTTACTGTTAGAACAGAAAACGGTCACGCAAAATTTCATATACACGCTGGGGAGCCGTATGTTATTCGCGACCACTTAGAAAAAAGCTTGCTGTACGTAACTTTTCTCAATTACGCGCTTCCCATTTGGAATTCAATTTTCAACCGACGAAATCACATTATCAGAGCGAAATTGCTAGGATGCACTGAATGAGTTGAGATTCATTTTTTAGTATTCAATTTACATTATAATGATAAACTTTCAAACTTAGTACACGCGATAAAAACACATCAATTGCGGTACAGAACCGGAAATTATTGAAATTGGTCAAGTTCGATGCCTTGTGAATAACATTACCCGGTTGACGGAAAATGACAGAATACCACCAATCTGCAATAATTCTGTCGGAATGTGGGACCTATTCGGCCATCTGTCAGAATGTGAGGATTCTGTTAGTTCTGTTACAATTCTGTTAAAATTGTGTCACTTCAGGTATCATTTTGTAAGAATACTGTTATTATGTGTGTAAAATACTGTGAGGATTCTGCTGTTGAGATTATGACAGAAAATGTGATAGAATGCTGCCAATTTGTAATATTCCTGTCAAAATATCTCTCAAATTGCGCTAGAATATTGTGAGAATTTTGTCATCAAGATTGTGACAGAAAGCTAAAAGAATGCTGCCAATCTGCAATATTCCTGTCAAAATATCTCTCAATTTTTGTTAAAATATTGTGAGAATTTTGTCTTCAAAATTGTGACAGAGGAGCTACAAGAATATTTAGCCTTTATTAAAAAGGTTTGTACTCAAGAGAGTAGCGTTTCACAAAAGATACCACACAAAACAAGCAGCCGCGAGCGCTTCCGGTTAATTAACCATCTTTTAAGCTTAAGTGAACGGAAGCGACTGAAACCAACATCAACGAAGACAGAGGAACACGAGATGAAATTCATGATTGAACTAGCGAGTCATCGAATTATGAATCATTCTCATACACTAATTCAATCAATCCCTCATCAGGAATGTACCTGTTTAGAACAGTGATGTCTTCATTATTCCGGTGTCTAATAATTTCTATATTTTCCAAAGCCAACCGCTTGAAGTACGAATTCTCCCTATGGAGGAGGGCCTCAGAACCTTCCTTAAACTTATGGCCACTCTCAATCAAATGATCGGAAAATGCCGATTCACCCAATTTACCCTTCTCCCAAGCCTTTTATGCTCAGCTACCCGAATCTGGAGCTGGCGGCCTGTCATGCCTACGTAGATACCCGAGCAATCGTTGCACGCTACACTATAAACTCCACTCCTCTCGGCCATAGGAACGGGGTCTTCTAATCTTACAAGTAAACTTTTAACCGTGTTAGGATTATAAAATACTGGCCGGAATCCAAGGGGGCGGAGGACACGTCCCAATTTCAAAGATAACTTGCCCAGGAAAGAAATTCTCCCACATTTGGTTTTTAAGAAAATATCTCCAACTCCATCTGAGACCAAACTTTGTTAAATTTCGGTTCTATTCTGATTGCGACTCCACGACCAAAAGGTTGGAGAACTTCATAACGATCAAATGGATCAGAACGGAATTGAGGAGGTGGTATGGACAGCTCAATGTCACTACAAGGCTCAACCTTTTGGTCCATTCGAGGTTGGCTTCCCTCCTTCATCGTGGTGAGTTTGATTCGTTTATAAAATCCGTTAATGAAGGTTGTCGTGATTTTGAACGGGAATTAAAAGAAAAGAAAAATGGCAAAATTGACTCCCTCCTCAGTGCAAAAGCCTTGGCTGAGAAAAAAGATTGTGCTGAGGATAGAATTGTCCAACAGTTTCAGCCGCGTATCATCAACTACAGTAGAGTTGAGTTTAATGAAGACGAATTGACCCTCTTGGAGAAGGGACTAGAGTTTGGGCTACCTCCCCTCAAAAATCAAGAGACCCTCGCGAACGTCGTGGCGGATCTCACAGTGAAAATTGGACCTGGGGTAAATATCCAGAAGAAAAGTGCCGAAATGATCTGCAGTACCCCCTCCCTCTCATGAGTAATGCTTGCCATGACTTGATTACTAGGCCTAAAGAGGAAAGTCAGGGAGGAGGGGTTAATCCCTACGAAGGCAGATAAAAGTAATGCCGTCGTAATTAAGAATAAGTCCTCCTACGTATCTGGAGTTTATGACGTGCTCAGGCAGTGTGGTGCCCAAGAAAATGCATTTTTCAATTTTCCAAATTTTATCAAAGAAGTGAGGAATCTCGTGAATAGTAGTCAATTTATTATCAAAAGCCCCGTGACTAAAAAGGCCATCTTGGAACCCAATCCGGTTCCTCCCCTCCTTTATGGCGGCCAGTTGTATCATTCGTTTCGTCACCTACTTATACCTTAGCAAAATACATCGATCGTTGGTTTAAGTCTCGAGTTGGGGTAAACTCTACATACTCAGTAAAGAACTCCGGTTTCCTTGCAGATAAGTTGAAGGACCTCAGTCTTCCTCCTGGAACGACTTTATGTTCTTTTGATGTTGTAGGTTTATTTCCTTACATTCCAAAGGCCGTAGGCATGCAACACATGGACGAGTTACTAGTTAAAGCTAACGTTCCCCACGAAGAATTTGCGGAATTCTTTAGCCTTCTAAATATCTGCTGGTCACCTAATTTTTGTAAGTTTGATGGGAAATTTTTTGAGTTCTCCGAAGAAGTGGGGATTCCCATTGGCTCCCCCTAGGGTTCGCTCATTTCGGAGGTATTTATGTCGAAATTTGAAAATGATTTATTTTCCTCTGGCCAAGTGTTCTTGAGTCACGTCCACTACTGGCATAGGTACGTGGACGACGTATTATGTGCGTGGACCGGTCCTGTGGAACTCCTGAATGAGTTCCTCAATTATTTAAATAGCCAATACCCTTCCATAAAATTCACATTGGAAGTCGGTGGCTCATCAATCAACTTTTTGGATTTGTCCATCTCTATTAATGATGGCATCCATGAGTTTGGTATTTATAGAAAGCAAACGTCGACCGATATCGTCATCCACGGTTCGTCCTTTTGTCCTACTGCCCATAAGATTGCGGCCTTCAATAGACTAATTCATCGACTGACTCAAACACCTTTGAGTCAGGCGGCTTTTCAAAAGGAACTCGTGACTTTTTAGCCCCTGGCCAGGGTTAATCAAGTTAGAATGGATGTTGACCTGATGGTCCGGAGGAAGCTCACTAGAAAATGCCTCGATTCCAAAACCTCCCTCCCTAGACAGTAGAAAGAGGTCGATTGGAATTTCTTTCCTGGGCAAGTTCTCTTTGAAATTGGGACGTGTCCTCCGCCCCCTTGGATTCCGGCCAGCATTTTATAATCCTAACACGGTTAAAAGTTTACTTGTAAGATTAAAAGACCCCGTTCCTGTGGCCGAGAGGAGTGGAGTTTATAGTGTAGCGTGCAACGATTGCTCGGGTATCTAGTAGGCATGACAGGCCGCCAGCTCCAGATTCGGGTAGCTGAGCATAAAAAGGCTTGGGAGAAGGGTAAATTGGGTGAATCGGCATTCTCCGATCATTTAATTGAGAGTGGCCATAAGTTTAAGGAAGGTTCTGAGGCCCTCCTCCATAGGGAGAATTCGTACTTCAAGCGGTTGGCTTTGGAAAATATAGAAATTATTAGACACCGGAATAATGAAGATATCACTGTTCTAAACAGGTACATTCTTGATGAGGGATTGATTGAATCAGTGTATGAGAATGATTCATAATTTGATGACTCGCTAGTTCAATCATGAATTTCATCTCGTGTTCCTCTGTCTTCGTTGATATTGGGTTCAGTCGCTTCCGTTCACTTAAGCTTAGAAGATGGTTAATTAACCGAAAGCGCTCGTGGCTGCTTGTTTTGTGTGGTATCTTTTGTAAAACGCTACTCTCTTGAGTACAAACCTTTTTAATAATATGTTCAACCATAAAATTGAGGAACGAGTTAACTCGATTAATATTTAGCCTATTAAGTTTCTTATCTAAAAATGAGTCCAGTTCAATATTAATCGAGCTAGCCTAGAACCTGCTCATCATTTCCTTTTTTGGCTTCTAGTTTGCAGCCTGAAATTTCTTTTTGTGTTCCTCTCTCTTAGCTCAGCCGTAAGGTAAACTTAGTTTAATGTCATCTTATGCGTAAGTCAACTCTTTTTCTCCAAAACGTTTAGAGTCTCTTCTAAAAATGTTATGATCACATTCAACAGAGGTTAAACTTCCTGATATCATTTTCAAGTTTCACGGAAAATTCAAGACGCTCATTATCGCTTACCGTAAACTTTCTTGCGGTCCTCTCAACCCCATAATGAACTTTGTTTAGTTAAAAATTCCTGATTTCTATCTTTAATTTGTTCCTCATGCCACGCGCCGATTCTTCGGTCAATTATTGGTAAAAAAAAAAGAGTCGATTTCCATTGAGATTTAAAAAGGACATCGATTTTTCAATCAATTATTGATCAAAATAGAATCAATTTTCATTTAGATTCAAAAAAGACATCAATTCTTCAGTCAATTATTGGTCAAAATAGAATTGATTTTTATTTAGATTGGAAAAAGACGTCGATTCTTCAGTCAATTAATTATTGGTCAAAATAGAATCAATTCTTATTTAGATTTGAAAAATACGTCCATTCTTCAGTCAATTATTGGTAATAAAAAAGTTGATTTCCATTCAGATTTAAAAAGGACATCGATTTTCAATCAATTATTGATCAAAATAGAATCAATTTTCATTCAGATTCAAAAAAGACGTCGATTCTTCAGTCAATTATTGGTCAAAATAGAATCGATTATTATTTAGATTGGAAAAAGACGTCGATGCTTTGGTCAATTATTGGTAAAAAAAGAGTCGGCTCGTAAACTTTCATCCGGATTCAAAAAAAACATCGATTTTTCAATCAATTATATTGATCAAAATAGAATCAATTTTCATTCAGATTCAAAAAAATGTCGATTCTCCAGTGAATTATTGGTCAAAATAGTATCAATTTTTATTTAGATTGGAAAAAGACATCGATTCTTTGGTCAATTATTGGTAAAAAAAGAGTCGACTTCCATTCAGATTCAAAAATGTTGATTCTTCAGTCAATTATTGGTCCAAATAGAATATTAATTCTTATTTAGATTGGAAAAAGACGTCGATTCTTCGGTCAATTATTGGTAAAAAAAGAGTCGATTTCCATTCAGATTTAAAGAAGACGTCGATTCTTTAGTCGTTTATTGGTCCAAGTAGAATCAATTTTTATTTAGATTTGAAAAAGATGTCGATTATTGGTAAAAAAAGAGTCGATTTTCATTCAGATTAAGAAGAAAACGTCGATTCTTCATCAATTATTGGTCAAAGTAGAATCAATTTTCATTTACTTAGATTGGAAAAAAATGTCGATTCTTTGGTCAATTATTGGGAAAAAAAGAGTCGACTTTCATTCAGATTTAAAAAAGACGTCGATTCTTCATCAATGATTGGTCAAAGTAGAATCGATTTTCATTTACTTAGATTGAAAAAAGACGTTGACTCTTTGGTCAATTATTGGTCAGAACAAAGTCAATGAAGAGGAGGGAATTACTTGACCGTTAATCGACCTAAAAATCATTTTATGATTATATCGTAAATAAACGGGATTGATTAATGGTCGATAAGAGGTCAAATCGACTGCTTTTTTAGGTCGAATGTGTTTGTCGAGTGTAGGCTTTAGTATATGCGTTAGCAACAGCCTCATGTAAAGGTTGTGGGTTTGTTCCCTTCTCGAGCCAGGAGATTTTTTTTTGTCATATTTCCTCTTCTATCCTCATCCATATTATTATTTTTATGAACGTCTGCATTTATCATTATTTTTCATTCTGTAATCAATTGCTCTGTTTGGTCAACATCAAGTTGATCAAGATTCAACTTTCATATTTGCTGTTGAATCGCTCACATCACAACCATTTAACAAGTGTGTATGTATGCCGATTAGCGTGGTCGTAAGTTGGTCTTTTACTTTTTTTTAAACAAATTATTGTCAACATGTACCGCAGCATTGGGAATCGAATTCAATCTAGACTGAAGCTTCATCAGCATCATAAAACTATCTAGCTTTATGCTAGGAATAGGAAAATGGTAACTTCAATTTTTTCTGTGTTGTATTTTCCAAGAGTTATAGGCCTATTTTTTCAAAACACAGTACACAAGAATATTTTGTATTTTCCCGTGACTATCACGAAAGAATACAGATGCAGTTCAAAAAAAGTCAAAATATAAACGAGAGAAATTCGATTCGTTTTTTTGAATCCATTTCACTCTAGGCCCGCACAAATGATGAAACATAAAGGAGACTAAACATTCGATAAAAAAAACTATGACCTTCAGATTATTCAGTAGAACACTTACTAACCGTGATATACAGGATCTTTTATTATTTCTTCTTTCGGGGGAGAGAGGGGGGCGGTAACAAAGATATACATTTCACTTTTACTACTGCCTCGGGTGTGTCATTTAGAATTTTACATCTGCTGCCCCGAAAGTTCGTCCATTTTTTTCTTCAAACTTTTTCTCGTCGCTAACTCTTTATACGACCGCATCAGCTTGCATCATTGTACGCTTTCTATTAAAATAATTACTCTGCAACAAAATACTTTCTCGTTTTCTATTTCGTCTGAAATTAATAGTTTCTATTTCGGGTTATAATTTCGCGACCGAAAAAGTTTTCCATTCGGACTCGTTGAGGTGAGAAGTGAAATTCTACCGTGTCTCGTAACTTACGCCGACAAAATTTTCATCTTCTTTATTCTTAATCTAAAATGTACCTTATTTTTGCGTCGGCTCTGCGCGGTGAGTTTTCTGTTTTTTCCCTCCGCTTTCACAAACGAAACGCTTATAGAGCACACTAAAGGAAAATAACCCGAAGCTTATTACAGCTTTAGATCCAACGGAAAAAATAGATAAAGGCTGTTCACAGCCGGAGGTTATGTGGTAAGTAATATAAGGTAATCCTAGCATTCATCACCATTATTATATATTATTATTTTATATAATATATATATATGGATCAGAATACGAAAATCTGTTGACATATTTTATAAAAGAGTCACCGTATTTTCATTTTATGGAAATTCCGTCAGCTGACGATGGATGATATTAAGTCATCAGATGATGATATCTCTGAAAATTTGTTCGCTGTAAAATAATGAGTATGAATTGGGAATTGCTGAGACGAGCTAGAACAGAAAATGCCCATCAAAAAGGTGTTTCGATGGATTCTATGAAAATTTGTCGCAAGAAAATTCGCCGCAAATAATTCAACGCGGAGGAAAATTGACCTCAAGAAAATTCACCAAATTTCAATTTTTTTTTTTTTTTTCTTTTCAAGACGTGATATTGTATTATTTTGATCGGTAATAATTTCAGCTTCTTCCTTTCGGTACCTACGTATTTCAGCGGTATTTCTTGTGAAATTGAACGGAAGAAGAAATCAATTTAATATCGCTTTCCAATTAAACAACACGTATGAAATAATGAATAATGAGAAACACTAATTCAGCGGGAAAAATTAACTGATAAGAATTTATGTCGTGACACTTATCAACTGTACGAAAATAATCAGGAATCCACATGTCACAGGAATCTTTTGCAGGTACGTCACCAATGTCAAATCCATTTAAAATACATATAAAAAGAATGAAAGCTGCTCACAGTTTTTCTTTTGTGCTTTGTTCACTTTTTACCGATCCTAAGGAGGTGGTTTTCGTACATTTATTTTGATTCATAAAATTTCCTATAAGCAGAAATTAACTTTTTTTTCGCGACGGTGAATTTAACCCTGACTCTGCGGTGAATTTTCAGCAGCGAGAAATTTTCTTGAGGTGAATATTCTTGCGGCGAATTTTCCTGTGACTGTTTCTATGTACCGACAGTTCAAATTATTAATCTCATATCCTCACCATTTCTAGTCCAGTTTTGTTTTTTGTTATCCTTGTTTTGGAATAATGGAAAACAGTATCTATACCCATATATTGAAAAAGGGTTTTTCAATTGTACAAATCTACTTTATTAGTTGCTTATACAAGAGTACTTTCGGGTGTTATCCCATCATCAGTTGTGTCGCAACTGGAGAACAAGGCCTTAACCATGAGTTTTTATAGTATAACACTGTGATTTTATTGGCTATAACAATGCCGTGTTGTGATTGGTTCACTTCTTAGAAACTTATTCTTACAATAATATGACATTGTGTTCTTATTCGCTAAAACATACTGCTTTGTGATTGGTTCAATCTATTGTCCTAAATGCTGCGTCTCTATTGGCTACCTGGATTCCTGCCGTCTCATTGGTTGGTTCCGCTTCTTCTCTCGTCC
Organism: Aspidiotus rigidus; assembly: GCA_035079385.1. Lineage (NCBI taxonomy): Eukaryota > Metazoa > Arthropoda > Insecta > Hemiptera > Diaspididae > Aspidiotus > Aspidiotus rigidus. Next base: position 15,001,336 of record JAVHKY010000054.1, on the reverse strand, counting down.
AATCACCAGGCCAAATAATTTTTGCTGTCAAATGTGATTACATTGTTCAAGAGGCAGGCTTTCTTCCTTTTGGCTTTTGCAATCTCCATTTGTTCCCAGAGTTTTCTTCTCTTTGTGCGATTCTCTACGTGTATGACTTCAAATATTCCCTCTCCATCCCGAAAGTACTCTTGTATAAGCAACTAATAAAGTAGATTTGTACAATTGAAAAACCCTTTTTCAATATTAGTGCTCTACTTACACCTCACTCACTCATTATGAGTTCCGATAATAGCACACCAGACATGGTTAACGAGGTTTTTCAGTTTCTGAAGACCAAGAAAGTGACACATGTGAAGATTTGGTTCAATAACGAATGCTTGAGACGAGGTATTATTCCCAAGTATCCGACTATCAGGCTGCCAGGAAACAGCGCAGCAGTGAAACGCACCAAGATGCAAGCCGAAAGATTGAGAGTGAAGAACGAAATTGGTGAACTCTACAAGAAAATCACCAGCCTGAATGGTCTACTGTATGATCAATATTTCCATCTGTCCAGGTTACTCCACCCGCAAGAAGTCAAAGAAATGATGTTTGAAAAAGAAGGAGAGGGGAAGAAAGGAGAAGACTATGTGGAAAAAACGAGTGGAAGCCCAAACAAAACAGATCAAGAAGAAGCTTATCGAACTGACCCGGAAGAAAGAAGAAAGAAAGAAAGAGACAGCGAGAGTTGAGCACAAATTTGCTCCCAGAACCGAGAACCTATCAAGCGTCACCTTCACAGAAGAAGAAAGAAGACTGCTGGACAAAGGTATCGAGTACGTGCAGCCAGAGAGGCTGAACCAGTGTAGGCTTGAAAGCATGGCCATTAGCTGCGAACAAGTAATCCAAACCATGGAACACGACGTGAGACCAGAAGCCCGGACTAAAATTGGGAAAGTGCTGTTGGACATCAAAGAGGATATGTGCCAAACCTATGACAGAACGCAAATAATGCAGAGGAAGGTCACAAATCTACAAAAGAAGATCCGACATAACAACCTGATTTTGACAAAGGCGGACAAGGGCAGCACGGTAGCGGTAATGGAGAAGGAGGACTACACCCAAAAAGTGGAGTCGTACATCGCAGTTAATGGATACCAAGAGCTGGCAAGGGACTCAACACGGAAATACCAAGATGACCTGAAAGCTGTGTTGAAACGGAACAATGTACCCGGCAATGGAAGGACGCTTGAGATGAACCCGGTTGCACCAAAACTCAAGGGGCTTGTAAAACTCCACAAAGCGAACCGTCCGAAGAGACCCCTGGTCAACAGCATTCAATCACCATGCTACAAGATAGCAAAGTTCGTAGCAGCATTCCTGAAAGAAAACTACCAGTTTGCACCCAGACGAAATATCAGAAACAGCGGAGAGCTGATTGAGCAACTGGATAAGTTGGAAATCAGAAGTAACGACAAGCTGATATCCTTTGATGTGACTAATATGTTTGGTACCATACCGAAGGAGGAACTTCTCACTCTGCTAAAAAAAAACAGATACCATGGGAACCCCGATGGGTCGAAGTACGCCAACATAGCGGAGGAGATCTTGAGCCAGAATTACTGCCGCTTCAATAACAGGTTCTACAGTCAGGAAAGAGGATTTGCGATGGGATCACCGCTGTCACCAATACTGGCGGAGATATTCATGAATGATATGGAAAACAAGATATTGAAGGGCAGCAAGTTCAGAAACTCGATCAAACACTGGGCCAGATATGTAGATGATATCCTAATTGTGTGGTCAGGCACTGATAGACAGGTGGATCTATTCCTTTCAGAAATGAACGCGATGAATGAGAGCATCAAATTCACAGTGGAAAAAGGCAATGAGACCATCAACTATTTGGACCTCTTACTCACAATGGAGAACAATAGGATAGAATACAAAATCTACAGGAAGCCAACGCATACTGACCCCATCATCCCAAATGACTCCTACCACCCCAGGCACAAGTTAGCGACAATCCCGAACTACTGCTATCGGACAATTTCTATCCTTAAGAACAACAAAGAGAAGAGGAAAGAGATCGAGATAGTAAAGCAGATCGCAGAAGCCAATGGCTACCGCAGATGTGCGGTGGAGGGAGTTTTTGGGAAAATAGAAACAAAGAAAGGAACCCATGATAGCATAGTGAGAAAGTACTCCGGATCGATACCATATATAGGAAAGTACAGAAACAAGGTGATAAAGGCGTTCAATGGCTACAATGTGAACCAGAATAACCAACCTATGGTGAAGAGAATCAGCAATGACCATACGGAACAAAAGGACAACGAAAGCTTGAGCGGAGTGTACAAGCTCAGTTGTGAACAGTGCGAGGGGATCTATATCGGTGAGACTGGGAGAAAGTTTGAGATCAGGAGAAAGGAGCACAAAACGTCGAGGGAGAAAGAAGATGGCAAGTCACTGTTTGGGAAACACTGTAACGAGGAAAACCACGATGGAGAGGGAATATTTGAAGTCATACACGTAGAGAATCGCACAAAGAGAAGAAAACTCTGGGAACAAATGAAGATTGCAAAAGCCAAGAGGAAGAAAGCCTGCCTCTTGAACAATGTAATCACATTTGACAGCGAAAAATTATTTGGCCTGGTGATTGGACGAGAGAAGAAGAACGGAACCAACCAATGAGACGGCAGGAATCCAGGTAGCCAATAGAAACGCAGCATTTAGGACAATAGATTGAACCAATCACAAAGCAGTATGTTTTAGGCAATAAGAACACAATGTCATATTATTGTAAGAATAAATTTCTAAGAAGTGAATCAATCACAACACGGCATTGTTATAGCCAATAAAATCACAGTGTTATACTATAAAAACTCATGGTTAAGGCCTTGTTCTCCAGTTGCGACACAACTGATGATGGGATAACACCCGAAAGTACTCTTGTATAAGCAACTAATAAAGTAGATTTGTACAATTGAAAAACCCTTTTTCTAGTACAAACAAATGTAATGATATAATGTTTATCGTTATCAAGGGTACAGGTTCTGAACAACCTTAGGTGAGCGAGCAAGATTCATCGAGATCGGATTAGGCAGATACGAGAAGGTATTAATTTAGGTATAGGTATTTCTTCCCTTCTAATATCATTCAGTTTCGGACTTCGTACAACGTGCTTGTACAAAGTTGTTTTGACGCTTACACTTTGTACAAAGGGTGCTGTACACATCGCGAAAAATCTGTACAGTTTGCGAATGGTACAAATCGGCCTGTTCATTTCGCGATTTGTACAAAAACGGCTGTACAATTCCCGAATTGTTCAATTTCGGGCTTTGTACGTAACATACATACCGAAAGAAAACAGGGCAGTGATGAAATAAATGTAAATTAAGAATTCGTCATGTGGAAAAATTGAACGAGTATTATAGCTGACTAAAAATACTCAACTCTCACTGGAGTGGAAGGAAACCACGATGAACCCTCACCCATTTCGCGTATTTGAAAAGTTATATACGTTCGACAAATATAAACTCTTAAACCCCGTCCTTCGAAAAATTCCAATACATAAATCAAGTTTTTCTATTTTCGTACTCGGAAAGCGGATACGAACTCGTACCTAGGAAAATTTTGAAAAAATCTCCGTATGACGTAAATTAAATAAGGGAGACAGCGAATTCAATTGGATTTCGTATATAGTTTTCCTCTTGACCTTCTAAGTCATAGGTACATGATACTTGTTTCAGAAAATCGAGAAGTTCACTGATTTCATTTGATGGACAGATTGATTTCGGCGATATTTTAGAAGCCATTGTTTTCTCAGATAAATTTTCTGTATTCGCAGATGAAATTTTGCGTGAAGTACGCTGAAGTCAAAATAGTGTTCACTTCTATTTCTTTTCGAGAAGTATGTCTCGGAAAAAGTTTGATGATATGATGAAGAAATTTTGGAAATATTCGAGATGAGAGCGAAAAATGTACAGATGAGAACCATGATTTAGGGGAACAAGAGAAGCAATCACAGGATGGAGATTAGGAATTATAAACTGGCCATCTTCATAATCCCATTGGTTGCCGACTCAAACTCGACCACTCCTTCTTACTATCGACTCGTCGTCGACATCAAAATTGAATCGACTCCCGAATTGAGATCAATTTTGGGTCGCTTTACACTTGTAGTCTGGGAGGTAGACAATTTGACCTTACATTTTATGTTAAAATCAGGAAATTTGATACGAACATTTAGGATGCTTGAATGAAAAATTTGAGCCATGGCACCACGGTCGCCCCCGTAATGGCGGGTTGCCTAACTGGAAAGAGTTCCCGCGTATAAATGACCGAAATATTCCTTTTCGTTCGCAATTTATGTGGATTCTTATGTGATTCGGACCGCCAGATTCGAAAAAAATTATCAAAAAATTCTTCCAACATTCTAGGGGCGCCGAGGGGCTGATAACCCCTAACATAAAGGTAAAATTGAAGAGACATATTTCAACATATTTTCATGATACTAAAAAAATTCTTCCGACCGTCCATAGGGCCTAGCCCCCCAACCAAAATTGAGGAAAAATATTTTGTGTTTTTTGGAAAAATCTTAACGGGTTCCGAAGTAGAATTTAGCACAAGTTGAAAAATTCCTGGGACCCTCGACAGGGTTGAGAGGGGCACAAACCTTGAAAAGTGATGAAAAAGTTATTCAGAGCGACATTATTCTGAAGATCCATTTGAAAATAATTTTTGAAAATTACGCAATTTTTCATCTTGGAGGAATTTTGATTCTCTTTGAGCTCATCATCCCATTCCGGTGCTCCGAAGTATTTTTTAAAGCATTTTTTTCGGACTCGACGCGAAAGTCCACTTGAAAATTGAATTAAAATTTGAAAGGTTGAACAATTGTCCAATTTGAGGAAATTTTGGCTCTTTTTGGGCCCCATTACCCCTTTTTGGTGCTACGAAGAGCTTCTTAAGCATTTTTTCGGACTCAGCGCAAAAGTCCACTTGAAAATCGAATTAAAATTTGAAAGTTTGAACGATTTTCCAACTTGGGAGAATTTTGACCCTTTTTGGTCCTATTAACCCATTTTGGTGCTTCTTAGGATTTTGTTACAATTTTTCTCATTTTCCCCGTCCAAATTCACTTAAAAAACAATTATTTTTATTATTAAAATTTTCAAAATTCAGCACAATACTGTAAATTAATTAATTTTCAAGCCCTATTTTGGAACCCTTGGCGATTTGCTGAATTTTCGGCACATTTTGGTCCATAACTCGGGTCAGAAAAGTTATAGAAACTTCGAATCTGGCTCAAATTAAAGATAAAATTGAGATACAAAATTCGTACACTTAAACTATACGTCTAACGTTTTAACTGGTAAGATCTCTCTGGTCCACCCTGTTCCTCCCGGGCCCCTCGGAGAGCCATGAGGTTTATTCAGGATTCTTTCTGAATTCTACGGTAAATTTCACACAAGGATCCGTTTGAATTTTCTCAAAAACGCATTTGAGTGTGGGGGTTCGAGTCCTCTTACCCCCTCTCAGAGGCCTCCAGAATTTTGTTTTACAATTTTGTCCGAATTCTACGGAAAATTCTACATAAGAATTTGTTGAACTAGGAAAAAAATGCAAAAACTTTTCCCTCACTTTTCAGGGTTTGTGCCCCTCTCAACCCCTTCCCAGGGCCCCAGGAATTTTTTCACCATTTTTCTCGAATTTCGCGCTAAATTCTACTTCGGGAGCCGTTAAGATTTTTCCAAAAACTACAAAAATATTTTTTCCTCAATTTGGGAGGGAGGCCCCTGGGCCCTTTAGACGGTCGGAAGAATTTTTTTTAGTATTTTTCCCAAATTGTACGGAAAATTTCACGAAAATATGTTGAAATATGTCTCTCCAATTTTATCCCTATTTTAGGAATTATCAGCCCCTCGGCGCCCCTGAAATGTCGGGAGGATTTTTTAATAATTTTTCTCGAATTTGGCGAGCCGAATTACATAAGAATACACATTGCGAACCAAAAGGAATATTTCGATCATTTATATGCAAGAACTCTTTCCGGGTAGGCGACCCGCCACTACGGGGCCCCTATAGGGTTTGGACCGTGACCGTGGCGCCATGGCTCAAATTTTTCATTCAAGCATCCTAAATGCTCTATCCAAATCTCATGATTTTAACAAGAAATGCAAGGCCGATCTCATAATTTGTGTCACTCATCAACAGAAGACTTCCAGTCGACGTCAACATTCCGTCGATTTCAAGGACACAAATCGATATGCCGGGGTCTCATCAGAACCGAATCGACACTCGATATTAGTACATAATAAATACATGAGAACGATCAACTTCTAACTGACCTTAAATCAACGTCAATCTGATGGAGTCGATTTCAATTCAACTTCCCATCTAGTATTTTCTATCGACCTGAAATTGACTGCTTTCAAGTGGATTTGTAATTTTTTGACTATAAGCTCTGATCAACTTCATATATTGACGTCAATCTAAAATGACGGAATTTTTCTAATGAGCTGAAATTGACTGTTCTATTGAGTTAATTTCAAGTCGATTTCCAGTTCTCTGGTAATGTACGCTAGCTGACTTCCAAATGACCTCAAAATGGCGTCAATCTGGAGCCAATTTTGAAGCAATTATGCTTGACCAGTGCAGCTATGGTCAAACTGACGCAATGTCAACGAAAATTTCCAGTTGACATTAAGTAAGTGTTGACTCACTCAATTTGTGCACTCAAATTCGACGCGATGTTTACGTCGATCGCAATCGGTGATGAGTGACGTGTGATCGACCCAAAATACCAGCTGCATTCATTCCCGTGAGCTTTGGGTCGTTTTCAAAGTCGAGCTTAATCTAATTACCGCAATAAAGACGCAAATTTTTACAAAGTCTCTTTCATTTCATTGTATGCGAGCCTTTTCCTCCGTTCTGTGCAAAACTCTATTCAAACTATTCGATTTCACTGTGAAAAAATGCTAAACCGTTGAAAATAATAACACTCATGAAGGTTTACGGTTTTGTGGAATTTTTCAAATAACCTCGAATCGCGTACAAAACTCTATTCTATTTCCATTTTTGTCGAAGGAGAAAGAGAAGGAAAAAAAAAAAAGAAAACAAATTAAAATGCCTGTCTACATACTTTCAGGTCGTTGTAATGACTCTTTTTTTGCAACGCTCATTCGAAATACACGAAATTAAAAAAACAACGCAGCATGATTAAAAGAAAAATGATACCGAGGAAATGTTAGAACATCTTTGAAATTCGTCGGTTTTCAGATCGTTCATGGAACCGCGTTGTTGGTATTTAAGCTTTTTTGTCTCTCTCCTTATATATTCTTCTTTTCCCGTTTTTTTTTCTTCTTCTGTTCGTCGTCTTGACTCCTCCCTTGATTTTTGTAAACGAGTTTTTTTCGTGTATAAAATTATCAAGGAGTCGCGAACAATATAAATTAAGTCATCCCTTAAAGAAGATGAGTACCTATCTAAGAAGAAGAAGAAGAAAAAAAAAAGAGACAACTAGGCCAATTTTGAAGACGATCAATATTCTTCCATGAAATTAAATCGTTCAACTTGAAAAATAGTGGGCCATACATCAAACAAGTGTGGCAATCTGTCTTGGTGGAAGTCATTTGACCACAACGGTATTCACAATATTGGCGATAGAAGAGATTAACTCGATACACTTTTTCTTTCCTCATTTATTTGGCCTTCGCGCTTTTTCAGAAAAGGGGGAGTATCTATATTGACTGTCATCTGCTCAAGCTGGAGGAAAAGAGTGATGGAGTTTATATTTTCGAAGGAAGGAACTTTTTTCGCGCTGTAAAATCGTTAATCGATTACTATCCAAGAGCGATTTTCAAAGAATTTGCAAATACTTTTATACTCGGTTTATATTATTGTCGCCCTACAGCCACTTATGGGCACAACTTTCATGTTTTTCGACAAGCCCAAAAAAAAAGCTCCATTTTTCCTAAACTACTTTTTTCTTTCATTTTTTAGCTTTTTTTTTCAATAGGAGAGGATGTCCCGAAGTCCTTCGCCTAATACCTATTTAATAAAATCCTTTTCTTTAGAAACTTCATGCCAAGACTCATTCACCACCTCGGTTATTTTTTTGTATCGGAGATTTCCTTCTCCTATGTCTATCCGCATTGGTCGCCACCCGATAATGCATCGTCAATGTTTCAATCAAACTTTCATTTTGTTCATCTTTCCCGATGTATTTCGATTTCAAATTTCGCTAAAATATCACCAGCACAAATCATCGAAGGAAATATGGAATCTAAATTCCCGCGCTACTCGACAATCCCTATTGTCGAGAACTGCTATAGTTCTTTTTAAAAGTACGGGGAGTTTAATTTGAAAACATGAACTTTTCGTTCGCGCTTCGACGTCTTTTGTACGCTTGGTTGGATCCTCCCCGGCATCCATTACACGTGTGATTGGAAAGAGCTCAGAAGTAGAGGAAAATTTCAAATAAAGCTCATTTAATAGGATCAACACGAGAAATTTAATGCTACGTAATACGTATGCATGGTTTCACAATCCTTCCGTAACAACTTCCACCTAGGAAAGTAGATTGAAATTTTCACTTTTTTCCTCGTTTTTTTGTTGGGGGGAAAAACTATTAGCCGATTATTGTTGCTCAGTGTAAGAGCGTCTATTTGAATTTGAAGTAGATATAAGCAATGGTAAATATTTTTCTGCAATCCAAGAACAAGTCAGTTAAAAGAAGTGAATTACTCGAGAGGAGTAATCCCCAGATACAAGAAAAAAAAACAACAAAAAAAACGCAAAAAATACACGCGATCAGCCACTGAGCAGTTTTGGTTGAACAACGATTCTCAAAGACTACAGCAAAGCGACTGAACCCAACACTAACAAGACAGGTAATGACTGAACTAGCTAGTCATCAAAATGTGAATCATTCTCATATAGACTAATTCAATCAATCCCTCATCAGGTATGTAGCTGTTTAACACGGTGACGTCGTCGTAATTCCGATGTAGAATAATTTCAATTTCTTCGAGGGGCAAATGTCTGAAATATGAATTTTCTCTATGGAGAAGGGCTTCGGACACCTCCCCTAAAACGATGACCATTAATAATTTAAATGGTCAGCAAAGGCAGACGAGCCTAACTTTTCTTCCTCCCACGACTTTTTATGTTCAGCCACTCTAATTTGCAACTATAAACTCCAGGGCAATCTCTACAAGCCAACCTACAGACTTTTCCTCTTTCAGCCATAGGCATAGAATCTTTTAATTTGACAAAAATAAACTCTTAACTCTATTAGAATTACACAAGAGGAGTGTACACCCGAAGGTGTAGTAAATTATATTGAACCACAAGAAAATCAGCCGCTAAACGTTTTCGGTTAAACAACCATCATCGGAGCGTAAACGAAAGCGACTGAATCCAACATCAACAAAGACAGAGGGAGTTAACCAGAAGATCATGATTTAACCAGCGAGTCATCGAAGTTTGAATCATTCTCATATACTAGCTCAATCAGACCCTCTTCAGGAATGAACCTGTTTAAAACCGTGAAGTCTTCGTTATTCCGGTGACGTATGATTTCTATATTTTCCAAAGCCAGCCGTTTAAAATACGAGTTCTCCCTATGGAGGAGGATACCAGAGCCTTCCTTGAATTTATGGCCACTCTCGAGTAGATGATCAGCAAAAGCCGAATCACCCAAATTACCTTTCTCCCACGCTTTTTTATGCTCCTCAATTCTTATTTGGAGCTGACGCCCAGTCATCCCTATATAAATACCTGGGCAATCGTTGCAGGCTATACTGTATACCCCACTTCGCTCGACTGGAGGAATCGGGTCCTTCAATTTCACAAATAAACTTTTTACAGTATTGACATTATAAAACGCCGGCCGGAACCCAAAAGGACCGAGTACCCTGCCCAACTTCAACGAAAACCTGCCCAAGTAAGGGAGTCTAATCCAACGTTTTCTACTGTTATGCAAATCCCTAGGGAGGGAGGTGGTAGAATCGAGACATTTTCTCGTAAGCCTCCTTCGGACCATTAAATCAATGTCCACTCGAACTTGGTTCACTCTGGCCAGGTACTTAATCGTCCCTAGTTCCTTCTGGAAAGCATCCTGACTCAAGGGAATACTAGTCAGTCGATGTATCAAACTATTAAAGGTAGCGATCTTGTGTGCAGCGGGACAGAAAGATAACACATGGATTGTTATATCAGTCGAAGTTTCTTTTCTATAAATACCAAATTCATGGACGCCATCTCTAATAAATATGGACAAATCCAAGAAATTTATTAATAATCCACCAACTTCCAGAGTGAATTTTATGGAAGGATATCGGCCGTTTAAGTGAGAAAGGAACTCACTAAGGAGTTCCACTTGGGACAGTCCACGCGCACAATATATCGTCTACATACCTATGCCAGTAAAAGACATTATTTAGAAGTACCTGGCCCGAAGAAAACAATTCGACTTCAAATCTGGACATGAAAACCTCCGATATTAATGAGCCCAGAGGGGACCCAATAGGGATCCCCACTTCTTCCGGGAATTCGAAAAATTTTCCCTCAAATTTACAAAAATTGGGGAGTCCAACAAACTCTTAGTAGGTCGAAGAATTCTACCAATTCCTCATGGGGGATTCCAGTTTTTACGAGCAATTCGCCCATATGTTGGATTGCGACCGCCTTCGGGATATGAGGAAATAATCCCACCACATCAAAGGAACATAAAATCGTTTCCTCAGGGAGCCTTATGTCCTTCAACCTCTCCGTTAACGAACCTGAGTTTAATACTGAGTGAGGGGAGGTATAATCTACTCGCGATTTGAACCATCTATCAATAAATTTAGCTAACAAATAAGTTGGCGACGAGACAAATGACACGACCGGCCGCATTGGTACATCTTTTTTACGTACTTTGGGTAATCCATATAGGAGGGGAGGAACCGGGTTAGGCTCCAAGAGAGCTTTCTTTGTCCGAGGACTCTTAATAATCACACTACAATTATTAATAGTGTTCCTCACCTCTTTGACGAAACTGGGGAAACAGAAGAGGCTATTCTCCTTAGCGCCACATTGTTCCAGCACTTCATGAACCCCAGATACATAAGAGGACTTATCCATAATCACTACGGCGTTGCTTTTATCCGCCTTAGTAAGGATTAAGCCCTCCTCCCTCACCTTCCTCTTTAATCCTTTAATCACCTCACTACAGGCATTACTTATGCGGGGGAGGGGAGTGTTGCAAACCATTTCGGCGCACTTTTTTTGGATATTCACTCCCGGTCCAATTTTGACTGTCAGGTCAGCTACTACGTTAGCCAGTGTCTCTTGGTTCTAAAGAAACTTCGACTGATATAACAATCCATGGGTTATCTTTCTGTCCCGCTGCACACAAGATCGCTACCTTTAATAGTTTGATACATCGACTGACTAGTATTCCCTTGAGTAAGGATGCTTTCCAGAAGGAACTAGGGACGATTAAGTACCTGGCCAGAGTGAACCAAGTTCGAGTGGACATTGATTTAATGGTCCGAAGGAGGCTTACGAGAAAATGTCTCGATTCTACCACCTCCCTCCCTAGGGATTTGCATAACAGTAGAAAACGTTGGATTAGACTCCCTTACTTGGGCAGGTTTTCGTTGAAGTTGGGCAGGGTACTCGGTCCTTTTGGGTTCCGGCCGGCGTTTTATAATGTCAATACTGTAAAAAGTTTATTTGTGAAATTGAAGGACCCGATTCCTCCAGTCGAGCGAAGTGGGGTATACAGTATAGCCTGCAACGATTGCCCAGGTATTTATATAGGGATGACTGGGCGTCAGCTCCAAATAAGAATTGAGGAGCATAAAAAAGCGTGGGAGAAAGGTAATTTGGGTGATTCGGCTTTTGCTGATCATCTACTCGAGAGTGGCCATAAATTCAAGGAAGGCTCTGGTATCCTCCTCCATAGGGAGAACTCGTATTTTAAACGGCTGGCTTTGGAAAATATAGAAATCATACGTCACCGGAATAACGAAGACTTCACGGTTTTAAACAGGTTCATTCCTGAAGAGGGTCTGATTGAGCTAGTATATGAGAATGATTCAAACTTCGATGACTCGCTGGTTAAATCATGATCTTCTGGTTAACTCCCTCTGTCTTTGTTGATGTTGGATTCAGTCGCTTTCGTTTACGCTCCGATGATGGTTGTTTAACCGAAAACGTTTAGCGGCTGATTTTCTTGTGGTTCAATATAATTTGCTACACCTTCGGGTGTACACTCCTCTTGTGTAATATGGATAACCATAAATTAGAACAACGTATCGCTTCGTCTATTAGAATTGTAGAAAGTTGACCAAAAACCAAAGGAGGTTCTCTTTTCTCGTTAGGTATTTATGTCTAAATTCGAGCTTTACTTGATCTATTCTCTTCTGGCCGGTGTTTTTGAGTCACATCCATTTTTGGCACAGACCGTTGACGATGCTTTATGAGCACGGAAATATATGGTTCACTAAATATTGTTTATGAAATATGTGGTTCACCAAATATACAGTTTGCCAAATATAGAGTTGAGCATTGCTTACAGAATATGTGGTTTGTCAAATATATGGTTCAGCATTTCCTACAGATGAGATGCTTCTGCATTGCTTACAGAATACGTGGAACAGCATTCCTAAGAAAATACGAGTATATGGTTCAGGGAATATGGGGTTCAGCATTGCTTATAGAACATGTGGTTCAGAATTACTTATGGAATGTGTGGTTCAACATTGCCTATGGAATATGTGGTTCAGCACTGCTCATGGAATATATGGCTCAGCATCGCTTATAGAATATGAGGTTCAGCATTGCACATGGAATATGTGGTTCAACATTGCCTATGGAATATGTGGTTCAACATTGATAATGGAATATGTGGTTCAGCACTGCTTATGGAACATATGGTTAAGCTTATGGAAAATGTGGCTCCGCATTGCTTATGGAATAGTAGGTTCAGCATTGCATAGGAATGTGTAATTCACCATTACATATGGAATATGTGGTTCAACATTGATAATGGAATATGCGGTTAAGCACTGCTTATGGAACATATGGTTAGAATTGCACATGGAATATGTGGTTCAGCATTGCCTACCTAAAAATGGGGTTCAGTAATTATTATGGAGTATGTGGTTGAGCACTGCTTATGGAATATATGGTTCAGCATTGCTTATGGAATATATGGTTCAGCATTGCCTATGGAATATGTGGTCCAGCATTGCTTATGGAATATGTCGTTCAACATTGCACATGGAATATATTATTCAGCATTGCCTATGGAATACGTGGTTCATCGTTGATTATGGAATATGTGGTTCAGCATTGCTTATGGAATATGTGGTTCAGCACTGCTTATGGAATGGTTCAGCATTGCTAATGGAATATGTGGTTCAGCATAGTCAATTTTGATCGTTTATAGTCGTCTTTGGTCGATTCTAGTTGATTTTTGGAACAGTTCCCAAGGGGCCCTGTCACTACTAGCCCATACAAATTATACCTCGAAAGGGAGAATTGAGCTGCGACTTAGTTTAGGAATTTGGGAAAATTTTGACCTTTAAGCTATCTCTATCTATAAGAAGTAGGATTTGCTGAAATTCCATTTGTTCGCTATCAAGGACTCGAAAAAATTTTGACCCTCAAGCGACTATTATAACAATGTGGGATCTTTGAAACATTTTGACACGGGCCATGTGTAATAGGAGGGACAGTTGCGGAAGTTTACAATTTTGGAAAATAGTTGGAGGAAAGAGAAGAGGGGCTTGAAGAAATTGAAAGAGCCTCTGCAAGGTGAAAAAGCAAGTATTTTCTGGTCTTAGTTTATTTTAAATTTTGCCTAACCACGGTTGGGTATACAATCAAACCTTAATTTCACTGTCCAGTCACTGTGAAAACGTTATAAAAGAAAAGTAGAGGAGTTTTATGTCAAAGAGGTACCCATTCCATAAGAATTATCTTGATCTGGTACCCTTTTGAGGGATGATTTCTTGGTTGTGATGTGAGAAAGTCAAAATACTACTTAGTACATATTGCCATAAATGGGTACTAATAAGCAGACTTTTTACGTTTCCACTTTGGATTTCGTATACTAGCTACTAGAAAGTGGTTAGAAATTCATTTTTCACTCTTTGAAATTATGAGTTCGTATTTTCAGGAACCTCTCTGAGAAAGTATTTTTCAAAAAAAAGAAGTGTATACCGTCGCGAGGAAAAGCTTAAACGGCGAAAAATCTTATTTAATCAGGATTTTTTCCAGCAAGGTAAAGCTGTCTTTCCGAAGGCAAACATCAGCGAGCTCAAATTACAAGAGATCGCAGCAGGTACGAGAATACAAGGAGAAAAATGGCGTTAGGTAATGTAATTAAAAAGAAGACGGATTAGAGATGACCGCCGCTGTCGTAACTTTCTGCGCAAAGAGTGTCCAACCCTTTTATATATTTTTCTCGATTACTATTTTTTTCTTTTTTTTTTTTTTTCCCCTTCTCTCTCACTCTTTCGACGTGTTGACGGGCATAAAGTGAACGCGTAACGTTAATGTTATTTGAGAAATAATGGAGAAAGTTCAAGGCAGGCGTTATCCTCGTGACTGCTAGGCCTAATAATATATATCTGGTGAAAACGAGATGAATCGAATGTTTTTTCAATCGGCTGAGTTATATCGCATATAAAAATGAAGAAGGCGCGTTCATCAATTTTAGTTTTCAAACTCACGGTCATGTAGCTAAACGAATCACACGCGCACCGCAAAGAAAAAACAAGAGAAACCTATTTACAAGAAGTGAACGTTGTCGAAGCTGCACGTGGCTAAGTTTGTCGACTAAATTTCGAATTACGACGAATTACGCGCACGCACTAAACGTTTTTGCGGTGAATAATTTGACAGGCTCGCGGTAATTCTGTTTGAATTTTACGCGTCCTAAATTCTGCACGGTATATCAGATTTCGGAATGAATATAAATCAAGCGAAATTTAATCATTTAATGGGAATTCGGGTCAATAGGAATTAAAAATTGTAGAGTGTAAAATTCTACTTGAGCGGAGTGAATAAGCTCAGTTATGAGCAGTGCGAAGGTACCTACATTCGTGAGATCAGGAAGAAGGTGGGAAAAAGAAGATGGGAGGTCATAGTGTTTGGGAACACTGTAACAAAGAACAGCGCGGTGGAGAAGGACTATTTGAAGTCGTATACCTAGAAAGTCGTACAACTCTGGGAACAGATGGAAAAATTATTCAGCCTGGTAATAGAAGAAGAACAGAGGTAGCCAATGAGATGGTAGCAAATATGGTAACCAACAGAGTGAATTACAATACGTCATTGTTATAGCCAATAGGATCACAGTGTTATACTATAAAATTCATATTTAAGGTGAATTTTTTAATATCCAGTGCACTACTTACACCCCACCATACTCAATATGAGTCTCAAAGATTAAAAGAAATGATACTCGAGTATGTATATTGATTAGAAATGACACTGTTTTATTAATTATATGTTGGTTGAGAACAATGCAAAATTCATCAAATCATCACTGAACGGCTACCGGTAGGCTTCCTAGTCCTTTGGCGTCGAAGAATTCGAGCTGTTTGTCGATGTGTCTACGAATTTCTTCATCACCCCCCCTCCCCTGCCTTTTAAAAGGCTTATGAAGGTGCCCTCTTTGTTGGCATCCCTCTGGATATGTTTTCTCCAACTTTTTCACTAGATCTTAATTCTTTCCCAAATTGGCTCTATCTCTGTTGCGTTTCATGTCCAATCGTTATAGTCGGCTGTCACCCGCATAAACCACATCTTTGACGCTGTAATTCGGTCCTTTACGTCGCTATGGAGCACCCAGACCCACTCAATGTCGTGCATCAAGACCGGCCGGGCCAGAACATCATACACTCTGGTTCTAGTATTTGATCTTATCTTGGACCTCGGAAGGTTCCTATTTACTACTCCTGTGATTCTTAGAAATATTTATTTGATATGTATATGTCTTTGGGCTGGGGGCAGTTGGACGTCAATAAGAAGGCTTATGCCTCTATAGCTACTTGAGCGGTCTTTCTTGTGAATTGGAATTGTATTTGCCTTTCTGAAATCTTCAGAGGTATCTCCCCTGAACGATCTGAGCAGTATTTTCTTGAATTTTTCAGTGGCACACTTGAAGAAATCTGTTGCCAGGCCATTGTAACCTGTTGCTTTAGCATTTTTTGATTTCGCCAGGACTTAGCGTGAATGTCTCAAAAGCCGATGCTGTTGCATAGTTCTTGTCTTCTATTCCAGATAGGTTCTTCTATTCAATGTTCTTTCCAGTAATCAACCATTTTCTTTCAGTCTAAAGAGGCTACATTAGCTCTACACACTTCATTAGTAGCTATTTTCTTCATGATTTTGTAGACTTATGGTCTCTGCTTGCACGTCTCTCGTATGTGAGAAAAAGACAAATCCATGATTCCATGAATCCCATTTACATAATTTTTTCAATTTTTCTTCTAGTCCATAATGATTTCAACAGGGAACCTGTTTTACGGAGAAGGGTGGGGGGATCTTTTAAAAATTAGGTATTCCACCGTCCGACAAAAACTGAACTATGTACTTTGAAGAAGGAGTTGGACTTCGAAAATTTCTATGGGAGGACAACTCGAAAACATTTTCAATCATCAAAGGAGTTGGACTTCAGACAAAATTTGGACGAATAAATTCTGGACATGTTTCCCTGGACAAAATAAGTCATGAACGAAATGTCTGTGGACGGAAAGAGGGAGAGCCGAATCGCCAACTATAGAAACCGGTGTTCCATCTTTGTTTACCTTTTGTAATACCATCCGCAGCTCGTTTTCTTCTTCTTGTCCGTCTTCTGGTGCATATTTTTTAATTACTGTCTTATCAAACCCAATTTGGACTTCCACCATTCTGTCATCCCACAAGCGATGCGAGGTCACGTTGTCTCAGTATCTTTTTCTTGTATTACTCCGGCTTGCTCTTTCAGTTTTTTCAACTCCTCCATAGAATCATTCGCTCATCTTTTTATGGGTTTCTGTAAGGATTGCTATGTCAAATTTTCGTTCATCAAGTATCTGCTCTATCCCTTGCTGAGTATTCCAGATTGCCATCTTAATCGTTTTCTTTTTCCAAACGTTGGGCCTTTTACCATGCCGTCCCTCAAGTATTACCAGTAAATCTGCATTTCGAGGCTTCGTATAATTTTCACAAGAAGTCGAATTCACTCTAGTGGGTCTGTAAATCCGATGGGAGGAGTTCTTCCTGTCGAACCGCCATTGGTCTTATTTCCCTTAGCATTTGGAATCCCGTTCCGTAATCTACACGGTAGCTGATTTTCTGTCAGGGTCGGTCTTTGAGATTAACTTCCCTAGACCACAAGACAGTGATTCATCCCTATTTTCTCGATTACCATACCTCCGATATTCTGCATCATATAGGTACCCCCACTCGCAGGAATTGAAATGCATATGCGTTATTCTTGCTTGCCGGCGATCGGGACGCAAAATAATTTTCTATACGGTAATAGTTTGAGATTGAATTCAAAAAATTAGGGTGCCGTTGCAAGTTTCGCAACGGCTAGCGGGGAACCCGCAAGACCCGTATTCAACTGCGGAAGGTCTTTCAAAAAGTAGAACACATAGAAAATCCTATCATATAGCTCGAGAGTCAAAATTATTCCAAGTCCCTCTCCTGTCATATGTAGCTCGAGAGTTTCTAATTCCCCCTCCTATCGTATATAGCTTAGAGCTCGAAGTTATTCGAAGTCTTTCTCCTATCATAAATAGGTCAAGAGTCAAAATTTTCCCGAGGTCCCCCTTTCCGTGACGTCATCAACCTCGGATCGCTCGCGCCTGCGCTCGCGGACGAAAATTTTCTGAAAGTACCCCCAACAAAAGGGTAGCGGGTTCTCCGCTAAAAATATGATACATTTTTATTCAAGTGCCGGAACAAATGAGAAACTCTTCATACCACGGCTCAAAATTCTCTTCAAAGGTCGAAAATATACAGGAATAAAAAGTTCTCATCTTTACTGTATTATTCTATCTCAATTCATTTCACGAAAAAAAAACAAAAAACTGCAGCACTGATTGTTAAAAAACAAATATGTAGATGGAAATTATGATTCATCTCGCGTCAGTATTTTATTATTCTGTTTTGTATGAAGATAGTGCAAGTGATTTTTACTGATTTACCTCTTATAATTCGATTTTATTTTGATCCGTTGCATCACTGTAATGACATTTGACACACAGTAAATCACTACGAACGAAATTTTAGTAGGTGAGTCCCCAATGATACCCTTGTTTCTCAACATTTTCGTTAATACAAGAAAACACCTTCGGATTTTGAAAACTTTTTCCCAAAGTTTTTTTTCTTTTCTTCTTTTTTGTTTCTCTTATTTCTGAGAAGAACAATGATCGAAAACGAAATATCTTATCTCTTTTGAAAAATGAGACCCGGAAGTCATTGCCAGTTTTCCGTATTGAATTATTCTCCTTTTTTACTTCTGAAACATTCACCTGTACCAGATTAAATAACTTCGACGAGGAAAAAGCTGCGTTAAGACGTTTTTATTCTTCACTTAACGTACTCATTTTATTAGCTCGGAAATACTGCACGTCTTTTGTATTTAGAATCTCACGGAATTTCCAACAATGCGTGTAACTTTTGTAGCGTAGGATCAACCAGACACGGTAAGATTTCTTAGTGGAATTCTGAACTACACAAACGAATAATAAAAGTCTTAATTGAAAAAAAAAAAAAAAACGAATGAATAATAGTCAGTAATGCAAATGTGAGACGAAGCCACAACGCGAATTTAATTTAAAAGGCTTTTACTTTCTTTTTTAATTTGAACTCAACTTGGAGAAAAATGTTGAGCTTTTGCATCGTTATCTGATTAATAAAGTGGTATGGAATAGAAAATCTGTAGTGTTTCTCACAATTTTTTATAGCAAAATTTAATCCACTTTTCATTGAATTCACTTTTCTAAATTATTTTTTATTTCTTTTCCTCATCCTCTGCGTATTTTTTACTCCAGTATTCAATGCACGCGTTCATCCATCTCCTTAAAATCCTTTCATAGGTGTATATCTCATATAGTCCGTAACATTCATCTGTGTTCCTATTTATAGCGGAACCAGTGGTTAAGAAGGAGATTAACGCGCATCAGCCACCGAATTTTTTCCATTTGATCCAATCTGATCCTGAACCAGTGGATTGGTCATTCGCAAAAATAAGCTGTACAGAATAAAATTACGATGGTTGATAAAACTATCATCCAGCCATGGCCCTCGTCTCACTATAAGAACATCATCGTCAGGAAAGTTTACCTCAAGTTTGCGCATTGGTCATGCACGCCTGACGCGCGTCCATCTCCTTGTCCACCTTTATCCAACTCTTGTGCGAGCATTATAATAGTTAGTCACATATTCGCGTGTCCCGGCTTAGAACCGCTGAGCCATTATTATGACATGTCCGCATCCTTCTCAAGTGCTATCGGCAACAGCATTCTCAACATCCTCTCCTATCACTCTGAACCTATTCTATGAGTTACTCTTTGCGAGTATATTTCTCTATGATGGATGACTGTAAAATTAAAAAACTAAATGTTGGTCTGGCGTGGTAGTATCAATAATATTTTGGCTTCTGGTCCTCTCCCTCAACAGGGCGGTGATGTTTTCTATGGTTTTGTAACTCTACACGTCCTTCAATTTGAATACCCGTTAGCAAGAAAAACGTACGAAGCGAGCCCCTACCCACTTAAAATCGTTAGTAAAGCCTTCTCTTCTCCAAAAAAGAAAAGGCCTCACTTCATTGCTCATAAACGGGCTGGAAAATTCCACCCTTCAAACTGTAAATAAACTATATACAAGCATCGAGCTCGAGAACGAAGGACAGAGGTTCAGAATAATTTAAAAGAAAGAAGAGCTCGAAATTACACGAGGGAGGAGAAAGGGGACCCAAAACAAGGTGAGAAATCCTAAAATGGAAGAGGATGACTTTTTAAAAACCGAAAATTCTCTTAAAAAAAGACACAAAGAGATAGATTTACGTAGAACTGTTTCAAGTCTGTCGTGGGATAGATTTTTTACCAAGAGGAGAGAATTAATACAATTGATTCGGTTCTCTAAAATATGACCAGAAACATCTAACGACGACATACTCGACGGTTAAAACGTACGGAGTAATTTGAATAAAGCCACAGAAATGAAAATACACCGGAGCGCTTTCGATTGAAAAACCATTGTCAACGGGGACGTGAAAGCAACTGAACCAACTCCGGCCGACAACAAGAACTACCGAGGAGGACATGACTGAACTAGCGAGTCATCACAATGTGAATCGTACTCATAAACTAATTCAATCAAACCCTCATCAGGTATGTACCTGTTGAGCACATTTAGGTTATCGTTATTCAGATGGCGAATAATTTCGATATGTTCTAGCGCGGTACGTTTGAAAGCCGAGGACTCTCTATGGAAGAGGGACTCGTATCCCTCTATGAAACCATGGCCAGTGGTAATAAGATGGTCCGCAAATGCCGAATCACCCAATTTCTTCTTTTCCCAGGCCTTCCTATGCTCATCTATTCTAATTTTGAGCTGACGTCCAGTCTCGCCTATATAAATTCCATTACAATCATTACACTCAATTTTGTAAACCCCGCTTCTTTCGACCAGTGGGATGGGGTCCTTTAATTTAACGAACAAACTTTTTACAGTGTTCAAATTGTAGAACACTGGCCGAAACCCAAATGGGCGGAGGACACGACCTAATTGGGAAGAGAATTTCCCCAAAAACGGAAGCCTAATCCAACGTTTCCTACTATCTGACGCTGAATTACGGGGGAGGGAGGTAGTGGAATCAAGGCATTTCCGAGTCAATTTCCTATGGACCATCAAGTCAATATCCAAGCTGATCTCGTTCACTCTGGCCAAGTGCTTTATAGTCAAAAGCTCCTGTTGAAAAGCGAGCTGACCTAATGGAATACTCGTCAACCGGTGGATATAGCTATTAAAACCGGCATATTTGTGAGCAACTGGGCAGAAAGATCTGCCGTGGACAGTAATATCGGTCGAGGTATCTTTTCTATATATGGCAAATTCGTGGGCAACTTCTCTATTAGAGATAGTAAGGTCCAAAAAATTTATAGATGAACCGCCTACTTTTAATGTAAATTTGATGGATGGATATAAACTGTTAAGATACCTGAGAAACTCCAAAAGGAGATCCCGTTGACCGGTCCACAAACACAACACATCGTCGACGTACCTGTGCCAATAATATATATGACCCAAAAACCCCTGAACAGAGGAAAAGAGATCAAGCTCAAATTTAGACATGAAAACCTCCGAAATGAGGGAACCCAGAGGAGAGCCAATAGGGATACCTACCTCCTCAGGAAATTCGAAAAATGGATCCGTACTGAGTTGCGGAGGTGGCATAGGAAGTTGAATATCACCACAAGGTTGAACTTGTTGGTCCATTCTAAGCTTTCTGTTTTACTTTCGCCGGGTGAGTTGGATCTGTTTATCAAGTCGGTTAACCTTAAATGTCGGTCTTTTGAGGCTAAATTGAAACGTAAGAAAAATAAGAAGCTTAGCTCCCTCCTAAATTTGAATGCCTCCGCTGTCCAGGAAGTGAGTACTGACGTCAGCGTTATCCAAAAGTTTCAACCGCGGATTATAAATTGTAGCAATGTTGGGTTTGAGAGTGACGAGTTGTATCTCTTGGAGAAGGGGTTAAAATTCGGGTTACCCCCTCTTAATAATGCTAACACTTTGGCCAATGTAGTTGCGGACCTCGAAATAAAAATTGGGCCTGTGGTTAATACTCAGAAAGCGTGTGCCGCCTTTGTCCGCGATACCCCCCTCCCTCGTATAAATGATCTGGCCTTTGAGGTGATTAAGAGGATCAAGAGGAAGGTCAGGGAGGAGGGCTTAACCATTACTAAGGCTGATAAAGGGAATGCCATTGTCGTTATGGATAAGTCCTCTTACGTCTCCGAGGTCTATGACGTTCTCGACCAGTGTGGCGCCAAGGAAAATGCGGATTTCAATTTTCCAAATCACGTCAAAGAAGTTAGACGTGTTATAAACACGAGTGAATTCATTATTAAGACCCCTAAGCTTAAAAGAATGCTTCTTGAGCCCAATCCAGTGCCGCCCCTATTGTACGGGCTACCTACGGTTCATAAGAGGGACACCCCGATGCGGCCGGTCGTTTCTTTTGTGTCTTACCCCACGTATTTCGTGGCGAAATTTTTGGACCGTTGGTTCAAATCCAGAGTGGAATTTGAGTCATCCTACTCTGTGAAGAATTCGGTCTCTTTGGCTAATAAGCTTAAGGATGCCATTCTTCCGCCTGATTCAACCTTATGCTCCTTTGACGTCGTCGGTTTATTTCCGAGTATCCCTAGAGCTACTGCCATGCAACATATGGGAGACCTTTTGATCCAATCTAATATCTGTCACGAGGAGTTGGCAGAATTTTTTAACTTACTCAATATTTGTTCGTCTCCCAACTTTCGCAAATTTGAAGGCAAATTTTTCGAATTTCCTGAGGAGGTAGGTATCCTTATTGGCTCTGGTTCCCTCATCTCGGAGGTTTTCATGTCTAAATTTGAGCTTGATCTCTTTTCCTCTGTTCAGGGGTTTTTGGGTCATATATATTATTGGCACAGGTACGTCGACGATGTGTTGTGTTTGTGGACCGGTCAACGGGATCTCCTTTTGGAGTTTCTCAGGTATCTTAACAGTTTATATCCATCCATCAAATTTACATTAAAAGTAGGCGGTTCATCTATAAATTTTTTGGACCTTACTATCTCCAATAGAGAAGTTGCCCACGAATTTGCCATATATAGAAAAGATACCTCGACCGATATTACTGTCCACGGCAGATCTTTCTGCCCGGTTGCTCACAAATATGCCGGTTTTAATAGCTATATCCACCGGTTGACGAGTATTCCATTAGGTCACCTCGCTTTTCAACAGGAGCTTTTGACTATAAAGCACTTGGCCAGAGTGAACGAGATCAGCTTGGATATTGATTTGATGGTCCATAGGAAATTGACTCGGAAATGCCTTGATTCCACTACCTCCCTCCCCCGTAATCCAGCGTCAGATTATAGGGAACGCTGAATTAGGCTTCCGTTTTTGGGGAAATTCTCTTCCCAATTAGGTCGTGTCCTCCGCCCATTTGGGTTTCGGCCAGTGTTCTACAATCTGAACACTGTAAAAAGTTTGTTCGTCAAGTTAAAGGACCCCATCCCACTGGTCGAAAGAAGCGGGGTTTACAAAATTGAGTGTAATGATTGTAATGGAATTTATATAGGCGAGACTGGACGTCAGCTCAAAATTAGAATAGATGAGCATAGGAAGGCGTGGGAAAAGAAGAAATTGGGTGATTCGGCATTTGCGGACCATCTTATTACCACTGGCCATGGTTTCATAGAGGGATCCGAGTCCCTCTTCCATAGAGAGTCCTCGGCTTTCAAACGTACCGCGCTAGAACATATCGAAATTATTCGCCATCTGAATAACGATAACCTAAATGTGCTCAACAGGTACATACCTGATGAGGGTTTGATTGAATTAGTTTATGAGTATGATTCACATTGTGATGACTCGCTAGTTCAGTCATGTCCTCCTCGGTAGTTCTTGTTGTCGGCCGGAGTTGGTTCAGTTGCTTTCACGTCCCCGTTGACAATGGTTTTTTAATCGAAAGCGCTCCGGTGTATTTTCATTTCTGTGGCTTTATTCAAATTACTCCGTACGTTTTAACCGTCGAGTATATGTCGTCGTTAGAGGAAAGAATTAGTTTTCAAGATCGTATGCTTCTCGGAGTGAATTTCAACTGAGGCATAATTAAATCATATGAGAGACTACTTAACCTGCTAGAGGCTTCATGAGATTTCGCCCTAAGTTACATACAAAGTAAAAAATGGAAATGATTTCGCATCTCGAACACCTTCAAGCTCTTACTCATTATAAAGAACTGGAATGGGAATTCTGAAGGGAAAGGGGGGAGAGAAATTGAAAACTGAAGGCCTCGAAAAGAAAAAAAAAAAAGTCCCGAAAATTTCGAACCAAGTGAGTATCTCAAAGGGGGAATGATAAGCACGACCAAATTAGACGAATATTTCCCAGGAAAAAAAAAAAGTTTAAAAATAACTTTTGAGGTCGGAGGCTGGTGCGGTATCGACAGGCAGGTCTATACTTACAAAACGAGAACGGAAACGATGTGCAAAATTTCACGTCAAGGAAATGAATCGGAAATAGCGAACGAATGTGAAATATTAGCGGAAATGAACGTGTAATATTTTTCCATTACTAAAAAGAGAGACCGACTCGAACGATTCATTCGCACTTTTCAAAGGAAGTTCCAAACTACAGCATGAAGGAAGCGATGGAGAAAATGGTTACAATGAAGCCGCGTTAATAGAATTGCCTACCTCTCGCCGTGAATACGTGACAAAATGAATGCAACAAGTGAACGCAAACAAATCAGGAATCGAGATAAAACGCCCTACAATCGATGAAGAACGTTTATTACGATCAACGCGAAAAAACGCGCTTCTTATATTTTGAAAAAACTTTCGTTAGTCTCATTTTCAAATCGACCAGGAGAATCTAGAGCAATAATTGATCGATGTTGAGTCAATTTACGAACTCGGTGACTGTCAATCGTACGGAAATGTACGCGGATTCGATAATTTGAAAATATACGCGCTGAACATAATGAGGAAGGAAATTCGCTAAGAGTTACGCACTCTGAAAAGATTAATTAATTACATAATAACGTCGCTATAATTTATCTCGAGTTGCTACTTTTTTTTGCTACGTTTTCTTTTTTTTTTGACTCGTATACAAAAATTGTGATGGAAGGTATGTTATTTGAATTTTAATTAAAACTCAGGTCACTCTTGAGAATATACAGTTGGAAATTTTAGACAGGCTTCGAAAGCCTAAAATGCTTACACTAAATTTTTCAATAACTCGACCTCGAAAAGATCGTGGTGGTATCTAGCTCAAATTTCATAATTCGCTTCAGTACATGTTCGACTCCTGTTCTAAAACTGCACCGTACCTAGGCTTGAAAAATTCAGAAATTTCAAATTCGAACCTCGAAATTTCTTTCAATTTCTATCTCCAAATTCAAGAGTACGGAAATCCAAACTTCGTTTTTTCTACTGAAAAATTTAGCGTCACCTTCGTTCGTCATTTCCATACGGTAGCTTCCCACGAATTTTTTTATTCTCTTAGTTTTCAAAACGATAAAAAAATATATACATACATAATTTTAAACAACAACGTTTAGACCTAGAACTACAGGTTTTTAGGGATCAAATCGAGGAAACGGATTTTATAAATCCATAACGCTTGAAAAACAGTCAATTTCGTACTATTCTCGATCCACGCTCCCCTCCCCTTTTGAATTTACTGAATATTTTCGTCTCGTTAAGCAGGATAAATCTATAAGAAGAAGAGAAAATACCTCACTTTTCTTAGTTAGAAAAGTCGGTAAAACTTGAAAAATTCAAACACTGATGGGACGTTTACATTTTACAGACGAACAGCAGACGTCAGGACTGGGTCGGTCTTCGGAATAATTTTTAATGTATTTCAAACTAATAAATATTGTAAATCTCTCGAGGATTGTCATCTGTGCTGGGACAATGTAACACGAAGTGGGTCACGGTTCAGTATAGAAAAGTTAGTTGTGAGAACGCGATAAAAAAAGAATGAAAGTAGCAGACTCGAGATCATCCTTCACTTTCACTTCCAATAGCTTGATTAGAGTTCTTCAGAATTCTCAATTAACGAAGTTCGTGTATTTCAGCCAGTAAAATGTTCACTTCATGATTGTAAATGTTCACAAAGTTTAATTTTACTATTCTATTTCTGCGGAAAAAAGGGTTCCTTATAGTGTCATTATTTCGCTATTTTTATGACCAACATAAATCGAGTTCCGAGTCTTCAGAAATATACGGAAAACCGTCTATTTCCACTATTGTCGCTCGTGTGAATATTTTTTTCCTTCGGAAAACGACACATTGTCTCGTCTCTATTATGTACGCGTGTGTCTTTCTTGATTCGTACACATTTCTACATTCAAGAATTATTTTTAATTTATCATCTCTAAGCGCTGAGCATATCAATAATTCTTGACATGTTTCATATCTTTGCTCTGACTTCCCCTCTCTCTGATTCTGCGATTCGTGTCCGAACATCCGTATGCCCTAACGACCATGACTTTGAGACTTACACAAATTAGGACTTTTGAGGTATGAATCTGAACAAAGAGGAGCTTTAAAAAACGACGCCTTCCTTAACGATGTTAAACGAAGAACACAGGGAATCTGTTCTATCGTTCTACGGCTTGAAAAATAAAGGATGTCCACTTTTTCTCTGAAATGAAATTCCCTGACTTTTCAGGTTTTTCCAGACCCACTAAAAAAAGAAAAAAAGGAAAAACTTCGTAGCTCGAACTTTTTTTTTGACTTATCTCAAAAAATTCCCTGCATTTGGGTAAAATTCCCAAAATTCCCTGACTTTTCCAGGTCTCACAAAATTCCCTGGCTTTTTCCTGACTTCCAGATTTTCCAGACAAATGGACACCCTGAAATTTAATACATGTTATGTCCGCATTAGGATAGCTCCTTCAAGTAACTAGTTATGCAATGCTTCAGACACCAATTGGCTAAGCCGTTTCAATGAACCAGATATACAATGCTTCAAACACCATGAGTCCCCCTTCTATCATATATCACAACTCGGGGGTCGAAATTTTCTCAAGTTGCCCTTCCCCCCCCCCCCCCATCGTCTATAGCTGGAGAGTCAAAAAATTTTTAAATGTTTGGTTAGACGACGCACGGCAGATTTTTCGAAATGAAATGTCGACTTTTCAACACCCATCAGCCGTTCCACCAAAAGTTGATCTTTTTTTTACGTGGCTCCGCCAGAATATTTTCTTCATTTTCCTGCTTCACTAATTCCTATAGGTTTATATTCCACTTCAGAAATTTCCGGCTCAATGTCCACGTTGCGGAATTGCCCAATCAATATCCCGGTTAAGGACTCGGAATTTTTAAGATCCAACAAAATTTTTCTCATGTATCTTAATATTATTTATAATCAATCAAGGCCAGTGAATTCTATACAATACAAGAATACCTTTATCATCTCGATATTATGAATTTTCTATCTATGGAGGTAGTGTAGAACAATTCAATGGCTACTATGACCTTCTGAGTCGAGGAAGAGAGCCCGTAGCGTAATGAAGCTTAGAACAACTGATTAATTGGAGAGGGGGTACTTCAATTTAACTCTTCTGCGAGTGTCTGAAGTAAGAAATACTTGAATTTAGAAATCGGCACGAGTCTTCGGTCATTTATGATCGTTTTTCACAAAAATAGTGATTTTTCTGGCCCTACTTTATGCTTATTTACAGGCAAAACCATCCGACGTCGAAGAACGGATAGATTGGTTAGTCACAAAGAAGCAGACAATATAACAGTCATCAGTCTTTCCTGGCCCAGCGCAAGACCATCGTAAACCAGAAAGACTGTCTCAAGACAATCTAAGGTCTCGGAGACAATAATATGATCCCAACTAGGATAATGTAGCCAAGGATTAGTAATAACAATACTGAAAATAATTATAAATTAAGTTTCTGACTTGATCGACTTCCATTACACACACATAAATACAATCGCTCAAATGTGTAAAAAAACCACGGTAAATCAAACGGTAATCAAAAAGCGGAAAAGTAATTCACTATAACGATATCTTTAGGTGAATGTTGCAACATGAATGCTAGCAATTAAATTCTGCGCTCTGATACTCAGACAGTATAGAAGAAGGTGATTCATTGAATCAATCCTCTGCCCTCATTTGGGGGGAAAACCATGGTCCATTGTTTGCTTTCATTGACTACATGTTATCGCAAAGTCTGTATAATATGTATCAATAGTATTCGACACTCCTCCAATGAACTCAAAGCAAGCCGAGCTTCGTTAGACCATGTAGCTTTCATTCGTTTATCGTCAGATTCGTTATCTTCACAGAATTCCGTCACTCTCTCCCACCATTTCTCGGAAGTTTACAGTTTGGGCCGGACATCGCTCACGAAAACGGGACGATTGATGAGCAGAAAGTTTCTTCAAATACATTTAAATCAATTTTCAAAAAGGAAAACAATTTATAAGCAATTTTACGCTTTACAAATTATATTCCCTTAATTTTGCACATAGATTGCTTCGTTCATCAAGATTACTCGGAGAATATTCGAATGAGAAAATCGCCCTGACCTCGTTTTTGATTTTACCGATTGTGACGCTCCTAGCGGATGACCGGCTCGAATTGACATTCTCGTCGAAGAAAAATGGCCAAGTGGCAACGACATTCTCAAATACCATTGTCACCCTCGTCCATAGGTTGAAAGCCGTAATAGTTTCCAATTTTAACCTGAATAACTTTTGGCTTTTCGCTTCCCAACAAAAAATATTTGTCGACTTTTGACTTCCGGCTTTCGGCTTAAGACTTCAAGCTTTCAACCTCTAACAGACACAGAGGGGGAAAAAAAAGTTGGAAAGAGAATGGGGGAAAAAAAGCAGAAGACGAAAAGTGAAAGAAAAAACTGAAAGAAAGAACTAAATGAATAAAACTTTTGGCTTTTTGCTTCCTATCAAGAAAATGTTTTCAACTTTTGACTTTTGCCTTTTTAGGGTCAAAATTCTCCAACTTTCGGCTTAAAACTTTTAACTTTCAACTCTCCAAAAACCAGAGTTGGAAATCCAATATTTCTTATGGACTAAGACGACGTTTACCCGTGGAAAGATATGATAAGAAAATAAAATGCGGAGGACCCAAAATAGGCGACGCCGCGACGCAGTTGATTGCGGAGGGAGAAGCCGGTACTTCTCCACGCATTCACCCGCGCTGCCTACGTTGGAGTCCTCCGCACGCTATACATGTTTCCACGCTCGTTTAACATTGCAGTATAAGGACGAAGCTCAGTCCATAACTGCCGTACAAAGTAGAATTGATGTATATCCATATCAATAATCAGCAAAAAAGGTCATTTTTTCCATATGTGAGGGATATCTTTTTTGCAGATCGTTGATATGGATATACGTCAATTCTACTTTGTACGGCAGATAAGAGGTACATAGTCAAAGCCAAAAGATGGAACTTTAGCTTCTGGCTTTTAGCTTTCTTTCTGCATCATAAGACTTTCGGTCAGAGGTGTCAAGCAAAAGCCATTAATCGCTAAAGCAGCAGAAGCAGCCAATCCTTGATTGGCTTTTAAGCTAATCAAAAGCCAGTCAATGATTTTCTCATTCAGCCGTTAGCCAATCAAAAGCAAATACTGATCAGCTGCTTTTCATTCGATTCCGCTCCGGAGCTTTATTATTTAGCTCCGGAGTTGAGATTCTTGGTTCATTCCGCTCCAAAATGGTTCATTCTACTCCGGAGTTTCATCATTTAGCTCCCAAGTTGAGTTTAATGGTTCATTCCGCTCCGGAATTTTATCATCCTTATCCGGAGATAAGCTATTAGCGAATCGTTCAGTAGCCAATAAAATGACAAAAAAGCAATAACCAAGTCTTAAGCGAATCGTTGGCAAAGCAAGAAGCTAAGAGCTAGTTTCAAGTCAATAAGCATTTGCTTGACGCCTCTGCTTTCGGTTTTTAACCGTTTACTCGGGATTTTCGCATTTTAGCTTTCAGCTTTTAGCTTTCAACTTCTATCTTGAAGATTCTGTATTTTGACTTTTAATTTAGGGATTCATTTTTAGATTTCGGCCTCCAGTTTTTTCTCTCAAAATTCTCTGGCTTTTGGTTTCAAACTGTCAGCTTTCAGCTAGCTTTTTCCATCTCTATAAAAAACTATTACGCTTGTGAACTACCGTCGTTAGCTTTCTGACATCACTTATGGAAGAACCAACTCCACTACAGATTCAAGTAAGCCAATCCCTCAATCCTCTTCAAACAAAAACTCCCGCAACAACCCCATCCTTCGAGGATTGCCCACCTTTGTTGTTCACTTTCTCCTGGATCTCCTTACTCTTATATCATGGAACCAATCTGACAGTTCAACATATTAACAGGGAACCTGTTTTATGGGGGGCTATTTGAGAAATCTGGCGTCCGCCGTCCAGCGAAAAATTTAGAAAAATTTCGACCCTCGAGCCATATATGATGGGAGAGGGACTTAGAAAAATTTCGACTCTCGAGCTATATATGACAGAAGGGGGACTTAGAAAAATTTCGACCCTCGAGCCATATATGATAGGAGAGGGACTTGGAAAAATTTCGACTCTCGAGCTATATATGACAGAAGGGGGACTTAGAAAAATTTCGACCCTCGAGCCATATATGATAGGAGAGGAACTTAGAAAAATTTCGACTCTCGAGCTATATATGATAGAAGGGGGACTTAGAAAAATTTCGACTCTCGAGCCATGATAGGAGAGGGACTTAGAAAAATTTCGTCTCTCGAGCGAGAAAAATTTAGATTCTCAAACTATATTATGATAGGCTTATAGTAGGTCTAGGCCTTCTTTATACTATCTTTATCTAAGTCTAGGCTTCCTTGAATTTTCAATACCAAATCCCATTCGACTCATAAAACAGGTTCCCTGCGTTCCTCGTTTAACTTCGTTAAGGAAGCCGTCGTTTTTTTCCACACTCAGCTCTCCACAATAAACCTACAACGTACTCATAATAATACCCTTCGCCCTATGTAATGACCCCGAAACCGTTTATTCCAACTACTTATATATTGTAGTTCTGCAGGCTTGAACCAGTGTGAGCAGTCCTCAATTCACGCTAAGAATGGGATAGAAAAGTGCTTGAGAAAGGGTTCAAGGAAGAAGTTACCCTTCTACTTGTTCTAAAAATAATCTTATTTCATTTGTTTCTCTGAAGATTCTTATGAATTTCGATCAAATTTAAACGTCACGACCTAAAGAAAAAGTTAGATTTTTTTAAGCCATATACCTAGGTTCTATCCTCAATTTCATTGGGATTTCATTTTACACTGTGTTAACAGATCCATATAAGAATGAGTGAAACGAACGAGCAATAGTGGATGATCTGCGCTATCTTCGAGCTTACGCAATAGCATCGAAAGATTTTCGGAAAGAAAAGAGAGAGAAAAAAGAAAAGGAAAATAAGGCTCAGAAGACTGGACAGCTGGATGAAAAACTCCGAGTTGCGAACGGAGAATGACAGCGACATTATCTTCACAAAAATCTTTAAAAAGCGAGATATCCATTTAGCAAAAGACGACACGCGAAATAACCATAGTTGACACAGATACGGTAGTCGAGTTTGTCACTCGTTTTATTTTCCTGTACTTTTTTCTCATCTACAGTATAAATATTAGTTGAAGTTGAAATAAACGAAAAAAAAAAAGCTCTCGCGTAAGGTCGAGTGTAACAGTTAAGAAGAAAGCACTCCTTTTCTTGTATATCTTTCCAGCGTATGCTTTCGCAACGAGTGGGAAAATACTTCGTTGACCTTCTTTAAAAATAGAATTATTTGATGACGCGATCCAGAAACTCGATTTTTAAAATACTCAGAGGAAACGGATGCTGAACTTCTACACCTGCGTGCTTATCGATGAACCAAGGGGAAAAAAATACAAAAAAACACCTTTAATACAATAAATAGTATTGTAAGTAGTAGAAATTATGCTTAATAATAATAGAGTTGATTCAATTAAGTATAATGGTACCGGTAGTACTGAATATTCGACGAGGCGCTCCAATTTTTATTTTTCATACCTTCAAATCTCCCAGAATGAATAAGTTTTACAAAATAAAATAATAATTATTGAGAAATATTTATAGAAACAACAAGGCAACAATGTGAAAGTGAGTGCGATGATAAAGACAGGAAAAAATATGTATTGATAAGGAGAGCGTTGAAAATTGAATAAAAAACTGGATTCATTTTGGGAGGGGAGTAGTTAGTAGATGAGAATACAAGCGAAAAATTTGGTCACCTCGCCCCCCTCCTGACATATTTTCCCGTAACGTAAAAAAAAAAAAAAAAAAAAAATCGTTGCTCGTGGATTCATTTTGGCCAGATGCAAAGATAGATGAAAATTAGTGCGCTGCAGCCAGCCAAAAGCCTGAAGCCAAATTAAGCCGAATTTCTACTGATGAGACAGAAGCCGAAAGCCAGCTTTCAGCCCACCTTTGGATGCCGAAAGCTGAATTCAGACAAATTTGTTTGGCTAGCTTATGGCTTTGGTTGTACAGTGTTTACACGGCGCGTTACTTCTAAAAACGCTGCTTCTTGCTTCCTGAAAAGCCTCGTGGAAATGGCCTTAATAGACCGTCATTTCCTGGCATGTGACAGTAACATTTTAACATTATTGATTATTTTATCAATTTCAACTTCAATTGCTTCTCGACTTCTTGTACCTCTAACAGAGATCCTTTTCTCATGATTGTGTTCAATTTTTCCATCGAATGAAAAGCAGAGCATTTCAGCCATATCATACAGCTTAGACTTTCAGCTTAAACTTAGAACCTTGAAAAATACAACTTTGGCTTTGGCTTTTGGCTTTGGAAATACCTCAGCTGACTTTCGGCTTTTGGCTCTAGCTTTCGGCTGTTTTGATGAAACACTCCGGCTTTTGACTTAAACTTACGACCTTGAAAAATATAGCTTCGGCTTTGGCTTTCAGCTTGGAAAAAACATGAATAATACAGCTGGCTTTCGGCTTTAGCTTTCGGCTTTTGGCTGGCTGCAATGCTCTGAATTGAAAAGGCGAAAGCTAGCCAAATTATTTTTTGAACAAACCGAAGCTATATTTTTCAAGGTCAGAAGTTTAAGCCGAAAGCCGAAGCTAAATCTTTCAGCTGCAGCACACTGATGAAAATGGTTTATTTAAAAAATCACTGCATAATACTGATGGTAACCATGGAAATAAGAACATCAACAACTAAAACAATAATGAATGTTGGCTCAATTCGGGCCGAGCAGCGCTGGCGTTGCTCTGCACTTCCATAGTTCCATTGGGCGGACAGAGCATGGATGTCAAGCTAATCGTCATTGCATGACTATATCACTGACTTAGACTTTGACTCAAGGCTTTCAGTTGATTCTTCCTAGTGATGGGCGGTTATCAGTTATTTCTAGTGATGGGCACCTCCGGTTTTTCCTCCGGTAGTACCGGTTGTTTTTCAAAAAAACTACCGAAACTACCGGTTGTTTTTCAAATCAAAACTACCGGTAGCAAAACCGGGAACCTCCGGAGGTCCTCCGGAGGTTTTCAGAAAAATTTTTTTTGTTTTGAAAACTGTGTAGTGTGTATGTGTATGTGCCAAGCTGCCATGTGAAATAAGTGGATTTGTTTTTTCTACTCTTTTTTAGTTTATAACGTTGTAAAAACTTGAAAATACAATATTATGCCGTAGATAGTACTAATTTTTGACTGCGGAAAAAAACTACCGGCAGTACCGGTAGTACCGGATGCTCCGGTTGTTCGAAGTTCTCACCTCCAGTACTACCGGTAGTTCGAAACTACCGATTTTTGCCCATCACTAGTTATTTCCATATACTGATTAAACGGTTTATTGGAGATCATTGTAACCGGTTAACTGGAAACCATTCGGATCGCTGTTAGTTCTCAAAAATTCTGCTAGGAGCGCCAAGGTCTTCCACTTTTTTGCTCTCAAAATCGTAATAATTGAAAAAAAAAAAAGAGAAGCAAGATCTCTTATGTGTTGATGATTGAGAAATTTCTTAATTGATAATATCCTATTTCCTCCGCCTGGTGCTTCAAATCAATTTTAAATTCTGGCGGTTAATCGGTTTATCCGCTCTTATTAACCGGTTTTTCAAGTTAACTGTTAATCACAAATAAACCGGTTTTTTGGTTAATTTTACCCAAGAATAAACCGATTAATCGGTTAATAACCGATAACCGCCCATCACTAATTCTTCCATCAACTTCTTACAGCCACTGTCAACCGTTCCCAATCGATTTAATAACGTTTGGCTTCTAGCTTATCCCAGAGCGGAATAAAATGGCTCCGGAGCGGAATAAACAGGACACACGAAAAATGCAAATGCAGGACTTTGAGTTTAAGTCAGTCACATTAGGTTTTGGCTGACTTTAGGCTTATAGCCAATCATGAGAAGAATTATTAGATGATTTAAAACTTAAAAATAACGCCCAAAACAAAGACTTAAGCTACTATGAATTAAGCTTAACAAAACGGGAATTAAACTGTGGTGCAAATAGTATCGTGGTGTCGCCAGTAATTGGTTCTAGGACTGTTGGCGGCATCACCTCAAAAACTAAACAACAATTGAAAAAAAAAAATGGTAGAAAAGTGAAATAATTGAAATGAACCTTGGATGAAGCAGATTTGCAGTTTCGAAATACCAAAAAAGATGTTCACAAACACATATTTTACAAATCAATTCCGCTTCATTGAAGAGATATTCCAAATTTTCTGTTTTCTAGATCTTATAGGAGTTTCTGGGTTGCATACTTCATTTTCATCTTAGCAAGTTTGCCAGAGAATCAATATTAGAAACGCTACCACACTGATAATAAGCATGCAGCATGGAATACTGGAAAAATCTCATACCTTCATGGTTGAGTTTCCGTTTTCAAATTCGGCAAAAATACCATAATTCTTGAACGAACCGCGTGTGTACGTAGTTAGCGATCCTAGCGCACGACTTTTTGGTAGAGCTATTGTAGGTTGATCTCTCAGCTAAAGACTCCCTAGTACAGCTGGAATGAACCATATCCCAGCACAACAACTTTCAATGGACCAAGATGTGGCTCAACGATTTTCAATAGGCCAAGTTCCAGCCTAGTAAGGCCTACACGGGCCAAGTTTAAGCCTAATATCATCTGAATCAAGTCTATCCTAACAAGTTTCCAGTGTGGCTGGAATTGCGAATGGACTGAGTTCTAGCACATACTAACCATTTTTCAGGGGGCCTAGTTCCAGCTCGACGACTAGCTAGGAGAGGATGAAATGAGCCGAGTTCTATCTTAGAAACCTGATGGTAAATCAAGGGTGAATCAATTATAACCTGATGACTAGCCTGTATTATGGATGGACCTAGTTCTGTTTTTTCAGTTCCAACATAAGAGTTTTCAAGAAAACCGGAATTGGCTGAGTTCAGCCTTACCGTAGTGTCGTTGAACTGGAACTTCGCTCATTCCAGTCCGACTGCAAAGTTGTTGACCTGAAACCCGGTCCAATCCAGCCTTACTGGAAAATCGAGGCTGGATTTTGATTTTTCCTCCGAAGTCATTAGGCTTGAACTTCTGAATTATTAGGTTACGCTTTCTAGGAAGAGATTAGGTTAGAACTCAGATCATACTAGCTTTACCGGAAAGTTGTTTGGCTGGAGGTCGGCTCACTCCAATCCTACTAGAAAGTCGTTGGGTTGGAATATTGTCAATTTCAGCCTTACCAGAAAAATGTTGGGCTGAAAACTCGATCGATACTAGTCATATTTATACAACGACGTTTTTACGCTGGAACTCGAACCAAACTGGCATTATCATGAATTCTGATATCAGGAATGAATGGAACTTAATAAAGTACCGTGGATCGATGTTTGGAGATCGATCGACGGAGAACTTCTAGAAGCGATTTTTGTTTTTCAACCATCCGAAAAAGGATTACATAATTAAAGAATTTAAAAAAAAAAAAAAGATAACTATTTCAATCGATAATTCATAGAAACTAAATTTAACCAATATACGTAGTTGAAGCGCTCCAAATGCTGACATTTTTAATCTCAATTCATTATGTTTTTTTCTCTCGATTTAGAAGATGATGGAATGATAAAAATGTAACGAAAGAAGTCTCATTTTTTTTCAAGAAGCACGTATGTTCCATCAAGTAATGCTACCGTACCAATTTGAGTGATAAAACTTACAAGCAGCTTCATAAAAATAAGAAATATTTCGCCTCAATACAAAATAAATAAAAGTAAAATGAGCAGCTTTACTCGGAGACGCTGCTTCCTCCACAGCTATAGTACTACAGTATTTTTCTGGATGTTTAAAATGCACTTCATTTTTTGTTACCCACATTTCTAGTAAACACAGTTCTTCAACAGCAGTCGTACTTAACAACACTATTTCTGTTTCCTTCACTTTCTTTCGGAAGGGTAGAATTTCGTCTTGTTTTGTTTAAAAAAAAAATAACCATTTTTACGTCTTCGTGGTGTACTCTTTTTTCCTCGAATTATCGGGTCTCATTCTCCGCGCATTCTTCATTTTTTCAAATCTTTCTCGTTTTATTTTTCAGCGCACTTTATCTTACAAGATGTGGTAATAAATTTGCATTTTATTCACGGCCGGCACTCGCTGCGACTATAGCGCACAGCGATATTTCAACATTTTCGATTTTTATGCTTCACACAGTGAGTTTTATTAAAGCCTCGCTGAATCATCCACATGATGAGCAAGGAGCTACAAATAAGATCTAGAAATTCAGTTTCCTGATGGTATTGTTGAGATAATTTTGTGCAGGTATACTTTGGTTGGCTCGACAGAATAAGAAAAATTATTCCAAAAAATAACTGTAAAAATATGGTATTTTACATACTTGTCTGAGAGTTTCGGAGGGAGCCTCCTTGCAAAATGAACTCTAACTGAAGACCTGGTTGCCGTTTTTGAAGCATACAATAAACACTTCACCTGCAAAATCAAAAATGAACAAATTTTTAGTTTATGCAAAAGTACATAAGCGTTTTCTTTTCGTTGCACACTTGATAAATTGCAAACCGAGGGATCTTTTGACAAACCTTGATACACAAATAGAAAATTGTTGTATCGCTCTGGGTATAGCGACAACATACCTGACCTGACTTGTGGTTCTCGCAATCGAAAATATTATAGATTTAGGAGATATAGAGACCGCCATATTATGCAGGGTTATGTTTCCGGCTGCATATCTGTAGTTCTGTATGAACGATTTCATGGCGAACAAATTAAAATTTCAAAGTTTTGAATATAGGTGAGTGCCAATCAGTTGATATTACTTTTGAAGTATCACATCAAGCCCCGCGTCAAAGCTTCCCGAAGTTCTCCACCTCTATAGCCTTTCTAAAATCTGCAAAGTAGTACTCTTCTAAGCCATTATTTTGTGACATTGATCCTCTACCCAGCTTGTTCGAAGTGTGCAGGCTTCCGCCCTCTGTTTGGTATTTGCTTTACCCTGAACACGAAATTCACGACGCTAGACTTCGCGAGACATTTGCGAGTAGTAGAGCATCAAAAAATACTTTCCCACGTTATAAAGCCAAAGCAAAAAGAAAGTGAAGCTTAATGAGCGTGATCTGTATTAGGGAATTCGAACTCGGAAAACGACGCACATATAGTGGGCCGGAAAAGAGAGTCTTCTTCACTCACTCAGACCTCCCTCTCTCCCAACTCCCATTCCACGATAAGACCCAACACGCGAGGATTCTGAATGATATTGACCTGGGAAGATATCGACTTAAAATGAAACCTGGTCATCAAAGGGAAGAGGGGTTGTGATGGGATATTAGCCTGTCTCACTGTTCTTCTAAATTACTGATGACGTCGCAGCCAATATGCGGGATGAAATACGATACTAAGTAATTTTGTTTTCTTTATGTTTCAGCGAGTAGGTTTCTGAGATGTACAAAACCGATTAAAATTGTTTTGTGAAGTTTCGGTGGTAGGAGAGCGCAAGGTTTAAAGCAAGCTAGTTTATCCTTCTAAAAAGAGAGTTGCTGTAGGATAGCCTGTAGCCTTGTAAGAATGAATATTGATATGCATACCAATCTGTATTATCCGCACTATACCTGAGTGCATACGATGAAATATTTATCATGTTGTACGACACGGACCGGGAAATATCTCCTCGAGGAAGGCTCTCTCTCTCAATTTTATCTAACCCAGAAAAACTTCTATAATCTAATCTAGACAAATTTCTATAACATCTAGTCTAGCAAATTCTTCTAACTTGGGCTGATGACGTCATCTCCTAGTTCTGTTCTCAAGTACCTCATATAGATGTACAAATATAAGCTCGACGGTCAAAAATATTTAAAGTCAAAACCGCCCCTCCGGCACCGGTATCTGCGTCGGTAGTCCAGAGAGCTCGAATTGAGAGTGGCCTGGCTCCATTTCTCCTGGGGTTCTGCGCGCTGTACAATGTCCTTCAATGAGACCACTACAGGAAACGTTGCGTGTCTGTACCTTCCCTCATCATAATTAATATGGCTCGTACGCACGAGGAGAATATTGTATTGATTTACTACAGGAGTCTACCCTACTGACCGAGGGAGCACTCAGCACTCAACCTGGAATTCAGATAGTCCTGTACCATGGACGTATGCGTATCAACTCCTCCACCAGAGCTTTCAGTCACCATTGGGAACCCACTAAGAGCTCACCAGCAATGCTTCGCGACTGTGGCTTCTCCGGCGGATGTTTCTTCCTCTTCCTCCTCCTCCTTCTATTTTTGGCTATTGTCTTGTGCTTGCCCTTTTTTCTTCTGTTGGCGCTGGCTCCCTCTTCAGCGCCCTGTACATAGTGGTGCTGGTGCTGACGAGAAGTGATGTGGCAGCAGCAGCAGCAGCATGGGGGATGGTACACGTAGATGTGAGAGGCCATAACGTGGCTCTACATCTGCCGCTCCCATTCCGCGTTCATTTTCTTCTTCATCACCTTGGCGGCAAATGTAGATACATGGCTCCATGCCTGCGTTGTTCTGAGCATGCATGGAACTAGATTACTAAGGGCGAGTTCTTCATCTTCCCCGATCTCAGCGAGAGACCATTTCAGCTCACCCGGCTCACGTCTCCACGCCTCACACTTGAAGATGGTGCATGTGATCCATCATTCCGCTCCTGACAGTGTGAGCACGACGGTTGCTCAACTTTCCCCATTTTGTGTAAGTACTTGTTGAAGCACCCATGACCACTCATCATTTGTGTAAGATGAAAATTCGACAACTGGCCATGGTCTCGGTCCACCAACTGGTCAAGATCACGTATTAGCACGCGGGTCCACTCGCCCTTTCCTGTTTGGGCGAGTCGCTCTTTCAACTTGGCAAGCAGGGAGCGTCTGGCCTCCTGCTTGACTCGCAAGGCTTGTCTTCTTCTTTGCCTCGAACACCACTGCTCGCTCTTCTGCCAGCAGATCAATTGGCGGTGCCCGTGCTAATGTGCAAAGAGCATCCGTCCATACAGGGCGGTAGGTACCAACACATCTAAGCGCAGAGTTAGATTTTTTCCATCTCTCTTCTTCTGTATGCGATCTTCATGGAGCCGTCCCACACTGGGGCTACATTGCTACGCTCAAATAGAGTCTTCTTATAGCTTCTCTAGGTCCTCCTTGGTTCGACATTAAGTGGGACAAACGTGTCACCACCCCGGCAGCTTTCTCCGCCACCATCTTAAAGTGGTGACGGAAGCTTAGCTTACTGTTGAACCAGAGTCCCAGGTACTCTAGTACTTTCTTAGTCTCAATAACCATAACTTGCAGACGAAAGGCGGGTGGATTAAACTTTCGACGGGTCGTGAATATAATGTCCTCCGTCCTTTCTACTGCCAAGCTTAATCCGGTAGACTCGATCCAACGGGTCACAGCCTCTAGCGCCTGGTTCACCTTAGTCTCCACCTCGGCAACACTGTCGGCAGAGCCAAGCACCAGGGTATCGTCGGCATAGCGTATAAGCTGTACCCCTGGTGGTAGCTTGATCTTTAAAAGGCCGTTGAATGCGATGTTCCCAGAGTCCTGGGAAACATCGCATGTTACACTTTGCTTCATTGTGCTAGCAGACGTCTCTGCTTCGATATTTCTGCACTTTAGGTAACTGCAGATGATCCTTAGCAGGTAACCAGACACCATCGCGTTTTGTAGCATCTTTAAAATCTTCTGTCACGGAATGGAATTAAACGCATTCTCTATATCGAGGCTGACAGCTGCGCAAAACTGTCGCTTCTTCACTGCCGCAGAAGCTACCTTCTTCAGTTTGATTGCAGCATCTGAAGTACAGCGTCCAGCTCGGAAACCGTACTGACTCCCAGAAATTATCTCCTCGGACACTAAGTGGTTCTCCAGCCGCGTTACCATCGCCCACTCAAATAACTAATTATAATACGTATACAGGGTGTCTACTGAAAGGAAATTCTAGAAATACTTGACTTTTACTTGACCTTTTTTCAAAGTAAGCAAGTCAACAAGCAAGAAAAAAAAAGTCAAACTAGCTAAAAATACTGTTTTCTATTTTTTTTTTTAGCGGAGAACCCGCTATTCCTTTTGTTGAGGGTATGTACTTCCAGAAAATTTTCGTCGCGCGAGCGGTCCGAGGTTTTTGAAGTCACGGGGAAGGGGGACTTGAAAAAATGTCCACTCTCGAGCTATACCCTATGATAGAATTTTCTACACGGTGTGATTTTTGGGCTCGACAAAAAATGCGGAAGGAATGAAAAAATGGCATCTGTTTGCGCCATTTCAAAATGGAAATAAACGCTGACCGGGAAATAAAAATGAAACCCGGGAAATATGATGATGGAACGACATGTATATATTTTGAAAACGAGAAAAAAAAGGCGAACGCCAAAATGAAAGGCTCTAGCCGGGTAAGGGGGAAAATGGCCTTGTTTGGAAAATGTTTCAAATGCCCGTCAAAATGTTGTCCCCAATGAGAAAACTCGAAGTCCAAAAAATTGGGCCCATCCGCTCACCCACATGGGCTGCAGAGCCATTTTTGGACCTAAAATCCAAATGGCTATATCTCAGCCAATAGCAACGAAACTTCGGGACATTTTAGTATACGTGAACGTTCATTAATGGTATTTTTTTCAAAAAACAACATTCATATTTTTCCCAGTTTCTAGCTATAACAAAACTTCAAACTTGAATTAAAAAAAAATCGGGGGGAGGTACCTGGGAAAAATCATTCATTTGAAGCGCCATACCCTCTACTACAACATACATGAGTACCACAGTCCTCGGTGAGGTGCAACATTCCCAAAAAAATCAATATTTAATGAATTTCTGTGATTTTTCCATGAATAGCGGGGTAAACTATGACTGCTACCGCAATAGACCGCGAGAAATCAATAGTCAATGTTCGAGCAGAAAAATACGTACTCCTCTGTGGGATGAAATGGGAACCAAAAATATATTTTTAGTATTTCGTTTATCGATTTGGTCAATTCTTATGTAAACACGTCCACCGATTAGGTGGAGTACGTTGGATCGAGAAAAATAGTTGAAAAATTCTCCAGTCGCTGGAACAGTCTGAAAATAGAAGAGAAGTGAGAAAATCCACTTTTTCACTCTGGAGGACCGTGAGTTTTGGTTTTTCATTCATCAATTCGTTCAATTCCTAAGTAAACATCGACGCCAAGTTTGAAAAAAATAGTCAAAAAATTCTCCAGCCGCTGTAATGGTCTGGAAAGGACAAATAATTGAGAATATCGAATTTTTTTACCTGGGGGACCGTGAGTTTTGGTATTGCGTTCATCAATTAGGTCAATTCTTCTGTAAACACATCCGCCGAATCCGAAAAAAATAGTCAACAAATTCTCCAGCCGCTAGAACCTTCTGGAAAGGACAAATAATCGAGAACATCCAATTTTTCACTCTGGAGGACCGCAATTTTTGGTATTTTGTTCATCAATTAGGTAAATTCTCAAGTAAACACCTACGCCAAGTTTGAAAAAAATAGTCAAAAAATTCTCCAGCCGCTGTAATGGTCTGGAAATGACAATAAATCGGGGAAATCCACTTTTTCACCCTGGAGAATCGTGAGTTTTGGTATTTCATTCCACAATTCGTTCAGTTCTTATGTAAACATGTCTGTTGAGTTTGAAAAAAATAGTCAAAAAATTCTCCAGTTTCTGGGATGCCCTGGAAATAGTAAAAACTCCACGTAATCCACCTTTCCAACATGGAAAACCGTGATTTTTCATATTCTGTTTATCAACAAGGTCAATTCTTATGTAAATACATCCGCCGAGTTGGAAAAAAGTAGTCAATAAATTCTCCAGTCGCTGGAACGATCTAAAAATGGTACCAAATCCAGAAAATCAGCTTTTTCAACTTGGAGAGCCCTGATTTTTGGTATGTTGTTTATCAAAAAGGTCAAATCTTATGTTAATACCTTCGCCTAGTTTGAAAAAAATAGTCCATAAATTCTTCAGTCGCTGGAATAGTCTGAAAATGAAAAATTGAAAATATCTGCTATTTGAACTTGGAGAATCGTGATTTTTATATTCTATTTATCAATAAGGTCAATTTTTGAGTAAATACATCTCTATTTCGAAAAAAATATTCAATAAATTCTCCAGACGCTCATTGGTATGGTCGATTCTTCTAAGAACACTTACGCCGAGTTTTAAAAAAATTGAAAAAAATTCTCCAGTCGTTGGAACGCACTGAAAATATTAAAAAATCAAAGATACACACTTGCCACTATGATTTATGTGTTACTTTTCCTCCCTCGAGTCGCAGCGGTACAAATTGTGTTATTTGTCCTTTCCAGAAGGTTCCAGCGGCTGGAGAATTTATTGACTATTTTTTTCCAACTCGGCGGATGTATTTACATAAGAATTGACCTTGTTGATAAACAGAATATGAAAAATCACGGTTTTACATGTTGGAAATGTGGATTACCTA
Organism: Aspidiotus rigidus; assembly: GCA_035079385.1. Classification (NCBI taxonomy): domain Eukaryota; kingdom Metazoa; phylum Arthropoda; class Insecta; order Hemiptera; family Diaspididae; genus Aspidiotus; species Aspidiotus rigidus. The sequence continues at coordinate 14,958,694 of JAVHKY010000054.1, read as the reverse complement.
GAGTTTTTACTATTTCCAGGGCATCCTAGAAACTGGAGAATTTTTTTATTATTTTCCCATCTCGGTGGATGTATTCATATAAGATTTGCCGTAATTGATGAATGAAATATGAAAAGTCGCAGTTCTCCAGGTTGAAAAAGTGGACTTTCTCGATTTTCTGCTATTTCCAGACAGTTCCAGCGACTGGAGAATTTTTTGACTATTTTTTTCAAACTTGGCGTACATGTTTACTTGGGAATTTAACGAATTGATGAATGAAATACCAAAACTCATGGTCTTCCAGGGTGAAAAAGTGGATTTTCTCTAATTTTTGTCATTTCCAGAACGTTCCAGCGACTGGAGAATTTCTTGACCATTTTTTTTTCAAACTCGGCGAACCTGTTTACGTGAGAACTGACCTATTTGATGAATGAAATACCAAAACTCACGGTCCTCCAGGGTGAAAAAGTGGATTTTCTCACTTCTCTTCTATTTTCAGACTGTTCCAGCGACTGGAGAATTTTTCAACTATTTTTCTCAATCTAACGTACTCCACCTAATCGGTGGACGTGTTTACATAAGAATTGACCAAATCGATAAACGAAATACTAAAAATATATTTTTGGTCTATCAACATTCCCATTTCATCCCACGGAGGAGTGCGTATTTTTCAGCTCGAACATTGACTATTGATTTCTGGCGGTCTATTGCGGTAGCAGTCATAGTTTACCCCGCTATTCATGGAAAAATCACAGAAATTCATTGAATATTGATTTTTTTTGGGAATGTTGCACCTCACCGAGGACTGTGGTACTCATGTATGCTGTAGTAGAGGGTATGGCGCTTCAAATTAATGATTTTTCCCAGGTGCCTCCCCCTCCCGATTTTTTTTTCATTCGAGTTTGAAGTTTTGTTCTAGCTAGAAACTGGGGAAAATATGAATGATTTTTTTTGAAAAAAATACCTTGAATGAACGCTCACATATACTAAAATGTCCCGAAGTTTCATTGCTGTGCGATCATTATTGGCTGAGATATAGCCATTTGGATTTTAGGCCCAAAAATGGCTCTGCAGTCCATGTGGGTGAGCGGATGGGCCCAATTTTTTGGACTTGGAGTTTTCTCATTGGGGACAACATTTTGACGGACATTTGAAACATTTTCCGACCAAGGCCATTTTCCCCCCTTACCCGGCTGGAGCCTTTAAAAACAAGTCTCATGCGAGTTACAAAAATTAGCACAGTAGCAGTATTCACTGAATATGTAAAGCTTTCTTTGCTTTTGACGGTTTGCCTCTTTTCATGCGCCGGCCGATCAGCACATTACAAGCTTCGATGGGAGGGGTAATCAATTTCAACCGAAGTGCTTAAATAACAGATAGAATGATGATAGTTTGCCAGGAGAGAGTGTGGGAGTTATTGGTGAAGATGGAATTAAACAGGGAGAGGAGATAGGTTCTGGATCATAGTCGAATGAAGGTTATCCAATCCAGGGGAGGTATTTCTTAGGTTTTTGGTGGCGGTTGTCATGAGTTTTTCCTCAAAAAAAAAAAGATCTCTTGAAGGGAGGTCGAAGGATATATGTGAATTTTCTTCTTGTAGTTTGTAAGATAAGAAGGAAAGATCATAGTCGGAGTTAGAATAGACAGTGAAAACCCACCACATTCTTCGATATTATAACCTTGTACTGCGACTATTCCAATTCTTTTAAAAAGCTGGATTCACCCACTAATTTCCTGGGCTGTCTGTAATCGATTTCACCCCTGCCATTTACCCACTCGTCTATTTCTCAATTTGCTACCCCAAGACTTCTACGCCTTCCCTATTGCCATTGCGGTCTCCTCGGTCGAATGTAACATTTTTTTCTTCATCATTGCTTTCTACCGACCCCCTTTCTCTCGTTATATTGTGCTAACTTCAGGTACTGAGATTTGAACGCACACGCTTCTTCTAGAAGAAATCTCGCGTGCTGCATAAGTGCTAAACAAAATAAAATTTATTTTCGCGTTCCGAGAGAAATAGGGAATATATTTTGTGACTTGTCTGAAAGAAAGAAATATGTACGTTATATTTTCTGGTGAATTATATTGCGCGCTACGTATTATAAGACATATTGCGTAGCCCATCTTATGGGAGAAAAATTTCATAGAAAATATCGTCGGAACATAATATCTCCGCGCATATAACAGTAGACTATAGTCGAGGACGAGGAACCAACGTAAGTTCTACATCAAATTACAGTAATATCCGTTATCTTATGTAACAATGTTCATTCGGCGAAAATACGACAACTTAAGGACAATTACTTCGCGTATCGTCCTGCTGTAACAATTATTGTCGTCATTATGTGTCCCATTAGAGGTAAGGAAGTAAAGTAGATACGTTCGAGAAAACACTCTCTAGTGCACCGGCGAATTACGTCAATTTGTTTGTTGTCTTTTGCGGGTCTTTTAGCACTCTTCTGTCGTTTTGCAAGGCATAAAGTAGTGACGGGAACAAATTATGAAAATGTATACAATATTGAAGTCAATTTACCGTCTTATTTTCGATTGCGAATTTCGCTATAATTTTTAGGCCAGGAGAAAATGTCTCCGCGCTATATAGAGAAGGAAAGTGTTCTGCTACAGTAGCGCTGAATAACTTATGATAATTTTTTTTTTCTGTTTCTTTTATTCTACGTAAATAAAAAAATTGAAACAAAAGTTACCCGATAGCTGCGGTAAAATTCAACATGGGGTATCTTATTTTCATGCGTCGAACATTATTAGATTTTCGTTAGAGCATAACAAACATTTCTAAAAAGAATTCATATCTTTGTACGCATGTGGTACATATACCTATATAATAAAAGCTCTTCCTAAATACGATGTGAAAATTTCGATGGTTTTTGGAGAAGCTGATCCTTGTGTTAGGATAGAATATAAATAGAATATAATGCTGCATTCACAAGTTTGCGAATAACTTCGTTGGTGTGTATAAAATAAGAAGTTTTATAGAAAATTTTCTTCTCCAAAGTCGTGAAGAGTTCACTATTTTGTACTGGAAAATACAAAAGTAAGTGTACACTGAGAGAAATATTCGTAGCAATTTTTACAGAAATGGTACTTGAGAAAAGTGACAAGGTAGAAATTCTGTAAATACAACATACAAAATCAGGAAAAATTACAGAGTTGTAAAGTAAAAATAACCATACAGAATAGGATAAATTACAGATTTGTGTAAGTAAATATTCATTCGTGGAGAGAGTTTGCAATTTACAGTTTTAGTCTGTAAAATTTTCTCATCTAAAAGTAAAAGTTACTATTCAAGGGTGTACAATCTCGAAAAAAATAATTGTTCTGTCTTTACCATCTTATTCTGTAATTTTTCGTCCCCTGTTATATTTTGTCTGTAACAATTACTTGTATTACTGTATACTGCGGTCACCCATCCAAGTACTAACCCTGCTGAAAGTGACTTACCTCTATCATGCGGGTGCGAATGTCGGGTTTCTTCGAGCCATTGTGTTCCAACATGCGTTGGTATATGATTTCTTCATTTAAAGGTGGGTAGGTTACACTTCTGTAGTTTAATTAACTTTTTTAGTGGCGAATTATTTTTTTGATTGAAAAATTTCCAACTTACGATGGTAAAGCGCGATTTTACCCACAATAGCAATCTTTACCATTATTTTTTGAGAAAAATACCTCCTGACACGAGCGATTAAAGTAAAAATAATATTCCTTTCAAAAATGAAAACAAAAAAGTCTCATCTTCATTACGTATTTTGTGTTTTGTGTTAGGTTTTGTTGTTTCATTGAATCAACATAATTATTCTATTCATTTGTATACTTTTCTAAAACAGTTTATCTAAACGAAAGAAGATGCTTGAGCTTGAAACAAAAATGTGTGTCCTACATATTTTATCTCGCTTGTTCACCTATAATAAATCTGATAAAAAAAGCAAAAATCATTTTTTTATATTTTTTGTTTCTACAAAATTTCAAGAATAGGCTGCCTATCTAAATGAGTTAATCAATAAGTGTGACTGGTTTTGCGAAAACATAAAACTTAATTTTGAGAAAATTGCGAAAGAGAAAAAATCATTACACATATTTCCATGGTACATGATTGTTTTTTGTTTTGAACCCCTCTAATTATCCCAATTTTCATGGGCTAAGCTAGCTGATCGCTTGATGGATTCTCCATCTCCATTTTGATAAAAATCCGCTAGTATCTCAAAAATCATAATTTTTACCCTAAGGTATCTTAATTTTACAAAACCCGTCTGCACAAATATAATTTTTAATCCAAGTAGACAATAGATGTACCATAACCGACTACTGGCTACTCAAGTTTGAAGAAAAAAGTTGATAAGTTGTTACAGTTTGTCTCAATGATTGTGCATTGATAAAAAAAAGATATATTTCATCGTGCAATAATAATTATTGATACAAATAAAATTATTCGTTTTTCATTGAATAGTCGTTGATTATTTATAAGTAATTTCTAGCCCAACTTTGTCAGAAAAATCAATCGTCATTTTTTGATATTCCTTATTCGAGAAAAAAAAAAAAGAATTCAACAATCTCAAGACTCTGTATTGATATAGACTTCTTACGGCAGGCACTGTAATCTCCCTCCTATCTTTTTCTGGACTTCAATTCTGATGAATTTGGGTTATAATAGATCAGAGACATACCGAGTACAGAAAATTTTTCGATGGATGTAGTTTTTTCTAAGTATCATTATTTTTTTATCCAAGTAAAAAAGTGAGTGAGAAAGATAGTAAAAAGCAAGAAAAAAATTGAAATGGAAGGACTCATCCTCCATATCCTTCCCCCGTATCTACGCCACTGTAATCCATTTACGACTGAGCTCTAAGAGGAAAAAATGCTGCTATCGAAAGGTATTTCTTGCATTACCTTTTTTAGGAAAAATTACAGATTCACAAGTAAAACACGCGTTTAAACGTACATTCTGTAAATAATAGTGATCGTGCACTGATTTTATTGATTAGTGTATGCGGTGAAAAATACTATCGAAACATTAGTTACAGTCTTTCATGATGTATACTGTAAATAATACAATCTTTGAATTAATAATTACTACTCGAACTGTACCATACTATCAAATTCTGTAATTTTTCCTCCTCTGTTCTTGAACCAGTACTATTTTTTGAATGAGAAAATCATAAACCAATGGAGTAAATTTTGATAAACGCCTAAATTACTGAAGAATGCTGTGATTATTCCAGCACTTCCATTAAATTTTACAGATTTTCTATTCAATTTTACTATTCTGCGGTAAAAAATTACAGTTTATTTCTCTCAGTGTAGTCATGTGTGCGGCGAACAAGTCTGCAGTACAATGTAAACGTCGTGGTTGTGATTGCAAAAAATCTATTCTCCTTTTCTAATGCACATACAGTCTATGTATCTGACGAAAAAAAAACTAATCAAACTGAGTCATAGTCCAGAGTGCAATATTTTTTTCAATTCCAATCGAATATAAATTTTATGAATTTCCGATTGCTTTTATCAGCATCCTTCTATCCTTTTTTTTTTTTTTTTCGAAAAATAAAAGCTCACACAATACCTGTAGGGACTCAATATAACACAATGACGAACGAGAGTATGAGGCGAAACTGAAGTAAAGATAATCTTCAATAATTTACAATTTCAACACTTTGAAGCCAAGCGTGGTTTTAACTACTTTGAAGCCTATAATTTAGCTTACCAAGCAGTACATTAATACTAGACTAAGAAACCTCTACAAAAACACAAGGTAGACTAAGATTCTAGGGGCTTCTTAGGAACTTCAGACCACAGTGAAGAGGGAGATTGGCAGATCCAGAACTAGCTTGCCACTACGAAAAAGGAAAAACAAAAATCATGTCACCAATCCGCAAACAAGCACCCAGGTCCGTGTCTTTCACCCCTGTTCTTGACGGCGCTTCTTTCAAATTTTTAGGGAGTCATTTTCGGTGACGGTCTAGACCGGCTTGAACATCTAATTGCCAAGGACAAGTAGGTACAGCTCTGATACCAAAACTATGTGTTCCGTAATACCTGCGACTATGGTTCAAGAGCGCGGTTCATCATATTGAAATGAACGTTACGCCATTGCTTGCTAGGCCCCCAGACTGAAGGATCTAGTATGGATACAAGTCGACCGCGTACACCGATTAATGTTGTTATGCTACAGATGGTTGTACCAAACCACAATGACCGGGTAGCTGGCTATAAAGTATATGATTGGCGAGGGCCATCTTATGATAATTAAAAGAGACCAAACTGTTCGCGCCTACGATACTCGAGCGACCTCCCGCCGGCGAAGGAGACAAGGCAATATTTCTGCGAAAGAAATCGATGGACAAATGAAGCCAAAGTTGATCCAGTTGTGAGGAACAGCAGTGTACCAAAACCAGTTGGCCAAAATCAACAGAAAACATACTACCGTCATGTTTTGGGCTGGGTTACGGCCTCAGTGGCCATGAAATTTTAAATCGGACTAAAATAATCAGTATTTTTGAAGAAATAATAATTTATAAAAAATTATTCTGGAAATCGAAGTAGGTAATATTTTGTACGCCAAAAGAAAGGGTTCTCGACAAAAATTTGGGAACTACAAAAAAAGAGAAATTCATACACAATCAAAGAACGTTTGAACGCAAAAATGATGAGAGCCAAAAAAAAAAAGAAGTTGAGTGCAATGAAGAGGACGTACGCACGAAACTAATTATTTTGAACAAAATGAAATAGATATAATATTTGTACTATGAGCGAGTTGGAACGAAAAAAAAAAAAAAAAATGAAAAATAACATTATAATACAATATAGAAGTGACTATTGCGTCAGAAGGTCTTTTTTCGCTTTCTGAGGCCTGCCTCTCTTCCTTAACTGACCAAGCGGCACAGTTTTAGCTTCGGAACACCTACAATTGATTCGGTTCTCTAAAATATGACCAGAAACATCTAACGACGACATACTCGACGGTTAAAACGTACGGAGTAATTTGAATAAAGCCACAGAGATGAAAATACACCGGAGCGCTTTCGATTAAAAAACCATTGTCAACGGGGACGTGAAAGCAACTGAACCAACTCCGGCCGACAACAAGAACTACCGAGGAGGACATGACTGAACTAGCGAGTCATCACAATGTGCCTTCAGGTATGTACCTGTTGAGCACATTTAGGTTATCGTTATTCAGATGGCGAATAATTTCGATGTCTTCTAGCGCGGTACGTTTGAAAGCCGAGGACTCTCTATGGAGGAGGGACTCGGATCCCTCTATGAAACCATGGCCAGTGGTAATAAGATGGTTCGCAACTGCCGAATCATCCAATTTCTTCTTTTCCCACGCCTTCCTTTGCTCATCTATTCTAATTTTGAGCTGACGTCCAGTCTCGCCTACATAGATTCCATTACAATCATTACACTCAATTTTGTAAACCCCGCTTCTTTCGACCAGTGGGGTGGGGTCCTTTAACTTAACGAACAAACTTTTTACAGTGTTCAGATTGTAGAACACTGGCCAAAACCCAAATGGGCGGAGGACACGACTTAATTGGGAAGAGAATTTCCCCAAAAACGGAAGCCTAATCCAACGTTTCCTACTATCTGACGCTGGATTACGGGGGAGGGAGGTAGTGGAATCAAGGCATTTCCGAATCAATTTCCTATGGACCATCAAGTCAATATCCAAGCTGATCTCGTTCACTCTGGCCAAGTGCTTTATAGTCAAAAGCTCCTGTTGAAAAGCGAGCTGACCTGATGGGATACTCGTCAACCGGTGGATATAGCTATTAAAACCGGCATATTTGTGAGCAGCCGGGCAGGAAGATCTGCCGTGGACAGTAATATCGTTCGAGGTATCTTTTCTATAAATGGCGAATTCGTGGGCACCTTCTCTATTAGAGATAGTAAGGTCCAAAAAATTTATAGATGAACCGCCTACTTCTAACGTAAATTTGATGGATGGATATAAACTGTTAAGATACCTGAGAAACTCCAAAAGGAGATCCCGTTGACCGGTCCACAAACACAACACATCGTCGACGTACCTGTGCCAATAATATATATGACCCAAAAACCCCTGACCAGAGGAAAAGAGATCAAGCTCAAATTTAGACATGAAAACCTCCGAAATGAGGGAACCCAGAGGAGAGCCAATAGGGATACCTACCTCCTCAGGAAATTCGAAAAATTTGCCTTCAAATTTGCAAAAGTTGGGAGACCAACAAATATTGAGTAAGTTGAAAGATTCTGCCAACTCTTCGTGACAGATATTAGATTGGATCAAAAGGTCTCCCATATGTTGCATGGCAGTAGCTCTAGGGATACTCGGAAATAAGCCGACGACGTCAAAGGAGCATAGGGTTGAATCAGGCGGAAGAATGGCATCCTTAAGCTTATTAGCCAAAGAGACCGAATTCTTCACAGAGTAAGATGACTCAAATTCCACTCTAGATTTGAACCAACGGTCCAAAAATTTCGCCAAGAAGTACGTGGGGGAAGACACAAAAGAAACGACCGGCCGCATCGGGGTGTCCCTCTTATGAACCTTAGGTAGCCCGTACAATAGGGGCGGCACTGGATTGGGCTCAAGAAGCATTCTTTTAAGCTTAGGGGTCTGAATAATGAATTCACTCGTGTTTATAACACGTCTAACTTCTTTGACGTGATTTGGAAAATTGAAATCCGCATTTTCCTTGGCGCCACACTGGTCGAGAACGTCATAGACCTTGGAGACGTAAGAGGACTTATCCATAACGACAATGGCATTCCCTTTATCAGCCTTAGTTATGGTTAAGCCCTCCTCCCTGACCTTCCTCTTGATCCTCTTAATCACCTCAAAGGCCAGATCATTTATACGAGGGAGGAGGGTATCGCGGACAAAGGCGGCACACGCTTTCTGAGTATTAACCCCAGGCCCAATTTTTATTTCGAGGTCCGCAACTACATTGGCCAAAGTGTTAGCATTATTAAGAGGGGGTAACCCGAATTTTAACCCCTTCTCCAAGAGATACAACTCGTCACTCTCAAACTCAACATTGCTACAATTTATAATCCGCGGTTGAAACTTTTGGATAACGCTGACGTCAGTACTCACTTCCTGGACAGCGGAGGCATTCAAATTTAGGAGGGAGCTAAGCTTCTTATTTTTCTTACGTTTCAATTTAGCCTCAAAAGACCGACATTTTGCGGACCATCTTATTACCACTGGCCATGGTTTCATAGAGGGATCTGAGTCTCTCCTCCATAGAGAGTCCTCGGCTTTCAAACGTACGGCGCTAGAACACATCGAAATTATTCGCCATCTGAATAACGATAACCTAAATGTGCTCAACAGGTACATACCTGATGAGGGTTTGATTGAATTAATTTATGAGTATGATTCACATTGTGATGACTCGCTAGTTCAGTCATGTCCTCCTCGGTAGTTCTTGTTGTCGGCCGGAGTTGGTTCAGTTGCTTTCATGTCCCTGTTGACAATGGTTTTTTAATCGAAAGCGCTCCGGTGTATTTTCATTTCTGTGGCATTACTCCGTACGTTTTAACCGTCGAGTATGTCGTCGTTAGATGTTCGGAAAACCTGTTAGCTTTAGCCGTATGAGCATCCCAAGGCTGTGCTTTCTATCTACCACAAGAAAGTTGAACTAGGGAGGAGAGTGCAATTTGTACAAATACCTAGATTTTTTCCCAGTATAACAATTTTTCCCGGATTGTCATAAATTGGTCCCGCAGTAACGAAAATGAGTCGGTGGGCTCAGTGAGGTTAGATGAATTGATTTTTTTATTTTTTTGGCGTTCAAGAGATTATTTTTTTTTGTGTACGAATATAATACAAATAAAGTATAAACTAGCCGGTGTGAGCTCGTGGGATGAACGCACAAAATTTCAATCAGGCCTATAAGGAGCTTGGACCTACTATAAACTAGGTTTATACTAGCTAAGATGTAGCCTAGTAGAGGCCTAGACTTGTTTAGGCTTAGTATAGAGGAGCGTAGACCTAGTATAAACCTAGTATAACTTCAGTACACTGCACTGATCTAGTACAAAGTAGGCAGGGTGAACTCGCAAATTTCGGTATCACCCACGGGGTAGAGATTTGCACGCGCACGCAAGGTGAACTCGCAAATTTCTGAATCACCTACGGTGTAGAGATTTGCACGCGCACGCGAACGCTAGAGTGAAGGGGGGGGCCACTTGCAAAATTTCAAATTGGGGTCAGGGAAGAGTAAAGACATGAAACATGTCAAAAATTCAATGAACGTAAGAATTTAAGAAATTCATGACGTATTACAAGGAATTTGAGCATGAGCATAGTTCTACATAAGACAAATGAGAGTGAGAGAGGCTTATTGTACTATAGGAAACAGTTGAGAAGCGTAATTTTTTATTTGAGAATATCCTGAACGGAAGAGAAGGTGTTCGATTAAGCAAGCATATTCCATGAGTAGAAGTTTCATTAAAAAGTCAGGATTATGAAATAGACATTCAACCAAGAATGTTATAATTGAAAAGATAGAAGAAATTTTTATCTTACAGAATTATCACTAATGATATAAATCTTTATATTTGAAAGAGAAAAGTTGGTTCGACTGTCGCCTCATTCTGTTTTAGCTTTTTAGGCACACTGTATACCGCTTTATAGTCAACCAACGAGAAGTTCTTGTACTTTGATACGAATGGATTTAAGGGTATTCATTGTGTGTTTTATTTCCTTCGAGTTCGTCATTTGTGCTCCAATTTCGGAGGATCAAATCAATGATGTAAGTGCATACCTACGAGTATGTTATTATAATTGCTACGAAGGTATCTTATGTTGATTTCCTAATATTGTTTGAAGGAATGTGCAAAAATTCGACTTGAGATGAAAAATATCGAGCCAGCCAAAGTCGAAGATGAATTGTATCGAAAAGCTGCAATCGCTCGTATCGAAAAAGAAGAGAAAAAAGTTGGTGACGAGATGGGTCAATTGAGATACGAAAAAGTAAGTCGTGATTTTTCTCTTATTTTGTGAAACCGTGGCCTGAAAAGAAAGGGAAGTGTATAATCAGTGGGTCCGGTAGGTTATTCGAAATTTCTGGTCTGAAAAGGAAAGAGAAGGGTAGAATCATCTCAGTAGTAGATGAAGTGTATTAAAAATTTGCAATGTCGCTTTGAAATTCCTTGAGTAAAACAAGGAAAACTCAAAACTGAGGGTATAAAGCACCATCATTTCTGTGTACCTGAGCAGACTAGTCCAGAATGCTATTTGGGGGAGAAACAGAAAAGAAAGTCGTAATTTTTGTACATTTCGACAGACACTGCAATGTAAGAAGGAATAAAAGGGAGGGTAGAATCATTTCCGTGGATAGGGTACCGCGTATTCGAAATTCGTGATGATAAGTTGAAATTCGAGTTTTTACCGTTCGAAAGAGTAGCAGCTTCATGGCGTGTTTTTTCCGATGAGACCAGATAAATTTTAGAGGACATAAAGTGTTCTCACAATACCTAGCTATGAGCTTAGTTTTTTCGGATTTTCTCATCTCTTTTGTTCATTAAATTTCATCATGAAATTCAAACACGTCAAGGTCATTATGAAACTTCAGGGATATAAATTTGGAAATAATTGTATTATTTTCCTATCTCTTGACGATGTATTTTTAGGATACGTTGACGGACGAAAATCGTTTCTACAAGATGCTGTTGGGGATTAGGAACCGTGTTGACCTATTACTCCAACATTTGTGGCCAACAAATGTACCATACCCAAGTAACAGATATTTTCAAATAATGTTTCTGCTGATAATCGGTCAAAAAAATTACTACGTACAACAATTGAGAAACCTTATTCATAACTGGGGAATGACTTTCGATCAATTTGCGAAGTATGCACAGAGTATATTATACCGGGATGATGCAAATCAACCCATTCATATAATTAGAGCTCCGCCATGTACAGCAGATGAAATAAGAGCAGCCTGCAAGGCGGCCAAAATTGGAGATGACATAACGGAATCAATGTTACATGTCATATTCGAAAAATTGAACATAACAAAAGCAAATAATGGCACCGTTCTGAGTAATGCAAGATTTTAACAAAAACTCTTGAAACTTGTTATAAGTTACATGTAATAACATCGTCACATACTCATATAATTGTATGATTCACTGTTTCAGTTCCAACAAATGAACCAGATTCAACGTATCGTTGTCTTTTCTTATCGAATATTTTATACAACATTAAATATGAAAGTGGTTCAAACGAGAAAAAACCAAGCCCAGAGACTTTATTGGATCAATGTATCGATGAAAAAATAAGAAAATCGGTACGTAAAGTGTCAATTCTTTTTCATCATTTGATAGAATTAATGAGAGGAATGTGATGCAATGGTGAATTCAATCTTTGCAGTTTTTTGATAAGTACGTTGAGGATCGAAAACTGATTGAAAGCATTGAACGTTGGGATAAACCAATAGAAGAAGAAGAACTACCAAATACGCGATCTTTTATGGTCAAGTTTTACAGAATGACTGATGCAGTTGATGCTTTTCTGAAAGTATAACATTGACCAAATTTATAAATTACAAGCCGTAAGCCCGCTAAATATTATAAAATTTCAAATTATTTTCAAAATTCTTGATATTTATTTATCATTAGTATTCTTCTAGTTCAATTTCTAATCTAATTCTTTCAATTTCCAATTTTTCAATTTTATTTTTTTTATCGTTGATATTTTGTTTTACACTTTCAATCTCGTTCTCAATATCTTCTCTGATAGTTGGATGCCGTCTTTCTAGAAAATCCTTTGCGTATTCTTCTTTCTGGGGGTATGCTGAAAAATTTGTCATTTCTTGTGGATTCGTGGAGGAGGTAGATAACTTCCTATATAACGATACACCAAAACTTTTGAAAGTTGTAAATATGTTTGGAACTTCATTACACCCTAAAGAAGTCATTGAAATTGCATTGTTGTATTTACACAAATTATTAAGAAAATGAGAAGATCTATTATCCCTTCCGTCTAATAGTTTTTGAAGAAGATCCAGCACTGAGGGTAGGTAAATCAGGTAATTTAATCTTACCACTCCCACAACGGAAATTCTGATTTTCAGTTTCAAATAATTTTCTATCACAAAATGTGCACGTAATTGCCAGATTCCCAATTGAACTTATACTGGTATACTCTTTCTCAATAATGTACCTAATGAATGGACTATTATTGTTCTGACAATCATTTTCCATATTATTTTCTGATGTCAAATTTTCGGATTTGACACGAGCCCTCTTCCCTTTGTTCGTCAACCGCCCTAGATTTGCTTTCTTGCGTTTTGGCATTCCAATTAGATTCCAATAAAGTGAGGCATCCGTGACTTCGATATTGAATTTTCGAAATTGACGTGAATTGTTTTTCTTTTCTTAGTCCTCACGTTAAATTTGAAATGATGAAAGACAACCACCAATTCTTCAGATAATTGCTAAGCAAAATCTTTATCGTAACCCTACACTATTCGATTACTCATAGTATGGGTATTCAAAACTTCTCCGGTTAAAAAGAACCATTTTCCAAAAATGATTGCCTAGCACATATTAATTTTCGATGAATGTCAACAAAAATGATTGCTTAGCATTTTTAACCAATAAATTAATGAATGATACAGATTTTTCATCTCTTGAATCATTCATGACCCTCATCCCCCCCCCCCCGCCAAGTACAAAGATATATACTACACGCCATTCGCCTGATTTCGTAACTTCAAATTTATTACACATAAACCTTCTCCTAGGCAAGCTAATGCAATGGAAACAAATTCCAAGTTCATAGGTGAAATAGGAATAAAGTTAAATGGATTTGCAATTTTGCAACTTCTCTTTATATAATAGATTTTAGTGATCAAATTAATGGAAATATAACTCCATTTGTTTCAGCTCATAAAACATCCTCGTACTTTGGATGACCAAACTATCGATCTGACATTAAGAAGTTGTGAAGACGTAAATAAAAACAACCCTGACACCGTGATAAGAAAGAGATTCCTGGTTCCAAAAGCTGCTATGTCAGAAATTAGAAGCCATTGCAGACGTTGCAATGGCAGCGGGGAACCCGCAATTCCTTAACTCGACCTCTCAGGTGGTGTGGAACTGAGTTGATAATCTTGTCATATAATTCAAATCGAAATTATCATTCTACATTCCCTCCTATCATATATAGCTCGAGAGTCGAAATTCTTCTAAGTCCCCCTTCTATCATATATAGCTCAAAACTCGAAATTCTTCCAAGTCCCCCTCCTATCATATATAGCTCGGAAGTCACAATTCTTCCAAGTCCCCCTCCTATCATATATAGCTCGAGACTTGAAATTCTTCTAAGTCCCCCTTCTATCATATATAGCTCGGAAGTCACAATTCTTCCACGTCCCCCTCCTATCATATATAGCTCGAGACTCGAAATTCTTCCACGTCCCCCTCCTATCATATATAGCTCGAGACTCGAAATTCTTCTAAGTCCCCCTCCTTTCATATATAGCTCGAGACTCGAAATTCTTCTAAGTCCCCCTCCTATCATATATAGCTCGAGACTCGAAATTCTTCTAAGTCCCCCTTCTAGCATATATAGCTCGGAAGTCACAATTCTTCCTCGTCCCCCTCCTATCATATATAGTTCGAGGCTCGAAATTCTTCTAAGTCCCCCTCCTATCATATATAGCTCGAGACTCGAAATTCTTCTAAATCTTCTAAGTCCCCCTCCTATCATATATAGCTCGAGACTCGAAATTCTTCTAAGTCCCCCTTCTAGCATATATAGCTCGGAAGTCACAATTCTTCCTCGTCCCCCTCCTATCATATATAGCTCGAGACTCGAAATTCTTCTAAGTCCCGCAACCTAACCTGCGGACGCGGACGTTTTCTGAGGATGTAATCTCCTAACAAAATGAATAGCGGGTTCCCCGCTAAAAAGAATGAGATGATGAAGGTGAAAAGAATGATGCTAAAGATGCTAATACTGAAAAGATTCTTCAAAGCTTGAAAGCGTGAGTGAATTTCAAATATTGTGGAAATTTTTTTATTATATTTATTGGGTTCGAGTATTTATATTTTTTGATGAAAAATTGATAGAATACATGTTTGGAAAAACCGTGCATGATTTTACGAGGCTCTGAATATTATTGAACAGTTCTTTAAGATTATGGTACATTGTACAGATAGAAAACTAACTCAACCCCTATCGCCCCAAGCCTTCAAGAAAGAGGTTAAAGTCATTAAATACTTAGCCCAAAAGAATAATATCAACGTTGACATTAGTGGGATGATAAGGAAGAAGCTTATCAGACATACCCTTGGTCATGTTTCGACCTTGAACGACCCTCTCATTAAGGCAAAAAAGATTAGAATAGTCCCTCTTCCTTACCTCCCCCCCCGCTTTACTGATGTGTTGGCTAACCTCCTTAGGGCAAATAATTCGAAACCAGTCTTCTACCCTTACCTCCAAATTGGCAGGCTGTTGTCTAATGGCAAAGACAGTCCCGCCCCCCTCATCAAACTTTCTGGAGTGTAGAGATTGCCCGGCAGTCTACGTTGGTGAATATGGAAGGTCCTTTCGAACCCGAATCACCGACCATGATGACGCCTTCGAGAACAAGAATCCCGTGAAGTCAGCCTTTGCACGGCACCTGTTAGAGGAAGTACACTTAGCCAAGGGAGAAAAGCTGTTACATATTGAAGAGAAACATAGAAGAAGGCTGGCCCTCGAGTCGATCCAAATAACAAAGCATGAGGTACACCATTGTTACCGGGTGATTAATCGAGCAGTAAATGAAGAACCATTGATTACGAATGTCATTATGAGGTCACCGTTCTACACAACTTCAAATATGTAAAGTTCTGTATCCCCTGTGTTAGTGATTAAGAATAGAATTAGAACTTATGTTGTTCAGTTTGTATCATACCTCCGCGTTGTACACTCTCTTGAGGATGGCGAAAGCCGAAAACGTTTAGAGTTTAACAATAAATTAATTTATACGGAAAGTGCAATTTGTCGGTTGAGTCAGTTTTCTATCTGTAGCTCTGAATATTAACATTTCTGGAGAGTTTTTAATGACAATAATGGGTGCTTGAAAAAATTTTTGAAGCATTGGAGCAGGAAAATAGGGTGTAATACCTGGAAAAATCTATAAGATTCTGGGTGATGAATTTTTATTGAGTACCTTACTAAGTACAGACAATTTTCTCAAAAAATACCTGCAATTCGTGTGAAATAATCGCATTATTTTTTGTGAACGTTTCGTGAACGATTATGCTATCTAGAAAAATGATGAAAAATGATTGAACAATTTCTAGTTGGATTGGGTTGTAAAAAGAGTAGAATGGTAGAAATACCGGTCTCTGGGTTGGAGACCCGGTATTACTCTGATTTAGAATTAAGTGTTTTATTTGACTCATTTATAGTGATTTCATCTAGTTTTAAAGAATTGTTTTCATTAGTTAATTTTATTTTCTAAATTGGCTTTTTGGTTTTTACCGACTTTTCTAACTAGAAAAGTGAGGTATTCCTCCCGTAGCAAGGTCAACAGGGGGAGGGGGCAATGAACTTTCTCGACGTTTTAGAGGTCCTAGATCACAACTAGCAAAAAAAAAATTTCAGGTTTCCTTATACATATATATAATTCTTAATAAACAAAAATATAAATGTTTTTTGATTAATAATTATATTTAGATAGATTGAATTTTTTAAAATCATTAATAAATCTAATCATGAGTTATAATAATTTATTTGAATTTCATAATCTAATATTCTCATCATTATTTTCATCCTTCCATAGTGATTCATTAATAAAAATTAAATTTATATTCAAGACAAAAATAAAAATTATTAATAACTTAAATTAGTATTAATAAAAATTTTCCATAAAATAGTTTTGAGTGATTTTTCCAAATAAAAACTTGAATAATTCTTTCTATTAGTAATATTAAATATATTTAATTTGAGGCACTGATTTACAGCGAATTCTCACCCACATTCGAGTTCGCTTCTCGCAATCCTTTTCAGTACATTCACGCTTATTACTGCGTCAACGCGGAATACTGAGAGCTCTAGAATGATCATTTCGAATTTTTTAAAATAATTATGGATTGATTATTGTAAAAAAAATTACGGTGAACAACTTTTACCTTGAAGATTTCTTTCTAAATTATCAATTTAATCCGATATAACGCAAGAATGGCTTGTAAGAACAAAATGAGGTATTTAAATGGCAATTTTTAGACCAACCAATGAACGTAGGGTAACAAATGAATAGCGAATCTTATAAGAAATTTTACGAGGAACAACTTTTGTTTAGAACTTTTTTCGCTGATACACTTAGTTTTCGAGAAAATCGTGAAAAACTAAATTTTGGTGGTGAAGGGGGCCACGGGGGATTTTGTGGGGGGCAGAGTGCGTAGGACTCATCGGTATTTTAATCAGGGAATTATCCTGGCCACATTACAAAAAAAACCTTCTGTCACATTTATGGCCCATAAAAATTCTTTATTGACTGGACTATACGGCTTTCCCATCTGACTTCACTTACTCCTACCGTGTCGATTTGCAGTCTCTTTATATCAATCGTAACATGCCGTTTGTATGGCGATAGCCTTCTTTATATTTTTTGCACACACTTAATTCTTCACCGATAAAGAGGATCCGGGTCAAGTTCGAAATTTTATATGAACAGCCAGAGGAGATCAGACATCGGTAATGTTGAGAGCTCACGTACAAAATTTTTCTTCAAATAAATATAACTGAAGTTCTACTTCTGGGTATTGAGCTGTCATTTGTATACGAAAGAACTAGAGAAAGTTCTTCAAAAGTAGCAAATTTGTAGAGAGAAAGAAAGAGCCGGAACTTGCAGTATACAAAACTTTTCCATTCAGACTCTTATTTTACATGAATAATTCGAGTCTGCCCTCAGTCAAAAAGTATTCCGCTTTCTTTCGGGTAAGATACGTTGATGAGCAGATAAGCTCCGTGATATACAATAGATGTAATCGATTGGATCGGTATTTACGGAAAAATTAATAAGTAAAAATAGAATAGTTCATCTCCTCGAGACTGAATCAATCAAGATTACTACACTAGCGCGCATACCGCGACAGTCAACGTCAAAAACGTTCAAGCGCATCTTTTAATAACCTTTAAGCTTAATAATGAAAAGTTAATCCTCTGAAAAATTAATTTCTTTCTTCCGTCAACGCGAGAGCGACGCAGGCTAAAAGTTCCACAACCTTAAGTATAATGAATAAGAAAAATCAAAGCGCAATGACGTGAAGGAGAAAGAAGAAAAACGAAACAAAAATAAAGCAAAAGTTGAACTAAACTACTTCACGCTTCGTAAATTGGTAACGTAAACGCCAGTAAAAGTGAAACTCACCCACGTACATTTTCGAGCTTTCTACCGAATCAAAGGCAAAACGACTCAAGACTCAGCAGTTGATTCTTGTGATGAAAGGGTGACAAAAACGAGAGCGTAAAAAGGAGGACGGCTGCTGCCGACTATTAAATGCCTTACGTAACGCTCGTACATAAAATTCTATTTCTCGACCTACGCTTCAATTCGATTTTGAGTAACGAGTATACGACCAAAATGTGGAAACTCTCGTCAGTAAATTATTCGAAAGCAGGTCTACGTTCTAGAAACAAGACAGTTCCAGCAGATTTTTTTCCTTCCAGACGATATTTGCATCATGTTGCGCGAATACGCGTGTAGAAAATTTTACAATTACTCCCAGGAGTAAGCGAAACCACGGTGCGTTCTCGAATAAAAGCGTAGAATTTGGTAAATATGATCCTGCAGGTAAGATACTTGGAAAAAGTTCTATTGCCACAATGGGAATACGTGCGAGCTCTCTAGTTTTTGTTAGACTTCTGAACCCTAGAAATCCTTTAATTATCGTCGAGGTTTACCAGTGAAGCGTAAAATTTCCAATAAAATTATATAGTAAAAATGAATATTCTTTTTTGCGTGCAAGATGTAAGAATAAAGTTTTCTACTGTGCGGGGAGAGCCTTCTACTTTTAATTTAAAATTATATACTGTACACATACTATAGGTTGTTGGAATTTATATCAAGGTCGAAAAAAAAAAAGAATACATGAGAATGGACGAAATTTTCTCAAATGTTTTTCATACCATAACACGTTTTGAAATCGGATTTCTAAGACATAAAACAACTGAAGAGAGTGAAGTAAAGGCCGAATAATTATTTGTACAAGTACTTGTAGGAGGGGTCTAATGGGACCAGTGATTGGAAAATCATTCGATCGAATGGGCCACACATGCCTAACACCAGTCTTACCCTCGAGCCCAACTCCACAGCCCACATAGTCGGGCAGCGACTGATGTGGATGGACGCAGGAGAAGGAGAAACTCCGAGAGTAAAACCGAAGGAGAAGTTGAACTCCGCCGTTTGCAGGAAAGATTAATAATTCCCCCGCTTGCAAGTGCACGTTTATAAGGAGCGGAAGAGCAGAGGTATAGTAATGTGGAGAATAGGTCACATCGCTACTGCCATGCAGTGGTTCTCCAAAGGTTAACGGAAGGGAAACCCTCACCAAAAAACCGACATGTTGCTACCTTGCAGGAAAGAGACAAATCTTTAAAAACTAAGGGAGCTCACCCTGGAAGGCAATGGGAAACCACCGCAGTATTGTCCTCAGTTTTTAATGAAATGAGTAAAAGACCGGATAGTGCAGCTGGAGCTTCAGATTCCCAGCAACGGCTGACAACGGTTTTATGAGCTACCGTGGCAATTCCAAAAATCCTAAAAATTGCATCATGGAATGTTGGATCGCTGTTAGGGTAATGCTATGAGAAATTGAATTTAGATTGACTAGAAACGTTAAATCGAGTAACTCCTTTTGTTCTTGATGTCTAAACTTTGCTCAGTACCTTATCCGTCCTTCAAGAAGTAGAGTGAAGGGTGACTGTACGTCAACTACATCATCATAAATCCATTGCTCATGGCTGAGCATTTCGGGATCCGTCATTTTCCTCGACTGTTATTCCGTCGACCATAGCTCTCCACTCCTCTCGGTCCTCGGCATCCCGCACGAGTCGCTCCAGTTTCCGGTCGGTCATTTCTTCTATCTGGTCGAGCCATCTTTTCGGCGAGCGACCTCTAGACCTTTTCCCTTCAACCTTGCCCTGGACGACCAGCTTTTCCAGGTTGTCTCCCGGTCTCCGAACTATATGTCCAAAGAAGCGTAAAATTCTCTGGTAACATATGGATGATAGCCGCTGTTTTACCCGCAGTTCGTTTAGGATCGAGACATTTGTGCGCTTTGCAGTCCATGCTATCCGCAGCATTCTCCGATATGTCCACATTTCGAAAGCGTCTATCCTCTCGCGGTCATTGGCTTTGATTGTCCATGTCTCAGCAGTCAAAATGGGATTGACTAATATCAGAGTCGGCGTTCGTTAATTCAAAGTTTGGAGACTTTCCACATCAATCTGCGGTCAATTTAAAATCGGCCGGATTACATTTTTATAACACTAGATCGATTAAGGGCAATTTATCAACCAATGTACCTATGTTCTAAGCCCGCAGAGTTGTCTTTACTTCATCTCCCGCTAATTCCCTCTCCAAAGTATAGTATTGAAACTTAAAGCTCAGAGCTAAAATTTTGATTTTCAATTTTTCATCTTCTTACTGAGAAAACCTGAAGATGAAGAGAAATTGTGATTTGGTTCCAAGAAAAGGTAATAAGTGTTCAAATATCAATCTGCAGGTACGGGTCTTCCTGCGTCTTCAGAAAGGCCCAAATCTCCAGACTGATATTTACACAATTACTGATTTTTCTTCGAATCAGATGGTTTGGCACGCGGGGTGTTACGTTGCAGCCAGCACTTCACTAAAGCCTCTTCTATTCACTATTTCTTCTTTCCATAGATCCCTGACTAATTAAGTAGTCCCGCGTATTCCCCTTCATGTAGTCAAGTGACTCAAGACGAGCTTTCGCATATTCTGATGAGGTGGTATGGCGACTCTTCCTCGTGATCGCAGTGACTTTTTGGATCTTGTCTGCGCCAGAATTTGGAGAGATATTTCCCAGAGCGGCATAAATTTAATTATTACAATTAAAATAATAATCATCAAAATAAATGATATAAAATTGTTAAATAAATAAATTAATTATAATTACATTAATCGGATTTAAATTCAAATGAATGGATATTGTCCAAAAAAATATTTTTTTGAATATTAATTATTCAAATATCTATTGGATATAAATTAATCAAGAAAATTCGATTAATTAGAATAATTATTATTGATAAATCGATTACCTGTAAGTTCTACCCTGTACGCTCGGTTTACTCGTTGGTTCCGCGATCATACGATCCCTGGTATTGGGATATTTAAGGATTTAGTGTCACTGATTCCTGATTTGAAGTTACAATTTGGGTAATGAAAGTGTCTTTGACTTACTCGACATCAGCCAAACGTTCTTCTCAGGATTACCCTGGGACCTTATCGTGCTAACTCCAAACTTGGCCTATGCGCAGACTTAGAACCTCTCCGCCACTTTCAAAGCCACTTTTTATCCTCTGTCTTCCGATTTCAACAACTTCTAACTAACAAACTAATAAACGCGAAAAACGAATACTCCGAAGGGAGAGTAAACAATGCAAACCACAGGTGTTTATAGGGTGGCCTGTGGCGATGGCCCTAGCATGTACATAGGTATGACAGGCCGTCAACTCCAAATCAGAGTTGATGAACACAGGAAAGCCTGGGAAAAAAGAAAAGTAGGCGAGTCGGCGTGTGCGGACCATTTAATTGAAACTGGCCATAGTCCCAAAGAGGTGTCTGAAGCTCTCCTTCACAAGGAAAAATCGTATTTCAAGCGCTTAGCGTTGGAAGAAATTGAAATTCATCGTCATCGTAATATTGAAGACATTACCGTGTTGAACAGGTACATTCTTGAGGAGGGATTGATTGAATTAGTCTATGAGGATGATTCACATTTCGATGATTCGCTGGTTCAATCCTGACCTCCTTTCCGTTGTTACTCGTTCTTGTTGGTGTTGGGTTCAGTCACTTTCTATACCTTGAGAATGGCTGTTTAGCCGAAAGCGCTTGGTCGTATAATTTTATTGCGGTTCGTGTATCTTCCTCTTTACTCTTGGCGAGTATTTTATTCATAATGAATGACCGTAAACTTGAAAAACGGATTGCTTCTGTCAATGTCGAAAGTTACGAGGAGCCTTCTTGACTCCACCACCTCCCTCCCCCGAGACACGATCCGTGATCGCCGTTTGCGTTGCATCAGTCTCCCTTTCTTGGGGAAGTTCTCCCTCCAATTGGATCGGGCCTTCCGCCGTTTGGCTTCAGACCCGCGTTTTACAACCCTACCACAGTCAAGAAGGCTGCTACTATCCAGCGTATGGGTGAGCTACTCGTCAAAGCCAACATTCCTCATAATGAGTTTCACGAATTCTTCGATCTTCTAAATACTTGCTGGTCCCCCAACTACTGTAAATTTGAAGGTAAATTTTTCGAGTTCCCTGACGAAGTAGGGATCCTCATTGGATCACCACTAGGCTCTCTCATATCCGAAATTTTCATATCTAAGTTTGAACTTGACCTCTTTTCCTCGAACCAGGTGTTACTTAATCATATTCATTATTGGCACAGGTACGTTGATGACGTTCTATGTACCTGGACTGGTCACCCAGACCTCCTTGGTGAGTTTCTGAGGTATCTCAATTCCTGGTACCCTTCCATCAAATTTACGTTGGAAATAGGGGTATTTTCCATTAACTTTTTGGATTTATCGATCTCTATAATAGACGGTATCCATAAGTTTGGAATTTACAGGAAAGATACTACGACCGATGTTTTAGCCCACGGTGGTTCGTTCGGTCCTGTTGCTCACAAGATGGCTGCTTTTCATAGCCTAGTTCACAGACTGACTCGTATTCCTTTGAGTCAGTCTGCCTTCAATAAAGAGTTAATCACAATAAAACACCTGGCCAGAGTGAATGGGGTCAATGTCGATGTTGACGTGATGGTTCGGAGGAAAGTTACGAGGAGCCTCCTGGATTCTACCACCTCCCTCCCCCGAGACACGATCCGTGATCGCCGTTTGCGTTGGATCAATCTCCCTTTCCTGGGGAAGTTCTCCCTGCAATTGGGTCGGGCCCTTCGCCCGTTTGGCTTCAGACCCGGAACTTGAAAAACTTGTACTCGATAGTATTGGGAACTTCGCTGATGGGCTTAGTCCTTATGAAAGCATAAGCTAAGATAAGGTTATGTAGATGTAGGCCTTATATAGGTAGATAAAATATTGGTATATTTATGGCACTAGGCTGATGGTTGAAGTCCACCAACGAATGTGATCAGAGAAACTTTCAGCCGAGTTGTAAGCCTGGCCTTGACCTACTTTAGAGACTTCCCAGTTAGAGCTCCGTACAGGTGAACTACAGCTAGAGGCAAGCCTCTGAAGGAGAGTGTGATGTCATCGAAGAAGACAAACATTTTTTTGAACTTGTGCTCTTAGGCCTTAAGACAGAACTTCTTAGGTCATCAATTCGTTTCCTTCCTGTATATCATTTAGTTTCTTCTCTCGAAGTTGTGAAACGGAACATGCCCAGAAGGAGTCGCGTTTGATTGATCGATTCTGGGTCTTCAACTGAAGATTGTTATACCTTTTGTGTCATCGCTTCCCATCAGTATACCCATGTATGATCATCAAGAAGCTGTGTAAGATTTTGGAGCACGTTACCTTGATTGATCTCCTTCCTCCACCTTTTGAGTCTGATTTACTCTTTTTTAGTATATTCACTCCCCAGAATTCGATGAAGCATCGCACATTTATTCTTCGTTGACCACCCATTCTTTTACTTCATACTGCAATGAAAGGAATTATTGCCACATCTTACGTTTTAAGAGAGCGACACCTACTGACTTTTTCTTGTCTCTTTCTTTATCAATTTCGAAACTTTCGATGAGAGGCGCTTTAGAGGATATGATAAAATTTTCTATTCGTATACTTGTATTACCCGTTCGAAGGACGATTAACCTTAAAACGAACTTTTAGCTTTATGTATTTTACAGAATATTACCTGTAACGTTACAAAAAATTTTTACTGTGCAACAGATACCACTCGGAGAAACGTGCGAAACGTGTTACCAACATGGAGAAATGGAAACTGATTTTCTGACAGTAATTCTCGTGGAGAATGTTTTACGGCTAGGGTAACCATTAAACTAACCATAAACAGAACGAACTGAATGGCGGAGAAGTGAAATAAAATGAAAAATCGTAATTGAAACAGAGCCGTTTTTTCTCGAGAAAGGCCATTCGTTAGAAATATTTTACAACGGGACGAGTGTTAAAATATCTTGAACTTTGTCTAATTAAATAGAATATTCGGCGTAAACCAGATAATATTCTCTTCGCCTCTACATGAAAGTTTCTAATAGACGTTTGCGAAAGCGGGTATAAAATTGCGCGAATGGCGATCGTAGGAGTGAGATAGGATTTAATAGAAAGGTACAAGAGTGTATTTACCTATATAGTTCAGCTGAAGACTGAATCTTCTCCCTTTCCATTAGTGTAAGTTGAAAGTTCAAATAGCTTGAGAATAGTATAATATATTACGGACTACGGGCGACGAAGAGCGAATAATAGACCCCGCACAGGACGTATAACCTGATTAAATAAACGAGTAAGCAGTACCTATAAATCTTTCTTCGAAACGTATCCCAATATCATGTATAGATGTTTCTTGAAATGTTGTACTCTTCCATAGAATCATTTTTCTTTCCATAAAGTATGGGCGATGTACGTTCTTACGTCACGAGTTTGATTGCAAACGGTCTTAATTTTTGAGCAAAAATTATAGATCGTATTCATCATGAATCTGCTAAAGCTAACCTTGCTACGAAAATAACCCTAATAACTAGATTTCTCAACGCCGTACTTGTAGTCCATGGGCCATATAAAAATGCGGTACCATTCGGGGGAACAAAGCGATACTTTGAGATATGTTAGAAGGGGTGATACTTGATATAAAAAACGATGATAGACATCTGAGAAGAGTAGCTTTCCAAAATGGGGGCCAATTTCAAAATGGCGAATCGGTCTTCTGGTAAAAGGCGAGTAACTCATATTGTGTGGGTCAAATTTTTTACTTTTCTTTTATTGAAAAAGAAAAGTAAATTTTCTGTGGCACGTTCTAGCTCCCTAAAATCTATGTTTTGCAAATATCTTGAAAAATTGGGCATCAATCATGAAAAGTTTCAGATAAAACATGTTTCTCGTGAAATTTGTTATAGAAAATACCACTCCAAC
This sequence comes from Aspidiotus rigidus, assembly GCA_035079385.1. NCBI lineage: Eukaryota > Metazoa > Arthropoda > Insecta > Hemiptera > Diaspididae > Aspidiotus > Aspidiotus rigidus. Next base: position 14,933,410 of record JAVHKY010000054.1, on the reverse strand, counting down.
TTCCCTATGCGTCCAATTATCAGCTTAAAAAGTTCGTCAAAAGTTGAGAACTTTGGGAAAAAGTAAATTTTTCAGCAATAAATATCCAGAAAACCAAACACAAATGAAATAAAATTTCAAACAAAAACTTTTTATTGAAAAATTTTAACTGCAAAAAAGATTGCCTAAACTTTCTTCCGAAGTTTGTCGAAAGTTCTGAACTTTTGGAAGGGAATCGATTGTTGTCAAATATTACAAAAAAATAAGCTAGGCCTATTCTAATAAGAAGGAGTTCCCAACAAAAAATATTTTTCATGAATTTTACTTCATCACGGACCATCTGAACTTCATTGTCAGTCTAGTTATAATCTTGAAAAGCTTCTAAAAGTTGTGAGCATCCGAAAAAATCGATTCATAGTCAATCTTTTGGAGAACTAAGAATCAATAAGAAAAACTTTCAAACAAAAAATGTTCCTTTTGCAATTGTCTGTAGAATAGACTACTTAAACTTCCTTTTAAAAATTGTCGGAAGTTCTGAGCGTTTGGAAGGAAAGTGATTGTTTCCAAATATCCTCCAAACTAGAGCTTCAATGAGGAAAAGTTTTAACCCAAAAGTGATTCTCACAAAATTCACTACATCTTTATTGTAAAGCTAATGGTCATCATAAAAAGTCTTTTGTGAGCTTCAACATTGAAAACAAATCTGTAGGAATCACATTGAATACTTTTATTTATTTATTTATTTATTTACAGTATTCTTATTGGTAAGCGATGCCGATAACAGTTCAGTGGCCTAGTTGCAGTCAGAGGAATAAAATCTTGATAAGGAATTGTACCCAGTGTCGTGCTGGCCCGGCCGGGAGACCGGGGATCCCCGGGGGCCCGACCGCCTGAGAATGTTTTATGGGGCCCGGCCGCCCGCGAGAAAATTCTTGAAAGTTTGAGTTTGACCGCGCGCACGAAAAAAAATAGTTTTTGGGGGCCCGACGAGCTGATTACTCGGCCTACAAAATGTGAGCCAGCACGACACTGATTGTACCTAATTAGCCGTTTGCCGACATGCGCGTTGATGTTGCTGTACTTTGAACAAAATTAAAATAATATTCAAGCTGTTCATCCCCACATGGCGCTGCAATCTTTTAAAACCACACAAAATAGATTTTTGAATATCTGCTAATTATTTTGAATTATTTACTCCGGTGTTGCTCATGAAGTTGATTGAATTGAGTTTATCATAACTGAACTAAAAAGAAAAACACAAGAGTTTGAATTGAAAAAACTCTGTTTACTAAATAATATATTAAATAATTTTATAATTAAACATTCATATGTAAAATCTTACAGCAACATACCCGTATCCTACAAACTCTTATAACCTTACGCTTCCTCATGAGAGATACAATCACTTAGTTATTCAGTTTTCCATTATATTGGGAACAAACAGCCTCTACGATTACCTTCTATATAAGTGAATACTATATTGCTGCTGTAAGATTTTACATATGAATGTTTGATTATAAAATGATTGAATATTTTGTTTGGTAACTATAGAGTTTTTTGATTCAAACTCTTGTTTTTTCTTTTTAGTTCACTTACGATAAAGTCAATTCAATCAACTTCATGAGCAACAGCTGAGTGTTTTTTTTTTTTTTTTTTAACATTTAATTTGAATTATTTTTAGTTAAAAATATGTATGATGCAAACGGTGTGTCCCAAAACATTTTTTTGTTAATAATTTATAATAATTGGATTGATGAAAAGAAGGAAACGCTCAATTGGTCCAAAAAGTAACTGCATTATCTAAAAAAAAAAAAAAAAAGGCTCCAAGTGGTATGGGAAGCGAGATACGAGGGTACCAGATAGAAAAAAGAAAGAAAGAAAGATCCGCGGTCAAACATATGCCAAGTGATGTCAACACCGAAAAAACTTGTGATTTTCAAGTATGGATGACTATTTTCTTTAAAAAGGGCCTAAAAATGACTAAAGCCTAAAAAAGTGACCAAGTCACTCAAAAATGACAAACTGGACACCCTAGAATAATCAATTTCCTTCCAAAAACTCAGAACATTCGACGAAGTTTGGATGATAGTTTAGTCAATCTATTTTGCAGTTACAATTTTTCAATAATAGTTTTTGTTTGAAATTTTATTTCATTCGTGTTTGATTTTTTAGATATTTATTGCTGAAAAATTGACTTTTTCCCAAAGTTCCCAACTTTCGACGAACTTTTTAAGGTGATAATTGGACGCATATCAAAGTTTGTATGGTATTTTTTAGAACAAATTTCACGAGGAATATTTTTCATCTGTAACTTTTCATGATTGATGCCCAATTTTTCAAGATATTTGCACAACATTGATTTTTGGGAGCTAGGAAGTTGGATGTATTATTCGGGGCCTTATTTTCTTTTATTTAAAAAAAGAAAAGTAGAAAATTTGACCCACACAATATGAGTTATTCGCCTTTTACCAGAAGTCCGATTCGCCATTTTGAAAAGCTGCTCTTCTCAGATGTCTATCATCGTTTTTTATGTCAAGCTCCTACTAACATATCCCAAAGTGACGCTTTGTCCCCCCACGTGGTACCAAAAACCACTGGCCCATGGACTATTGGAAATTGAGGCTTTTATTCACTTTTTTTAGGTTCTTGAAACTAGCTTTTGCTTCCGTTGCAGTCATTGGAACACAATTTTGAAAAACGACTTTGTCTCATACAAGTCTCTGATTGCCTCCGTGCACCTTCCAGCCCACTATTGGAAATCTGCGAGTCTGTGTTGTTCCTCCCTGTAAGACATCCCCCTCCCGTTTACGGGCTCAGAATCTCGAATCCTCGATCCAATCTGGAAATCGAGTTCGATTTTCCGTGTCCTACCGTAGATTATATTGGGCTATACTAGCTTTAAACTACGCTTAAGCTAGCCTTAATTGCATTATACGGCTTTAAATTAGATCTAGCACATTATGCCTATGTCAGGCTGTACTTATACTAGCCTATACCAGGCTTGAACTATGTTTAGCAATACTAGATTATGCTGGACTTCGGCATCCCACTCCAGTATTCGAAATCCGAGAGGCCGAGTTTCCCTGTACTAGCATACAACATATTGACTGGTCCAGAAATCTGCGAGTTCGAGTCCCTTAGGTCTAACTTAAGCTCATCGTGAAATCTCGAATTACTGACCTTGAGCTAACCTACTTTTAACTTTACAGCAGTATTGAATTTAACGTGATAGGGCTGGTTGGAAAGCTGATGAATATTTCTACCCGTGTGGGTTGGTTTTTTTTAATATCTAAGTATAAGTCGTAGAATCGAGACTTTTCCTTGTCAGTCTCCTACTGACCATAAGGTCGATGTCCACCTTGACCTGATTCACTGTAGCCAGATGCTTTATCGTCACGAGTTTTTTATGAAAAGCAACCTCACTCAGAGGGATGTGAGTGAGGCGATGGATCAAACTATTAGATGTCGGTCGAAGTGCTTTCACGGTAAATACCGAATTCGCGGACACCGTCTGTGATTCAAAAACTCCCGACCCGAGGAGAATAGGTCAAGCTCGAATTTGGACGTGAAGACTTCTGAGATGAAAGAATCAAAAGGGGAACCAATAGGGATCCCCACCTCCTCGGGGAACTCGAAGAATTTCCCATCAAATTTTCAGAATTCAGGCGACCAGCAGACCTTCGAAAGGTCGAAAAATTCATCAAATTCTACTAGATTTAACAAGCAAGTCTCCTATCTGTTGCATGGTGATAGCCTTAAGGATGTTGGGGAATAGCCCAACAACAACAAACGAACATAAAATTGACCATGGGGGAACACATGTGTCCTTCAATTTGTCAGCCAGGGTACCCAAGTTCTTAACTGAGTAGGGAGACTCCACATCTATCTAGGAATTTAGCGAGGGAGTAGGTCGGAGAGGAAACAAACGAGACGACCGGCCGCGTTGGCATACTTTCTTGGTGCGTAAAGGAGGGGAGGAACCGGATTAGGTTCTAAAATGGCTCTCTTAATGATGACCTCACTACCATTAATAAATTGTCCAGCCTCTTTGACAAATTTTGGAAAATTGAAAAGAAGGTTCTCCTTAGCTCCACATTGGCCAAGCACATTGTAGTCCTTGGAGACGTAGCAAGACTTCTCCATATCCTCGACGGCATTACCTTTGTTAGCTATAGTAATAACTAATCTTCCTCCTCAAACCTATGATCAATTCATTCCCTGCTCACTTATGCAAGGGAGGGGAGTATTACGGACCATTTTGGGAACATTTTTTCTGAAGATTCATACCAGGGCCGATTTTCACTGCTAAATCAGCCACAACGTTTGCTAATGTCTTCTGATTTTTTAGATGGGGGCGCGGTCTTTGTATCTGGTTCTTTTACTCTTCGAGAGTATATCTTATCATAATAGATAACCGTAAGATTCAAAAACGTATCGATTCCTAGTATAGCTTAGTACTTGAAAAAAACATTTCGTCGTTGGATCGGAAAAAACCTCTTATGTGGCAAAAATAAAATTTTACAGGAGGAGCAAAAAACTGATTATTTTGTGAAAAGAAGGCCAAAATACTTTGGGAACGTCCCATTAAATGTGGAAAAGCTTCTTTGATACAGTAGTAATAGAAAATTTTCAAAATTCTCTAAAATACGGCGGTTTTGGGCGGTAAATGCACATAGGAGGAATTCCTGGCCCTAAATATTGCACATACCAGGTTTGCTCTGCACATAGGAGGTATTCAAAACCGCTCCTACCGGCGTAATTTTGAAGTTAGCACATAGGGGATTTTTCCAGTCGATGCGCCTTGAAATTCCACGTCCAACCATATAAAAAAGTGCATTTCTCAAAAAATGGCACATAGGTAGGAGGTTTTTTCCAATCCAACGACGATTCAGGCTTTGTCATCTATCTGGTACAGTGATTATCGGAACTAATAATGAGTGAGTGAGGTGTACATAGAGCACTAATATTGAAAAAGGAATAGTACACTGACATCAGGATTAGACTGACTGAATGAAATAATCACAAAATCTTTGGATACTCAGTCGCTATCTAAGAAATTAGGTTAAAGTTACGCCGTGCCAAGTGCCAATGGAATAGGGACGAGTTTAAAATTAGATTGAGATCATCGGGCTTTACTCTTCCCCATCTTTTCACACTATGTAGGTCAGGTTCCAGAGTAGCCAATGTAGACCTTAGGTCAATCGCTATCAGGAGAGTGAATTCACGTTGATGTCTCGTAGAGCAAACTCAAAACCTTGCCTCTCTCCACCGTATTTACCTTCACCTTCTGTAGTTCCCTCTCTACGTCCCTCAACGTAGCATATACTAATTCTAGCCCAGCCGATGACCTTGTCCGAAAAACTTCAAGCTAAACCTCCGCAGTGATGATTTAGGAAAATTGCAGGAGAGACTCGAGAATGTTACGAGTTTGAATTTAGACGTCATCGAAAGATTTGAAGAAATTTTTAATTTCAACTCCTACAGAGAGGAGTTAGCTTCAAGGTGTACAAATATATTAGGACAGAGATATGATTAGCCAGAGAGTTCGAAAAGAATTTTAATATCATGGAGGGAAGGGGGCTTGAAGAAGCTGTGGACCTCATGGACAAGAACCTAAAAGAGGTTTTAACGTCATCAGCTGTGAGGATTTTTAACTTAAATTCGTTTACGTAGAAGAGAAATTGCATATGCGACGAAACAAATTTCATTATGATCTTGAACCAATTTAGGGACTCACTGAAATATACGAATGATATCAGTAAATAACGTTATCACAGGAAGATTTTTGGCTTACGTGCTTCCCCGTCGACTTATTATTATACCCATCATCAAACGTAAAATTTCAGTTCTCTTTATCGATTTCAGTCCAAGTTTATGCACTAGGTCGTGATGTAAGTCTATGCTGAATCGACGAGCTTATATCTATTGTTTCCTACCCGCGACGCTATGTGACCTTAGGTGATCAAGTTTCTCATTACACGAATCGACCAATTAAGGCGTCAGAACCCCTTCTCCCTTAGGAAATAGCGGTATATTTCTTAAAGCAACCATTTCCTGAGCACCAGGGGTGAAGTTACCGCTATAAATATTGGTAGGAATACACGGATGATGAACTAACAATAAGTACTCGAATATCAGACAATGTGAACTTTTCTGTCGCTCATTTAAGAAGAGTGTGTTTACGATCAATACTGTATCGGTATCACGACGAAGCCGTATAAAAAGCGAGTTCTTCAGCATATTTTTAAACGAATACGCAGAATGCGGCTGTCTATCTTTCATGCGACAACTGATAGTGTTCGACAAGAATGACAAAAGCAATCACTCAAAAGTAGACGATAGAGCAACGTATTTCAGGAGATGTAATTAACTAAAGTTTTTTCATTCTGTATAGGTGCGCAGCATCATCGATTCTCAATATCAAGAAAACCTAGATTGTTTAAAAACGAATATGAGAGTTACGAACATTTATATAAAACTCAATTTCTGAGAAAAGAGAAATAAAATTTTCTCTTTCGTACTCCACCAAAGACGAGGTTACATAGTATTGTGTACTCAGTCAGTAGGGACTACGAAGAATTCTTTAAAAATTTTATAGGAACGGGGAAACAGCTTTAGAGAACATTACTGAAGAATGCGAAATTTGTCTGTCAATTTAGAACATAAGGTACACTTAATATAACGATACGTAGCGATTATCCCTTCGTATATATATTACTCATGTGTATTACGTAATCATCGTTTTTTTGAAGATGAAACGACGACTACACAATGATGCGTTCATTTCATATTTTTGTTCTATTTAATAAATTCTGACGAAATTGAAATAATATTGTTACAAAAGAGAATGAAAATACGAGAAAGTACGAATTACCGTACGCGAATAGTTTCGGAGAATTCGTTGAAATATATTTTTTGGAAGGATAAGATTTATATACTCACGATAAAATTTCACTTGACGTATATACGAACTAAAATATTATTTTTTTTTTTGAGTTTACCTGATTAGTATAATTTTCCCGTGGTGTGTGAAAGAATGAAATGATGATTAAAATTAGCTTCACTACCACAACCATACGTTTTGTAGTGGCACAACTGCATTTTCAAGGGTGTGAACGATAAACTACAAAATGAATCATGTGACGTAGAATAACTAACAAAACTAGCTATTAAAAATCGTAAGAAAGCCCTTCGTAAGTATAACTCATCCCGGCAACAATCCGATTTCATCGAATATAAAAAACTAAGAGCAAAAGCGAGAGTTCTAATCAATTCTAGCAAAAAACGGTCCTGGAGCTTATTCTTGTCGACCATAGATAAGCCCGTTCCCGACTCCATTTTGTGGAGCAATATTAAGAGGTTAACGGGGAAGAAACAAGCACACTACATCACACAGATCAAAACCAAGATCAAATCGCAACTGACCCCCTTGATATCGCGGAAATTCTCGCCTCCCACTATAAATCGGTCTCATCTGACGAAAACTACGACGAAACTTTCAGACTTCAAAAATTAGCTGAAGAAGCCTCTCCAATCAACTTCTCCACTGAAAACACAAACACTCCTTACAATCTACCCATAACTCTTCTCGAACTGAACATCGTCATCAGGGCAGACTTAAAAATTCATCACCAGGTCCTGACAGAAAACATCCATTCATGCATGCTCAAAAACCTACACGAAAATTCCATAAACTATCTCCTTAAACTATACAACCAAATTTTCAAACAAGTCAATATCCCCAGCAGTGGAAACTAGCCATCATCATCCCACTACTTAAACCAGAATCAGACCCACTTTTGGCCTCCTCCTACCGCCCTATAGCTCTAACAGGTGTACTCCGAAAAATATTCGAAAAAATTCGCAACAAAAGACTTATATAGTACCTCGAATCTAATAACCTCGTCTCTGAATATCAGTTCGGCTCACGTAAGAAAAGAAGCACCCAACTTGCCCTAGCTGACTTACAATACTGCATACAAGACGCAAGCCTATCTAAATCTAGCCTATACACAGTCTTCTTCGACCTCGAACAAGCTTTCCCCCGAGTCTGGAGACATCTCATTATAAAAAATTATTCGACCACGGTCTACGTGGCAACCTCCCTAACATCCTCAAAACATTCCTCGAAAACAGATTCATAACAGTAAGAATCCAAGATAAGACCTCATCCCCCACACAATACAAAACGGTGTCCCGCAAGGATCAGTATTCAGCGTCTTCCTCTTCATGGTCGCAATAAATGATATAACTAAAAACATCTGAAAAGAGTAGCTTTCCAAAATGGCGGCCAATTTCAAAATGGAGAATCGGTCTTCTGGTAAAAGGCGAGTAACTCATATTGTGTGGGTCAAATTTTTTACTTCTCTTTTTCAATAAAAGAAAATAAGGCCCCGAATAACATATCCAACTTCCCGCATCTCACATCCTAATAAATTTTCTGTGGCACGTTCTAGCCCCCTAAAATCAATGTTTTGCAAATATCTTGAAAAATTGGGTAGCAATCATGAAAAGTTTCAGATAAAACATGTTCCTCGTGAAATTTGTTATAGAAAATACCACTCAAACTTCGCTATGCGTCCAATTATCAGCTTAAAAAGTTCGTCAAAAGTTGAGAACTTCGGGAAAAAGTAAATTTTTCAGCAATAAATATCTAGAAAACCAAACACAAATGAAATAAAATTTCAAACAAAAACTTTTTATTGAAAAATTTTAACTGCAAAATAGATTGCTTAAACTTTCATCCGAAGTTTGTCGAAAGTTCTGAACTTTTGGAAGGAAATCCATTCTTGTCAAATATTACAAAAAAAATAAGCTAGGCCTATTCTAATAAGAAGGAGTTCCAAACAAAAAATATTTTCCATGAAGTTTACTTCATCACAGACCATCTGAACTTCATTGTCAGTCTGGTTATAATCTTGAAAAGTTTCTAAAAGTTGTGAGCATCCGAAAAAATCGATTCATAGTGAATATTTTGGAGAACTGAGATTCAATAAGAAAAACTTTCAAACAAAAAATGTTCCTTTTGTAATTGTCTGTAAAATGGACTACTTAAACTTCCTTTTAAAAATTGTCGGAAGTTCTGAGCGTTTGGAAGGAAAGTGGTTGTTTTCAAATATCCTCCAAACTAGAGCTTTAATGAGGAAAAGTTTTAACTAACCCAAAAGTGATTCTCACAAAATTCACTACAACTTTATTGTAAAGTTAATGGTCATCATAAAAAGTCTATTGTGAGCTTCAACATTGAAAAAAAATCTGTAGGAATCACATTGAATACTTTTATTTATTTATTTATTTATTTATTTATTTAAAGTATTCTTATTGGTAAGTGATGCCGATAACAGTTCAGTGGCCTAGTTGCAGTCAGAGGAATGAAATCTTGATGAGGAATTGTACCTGATTTGCCGTTTGCCGACATGCACGTTGATGTTGCTGTACTTTAAACAAAATTAAAATAATATTCAAGCTGTTCATCCGCACATGGCGCTGCAATCTCTTAAAACCACACAAAATAGATTTTTGAATATCTGCTAATTATTTTGAATTATTTATTCTAGAACACAATGTAAATATAAAATATTTAAAAAAAAGAATCCGGTGTTGCTCATGAAGTTGATTGAATTGAGTTTATCATAACTGAACTAAAAAGAAAAACACAAGAGTTTGAATTGAAAAAACTCTGTTTACTAAATAAAATATTAAATAATTTTATAATTAAACATTCATAATAATTATGTAAAATCTTACAGCAACATCCCGTATCCTACAAACTCTTATAACCTTATACGCTTCCTCATGAGTGATACAATCACTTAGTTATTCAGTTTTCCATTATTAGGAACAAACAGCCTCTAATACGGCCTTCTATATATAAGTGAATACTATATTGCTGCTGTAAGATTTTACAATATGAATGTTTGATTACAAAATGATTTAATATTTTGTTTGGTAACTATGGAGTTTTTTTGATTCAAACTCTTGTTTTTTCTTTTTAGTTCACTGTACGATAAAATCAATTCAATCAACTTCATGAGCAACAGCTGAGTGTTTTTTTTTTTAAATATTTAATTCGAATTATTTTTAGTTAAAAACATGTATGATGCAAATGGTGTGTCCCAAAACATTTTTTTGTTAATAAATAATAATAATTGGACTGATGAAAAGAAGGAAACGCTCAATTGGTCCAAACAGTAACTGCATTATCAAAAAAAAAAAAAAGGCTCCAAGTGGTATGAAAAGCAAGATACGAGGATACCAGATAGAAAAAAGAAAGAAAGAGAGATCCCCAATCAAACACATACCAAGTGATGTCAATACCAAAAAAACTTGTGATTTTCAAGTATGGATGAAAAAGTGACTATTTTCTTTAAGAAGCCTAAAAAAGTGACCAAGTCACTCAAAAGTGACAAACTGGACACCCTAGAATAATCGATTTCCTTCCAGAAACTCAGAACTTTCGACAAAGTTTGGATGAGAGTTTAGTCAATCTAATTTGCAGTTAGAATTTTTCAATAATAGATTTTGTTTGAAATTTTATTTCATTCGTGTTTGATTTTTTAGATATTTATTGCTGAAAAATTGACTTTTTCCCAAAGTTCCCAACTTTCGACGAACTTTTTAAGCTGATAATTGAATGCATATCAAAGTTTGTATGGTATTTTTTATAACAAATTTCACGAAGAATATTTTTTATCTGTAACTTTTCATGATTGATGCCCAATTTTTCAAGATATTTGCAAAACATTGATTTTTGGGAGCTAGGAAGTTGGATGTATTATTCGGGGCCTCATTTTCTTTTATTTAAAAAAAGAAAAGTAGAAAATGTGACCCACACAATATGAGTTATTCGCCTTTTACCAGAAGACCGATCCGCCATTTTGGAAAGCTGCTCTTCTCAGAGTTCTATCATCGTTTTTTATGTGAAGTATCACTCCTACTAACATATCCCAAAGTGACGCTTTGTCCCCCCACGTGGTACCAAAAACCACTATTTTCTATTATGGCCCATGGACTAATAACAAAATTCTTTTGCTGCAACTATACCGAAGCCTCATCCGATCACAGCTGGATTATGGAGCCCCAATCTATGGACTAGCCAAGAAATCTATTCTTTTCACATTAAACTCAATTCAAAACGCGTCACTTTGCCTAGTCCTGGGTGCTTTCAGAACTAGCCCTGTTCTGAGGTAGGCGAATCCCCTCTGGAATACCGCCGACAGATCCTAACAAACTCATTTTTAGCTATATATCTGATAATAAAAATTCTGCCACATTTGACCACTTTTTTCTTCCTACCAACTATCAAAAATTCTCGCATAACTCTACTAAACGTATCAAACTTAACTTACAACGCGTACACGAACGAAAATTTGTATTTAACCCTCTACTTCCCATCTTTAACTCCACTCCACCATGGGCACTAAACTCACCCCATTTCAACGACAAACTTACTAAATTTCCCTCATCTACCCCAAAAAATACACTCACACAAGAAACACAAAACCTCTTAGACAATTACCAATCACACACCCACTGCTTCACTGACGGCTCACGACTCAACAACAAGACCGGCTTTGCCTTTTCGATCGACCGTTCAATATTCAAATTCCGCATCTGTGACAGTGCATCTGTCTTCACAGCCGAACTCTTCGCTATCCTCAGATGTCTACAAGAAATATCTACTCTCACTCAGAACAATCAATACCTTATAGTCACTGATTCACTGTCGTCCTTTTTGGGTATACAAAACATTTTTTCGAACAATCCAATTATTCAACGAATCCACACCATCATTCACACAATAACGCAAACCTTATCATCTGTCACACTAATCTGGATCCCTGCGCACATTGGACTATCGCAAAGTGACAGAGTAGACAACGCAGCAAAACAGTCAACACATTACAACAAAATAACACTCAAATAGCAAATTCCACCATCCGATATTAAAAATAACTATCGCGCCCATATACTCAAAAAATGGTCCCATTTCTGGTCTAACCAAACCAATAACAAACTTCTCCCCATCAAAATCGATCCCCTACAAAACACTCCCAACAGACCATCAAGAAAAGAAACTTCCGTCCTTACACGCCTCAAAATTGGACATACACGACTCACCCACTCATATCTTTTTTTAAACAACTCTGAACCACCAGAATGCCACAAATGCCACCTCGACAAAATTAACATTAACCACATTTGTACATGCCCCGAACTAACAACCTTACAAAACACTCACAATATTCCTCATTCCAGAAATGAGGCATTAACAGTTAACGACACTACACTTACAGATCAACTAATACAATATCTTACCGCATCCAACATCTTCCCCCTCATTTAACCATGAACCTTTGTCAAGCTAATAGCCCCAGAGTAACTTCAAAGCTTGTAAAATAAAAAAAAAATAAGAACGTAGGATGAATGATATTTGTTCATGGATGTATTCCATACTCTTTCATATTTTCATAAGATTTCTAAGATGTTCCCCCATCCTCCATCGTTCAAACTAGTTTTATTTTCTTTTGGTGATGTACCACTCGTGATAGACGGAGGCGGTAACTTGGAATTCTTCTGCGTGTAGCATGAATATCTTTCAAGCTAGTTCTATGATTGACATTATCATTCCAATTTGCTCCGCAAACCATTTGCTACAGTTCCTTGAGTAAAAGTCGACTATATCATCATGGGGTTGTTCTTCCCCTCTAAGTACCCTTCTATCATATATAGCTTGGGGGCGGAAGCTATGACGTCACAGCTTGATGCTGTTATAGGTTTGCCTTGTGACGGCACAATCTGATGACGTCATAGATCGGTTTTTTCCAAGTTCCCTTCCGATTATATATAGTCCAAGTCTCGTGGAGGCGGGGCCTGTGACGTCACAATCTACATTTTTCAGATCCCACGTGCCCCGAAAAACAGATTCCCTGCCACTCCTCGTTCAACTCCGTTAAAGAATCCCGTGCGTTTTTTTTTGCTTTTTTCAAGAAATTTTGTCATTTTTATTTGACCGTTAATAAAGATACCTGACTTTTTACTAGTTTACTTAACCTTTGATCAAATACTGGACTTTTACTTGATTTACTTGACTTACTTGACCGATAGACAGTTAAACACCCTGTAGTAAAGTATACTGAGGGTCTCATACCCTACATGTTGGGATTAATTAGCTCATTCCATTTCTTTATGATAGGCTCTATCAATACTTTTTAGCTTACGCTCCGGGTAAAATTTTTCCAAATTTCCTAATGAGGAGTAGGTTATCAATGACGTCATGATAACAAAGTCGTGAAAGAAATCTGAATCAGTCATAAATACAACTTATTTATGCCGTTACGCTTTCTCGTCACGGTTTTGTCGACGGGTTTTTCGAGAGTAGTTTGTGACGGTGAGAACCGTAACGGTTTTCTGTGACGGTTTTTCCAAGAGTAATTCCAATCCTTTTAGCATATAAAATGCTAAAATTCGAAAAAATAAACGCAACCTATATAGGTAACCGGCCTAAGCAAAAAGAAGTAAATGAAGGGCGGAAAGTCATCTATGATTTGACAAGTGATGGGAGTGGCAACGGGTAAATACAATACCGCTTCTGGCATTTCAAGAAGGTATTACGATAGACAATCCTTAGTTTCCGTCAGCCTCAATTTTTAGTACCTATAACATGTTTTGTCTCTAGAATGTGATAATTTTCTCTACTGGTCCTCAATTCAGATAAAGAGGGAATTCGCATGTTTCTGACATCGCATTTTTAGTGCGTAAATCATGAGAAACATTACATAAAGAACGTTCTATTTGTATTCCCGTCCGATTGAGTTTCAAGTTTAGGCCTAATCGAACTTTAGTCGCGAACGGGTATTATACATCCAAGAATAAAGTGGGCCACCAATACGACGAGATAAGTTTTTGTGATTCGAATTTCATGAAGCGAAACACCCCACTCACCGAATTGGCAGTCAAATATGGTAACTAACGAAGTAAAAGTGAAGAATTTTCGGACAATTAAAAGTCGATGAATCATTCTTACTTACATTACGTCAAGATCCTTTCGTGTATGGGGGAACACGCAGCTTGTCCTACATCTGCGTCAATTTCACCTCTACTGCGCCAATAAGTATTTTCTCGGAACTCTGTAAACAGTTAAAAGGCAGTTCGAGTTTCAGATCGAGTTTACAAAGGTAATAAAACATTGTTATCAAAAGAAACAGAGAACTTCTGATGCACTCGTCGTTATTGTAACGTAAACTTATAAATACATTACTCTCGAACGAGGTCGAATTTATCTGTGCGTCTGATGGTTAAGAGCAAGTACGTGATGAAAGGAAAATCTTTCGAAGCTGATAATTCTCGTACGAAAAATACAGAGAGAAAATTTATATATACGCGCTCGATAGTCACGAAAACATTAAATACTTTATTTTTATTTCATGTTGATTGCGCGCGAGTATCTTCCTTTGTGTAGTATATTTTCCGCGAGTGCTGCAAACGTTAAATTTCGAGATAATTTTCGCGTACTGGATGAACGAGGAAGAGTATAAAAATTTCAGCAATAAAGAGCTAAATTTCTTTAACATTGGGGGTTAGATTTCTTCTCATCGAATTCATAAAGGTTTCTATGATTGACCGTGCTTGATGAAGTAGAAATTTTAAAGGCAAATTGAACTTAATTTTTCGTCATCTGTGGTGACTTTTCAATGGGTACGAAATACTCCAGATATTTTATAATCTACAGAAAGATATCATAGAGAAAGAATTAGGCAAGATCTTTGCGGAAAGGTGATTAAGAAGTCCTCTGAACATGATATTAATGCGTTCCATTCGACCATGTAAATTCGCGCAAAATATCGAAACCATACTTTACATCAAAATTTCTCATCATGAACATTTATCGTGTTCTAAAATAAAGTTAGCGGTTTCAAATTCCATTTTCGAAAAATATTTGTAGAACTACCTCAAAAAAACTGATTTCCTTTTTTGAATTCTATATGTACGCGTATACTCTGAAGAAGAGGAAGTAAGATGTCCCATTTGTCTACTGGAAAACGTTAGTTTTTTACAAAGGACGCACACAAAATTAATTTTAGCTTGATTCTTATTTACCATGACATCATCAGTTTCTTCTTTTTGAAATCTCCGCCTGTCACGTCAAACAATAAAGCTCTGCAAAATTTGTCTTTTTCAAACTTGGTCAGCATATTCTATATAGGCTTGGTGATTTGTCCATTTTTCAAGTTCCGCTTTTCTCTCACGACAGTTCTACAATGTTACGAATTCGTTTGATATATCGGTGTCCCACTAACGAGGACTAGGTATAGTTGAAATCGTTCAACAAGAAACTTTTCACAGGAGAAGTGATTTGGCTTAAGAAATGCGTTGCTTTCTCCTTCACGTAAAACAAGAAATTTGAAATCGGAAGCCTAAAGGATGAGTCTTGATAAGACCCTATTTCCGCCTCTATGCAGAGGTGCCGTGAAGCCAGTTTTTTGAAGACAATACTTCGTACGAAATTCTGGGGGCGGTTTTTACCGACTTTTCGTAGAAAAGCGAGTATTACACCCGTCACAGTTGTGGCAGAAAGGGAGGGGGGGAAATGAACTTTCTCGACATTTTCGAGGTCATAGATCATCGCTACGTCATTAAAAAAATTTCAGGTCTCCTTTTATATATATATATATATATATATATATGGATCAAAATTTGTCCGGACTTCTCCTCCGAGACTACTGGATGAATTTTCTTGAAACTTAGTCAAGTTGTAGTGTTATATCCGAAGTTGTGCACCTGCATTTTAACAGGGAACCTGTTTTATGGGGGGCTATTTGAGAAATCTGGCGTGCGCCGTGCGCCGTCTAGCGAAAAACTTGGAAAAATTTCGACTCTCGAGAATATATGATAGGAGGGGGACTTAGAAAAAATTTCGACTCTCGAGCCATATATGATAGGAGAGGATCTTAGAAAAATTTCGACTCTCGAGAATATATGATAGGAGGGGGACTTGGAAAAAATTTCGACTCTCGAGCCATATATGATAGGAGGGGGACTTAGAAAAATTTCGACTCTCGAGAATATATGATAGGAGGGGGACTTGGAAAAAATTTCGACTCTCGAGCCATATATGATAGGAGAGGATTTTAGAAAAATTTCGACTCTCGAGAATATATGATAGGAGGGGGACTTAGAAAAAATTTCGACTCTCGAGCCATATATGATAGGAGGGGGACTTAGAAAAAATTTCGACTCTCGAGCCATATATGATAGGAGAGGATCTTAGAAAAATTTCGACTCTCGAGAATATATGATAGGAGGGGGACTTGGAAAAAATTTCGACTCTCGAGCCATATATGATAGGAGGGGGACTTAGAAAAATTTCGACTCTCGAGAATATATGATAGGAGGGGGACTTGGAAAAAATTTCGACTCTCGAGCCATATATGATAGGAGAGGATTTTAGAAAAATTTCGACTCTCGAGAATATATGATAGGAGGGGGACTTAGAAAAAATTTCGACTCTCGAGCCATATATGATAGGAGGGGGACTTAGAAAAATTTCGACTCTCGAGAATATATGATAGGAGGGGGACTTAGAAAAATTTCGACTCTCGAGAATATATGATAGGAGGGGGACTTGGAAAAAATTTCGACTCTCGAGCCATATATGATAGGAGAGGATTTTAGAAAAATTTCGACTCTCGAGAATATATGATAGGAGGGGGACTTAGAAAAAATTTCGACTCTCGAGCCATATATGATAGGAGGGGGACTTAGAAAAATTTCGACTCTCGAGAATATATGATAGGAGGGGGACTTAGAAAAAATTTCGACTCTCGAGCCATATATGATAGGAGGGGGACTTGAAAAAATTTCGACTCTCGAGCCATATATGATAGGAGGGGGACTTGAAAAAATTTCGACTCTCGAGCTATATATGATAGGAGAGGATCTTAGAAAAATTTCGACTCTCGAGCTATATATGATAGGAGGGGGACTTGAAAAAATTTCGACTCTCGAGCTATATATGATAGGAGGGGGACTTAGAAAAATTTCGACTCTCGAGCTTTAGATGATAGGAGGGGGGACTTGGAAAAAATTCGACTCTCGCGCCATATATGATAGGAGAGGGACTTAGAAAAAATTTCATCTGAAGCTATATTATGATAGAAGAGGGACTTGGAAAACTTTTGACTCTCGAGCTATATATGATAGGGGACAAATTTTCCCAAGTCTCCCTCCTATCATAAATAGCTCGAGATTTGAGAAAAACTTGGATTTTCAAACTACATTATACTAGGCTTATTTTACGTCTAGGCCTTCTTTATACTAGCTTTATCTAGGTCTAGGCTTCCTTGAATTTTCAATACCAAATCCTATTTGAATCATAAAACAGGTTCCCTGCGTTCCTCGTTTAACTTCGTTAAGGAAGCCGTCGTTTTTTTTTTGACGATCGGATCAGTAGTTCTCCAGATATACCCAATTTTTAAAAAAATTTCCCAATCCTATAACTCTGATATGGTTTGTTCAATTTTTTTTTTAATGTTGATATATTGTAATTTACATGTCTAAAAAAGTAATTGTGAACTTTTGGTGTTGATACGACGTCTGGTTCGTGAGAAATCTCAAATTGAAGCGTGAACTAATTTGATGAAATTTGCAAATATTCGAGCTACTAATATTTTGTAGTACTAAACTTCAGGTAGTCGCTTTCGTCATCAAAAGCGAAGGATAACCTTCGATTACGTAGATTGTCAGTGTAGTTGTAGCTAGTTTTATTCATTTTTTGGGTTACCTGTTCACACACGTAAGGATACGCTCTTTATGAATGAATTTTAAGGATGTGTTCGTTCGTGTTGAGTCTGTCATGAATGAATGTTGTGTTAGTACAGTATTAGTGCAACAATCCTTTGCGTATAATTTTGTCATTTTTTTGAGTGATGAAATGGTTTTATATGTGTGAAAGATTTGCTCGTTTGTGTTGAGTTTCTCATGAATGAATGTTATGTAAGGATATGCTATAGTATTGGTGAGCAATCCTTTGCGTATAATCTTTCATGTTTCATTTTATTTCTTTTCTTTTAATTTTTTTTTCAATTAATGAGCTAATAAGAGCCTGTCATTAGGGAGTTATAATAAGCTTGGTGTTGTTATTGAGTTCAGATGTGGGAGAGGGAATGAGAGCATGAGAGAAACATAAGATGAGGGATGAGAAGTGTATGTGTGTGAGTCTAGGGTGACTGATTCTGTGGCTAACCCTTATTCACACTCTGTGGCAACAACATGAGACTACGCGAGGTACACAACTTAATTTTCAATAACACTTTAATACCAACATCAAATTCTTTTGAAATACTCCGGTTTAAGGTGGGACGTATAATGACGCGATGTTCTTGCTCCCATGCTTGCAAAATGGGGTGGGGCGGTTGCTATTGCATAACTCTTTTGAGTTTTCATCCATAAGTGTGCGCTTTTAATTCTCTTAAACATAACATTTTTCAAGGAAAAAGCTTTTTATACGTACGTGCAAGGACGACACAGTTTCTTTTCCCGCCTCTTTTTATTTTCAATAACATTTTTCGGTTATTCTCTCATAGATTGCGATGAGAGCGTGAATACAAATTATGATTGCATGAAGAGAAGAGCAGTTGGAAATAACATAGAATGATGCTCGGGAATTAGAGATGATCAAGAATGAATTATGAGTAGAGGGGTGAGAGATGGTGAGGATATATGTAAGCCTCATTGAGAGAACGATTTATAGAATAAGTTGGAGTTATGAAGAAAGGACTTAAGCGAAATGATGACTTGTAGGCAGAGGTAAAAATTATTTCATTTTTTTTATTTACATTTAGATTTCTTTTAAATTGACGAGTTACTAAGAGAGTGGGAGCTCAGTGGTTTTGAGTGAAGATGTGGAAAAAGAAATTTAATTGTTGGAAGAATTGAAAGATGTTGACAACAAATGGAGAGTCACCTGATAGTGCTTCTATATGATTGTGAGAGATAAGTCAGGAGGGACAGGAAAAGATATGTTGAATGAGGGAGCTATCAGAATCGCAATGAGAGCATGAAAGAAGGATATAAGTGATGAGATGGGTGTGTGTGTGAGTCTACAACAACCAACATTAAAAGATACTTGAGAATCGGAGATGATCAAGAATAAATTAGAGAGGCAAGAGATGGTGAGGATGTGTGTATCTTATTGAGAAAACGATTCATTGAATAAATTGGAGTACTAGAGTTAAAGTTTAAGCAAAAAACTTGATTGTAGATACAGGTGAAAAGTCGTGTGTTGCTTACGCGGCTGCGTAAGCATTTTTTCTTTTGTTCTCGTAACATTAGGGGGGGGGCTTTTTTCTTTTTTTTTGCTTGTTAAAACTTTTTTGGGGGGCAAAATCTTCGTAATCTTTGGGGGATCACGGCACCCCTGATATGTGATCGACAAAAATTCCTTCCAAATCTGCAGGCATTGTAGTGCTGGATATACCTTGAAAATGTGCTCACTTTTAGTGGTATCATATAGATCTTTGAGTCTCCAGAATCCTCCTAACAGGGTTTTGTATTTTCCACAAAAAGTAGCCCCTTTTCCAACGTTTTGAGAACAAAACCATTTTTTTTACATATGAGCGCAGTGGCCTTATGGTGGATTCCTCTACTGTCCACACCGACGTAACCTTTTTTAACAGGGAACTTGTTTTATGGGGGGCTTTTTGAGAAATTTGCCGTGTGCCGGCCGGCAAAAAACTTGGAAAAATTTCGACTCTCAAGCTATATATTATAGGAGAGGGACTTGGAAAAAATTTCGACTCTCGAGCTATATATGATAGGAGGCCAACTTAGAAAAATTTCGACTCTCGAGCCATATATCATAGGAGAGGGATTTAGAAAAATCTCGAGATTCGAGAAAAATTTAGACTCTCAAACTATATTATACTAGGCTTATAGTAGATCTAGGGCTTCTTTATACTAGCTTTATCCAGGTCTAGGCTTCCTTGAATTTTCAATACTAAATCCTATTTGACTCATATAACAGGTTCCCTGCGTTCCTCATCTAACTTCGTTAAGGAAGCCGTCGTTTTTTTTTTTTGTTTTTTTTTTCTTGTCCATCCAATCCAACCGGTGCGGTGAGGGTAATTTATTACTTATACCCTGCCCGTGAGATTACAATGTCAGTTGTCACGGATAGGCGGAAGAAACTAACTATAAACGACATTATATAACTTCTTACAAGTAATCCTACTTTAAACATCTCAGGTTTAATTTCTTCTTCTCCGGGAAGTCCCCACTCCTCCACCTATGCACTGCATGCATCAGCTAGTGACTTATCAGCCAATGCGGAGAGGGAGAAGGATAGTCTGAATCTTCTAATCTTGTGGACTTTAGTCGGCCAGCCTTCTACACTGAAGGATCTTCCTTCACCTGTCTTCAGCGTTTGAGCCACTGCTCTTTCAATTTCCCATAATTCCTGCACAGTTCGCTTGAAGCACTGCTGGTCCTTTTGGCGTGTCCAATCAAGCTCCACCGGCCGGCCAACAGAAAACCGGGAGCAGAACCTGATACGCGTTCTGCTGACTCGTCACACAAGTGGGACAAGCGGAGCATTTTCTTGAGGGCACTTTGTCCATCGGTAGATATGCCCTGAAGCAACCATGCCCACTTAGGGCCTGCGACATATAGAAGTCTGTATGGAACCATGTAGCTCACTTTAGGGATGCAGCTGTGCATCCAACGGCTGGATTTGCTGTCATCCCACCACTTTCGCCAGACTCGGAGAATCTCTGAGTCCAGATAAGCCGGCAGTGGAGATTATTGCTCTGGGTTAGTTTTTTAAAGTACCCCCACGAAATCGGCCAATTCTTCTTCGCTGATGTGAGGATTGAACGCGCGATCAACTCCAGCACCATAGGAGGTTGACCTGTAATGGAACACCAGCCGAGATAGGAGGCCGTTTTGTACAGCCTACTTATACGCAGATTAAAGGTTCCGTGGATGCTGAATATTTCTTTTTTATTTTTCTTCTAGTTGGACTATGATTGTAGCAATGTAACTGCATAGAGGTAGAATGCAAACACTGTACCCCTGAGCATGGCGGTATGAGCTTTTGTGGAGTAGCCATAAACATTTTGACACAGACTCACAATTTTTGACAGTTTTTTCAGATTTTTCCCTTGAAAAAGAAAGATGTGCCTTCCAGTTAAGTCTCCAATCGATCCTTGACTCCAAGGTACTTCCTATTATTAAGGATTCAATGGTCGTATCTCCAATTGTCGCTTGAATTTTCGGCACTTGTGTGCTCAGGATTGTTCCGAGGACAATTATTTCGGTTTTGACGATATTTAGGGCGAGATTCAGCTTGGCTAGGGTGTCTCTCACAAAATTGATGGCCTTTGTAACTTTTTGCTCAAGAGATCTTTTGTCCTTTGCCTCCATGACCTGCATGGTATCGACACCCTCGTAAATCTACCTGTATCGGTCACTCAAAAGAGTGATCTCCCGTGGCACCGACTTCGAGACGGAAGTTCCTACTTACTTCACTTATGGATGGTAAATTTTGAGAAAAACCGAAAAATAATTAGAAAAAAAGAACTGATTTTACCATATCTCACAAAACATACCACATCCAGGAGAACATCTCTATCTTGAAATGTCCTTTGGCCGTAACTAGCAAAGCGAAGGCGGAACGCCATAATCTGATATTTGACCAAAACTTTTTTCTCCATCTTCCACATTATAGAAGCCATCCTGGTCAAGCCACAATCTTCATATTTGGTCGTATTTCTAGCACCACTAATTGAATCTTGCTGTACATTTCCATGTTACTCCATACCAGTGAACAGTATTCCTTCATTAAACTTCCAATTTTCAGCTCATCTTTTTGATCTAATGCTTCTAATGATCCATACTGACCACTAACATCTTCTTTGACTGTGTTCTGGATCTTTGCTACGGAATTTGAAATCTTCCACCTTCTTTTCTGGGACTGGAGTTTCTTCAAACTCGATTGGATCCACTTCCGTAGTGTCTAGTCCCAAGGATTGCTCTTTATCTTGAACTTCAGTGTTCCCTGAAGATACCTCTGTGTTTTGTTTTTCACTATCCAGCTTGGACGGCAGAGCTTCTGTTAGTTTACTCAGTAATGGTTCTACCCCTTGCTGGGCTGTCTCAAATGCGGTTAGGAAGGTCTTCAACGGTGCTTGAAGGCTGTGCACTACGGAGTCCACTGTCTTGACTGTTTCGGTCTTCAACTCTTATTGTATCAGTTATCATCTCCAACATTTAACACGATTGCGTCATTCGCTTCGATTGCTCTGGAATCTGTTCTACTCGTCATACAAACAGTTTAATGAGGGCAAGAGTCAGGCCGGCATTGAGGAAAAAAAAAAGAAAATTATCAAGTAGGAATTCGAGTCAAGTCGTATGGAAAGTATAAATTACGGTACCTGCCCAACGTATTTAATACAGTCTCGAGATTATAAAGTGGTCCGAAAAAGCTGCGTTGATGAATAATAACTTTATTGTACTTTACGTGAGTTTGCAAGCGTAAAAAATTAATAATTGAAACCAGAGAAGCGTAAAGGCTTTTCATTCTATTCCATATATAGCAACAAAAGCGGAGCGACTAGTTTAATTAAATCGTGCTGCATTTAAGTGTCCATATTTTATTGGAATCATCTACCCACGCGATTAATAATTCAACTTAGCACATATTCGCTTTTTGAACTGGCTACATATTCCACCTTTCATAGAGGCATCCCTTTCTTGTAAAAAAAAAAAAAAAAAAAAAAAAAAAAAGGATTGTTCTTCTTTTCTCATTCAAACAACGAATAGTTTAGGAATGAGAACCTTAATTAGCATCAGTTTTCGAGGGTTGGTAAATATTTTCGCGGTCTAGTAAAGTTCACTGAATTAGACGCGTTTAAGCTAGAGCAAACTCGCGTATGTGAGGGCGAGTATTAAATAAACGTAAAATCGTTAATCCAATGGAAGAGGCAAAAAGTTGTCGCGTAATACAGTGCAAGACTGATGCTGAATAAACGAAGCTCGACCACAAAATTAATTAACAAGCGGAAAATCTTCGTATAATTGGTCGGAATTCTTGATAATTTATAGACGAGATAGTATCGACTTTTGTCGCGGACGAAAAATTTCAATTCAATCGTATACGCTCGAGCGGCAAGACGATATTTACAGTTCGTTGTCAAGATTTATGGAGAAGGTTTTTCATAGCACTTGATGCGAATTAGTCGTTCATTGATCGGGACCTTTATTAAAACCGCTGTCTATCTGGTTGAAAGCTACTCAATATTATATACATGTACAAGCGTCTTTGTAAGACTCAGAGGTACTTCTTGTAAGTACGTATTAGGTCTTCGTCTTTCATTTTAATAGGATCAAATTAAAGCCAAACTGCGACCAAGACGCCATTTTAATAATGCGCTACAACGTCAAACGTGAAAATTCAATTTTTCTATAATCCGATATTGATTGGCAGTTCCTCTTCATTTTGAACCTGAGTATAGCGTTTCGACAATATTTTAAAACGCTGATACAAAGCTAATAAACTTCTGGAAAATAATCAAAACGTCATGAAACTGCTACTTGAACCACAATGTAAAAATGTCTCTTTACAAATATTATTACACTTTTTGCAAGAGGTGAATAAAATAATTCGAAATTGTAGTAGTTTTTTGGACCTAAATGTTGTAAAATAAGATAATTCTCAATCGCCTCAGCTCCGCCTGGGGTGGTAGTAGGAGTCGTTCGGGATGATGGTGTCAGAGTGCTTTGGCTTCTAGTAGATTTTCTTTTCTATCCTGTTTTTCTGTATCTTTCTAGGGGCAATAAACTTCCTCAATTTTTTACAACCCATCATCCGACTTAAATAACCCGTTGTCAACGATTTTTCGTTGTACTGCCTCACACTTGCGGCACATACAAACCCTTCACATTAGCGGAACAGCTCTTGGCCACGCTCACTTTGTTTGAGGTGCAGTTGTGAAAGTCTTGTTCCTCCACTGTAGAGGTTCACAAAAGAGTCACATAAGCCGACGCTAATGTGCCAGTCATAAAAAAAATTACACTACTCGCAGACAACGTTTGGAAAGTCATTCATAAAAAGCAAAATTTCACACTCATTTGAACCGAATTCTGTGAAAGCGGCCAAGCAACAAGCCAATATTCTGTAGAATAAGCTCTATTGCAAAACTACAAGAGATCCTTTTCTGCAAACTGTTGGCTTGTCGCTTCGCCAGCCTTTACAGAACTCGGTTCATTTGCAGAACATATCCGTCACATCTCTGTCATAAGAGAGCTTTTTTCATAGACACTTGTTCGGACCACTTCGGTCGTATGGCGTCACTCCAGCGTCATATAGTCGTCTCATCACCGACACTGCCTCAGAATCCGCCTGTCACAACTGCTACTCTTTCAAACCTGGACGTGCCGCTGTTGTTCCGCAGTTGAGCCCTTCAATACACCCGTAGGTCTCTTCTAAGTTCTGCAAATGATCTTCACTTGTGAAGGTATTTTGCCACACGTTTGCTTGACCGTGATTGGCTAATCAGCGGCACAAGTTTGCTGGCACAGTGTTCCGCAACTAGGACAGCATTGTGCACGACGAGAGCTTATGGACAAATACTCTCACCAGTTTCATTTCAAGCGCCTACGGAACATTCTGGATTTTATGAAGAACGGCAACATTTATGCTTTCCTTTCTTATATTTTACCAAAATATTCTTGTTATTTTACCTCATGTAATAACGTATAAACAAATTTCCCATGTTAAACATCACCTTGCTCTCACCCTATTGGCAGGATTCTTGATTTTTTCTCACGAGTGTACAGAGGCCAAAAATTTCTAATTTTATTTTGTCTGGTTTAGGTGCTCTTTTATGATCTAAAGACGTAGCAGCTTGTGGAATTTTTTTTCTTAAAGCTGGCCATAGTGTACATCATAATAGCTCGAAGCTAAAACTTATTCGAACTTTGGTAGTCAAATATTGAAGTCTACTCCATAAATATTCGGTTTAAAGCAGCAGTCAGTAACGTTAAAAACGTAGCACTTTGTAGTTGTAATTTAATACTCTATTCTCCTTTCTTTCTCAGTAAAATTTATTCCTATTTATGATTTTTAAAATAATTTTCTTCTTTATGGCTCCTAGTATGTTCGTAATAAAGATCATATAATATTATGATATAATTTTACATCGGTGAAAGCAAAAAAAATGTAAAATGATGCGAAGAGGAAAGGAACATAAAAAGGAAATAAAAAATTCACAATACTTCAGCATAGGTTGAGCTCATGGTTTTTATAAAGTTTCAGGATCGGTCGATGATTATACAAAGTTTCACGCATTTTTTTTTAGTACGTCCCGTTAGAATCTATGGAAAAATTTTGAGATTTACTGAATGACCCCACAAACACAAATTCCATTTAGATATAGACGGTATCCATAATCTAATCTTTTCACAAGGATGGTAAAAACGTATGACTTTCAAAACGATGAATCAAACATCATCACCATAGCTAGAAAATTCTCGAGGTTTTCAAAAATAAAAATTTTAGTGAGAGAAGAGGCGGCTTTTGAACACAATTTCATGATATTTCAAAACGAATTTTTCAGTTTTGGGTGATGCTGACCCCTCCCCTGCCGACTACGTCACTCATTCATTACCATACAAATCCCTCAATTTGAGACGGAATTTTTAGAGTAATGAAACTGTTATCGAAACAAAAATTTAGGATACAAGACATGGAGCTTTTGAAATGTTTCATGTCTTTGTTATCATCTCCTCCTTCCTTATTTCCGAGATTCGCACGCGGTTGGATGCACGACCATGACTTTGGGATTTTGAAAATTGTCGATCTTTGCTGCCTTGAGACTTGTGGTCTACAATACAGTACACCAAGTTATACAAATAAATAGATTGAAGATTACTGAAGGAGGGCGGAGGCTCCTCCATCTTCTTCTTCTTTCACAGTGAAAAAGAGTCTCTCGTACATCTGCCTTGTAGTACAATCTAGAACAGGATACTACCCTGGACTAGGCCTATACTACACTAAGATATACTATAAGAGGGTACGGGGTAGGATCAAACTACCCTGGTGAGATGATACTATTATATGTACTAATCCATACAGACCTATGTTAAGGGGAGAAAACCGAGGCCCCCTCCACTGCTAAAATAGGAAGACTTGAGTTGGACCTAAAATGACCTTGACTTAGTTGAAGGATTCGGAAAATTTATACAACGTCTTTGGCGTAGTTTTGAAGCCGTATTAGTGTGCGTCCAAATAGCATCTTAGTATCTACAAAACATTAAACCCCTAGTCTTCAATTACGACGCTTTGATGTTGTCCACCTTCATGTTCATGTATCCCATCATATGAAAGTAACGTGCGGTCTACCGTGTGTTGCGCAATGAGAGACACCACGAGGAGGTCCGCTTGCGAATCTCTCAAAAGCCCACCTTCGAAAGGGCTTTCTTCCGCCACATTCTCCTGCAGCCTCTTTGGGACAACAAAGTATTGACATCTAGGTCGTTCCTGAATTGTCTCGAAACCGCACTTATGATATGAATTGTGATCCTGGGCACTACTGAATATGGGCAACGAGAGGTGCTATTCTTATAAAATTCTTACAAAAACATGGTGAACACAACACAGCAAATGATGAATGTCAGTTCTATTATTATTTGTTTCCATACTAACTAATAGCAATCTCCATAATCTAAAAGTGAGTTTCAGTGCAACATCTTGCATCATGTTGTGTAAAAGATCGAATTCCTTCCACATAAAATGATAGAAAAATAAAATGAAAGACACGGTGACAGGTTGACTGATGTTCTGTGAATCGGTAAGCTTAAAAAGAGAAAGAAGGAAACACGAAGTTGCTATGAAATTAATGGGGGACGTAATCCACAGAGGAGAATTACATTATCGAAAATGCAAAAGTTGCTATTCGTACAAGTTGAAATGACGAGAGAAGACGTGATGGTACCGAGATTTCCTCTCAAAAACAAAACTAACAAAATTTCATTTTATCTTCGGAAGCCAAGATTACAGCGAAGTTGGGTACGAAAAATAATAATACGCTTCGGGGATTCGAATAATATGAGCGAATTTCTGAAAAAGACAGCATCAAATCAAGAAAAATTACAAAACTAAAAATAGTACCGCGGTAGTACAAGAGTGCTCGAACACTGAAATCTGGGACATATTAAATATTATTTCGCACTCAATAAACATTACAAAAGCGTTCATCTCAAATCGAAAAAAGAAATAATACCCTTAAAAGAGATTTCATTCACGAAAGTTGGACTTTTCAAGAAGAAATATTTCACGAAGTCTCGTGGACATTTCCTCTTTTTTCATATAAGAAATCGTTTCTCAATCGACAAGAAATCATTTACGGTTGTTTTGTCACTCCTTTACACTCGGAATTGATTCATCTGGCGCAATACAGTTTCTAAAACATTTGAAAGGTTAAAATGATGAGATTTTCCTTTCACAGCGTAAATATTGTTGCTTACAACGAAGTTCAACTCTATCAGGGCCGATGGTATTCTCGGGGGAATGTAAGTTAAAGGAAACTCGCTTACCATCAATTTCCTTGTACGTGGGAAAACCTAATTGCGTAGATTCAATCATATCGCATGACGGCTTACGGGTAGCGAGTCAATCTCAAGGGCTGAGATATGGACCGCAGAATTCGTTAAAGATATACTTCTAGGAAGATGCGAAGAAGAAAAAACGAAGAAGGATGAGATCTTTACCCGAAAGCTACAGGTACGCTCTATCAATGAGTAAACAAAGAAGTATACAGAAAATTGAAGAAAGAAAGAGAGAAAGATTCAGGTTATTCAAATAAAATTTGTGCGGACGTTCGATTCTGTTACAAATGTTTCAAATTTTTATGAAAAATATACTCGTAATGATAAACTTTACTGGAAGATGAATTAGTTTTCTCTTTCGCACGCAGTTAGCGAGTTTGAAACTTTTCCCCTTACTTCGTTGTTACAATCACGAGCACGTTGGCACATCGGTTTTCGTTTGCAAAATATATAGACGAGTGAGATATTTACATATATTATAAACTCATACGCGGATACAAAAACGGGAAGAGAATATCTACCTACGTTTTACCTGAATGGAACACGCAATAAAGTGTTTTAATTATTTAAAAGTTTCGTGTTTTTACCAAACGGGACTTTAATAACTTGTTTGGCTTTGGATTTTATTTGTTGAAAACCCTCCTCAATCATCAGTTGAAAGTATTTCGTGCGAAAATCTCGAACGACCGCCGTATGGTCGCATTGAAATCTGCTAAAATTTCGTCATCGGAATAGGTATTTCAAAAGAGGAAAGCGCGAGTGTATTGGTGCAATAAATCATTGATGAAGCTAGCAGGGACAAGAGTTTTCTATCCATCCTCAGTCCCAACAAGAGGGAGGAGGGAATTTTGTCAATGTGATGTGAAAGTTACAACTGACTTAAGTTTCATTGAAACATATATAGGTACTTACCTACCTATATTGTGAAAGTTTATTACATTCAAGTTGATGTTTTTTCTTTACGATTATCGATTGAATGCACCTATTGTAGTTCTAAGCACACGCCTCTTATAGTTCATGAATCATAGCTGATGTAAAAATAAGTAATTATTTAACAACATTATCTAGCGACTATGAGAGGAACACTTTATACGCTGATTCCATGTCTCAATACGATCATGAATTCTCTGAACAATAACCATGGTTGATTATCTTTTTTGAGCTAACTACACCACTCAACAATTATAAACCTAGGCAAGATTGATGACTTATTAGTCGATTCAGGAGTTAAACATCAAGCGAAAATGAGATCTTAATACAAAGTTTCTAATGTATGGCAGAAGTATTAATACTTCGATACCGTTCTACCAAAGAGATAGCCACAAATTTCGTCGCGGCTTACGACGAGAGCATTCTGCAAGCGTTTCTCAACTCGGCTGATCATAACGGAGGTCATAACTAAAGAAACCCCATGACTTTGCGGTTTAATGGATAGGCCCAGATCCCACAAACACACTATAGTAGGTATAAATGAATAATTAATATCATAAATGAAATTAAGTTTTTCTAACCTGTAAAAGTCCATAACGATCCATGATTGCGACTCGGAATGATCATAAAAACGTAAGTTAGTTCAACTCGAAATGAGCGAACCATTTTTCAATGAAATTTAGACACAGTGTCTACTTAACACACGACTCGCAATTATAAATATTTAAGTAAGCAAATGAAATATTATAATGGTGAGCACAAGGCAAACTATGAATATCGTTGAATCGAATGTACCTAATTCTTTCAATACTTATGGACTGACACATAATGAGAGATCACAAAATCGAAACCAATCGATGGATAACTGAATAAGTGTGGCATTGCTCATGAATCATCCATTTTGACGGGTGATCGCGATAAGACAACAATCGGGTCGCACTCGCATCGCATGGCACTCAGATGGCACTACACAGTACACAGTACACACACAGCATGAACAGTTCAGCGTCCTGTTACCCAAATCCCCGTATAGAATAATACTAATACCAATACTAGCCGTCATCTTGACCTTGTACAGCAAAGATGCAGAACACTCGACTGCTGATACATCGGCTGTGATGGTGGCTGATATCTGCCATACAAAATAGAATGGACGTATATCACGTATCTGCACATCAATGATCAGCAAAAAAGAGTATTTTTGCTGAAGTCGGAAGATCTCTTTTCCGCAGATCGTGGATATGCAGATACGTCCATTCTATTTTGTACGGCACAGTAGCGCCTTGATAGTTGATACAGGGCTGATAGCTGCATTTTGTGGATACTGGATCGTGGATGGGTTGGGATGGGACTTCGAAAATGGTTATTTCTGCGAATTGCATACTTATTCCCCTTGATTATCAATTCCGAGGAAAGAATGACGTTGGTTCTTATGCAGGAAACGTTTTGAACGACATGTTAATCGTTAATAATTTGCGATTTTCAGTCGATTCTGAAATGGAAGTGAATAAGTACATAAGTCCATTAAAAGATAGGTATGAATAAACGATTCTCGATTCCTTGCGCTCATCAGCAGTCTCGTTAAGATTGATTAACAATTTAACATACTTCAGAGAGTAAGACTTATATCATACGTTTGGAAAAAAAAAAAACAAACACAAGATGGAGAGCGGTAAATCTTCGTCCGTCCATATCGCCCATTTCATTTTCAATATCAATCTTAACAATACTAAACTCAAAAAACCGAGAATTTTGTCGACTCTTTAGACATGAATAGGCGCTTGAATTTATCGTATTTTTCTGAGTAGAAGTAGCACACACATACAGGTCGCACCCCAGATTTCAAGACGAAAATTTCGAAATTTTTTATTTCGGAGTTGAATACTATAATCGCAAATCAATGATTACCGGTATCTCTAGGTACCACGTATAATTATCTTGACTTGAGTACGTTTCTTCCATAGAAGCCACTTTTTTTTTTTTTTTCAAAATAATAGGTATTGATAATCTAGAGTGCGAATGAAATTTGTAAAAACAGCCATCTGACGTTGGTTTTATGGCAAACTTCTCCAAAATGAAGATGAGTTGTACCGTAATGAGTGCGTACAATGCACGATACTTAGTACTTACAATAAACCGGCAACTTGATGATATCGCGGCAGAATCAGACGTACACCCATCTACCTCAATGCGATTCAAATTTAAAATAGGCCTACTTAGCTATGGAAAATCGCCCTAGAAATGCAACACCATACGAGATGAACAGAACAGAGTAAGAATTAATAGTGTCCTCAAATTGCGGGAACGGTCAACTTCAAAAATCGACGATAACGATACTGAATGAATGATGTAATTTCAATTTAATTTTCATGAGGTTACCTTTTGTAGCCTACATGGCTTAGTCTGTTTGAGAGAGAAAAGAAAATTCGAGAGGGGAGGAAGTATTATCGTTAAAGATGATTTAAAACTGCCGTACCTACAACTAAGTAGAGCTAATATGTACTTAAGTATATGACGAATTCTCGCGTAAATATACTTGAATGAATAGTTGATTTTATTATAGGCCTACGATTCATTTCAAGTCGCATGTATTATGTACCTATACTATAGTCAAATTTGACGTATATAATCAATGTTAATTTTAACTCAATTTGGATTTTGTAAACAGTGTTTCTCATACATGAAACCGACGAGTTCCAATTTCTCAGATCCTTGTTTTTTCCCTGATATTCAATGTTGAAAACGATATACTTAGCTATCTTGTATGCTTAGCTCTATACTCGTAGTTTGTTATCACGGCTCACAGACTCGCACCAATCATTCAAAAGATCCGATTTGCCTAATCATCGATTTGGAATGGATACAGGACAATCTAGGTACCGTATTCGTATCTATACACGGTACATACGTTAGCAAGCTTGCGAGAAACAATAAAATTAAAAGTGAACTTCTACTCGTTACCGGTACTCTAATTTTGATATATGTACCTAGTAAAGTTATTATATATAGGTGAGTATAATCTTTTCATTCTCTCTATAGTCAAAAATGTGATCACTGGGATCAGGGATTTCTATTTTAGTATTGATTCTTGCACCGTTAAATAAGTTAGATTTATTAGAGTTTTTGTGTAGGTATAAGCGAATGGGAGTCATTATGATCTCTATTAGAGAGTCAGAAGAATAGGGGAAAAAAAAAAAGGTGAATAAGTATTACTAATCTAACCAAGGCACGTATTTTCTTCTCAAGATAGAGAAAATTGATGTGATTGGTTCACCCAAATTTAACAGAGTAACGTCGAGTCACTTTCAAGAGAAACCTCAGAAAGTTCTTGGATGTAGGCCTATTTATTATGGGTTAGCTTTGTCGAAATTTGATTTTAAGCGTTGAAAATACCTATACCTACATTTCGCTTCGGTGAATAATTTGGAGAAAGTTCTATTTTTAATTCTTGAATGAAACAAATTTCTAAAGTTGAGCTTGAGCTTTATCAAAAATAGGTACTGCTAAAAATTAGAAAAATTACGCTAGAACAGAGATCATAATATTTGTATTGAAGATGTAAAAATTGAAAATTTTATTACTTGATCTGACAAAAATTGTGAAAGAAATGATTGATTTATTACCTCCCCCCCCCCCAAAAAAAAAAAAAAAAAGAGGGAAGTTGATGTAACAATTTTTCGGGTTTAAGAATGTTGAAACGTGGCTTGCGTCAATAGACGATAAGTGAACTGCGCCATAGCATACAAAAGTCCATTACCGGTACGGTAAGTACTCTTATTCTCCTGATATTTTCGGTCCCGGTGATGTATCCACCCCGAAGAGACGTGCCTGACCCTCGTTAGAAAAAAATATTAAATTAATCATCGCTTATAGTATTATTTCACGTAATTTTCGTCAATGGTGTTTATGGGATTAATTGTGTGCTTCGTATAAGTGTTCGGCCAATACTTTTGAGATGAATACATATGAGACTTCCAGTTCATAGGTAGGTGCGATATTCTCAAGTATTTTAATTAAGGAAGGTTTCAAAAGATGCTACAATTTCTTCACAATTTGAAGCTCTTGGGTCACGTTAAAATTACTGACTATTTGAGATTGAGGCAGAACAGGTTCATTAATGTTCAGTTGCTACATAATTCTACCGTCACCTCGCCCTTTATAAAGAGCTGAAAAAACAAGATGATATATTTCAATTTTCAGAAAGCTTTCCACTTGTCTTCCCCATGTACATACATGACAGAAATCGGAATCATTCAAATTCTGTTTGGATAAGGTATATAGGCCACCCTTAAAAAGACCTACCTAACAAAAATGTTTAAAAAATCGTCGTCTGCTTTCTGTATCGTGAAGGAGGTCTGAAAATGAATTTAAACACGTTTTTGTCCTCACATGCAGTTCCTCAGCCGAAATATACACTTTCATAATCTGAAATCCTGAATAATTTCAGGTTTGACGTGGCCTTCTGTAATATTTGAAAAAATAATTTGCCTACGAAATTATTATGTGCATTATATACATGTCCTCAATTAACAATCTTATTTCTTGGCGAGGTGGATCTTCTAACGTTCGAATGGAGGTGTCAACGGAATAGAGGAATAGATTCTCTTCTAAGGACGCAGAGGGGGATTCCCAAACGAAGGCACAAAAATATAAACCCTCTCACTTGTTGTCTTGGTCGTAGGCGCTGTATTTTGAAAGTAAAGGATATCTGGCCCAACTAATGGGTTAGTAAAGCTCCGTATGGACATTTGCGCGCACTAGAAAATCAGTTCCTTCAAAAAATTCAGCGTGTATTCCTCTACATTCTCTTGATACATCTGATAAAAATTGTGAGAAAAATGATCCATTTTGGGAGATACAATTGAACTTTCTTGAATGATCTAAGATATTGAAATATATTGTCAAAAGCATACATGTAAATGCATGCTCTGCTAGTACGTATGTAAGATTCGTTTTACTTACTTGTATGTGAAGCAAGGCACGCTGTGAATATAGATTGTCACTAAAAAAGGACTAGTTTAACGTACAGGTTCATCGTCACTGTATCATATCATCTATAGATCACTTTATTTACTCACTCCGAGGGAAAAAGTAACATTCCAAGACGAATTCGTCCGCAAATAAGAAAATTTTCTACGAAATTTCACTCGTATAACAGGTACGAAAGATAATTCTGGCCAATATCAACGCGGCGAAAAGCACTGATCAGAAGATTTCAAGAAAAACGGAGGTAATCCGACAACTGTACGTGTACGCGAACCAAAAAAATTGAAACCACGGGGGAGGGGGATTCAAAACGAGAGGGAAAAGTTTGAAAAGCTGCTGTTACACTTGCTGGATTAGAAGCGATGAATGAGAAGAAAAAGGTGAAGAATGAAAAAACTATACACAACCGTTTACCTAACTAGCAGTACGCGTTGTGAATACACCATGCTCGCCAATTTCTGAATAAAATAATTTTAACTTAAAAACGAACGTTGAATCTCGCGGGTGTGCAGCAGCGTGTTTACGGGATGGTGGTGGTGGTGCACTTTACGAACATGCTGATGTGTTGTGAAAGTTGATCGGAGGATGCGCGCCTCGTACTGGAAAACTGTTAGAAAATGAAAAACGCTTCGCTTTCGTTTTGAAAACAGAATTTCCTATACGTTCTCACGCGCCGCTGTGTTGCTTCGTAATCGTGAAACGTTTTAGCGTTTTGAGTGTCGGACGACGCGAGCACGCGACGCGGACGCAGAACTCGCGGCGTCGTACCCCCGATACGTCGAAGAAACGCTCACCAGGCTCGTCAACAATCGAAATTTCTTAGATCCGGCGATCATCTCTTCCTACCGTAGCAAAAACAGCCTACCGTAGTTGTTGTAGAAACAAAAATAAACTGTTGAATGCGATTATAAATTTATGCAACTTTTAAATTAAAAACAACCTCGCTATATCCGCGCATCCGTCGAGTATAAACGATGGACCTCATCATGCGTACCTAAAAGTGAGAGATCGAAACAATTTTTATCCGAGAATGACATAGTATCATATCGTATAAATAATGCCGTAACTTACTCGCCGTATAACTTTGTAAAGAATAATAAGCGATAATTTAAAGCTATACTTCGTCGCCGAATAGTGCGAACGTCGTCGTTTGGTTTATAACCGTGCAAAGAATTGACTCGAGTCCAAAAATTCTCTGCTAAATCCTGTCCACGTGTTTTCGCTCTTAGAAATACTAGAAGAAAGCGTTCCATCTTCGTTTAGTTTTTCATCCTTAGGAAAAGATTGATCGGGTAAATTGGCAAAAATTCGAGGCGATGACATATGGAAGAGCGACAAGCCTACTGTAGTGAAAAAGTATACAGTGAGTAAATGGGAAAAGGTATTCAACACGTGTGCGCCGTTGATGAATTCGTGAGATTTACCACGATGAAATTAAGAAAATTTGGCTTGTATGGTGATTTTAAAGGTGAGTAAATATGAGTTCGACCGTGACACTGTAATTTGTCGATAAAAGCATTCCAACTGTTTGTGTGTAGCTACGTAGTTGCATAAGTTTGAAAGGAAAAGGAGGCGTTCAACTTTAGAGTGCTATTTCGACGAAAGAATAATGCTATTTTTATATGATCGTGGACAATTATTCAGATATCTATTATGACAGTTCTAAGAATTTGTAGGTGGCAAGCAAATATAATTTAATGTATTTAAGAAATTTCTACGTATGTACCTACTTCTAAATTATAAGCAAACTCAATTCATGAAGTGAAGATCCTTAACTTACGGAAATTGTATCCTTGTTAACCTTAAGAATATTCCAGATCTGGAGATATACTCAAGATCTAAAAATTCATGCTGAAACTCCGTTTTCCTTGATAATTATGAACGATGTCTCTCACAGCTAAAATGCCTCCTAGAAAGTATTGTTTCTCTTATTTGTCCTCCTTTGAATACATATTTCCACGGGTCAATCGTTTCTCGTCACTATGACCCTCAAGCCTTCAAAAATGTAGGCCTATCAAGCCCGTTGTGGAGCCGGTTCATGTTTACGGCACAGCAGCACTTTGGTCGCTTTCAGGCAGGGCGCTTAGCCAATCAGATTGGCTAAAAGCTGAGCTAAGAACTAACGTTTTTGAGGGATCGGCTTCAACTAACAGCTAATGGCTAATCTGCTCTGATTGGCTAGCTAACGGCTAGCTAAGGGCTAAAAATTTTAACATGGGTATCATTTTGCAGCTTCTTCCAAACTGTTCTTAAATGAGATGTTACTTTTGGGCTAATCGCAATTCGCAATAGAAAAAGAAAACAAGAATTTTCAACAGCGTACTGTTAACCAATGAGAGTTTACACTCTTTTTTGAGAGTAAGAAATACTCTTTTTTAGCACCAAAATTCAAAAATACGTAAAGTTTCTACAAAGATGAGATGAAAATTCACTTGGACATTGTTGTCTCTCATGTTTTAGATTTTTAGAGCAATCAAAGAGCAAAGAAGTATTGACTGGGCCCGCTGGCAGTGCTAGTGCTTTCTGATTTTGAAGAAAAAATTCAATGAAAATTAGCCGGTAGCTATTTCAATTTCAATGGCTAAAGGCTAAGCTAATTGCTAATTTGATCTCATTAGCTAGCTAAAAGCTAGCTAATTTTGAGCAAAATTCCTTGGCTAACGGCTAATGGCTAAAAGCTAACGGCTAGCTAAGCAGCCCAGCTTTCAGGGAACATCAGCGGAACACCTGTGACAGTCCAATAGGCCACGTCCACGTATATGGTACCCAAGAGTGGAGATGGTTTACTGCTATCGTGAGGCTCTACTAAGGATTCACATTGGCCTGCGGAACAATGTGCCGGGACATGGGTGTTCTTCAACTTTTGCTGATGTGCCAGTCATGAAGAAATTACATTACTGGCGGGCAATGTTTGGAGAATCACATTTATATGAGGAGAATTTTCACAAACTCATTTGCAGAACATATATCCGTCATATTTCTGTCATAAGAAAGTTTACTTGATAGACAATTTTTCAGATCACTGCGTCATACTGTCGTCATATCATCATTGTAAGATTTACAGGCTTCAAAATGTCCTTGAAGAGCAAAATCAATTGCGTCACTACATCAGAATCTGACCATCAAAACTGCTACTTTTTCAAAGCTGGATGTGCAGTCGAGTCGTTCCGCAAATGTTCTTCATTTGAGGACCTATCTGTACAAAGGGCGTCCGTCGGACGGACGCCCTTTTTGCGGAGACCTCGATTTTTGTGCGTTTCAGATCATAAACTATCTTTCATAATTTTTTTTTTTTTTTTTTAAACCCACAATTTTTTCCATCTTAGCAAGAAGGGCGTCCATTGTCATATTTTCAATGGTCTCTACTTTCTTCGTTTCTGGATGTATTCAAAATGTGATGATTGTTTTTTATAGAAGAAGAATTGCTCTTCAATTTTTGTCATTACCATTTTCTGATTAAACTCGTTGTTGCGGAAATATCTTGATCTGAAACTTCAAACTAATTTTTCTGTAATGGATTTTTCTTCACGGACGCCCTTTGTACAGATAGGTCCTCATTTGTAACGTAGTTTGCTACAAATTTAGTTTACTGTGATTGGCTACTCAGCGGCACACTTAGGTAACCACTCCTGGTACAGTATTCCTCAGCTGTGTCGGTATTTTGCACAATGAGCAACAACATAATAATTGTATTATTTATAAACTTTCTGATACAAACTGTGCAAAAATTGGAGTAACATTTTCACAGACTCTGACACACTGACACCATTCTATAAATCAATGACATTCCTCAAGAGTCAAGTATTCATCTTCCAACTAATAAAAAGATCTATTTTGATAAGTGAACTCAAATGTCTCTCTAAAGATTCCATGGCAGCTAGTTATCCTATGAGAAACCCCTAGGTTCACCTTTTTACCAACGTATTTTCATGAAGACTGAAGAGGAGGAAATCTTCTGTTTCAAGCAATTTACTTGCACGTCCCCAGCACGGGTAACTAAATAAGTGTATTGGTATAGATATTTGTACATGTAGACAATGCCAATTTTGTGATCTCAGTTATACAAAATGAAACGTCTGATTCACGTCGTTTGAAACGAAAGAACGTAACGAGTTATTACAAGCCTAAACCCTTGCTAAAATTTGTCAGAAACCAATCACAATACAGCAAAACCTCCCATAGCGGACACCTCTAAATAACAGACACTTTTTCGGGACCGGCAACATTTTGACCTTCTTCATTAGGAAAAACCTCGAAATACCAGACAGTTTTCTCCTTTTCATTCTCAATTTTCAAGTTGAAGTGAATAAATTGGGATGCAGTTAAATCAAGTTATCCTATTTGGTGTGCGAGTGTTCACAATCCATGAAATTCTCCCGTCGGGCAATTTTATTTAATCAATAAAGTTTAATTTGGCTTCTCCGCTACCCAAATAAAACACGAAAATATTGTTTAAGAGGAAAGAAAAATATAGAAAAATAATAATTAAAAAGTATTATACCTATTTTTTAATTTTTTTACATTTTTTATACTTTTTTAAAATAATATTTTTGTGTAGGGTAACGTTACAATAACAATAATGTAGAAGAAATCATGGTAGCTATTGATGATCTTATGAATGAGTAATCGTCGAGAGTCATTTTCACTCTCCAAAAATGTACTGAGCGACAGCAGATCACGCTTCTCACAAGATAATATCAAAAAACACGTTCTCGTTCTACACAATTCTAAATTTTTACATAATTCTGAATTTTTAATGAATGAACAATGAATGGTATTGATTGATATTACTTGTAATTGATGCCTAGTAATAATAATTATATTTACGTTCGATTTGTTTGAAAATTTCTGCATTTTTCGTTTTTCTGTACTTTTTTTTTTTTTTTTTTTTTTAAATACCAAATAATAACAAATTTTGCCTTTTTGTCACCGAGTTACAGATTTTTTTAGCACCGAAAATTCGTCCTATCATCATAAGTTCAACCTTTTCTTTTGTTTTTTGTTTCCTCTAAATAATGGACAAATTTCAGGTTACCAAGAGTGTCCACTAATGAGAGGTTTTACCGTAATCTGAAAATAAAAAATCATGGTATGAGAAAAATACAGCACTATAACAAACTGTGCCCAGAACAAAGTTTAATTTCTCCAGTCCTGAAGCTGGAAATTTTTTCG
Source organism: Aspidiotus rigidus (assembly GCA_035079385.1). NCBI lineage: Eukaryota > Metazoa > Arthropoda > Insecta > Hemiptera > Diaspididae > Aspidiotus > Aspidiotus rigidus. Next base: position 14,894,740 of record JAVHKY010000054.1, on the reverse strand, counting down.
CCGTGGTCCTCAATTTATAGGAGCATCAAACAGTTGCCCTAGTCCGTGCAAAGCTTCAAATTTTTTTAGGTCGTGTCGGCTATGAATTATTATTGTAAAAAAAATATCCTAAAAATATTACCTGAGAAGGTGGGTGTGGGTGAGATTGACTCTCATGAGGATAGGTAATACAAAGAGCACCATCTCTCACTATTGTAGACACTCTAGACTAGACAGTGTTAAAGTTAATTTAGTTGACGTCTGAAAATGATAACAGCGCTTTGAAGTCTACGGCGTTTTCATAAGTAACTATAATTTTGAATCATGCTTCATTCCCGCCATTCATTATCATAGTCACTGTAACCTAGAGAAAGAAAATGTTGATAAGCTAATGCAATATTACAAAAACAAAATCGATGAAACTAGTTTTTGCGTGAACAGACTTGATCGTGTCGGACGAATGAGACGAAATATGAATATTGAACATTTATGAAAAACTAAATTCCACAATTGGTCGTAGGAAAGTATGTTAGCGCAAGATGCACGATTTTTGGGTTAAACTATCAGCAGAGATTCTTCGAAGTGGTTCGATGATAGTAATTGCAGTTGTGTTGATAGTAGTTCTCCAGAAAATAGCTTCCTATTTTCGCCGAGACATCATCGAGCTTAATGAAGTGACCGATTCTCACTACTGGACTGATCTCGATACATTGTTGAAGGTGCTGAACCGAAAAGGTTTCGACTTTGTAAGCTTTATGATGATGAATACTAATGCATTAATCGTTTTATTTGCAGACTTATACGTGTCTCGTGTGCGATTCTTTCCTAACTGGCAATTGTGGAAGACAGTGTGATAATTGTGGTATTTGTTGTCATGATACTTGCATTAAGCAGGCGGATATTATTCAGAAATGTAAAGATGTATACACAGTTAACGACGAAGCCAAAGAGAAACATCTTTGGGTGAAAGGTTCAGTAGACTGGGCTACATAATTGTCATGAAGATAAATTTTCGCGATGAATACATAGTCTCTTTCAATTTCAGATGGGAACATGCTAATCGATTTTGAAGATCCGGATTCAGTTTGTTCCGAATGTAATCAAGAGTGCTGCGAAACAGAAAGTAGTTTAATGCAGTGTTGTTGGTGCCAAAAAGTTATTCACGCGGAGTGTTGCAAATTCCTGTCCGACGCGGTAGATACCCATCCAGCTGATTTAGGACAGATTATTTTTCATATATATATTTTTTTTTTTCAAAATATGTATTGCAGGAATGTAATTATGGAAAATTTCGTAAATTCATTATACCATCTTTTTGTATAACACCTACGAAATCGATTAGATCGCGTAGGAAGTTTAAAATTAGAGAACTGTCTCATCCTAATTGGGAAGAATGGACACCGATTATAGTGATGGGTGAGTGAATTAAATCTTCTGAGCAGTATTTTTCACCTCGATTTGACTCCTTACTATCCTGTATTTATTCGATACTTCCTTGTTTTTTTTTTCTCATTTTAGCTAACAGACAATCTGGTAATTCGGATGGTATTCATATTCTCTCGTTCTTTAGACGGGTTCTGAATCCATGTCAAGTGCTTGATTTAGCTATTCATTCGCCTTTACTCGTGCTGAAATGGTGCTCGGTAATTCCTGCGGGTGTGAAGTTCTACATCTTGGTCGCCGGTGGTGATGGTACCGTCGCATGGATTTTAAATACCATCAACAAGTCAACAACGAAACCTCCTGTGGGTAAACGTTCACGTATCATCCTATAATACTTATTCGTTAGAAAGTTTGCTGACGCTTTTCGTTTTAGATCACTCCAGCTGTTGGAATTATTCCATTGGGTACCGGCAATGATCTGTCTAGAGTACTAGGCTGGGGTAAAGAGCATAATAATAGTAGCTCGCCATCTGTTTATCTAAGAAAATTGTCGCATTGTAGTATTTCTGATTTGGATCGGTTAGTTCTCTGTCATTATAATTATGATACAGACTTAGAATTATTTTTACATCGTATATTTCTTTCTTAGATGGATAGTGTCAATCAAAACGATGAACAATATTTCTATTCGTAAATTTAAACAGATCAACTGCTACAATTACATGAGTTTAGGGGTTGATGCCAAAGTAGCCTTCGATTTCCATCAAACTAGACAAACGTCGCCTCTATACATGCCTAGTCGATTTTTTAATAAGGTAACGATTTGACTTCTGTTTAGTCATAATATTTATTGATAGCTGTTGCTACTTCTTCTATCATTCTCTATTTTAGTTACTGTATACATTCTTTGGAACTCGACAAGCTGTGATACCAGATTGTAGTGGTTTAGAGAAACGATTACAATTGTTCCTAGATGGTGTGAAAGTTACCACGATGCCAGAATTGGAATCTATAGTTATTATGAACATTCCGTCATGGGCAGCTGGCGTTAAATTGTGGAAACCTGACTCAGGTTTGTTTATTCATTGTTTCAAGGAAGTTTGAACCGGAAACCTATTTTATGGATAGAGAGGGGAGGCGGTACTTCGAAGACTTGGAAAAATTCCGACCTTCAAATTATTCGAAGCAGGAGGATATTTTAAGAAATTTTGGTCGAATTATCAATCCTGACCGATTATCGAAATCGAAATTTATTTCCCATAAAACAGATTCCTTGCTCGCCTCAATCAACGTAGTTGCAATTCTTTTTTTTTTTTTTCTTCTTGTTCCGATTCTTATTGATTTTGTCTTCTTTTAGAATTATATTCATTCCGTCCTCAAGCAATTGACGATGGTCTTCTCGAAGTTGTCGGTATTTATTCGTCATTCCATATAGCGCAGTTACAAATGGGTTTATCTGAGCCCTACTACATTGGGCAAGCTGCAGAAGTCAAGGTAAATCAATTTCTCGTACAAATATCGAACTTCGTATTTTGTAAATAAACCCAGTTTCCTTCAAAGTTCTGAAAAAAAAAAGAACTATGTCGTGCTCAACCGTTGTTATATAGGGCTAATTGCGTTCTATTGTCAAAGATTGCGGCTATTTGTGTAAGCCTGTAAGTAAAAAGGTGCTTATGAGAAAATTCAACGTGGAGCAACGAAGAAAATTGTTGAGAAATCAATATTCATTTTTGATACTCTATATTTATCGTCAAGTTACGCACCGTTTTTGGGAATTTAGACGAAGTGAAATAATGTAGAAGTAGATATTTAAAAAAGGAGTTTACAGAACTTGACGTGGTGTAATTGACGATGATGCCCTGTGGAATCATTGAGTTCATCAAATCCGGAATCAGGTTGAAAACTTGGCAGATTACACGGTCGATAAAAACTGACCTACATGGATTGCATGGTATTCATTAGCAAATATTGACGTCGGAAGTATATTGGTACTTGAGAAAATAAAATCATTTTATATCGTTTTCTAACACCATGGGCTTCATCTTTGTGCATTCAATTCATAATCTTCATAGAGAACTTGAAAATTCCATCTTTTTTATTGTTCATAAGCCCAACCTACATAATTTTTTCGACTCAAAGCTGATACATAAAATATCAGTCGCGCTAGCGAGCTACCAAGCCTTGACCAATCAGAGAATACATGAATGGTTAACGCATGGAAAAAGTTAAAATTTTCAACTTTTTCTTTGGGTCAACTATGCTAGTATCCTTTGATTGGTCAAATTTTATTTCTTTGGGAGAATACAGATTATACATAATTTGATTTAGGATATCGCTGACTTCCGATGTGTCGGCCAATGGCCGGCGAAGCGGCTAGTTTCTAAATATTTTTCTCCAAGTCCTCTCTCCTAATAATCAAATCGCTATTACAAGGAGCTACTTCAGGATAGAACGTGGAATAAAAAATTCGGCTCAATTTAAATAAGTTGTGGACCATCGCTTTAACTGAACTTGAGAGTTTCCGGTAAATTCGAAAAATTAACGTTTTCTCATAGAGCGCAGGATTCTTCAAGTTTAAGAAATTACGATGCTTCGTAATTTTCATTTCAAAAAAATGATCTCATTTTATTTTTATTAACCAAATGTTGCAATACTCACTATTCTTATGCGAATACCAAGATTTTTATTTACCCCCCTCGAAAATGAAATTAGGTTGTATTGTGACGAAATAATGGATTAAAACTCCATAGTCGATCAGAAAAACGATTCCTAAATTGAAATTTTGATTATGTTTGAATCACGCTCCTGTTTTAAATTTTCGATTGCAGGTCCTTCTATGGGATACCGTGCCAATACAGATCGATGGAGAACCGTGGATCCAGCATCCTTCGGAAATTACCATTTCACTATGTAACCAAGCCAAAGTTCTGAAAATACTAAATTAGTTTAAGAGGTTATATTATGTTTGTTGTATGTTTAAGTTTTAATATGGAACCCAACAATATTCGAGAAAAGATCTCAATAATTTTGACAACTTGATTTAAGGTTATATTACATAAGGGTTGATCAGTATTTTTTTGTCCTCTAACTTATAATAATATTTATTGACATTGCTTTCTAAAAGTATTTTACTGGTAATAGTTAGGTGTCCTGTAACTTCGGATGAGAACCCGGATTTCAACGGTGTCACGGATAGGTTGAATTTATTGCAGTGTTGAAGAAATTTGGAAATTATATTCAGCTCTTCGTCGTCAGACGAATTATGACTGCCGATGACGATTCTTAGATTTCGATACGTTGATAGTAACTTAATGCAATATCGAATGAAATAAATACAGTCTTGAAGTGATGATAGGAGGTAAATGTAACTGATATCATCGATGACGAATAATAAATTTTCTTCAGAACGTTGTTCGCAGAAATGGCGTAAATCAAACAATAATTCTGTCACGTTCAAACAACCACCACGGATGTAATCGACGAAATTCAGGTTCTTGATTTTAGGTTTACTATACAAGTTTCCGGCGTTATGATTGATTCTACTCATCAAATGTTGGTGGTGTTGAACCGCATTATGACACATTAATGTCACAACTTCGGCGTTACGTGTATGAAGAGCTTCCCATATGAAGCAGGTGACCAAGAAACTTGCATCACTACATTCGTTCTCTTCTATGTGAACCATATTCACCTTATCGTAATTGTTAGAGGCGAGTACGGAGAGAAGGTCGATTATCTGCAATGACACAAATCAAATTAATTAAAACATGAGGAGAGAAATAAGGATAAGTTTGCCTGAAATTATTTTACTTTTTGAGGGATGCAATTCTAATTTCGGTAAGGAGAAAAGCTTTCATATTAGGATCGGTTACTTTTTCTTCAATTATTTTCAACGATTTTTCCCCGCCATCACGGAAATGTTCATTGAGCTGATTCGCATATTCAATCCAAACACAGTTCGGACAAGCCGACATACAGCAGGTAGTAGGTGCTTCGGGTATCTCGTCGTTAATTAAATGTGATTCATTTTCGTGATTGTCGGTACGTTTTGAAGAACACATACGTCTTCCAAAGCTCAATTCAAGTTTGAAAAGTAACCTTTGTTGACGAATACACCACATAGTATAGTTATTAGAAATAATACTTGATAAGTACCTGCATTATTCTGATTACTTATTCCACCTCTCACTAATTGAATACTGACCGCTGGTTTTAGATTCAGAAATCCGAGAGTAATTGTTCCATAAATAAAAACGTTTGAAGGTGATACGAACGAGATGAATTAATCAGATATATACGGTCAAAAATTATTCTTCATAATACCATGTTTGTTTATTTTTTGTAGTTTTTGATAATAAATTCTCTTCTGACGTCATCAACGTAACCAAAATGGCAAACGAACGTATCCGTCGTATACTGCAGACTAAACCTTAGTGACAAGGGCGACCCGGCGACGGCCACGGTGTACAGCGGAATCACGCAAATCGAAAGCTCGGTAAGCCATTCTGATTCTGATTCTGACTTCCGCTCACTGCAGTGCAGTTCAGTGTTTCAGCCCACTCCTACCTATCTTCTTGTCTCATCGTTGTTGGTTCGTTAAAATAACGAATTATTTTCTTTGCAGTAAGTTGTTAACTGTTCGTGTGATCGTGTTTTATTCCGTGGTGTTTAAATATTCAAACGTCTGAAATTTTCATCATTGGTATTCAATCTTTGTCAAAATGAATTCCGGATGCTTGTTCATCTTTCTTGTTGGTTAGTCCTAATGAATCTTGTTGATAACACGCTTTGTTCTCTTTGTCATTTGACTTATGTCTTTTGTTCGTGCTGTCTTTGCATTAATCAAAGTCATATATTGTCTTTGTTATCGTTTCTATGCATTTGTCGTAGGAATCTGTTTAGCGGATAAGAGTCCAATTACTTCAGATCTTGAACTCTCTGCACCGAAAGCGCCCGTTGCCCAGTCAGGCGTTCCTGTCGCTCTTAATGAAACTGTTCATCCAACTGTCGGAAATGAAAATGTTACGAGCTCTTCAAAGCAGGTTACCTCGACCTTAAGTTCTTCCCCTTCAACCATGGCGGCAATTTCAGTAATAACAAATGCCCCAGTTCCTCCTACACCAGCACCAACCTATGGAGTTGGCGAATGGAACGTTACCGATGAGAATGGAACCGTGTGCATTCTACTCTCTGGTGAACTGTCAATAATTTGGAAGAATGAAACAGTAAGTTTCGTATATTATTAGATATGATTTTCGCAAAAAAAGCTTTTATTGATGATTTATACTTTTCTCGTTCCACTAGAACAATAAAGTTATCGAAACATTTCGAGTACCTTCAAATGCTCCGAACGACGGTCACTGTGATAAGCAGTGCATCGAATTCAAATTGCCGAACAATTCGAGCCTGCATTTGATGTTTCGTAAAAATTCTACGGAGGATAAATTCTATTTGGAAACTCTGAATGCAGTACTCAATTACGAAGTAGCGAATAAAACATGTAAGAATCCGTCATACGTTAATCAAATTTCTTTTGCAAACTAATTTTGGTGAGGTTTTTGAACTCAAATGTGTGCATTTTTCTTTCTGCGCGTCAATATTTTGAATGAGGGCGAGAACGAACGTACGTAAATTCGGTGAGTAAGCGAACAATGAGAGTAGCGATACGAGATGACTCATTAATTAATTAATGAATGACTGTGTGATTTAACGAACGCTTTCCTCGTTGGTCTCGATTTAATTATCAAGATAATATGGTGTCTTTAGTTTGATACGTCGTTCTGTTGGTGAGAAAAAAATCTTGACAGTTATTCTTCTTGACCCAGGTGCAGGTACTTGTTGATGAAATCGACTCGGGGTTTGGTTTGAGCGAAAAAAAGAGATCACGAGTCAAGGATGTAATCGTTGACTGTAGTTAAAAATTAATGTAGAGCAATTACCACGTGAACCTGGAAAAGAAGACAGGATTTACTTAGAAATATGACGGCGGTTGACAGTGTCTGTATGTACCTAATCGGGAAGTGTGTGAGCTGAAATAGTTTTACGTCATATTTGTACGTGGCATTTCTCTTTTTCATCTTACTCGGCTGACAAATTAAAATTATTCATCCTCTTCCGGGAGCTTGTTCAGTGCAAATAATTCGGCTGGGATCGTGAGCAAAATATAGTGGGCCACAGGAAAAGGTCTGAATGTGTGAGTGTGTGTGTGTGACGAGTAATTATCTTTTAAGAATACCACCTAGTGTATGAAAACAAGGGAATTGCCTGGTATCATGTTTTAATCTTCTGTGAGATATTTGACAAAGGTTTTCGATATTGAAGGTCTATTTGTCAGTTTTCTGTTCGGAATAATTTTCGTTTGGTTCCGGTAAAGTGAATTTGAGGATGAATATTGCCTTTGAGGTTAGTTTTGTGATGACGTCATGTTATTATTCCGCCCTGATTATAAATAATTGTATGATAGAAATAGGTTAGGTTTATACGATTATGACAAGGTCTTTGAAATATATCAGGCTTTCGTTGGTTTATTTGCTCGCGCGTATTCAATTGATGAGACCGGCAAAAAGTTGTATACTCCTCTAAAATTGTTTTCAAGGACATTTTATCGCGTTGTTTTCGATTAGATTCTGTACTTTAATGCAAACATATTTTTCCTTCAAATGTTTCAGTTTCCGAACCAATCTTCAACGACACGTTACACTTGTTTGAAAACCCTCTCGAAAAGTCGTATTATTGTAACCCGGCAACTGAAGAAATAGTTTATAAGAAACCTCTGGAACATTTCATATTCAAAGTCGAATCGTTCCAAGTTCAGGCGTTCAAAAATTCATCCAAAACAGGATTCGACGATCGTAAGTCATCTAATATTATTCATATGTATGACGTGTTTTTTCCGGATTTTTGTTTGTTTTGAGCGTACTTCGTGAAAGATCGAAGTTGTATCTCCTCCTTTCTGTTTTTTTTCTTTTTTTTTTGCAAGAGAAAAAATTCACGTCTCTAGATAAGCTTGTGGTTCTATTAATAAGCGATAATACTCGCGTAATTGTGGTAATGAAATTGACAACTGTTCTGTCTGGTTTATGAAACGACGTATGGTATGCTGTAGAATATTCCAGAAATAATACTCATTTGCATCGCAATGAGTAACATGCCAGTATGCGCTGCGCTGTATCGCATGATGGTGTGCATGCGCATTGCTTACTTTAGAGAACAGGGAGCTGACTAGTTCGTATGATTTGAAAGTTCAATGCCGGTAGTTTTTTACATCAACTCACTTATCGGCGGAAGCTGTAATGTACGTTCGAGATAATGTAGAGCTACTATTTTTGACCAATAAATCGAAGAGAAAAAAAAACGAGAGTACATAGGAAAAACCTAAGTGATATGAGTATTTTTCGTAGCTGTCTACCAGTACAACAGTTGGTGTGTATTGTGCTCGAAAATGTGTCAACTAACACGAATTTTACTGCAGATATTTGCAAGCGTAGGAAACATAATTTCAGCAATTCTACTTCGTGGGAGTGCATGAATATGCAGGAAACTTATCAAGAGCGTTGATTTTCTGATATGTAGGTATGCGAGGATTGAGTTAAATGTCGAGGTCCTTCCTCCTATTGGAATGCGAGAGTGTGCGCGAGTTCGATTTATTGTCGCAGTTTTGCGATTGCTGAGAATGTTGATATAGGAAACAGAAGATGATGAAGTACTCAAGTGCGTACAGTTCGTTTTGTACTTACCGGATTTATTTGGTATGTTCTGGAAGTTGTATTTACAATTGACGATAGGTATTTGTTTTTTCAAAATCAAGTGTATGAAATAGGGACTCGTATATTTTTTTGAATGTATATTGAGTAAATCTTACAGACCGAAATTATTTAAGGTTCAATATTCTTTCAAACAGCTTGCTTGTAGTTATTTTTTCAAATCTCAATTTTCTTATCTGCAGAATCAAAACATTTACATCGAATTTTTCCTCTCTAGTTAAATTCGGCACTTTTTTTTTCGAATTCTAGTAATTTTTCTAACCTTGGAATTTTTCTTCGCGTTTTCTTTTTATAAAGTTCTGTGCTCGGAATGGTTGCAGTTACGTTTTAGGATGAAATACCAAGGAAGTGAGAGCTAGAAAGAGGGATTGAAATCTTTTTTTTTTTTTTCTGTTTTGATTACTATAACCAAAGCCTCCTATAGTTAGAAGCCATGAACGTAAAATTGGCAACTGCACAACCGTGGGCCGACTTTTACATTGCTCTTATGGGGAGAAACTCTTTGAGCGTAGTCTGTTTCTTAAGAAAATATTAAGTTTTTGAAAAAATCGAAAAGAACAAAAGTTGTAGCTTGTGAAATTTCCTTTAAATAAGGGTCAACTCGATTTTTTCATGAGAGAGGTGTTTTACATGTAAATGCGTGGGCCGAATGCGGTGTTGCCTTTCTACGTTCATGGCTTCTAACTATAGGAGGCTTTGCTATAACTGAATTTCCTGGGCTAAACTTCCGCAGTGTTGTCCGTAGCCTAATTTTATAGAAAGAAAATTAGCCTAACCTGATCTATTCGCTGTACTTAACTATACTTCCAATCTGAACAGTCCATGTAGCTAACGGTCGTAAATTATTCCGACTCTCTCGCGCGTAGGACCCTGGGCTCGGAATTCTGCGATATCTTAGGCTTCATTTGTACAACTTGAGACTTTTCAGGACTCATTTATACGTATTATACTTATGCGACTCGGTATCAATACGTTATTTTAATTTAGTTTTCACTTTCAGTAAAAAGAATGCCTCTGTTTGTACTTCACTTTTCTTCCGTGTTAACGAGTACATGAAGTTGATTTCCGTGCAATACAGCGGTCAATGTCCTTACAACTTTTTTTTCTTTTTTTTTTTTTTTTTGTTTCTTGGTACAGTGTTCCAAGTCCTCATTGTTTTTAAGAATAAGTAAAGCTCGATAAACATTCACGGTGGTTATATTTAGAAACGTCTAACGTCTTTCTGATGCGAGAGAGAGATTTTATTAATAACGTATCTTGTCAGTGTTGTTTAGGTGTATGATCATTGATAGTTCAAGAATAAATGAACCGTCTTGAATTGTACCGCTAAAGTGTTTATTTAATTTAGGTAGTAAGAACGCAATGTTCTCGAGTGCTATGAATACCCTCGCATTATACAAAATATACTAAGAAGTGTGAGCTTACAACAGCGCACCGTGATCTTCCTGTTGGTACAAGTAGTGTGACGTAAAATTTTTTACGATATCAAAAATTAATAGGCAGCGGATACGAGCTACGCGAATATATTAGATACCGATGTTTGGGAATGCGATGATTAACAAAGGATGTGACGATAGCGCTGAATGAAGGCGTGAAATTTGTTGATTAGTAATAGGAAATTTTCAAACTTGATCGATGAGACTTTTTGTTTGATGAATGTATTAGCAAGACGAGAGGGGAGGAGGGAGAATAAACAAGGTGTGGATCTGAAGACGAGCTTGGGGTGGCATTCCTTCATTCAGAAAATTGTCATCCTCATTTTGTTTTAAAAAATGTGCTCTAAATACATAATTATTAGCTTTCTTTGGAGGTTTGGAGGGATGTCTTTCTTTTCCCTCTACCGTGAGAAGTGGTGATAGAGACAATGATTCTCTGTTCGTGGGAGAGTATCTCATGCCTTTGTATACGATCTGATGAAAAAGTAAATATCGAGGGTTGTTACTTTCTCTGTTGTGTGTCATAGGTTCTGACGAGTTTTAAAAAAGTTGTGTCACCTTACGTTCCGCGAACAAGTGTTCACAACATGAATGTAAAATACAGCAATTTGAGGGCACTTATTCATTCGCATCAATTCGATCATTTCTACGACCATTTTGAATGAGCTGCTAATTATAACAATTATTAGAGTCGTATTGTTCTCATGCAAGTAATCAGTGAGCATTCCGTTGGCGTCGACATTGTACTGAATAGGATTAGGCAAGAACAACTCGTGCATTTCTATAATAGGAATGTTGTTTGAATGAATTCAAATCAGGTCGACAAAGAGGAGATCTTTGATTTTTTCTCCATGTTTATTTACTGTTGATTATCGTTTGTGGAAGAGTGTAGGTGAGAACGTGATTGGAGTGATAAAATAAAGCTTCTATACCAGAAAACATGTTGATCTAAGGATCGTCTGTAAGGTGTGCTGTGAGAGGAGCTACCGTCGTAAATTACTTGCAGTTAGCCAGAAATTTTTACCCTACCCCTTTATATCGGTTCACTCATGGATTTTTGATCGACGCACTCTGTTGTCATCTGACGATTTTGCCTTATAAAAGGGATTTTGTGTGCATTAAAGCCATTTGATGACTGTATGTGCGGATCGAAGAATTCCTTTCGGAGTAATTCGTGTTCCTGAGGGGAAAAGATAATACATAATTCTTTTCTTGAAAGTTGTTTTCCATCAGATTCGACGTTGTCTCAGTTTGTTTGTTTACGCAGCAGAATGTGTGGGTTGTTCAAAATATGACGAAGCTAGCGACGTATTCGAGGAAAATCATTATTTGGGCGAGGCGAAAGTTTTCCCGATAGTAATAATCTGAAGACGTTCCATGAGTGGAAGTTCGTATAGGTGAAATAGGAATTTCTCGCTCGATTTATTTTCTTAATTAATTTAGGTTATATGACGAAGGTCATCGGTAAAGAGGGTTGTATGTTGACCATAACGTTATTCTCGATGGCGAATGTTTATGATGAACGTTTTAGATTATAGTTCCTCGAAAAACACGTGAGATATTTCGGCATTTCCGTTCGAGAGGCTAAATGTTCTTTCAATTTTGCTTTCGGTACTCGATAAAATATTGCCCTTGGTGTATCTTCATTGCTTCAGTTCATCCTCTCAAGTAACTTTCTTCGCTCGACTCAAATCAAACGATTACTCCACATCCTTTATTTTGTCGAGGAAACAAGACAATCTGCGTCATCCATTTCTAAAAATATAAATTTCATTTATCTCCTTCCCCGCTTATCTCTTTTATGACAACCGCTACCGATCATATTCTACGCTAAAATGATTTTCGAACTATCGCATTAACTATCGATCATGAAAACAGTGACGAACACGTGAAATACGTTTCTTTTGAATGTAGCAGTTCTGCTTCCGCTGTACAGAGTTAGATTGACGTATCTGCTAAACAATGATCCTGGGAATACGATTACTTTCAACTTAAAAGTTGACAATCGCGTTTGTGTCGCATTTGCAAACACCACCCGTCCTCCATGATGGAGTAGATGCGGGTTGCGTATGCATTTAATTTTGTTTCTTCCAATACCGGAATCGACTCTTTCGGGTACGACTTTAGTGTTTGGCGAGCTCCCTCTTCTACTCGGCAACCGCCAAGCTGCATCTACTCGGGTCACACGCTTCATCTACCCCGATCTCTTGAGCAGGCTGACTAAGCCTGTCCCGCTCACGCCGCACATTCAAATAAGGTGTGTTATGGTCCATCATCCTGTCCTTAATTACATTGCAAACACATTGCCTGCTCATTTTTCCTTAACTTCTCGTGAAGGTACTTGTTAAAGCAGCCATGGCCGCTTAACCCCTGCGTCAGGTGAAAGTTCAGCTAACTATGGTGTCGGTTCATCCACTCATCAGGGTCGCGTATTATCACACGGGTTGTCCATGTAACCAGCTCACTCTGGGCAATTCTTGCTTTCCATTTTACAAGCAGAGAGTGCCTTGCCTCCTGCTTGACCTGTAAAGCCTCTTGGTCGGTCGTCGTTGTCTTCTTTGCTTTAAACACCACCGCTCTCTCCTCCGCTAGGAGCTCGATTGGTGGTGAACGTGCTACACAAAGAGCCTCCGTCGAGACAGTGCGATAGGCACTAACACAACTCAGCACAGTTCTTCGTTTACCATCTCTCTCCTTCTGTATGGTATCTTCATGGAGTTGGCCCATACTGGCGCACTATATAAGAGTGCTCATCATGATCCTTCTTCTTGCTTCTCTCGGTCCGCCTAGGTACCTCATCAGGCGGCTTAGGTATCCAACTACCCGGGCCGAAATAGTGCCTGAAGCTCAGCGTCGAGTCATACTACTTGCCCAAGTACTTCATTCGCTTCTTAGTTGCTATTTCCACACCTTGCAGGCGAAAGGTGGGTGGCTTGAACTTCCGACGGGTCGTGAATAAAATGGCCTCCGTCTTACCAGCTGCAAGTTGCAGTCCAGCCGACTCAATCCAACGCGTCACTACCTCTCGAGCCCAGTTTACCCCGCTGCAGTTGTTTCGGCAGTGCATACCACCAGGGTGTCATCCACATAGCAGATAAGCTCAACTCCCGGAGGCAGCTTCACTTAAATATTCCGTTAAATGCGTCGCACCACAAAAGCGGCCCAAAAACCGACCTCTGCGGCACCCCACAAGTAACAGGGCGCTTTACTGTACCAGCAGACGTCTCTGCTTGGATTTCACGACAGCTAAGAATCCTGAGCAGGTATGCGGGCACTCCTGCGTCCATAAGGGCTTCCAATATCCTCTTCCATGGAATGGAATTGAACGCATTTCTTATGTCGAAGCTGACGGCTGCGCAAAACTGACGCATAGCAATCGCTGACTCGGCTATCTATGAGATGTACGGACTCCTCGAAAATACGAGACATGTTTCAGAGTAACTTAGTGAGGATAGATTCACTAAAGTAATATGGGTGTAAGCTTAGAGAAATATACTCCGAAGAGTAAAGAACACAAATACTAGAACCGCAATAAAATCAAACAATCCGAGCGCTTTCGGCTAAACAGCCATTCTCACGGTATAGAAAGCGACTGAACCCAACACCAACAAGAACGAGTAACAACGAACCAGGAGGTCATGACTGAACCAGCGAGTCATCGAAATATGAATCATCCTCATAGACTAATTCAATCAATCCCTCCTCAGGAATGTACCTGCTCAACACGGTAATGTCTTTAATATTTCGGTGACGATGAATTTCGTTTTCCTCTAATGCTAAACGCTTGAAATAAGATTTCTCCCTGTGGAGGAGAACTTCGGATCCCTCTTTGATGCTATGACCACATTCATTTAAGTGGTCAGCAAACGTCGACTCCCCCACTTTTCTTTTTTCCCAGGCTTTCCTGTGTTCATCAACTCTAATTTTGAATTGACGGCTAGTCATCCCTATGTACACGCTCGGGCAATCACCGCAGGCCACCCTATAAACATCCTCCCTCTCGGCCATCGGTATCGGATCCTTTAACTTGACCAATAGGCTCTTCACCGTATTGGTACTATAGAACGCCGGCCGGAAACCAAAGGGACGGAGGACACGGCTCAACTCCGAAGAAAACTTCCTCAAAAACGGCATCCTAATCCACCGTTTACGCCTATCAAGATGCAACTGACGGGGGAGGGAGGTAGTAGAATCGAGACTTTTTCTAGTAAGTCTCCTACGGACCATAAGGTCAATGTCCACTTTGACCTGATTCACTCTAGCCAAGTGCTTTATCGTCACGAGTTCCTCATTAAACGCTACTTCACTCAGAGGGATCTGAGTGAGGCGATATATTAAACTATTAAATGTAGCAACTTTATGGGCAAAAGGTACGAAAGACGACCCGTGGATAGCAATATCGGTCGATGTACTTTTCCGGTAAATACCGAAATCATGGACGCCGTCAATGACGGATATAGTTAAGTCCAGAAAATTTATTGATAAGCCGCCAACTTCAAGAGTGAATTTGATGGACGGGTATAAACTATTTAAATAAGCGAGAAACTCACTAAGGAACTCCGCAGGACCGGTCCACGCACACAATATGTCATCCACGTACCTATGCCAATAGAAAACGTGATTCAAAAACACCTGGCCCGAAGAAAACAGGTCAACCTCAAATTTAGACATAAAAACCTCCGAAATAAGAGAACCTAAGGGGGAACCAATAGGGATCCCTACCTCCTCAGGGAACTCGAAATGTTTATCATCAAACTTGCAAAAATTAGGTGACCAACAGGCGTTCAATAGGTCGAAAAATTCGCCAAAGTCATTGTGAGGAGTACCACATTCCACGAGCAGTTTGCCTATTTGTTGCATAGTGGTGGCCTTGGGAATATTGGGAAAAAGCCCAACGACATCAAACGAGCACAGAAATGAACCCGGACGAAGGTATGTGTCCTTCAATTTTTCAGCCAGGGCGCTCGAATTCTTAACTGAATAGGGAGACTCCACCTCCACCCGAGCTTTGAACCATCTATCCAGGAACTTAGCGAGGGAGTATGTAGGGGAGGAAACAAACGAAACAACCGGCCGCATCGGCACGTTTTCTTTGTGTACCTTCGGCAACCCGTGAAGGAGGGGAGGAACGGGATTCGGCTCCAAAATAGCCTTCTTTACAGATGGGCTCTTAATGATTACCTCACTACCATTAATAAGTTTCCTAGCCTCTTTAACGAATTTTGGAAAATCAAAAAGAGGGGCCTCCTTAGCCCCACATTGGCCAAGTACCTCGTAAATCTTAGAGACGTAGGAAGCCCCATCACTACGACAGCATTCCCTTTGTCAGCTTTGGTAATAACTAACTTTTCTTCCATAATCTTCCTCCTCAGACCCACTATCAATTCACTCCCTGCATCACTTATGCGAGGGAGGGGGGGTATCACGAACAATTTCAGCACCTAGTATTTGTGTTCTTTACTCTTCGGAATATATTTCTCTATGATGGATGACCGTAAAATTAAAAAAACGCATTGATTCTATGGGTGTAAGCTGTTATCAGTGGAGCAATAGTGAAAAAATACGGTCTATATCGATTAAATACTTTCATTAAAAGGATCTCTAGTGTACTACTCTACTTTATCGGTTACCTTACAAGAGTACTTTCAAGTATGAAACCATCAGCAGTTGTGATCGCTTCTGAAGAATAAGATTTGACTTGTTATTTCTTATAGTACAACGAGCCAATCACAAACGGCTTAAACTTAGCTTTTGAATTGTGAACCGTTCGCTGATTTGGATCAGCTTTTATTAGCTCAGAGAAGTTTTCTATTTGTTTGGCAGGCTTTCAGCTGCTTCTAGGGTCAACCAAGGTCAATCTATCGAAATGCTATTTGATTCAAAACTTCGGTCATTTTATCGGCTTAATGGTTTTCAAATTGCTGGGTATCGGCTGGCTTAAACGGCTGAAACTAAGCTTTTGGATTATCAGCCGTTCGCTTACTTGGACCTGCTGCAGAACCGATTTTTCCCCATTTCACCTGCTTGGAGAAGTTTTTCATTTTTCTTTTTTTTTTTTTGCTAGGCTTTCAGCTGCTTTTCGGGTCAATCAAGGTCAACCTATTGAAATGTTATTTTAAAACTTCGGAATCGGAAATCAGCTTCTGTTGCTTTTGAACGGTTGGACTTCTTTGGCTTGTGAGCCTGGCTACGATCTTATTGGCGACAACTGTTGGTTCATTCTTTAACCTATGCGCTACCAGATTTGCTATCATCTTAATAGCGTAGAAATAAATTACCATAATGTAACGTAAGAAAAATTTTTAAATGGAAAAAATTTATCTCAAAATGCACTACACGTGTGTGCCACACAGTCGGTACGAAACACGCGTAGTGCATTAAATTTTGAGATAAATTTTTTCCATTAAAAAATTTTTCTCACTTAACGTGATCGTAATTTATTTCTACGCTATTAATTATGTCTCGTAGCTTCAAAGAAACCATCTAACTTATTCCTATCATCTTCTATCGGTCGGTTCTTTCCTTTCTCTGTCTTCCAATCACCGAGCCGAACAATCTCTTGCTTTTTTTAACTTGATTACATTGTTCAAGAGGTTGGTTTTTCTCCTCTTATTTTCTGCAATTTTCATCTGTTTTCAGAGTTTTCTTTTGTGTGTTTGATTTGAAATATTCCTTCGCCCTTGTGCGCTCTTCATTGCAGCGTTTGCCAACCATTGACTTCCTGTTTTCTCTTTTTCTTGATGTTTTGTACTCCTTTTCCCCGATGTTGAACTTCCTCCCAGTCACACCAATGTAGATGCCTTTGTACTATGGGTTTGATGTTAAGGATGCCTTCATTCACATCATAACTACTAAACGCCTTTGCACTGATCCGAAGTCTTTTCTCACTGTACTATCACGAGTTTCCGTCTTTGCTTCCATTTTTCCGAGGGCTCCCTCAACCATGCCTTAAGAGTAGCCGTTGTCTGCTACAATCTACCTCTTTCCTCTTCTCCTCATTGTTCTTCATGTCAGACATTGCTCAGTAGCAGTAGTTCTGAATTACCGCTAACTTGTGGCTGGGTTGGTAGGGAAAATGATACCAGCAAAAGCTTCTAAATCCTATCCTGTTGTTTATCAATGTGAGTAGGTCCAAATGGTTGCTCTTTTCCACTGTAAATTCAATGCTGTCATCACTTACATTTCCAGAATAAATTGGTCCACCTGTCTGTCGTTGCCTCACAAGTAGAATTTAAATTGTCGGATGTCCGTTTTCGTCGTTGCTTTTCGCCCGCTTGTGAGCGGGTGTGCTGACAGTCATGCCAATTTGTCCTTAATTAATAAGCGGCATAGCGGGCAACGTACAGTGTATCAATTTAAACAAAACGGGCGCTTCCTGTCATTTCGGAAACACTAAATAACTTTTCAGTGATTCCCTAGTCCGCTCCTGAGTGATTGGAATTCGGCAATTCCTCGCGATATATTTCCGCATGCGAACCCAATATTATCGATACTTAATCATTAACTGCTGATTCAGCTTCATAGCAGTCTGCGAAATATCGCTATAGAGATGGCTGATAAGATTACAGAATCTCATGAAGAACTCGCTGAGTTCTTTGTTGTGTGAGTAATTGGCTAGATACTGTCAAAACTTGAGAGGTTATTTTTAATAGCAAGAAATGAAATTTTTTCTTCATCGTCAGTTCTTGAATTCCGCCGTATTTAGCAAACTCATATACGTTGGTGGCAGACACCGTGCGCATGAATAAATAGCCGTTGTGATTCATATGTGATAAAATTTTGAACTATCACGTACGAACTTAAAATTATCTACAGATTTATTCGTGTAAACGAGAGAATGACGCAGCGGCGATGTAATCTTACAATTTTGACGGCTTCATGGGATGATAAGATGAATCTCGAGTGTATAAGAATCGCTTCTTACTTCTCACTTGATGAGTAGATCCTTCCTTCATGGTTCTTCAAGGAAGCCTGATTCTGTGAAAGAGTCTTTGGAGTTATTATTATGAAAGAGAATGGGTAGAATTTCTTTCAAAATGACTCGAATAGGAAGTAGTTTTCAATCATATTTCATGTAGATCATGAATTGGCCGGACCTGTAACGTCGATGTTCCAGTGGTGGGGGAATAGGTGAAGTGAGTAAGGCAAAAAGCGAACTTTACTGCAGGCTTCCGCGTATTATTCCTGCACGTTCGCTATTTTTCTCGAAATTTTTGTCGATAAGTAAAAGATGATACACGTTTCCAAGGTACAAAATCTGCTGTGCAGTGTTTATCTAATTCTTGGAAAATGATTCCTCAGCACCGTTCGAAGTGTAGAGATTGAATTACTTGCAGTGAGAAAAAGTACTTGTGTGAATGTTTTGGATAACTAGTAGCACACAATCATGTTCAAGGTATGAGGTATGCGAGAATTTTTTGCTACAAATCGCTAGTATGTGCATTCACTGCGCACGTGTACATACAATGCCTACGCAAGTTATTTACGGAATCATAATATACGAGTAGTAAGATAAGCACAATTTACTATGTGTACTTGTATGAGTGCTACTATGCGATATAATTATACGAGTGTAAATTAAATATCAATAAGGAAAATACGCTTAATCGTCGATTGGATCGATGCAAAATCATTCTCATTTGAACTTATGAGATTACGAAATTTAATTTCAATTTTGTTTACTAAATCGTACTTTGATCTGAGACAAAATTTTACAATGGTGGTCAGTACTGGAACCATTGTTGATCAGCACGGAGCGTGGTGAATGGCGAAGACGAGGCTAACCTAAATTTCGAAAATAGGTGCACGTAGGAGTGCCTCGAAATAATTAGGCTTCCACTTCTTTCCAAAAGTATTTTTTTCAACAGGAATTTCTAGATAAAAGTTCTGAAAGTCACGAACCTCGAGATAGTTTGGTGATGTACAAGTACGGTACTCTCCGATTCCTGTCTCGAGCTAGTTTGACCTGTTTTATGTCTTTACCAGTCGTGCTGCAACGCGTTGTCTTCTCTTTGTTTTCCAAGAACTTGAAAAAATCCACTGCTTCTTTAACGAAGTTGAATAAGGAAGGTCAGAGGTTCTGGGTAATAAAAGTGAATCTTGAAGGTCAACGTTTCTTCCAGCCTTTTGCCTGATATTCATAGCTCTTTGATTAAAATTTCAACTTGAAACCTGTTCTATAGTTTGTTTTCAAACCGGAAACTCGCTATCTAACTATCCGTTCTAATGAAAACGTCTGTGACGTCATAAATGACCTTGACCTAATTTAGAGGCTTGGAAAAATTTCGAGTTTTAATATTTTATAAAAGGTAGACTTAGAAAAATTGGGAGCTATGAACCATTGTAATCTCTTAGCTAGGTCTCCTCAATAAACGTCCGCGTCCAACCTTTATGACGTCGTCCTTGACCTTGACCCAATTTAGAGACTGACTCGAACAAATTTCGAATTCTGATATATTTTATAAGGGGGAGACTTGGAAAAATTAGGTGCTATGAACTTCTGTAGAGATAGGCCCAGAGAAGAGTTGAGCTTTGAACCTCTCAGCTAGGTTGACCTCCTCAAAGAACGTCCGCTTACAACCTTTGTGACGTCATCAATGACCTTGACCTGAATGAACCTCTGTAGAGGTGGGCTGAGAAAAGAGTCAAGCTCCGAAGTCTACACTTATTAGCTAGGCTGGCCTCTTCATAGAACATCCGCGTTCAACATTTATAACATTATCAATGACGACCTAATTGAGAGACTTGAGAAATTTCGAGTTTTGATATTTCACACAGGAAAGACTAGGAAAAATTTAGGGGTAGTTGACAGAGGTGAGCCCAAGAACAGAGCTCTAAACCTCTTAGCTAGGCAAGCCTCATCGGAGAACGTTCGCGTTCTACCTTTGTGACGTCATCAATGACCTTGACCTAATTTAGAGACGTAAAAATTTTGAGTTCTGATGTTTCATAGGGGGAAGATATGGAAAAATGAGGAGCCGTGAAACTCTGTAGAGGTGGGCCAAGAAGGGGTTGGGCTTTAAAGTCTAAACCTCTTAATGTCCGCGTCCAACCTTTGTGACGTCATTAATGACCTCTCGACCTAATTTAGTGACGTGGGAAATTTACGAGTTTTGGTATTTCATTGGGAGAAGACTTGGAAAAATTAGGAGTTATGGACCTCTGTAGATAAGGGCCGAGAAAAGAATTCAGCTCTCAAGTCCAAACTTCTTAGCTAGGCTGGCCTCCTCTAAGAACATCGGTGTTCAATATTTGTGACGTCATCAATGACCTTGACCTAATTTAGAGACGTGGAAAACTTAAGAGCTATGAATCTCGGTAAAGGTGGGCTGAGAAAAGAGTCGAGTTCCAAAGTCTAAACCTTTTAGCTAGTCTGGAGTCCTTAAAAACATCCACGTTCAACATTTGTGACGTCATCGATGACCTTGACCTAATTTCGTAATGTGGGAAATTTTTGAGTTTTGGTATTTTATTGAGGGAAGACTTGGAAAAATTAGGATCTATGCACCTCTGTAGATAAGGGCCGAGAAAAGAATTCAGCTCTCAAGTCCAAACTTTTTAGCTAGGCTGGCCTCCTCCAAGAACATCGGTGTTCAATATTTGTGACGTCATCAATGACCTTGACCTAATTTAGAGACGTGGAAAAATTGAAAGCTATGAATCTCTGTAAAGGTGGGCTGAAAAAAGAGTTGAGTTCCAAAGTCTAAACCTTTTAGCTAGTCTGGAGTCCTTAAAAAACTTCCGCGTTCAACATTTGTGACGTCATTGATGACCTTGACTTAGTTTAGAGACCTAAAAAAATTTCTAATTCTGATATTTCAGAGGGGGGAGACTTGGAAAAATTAGTAGCTCTGAACCACCAGAGAGGTGAGCGCAGAGAAGAGTTGAATCAAGACCTCTTAGCTAGGCTGCCCTCCTCAGAGAACGCCCGCGTCCTACCTTTGTGACGTCATCAATGATCATGACCTAATTTAGAGATGTGGAAAAATGTCTAATTTTGATATTTCATTGTGGAAAGACTTGGAAAAATTGGGAGCTATGAACCTCTGTATAGAGTTGGGCACCGAGAAGAGTCGAGCTCTAAACCTTTTAGCTTGGCTGGCCTCCTTAAAGAACGCCTGCGTCTAACCTGTGTCACATCATCCTTGACCTTTCGAGTTTTGATATTTCATAGAGAAAAACCCTTGGAAATATTTAGGCGCTATAAATCTCTGTCGAGCTAGTCCTGGAGAAGAGTTGAGCTCTAAATCTTTTAGACTGCATTGTCGGCTGAGAATCTCTCTCACTATGGACTAGCTTCAAGCTTGTTTATTTGTTGCCAAGAGAAGATACAATTTAGTAAGAGTGTGACCTCATCAGTGTACTTGAATGATAAGGAAGAGATCGAGGAAGGGCTTGGAAAAAGTACAAGCGTGAGGGTATGACATCATCGGGGTCGAATATCATCAAAATCCCTAAAGACCAGGAAAGTTAATGCAGGAGAGTGTGACGTAATTGAAGGATAATTTTCACAGAAATCAGAACAGAAATTTAGTTGCTATTACTGGAGGTATAATAGTCGATAATTTTTGAAATTTTTCTGGCGTTTCTTTCACCTTGACCAATCCTATTTTTATTTTCAAGTACGAAGATACTTAGTTTCTACCATTTTGTATTTATGTTGATGCGAATGTGATGTAATCAGTAGCACACAATTCATTTCATTTGAAAATATGTACCCGTCTACAAAGTTGATGCCTCGAAGTTCACATTTAAATATCACCAAATACAATATCATGTGACCGTGTTAACCGAAATAACTTTTACTCTTCAATTGTAAAGTAGTACACGTAAAACACACGTATGAGAATCGTCGACGACCTGTGTATCGATAACAATAACCCAAATTTGTTGAAAACAAAACATTCTTCAATACCCTTGACGAATGACAGCAGCAAAAAAGAGTATTTTTGAAACTCTCAGTAATTTTATACTTTCTAAACAAACGTGTGTACAAAGGTTTTGACCTTCTTCTTATATTCATTCCACTTTATGTTCTTCTCACTAATTTTTTAAAGGGTTGTCACTTGTTTTTGAGCGATCTATAAAGCGCCAATTTTCTTGTTCTTCGTCTTCGTACTTTCGTTCACGGAACTTTGATCGCAGAAAATTCGTTCCATGATGAACATTTGCGTATGCTCCTTGAATATCGTATGTAGGCTTTCTCGCTTCAATATAAGCATTTTTCTTTATTTTTGGCAACAATCCAGCAGAACAGGATCATTTACTGTATGTAAGCTCTCAAGATAGAGCGAAGATCTAGTTGAACGTAGACGTATTATAACTTGTTTATGAAGTAGAATTGAAAAATATTGCATCAAAAAGATACAACAAAGCCAGAATACCTACTTTACAGGCAGATTTAACGAATGAACTCCAATACAAATGTCCAGGTGAGGTTTCAATCAATAAGGGTTGGGGAAGAAGAACGAAAGGAGAACGCTACATGATTTACTTCATAAAGTTGGCCGAAATGACCTGGAATGAGCCAGATTTGAAGAGGTTACGCCTATATGAATGTAGTCAATAATTGATTGATTGCGACGGAGGTCGAATGTGTGTGAGAATCAGGGGAAAATACCCCATGGGCACTCCGATCTTTTCTAACCGTCAATTTCGTGAACGAAGGATGATAGACGAAAAAAGGTCCATGCAGCTGTAGGACGATTTTAACAACAAATTGTCGTTCAACTTGATCCTTTTACAAGAATTCTGACAATATTTTTGGCAATCCAAGCTCTCAACATTTTTTGGAACAGAAATCTCAAATAAGTACCTAAAAAATAACGGCCAATACCCGTTAGAATTTTTAAAAGTCTTGAAAGCCCTTCCTCGATGTAACTATTGTGAGTTTTCGAAGTTCCTCCTCTGTGAAGATTTAGAAAATATTTATGTATTATGTAATGACGTCTCATCTCCGGCTTATACTTTTTACATGTTCGGCCCTCGTGCTTGTAATTCTTTCAGGTCCTCCTCCATCTCCTTTGAGGCCCTTCAGTAGATTGATGACGTCACGGAACTCGTAAGAAAAAGAGTTGAAGAGTCTTAGTCTGAAATCCTCTTCGAAGACTAGCTTGTTAAGCTGTAGCCTAGCTTTCATGCCCAGGGGAGAAATTTAGCTTATAACTCAGTATTTGTGAGGCGATCTGAGACCATACCTAAACTCGCTCCTAATTTTTTTCAGTTACAAACTTTCAGTACATTTTTCCAATTTTCTCAGAATTCCCTTTTTAAAAGTTGTAACCGCGAAAGTTCATGTCTCAGGGAATTTTCAATCCATGTGGAGAATTTTTTGTATAATTATGTGTTCAGAAAACTATCCTCTATTTAGAAATGCAAAAAAAAAAAAAATGAAGCGAGTTTAGGTATAGTTTCTTAGATCGCCTCACATGTACAGTCTGGCTTAAGAATTTGGAGATCGACATATCTTCGGCTCCATTTTCACAAACCTTCATAATTCCAGATTTTTTCGAGTCTTCCCTCTCTAAAAGACCGGAGCTCGACATTTTTTCCAGGTCAATGCCACTAATCATTTGGACGTTTCTTGAAAATATAACCTCCATAGCTTGAAATTAGTCTGAATGCAAAGGATTTCTAAACTGCTCCTTTGCCTCTAGCTTACGTTTAGCCTAGCTCCATTCCTAGCTCTAAGGTCGAAAGTTTTCCAAGTCCCGCTCCGATCTTCATCAACAAGGACATTTTTCCGAAAATGATGACGTCTCCAAAGTCGTGCGCGCCCGTTTTCTGGGCACTCCCCAATAAAACAGCTAACAAATTGAACAAGAAAATAATGACGAGGTACCAACTGCAGACTTGAAAATTTAAATGGATAGTTGGATTTTATTAATTCCACATCTTTTAACATGTTCAGTGCTTTTGTCACAATTTCATTACTAGACGCCATAAACGGGAGAGAAATTGAAAGAGCCGTGGCCTCCAAGCAGCTTCACTCCCAAAGAGCTAACGGCTCTCTTTCCTCACCTCTGAGTAAGTTCCTAGCCTATGACGTCTTCAGGGGAGTCCCGACATAGGTCAAGATCAACTGAGATCGAGAGGGTGACGTCAGGGAGCGTTACATCTGTTCTAGGGATGGCGGTGGAACTTCTTGTCGCACTAGTTTGGTAAATATGTTGACGAGTTAGCTGATGAGATTTGGCTAAAAAGTGGGCAATCATGTTATGTTGTGATATTGGTTTACTTCTGGTTTCGATTCAAGTCCTACTATATGTAAGGTCTCGCATACAAGTCTCCAAAATGGGACAAAGCCTCCTTCGGATGCAAAGTATGCTTTTCGTGTGCATTTGTTACCGGAAAATTGTGACATTTTGAATGGAATTCGATGTATTCAAGAGGCTTGGACTGATTCCAAAATTCAAATATTAGTTGATACAAAACTGGGGAATTTGATTCAGCTTGTGGGGAGATGCATTAAAGTCGCTGATTCTTGACTCATATGGAGTATACCTAGGAAAATGTTTGATAAGTTGTAGGCCTTGATTGTTGTATTTTTCATGGTACTCTGACCTGATTTAGATAAGAACAAGGAAAGTTTTCGATATTGCGGTGATTTTCGTCAATAAGTTGATTGAATCGCTCAGAAAGCGATAATTTAGCTCAAGTTGATTTTGATATCCCTCCGTTTTCGTAGACTGTTTGCATATCGTCTGATGAGCGAACACGATTTTGTGTATGTGTAATTAGTCATGAAAGTTGGAGTGCGACGCACTATTTACGAGTGCTATGGGAAAGTATATCGCACTAATTTTCTCTCGCCACCTCATGAAAGGCCCCCCGTTTCTAGTCCAGACGTGCGCTACTGCGTAATATTATTCGAATTTATGTTTACTCATGTTTTCTTTTATTTTCTGTTTCCAGCTATCAATTGTGAAGCTTCGCACACTCCAGATATCGTACCGATTTTGGTCGGATGCGCCTTAGCACTTTTGGTGATTTTGGTACTCATAGCGTACTTGATAAGTCGTAGACAACAGTCACGAGGATATGTGAGTATGTAAGGGGGACGAATGTACGAAAGAATTTCGATGGTGACACGTATATGTTTCTGTCCCGCGAGATGAACGTGTATTCTTTTTTATTTTTTCCTTTCTATTATGATTGTAAGAGACTAGAATTATACTGAGCTCTATCCTACAATTGGATCAGAAACCATATTTCCTCTGATGATTATATTATCCTATCTTTAAACAAATTCCTTATTGTTGTTATTTTCGCCGATTTATCGCAGAATTCTCAGTTTTCTATAAAATATTATTTTGTACGTAAGCATTTACGATGAGACCCTTCGTTCAGCGGGTACATACGAGATTATGACAGTCAAAATATTATTTTCATTACTCTTGTAGATGGTATATTATTATTCTTTATTTTTTACTCTGCGAAATGCTTACCCACGTGTTTCATATGATGATGCACCGTATTTATTTTTATTTAAATATTATTATTGTATTAGTTGATAAGTTGTAGTGGAGTGAATTTGTATAACAATTATGTAAACTAAAAGCTTTGGAACCCCTCTTCTAAAGGACCACCTGAACTCGTTCCATTCTTCGGGTGCCAAAAAAGCGCTTCTATCCTCCTCCCGCGATTGGAAAAGCTCAAAATATCAATTGCGGATTTTGTTGTCCGAGTTCTCTTAGCCGAAGAGTGTGAGAGCGAGATTTTTGGAATTTAAAATTACGTAATACGATGATCTTTTGTAGTAGTCAATTTTCTTCTCTTCATTTCGAAGGATGGAAATTTTTACCGATGATAATTATAATGGTTTTTTGTTACGACGATTTTCATTTGTAATTTTAATGATAGATCCACGTGCCACGATTAAATATTTTATATAGGTAGAACTTTGAAATGTATAGTTATCTTTTTACCGTAATGCTGTGAAATAAGCTGTATCTTTATTTTTGTATTCTACGAATCGTTAGTTAGGGCATCGTTGTGGGGGTATCAGAAAAATACTATTCAGTTAAGAGAAATGATAATGATATATTTTTGTAAGTGATAAATTTTGTGATTTTATATTTAGATGTCTTTTTTTCTCCTCATCTCGATGAGTACTATGATTAATTATTACTATCATTGTAAATTTTATTAGTCCGTTAATGTAAACGCTATAGATAAGAGTGATAAATTGGAAAAAAAATTGAATTCAAACGCATTGTATAAATTGAGTATAATTCTTTTAATGGAGTGCAGAATAATCGAGGCTAATGCACTGCTGCCCCTCTTCTATTAGTTGAGGTATCCCTCTTAGTTCATTCATTCACTGAGATCCTCGATCTCCCTTTGCCCAATAATTTCTCCAGGTTATCCATACGGCCAGAAAATTTCATTTTTCTGTGGTAACTGATTTTTTAGAGCAGACCCTAAGACTATTAGGAGCTAACCAGGTTCTGACTACGACTCTATTATTGAAAGCTCAAGCTTTTCATTTACATCAAAAATAAGAATAACGATGATAATATTTGATTATCATACTGGAAAGGAATTATCACAATTCTATTATTTCAGTACCTAACACACATTCACAATTCTGGTCTTCTTGAAACGTGTACGTACGTCTGTCCAAATTTTTGCGGAGTGGTGGGCAGAATTATGTACCTAAGATCGGTCTCTTAACGGGATATTTGCTCAACAATTGTACAGTCAAAATCTCGGAAAATTTTCTTGTTTTCTTTTGTACCGTCTTTGATGTGGGCATCTTCTTCCACTCACAACGATGACCTAATATCACATTTTTAATGAGTAGAGAAAATTGTTTTTCTTCCAAGTTTATTTCGAGGAAATGAATAATCGTTAATTCTGAAAGACCGATCGCGTTTTGGCACAAAAATCCCTTCTTCTGATTCGGGTAACAGGGCTAAGATTTCTTCCTTTGACTGTAAAAAATATTTTGAAAATATACGAAATAAGTATTGGCCTACTCTTGCATTTATTATACATAGATCGTAAACAAAATTAATTCTCCCAACTTTTTAATAACGCTAACATTTAAAAAAATTGTAAAAATAATACTGACTTTTGTTTGTTGTTGTTTTAATATAAGCAGTGTAAAAAACGAGTCCAAATTTGTACCTTCTGTCTATCACCCGTGACAATTTTAAAGATTGAGTCTTCGATTCAAAAATATTTTGCGGTATTTTCGAATTCCTTTTCTCTGTATATTGATGACAAATTGGAACCGTACAAATTTTAAAAAAATATACACAGGTAACCTACCTTCGTCAACTCGTGTTATCGACTGAATAATTCGCTGTTGGAATTTACTCAGCTTCGTAGCAAATTACCAAACTTTCTTCAAGAAAATCTCATTTTGACTCCGTTAAATTTTTCTAGCTTCTGAAAATAATTCATTTGTTCTGATTTGTAGGCTGTCTGATGGTCAAAATTGATCCAGGTACTACTGCGAAACCAACGATGTTCTAATTGGTGTCTGTCTCCTTGTAGATACGACTCCTAAAATTTTCATTCATTCTTTTTTGTCGGACGAGTACCTGCTGTTAGTAATTTTCAGTGTCCATGCCCATTCGTGTATTGTTAGAGCCTTATTAGGTAGAATTACTTCTACGGTATCCTTGACATGACTCCACTGTACATAAAAATAACAAAATTTATTAGAGTTGTACCGTTATAGATAGTATAGGCAAATTGAAGCAATATTGGCCCAAAAAAAAAACAAAAACATTTTGATGGGGCGAACGTACGTTTCTTTGCTGAAAATAGCTCCGGATGTGGTCCTGAACCACATACTAAAAATCCCGCGTTTTCGCCCAAAAGTTTCTTTTTTTATTAAGGTTCAAACACCCCCAGAAACTAGTTTTTCGCCTATATTGCGTGAAATTGAAATTTTATGAAAAAATGTTTCAAACAAAAGTTGTTCCTCGTTCAATTTTCTACCAAATAACGTATTCAGTGTTCCGCCTAGGTCAAATAGTGCCCCAGGAAAACCTGCAAAAACGGTTCAAAAGAGGACGAAATCAGTTTTTCCATATATCTCACAAAATTGAAATTTTATTAAAAAATGTTTCAAACAAAAGTTGTTCCTCGTTAAATTTCCTACCAAATAACGTATTCAATGTTCCGCCTAGATCAATTTGTGCCCCGGCCAAACCAGCAACGACCGTTTAAAAGAGGACCAAAATCAGTTTTTCCAAATATCTCACAAAATTGAAATTTCATTAAAAAATGTTTCAAACAAAAGTTGTTCCGCGTAGGTCAATTGGACTCTATTAAGCCAAACCCAATCAAGCGACATGTCAACAATCTAGAAAAATGTTCCTTTACTAGAAGCGAAGATTCTCCTTTTCGCCAGATCGTTATCAGTACTGCCATACAAAATAGACTGGACGTATCTGCATATTGACGATCAGCAAAAAAGGGTATTTCTTACAGTGTTAAACCCTTGGAGGATCTCTTTTCTGCAGATTGTAAGTATGCAGATACGTCCATTCTACTTTGTACGGCAGATGTAGAGTACTCATGTATGTTCTGGCGCACTCAACTTTTTCTGCAGCGCAACCGAGTTTTTCACCGCTTTTAGGGTCGGCGCAGGCGCTAGCCGGCCTATATTCTAATCACTTTTTTCTTCTTCTTTGGGTAAGTTCAGTCGCTCACCTCACGGCATGGTAGTCCACAATGCAGTAAGTTGTGGGTATTTTTAGGGTCGGCGCAGGCGCTCGGCTTGGTCTCAGTCTTAGACTATACAATAGATAGACCGAGCATCGGCCATATAAGCGTGTACAACGCCTTGAACGGAAGACATGATAAGAAAATAAGGGGGCTGGACCTCACTGAAGGCAACGCGGGTGAACGTGCTGAGCAGTGAAACGCACCGCACTGTACACCCACGCCGCTCATCAAACTTGTAAACAAGGTCCAGTCCCCCTTATTTTCTTATGTGTATTCTTATCATGTTCTCCGTTCAAAGATTCATTACTATGCTCGGTCTATCTGTTGTATGGTCCAAGGTCTCAGTTAAGACGCTGACGTCATGGACATGGTCGAGTAAGCCGTATACTGTACAGTCTCGAGTCTTTGGCTCTTGGCGTGTTATCATTGCATTTTGCATTTTGATTGTGTTCAATTGTTGTAATGGGTTGTAGGAATCACATAGGAACAGAACAATAAAAATAGTAGTCTCTTTACTATCGAACGAACACGTTCGCAATAATAAATTTGATATGTTCAAAGTACAAGTTTATTTCATTTTAAAAGAGTGATGAAATATGAATTCTTGAAATTGGTCTAAATAATGTGAATGGTGAAGCGGTAGGTAGAGCAAAATATGAAATGAATGATCGTGGTCCTGATGATAAAATTGGAATATCTAATTACAATGATTCTATATAGTCTCCAATCTGAGTTAATAGTTCTATTTGATAGATTGTGAAAAGCCAAGTGGAAAGTATGAGGTATGAACAGTTTGGATGAATAATTATATCGAAATTTTATTATTTCAACTTGCAGTCTGTGTAAGGTACCTACGTGTATTTAGTTTCTAGTACCGCGGAATTATCTTACGCCTGAGTAGAAGCCAAATATCATCCAAATCAATATTATTTCGCAATGTTTACAAAGATGTATTGGAATCGAATTTTTTGGTTTTGACGGAATGTGAATATCGTTAAGGAGGAGCTTGCTGGAATTACTTCTATGACTTGGTTTGATACACTGTACGTATAACTTACGCTAATATGACAGATAATTATACAGATAGATAGACAAAAGCTGAACATAATTCACAAAGCTTCTTTTATCAATTAATTGTTGGGCGTTTGTTTCTTTTACTATATCTTTATGAAATGAGATTGTACTCAAGTGGAGGATTAGGTTAGTCATCTATTCAATAAGATGTGATTACGAGAGTATATTGATGAATAGATTATATTTCATCAGAGATTGCTCAGCTCCTAACAAATTGGACGCGAGAGAGATTATTTCTAAGAACAATTCTACTATCTGCAAGTTATGAAAAATGAAATACAAATGAAACAAGATTTTTTACAATGCAATGGGAAACTGAAATGAATAATTGCGAATAAAAACGTAGGGAACAGAATGATTTAAGAGTCGATCATGGATCGCAAATGCAGTCCGCGATTCAATTTTGATTTTTAATTTACCTATACCTACTTAGATCTAAGTACTTTGAAGATGACTACAAAGGTAGTGTAATAATAATTACATCGTTGGGTTTTGAGCAGACAAATGAAGTTTGTGGTAGTATTAATTAATCAAGGACTCAGATGTTAGGCCTACAATTGTGTTTCTTATTATTCTTATCTCATGACAAAAATGACAATTGTTGGAAGGGTGTAATATCAGCGTTGTTTGTAATCAACAGTGGTTACTTCAGGTTATTGCTTATTAATTGTCAAGTGTTAGCTTAGAATCTAAAAGATGTGATGTGAAATCTTGAAAAGGCGGTTCACACAATATGAATGAAATTGAATACAAATGAAAGGGAATGTCTTACAACGCGATGGGAAGTCGGGAACTATCAGGAACCAACGTGACCGTGCAAATAGTCCAAGCTAGAGATGCAGAAAGTATCGATACTATCGATAAATATCGATAGTCGACCATATCGTTAAGCTATCGATAACAGCAAAAATTACGGCTTCCTTAACGAAGTTAAACGAGGAACGCAGGGAACCTGTTTTATGATTGGAATGAGATTTGGTATTGAAAATTCAAGGAAATTTATATTTGGGGAAAGGTAGTGAAAAGAAGATTTAGACCAATATAATATAGTTGGATAAATTGGGTTTCTTGTTAAAATTTTCAATCTTGAGCTATACATGATAGGAGGGGGATTTGGAAAAATGTCGACTCTCGAGCTATATTTGGATTAGTTGGTTTGTATGCGCCCCAAATATTTAATTAAAAAGTCTTTTTTCAATTTGATAATTTTTATTTGTCAAATTTTTTCACTTGAAATTTTACAAGTAATTTTTGATTTTAATTTGGCTAAATTGTTTGTCTATCTTGGCTTGTCGTTGTTCGTTCTGGAAGAGGATATATATCTAATTAGAATTTTTTTTCGAGTTATTTTTTGTATTAAATGTCTATGGCTCGAGGATCGAAAGTCCCCCTCCTATCATATATAGCTCGAGAGTCGAAATTTTTCTAAGTCCCCCTTCTATTATATATAGCTCGAGAGTCGAAATTTTTCTAAGTCCCCCTTCTATTATATATGGCTCGAGGATCGAAATTTTTTTAAGTCCCCCTTCTATCATCTATAGCTCGAGAGTCGAAATTTTTCTAAGTCCCCCTCCTATCACATATGGCTCGAGAGTCGAAATTTTTCTAAGTCCCCCTTCTATTATATATAGCTCGAGAGTCAAAATTTTTCTAAGTCCCTCTCCTATCATATATGGCTCGAGGATCGAAATTTTTCTAAGTCCCCCTTCTATTATATATGGCTCGAGGATCGAAATTTTTCTAAGTCCCCCTTCTATCATCTATAGCTCGAGAGTCGAAATTTTTCTAAGTCCCTCTCCTATCATATATGGCTCGAGGATCGAAATTTTTCCAAGTCCCCCTTCTATCATATATAGCTCGAGAGTCGAAATTTTTCTAAGTCCCCCTCCTATCACATATGGCTCGAGAGTCGAAATTTTTCTAAGTCCCCCTTCTATTATATATAGCTCGAGAGTCAAAATTTTTCTAAGTCCCTCTCCTATCATATATGGCTCGAGGATCAAAATTTTTCTAAGTCCCCCTTCTATCATCTATAGCTCGAGAGTCAAAATTTTTCTAAGTCCCTCTCCTATCATATATGGCTCGAGGATCGAAATTTTTCTAAGTCCCCCTCCTATCATATATAGCTCGAGAGTCGAAATTTTTCTAAGTCCCCCTTCTATCATCTATAGCTCGAGAGTCGAAATTTTTCCAAGTCCCCGGTGTATTCTATTACTATATATATTATAAACTATAGATATAAGCGTAAAATGAATTGCCTAGCAAAATAATACTAAAAACTGTGCCCTTTTCCTCACCGCGATTCATACCTAATTTACCCGATACATTTTAGCTAAAAAATAGCTAAAACCGAATATTATACGTGCATTCTATTATTGTATACATAAACTATATAGATATAGACCTAAGAGTAAAATGAATTACCTAGCAAATTTGAAGGAAGAAAAAACATATTATATAGCTCGAGAGTCGACATTTTTCCAAGTCCCCGGTGTATTCTATTACTATATATATTATAAACTATAGATATAAGCGTAAAATGAATTGCCTAGCAAAATAATACTAAAAACTGTGCCCTTTTCCTCACCGCGATTCATACCTAATTTACCCGATACAATTTAGCTAAAAAATAGCTAAAACCGAATATTATACGTGCATTCTATTACTGTATATATAAACTATATAGATATAGACCTAAGAGTAAAATGAATTACCTAGCAAATTAGAAGCAAGAGAAAAAACATATATAGCTCGAGAGTCGAAATTTTTCCAAGTCCCCCTCCTATCATCTATAGCTCGAGAGTCAAAATTTTTTGCAAGTCCCTCTCCTATCATATGTGGCTCGAGAGTCGAAATTTTTCTAAGTCCTCCTCCTATCATATATAGCTCGAGAGTCAAATTTTTTTCTAAGTCCCTCTCCTATCATATGTGGCTCGAGAGTCGAAATTTTTCTAAGTCCTCCTCCTATCATATATAGCTCGAGAGTCAAAATTTTTTCTAAGTCCCTCTCCTATTATATATGGCTCTAGGGTTGAAATTTTTCTAAGTTTTTCGCCGGACGGCGCACGGCGGACGCCGGACGGCAGATTTCTCAAATAGCCCCCCATAAAACAGGTTCCCTGTTAAAATATCGTTGAAATATCGATTTAGAAATTGAACCAATAAAAACCCACAAAAACAATGCGCTCAATTTTTTAATATTACTTCAGGCACTACAAATGCCTCCGCAATAGTATAGTGCCCGGTAGACTCTCAGCAACAGCGCAGTCAGCAGCAGTGCAGTGCTTATGATTTGTATTGCTCCAAAACTCGCACCTAAAGTTCGCCTCTCTGCCTATATTATAAGCCTGCGCAATGATCTTTCCGATTGTGTTCAGCTCACCACCGGTAGGGTTGCATCATCGACGTCTGAATGACTGCTTCGGTTGGGGGAATCCGATAATGTTTCCTTAACGAAGTCAGTTATGACGCTCTCGCCGTCTTCACGTTAGTCGCTTATCTTTCTTTTTTTGGTCTCGCTTACGGGAAGACGGTGAGGGATGTAATGCGCTCAGTACCAGATTGGTCGCACTCGCAGTGGTCGCATGCTAAAGATAAAGAGCAATTTTTGAACGGGCGCCTCCAAGTTGGCCCTTGGAGGTGCCCACCTTATCTGGGAATTATTGCCTATTATATCACCATGCTGATGAATATTTTCACTGAAAGAAAGACCACTACAAGCTCCTCCTTTCAACCATTCAAAAGTCTGAAAATAACTCAAGAAATATCGATACTATCGATAAATATCGATTTTTTTGTAGAAACTATCGATAGTTATCGATAACGAAAAAGGCCGATACTTTGCATCTCTAGTCCAAGCACTCGTGAATCATGATAAGATGCCAACAAAAACAACCTAAGAGCTGCTAAGAGCTAAGTACAGAGTTGAGTAAATAGGGCGATGCGACTTCATATTGAATGTGATTGTATTATTGTGTGAGTTATGTATTTTACGGGTGCAGCGAATGTTCACGGCGGCAAAATGAAAAGAATCAGATCAAGTTGTATTGCCCTATAGTTCGATGTTAATACGATGTAATTGTATTCCGTAGATCGAAACCAAAATCGAAACGTATCGGTAATATAATACCATAAAATAATATTTAACGAATTCGTAGTATATTATACAAGTTTTTTCTTTCTTTTCAACGCATAGTAAAACGCTAGCCTATAATATAATTCTTTCTCTCTAACTAATGGTGTTTTATGAACTCTCCTTTTAAGAGAGTTTTAAGAGAATTGGTAACGAATATTGATAAGAGCTGGAGTGATAGAGGAGAAATAAACTGGAAAACAGAACTCGGAAGATGGGAGCGCCACCTATGTAAATACTTATATTATGTAGATTATGCTGTATCATTGTTTATTGTTGTTTTAGTATGATTGTTAGAAACTACCTAAAATGTAAAAATATATTATAGCTGTCTTTCAAGTTTGCCTTAAAACCATAACAAATACCATATTACCATCAGAGGTCAAATAGTGACCCGGCAAAGCCTGCAAAAACCATTTAAAAGAGGACCAAAACCAGTTTTTCCAAATATCTCCCAAAATTGAAATTTTATGACAAAATGTTTCAAACAAAAGTTGTTCCTCGTTAAATTTCCTACCAAATAACGTATTCAATGTTCCGCGTAGGTCAATTAGTGCCCCTCAATTCCTGCAAAAACGGATCAAAGGAGGACCAAAATCAGTTTTTCCATCTCCCAAAATTGGAATTTTATGAAAAAATATTTCAAACAAAAGTTGTTCCTCTTTCAATTTCCTACCAAATAACGTATTCAAAGGCATAGGACGGATGGGGAAGCTCGAGTCATGTGCGGGAAACGACCTCTCTCCTCAGGCTATGGTATAAAATTATGTGTATATATTACATGAAATATACTAGCCTCATGGAAAAGACTCAGTTGAGGAACCTACAGGAAAAAAGTACCTAAAACACTGTTTTCATAGACTAATTACTCTACTCTGAAAGCTGAATAACTCATTTCATAGGAAATTCAATGAGGAACAACCTTCATTTGAAATAATTTTTCATAAAATTTCAATTTTGGGAGACAAATGGAAAAACTGATTTCAGTTCTCTTTTGAACGGCCTTTGCAGGCTTCTTCGGGGCACTAATTGACCTAGGTTGAACATTGAATACGTTATTTGGTAGGAAATTTAACGAAGAACAACTTTTGTTTGAAACATTTTTTAATAAAATTTCAATTGGACAAGATATAAGCGAAAGACTAAATCTTGGGGGGTTTAAACCCCTATAAAAAAGAACCTCCTGAAGGCTGAATAGTTCATCTTATAGCAAATTTAACGAAGAACAACTTTTGTTAGAAACATTCTTAAATGAATTTTTAATTTTGTGAGATATATGGAAAAACTGATTTTGGGACTCTTTTGAACGGCTTTTGCAAAGGCACTAATTGGTTTAGGCTGAAAAGGGAATACGTTATTTGGTAGGAAATTCAACGAGGAACAACTTTTGTTTGAAACATTTTTTAATAAAATTTCAATTTCGTGCGATATAGGCGAAGAACTAATTTTTTTTTTTTTTTTTTTTGGGGGGGGGGGTTGGAAGCCCCTATAAAAAAAGAAGCTCCAGGAGGAAAACGCGGAATTTTCAGTATGTTGTTCAGGACCACATCTTGAACCATTTTCAGCAAAGAAACGTTTGCTCCAGCAAAACTGTTTTTTTCTTATTAGCCTACACTATGAATATTAAAAAGAAGCTAAATTCTATTTCTTCAGAGAACATAAAAGCGGTACAAAAATCCTTTGCACCTTCTAGATATCTGCTTGAATTTTAATGAGTGCGAATGACGACTTCGTCAACTAGAATTACGTCCAACTATTTTTGTTGGACTATGGTATTGTTAATAGGCCTAACTTAGGTCATTTTTAGAAGGAAAAGATACGCGATATTAGGTATAAGATTACCGCTAATTTGGTGTGTAAACCGATGAATTCTATTTCAGCTTGAGGCGGTAGATAGTTGAGACATCCCACAGAAATCTTTCCATCCCGAGGCCATTTCGAGAACATCGCATACACAACTGAATCTGCGCCTTCGGTGTACCTATAAACAAAAAAAAAAAAAAACTTTTTTTTTCCTTTTTGACCTGTCTAATTCTTGTATTTATAGAAACGAGTGAATAAATGAGTAAATAAAAAAGAAGTAAAATATACAAGTAGCTAGGCGGTTTGTAGCCGAGAAGGGAATTGCCAAAGAGTGTTACAACGTTGTGGGAGTACAAGGATGGTGGAGTATAAGGACTTTCTAGACAAGTTGGAAGAAAGCTTGTTCAGACGGCGAGGTGCGAAATTCATTGTGCTGGCGATTTTGATGTCTGGTCAGAAGAATGTTGTTCTGGCCGAACTGAGCACCGTGGATATGCCTTTAGAGAAATGGGCTGCCTGCAATGGACTGAAAACGGTCAATTAAGGCAACACTCCTACCCGAGTGCGTCCCTCTGCCCTTAGACCATATGTAACATAGACCGCCGATTCAATACGTAAACGACGTTATCAGTTGTCGGAAGACTGGTGGCAGAAAATAAGACGGACGGGTCTAACATAGACGGTTCGGTAACGGACGGGGTAAGGATGATTACAAGCCACGCCCGTTGATACGTTTAACGCCGTGCTACGATAAAGACCCGTCCGTCTTATTTCGTCTACAGTGTTCCGACATACTTCTTATCACTATTGGCAGTCTATGTTACTATATGGTCTAAGCCTCTGCCTCAGAGAGCATAACCCGGAGAATAGTAGGCTGGGTAGTACTGGATCAAAGGCTTTGTGGGAGCCACTATCGGCATATTAACTTTTCAATCCACCGGGAAATCGAGATCGCTGCTCCACAAAAGCTGATGAGAAAATGGGCAGTCAGGAAGCTGAAGAGCGACCGTCTGAGGGCTTGCTACTATGATAGACCAGATTTGTACTATCGCTGTACGCACTACTATGGGATTTTCCCATATCTCTCGCCGCTATCGTCGACGGACCGGTGGTGGTTGAATGAAGCAGTTCGATTATATAGCTAGCATAGCCAGCACGTTTTTCGAATTCGTTAAAAAACATAATAGTGAATTCTGCAAGTATTGCTCTCTTAGACAGTTAAATTATCTAAATTTAAAAGAAAAAGAATACGATTCTATCGTATGTGAGATTTTGATTTTCGAAAAATTAGAAATTTTCCTAATTAAATCCAGAGAAGAAATTCTCTTCTCGACCAGCTGATTTGTTGTTCCGTTCCGGAGTCTTCACCAATTTATCGGTTGTGCGGTATAAGATAACACCTTCATATCGTTTCGGAGTCCTATCACCACGTGCTTCATTTGACCGCTGTCCGGCCGTCCACAGTAGCGACGAGAAGATTCCAGAAGTAATAATATTCCGTTAAATATATTTAGCATTCGTATATACAGGTTAGTGTAATTATTTACGAATTACTCAGTCACACCGAGTTGGGAGTCGTTATTACTAGCCTTAATTAAGAGCACATCCGGAGCGATATGAGACCGGTTAGAGACTCTGGATGAAATTTGTCTTATTGTGACGATGGTGTAAATTATAGGAGGGAACCAAGAACGAAAATGAATTGTTAGACGTGATGCAGTCTTCGTATTTCGAAGCGTGATGCCTTGATGCCTTGACACTCACTCAGATGTTAAGGAAGGGGGGGAGGGGAAAATTTGATAGTTTTTTTTTAGTTTTCTCTTCGTGTTTGGGTCGGGAGTGTGGTGATATATTTATCTTCTTAGCCTCTAATTGATACCTCTCGTCAATGTGTCGGAATTTTATTCGATTATTCGTCCTAAGATTACTGAGAAATCTGACCCTGGCTAGCCTAAATTTTTTCTGTGCACATGTCTATCCTGGTGATTTCACGTCCCTGAACTGGACATGCTCTACTACCGCGAGCTAGCCGGTCGTGTGAGTTAGTAGCATTAGTGTACTGCGCCTTGCTTGATGGCAATCGTGTAGGGGAGTTTTGATCTGTCCGTATTGAGGCAGGTTCACCCCGCCCTGTCCGGGGATGTTGAATTTCCAGGTGGGACTGTGAGTTAGGAGACCTCCGATCTTCGTAGCTTTCTTTTCTTACACTCTCGTCGAACTTAGGAAACAATGCTCATCCTTCGACAGAGCGGAAGCAGTTAAATTTAACGTAGTGCGATATGCCGATGGTTCTTGGATCACGACACTACCTTGCTCTCACATGGGACCAAGGACAAGAGCAAGAAGAAAATGCAGAGGTGGCAACAAAGAGGATGATAAAGACTGTCACCAAAGCATGCGATGTAGCCATGCTTCTGAAGTAGGTCCGGGTCATTTC
This sequence comes from Aspidiotus rigidus, assembly GCA_035079385.1. Taxonomy (NCBI): domain Eukaryota; kingdom Metazoa; phylum Arthropoda; class Insecta; order Hemiptera; family Diaspididae; genus Aspidiotus; species Aspidiotus rigidus. The sequence continues at coordinate 14,856,049 of JAVHKY010000054.1, read as the reverse complement.
AAGCAACTCCTGCTAAAGAAGAACACGGAAATTTTGAAGGATGTCGAGGACTTACCATAAGTCTGGTAATAATGTATCATTGGTACACATATTCCAAGGATGGGTTGCGTAGATAGCTTCTCCATTAGTTCTTAACCACGTCCCTACGTCTTGGAGACGTTCTTGATAGATAGGCGAAATTTTTCCCAATCCATTCGGACCGACATTCAATAACAAATTACCTAGAATCATACAAAAATTTAGCATCAATTATATTTTGGAGAAAGTCATAACTTTTCCAAGTCTCATTATTGACATGTTCCATGTCTTTTCTCTCGCCGGACCCCGATTTTGAAACTCACGAGTACACCCCCCCCCCCCCCCCGTCAAGAGAAATCTCTACCCCGTGGGTGATTCAGAAATTCGCGAGTACACCCCGCGTAATAATAATAAATAATTAATTAATTAATAATTAAATAAATAAATAAATGATTAAATAATTAATATAATTAATAATTAGAAAATCTCTACCCCGTGGGTAATTCAGAAATTCGCGAGTACACCCCGCGTAATAATAATAAATAATTAATTCAATAATAATTGAATAATTAAATAATTAAATAATTAAATAAATATATAAATAAATAATTAAATAATTAAATGATTAAATAATTAATAATATAATTAATAATTAGAAAATTTGACATGTTAACAGGGAACCTGTTTTATGGGGGGCTATTTGAGAAATCTGCCCTGCGCCGTCCGCCGTCCGCCGTCCAGCGAAAAACTTGGAAAAATTTCGACTCTCGAGAATATATGATAGGAGGGGGACTTAGAAAAAATTTCGACCCTCGAGCTATATATGATAGGAGGGGGACTTAGAAAAATTTCGACTCTCGAGCCATATATGATAGGAGGGGGACTTAGAAAAATTTCGACTCTCGAGCCATATATGATAGGAGGGGGACTTAGAAAAATTTCGACTCTCGAGCTATAGATGATAGGAGGGGCGACTTGGAAAAAATTCGACTCGCGCCATATGTGATTGGAGAGGAACTTAGAAAAATTTCGACTCTTTAGGTCCTCTCGATCTATATTATACTAGGCTTAAGATCTAGGGCTTCTTTATACTAGCTTTATACTAAGTCTAGGCTTGCTTGCATTCTCAATACCAAATTCAATTTGACTCATAAAACAGGTTCCCTGCGTTCCTCGCTTAACTTCATTAAGGAAGCCGTCATTTTCCATGTCTTTTCTCTCGCCGGACCCCGATTTTGAAACTCGCGAGTACACCCCCCGTCAAGAGAAATCTCTACCCCGTGGGTGATTCAGAAATTCGCGAGTACACCCCACGTAATAATAATTAATTAATTAATTAATTAATTAATAATTAAATAATTAAATAATTAAATAAATAAATAATTAAATAATTATTATAATTAAAAAATTAATATAATTAAATAGATAAATAATTAAATAAATAAATAATTTAATAATTGATATAATTAATAATTAGAAAATCTCTACCCCGTGGGTGATTCAGAAATTCGCGAGTACACCCCGCGTAATAATAATAAATAATTAATTAATTAATAATTAAATAAATAAATGACTCAATAATTAATATAATTAATAATTAGAAAATCTGTACCCCTTGGGTGATTCAGAAATTCGCGAGTACACCCCGCGTAATAATAATAAATAATTAATTCAATAATAATTGAATAATTAAATAATTAAATAGTTAAATAAATAAATAATTAAATAATTAATATAATTAATGATTAGAAAATTTTCCAAGTCCCTCTTCCGATCATATATGGCTGGATAGTCGAAATTTTTCCAAGTCCCCTAGACTTGAATTGTCTCATACCATTCCAATAGAACAGCGAGACAGGGTCGCGCTGCCTCGTATTTCTCATAGAAGACTTATACGACGCCAAGATAGATAAAGGGGTAAACGAATAATATCTCACGAACACTTGACCTAGTAGAAGAATTAATAATAAATAAATAAATAAATAAATAAATAAATAAATAAATAATATTAAATAATTAAATAAATAAAGGTTGAATAGTCGAAATTTTTCCAAGTCCCCTAGACTTGAATTGTCTCATACCATTCCAATACAACAGCGAGATCGCTCGTTCGCCCCACGAAAGTTGATACCTCAAAATATAGAACACCCACAATTACCTCAAAATATTTCTCATACAAGACTTATACGACGCCAAGATAGGTAAAGGGGTAATTAATAAATAAATAAATAAATAATATTAAATAATTAACCTATCATATATGGCTGGATAGTCGAAATTTTTCCAAGTCCCCTAGACTTGAATTGTCTCATACCATTCCAATACAACAGCGAGATCGCTCGTTCGCCTCACGAAAGTTGATACCTTATTTTAATATGAATAACGTCTTATTCTGTTAATTATTCCCTTGATCTTTTTTTCTAACCCTCATAATTATACATACTTATTTAGCTTATCACGTAAATTTTTAAAGTCCCACTATTCATACTATTCATACATAGCTCGGAAATCAAATTAGACCTACAATATTAGTTAGGGGCCTTCCTCAGTCCTTTACTGTTCTCGAAGTAACTATTTTCTGAGCACGACAAAATTTCCTGTATCGCTCGAAAGTCAATTTTTTTGCAAATTCCTAAAATGGATCCAAGCTTTCTCTTCTTCACGTCTTTTGGTAATTTTGAACGAAGTAAAAATCCGGTTTTCCTGTAGTTTGAAGAAAATGATGCCCAAGTCTACGAGTAAAATATGGCTTGATAAAAATGAATTTTTCAAAATTTTGTTTTTTCTAATTTTTATATTTTTTAACCCGACGGCTGCACGGGCGGATTAATTGAAATGTTCTTCAATTTTTACTGTCTGGACGAGACATTTTGTGTTCCTGCATTTTGATCAGTTTATAGAAGAGATTCTCGTCGAAACAGTATCGCTTTAGTCATTGGCAGGATCTTCTGATCTTTTTATTTAGAACTCACCTCCGCAACTAACGGTCTCTATCAAGGTTATAATCACTTCGGCAGATGTTAGGAAGTCTTCTATATCGGCATTTTTTCGATAGCCCCACGTTCCATCTATCGTCATGGCATTTTCCCATTTACGATTCTGTTTTTTTTCTGCGTGATAATGAGATCATAATTACTACACACATACTTACTTGAGAAATTGTAAATCGCGTCAGTTATTACTTGGATTATATCGATCCGCACAGGTGAGAAATCCTCCATGCTTACATAAAGTGTTCATACCCCATCGGTCATTCACGACAACAGTATCTTTCACCGGACTTTCATTATACAGCCATGTCAAAAAATCCTTCGCTTGCCAGTAATCATCGACTGCTTCCCATTCTCCATCTGTCCATATAACCTCCGGAGTGTAAGTTGAAACCTAGAAAGTAAATGTTAGTTCATGTAGCAGTTATTGAACTCAGGTCAAGGTTCATAGGTTCTTGGAAAGCGCGCACGAGGGGCACGACGAATTCCCTCCTCCCTGACAAAAAGAGTACTAATTGGCACAGGTACGTAGAAGACAATTTGTGTGAGTGGATCGGTCCTGCAGAACTCGGAGTGAGTTTATTGCATATTTAAATAGCCAATACCCCGATAAACCAGATCGACCAGATATCTCAGTTGATTTTGAGTAAATGTTGACCAAAAATAGACTGAAGGGGCGCTCTGATGAGTGACTAATAATAGACCAACTTTTTCAGTCGATTTACTTCCGCTCTTCCCTACCATATTTAGACCACATTTAAAGCAATTTGACAAAATTTTGAATGAGAAAATTAGTCGATCTGTAGGTGGTGTAGGTACCATAAAATGGTCTATCCTCAGTCATTGGCCATACTTCCTCTGCAATTGACTATATTTTGACCATTTTTGCCCAAAAAAGAGTCGATTTCTAGGGAACCTTGACGATATAAAATATTTTCTCACAGTCAATATTTAATCATTGTCAACAAACCACCATAATTAGAATTCTTCTGACGAAAAAGATTGGTAGATTTCTGGGCAATGTAGACGATTATAAAATAGTCTGCTGTAACCTATATTCAAGCGATATTAACCGACCACTACAAATAGACCCCTTTTGACAAAGCAGAACAATCAAGTTTTGGGCAATAGAGACGCCATAAAACGGTCTATAGTTAGATGATATTAATAGACCACCATTTTCGACAGGAAAAACCAGTCCATATCTAAGGCTTTCTCATGTGAGAGAAGAAAGAAATGAAGATAGCAATCTCGTTAGCAGGATTATATCGAGAGGAGTGCGATTTTGGACTAAAATTACAATATTAATTCGTATACCTTCAATTATTTATGGACAATGTTCAGAAATTTGTGGAATTAATCATGGATTTATACCGATTAAAATTGAATCATTTAATTTAAATAATTTTTTAAAATGAATCTAAATATTATAATTATGTATCTATTTATTTAAATTTAATTATTATAATATAATCGACATAATACAATAATTATCATTATTCTTTATCAATTTATTATTTATAAATTAATTTTTATCAATTTAATTTATGTTAATTTTGTTATTTAAATTAACTCTTTAAAAATTGTTTTTTAATAATTTTTTTATTTGTCATAAATACACCTAATAATAATTTTCTATTAATTGAATGTAAAATTGAACAAAAAATGAAAAATATCATTCCGGTTCAATATGATTATTTAAAATCATTAATTCTCATTTAAAGGATCAAATATGTTAAATAAATTGAATGATATAAAAAGTTATTCATTTTCAATTTTTTTAATTGTTTTATAATAATTTTTATTGAAAATTAATATAATTAGTTTTATTAAAATTATTAATTATTTATTCTGAAAAAAAATTAATAATTTTGATTAAATCAACCATATCAAGAAAATTTAAATAAGATCTTTATTTTTTCTAAATAATATTATATTATTATAAACTTCTTAAATAAAGTTGAAATTTAATTTCAAAAAATAAAATTGATGTAAAATTTAAATTAAAAAAAAAAAAAATTATATTTAATAATTATTCCTGTTGGAACTCCTTAAATTGAATATAATAAATCTAATATTTTTATCATTAGTAGAATATGTTCATTTATTGAATAATTTTATTATTAAGAATATTGATTTTTAAATTTTAAATTTTATTTTAAATATCTTTATTCATCTGCGAGTTTGCGAGCAATATGATAGTTGATTCATTCCTAAGAAATCGGCTGAAAATTTTGGGCAAAAATGAGCGACTGCGGTTTGCACGAGAATGGACCAAAAAAAAAAAGAGTGAAATATTGGTAGATGTTGAGGAAAAATCTACTCAAAATGGATCAAGGTATCTCCCGAAAGATCTGCTCAGAAATCGACTAGAAATCTTAGTCAAAATTGAGTAATAAATACAATATCAATTTTCGACTAAGAAACGAGGAAAAATTCCATTTTGTGTTGACAATTATAACGACGAGAAAATAGGTCGAAATGTATTCCGCATCGTGATCAAAAATCAATCAAAAATATGATCAAAATTTAGTAGGAATAATATCAGACCAACAATCAACTGAAATGAATAGACAAAATTTGGTCGATTTATCTCAAAAATTTACTAAAAATCAACCATTTTCTGATGGTACCATAATATTTGGTCTTTTTTCAGTCGTACGACCAAAAACCAACCAATGTCGACCATATAGTGATGGTCGATTTGGTTTATCGGGACCCTTCCATAAAATGTACTCTGGAAGTTGGTGGCTCATCAATAAACTTCTTGGATTTTTCCATCACTGTTAGAGACGGAGTTCATGAGTTTGGAATTTACAGGAAAGAAACTTCGACCAATATTGTAATCCACAGGTCCTTTTTTTTTGTCTTGCTGCCCACAAACCGTCGCTAATGGCGCACTACTTAAAAAATTGAAGAAAAAAAATATGCATCACTAGAGATGCCAAGTTTGGTAGATGCATTTGGGAGCACAGTGACCATTCTTATAATATTATACCCTTCTACAAACATTTTGCGGTTTTCTAATGATGCTGACTTACCAGATCATGCAATTCAGGCCACGTTTTCATTTCCACGAATCGTCTTGTGGTGAAATTATTATTCCTGTCTTCGACGTACAATCGATTATACCATTCGAATAGCGAATAGTACAGTCCAAATCGAATTTTGGTCTTCTTTCTTATAGCCGCTGCAAGTTCACCTACACACGGATAATTACCCGAATTAGTAATGATTCTTATTAAGATTTAAAGAATAGAACAGACCTACCTACGAGATCCCTATGAGGGCCCACATCGACCGAATTCCAACTGAACGAATACCGAGAAGGCCATAAGGTAAAACCTTCGTGATGTTTACTGGTGAGGACGACATACCTATAAATTCAGGAATCATCCAAGTAAGCTCTCATTAAAGAATGTAAGAGAGTTTGAGAGAGAGTATGCGTTCTTGAGGAGGGGAGATTGTACAATTTAGAATTATTGTTAGATATGAGAACCATAGAGGTATATCCGGTAATCAGAAACGTAAATTACGAATAAAGTATAGAAAGGGAGGGGATGAACATCGTCTAAAAGTAGTTACGCAGTTTTTCAAAGGGTGAGATGGGGTTGTTTTTCTTTCTTTTTCATCTAATACTTTTAAATTTGCAATTTCACGCGAGAAATATACACAGAGGAGCTTGACTTAAGCCCCTCTCCACTAAAGAAACAAGACACAACTTACGTCCTGTGATTACAGGTACGTATTGGGTGAACGAGTGAATATTTGTTAACATTCAACTTGTCGTATAGAACAATTTTAAAAGTTATTTTTAAATTTTTTCCTGAATGGTATGATGGAAGCAAAGTCATGACACAGCTGGTCATCAAAGCTTTTTTTGATGATCCGGCCTCTTGGATTTCATTCGGTTTGATATATGTGCGAGTTGGTCGCCGCAAGAGCGGTGCTGAAGATCACTCTTCCAGTGGCTCCTCGAACGGATTTCATTGATTAGAAACTTTTCCGGAATCTTGAAGCAAATTGATTTTCAATCGAAATATTTCTTACCTGGCCCCCGCTTTTTGGAACAAAAGAGCCCATTCTGTAGCATTGAATAATTCAGCAGTAAATTCTCTAGCAACGTCTTGATAAGTGATATTAGGCTTGAAGTTCTTGCTCATGTAATTAGTCGCGCCGGGATATCCACGATCTGTACAGAATTCGTGAACAGAGAAGCAAAAATTTTAGAATGGAAAAATAAAAGTAGAAATCTCTCGTCAACATTACCTTTCCAGTTGAGCCAGAACCAATCTCCGAATCCTATACTCGAGTACACACCCCAGTGGACAAAAATTCCAAATTTATCGTTATCGTACCATTCTGGTAATGGTCTGTTGTCTAGGCTTTCCCATGTTGGTTCATAAATTTTCCCCGTAGGTTTAATTTCGTTGGTATTATCCGACGAAATAGATAGAGGTAAAAATAGAGGTACGCAAGCGAAAATCAAGAGGTTTTTGCTGAATGGCATCACGAACGCCTGATGAGAAGACGAATATACGTACAATGAGATCAGAATACTAAATTGTAAAGATTTAAAAATGACTTCATCATTTACACGCTCGTCAGCTACGCGTTAAAATTTACGTTATTTTTTCTCTAAGCTTTAGATTTTGACCGCTTAAAAATGGAAACTTCACTTTCCGTATAAAAAATAGTCGACTTCCAATTCATAAGTTTCATTGATTGGCTTTGTGGTACCTACAGACAATAGAGACCAAAAAAACAACAAACTTCACATTTTAAAGGGACAACTAAACTTTACTGAAATCTCTCAGTTTTGGTGTCTGGAATAACATACTAAGAGTCGAGACCCCTAACAGAATGGCTCGCGGTACTGTGGCACGTTCTTGCAGCAAAAATAAATTTTTTCGTCAATATCCTGAGTTCCGTTAAGGAAAATATCCATATCAGGGCGGTATTGTCTTTTATCTCATCACCTACTTTCAAGCTGTCCAGTGCACTGTCCAAATTTCTTGACCAGTGGTACAAGTCTTTGGTGAATTTTCAGTATGAATTTCCCATCAGTAACTTTCGGGAACTGGTGAAAAAAAATCAATTGCCCTCCCCCCTCTTTTTGATCCTATACTTGTTTCCTTTGATGTCGCGAGTATGTTGCCGAGCATTACCTCCACCCCACCTTGGAGGCGCGCAAATGCCTACTTTCACTGTTGACGGGTTTAGGCTACTCCTTGACCTGTACCTTTCCCCCAAGTTTTGCTAGTTTCATTACTTCATTCATGAGTTTCCTGACCACATTGTTGTTCCAATAGGTTCTCCAGACTATAGATGATAGGAGGGGGACTTGAAAAAGTTCCTGTCTCCGAGCTATATATGATAGGACGGGGACTCAGAAATATATGATAGCAGGAGGAAGTAATACAATTTGCCGAGTTATGGCCAAACACACCGATGGGAGGCATACTCAAAATAGTAAAACGAGGAGTAAATTACTAGCCACAGAAATATGAAAAGAACCGGAGCGCTTTCGGTTAAATAACCATCGTCAACGGAGACATGAACGCAACTAAGCTCACTACGGCTGGAAACAAGAAATCCGAGGACATCAGGGCTGAACTAGCGAGTCATTACAATGGGAAGCACTTTCATGGATAAGAGCCAGAGTACCGAACTTCTGACGTACGTATCGAAAATAGTCAGCATCTCGAGGAACGTGAGACTAGAGACCACGAGATGAATAACTTTTTTTGACGAGATCCTCGACGTCTCCTTTTCGATTACGCAAGATTTACAGCGTCGAAAAGATCAACTCTGGGAGTTAGGATTGAACAGCCAATCTTTGGATTTTAGGAGCTCGTGGAAGAAGAAAGTTTAAACCTGATTTGCTGACGGGTAAATGTCCAAAAATGCCCTTGAAAGCGCCTCGTGGACTTCAAAGGGGGAGGGGGGGGGAAGAAAAAAACATTAATAAATGTACCAGTTTAACAGGACAGAGACACAGATAGGAAAGAGAAAAGAGGAAGAAATTGAGATCTAGAACGAGAAAACACCGGTGTAGGGACAGCAAGAAAAAAATCGGCGACGAAATCGGCGACGACATCCAGACGCTCTCGCCAGGAGATTAGGTAGGCTTGAAGTCATGCCAACGTATTTACGACCGAGATCTTTTTTGCTTTCATTACATTAGGAGGCAGCGGATAACGACGTATGAAGTGTTTAAAGGAGGAAAAAAATAGAAGAGAGAAGATTTATAAAAGTACAGGTCGAACAATAATGTAGGTCCAGAACGAATTGGGATGCCATTAAAGGAAAAGAGAAGGGCCAAATTGACTATTCGACCCCAACTGCATCGAGACGCCACAGGGGGACTTGGAAAAATTTTCGACCTCGGAGCTATGCCGGGTGGACCAAAAAGACGTTACCAGTTGAATGTAATTTTCGGCTAAATTCACTCCAGCCCAAAAACGCAAAAGGTATAGGTAATTCAAATCTACGAAATTTGTATCTCAAGTTCATCTTCAATTTGCGCCCCTACCCAACTTTTACGTTTGGGCCGAGTTATGGACCAAAATGTGCCGAAAATTGACCAATTTGCCGAAATAATCATATGATAGGCGTTCGACCTCTAAACGACCTTGAGGTTGCCGATCGTCTGGACGGCGGACGGCAGACATTTTTTTCGACAACCCCTCCTCCCGATCGTTCCCTGTTAACGGAGACCGGAAACGATACAACATCTCAACGCTGGGCACCAACTTTATTTTTTTTTAATCAGTGTTACCAGACTTGGTGATTTTGTACCAGGTCTGGTACATTTTGACATTTCTGGTACTTTTTACTGGTACGTAGATGGGAATTTCTGGTGATAAATTTGATACAAACTGATAATGTCATTGAAACAATCGGCTACAAACTGGAAAATTGACCCATGTTTATACCAAAAATATACAAAATATTGAGTGAAAAGTGGTGTGCTAGCGCTCAAGTGCTGTTTTCCATTTTGCTGGTCTGGCTTTGACTATACATATACCTCTTATGGACTGAGCTTCGTCCATATACCGCAATGTTAAACGATCGTGGAAACATGTACAGCGTGCAGAGGACTCCAACGTAGGCAGCGCGGGTGAGTGCGCGGAGGAGTAACAGCTTCTCCTCCCTGCGCAATCAACCGCGTCGCCTATGTTGAGTCCTCCGCATCTTATTTTCTTATCATATCTTCCCACGGGTAAACGTCGTCTTAGCTCAGTCCATAAGAGGTATATAGTCAAAGTGGTCTGGTCATAGTTCAGGTCTCACAGCTCTCAGCGTCCCAGCTTATACATACAGATGCAGCTTAGTCTGATGAAACGGTATAGTAAAGGTATTACATAGTGTCTGCAGTGTGCTTCACGAAATGAGATAGAGGGTGAACTCAATTCGAGAAAAATCAAGTAAGAACGGTAAATATGACACTAAAGTGAATTTTACACCAAGTATCGGATTATCAAGACTAGAAATAGTGGCTATCCGTCAACCATTTTTGTTGATTCATTCCACAAAATTATGAAGGGTCACCTTCTTAGGATGGATCATGTTCATGTTTAGGATGGAACTACCAGTAGTAATAACGGGTCTTGACCCCACTACAACTACCACCCCTTTTTTATCCAGAAATATTACTAGCGTTTATTATGAAAACAAATAACTGTTTACCTAGTAATTTATAGTGCATAATTGTTCAGGAAACATTCAGACAAAACAAAAGTGGTTATTTTACTCGTATTTCAGGCATTTTTTAGAGAAAACACCTGTATGTCATTTTCACCTAGATAGGTACCCAGTAAAATTCATTATCCTAGGTTTCTTTCAAATTAATCTTTGTTCTGGTACAGCTAATGAAGCTACCGACGCGATTTTTTTACATTATTCCTAAAAGTACAAGGAATCCAATTCTGTACCTACTTTTCATCGCAACCGGATAGCACTCTTTTTTTGAAGTGCATTTTCTTTAATATTGATATTCATTTTTAGAGAAAAATGACTGAGTGGGTTCAGTGGGTCAAAAGACCAGGGTAGGTTTTTGAGGTGTGTTTTTTGTGATAATCATATCAATTTTTCGACATATTATAAAACGTCGAAATAATAGGTATAGGGCATCGGTTCTGTTGAATTTTTGACGATCTTCTGCAAAGTGAAAAAATCTATGAAATTCGCTAAAATAACAGAAAATATTCACATTAGTTTCTGCCTGTACGTCGACTGCACGTTTGTGCTCTATTTTTTTTGAAGTCCGTTTTCTCTGATCTTGATATTCATTTTGGAGAAACATGGCTGAATAGGGTGAGTGGGGTGAACAGCCGTCTTTGAAGAAAATTAGCGTGCTCGTAAACATTGGCTTTGTATTCAAAAACTCTTTTCTCAAATTTAATTTCAAGTACACCAAACGAAAGCAGAAGGTCGGAGCTACCTCTATGACAAATTTCTCCCTCCACCGTTCATTAGGCGCAGTGCTACCTTCAAAAAACCTCCCTCACCCGACCGATGTTGTACCGATTTACGGTAATTGATTCTCATTCCGTCACTGAAATACATCATCGATCACCCACTCATACACCGATCCCCCCGTTCCAGTATCAAACACCCATTTCCTCACAACGTAACTTCTACACCGTTACATCGTTTTTCTCGAATTCGTTTAAATATAGAAGACGATTCTTTATTTTTACATAATATGACAAACCATTAAAATCCAATAAAATCGTTCAAGACTGGGATCGAAAAGCCTAGACTTGTCGCAATCCCTGTCAGAACGCCACGATAGTTCCACACCTCTTCGTTTCCTTGAGACAGGAATAAATATGAGAAAGTGCGGTCGAAAAAAATTGCTAACGCACGGCGACGACTCGCGGATGTTCGTACTGGAAAGTTGAATTCGCATATCAGTATTCGAATGGGATTCAAGAGTAGGTACTATTTAAAAATTGGATTACCGTCCGGCGGAACTACTCCGTGCCCGGAGTCTGGGGTGCAGACAGGCGTATTCAGATACTCGTACAATGCCTCGTCTTCCAACATTGGATGCGGTGCGTAAAAGTTCCTGGATTTTAAGATCGATATGCCATCCTCTAAAAGACAACGAATCATATTATAAGTAATACTCGACATATCTTCGTTTCTGTCGATGATTTTGTAGAATAGATCAATGACGAGGATCTCCATTTTATAGAACACGCGAGCAAAATTTAACAGTGCGGTAACTGAAACAAATTCATCGACTGACTTGATAGGTATATTTGTAATAAATAGATGTACACGGAACAAGAAAAAAGATACACACCTCGAGGCTCTGCACGCACGTTCTTGCATCGTAAAGATCGATTCATCATCTTCAAACAAAGAATTGAATAAGGTACTATAGACTGAAAAAGTATCGACGAGTAATGTTCAGACAGGAAAACATCAAGGTGTCACTAAATTCGATTCTAGATATCCTATCGTTCCCGTTTACTTTCGTTTTTGGTCTCTGTTCGTCGCTTTTGGCGTTTCGCATTATTGTTTTGATATTATTAATTCATTGCGTTTCCTTGCCTTTTTTGATCGTATTGTAATCCGAAAACAAGAATTCTGATTCTATTGATTCGTATGATGTAAGGTCCTTTTGATGAACACGACAGAGGAACCAGGCAGACATGATAAAATCGTGTAGCTTCGAACAACCGAAGTACGAACTAGTACTTGTTTGAACATCATCTCTTCTCGAACAAAATTGTTTAGATTAATCGATGGACACCTACCTATTTTTTCTTTTGAATATTAAAGACGAGGCTTCCAGCTTTTTTTAAAGCCATACATGAATATGAACGGTTCATTAGAATTTTAGAAATTAAAATTTGAAAAATACGTTTTCTCCATTGTCAGCCAGCTATTTCCAAAAAACGCGTGAGCAATGCTACGCCAGCGCTCAACATTCATGTTCCGTGGCAACAACATGAAACTGCGCGAGTTACTCAACTTGGTGTTCTATACGACTTTGCGTTCAGCTAAGGCTCTATAAGTATAGGTAATGACACGACGCCATGATGGATCTATCGGTAGAGCGAGCGTGTTCGATTGCGTTCCGCGTAGCTACGCGGAGCGACCAGTGTCAGATTTTGGAGTATGAAAATTATCACAAAATATTCTGGAAGTGAGGTCATCTGATAGGAAATTTTAAGACAAAAGAATTTCATTCTCTTCTTTTTTCTAAAAAAATCAATAGTTTTTGAGATATCAATACACAGGCTCTTATGGCAATTCCCTGGGAAAGATCCATCATGGCGTCGTGTCATTACCTATACTTATAGAGCCTTAGTTCAGCAACAACATTCTCGTGACGTCACTATAACGTTATCGAACGTTAGCCCCTGACTGCTACGCTAAGTGATCACACCTCCTCTATTCTATACCACCTTGCATCCACCGTGCATAATTCGGACCAGGCATATTGTAGGATCGCTAGCGTCGCCCATGTAAAATACTTGGAAAGTACTGATAAGCAAACGGTGATCATAACTTGAAACTGAAGGTGATTTTTTAGATTTTCTTAAATTTCTCCAAAAATAATGAATTATTTAGGCGTGTACTCGTGAGGAACAAAATTGAAGAGCGGAAAATTTTCTTTCAGATGAAAATATTTTTAAGAGATTTTAAAAAATTCAAAAATTTTGCGCGATGCTAGCGCTGCCCGGTCCGAATAATATTCACTACCCATTTCGGCAAAATTTCAGTTTCATTCAGTTTCATACGTTTCAATTAGAGAAGAGATGGCTAACTTCAATGCAAAAATTAAGGACAAAAAACGCATATATTTGCCACGTGAGCGTTGTGATTGCTTTGTTATTATTGGTTGATAAGTAGTGCGCTGCTGCGGCAGTGTTTGCAGCATTCCAAATATATTTCAGTGTAGTAGTAAATAATATCCGTTCATGTGTAGTAGTAGTGGTGATATACAACGGCGATTGCAGCGCTAATGTGGTAAATATATGCGTTTTTTGACTTTAAAATTAACCAAGAGTTGAATATCTCTTCACTGGTTTCAATGTAAACAAACGACTTGTTCTCTGCTGTTTATGTCGGTAGGGTAGTACGCGTGACTCTAGTGCTACCAATTGTAATGCTCGTGGAACAGACTGTAAACAATATTCTAAAGAGTGATCGCGTACACTTGACGTGAGCGTCTGATGAACAAAAGCGTGAGCGACTGAACTTACCCCAAGAAGAAGAAGAAAGAAGAAAATAGTGATTACAATACAGTCGGCTCCACGACACGCGCCGACCCTAAAAACAATCGGTTAAACCACGGTATATTATAGAGGTATTGACACGAACGTATATTAGCCGTGTTTTTTACTGTCGCCTGAGTTGTGTCAGTTGATGTAATCTACGCTAGGAGCGTTGCAAGGTATTACCAAGCATGAAAACTACATGAATACTAGGTAATGTTAATTCCTCAATTTTTAAAAATTCGTAGAGGAATCAGGACGGTATTAACCTAAAAATCTGAAACCGGGTACGAATAGACAACTCACCATGCTCTACTTGTTTAAAAAAAATTATTTTCTTAGGTGAATTTCTTCACCTTTTACAACCCTCGAAAATTTCGTCAATATTAGGGTACCTCCGGTAAGGTTCCGACACAGGTGGGGTGTGGAAGGTATTCAAACGATCGCTGCGAGCGTAGCGGAATTCCGTATGAATTAACACAATTCGTGCGACAGAAATTTTTCGTTGTGTCAATACCTCTATAATGTACCGTGGGTTAAACCAAAGTTAGTAGGAGAAGAATATTCAATAACTGGTTGAAGAAATTTCTTCATACTCAAGTATCAGTCGACTTGTTTTCACCAGATATATCGCAAACAAATTATAATGATTTATTTAAATTTCTTAATGAAGGTAAAACTCATCTTAATACCTAATATACAAAATCAATTATTATATGCTCAGTGTATATATATGGTTATTATTTGGAATTATTTTATCAAACATATGTGGTAGAGTTTTTATCAGGGAGAATATCACTAACTTTTAAAGAAATATTGAAAGACAATTTTGGCATTCTGGATACTTATGGGAGACATTTACAATGGGTTGGTAAATTATGGGTTGAATATGGAAAAATTGGTCAACTTTCAATAACATTGAATGAATTTTACTCTCATAAACAACAGATAGATAGTCTTTTTAAAAGTTATCCTCAGTTGACTAGTGAGTGGAAAAATGATCAAACTCATTCAACCCGTTCAAATAATAATACCGGTAATAATGATAATAATAATAATAATAATAATAATAATAATAATAATAATAATAATAATAATAATAATAATAATAATAATAATAATAATAATAATAATAGGTAATAATAGGTAATAATAATAATAATTTAGCTAATACATCGTCTAATATTAAATACTCATCAACAAATCCATTTTTAGCTGAGCTTCAAGAAAGAGGTTCAGTAGACATGGAAACGAATTAAAAAAGTAGGTACAGTATATTTTCAATTTTATAAAAGAGCAAGTTAGAATCCTTGTGAGTTAATACCTGTACTAGTTATGGGGGAACAGGATAACTTGTTTTACTCTATTATTATTTTTTCTTTTTCCTTCTTCAAAAAAGGTTAAACTCAATCTTTCAATGTGAGCATTGGTAGGTCTCAACTCCTACATGAGAAAACACAGAGAGAAAGGTTGAAGTTAATAGAATTCAGTCTGATAAAAGCTAAATATAAGTATCTTTTGAAATAATTAGCACAATTGTACACCTTTTAAAATGTTGTATCCTCAACCTTGTCATTATTGAACGATGATTTTAGTAAGATTAAAGGTAATTATTCACTTTGCAAAATTAGCACGCTCGTGCGCCTTTTAAAAAGTCGTGAACTATACTGAGATTTTTGAGCCAGAACATTATTAGAACACGCGTGCACATTTGAAAAGTTCGTTAACTATAGGCATATAGAGATTTTTCAAGGCCGAATGTTATTAGCACGTTCGTGCGCCTTTTAAAAAGTTCGTCAACTATACCAAAAGATCAATGACTATACTGAGATCTAAGAGTCTGAACGTTCGTATGTTTTTTATCATCATACGGCCATAATTGTAGAGTTAGCATGTTCGAGCGCCTTCCAATTTTTTGAATCAAAAAGCGAGTGGGGTGAACAACCGTCATTGAAAAAATTAGTAAGCTCGTACCCCTTTTAAAAAGTTCGTCTACTATAGGTGAGTTGCATCCATCACGTATTAAAATACTTGGAAAATCTATGAAATTCTGTGGTGATTAATTTTACTGGGTACCTACCTTGGATTATGAATTTACTAGGTACCTACCTTGGAAGATGAATTTTACTGGGTACCTACCTTGGTGAAAATGACGTACAGGTGTTTTCTCTAAAAAATGCCTGAAATACGAGTAAAATAACCTTTTTGGTTTTGTCTGAACGTTTCCCGAACAATTATGCGCTATAAACTACTAGGTAAACAATTATTCGTTTTTCATAATAAACGATCGTAATTTCTGGATAAAAAAGGGTTGGTAGTTATAGTGGGATCAAGACCCGTTATAACTACTACTACCTACGCTGATGAATACAAGTAGTTCCCAAAATATTCCTTTGCCAAATATAATTATCAGGTGTTTTCTCGTGTGTGGGTATAAGAATTAAAACCTAATCAAAAGTTCATCGACTCCTTCGAGGCGCACGACTATAATTTTTTTTCTTTCTCTCAAAGAAAACGTGTATACAAGAATTACCGTATACTTTTCTCGAATATATTCCAATACCGTTGACTCTATGGTACAGTAGTGCTTGCAAACTAAGAGTTGTCGCATAGCGTGCAAAAAAAAACTCATACAATGAAGTCTAATTTACATGTTTGTACAATACGCAACATATTTTTACTTTCCTACATCATATTGTTTGCTTAATTACATTTACATATGAATGTTGGCTGATTATCCATATTCATTGTCAAGACCGATACAAGAGAGCGGAATCTTTATATTAAAACTTAGTTGATATTCGACGAATTGGTAAATTTGCACGAGCACGTGAACGTTTTAGAACATTGTCCTATAGCGGTTGAAGAGGGAATTTGGGTGGGAAGTGAAAAACCGATTATTTCAGAAGAAGGCTGCTTACTCACAGCGTACAGTGACGTCACTAATTTTCAACTATCCGGTGTGAGCAAACCTCTCTTTAAGAGATTTTTGCAAAAAACCTGTTTTTAGTACCAAGGCTAATAAGGTTTTCTAAAAGAGATTTTTGGCATTCTTTGTCTGTGGAGTTGTTGTAGTAGCGAATCTAAATTCAGAAAGGCTTTTAATTGGTGGCGGTTCGAGAGACTTGACACCAGCCTATTAAAAGGATTGAATATTTCTCGAGTTCTCAGATCGGATGATACCAATTTTAACAAAGTGGTTATGGGTCAAATCATAGAGCAAAAATAAGTAGGATGTGGTTAATAAATATTTTGTTTTATCGAGCCGATGGGCAACTTCAAAGAATATCCACGAGGTAGAAAACTAGTTTTACCGGTTATTCCTCTGTTGGAAACTGGCGTGTTGATTTGGCAGGATCAAAGGGCTATTTTGTTCATTTATGTACGGGCTGGGCATCGAACATATCAATTCCTTGAAATATTCAGAAATCTATCAGCAGAAATATTTCAAAGTCGTTCTTTTGCATTCTGAGTAAGTATATGTTTGAACGTATGTACCAAATTTCATTATATATCCGGGCTTCTGAACCTAATTCTTAAGGTTTCATGGTGAGTTGGCAACAGACTTATACGTCTTTGTACCCTTTTCTGGCAGTGAAGAGACAGAATTAAAGTTTAATTTAAAATGCTCTAAAACTTTTGTACACCTCAATAGTGGTGTGGTTTTGATGACCGCTTCGCACACGCAAGAGGTCCCAGTTTCAAACCCCTCAAGAAAGAAGCAGAAAATCGTTTTCGTTGTTCCATAATCCTTCTCTCCCTCAATTTTGTTCTTCTTGATTATCAATAAAAATCATTTCAAGTCCTTGCCCTCGGACTTCCTGTTAATTAAGAGACCCTAGAAAATATTATTCAAAGTTATTCCAAATTCTTCTCTTTGAGCTGTATAATTCTTAGAGTCCGCAAGCTGAGTTGAAGTCCAAAAATTCAGAATGTATGGTGACAGTTTTACCAAAATAAAGTCCTCATAGGATATGCTGTATGACGACTTCTATTCCAAAGTCGCCGGCGTTTTTAAAAATATTTAAAAAAAGTTTTTCAAGTTTCGAAGTTTTTGTCTTCGACTAAAGATAACACTTCGGCATTCCCTAGCTATGCGCCCTTTGCATCCTCATTTTACGTTTGTGCCAAATATTTTACAATTCTGTCCATGATTATTGATCATGCTCAAGAATAAAAACCTTAATCCTAAAAATTTTTCCCAACGTTGAGAAATGTATTTCCCTCGCGATAAAAAATGTTTTCGATTCCTAGAATGAGATTTTTGTTTACATTTGGTCTTATTCTATACGACCACAAATCCAGATAAAATCATTCGATAGAATACGGCACACTTTCGATTTGACGGAATTGTAAACTTTTCTAGTGCACAAGAACAAATCTTTGGAAAAATTTATGCAGTAAATATTGAAACTTACCGATGTGCAAATTTCTTACTTGCGATAAGTTGACTCGATATTTTCACACGTGAATTCTGTAAATAAAAATTCGCGCCACTTCAACTTAGAAAGCAGACCGCGAAATACCGACATGAGTACGTTTTCATAATATCTTATAACAGCGCATCGGTCAAGCCAGTCTGATTCAGATGTACAGGTAACCAATAACGTAATTAGTACTAACGACTTATCCTATAGTAATTTAGTCATAGAGAAGTCACGAGGCGTCTCATTATTGATACACGAGTCGTTGAATACGAATGATGGTGCTTATCATACGTAGTAGTGCACCTGTGTTTTTTTTTTTTTTTTTTTTCGGAAGAGGGTCTCGTGCGCTCTGACGGGACTTCTACAGATGGGTATGGTATGAGTGATCGAAAATTATTTTCAAAATCATATCCAATTTTTGATGGGTAAAATTATATCGCGCGTACAAAATAGAAAATTTCAGCGATGAATCTTGAACTATATTAAAAAATGGTCAAAAAATGAAGCTTGATGGAGTATGATTGAACTTGAAGAAGAAATAAAAAAAAAACTTAAGTTAGTACAAATATGTTACATGATACACTTTAACAAAGTGTGATTGAGTTACAAAAATATGAATGAAAAGGAGCGGCTTTCCGTCGACGAACAATAGCTATGAAGTCACAATCGTTGTGGATCACGTCTTACGGGAACGCCTGCCGGGTGCCGGCAAGTTGGTCGAATGCAAGTTGGTCGACCACAAGTTGGTCGGACCAAGTTGGTCGACCTGCCGGTTGGTCGAGTACCTAGTTGGTCGACCTGACCTGCCGGTTGGTCGACCAAGTTGGTTGAGAAAAAAAGTTGTAAAAATTTTATCCATGAATATGAATCAGTGATTTTCCGCCTTCAAAAGCTTCGGGATACTACTAATGCGACATCAGCGAATGACTCAATTTTCGTGTACTTACTCGCACTTTAAATCATACATTACCTTTGATCAAAAATTATTCAGTGGTATTATTGTTGCTGTACGAGTAGCGCGTATTTTCATGTTCGAAGGATTTGCTCTGGCGATATAAATGAATTGTTAACATTCTGGAAAATCTTTTTCCGTGTACTGTGTGAATCATTACTCTAATTTGAAATGGCTACTTTCGAGTTTGTACATAGTAAACGTGGTAAACCTATGCTCCATCACGATGGATACGTGTATTACTGCGAAAAAACCGTTCGCGATGTTACGATGTGGAAATGCATCAATTATAAATTGACCCATGGTTTATGCCCCGCAAGAGCCACAACTGAAGGTGATACCATTGATACACGCAACGCTCACAATCACGCGGGATCAGCAGTATCGGTGGAGGAGCGAAAAGTTCGAGAGAATATTAGAAAGAGCAGCCGAGAAACTCGCGACGCTCCCAAGTTTGTAGTTGCACAGTCCTTACTTTCTTCTAGTCAACCACTGAAAGGTAAA
Source organism: Aspidiotus rigidus (assembly GCA_035079385.1). Lineage (NCBI taxonomy): Eukaryota > Metazoa > Arthropoda > Insecta > Hemiptera > Diaspididae > Aspidiotus > Aspidiotus rigidus. The sequence continues at coordinate 14,835,918 of JAVHKY010000054.1, read as the reverse complement.
ATACGCGTAGATACTTTGAAGCGAACAGTCCGAACTACTCGGCGTGCAGAGAGGCCGAAAATGGCAGGATTGTCCTATCACAAGATTTGCTAGAGACAGAAAATGGTGAACCATTTGTTTTGCACGATTCTGGACCTCATGCCAATAGGATTTTGATGTTCGGAACACGCCAAAATATTAAATTCCTGCGAAGATGTAACCATTGGTTTGTTGACGGAACCTTCAAACATTGCCCTCGAGCCTTCGCCCAAATATGTTGTGACCAAGGCATTTTTATATTATTGCTCATTTCAATTTTTAAACTTATTTTTCAAATCAAATAAAAATTTTTCCAGTGATTATATTCTGTGCATCTTTGGTCGACCAACTACTAGATACTCGACCAACCTGCAGGTCGACCAACTTGGCACTCGACCAACTTGTGGTCGACCAACTTGCATTCGACCAACTTGACCGGAATCCGCCTGCCTGTTGGCGGGCAAAGGAACTCGTTTGTAAGTGGTCGGAGATATTTTTGAGGAAACTGCTCCGTCTTCAACAGCAGTGCAATGGAGCTGAAAATTTCAGCCTTGGCCATCGATTCAAATTTACGACCTTGAAAATACAGCTGACCTAGAAAATACAGCTTTCAGCTTTGCTGATTAATCAATATGCAGAAACGATGCAACTAAATCAATCAGGAAAATGGGAGCTCTGCTCATCCAATCAAAGATACCTATTCTCCTGAACGGTTCCTTGTTTGTTTCAACTAAACTCGAGTGATTGAAACCTTGCCACTTTTGGTCTTTGGTAAATGGCGAATGAAGGAATGGAATCAATTTTATTATTTCTTTTGATGAAAAATTAATAAACAACAATTGATTCTTGATTTTTCAGAATTTAGTCGTGATGTGAGTAAGATTTGCAAGATAACAGTTAGATAAGTGTTACAACCGATGACCGAAACAAAAAAATTGTTTGTGACCAATTGACCAATAACCGTTTAAAAGGAAACTACTACATTAACCATGACCGTTTGACCGATAAATGTTTCGATTAAAACGGTCATAACGGTCATGTTGACACTTTTCAACATTTTTTAGTTTAAAAACATGTTTTTTGTAGTTTGAAAACAAGTTTTTTCGGTTTGGAAAAATGTTTTTTTAGTTTATAAACATGTTTTCAAGTTCAAAAACACGTTTTTCAAGTTTAAAAACATGTTTTTTTAGTTCAAAAGTATGTCGTTTGAAGTTGAAAGCATGTTTTTTTACCAAAAAAATGTTTTTTCCTTTTTTACCGGTATACACCGTTATGACCAATCATTTTTCAATAATCGTTTGACTGTTTCAGAAAAATACTTTATACTTTATGCGACCAACAACCTTAACCGTTTTAATTTTGAAGCTGACTGGACCGATAATTGTTATCCACTTATGATTATTTCGGTCAACAACCCTAGATCTGAGAAGTGAGAATATAATATTATAAAAATTCACGGGTCCTTCGAGGGAGTTAATCGAGGGGTGGCAGGGAGCCTATTGCAAGGCTGTCTTATGATATCATCAAATTGTGATATCATATCCCTTGCTTCTAAGCTATGTACAATAGGAGGTGGACTTGAAAAACAACTGATCTATGATTTCATCAGATTGTTACTTCACAAAGCTGACCTATGACATCATCAAACTGTGATGTCACAGTCCCCGCCCTCCGTGCCAGGGGACTTGGAAAATTTTGGAGCTCCGAGCTTTGCCGGCCGGCCGGACAGCCGACGTGTTTTCCAGAAAAAGAAAAAAAAAAAAACGATAAAATAGGTTCCTTATTAAAATACTCGATTGGTCAATTTTTGAAAAGCTGTAACAAATTGGCGTCTTTTGGCTTGTGAAGGTGCAAATAGTGCTGGTTTTCAGCTTCTCTTGTATCAGTGAATTTTCAGCTGAATTTGGCTTTCGGCTGACTCAACCGGCTCTGCTTTGCCAAACAAACATCACAGCAGAGAGAAGTGCAGAAGTTCAGCATGGCAGCTTGTAGTCAGCTAGTCAAGAGAAACTCAATTTGGAGAATATCGGTATTTTCGACACTCGACACATTTTACAGAGTCCTAATTCTAGTGATCGAGTCTTTAATACTTATCGTACTTTTGCCTCACATTGATCAACCAAAAGTCAGCTGAAAAAGCTGAAAAGTTGAATTCTTTTGAAAGCCAAAGCCGTATTTTTCAAGTAAGTTTAAGCCAAAAGCCAGAGATGAAATTTTTGACTACAATGCTCTGACAAAATAAGGTCACGAAAATGACATCACAAGCTGATGACGTCATGCTTTGCCCCCACCCCTTCCCCAACGAATACTTATTATGAGTAAATTTTATTGCATTATGAGTATTTTACGAAAATTTAATTGAATCATGAAGTATACCAAACCAATAACTCTAAGCTAAAGAAGAAGGCCTGCCAATAGGCAAAAGGAGACACCTCCAATTATTTCACCAAGGAAGATTTGGCAAGAAATTGTCGAGTCAAATTTGTGAAATATTTTTCATAAGTGAGATTGGAAATTCTTTGCTAATTTTATTAATTGGGATATTTAAAAACGACAAAAATTTCTTCAAAATTATCGATAATTATTCGGCCTCATGACGATATAATGCATCCACTTTGTAATCATTGTTAGGAATCTCCACTTTCTGATTGCCTTGTTCTTAATTCGTTTGCGTCTCGCGTCGAGGTATTTTTCTCCTAAAAACACCAAACCTAAATGCAACATAAAAACATTTGGATACAAGTTCACCTCAGGTTCAAATATTACTTAAAAAAGGTTGTTACCACGCTGTTCTCATCGACTTTTTCCCATCACCAAATGCATCGCTTTGGGAGACTGAGGAGAGAAATACATTTCCTGACAAAAAATTTGCAATGGAAGAAGACGATCAACCGGCGTCGAATACACTGTCCGTGAGTGATCAGTTGGTGGTTGGCACACGGGGTCCGCGTATGCTATTCTCAACAATAACGCCTGTTTGTAGCGATTGAACCGCCAACTAATCAGTCACAGCCATTACATTGCGCGAGAAAGAAGAACAAACCGAGGTAACAAACGTTGACCAAATCCAAGTCATAAATTACCCGATGACAGATAGCCTATTATAAGAACGTAGAAAGCCCCTTGCAAAGTTTTGATGCTCATGGCTCGCAGATGTGTGTCATTTTCTTCAACATCGTTCGCACCCTCGGACACAATTTTTGTGTCTGGGACGGTAGTGCTGGATTGTCTCCGTCTGAGTTTTTGGTATTCGTCTTCCGTTATTTTCGAGTAAATTCCACCTTCAAATAGTCTCATCAACCTAAAAACATTATACCTACAATTAATTTGATAGCCTAAACACTAAGAGCTGGAGTTTGATAAAGTTACTCACACGGTATTAAAAGTGTCTAAATAAGGACATCCTGGTTGGAAGGCTATGGCTGAATACCTAGTGCTTAGTCTTTGACTAAGATGAAAATTCTCCGCCCCTGTAGAAGAAACCGTAGAAATAGGAGGTTCAATTTATGCAATACCCACATCAGTCCCACATCGATATTGACCAAAATAAACATTAATTACTCCCTCTTATTGTATTAATGAAATGAAATTGAATAGAGAAAAATTTCCATTTTCAATGTGTTTCTCACATAAAGAAGCCAGCACAATTTTGTCTCCAGCCTATGTCCTCATTTTTCAAAAAACCATTCAAATTTTTCTAACATGAGAATGTATGTATCAATAAAGCTTTTAAAAATATGATCCAAGACCGAGCGATTTCCCTGGTCTCTTGTTTAGATTTCACGTTTGAAGTCTCAAATTACATAATTCGAATCATTTTTTCGATTTCAAAAATTGACGTTAAATTAGGTATTACAGTAAATTGAATGCAATAAAGCTCTTCAAAAGGTATTTTTAACGCTCAGCCAATATTCTTTTCGTCATTGATTACTTGGTACACCTGCTCATGAATAAAGCGCGTCAACGAATAAAAGTAACAAAATTTTATTTTTCAGAACTCTTAGCGGATGGTAATGAATTTCATCAATTCAAATATACTTTACCAAATCGATGAGTGTCGTAGTAGAAGGTTTCGCGACCTCCAATAATTGCAAATTTTTTTCTATCTCTAATCAGTTTCATACCATCTTCAACAGACTCGACAATGTAATAGCGTTGTTTTCTCATCAAATTCCAGATATTTTTGTTGATTCCAATACCATTCTGAAAGAGTATGATAGAAAATGAACGAAAGAAACTAACATTTAGGGCTGGACGACGAAATTTATATCAAAGAACTCCCTCATGAAACAGGCCCACTATTAAAAGAAAGGAGGAAGAGAGAAAGATGCTATATGCCTGTCAGATTAATTGAATGCAACAATTTTTACCTTCAGTTGAAAGAGTCTCAAGAGAGTGCCGCATGCCCATAATAAGGACGGTGGACGGTTTATTGAATTTTGGAAGTCTTTATTTTTCCTGCTTTTTCTTCCAACTCCCCCTCCCCCCTTTCCTCTTGCTCGGCCAGGTGAGGCAAACGATTTAGTACCCCAACTAGTCTCACAGCTCCTAAAGTAAACCTTTTTGGGATGTCTTGTAAATCAGATTGGTTAAAAAAAATTATCTTATGCCAGCAAAATGCGAATCGAAAGCATCAGAAATTTTACCTCCAAGATAGAATGCAAAGCACTGTTCTCCTCAATAAGAACCTGATATTGTTCGTTTTTCATTGCTTCGTACAAATCTTCCAATGTCGATATAGGTCGCTCTGAAAACATAAGAAAACGCAGTTCTAATCACTTTGCTCTTTGACCCTGATGCAATCTACAATTATAATGCAACTGTTCACTTCTTTATTCGACAAGAGAATTTGTAAGTTCTAAATTAGCACCTCTTTTACAATTATTATTTTGAGTGGTGGTGGTAGTGGTGGTGATGGCGGGGGCATTGAGAATTGTCTCCCTCTTCGCCTTCTGCAAATATAATACAAACACTAGTATATTTACCCTTTAGACTAACTACTCTTTATGATGCCCTACCCTCTCCCTCACGCTAGTCTCATCAATTATCTCCATCTTCATTTTCCACCCTGAGGAGGATCCTTAAGGGTTGAGCTTAACAAGACGCTCTTCACGTTGCTCCTTGTGGTAATACGTGAAAGAGACATTGACCATTCAATTTTCATTTATGCTGAATAAATTGACTTTTATTCAAAAAACCTTTTGAAGGTCGAGCGAATAGCGATGTTAAATTAGCGGAATACATATCACCGATAACGTAAGTCAAGGAAAGGCTCAACACAATAATCATAAATCGTACTCTTTGATTTTTGGGTTTGAATCGAATAGCTGGAAATGAAATGAAAGAAAATGACAGAATGCGGTAGTGAATATTTTTCAAGTTGTATAGTAGCTGAGCCTACCTTGTTGCAAGAAAATCGTACTTGTTATCCAAATGCAATCACCGAAAACTTTGGTTTTGCTCTCGCGCACCTGACTGATTAAATTGGCCCAACTCATAAACAGGAACAATACTGGCACAGCAATCAATAATGTTACCACAATTGTAGGCCATACCTGTGTTTTAGATCACCAGCAGAATCGTGTCATATTCTGTAAAAATACTTTATTTCAAGTCTAGAGGATAAAACTCACAATCCAATGGAAGGGGCGTACGAGTGCTAGAGCTTCGTTCAAATTTTCGGGACTGTGGGTCAGAAATAGTTCGCTGTCGACCAACGTGAGGAACGAGAATTCAACAAATTGGTTTCGATCATAAGTGACAGTGAGGTCGCCGATAAACAAATGCGCCTCCTGGAGATGAAAAAGTTCAAAAGAATTATCAGGAATAATCAATAAGAAAGAAATGAAACTCGCAGCCCACCTAGTGAGCAGCTTGGGGTCATGAGGCAAACAAGAAACCTGTTTTATGGGAGTCATTCGCGTGCAGTGTCAACCTCGGAGGTTGGACCTTTCCCTACATACAGATTGAAAGTCGAAATTTCTCAAGTCTCCCTTTATCATATACACAATAACTTGAAAGTTGAAGTCTCTTTCCCATCATATATTGCTTCAAAGTCGAAATTTTTCGAAGGCCTACGTTTTACCGGACAGCGCCCGGTGTCGGCGCACGTCGCCTTTCTTCAATGTATCCCCCCATAAAACAGGTTTCCCGTTAAGACTCGCAACTTATTACGCTCACTGGCTGTGGTTACCCTTCTTCAAATACAGAAGGGAGTCAGTTTTAATACTCCCTTTCTCATTATTCTAATTCAGAACATCAGCGAAATTTGTCAGTGGTCCCATGGCTTATAAATGAATTGAAAGTCGAAATTTTTCTACGGTCCTCAACTCGATCAGGGTCTCCGTCCTCGTCTGTCGCGTAACTGAGGTCATCTTCGAAAATTTTAAACAGGGAACCCGATTTATCGGAGGAGGGGGGGGGGGGGGCTCGGAAAAAACGTCCGCCGGCCGAACTCGAAAATTTTCCAAGTTCCTCTCCTACCATATATAGCTTGGGGTGGGGCCTATAACTTCACAGTTTGATGACGTCATAGGTCAGCCTTGTGACGTCACAGTCTGATGACGTCATAAATCAGTTTTTTTTTTCCAAGTCCGCCTCCTATCTTATATTTCTGAGTCCCAAGGTCGAAATTTTTCTAAGGCCTTCTCGTATCATATATAGGTCCAAAAACCAAGCCTATGACGTCGCAATTTGACGACGTCATAGGTTAGGCTGGTGAAGTAATCTGACGAAGTCATACTTTTTCAGATCTCATTTGCCCCATAAGACAGGCTCCCTGTCACCCCTCATTCAACTCAATTTTCAGTTTCTTTTTCCTCGGAAAACTATAGTCAACTTCGTCCCTGGAGTGAGTCGAAACCCTGACTCCCTCACCTATGATCACCGAAATATTTTGAAGTTTCTAAACTAGGTGTAAAGCCCCGTATACCGTCAAAATCACCACTTGCTGTTCATATGTATACTTCGGAAGTGAACACATTCCTATCTCCCTCAAATAGCTATATGGTCACCTTCGAAAATTCCTCAAAGTGTCTAAGCTAGGTCAGAATCTAACGACGACATACTCAACGATTAAAACGTACGGAGTAATTTGAATAGAGCCACAGAAATGAAAAAACACTGGAGTGCTTTCGATTAAAAAACCATTATCAACGGGGACGTGAAAGCAACTGAACCAACTCCGGCCGGCAACAAGAACTACCGAGGAGGACATGACTGAACTAGCGAGTCATCACAATGTGAATCATACTCGTAAACTAATTCAATCAAACCCTCATCAGGTATGTACCTGTTAAGCACATTTAGGTTATCGTTATTCAGATGGCGAATAATTTCGATGTGTTCTAGCGCGGTACGTTTGAAAGCCGAGGACTCTCTATGGAGGAGGGACTCGGATCCCTCTATGAAACCATGGCCAGTGGTAATAAGATGGTCCGCAAAAGCCGAATCACCCAGTTTCTTCTTTTCCCACGCCTTCCTATGCTCATCTATTCTAATTTTGAGCTGACGTCCAGTCTCGCCTATATAAATTCCATTACAATCATTACACTCAATTTTGTAAACCCCGCTTCTTTCGACCAGTGGGATGGGGTCCTTTAACTTAACGAACAAGCTTTTTACAGTGTTCAGATTGTAAAACACTGGCCGAAACCCAAATGGGCGGAGGACACGGCCTAATTGGGAAGAAAATTTCCCGAAAAACGGAAGCCTAATCCAACGTTTCCTACTATCAGACGCTGGATTACGGGGGAGGGAGGTAGTGGAATCAAGGCATTTCCGAGTCAATTTCCTATGGACCATCAAGTCAATATCCAAGCTGATCTCGTTCACTCTGGCCAAGTGCTTTATAGTCAAGAGCTCCTGTTGAAAAACGAGCTGACCTAATGGAATACTCGTCAACCGGTGGATATAACTATTAAAACCGGCATATTTGTGAGCAATCGGACAGAAAGATCTGCCGTGGACAGTAATATCGGTCGAGGTATCTTTTCTATATATGGCGAATTCGTGGGAACCTTCTTTATTAGAGATAGTACAGGTCCAAAAAATTTATAGATGAACCGCCTACTGTTGTTGCGGACCTCGAAATAAAAATTGGGCCTGGGGTTAATACTCAGAAAGCGTGTGCCGCCTTTGTCCGCGATACCCCCCTCCCTCGTATAAATGATCTGGCTTTTGAGGTGATTAAGAGGATCAAGAGGAAGGTCAGGGAGGAGGGCTTAACCATTACTAAGGCTGATAAAGGGAATGCCATTGTCGTTATGGATAAGTCCTCTTACGTCTCCAAGGTCTATGACGTTCTCGACCAGTGTGGCGCCAAGGAAAATGCGGATTTCAATTTTCCGAATCACGTCAAAGAAGTTAGACGTGTTATAAACACTTGTGAATTTATTATTAAGACCCCCAAGCTTAAAAGAATGCTTCTTGAGCCCAATCCAGTGCCGCCCCTCTTGTACGGGCTACCTAAGGTTCATAAGAGGGATACCCCGATGCGGCCGGTCGTTTCTTTCGTGTCTTCCCCCACGTACTTCTTGGCGAAATTTTTGGACCGTTGGTTCAAATCTAGAGTGGAATTTGAGTCATCCTACTCGGTGAAGAATTCGGTCTCTTTGGCTAATAAGCTGAAGGATGACACTCTTCCGCCGGATTCAACCCTATGCTCCTTTGACGTTGTCGGCTTATTTCCGAGTATCCCTAGAGCTACTGCCATGCAACATATGGGAGACCTTTTGATCCAATCTAATATCTGTCACAAAGAGTTGACAGAAGTTTTTAATTTACTCAATATTTGTTGGTCTCCCAACTTTTGCAAATTTGAAGGCAAATTTTTCGAATTTCCTGAGGAGGTAGGTATCCCTATTGGCTCTCCTCTGGGTTCCCTCATTTCGGAGGTTTTCATGTCTAAATTTGAGCTTGATCTCTTTTCCTCTGGTCAGGGGTTTTTGGGTCATATATATTATTGGCACAGGTACGTCGACGATGTGTTGTGCTTGTGGACCGGTCAACGGGATCTCCTTTTGGAGTTTCTCAGGTATCTTAACAGTTTATACCCATCCATCAAATTCACGTTAGAAGTAGGCGGTTCATCTATAAATTTTTTGGACCTTACTATCTCTAATAGAGAAGGTTCCCACGAATTCGCCATATATAGAAAAGATACCTCGACCGATATTACTGTCCACGGCAGATCTTTCTGTCCGATTGCTCACAAATATGCCGGTTTTAATAGTTATATCCACCGGTTGACGAGTATTCCATTAGGTCAGCTCGTTTTTCAACAGGAGCTCTTGACTATAAAGCACTTGGCCAGAGTGAACGAGATCAGCTTGGATATTGACTTGATGGTCCATAGGAAATTGACTCGGAAATGCCTTGATTCCACTACCTCCCTCCCCCGTAATCCAGCGTCTGATAGTAGGAAACGTTGGATTAGGCTTCCGTTTTTCGGGAAATTTTCTTCCCAATTAGGCCGTGTCCTCCGCCCATTTGGGTTTCGGCCAGTGTTTTACAATCTGAACACTGTAAAAAGCTTGTTCGTTAAGTTAAAGGACCCCATCCCACTGGTCGAAAGAAGCGGGGTTTACAAAATTGAGTGTAATGATTGTAATGGAATTTATATAGGCGAGACTGGACGTCAGCTCAAAATTAGAATAGATGAGCATAGGAAGGCGTGGGAAAAGAAGAAACTGGGTGATTCGGCTTTTGCGGACCATCTTATTACCACTGGCCATGGTTTCATAGAGGGATCCGAGTCCCTCCTCCATAGAGAGTCCTCGGCTTTCAAACGTACCGCGCTAGAACACATCGAAATTATTCGCCATCTGAATAACGATAACCTAAATGTGCTTAACAGGTACATACCTGATGAGGGTTTGATTGAATTAGTTTACGAGTATGATTCACATTGTGATGACTCGCTAGTTCAGTCATGTCCTCCTCGGTAGTTCTTGTTGCCGGCCGGAGTTGGTTCAGTTGCTTTCACGTCCCCGTTGATAATGGTTTTTTAATCGAAAGCACTCCAGTGTTTTTTCATTTCTGTGGCTCTATTCAAATTACTCCGTACGTTTTAATCGTTGAGTATGTCGTCGTTAGATGTTTCTGGTCATATTTTAGAGAACCGAATTAATATTTCTAGGTCAGAATCTTTAGCTTCGTGGAACAATAATTTATTTTCACATATAAATTTCAGAATTCTAAATTTTTTTAGATTTCGATATTAGGTCAGAGTTTCTACTCAATAGTCTGGTTGTAATTATCCAGTGATGATGGTCAATCTTCAAATTCTACTCTCTCTACCACAGCTCATCAATTCTATGTGTCACCCAGTAGGAAGTGTTCTTTCCAATTCATGCGGTGTGAGGAATAATATTAGGCCTACCATTGTTGCAATATTATACTTACTCGACTTGCTATTAAACCCAGTGCACCTTGAATACTTCCATTCACAGCTGTAGAGCCTTGAATTCGGTCAGGTGGATCAATAAACGTACAACTACGGAAGAAATGCATTCGTATAAACTGAGAAGACATGATTTTTTCGGTTGCTTAACCCCCGGTATGTATTAACCTTACAAATTAATGAGTGTTCAATTAAATTGAAGACCAAATTTTAATTCATTAAGAGGTAATAGTATTACGAACACCTTGATCAAAATACGTTGAAACTTGTCCGGTACTAGTGATTTATAATTAATTGTATACCTATTTTGTCTCGTAGAAAGATATCTCTTTCAGAGGGCCTTTGAAAACAATGAAAATTTTCACATCAAACCGAATCATGTGAGATTCATATCTCATAATTAGAGTCCGGAAGTTCATGATTTTGCATGTTTTTTTTGGTTGACGTTAAAGTCAATCTGATGAGAAATGTGGATCGATCTCACGCATAGGGACCCCCTCCCAAAATCTTATGTTGCACGTTTTTGCACGTTTTGCCTTTTTTTTTTTTTAAATTCCGTCATTTTCTTCCAAAATTTCATCAATTTTTTGAAAAATATTGCTTACTGAACCTGAGAAACAAAGAACAAAAATAAATATTAAGGATGAAAGTGAAGTGATTTCAAGAACAAGTTACTTGACAAACGAAAATCTGCATGTACGAAGAATGACTTCTACAAATACCTGTGTGAAGGTCGAAACTTGTCTTTACCAGAGCGGCCTCATTCAACCCATCTGTATTAGTCACCGTCTAATTTTTTCAAACGAGCGTGAAGTACTAGGGAGAGTTGTAAGAATGTATGGAGTCAGATTAATCGTGAAAGCACGTCGAGGGTCGGGATCTGCCCTTGGCCGAGCAGCTTCATTTACTAAAAGTTGTACAAGAATAATTGGAAGCTGTGAGAGAGAGAAGGCGGTAATACGGATATTCTTCGAGAAAAGTTTCATTCCGTTTTTGAAGAAAAAATGAGGGTCTGCAATTACTGCTCAAAATTGACCACGGTAAAACACCAGCCGACATGAGCCCAGAGGTTTTGAGCAGTCTTCGATACGCTCCGCTGAGTTCGGTTGAGGTGGAGCGCTTGTTCTCCCAATTCAAGCTAATTCTATCCGATAGACGACCAAATTACATCGATACTAGTCGAAAAAAAAAAACGGTCATTTAAATGTCAATGCTCATATTTTAAAATAAGTCTTAATATTTCATTTTTGTAATTGCACGTTTTCCAAATTATATTGCACGTTTTCAATTTTTCTTGCACGATTTTACTGCAATTTTTCCACTTTTTATTGCATGTTTAGCACTAATGTGCAAGAAATTTTCTTCACTTCTTTTTTTTTTTCTCTCTCTCTTTTTTCTTCCTCTCTCTTCTTTTTTTTTTTTTTTTTTTTCTCCCCGTATTTATATGCACGAGCGTTTATCGCTAACGTGCAGAGAAGACTTTTTTTTTTTTTTCTCATCTCCTTTCTTTTCCTCTCCAATTTCTTTTTTTTTCTTTCAATTTTTTATTTTCTTTTCTTCTCTCCTCTCCTCACGATTTAGTTGGAAGATGATTTTCCTTTCGCCAACTGCGAAGTCGACACCCTCGCCTTCCCTCATGGCGAAAGGAGTTGATGGAGCTTGAGGCCGGTATTGCGACTTGGGCCGCCGACTCCCTGGAGCCACAGCAGCAGTGTCGCAAGAAACCGGGGAAGGCAAGTTGAAGGCGCAACCAACAGCGTCGGCGCCAGCTCCAAAAACTCTGGCACAAGAAAGAACTCCAGAAAACCAAAGAGGAAGAAGAAAAGAAGAAACTCAATGAATTTTTGTCGAGGGAGGTGATTCGCATAAAAGAAAAATACCGGCTCATGAAGGAGACCAAAGAAGCTTAAAGTTACCTTTTTTTTTTATTTTTATTCTTTTTTATTCAAGTTTTATCTATCTTTAAGTTTTACTTGGTTTGATTTTTTATTCTTTTTAATAAGTTTTTATCATTTTTCTTTTAATCTGGAAGACTGTTTTAACCACATTTTTTCTTAGAGAAATATACTCACAGAGAGTAACAAAACAAATACAAGAACCGCACAATAATATAAACAAACCGAGCGCTTTCGACTAAACAGTCATTCTCACGGTATAGAAAGCGACTGAACCCAACACCAACGAGAACAAGAAACAACGAACGAGGAGGTCATGACTGAACCAGCGAGTCATCGAAATGTGAATCATTCTCATAGACTAATTCAATCAATCCCTCCTCAGGAATGTACCTGTTCACCACGGTAATGTCTTTAATATTTCGGTGACGATGAATTTCAATTTCTTCTAAAGCTAAGCGCCTAAAATAAGATTTTTCCCTGTGGAGGAGAACTTCGGATCCCTCTTTGAGTCTATGACCGCATTCGATTAAGTGGTCAGCAAACGCCGACTCCCCTACTTTTCTTTTTTCCCATGCTTTTCTATGTTCATCCACTCTAGTTTTGAATTGACGGCTAGTCATCCCTATGTACACACTCGGGCAATCACCACAGGCCACCCTATAAACACCCTCCCTCTCGGCCATCGGAATCGGATCCTTTAACTTGACCAAGAGGCTCTTCACCGTATTGGTACTATAAAACGCCGGTCGGAAACCAAAGGGACGGAGGACACGGCTCACCTCCGAAGAAAACTTCCCCAAAAACGGCATCCTAATCCACCGTTTACGCCTATCAAGATGCAACTGGCGGGGGAGGGAGGTAGTTGAGTCGAGACTTTTTCTTGTAAGTCTCCTACGGACCATGAGGTCAATGTCCACTTTGACCTGATTCACTCTAGCCAAGTGCTTTATCGTCACGAGTTCCTTATTAAACGCTACCTCACTCAAGGGGATCTGAGTGAGGCGATGTATTAAACTATTAAATGTGGCAACTTTATGGGCAAAAGGTACGAAAGACGACCCGTGGATAGTAATATCGGTCGAAGTACTTTTCCGGTAAATACCGAAATCATGGACACCGTCAACGACGGATATGGTTAAGTCCAAAAAATTTATTGATAAGCCGCCAACTTCAAGAGTGAACTTGATGGACGGATATAAACTATTTAAATAAGCGAGAAACTCACTAAGGAGCTCCGCGGGACCGGTCCACGCACACAATATGTCATCCACGTACCTATGCCAATAGAAAACATGATTCAAAAACACCTGGCCCGAGGAAAACAGGTCGACCTCAAATTAAGACATAAAAACCTCCGAAATAAGAGAGCCTAAGGGGGAACCAATAGGGATCCCTACCTCCTCGGGGAACTCGAAATATTTATCATCAAAATTACAAAAATTAGGTGACCAACAGGCGTTCAAAAGGTCGAAAAATTCACCAAATTCATTATGAGGAGTACCACATTCTACGAGCAGTTTGCCTATTTGTTGCATAGTGGTAGCCTTGGGAATATTTGTTTTGTTACTCTCTGTGAGTATATTTCTCTATGATGGATGACCGTAAAATTAAAAAACGCATTGATTCCACATTTTTTCTTTTACTATTTCGTAAGTTTTATCCTTTTATCTCACGTTTTTTCTTCAAATTTTACTCATCCATTTTTTACCAAGTTCCTATTTTATGATTTCATTTCATTTTACGTACCTAGTTTATAAGTTTCATTCATTGGTTATATCGTAAGTTTTTTTTTTTTTTTTTTTTTTTTTTTTTTTTTTGCTTTCTGGGAGCATTGCATGTGCGACTTTTTTTATTATTTTTTCATATTTTTTTCGTTATTTTAAGTCTTACCTAGATTGTTTTTTATTCCTTTTTTGTTCCTATTATTCTAAGTCTTAATTTTTTCTTTTTTCTTCGCAGTTTTTCAATCTATTTGTAATTTTAATTTATTTCGTGTCATCTTGTTACCTCCCGTTCTTTTTTTTTTTGTTGTTTTCTAGTCATTCTTTATGTTATTTATGTATTTATTTACTTTTTTTGTCTCTTTTTTCTCGTGGAGTGTCGCGACGCGATGTACATTTTGTGGGAGAATGTGCGTAATGGTTTTATATGCCATAGCGAGTAGTAAAGCAGCTAACGAACTAATAAGGACGAACGAAGCGATACGTTAATGTCCGATTTATATTGTGTTTGAATAAAATATTTCTTTCTTTCAAACCCTTCTACTTTTTTCGTTTTACTGCACGAACTTCCGGACTCTACTCATAATATAGAAAAAAAAAGTATTTCATTTTGATATGTAAACTTAGGTACTTGAAATTAAGTTTATCCTCCAACAATCTCAGTAATGTATAATCTCGACCACCTTCGACTGAGATTTCCGTTTCATTCTGATAATCAACGAAAAACCAAGGGGGTTTCTGAAACAAAGAATTAAAACAGGGAAAATGTATAAACTGTATTGTATGAGTGCTTTCATCGCTGTAATGCAAGAGGTATTTTGGCTAATTTTAAAGAACAACGCACTTACATGTAAGACGGGACAACGAAATCGCCTGCCGTCGAACGAGTCGTACACTTTTGACAACGTTGGCAGAAGTGGACGTCGAAAAAGTCCGTTCTTTGACGTCCACCAATTAATTGAATATAAGTGCCCCACTTTTTTGGCAACTGCTTGCGTGTAGTAAATTTGATAACTGTAGAAAAAAAAAAACGATACCTATACATTGATGTCTTCGGTATAGGCTGTTGAACTTGAAGGTGGTGGAGGTACTGGAACGTACAAATCAAGACGAGGATTTGTGACCACAATCACTTTGACAGTTTCAATGGCATCTACGCGAAAGTAAATCGAAATATCGTTTTTCACCCAAAGAAAAATATAAAACAAATCACGATGAACCAGGTTGTTGTCTATAATCTGAAATTAAGGCATAACTTGTAAGAAACAAATACAAAAAACTTGCTGCTAGCGAAATGATTCCAGTTTTGGAATTGATTTTCAGGGCCACATCCATGAGGATGAGCCACGAAGTTCGAAAAGTATGAGATACCATGCAATATGGATAACGATCATACATAGATAGCCTTATTAGCTTCCGTTGACTTTACTCGCTTCCAAGTCTTACTTTTTCTGAGCTGCCTATGTATTAACCTGGAAGGTTTTGAGTTGTACATATTTCTCAGAACTTACTTCTTGCAACATTCTTTCCATGAGGTGTTTTCGAACCAAAAATAGAAAATTTGCATTTTCAAATTTGTCTAGCCACGTTTTTATGTCAGTTTTGACCTGTTGAAAAATTATGATGGTTGAAAGTCGACCATACCCTGGGTCATCAATTTAATTTTGAGTCCCTACTTTCTCAAGGTCTAATTCAGAGTTTATCACGTACAGTGACGTCTTGATGCCAACGGAATGCAGTGTCTTTGTGATGTTGGTTTGGAATTTTATGTCTGAAAACAAACGAAGTTCCATCAAGTCGACATCGCAAGATGAAGGTATTGTTTACATTAAGAGCTCCGCTACATAAGCAGCAACCCGTCAAGTTGCTAGCAACCAAACCAAAAGATTTTGGTTTAGTTGCTCGAGCAACTTGACGGGTTGCTGCTTATGTAGCGGAGCTCTAAGTCACAGATTCATGATGATAGGAATTTAACTAGAGAGTCTTTCTGATAGCAAAAAAAAAAAAAAAAAGAAAAAGAAAAAAACTAGGATAGGTGGGAATTTTAATAATTCAAGTTTATAAATCTATGGTATTTGAGGAGTTATCTATCAAAAGGGCAACCGTACCATGAGAATTACATTGATCGGGCGCCCTTTTGACAGATAACTCCTTATTTTTATTGAATTCTTAAAGCAGAAATCTGATTTCAAGGTAGAATCAGATTTGGGAGCTGGCGAATTCTCAATTAAGGGATTTCACCTAATCTACTCCAACATTTGAAGTGGAATGTTTGTCTGTATATTTGTTCAAGCAATTGTAGCGCTCTGGGACGCATGTTGCATGGCGCCAACAGCACGCTGCTTATAGATCTGCCGTACAAAGTAGAATGGACGTATCTGCATACTCACAATCTGCAGAAAAGAGATCCTTCAAGGCTTCAACACTAGGAAAAATACCCTTTTTTGCTGATCGTCAATATGCAGATACGTCCATTCTATTTTGTATGGCAGAGATGCAACTGGCTTTGCTCAACCTATACTAATAAATGGTAGACGTTGGAATGGCTGACATCTGGTGAAATTTTATACAACTAAAAATAGGCTACCGGTGAGCACATGGGCTGCCATATTTAGTCATTACTCATTACGTCATAATTTATCTTTGTAGTTCCCAATTTCAGATGACGAATTTGAAAATTTTTATGATGCTATTTTGCAACTGTTTATAGCGCTGAGTTTTGTATTATGGTTTATTAGCACTCAGCTTGTTCTAGAATATGTTGTTCAGCATTGCTTACAGAATGTGTAGTTCAGCATTGCTTATGGAATCCATGGTTCAGCATTGCACACGGAATATGTGGTTCACAATTGCTTATGGGGTAAGTGTTTCAACATTGCATATGGAATATGTGGTTCAGCATTGCTTATGGAATATGTGGTTTAACATTGGAATATGTGGTTCAGCATTGCCTATGGAATATGTGGTTCAACATTGCACATAGAATATGTGGTTCAGAATTGCTTATGGGATAAGTGTTCCAACATTGCATTTGGAATATGGGGTTCAGCATTGCTTATGGAAAATGTGGTTCAGCATTGCATATGGAATATGTGGTTCAGAATTGCCTATGGAATATCTGGTTCAGCATTGATTATGGAATATGTGGTTCAGTATTGATTATGGATTTTTTGGTTCAGCATAGCTTATGGAATATGCGGTTCAGCATTGGAATATGTGGTTCAGCATTGCTTATGGAAAATGTGGTTCAGCATTGCATATGGAATATGTGGTCCAACATTGCTTGTGGAAAATGTGGTTCAGCATTGCATATGGAATATGTGGTTCAGCATTGCATATGGAATATGTGGTTCAGCATTGATTATGGATTTTTTGGTTCAGCATTGCATATGGAATATGTGGTTCAACATTGCCAATGGAAAATGTGGTTCAGCATTGTATATGGAGTAGGTGGTTCAGCATTGCTTATGGAATATGTGGTTCAGCATTGATTATGGAATATGTGGTTCAACATTGCCTATGGATATGTGGTTCAACATTACCTATGGAATATGTGGTTCAGCATTGCTTATGGAAAATGTGGTTCAGCATTGCATATGGAATATGTGGTTCAGAATTGCTTATGGGATAAGTGTTCCAACTTTGCATTTGGAATATGTGGTTCAGCATTGATAATGGAATATGTGGTTCAACATTGCCTATGGAATATGTGGTTCAGAATTGATTATGGAATATGTGGTTCAGTATTGATTATGGATTTTTTTGTTCAGCATTGCTTATGGAATATGCGGTTCAGCATTGCATATGGAATAAGTGGTCCAACATTGCCTATGGAATATGTGGGTCAGCATTGATTATGGAATATGTGGTTCAACATTGCCTATGGATATGTGGCTCAACATTACCTATGGAATATGTGGTTCAGCATTGCTTATGGAATATGTGGTTCAACATTGCCTATGGAATATGTGGTTCAGCATTGACTATAGAATATGTGGTTCAACATTGCCTATGAAATATGTGGTTCAACATTGCCTATGGAATATGTCGTTCAGCATTGATTATGGAATATGTGGTTCAACATTGCCTATGGAATATGTGGTTCAACATTGCCTATGGAATATGTGGTTCAGCATTGCTTATGGAATATGTGGTTCAACATTGCCTATGGAATATGTGGTTCAACATTGCCTATGGAATATGTGGTTCAGCATTGCTTATGGAATATGTGGTTCAACATTGCCTATGGAATATGTCGTTCAGCATTGCTGATGGAATATGTGGTTCAACATTGCCTATGGAATATGTGGTTCAGTATTGCATATGGAATATGTGGTTCAACATTGCCTATGGAAAATGTGGTTCAGCATTGTATATGGAGTACATGGTTCAGCATTGCTTATGGAATATGTGGTTCAGCATTGATTATGGAATATGTGGTTCAGTATTGATTATGGATTTTTTGGTTCAGCATTGCTTATGGAATATGCGGTTCAGCATTGGAAAATGTGGTTCAGCATTGCATATGGAATATGTGGTTCAGAATTGCTTATGGGATAAGTGTTCCAACATTGCATTTGGAATATGTGGTTCAGTATTGATTATGGAAAATGTGGTTCAACATTGCCTATGGAATATGTGGTTCAGCATCGATTATTGAATATGTGGTTCAGAATTGATTATGCAATATGTGGTTCAGTATTGATTATGGATTTTTTTGTTCAGCATTGTTTATGGAATATGCGGTTCAGCATTGGAATATGCGGTTCAGCATCGCATATGGAATATGTGGTTCAACATTGCCTATGGAATATGTGGTTCAGCATTGCTTATGGAATATGTGGTTCAACATTGCCTATGGAATATGTGGTTCAACATTGCCTATGGAATATGTGGTTCATTATTGCCTATGGAATATGTCGTTCAGCATTGCTTATGGAATATGTGGTTCAACATTGCCTATGGAATATGTGGTTCAGCATTGATTATGGAATAGGTGGTTCAGTATTGATTATGGATTTTTTGGTTCAGCATTGCTTATGGAATATGTGGTTCAGCATTGCATATGGAATATGTGGTTCAGCATTGATTATGGAATATGGTGTTCAGCATTGCTTATGGAATATGCGGTTCAGCATTGCTTATGGAAAATGTGGTTTAGCATTGCATATAGAATATGTGGTTCAGCATTGATTGTGGATTTTTTGGTTCAGCATTGCTTATGGAAATACCGTTCAGCATTGGAATATGTGGTTCAGCATTGCTTATGGAAAATGTGGTTCAGCATTGCATATGGAATATGTGGTTCAGCATTTCATATTATGGAATATGTGGTTTAGCATTGCTATTATGGAATATGCAGTTCAGCACTGGAAAATGTGGTTCAGCATTGCTTATGGAAAATGTGGTTCAGCATTTCATATTATGGAATATGTGGTTTAGCATTGCTTATGGAATATGCAGTTCAGCACTGGAATATGTGGTTCAGCATTGCTTATGGAAAATGTGGTTCAGCATTGCATATGGAATATGTGGTTCAACATTGCCTATGGAATATGTGGTTCAGCATTGTATATGCAATAATTCTATTGTGGGAAATATAACTCCTCGGTGTACTGATAATATGCAAATAATCAATTTTTTTAAATTTATTGTAGGGCAAACAAAGAACAAAAATAACGATCATGAAGAGTAATTTTCAGTCTTGATAAAATCATATTTTAGTACTTTTCAAATTTTCATGAGATTTGTAGCTAATTTCAAGCAGTAATCAGTATCCCAGAGTATTTTTGTACAATGTGCAGCAGGTTGCGTCTTCCCAGGTGTTTACCGGGTTTTTTATATGTGTTGATAAAGCATGCCCATTGCCCTCATAACGCAATTTTCCATAACAAAAAGTAACCTTCTAGAAATTGATCAATATCTTTAAATAATGAGATATAAATACGAAACCAAGGGTTTGTTTTTGCAAATTAGGATCCTTATAATAACAATAGAAATGGACGTTCAGTCCCTTCTTTATAACCTTCATTGGGAAGATCGCAATTTGTGAAACACTATTGTTTCTTATGGGAAATCGCGTGTTAAACAAAAGTAAACCAAGAATGAAGGAAATTCAGCGCAAGCAGACTGCATACTTTTTGCGTGTGTCATCTTCAAAGGATCTCACAACAGAGTTTCTATCAAGTCGTTGTAGTTTTATATTATTTACAATATTTTATGTGATGGTGCTTATCAATCTGTCCGTAATCTGTATCCATAGATTCGAAATCTCTTCACCTATTGATTAAAAATTTTTTTCGAAAATTGTACACATTTTCAATTGGGAAACTCATGTCGAGCTTTCAGATGTTAAGTACGCGTTGGAGTTCTAAAAATACAATTAGGCCTACTCATTCTTATGAAAAATTGTAGCCCTTAGAATTTCCTTTCAGATGAGTTGAACTTCAAACTTTCAGGAGAAAATTTAACAACTTTTTGTACTTATTTTGGCTGGAAATTATCTTATTTATTTTTTTTTGTTTTCAATTATAGAGTTCTTTCTGGAAAGAGATGATGGAAATTCATGAAAAGTTTGAAAGACGAGGAAACATGTTTCATTTCTCGAAAAAGTACCTATATTTTGTTCACTAGAACATTTCCTTGAAACATAATAATATATTGAATTTATGGAAATTTTGGAAAGGAAAGAGAATAAATTTTCTTTCTTTCATTTCTTTCCTTTCCAAAGAACTTTTCAGGAAATTTTTTCAGTGTACATCCCTAATTTTATATCAATGTATTTAAAAGAGAAAAATAAAAACCTGTTGTTCTTAATGAGTACAAAAATATTATTTGCGTTCAAGAGAATAGAATTATGGCCTGAGCTCAAATTTAGAGAAAATTCGTGATTCCCTCTCATAGTCGTCCTTAATACCAGCCGGATGTCGCACTTACAAAATTTTCTTGCTCCTTTCCTCCTCCAATCACTTCTTTCCTCTGTTGATGAAAAATTATGGGGGTGGCCATGACGTCATAAAGTAAACGTGGCTTTGACTCACTTAAGGGGCAAATTAAAGTATGTAGTTTCAAATATTTCTTGAGAATTTACAACTCCATAGCTTCCGGCCGGAAATTGCAAATCTGAATGTGATGACAGAACGACCAGTCATTTTTTTGGGACTGGCAGCGGATAACTGAACGATAAAATCACGTACCTGCCGGATTCTTATTGCACTCGCCTGTTTATCGGTATAAAATCATTTGACGTAGGTCGATAAAGCCTTACCAATATTTTGATCCAAACAAAGAGCTGTTGGTAATGAAGGTAGGCTAAGCAATACGTCCTTTATCACCGCGACTAATGTATTGTAGTCTAATTTATCCCACGCTATGTATTTCTTTCTTTTTAACGTACTCTGTGATACCGATTCGTCTAGATGAGAAATATTTCAAACCATAATTTGCACGTTCGTATCATTCTATGTATTTCAGTAATTCGATGACAGACCGCTTACCGAGAGTGAAAAATACCACGTATAAACATAGCCAAAACTGCTTTTTAAATTCCATGCACCTTTTCGGCATCAAGGAACGACCAGAACAGAAATACGAATGATACGTATTATTTCGCGTTTGTTACTATCATATTTTGAGGAAACCTATCACGCGATAGCATTTCCTACCGTGCAATACTGACAGTTTGAGAACAAAATGAACGAGAATTGAAAATTATGATTTAATAATACGAGTTAAGACGAATAAGCTAGCGAAAGAGAGAAAGAAAATATCACAAATAATATTTATGTACAAAAACTGAAATTGAAAGGAAATCAACAATCTTAATAAAATATAAATTTGAAGAAAATATAATTTGATGAATTGTCGGAAATAAACTGTACACGTATTATACTGGTATCACAAAACTTATAACTAGAAATTCATTTCATTTCCTCATCATCATCGTTATACTAGGATTGAATTCTAACACACTAAAAAAAATTATAATAATAAAACAACAATAACAACCCCAAATTTTTTTTAGAAGAATTATTTACAAATTTTCTCTCAAATATGTACACATTGATTATCGAAATAAATAAAATGAGAAACAGACGCGTACGCTCGTAAATTATTGGTAAAATTAATTTGACTATTTAGAGGCAAGTTTCGGATTTCAGTGAAGTCTTGCTCCGTGAAAATTGTATTCGCAAAATACAATGTATCTACGAGGATAACAGGTCAATAGAAAAATTTATCTACGTCACGTTTGATAACAGTATAGGCACTGTCTTCTTTACTGACAATCAAAATGAACGTGATAATTCTAGAAAACGTTCGAACTAGAGTACACGATGTAAACTCTATATTTATTATTGGTGTCCAGGAACATTTGATTGAGTTATTGTATTTCTCTTTCCTCAAAGGTAACATCTACGAATACGATTGAAAATTTGAAAAAACTCGTAAAAACAATACAGGCAAAAGAAAATGAGAACTTGATAACGTATCAGTGGACTGGTCTACGATATATGATGAAGAATAACGCGAACACTAACACAGCCAATATGTATAGGTCCCAATAAGAACCCAATAAGTTATCCAAATTTACTAGCATGTACCAATTTGACAAATGTTTCTGAAATAAGAAAGAATAACCCAATTAAAAACATATTATGTAGGCCTACTTGAAAGAAAGAATAAAATTAAACGCAACAAAATATCGACCTTAGCTGGAAAGCAAAACTTGTCAAGAGAACATTGACTTGAATAGACGACGGAAACTCGGCTTAGCGTTATGAGCGATCAAGGAAAACGCAGTTTAGCTTCATATAAGTAATGCATGTATTCCGAGTTTCATTGAAAAATACTGAGCCTGATTTTTATTAGTGATGAAATTTCTATTGCAAACGTTTTTACAGCGTAGGCAAGAAACGTTCAACTGAGTAATCCTAATAGCTACAGTATTTGACTACCGCTATTATTAGTAAACTCAGTTTATGTTACTTTATGGTGTAAGGAGTCTGATCAAAACATATTTGCAAGCAATTTCATTAGAAAAAAATCATCAGACGTGAACCATTTCGGGAGTCTGCTTTACACATCAAGAACCAGAGGTAACTTCCCTCAATACTTCAAGGCAAGAGCAGATCTAGGAAACAAGTAACCCACCACTAACAATATCTAAAACGATGAAATTGAGTTACTCAAGAACTTATCTCCTTGCAACTAACCTCTTTAAAATATTTAAACGTAAAATATAGCGATAACTTGATTAATGCCAAAGCAACAGGTATCTTGGCATCAGGACTAGTTTCAGCTGCTAGGTCATAACAGCGCTTGGCCAAGTACATATCCTGAAATAATAAAGCGTAGGTTACTGACGAGCTAATTATTGCGTTGTGAAATTTAGCGACTGAAATAAATGTCCCGAATAATGACCACAGTATGCATTTCTACTCACTTGGGCCATTCCTAAACCTTGTTCATGCATATATCCTAAATTGAACATAGCCTGCGCATTATGTTGGTGCTCGGAGGCGAATCGATAGTGCATAGCTGCCGTTTCGTAATCCACATTCGTCCCTAGACCGTAGTAATAGTAATCGCCTAATTTAACCTGCGCTGCCGAATAACCTTGTCCGGCTGCTCGACTCCAGTACATGAGGGCTCGAACTTGTTGCTCGTAATCACTATCCCATAGCGTCACTTCACCTATGTAAATAGTAAGCGATCATTCGTTCCGTATAAATTATCATAGTAATTAATTTCAACACTGAATGTTACATACCTCGATCTAGGATGAATGCTGCGTTACTTTGAGCCACCTCATACCCCATTTCCGCGAGCAAGGCGTATTTAATGAAAGCTTGATTGACTCTACCGTTTCTGTAACTCGAGTGTGCATCCATCAATTTTGAATTCCATCGACCTCTTTCGGCAACATTTTTATACAGCTGTAATAAGCATTATGATGTAATTCACATTGTATAAAGAGTCAAGTCTTTACCTTTTTGATATAGAATTAAAACTTACTTCGGTGGCTGTTTGACAGGCTCTTAAAACCCCTGTCCCTGACGCATGCATCTGAGCTAGATTATAGAGTGCTAATACATGACCGGATTGTGACGCCAAAAGGAAATACTTATTAGCTTGTCTGAAATCTTGCTTTACTCCCAGACCACCTGAAAAAGTTGTTCTGCGTGAAATCACTAGACAACGTTATTTACCTCAATAAAAATTTGTAATTTCTAACCAAAATACATAATTCCCAAGTGAAGTTGACCATCCATCCAGCCCTGATCAGCAGCCAATGTGAACAATTTGAATGCTTTTTCATAATCTTTCGGGACGCCCCTTCCGTACAAGTACATCAAGCCAAGACCGCTCTGACCAACTGGATTACCCAAATCAGCAGCACGTTTGAAAAATTTGAAAGCAGTTTCATTATCTTGCTTAATATACTCGTTTCCTTCAAGATACATCTGTTGAACACGCGAACATTTGAGAAAACCGATTCACGATCGCATACTTCGAAAAAGTAATCGAGTTTAACAAACCTTTCCAAGGTATGCTACTGCTACAGGATTTCCCGCATCAGCAGCATTCAAAAAGTAGTGTAACGCTTTCTGCGAGTCTAATTCAACACCTCGACCGCCTTGGTAGTGTAACGTTCCCAAGCCTACTTGAGCCTGAACATCTCCTTTATCTGCTAACATTTGATAATAATCTAGTAAATCCTTATCCATGATACCGGTACTATAATTCGGGTTCTCAGTTTCCTCAAGCAGGCGAATACGTTGCACCACTGGTCCGCCAGATAGAGATACTTCGCTCGCCACTGAATAGAAACACATATAAATTTAAAAATAAGTATGAATAGAAGAGTCGGACTCAAAAACTTCAGAGTACTCGTACCTTTGTTTGCGACCGAACGATAGTAATTCAAAGCATTTTCACAATCCGAGACGAGTGTTACCCCGCTGAAATGACGGTAACCGAGAGCCATTTGAGCCCAAGGATCGTTGCTTAAGGCTGCAAAAGTATAGTGCACCAAGGCTTTTGGCTGACTAGCATTCACTCCCAATCCGGTTGCATACAAAAATCCCAAACCCTACGCAAAATTAATAATTAGAAATGGACACTTTCACTCTCAAGTTGAAAATTAACTATCATTTTACCATGTGTGCTTCTCGAATTCCATGACCAGCTAAATCTTCAAATATTTCCTTAGCTTCTACGATATTCTGAGGCTGTTCAAAGCTGAATAGTTTTTCCCATGCGATCAAGGCTTTCGCTGTTTTGTGACCCAATTCGCTCGCCTTGGTGAGCAGTCTTAAACCCTCTTCTTTTCGTGGTCGTAACTCACCGAACATTTCGGTAGCTTGTTTAAAATATTTTTCGGCTAAAGAAAAAATTTTCAATTATGATCAATCTTGAAATTGAAAGTAAATAAAAAAGGAATTCAAAATTTACCCTCCAATTCTTCAGGAGTTCGTTCTTCAAGTTCGATTTCATCGGGGGAAATATCACTCGGAACATCTGATTCTACGATAGGTTGTTCCTTATTAGCATTCAAATTACTAAAAACAAGGGGATATTTCAAGTTCAGAGTTTTTTCCAATAAATTGAGGATATCAGTGTCGGATGAATCGAATTCCAAGTTCAGTCTACTGATGTCATTAATCTCGTCGTCCTTTCCGTCGACTGTTTTCGAACGATGTTCGGGATCTTCCTTCGTTAAATCGGGAGCAGGCACTATTTTTATGACATCTAAAGTGTGTTCTATAATCGTCTCGGTTTTCTCCTCGTCGACTTCTTCCTCAACCTCCACCAAATCTTCCGTATTCGATTCTTGCGTACCTTCATCTTTTTTCTTATTGCTGCAGACGTTCGATATCATCAAATAGAGAAGAAGGTAGCAATACGCCTTGTTGTTCAACATATCTACAAAAAGATAATTATGGCTTACAAACTGCGTAGGAGAAAGTGAAGATGCAAACGAGAATGAAAACTCGGTATTCGGTGAGTACACGTAATCGGATAAAGAGATGCTTACCTTAAAGCGAAGTGATTACTAAATTTTACATATTAAGAGGTGTACTCAATTAGATTCGACGTATTTCGTAAATATATAATTCGAGCATTTTAATTCCACATTTCAAAGTTATATTCTCGAAAAAGAGTTCAAGAACTGACATACCGTGGAAACTAGTAGAAAATACTTATACAAATTTATTCACCCAATGATAACAACACACATCAGACTATTATTATTTGGAAGTTATCACGATATACTTTTGGGACTTACTCGCTTTAACTCGCTTACGACCTTGGACCTTGAGCTGTAAGTGTTCGACTAGCTTTCGAATTTCGCCGTCTGTCGTGCCCATCTTCTAGTTGAATCGACGTATTTGCAAAACAACGCTCAGCGGAAAAGGATTCAAGTCAGCTTGCGACAAACCATGTCATGAGCCCTTCTTCTCCTAACCGTTGTTCTGCAGATACTCGATATTCACCTAGTCTTGTGCGCGACCATCAGGCTGCAAAACTGGAATACTGAGACTCAAGTTTCCCGGTATTTTCAACAAGTCCAAACTCGTATTTTATCAAAAATATTTCTAGACTATTATGAATGATTCTTTAATCTTTTCGATGAGAATTCATAAATTCATACGCATTTTCGTTGATCATGATTAAAAATTCTTATTCTAATCTATTTTTCAATCTCATTCTTTAAGCGTTATGTTACCACAAAATTGTATTGAATTGGGAGCATCAGAGTTTAGCGTTTGCGATCGAGTGCAACAGGTATATAAACCACAAAATGTCATCAAATCCTCGAGGTTTCAACAAAGGACGTTATTATGGTAGGAACAACTGGCGAGGAGGTTACAAAGCGAGAAACACTTTTCGTAATCGAGGTTAGCGTTTTAATTTTTTTCCATTATCGTTCCACCTCATCTCATTTCACCGATAGTTTCATTGTTACAGGGAACTTTCGTCGAGCGAAGCCAGTTGGCCAACCATCGTTACCGCAATCATCGTCTCAGTTACCTTCTGATCTCGATGAAACCGAGTCATTTTCGCCGAATACTTCGAAAATTACAGTTTCCAGTCGTCCGATCAATACTCCGATCAAAAATCCATCACCGTACGCTGGGTGGAATTATTATTTCCCCGATGATGGTTGTACCTGTATTATTTGGGGAACTAGCGCGGTTTATACGTTATATTGATAATCTATTTTATATTCAGAGTATAAAACGAGTCATGCGATTGTTCGGAAAGTGAAAGCAGTGGAAAATTTCATCAACGGTCACCAAAATCTATTTAACGAAGAAGAAATCGAAGAAACGAAATCATGCACATTCGACTTGAAGCTTTTCTTTGCAGACGTTAACTTTCTAGAAAAATGGCCTTCCTTCAAAGAGGACCTCATTTCGGATCTTTTAAACTCGTTAAACTGCCTTGGGCTCGCTATTTATCAGGTAACTCGTGAAATTTTTCCTGTGAGAAATATATAGTACGATTACAACATGATACAATTTTCTAAACTATCCACAGACTTTATGGATTTCCATCAAAGAACAATCGTGCGCCACTCGTGATGATCTCGTAGACGTTCCAATGATCAAAGCTCGTATCATCAACTTTGACAAAATAACGCACTTAAAGGACTTGAAAACAAATTGTTACGGTACCCAGATTTTGTATGTCTGAATTCCTCTCTACTACTGTACTTCGAGTTGCTTCAATGTTTCTAATTTTTGTTCTAGGAAAAACTGTTTCTATCCACGGGACTGTAATACGTGTGAGTAATGTCAAATTACGATGTTCCTGGTTAGCATTTCAGTGTGTAGGCTGTGAAACTATACAATGCGTTAAGCAACCAGACGGCTGTTTCACACAGCCCACAAGTTGTTTAGATAAAGACTGTCGTTTGCGAACTTTTCTCCCTTTGCGTTCATCCCCGTATACTCAAACGTTCAATTGGCAAACGATACGGCTACAAGAAATGGCATCAGATGATCGTCGAGAGGGTCGAGTTCCCAGAACAATAGAATGTGAGTTGACCGAAGATGATTTAGTGAATTCATGCAGTCCTGGAGATATTATTACTGTTACCGGAATGGTCAAGGTATTACTATCGGTTTCATTACGTTATGTTTCATTATTTTGAATTCATCACGCGTAATTTTTATCGGTTCAGATTCGAAATGTAGAAGAAACCTTCAAGAAAAATAGCGGGCCAAGTATGTTCACATTGTATTTGGAAGCTGTTGGTTTAGTAAATACCAATAACATTGATGGCGGTGGGTCGAGTAAAGGTTCAACGCCAACTATTCAATTTGTACAAAAAGATTACGACGCTATTCATGTTAGTCTTTTTCGTTTGAAAAGGCTTCGCTATTTTGTCGATGAAAAAATTATTTTCTGCTAATTTTAAGGAAATCATTTCAACGCCAGATTTATTCAAATTATTGGTGCATTCGTTGTGCCCGACTATTTATGGTCATGAGATGGTTAAAGCTGGATTACTGTTGGCGTTATTTGGTGGTTCACAAAGTGACGACATAAACAACCGCGGAGAAGCTCACGTGCTTGTGGTTGGAGATCCCGGACTTGGGAAATCTCAGATGCTTCAAGCTTGCTCATTCGTCGCCCCCAGAGGTCAACTTCGTCACCTATTTTCGTACTATATCATTGCTATTGATATTATATTCTTTTTCTTTCTCTATGTCTAGGTGTATTCGTTTGCGGAAACACGACCACATCATCCGGACTAACGGTGACTCTATCTCGTGATAGTGGTGGAGATTACACTTTGGAAGCGGGAGCTTTAGTTTTAGGGGATCAAGGTTGTTGTTGTATTGACGAGTTCGATAAAATGTCATCGCAGCATCAGGTATAGTTCCTTAACGGAATGATCTTCGAGAGTTGGCCTCGAAATTGCTTAGACTTTGTGTTGGACTTTGACTAGGCTCTACTAGAAGCTATGGAACAGCAAACCGTAAGTTTGGCTAAAGCAGGAGTGATATGTAAATTACCAGCTCGAACGAGTGTACTCGCGGCTGCCAATCCAGTTGGCGGGCATTATAATCAGGGGAAAACGGTATCTGAAAATCTGCGTATGGGTCAAGCGCTACTATCGCGATTTGACTTGGTTTTCATCTTGTTGGATAAGCCGAACGAGGTTCGATTAAAGGTTTTATTAGTAGAATTGTTGGCGAAGTTTAAAATACATGATCCATTTTGGCATTTTGTCAGCATTTAGATGCACTATTATCGGAGCATGTGATGAAGATACATTCAGGAGTCACTAAGGAGCCAAATAAAGTCAGTGTCATGGAATTTTTGTCGAATAGTTCCGGAAATAAAGATGGCGAATCGCTTAAGTGAGTATTGATATATTTTTATAAGACTGATTAGAGTCTGGTGAAATTCTCTAGATGTTCATTTTTATTTTAAGCTTCAAATTGAAGAAAACCCCGGACGAAGAATTGGATTTGTTACCGCCTCAATTGTTACGTAAATATATTGCTTACTCGCGAAAGTTTGTACCAAATGTCACTCTGTCGGAAGACGCTCAAAACACCTTGCAACAATTCTACCTTCAGATGAGAGAGAATCATCATTCTATGGACTCGACTCCCGTTACAACCCGTCAATTACTGTCACTTATAAGATTAACTCAGGTAAAATACTTGATTTAGTTTAATTATTTTGGAAGTATTTACAAGCTACAAGACGAAGGAGAAAGCAAAATAGTATCGTTCGTCTCCAGTAATTGTCTTTCTTGGGCCATCCGAATGCTCTGAAAATGAATTTTCATTTGAATAAAATGTAGAAGTCCAAATAAAAAAACTAGCATAATTTCTGATTTGATAAAAAAAAGAAAACTATGTACAATCCGTTAGGGGAATACAATTCTATCCGAAAATTTACTTTTAGATCTTCTGAATAAGAAATATACCAGTTTCTCTGATGAGAAAGAAGGATCTCTTCTCTTTATTTTAATCCCCTTTTTCTCACCCTTAGGCTAGATCGAAAGTAGAATTGCGTGAAGAAGCCACCTTGAATGATGCTCTCGATGTGATCGATATTGTAAAATCAAGTCTGATCGATACACTTTCGGACGAATACGGTACGATGGATTTCAATCGATCTCAAAACGGTTGCGGAATGAGCAGCAGAAATCAGGTATCTACTCTTCTACGTAGTAGGTTCACCTTCGCATTATTTTTCTAGTATAATAATTTATTTCAATTTTCCGATTTTCAGGCTAAACGATTCCTAACCGCGCTACATAAAAAAGCCGAAAGCTTGTCGCGATCGTTGTTCGACTTTTCTGAAATGAAAGATATCGCCAAATTGGTACGGATAGATATCAGTAATTTTTCATCTTTCGTTACTACGTTAAACAATCAAGGATATCTTCTTAAAAAAGGACAAAATAAGTATCAGCTCTTGTCAGCTGAGTGAATATTCGTTAATTTTTAAAAATAAATGATTATTATTTTCGTTTTAATTTTTGGAAAAGATTGTCAAGTCACCGAACAAAATGATTAAATGAGAAAGAATCACCTTGACAACCATCAAACAACAGTTCAGTTAAGTAATTGATTAACATCAATGTTAGTAGTACAGTTTTAACAGAAAAAAATCGAAGTATGGTCATAAATTCGTCTCCTTTTTATGTTGTACGGTCGAAATCATCTGAAGACCCTCAAAGTCTAGAAGACCTTGTGCTAGAAGTCGTAGCAAACAATTTTATAGGTAACTGCTAAAATAGACACAGAATCGCTTTACACTTGAATTTCGTTCAACATCGACGTCTCAAAAATGCTTCAGAGTTTGCGCCTCGTTTTCACGAAATATTCACGGATGTTCAACGCCAAAAGCTATGTCGCATCTTACCCACACACATACCCCTTCAAGTCTTATCTAGCATTATACCAGATGGGATATTCTGGAAACGTTCCTGTTATGATCACTGGAATCCTGTGAGTTAATGTGAGAGTACCAACAACAGCGTTTTCATCATGGGGTACAGGGCAATCTTTTTTCTTCTAGAGCGAATTCACGTTTCAGTATAAAAATTCGTGGAAAAATCTCTACATGGAAGTATTTCTCCAAACGTATATTCAGGACGCGTATCCAAATAATATTAATTTAATCGAGCTGAAAGAAATTCTAGAACTCGTTAAAGAGTACGTCTTCTCATTGTATATCGAACACTTACAAGCGGTTGAAATTCCAGGACGCGAGGATTTTTCAACGAGACGTATAGATCTAAGACCGATCCTTCTTTCATTAACAAATTTGACGGTGAGAGCATTATAGAAATAACGTAGATTAGCACAGAACACAGCAACGATTTTATGAAAATTTCCTTGTAGGAGTTTTCGATTCGGGCCAGAGGCAGAGACAAGGGCTCGAAGTTCGCAGCTCATTTCTTTCAATTGACAGATCATGATTGTTCCAATATTGCGAGAGGGTTGCAAAAATCCAACAACTTGACATCATTCAAGTAAAGCAAATTATAGGCGTTGCTAAGGATGGTAGTTTAATTCTTGTCAATGAAAATATCTAATTCCCTTTCTTTCAGAATTCATCAAACCCAACTGGACGAGCAAAAAATGGGAACAATTTGCTCTTTTTTTACATCGCTAACTCAACTCGAACACGTGGAATTTACATCTTGTTCCATTACGAACGACTCCGTTAAACCCTTGATTGAAATTGTTGCGCGTATTCCTTTGAGAAAACTTGTTTTGACGAACAACAGAATAGGTCAGACCTTTCAACTTGTAACGCAATTCATGCAACTTCTTGTCTGTATGTAAGCATTGTTTTTCATAGGTCCCGAGGGGTGTATTGAATTAGCATCAATTCTTCTGCAAACCAAACTGGAAGTTCTTGATCTACGTTTGAATTTCATACGTGACGCAGGAGCTCGCGCTCTTTTCTCATCAATGCAAGCGCACCCAACTCTACGAACTGTAATACTTGCTGGATGTAAGATAACCTCACTCGCAATACAAGATCTTATCGACCTAATTGAGAAGAATCGATCGATAGAGGAGTTCGATATGAACTGCAATGATCTTAAAGATGTGAGTTCACATACAATATTGATATTTCAAATTTTTCTTCAATATCCAAGCAGTTTTTCTTTCTCTCACTCAGTTATCGTCAGTTTCTATGATTGAAATTTTGAAGAAGAATCCTAATATACGGAAACTACATTTAAAAATGAATGATATTCCACCCCAGGAAAAAGAAGCTATTGACGCAGTGCTAAGCCTTAAATTATGAACAAGAATCATAACCACAAATTAATAGAAAAATTTATCATCCGAACATAATCACAAAGATAGAAAAAATAAACCTAGTTGTCGGCGAATTGAAAAGGTAACGCGGAAAAATTTCATAATTTCACTACTTGAGCAGAAACGTGACTTTCTGTACTCCAAACTTCACCATCTACAGCGGCCGTTACCTGAATTCTAGAGAACGTACCACCGACCAGACCTTTGGCCAATCTTTCAGGATTCACGACCAAACAACCATTTATATTCTGGAAACATTCGTTGCTTTCGGTCAAAGAGGATAATTTAGTACTAGGATTGAACGGCGGGTTACTTGCAGATCGACGTTACCTTGATAAATTGTTTCAAATCGGAAGGCAGAATCAACATATGAGGAATATGTGGCAACAATCCATGTTTGACGAACAATCCCCAGTCGATGAGCATTCCTTCAGCCGGGGGTAGCAACGGATAAAAATTTTGTTGCTTCAATAGATGAGATGCAAGTCGACCTAAACGATCCATACCAGTGCCTGTTGCAGAGCTGTAAACAAAATATTCTACTGATTTTCCAAAGATAAGTTCAAAATGATCGCAGAATACTTTGATTTCACTTTCTCTAAAAAAAAAAAAAACTTATTCCTCAAGACTTTACGAGAGCGGATGTTTACAGCGTTACCGCTCAGAGAGGGGGCACAATTTTGTAACGACGAAAAACGCACGTTTCACTTTTTTTTCATCGAAGTTACAAGGCGCCCTGCAGGACCATCCAGCCACTGCTTTGGAATAATAATTTCAACTTAAAAGCAAACAACACTGCTGATCTCTCATAACGAATAACCGATTACGATTTTTCTCTCCCCAAGATTCTCTGACATGAATACCACCCGAAATATATTTAGATCACGATTTAAATCACAAAGGCTGATCAAGGTAAATTCGACTTTTCAAAGAAAAAGAAGAAAAAAAAAAAAAAAAAGGTTTGTTTGATAGACGAGTGGGAACAAAATAATTGTCCAAAAATCATCGAAAGTATTACGCGACCAGGAGGGGAAGCAAATCATCCTCACCAGAATAATTCTTCTTTCCCTAAATGCATTAATATGTCCGAAGAAGTTACACCAATTTGGAAACCATAAATATCAAGCATGCATGGATCTGGCGCTAAGAACAAATTCGGGTGATCTATAGACGTACGAACACTAGGTGTTGGATACCACACCATTGAACCGGCTTCTCGGCAGCTACTCACTACGACTACTTTGGTATGAATCATCGATGGTGAGCTGAAAAAGATACCGAACACATTAGACGATACGCTAGCTCACGATAAAACTATTTCAAAATTTGTTCATGAAGTCCCAATTACTCTTGCAATCGATTCAACAAATTCGATAGTTGACGATCAAAAAATGCTTGAAATGGTTCGTGAATATCACCAACCAACGGATGTAAACAATCGATGATGGGACCGATCAAGATTAATACATGCGGTCTATTATTAAAGACGTAATCGGTCAAATCTTCCCATGGTTGATAAGATAGTGTGTCCGAAAGCGTGTAAGGTCCTGCCGCTACTACAATCTGCAAAGGTTCTACAAAAATACGGAACCACTGGTATAAAAACAGATAATTCAAAAAAATTGAAAATGATCCCTCAAATTCTCACCTCTTGGCTTTAAAAATTGTACGGGTGTAGGGCAATGAGGTAATTGTACATCGGTATACAACTTTTCCGCTATAATTGTTCGTCCTGTCGGATTTTTACCTTCGATCACGACCACTTGTCCGGGAAATAAAGAATATTCAGGCAAATCGGCTACTTGTAAGTAAACTTTATCACATTTTTCAGTACGCAAGCAACTGTCCAATAAAATTGATCTAGTATTTAATTTGCCATCACTATCGCATATAATTCTACCAGCGTAAATGGTAGTATCCTGAAAAGAGGATAAGGCGTTTGAAATAATGACTCCGCAGAATTCACCGGTGGATTCGAACTAGTATGAATTACCATGCTGAGACTGTCAGCTTCCGTTGGAACTTTTGTTATTCCAAGTTTATCGATTATATCTAAGCAGATAGTATCAGTTAATTTCCTACACGCGAGAATACTCTCTTTGATAGGATCATACATGGCTCGTACATTATTTGGAACGTGAAAGAAATCTTCGGTAAAACAAATTCTAACTGGAGCGAATACATCGGTTTTCCATGATGTAGCGTCGCTACACGAACCGTAACGAGACAACACGTGGCCCGCATTAGTTCGCTCGGAATACTTTTTACTGGGTGCAGTCCTATAGGGTAATATATTCACCACGTTTCAATTTTCCCAGAAGTTAGAACACGGGAGTATTCTCGAGAATACTTACGCAGTAGGAGAAAAGCTAGCAGGCGAAAAT
Organism: Aspidiotus rigidus; assembly: GCA_035079385.1. Taxonomy (NCBI): domain Eukaryota; kingdom Metazoa; phylum Arthropoda; class Insecta; order Hemiptera; family Diaspididae; genus Aspidiotus; species Aspidiotus rigidus. Next base: position 14,801,181 of record JAVHKY010000054.1, on the reverse strand, counting down.
AACGATCTCGCACTAGCGACAGCGGATCTTCGGGGTGCATCACTGCCATTTCTAAAGCGAGAGAGTGTAGATTTCGGAGTTTTTATTTCTCCATTCGATGCACGTTCGCCATCACATCCATATGATTCGTAATCCTGAAACAATGACAATGAAGCAACAGAAGCGTGAATCTAGAACGACTATCGTATGATTCGAGTAAATGTTTAATAATTATTACAAATCGAGTAATATACAAATTAATCACATTATTTGATAGGATTGTAAGAAAGAAGTATCAGAAATTTCCATTTGCCTTTAACGAGAAGGGATCTAGTCACGATATTAAAAGGAACGTGCACCAAATCCGTACTCGTCTTTTGCAACGATAATATTCAAACAGAATTTCAAGTGAGTTGTATTTGCGTCCATATCTTGAAATAAAATGCGCTATGTCATGGTTGAGTGTGGATCTAGTCACAATAAGAAAACAACGTGCACAAGAAACACACTCAACCGAGATCTATAACGTGAACTGGCTTCGATTGATGAAGAAGTTTGTGTAACCGAAAGCATTTAAATGCATTTCGAATAATTATCATTCCAAAACTTGACTGTCATTACGAATCATGAAATAACAACACCAAACTGTTGATACGTTGAAGCAACGCGATTTCAAAAGGAATTCCACCTGTTGCTATTTGTAATAACCACATGCGTACTCGAAAAATCGGAACTACAGCAATACAATACCGGCGAGTACGCGCGTGCCAAACTAACCGAAAAATTCAACTTTAAAATAATGGAAAAGCGGTAAATACAATCGCGAGTATAATGTACTGGCCTTGAATATGAAGTATAACGAGACAATAGCGGATTACGCCGGATTCGAGTAACAAAAAAATGGCCGCGGCGGCATTTGAATCGCGCCAATTTTTGGGAATATTTTCGAAAGATCATTTTTTCAAGAGTTGAGACAACAACAACGGATTCGATTACCTCCGATAAAAAACGACTGTACTACAGAATAACGACGCAAAATCTTCTTCCAAACACCCAACAACTGATCGCAAGCTAACAATGCGAATCACGGTAGTGAGAAATCTTGAAAGAAATAGCAATGGCGCTCATTATTAATGAAAATCGGATCAGTCGGATGGGAAACGTCGGAATTACAGAGAAGCAGTGTGATCATGAGCATAAACCGAAAAACATTGCATTCTATTTTGAGTGATGGAATTTTAGCGGAAACTGCGACATCTCGTGTTTTTTTTTCGAACTAAGCGAGTTTCATCACTTCCATCGATCGATATTGGTGATCTCACGAGAGAAACCTTTCCCTTGATGAAGATCCTGGCACGTGGGCACAAACGGTACAAAACATTCCACTTTCTAATAATTATTTTTCGTAATAAAAATGGTGTTCTAAACGGTCAATATTAATGTTATTGACATCATAAATTAAAATTTTATGGATTGATCAACTACGTAAGTAAGATTATGTTTTCCAAAAACCTAGAAATCTCGGTATCAAAAAAAAAAAATCAAAATCAGTTCGATATTTTTGATTTTAATACCCAGTCAATTTTTAGATCACAACATAGATCCTTCTGGAGTATAGACTGTGGAGTTTCCTCTGTACGATCAATGAAATCAACAATGAGAATAATATCAGGAAGGAAACTGAATTTCAAACAATAATAATGATCGTCTGAGAAAAAAATGACAATGTCTGAAAAAAAAAGTTATTAATATTAACTTTCAAGAAAGCACTCTTTCATTTCAAATTGCGTTGACCAATACTTATTTCAAGAGACGAAAATGGATGACAATTGACAACAGTACAATGATTAATATTTTGAAACAGTCAATCAGGCATAACATTTATCATGATCGAAATAATAAAGATCAGAAAACAGTCAAAAATCCGAGTCGACAATTTGTACGCAGGGATCCTAGTTCCTGATTGGCAACGGCCAAACAGTTCTTTGCTCTTTCAACTTATCTTACTTCAATAATTTATACTTAGATTTGAGATTGTTTACGAACAACCTCATGTATAATTTTATCACATCCGACCTGACTTGATCGAGGTCGAAAATTATTCATAAATATTGACGAACCAATAAAATTTATTCGTTAGGTCAAACTAACCTCTTCATGAGTATATTTTTCCGAAGGAATGAGAGCAAATCCAAGTGAATTAGTGCAAAGAGACTTTACTCAAATTTACACAAAAATAATTGACTTTTTTTTAACATCAACTGTCTGATTCAGGTAATTATTAAAAAGGAGCGCCAAGATCTCAGGTCATTCAATTAACATTTTTTTCGATGCAACCTGCCCTAGGTACCTATTTTTATTTCAAGAATTTCATTTCCCAAGTTGAATTACTACTAGCCAATGCGATCTGTAACCGAGAAAACTTGAAGAAGTTGTTACAATTCTAAAAAAATTCAACCGAAGTGTTCCGGGACAACGATTCGTATATTTATTTTTCTTCTTCCAAAATATCTGGAAATGGTAGGTCATTAATTATCTATACAGGGTAGGACACAAGATAATTTTATCTAACTAGTTAATTACACCCCCATGCTAAATCTATTGAAAGAAAGTTTTTATTCCAAAAGCGAAAAATTTGTTTTTCAATTTTATGTATTTACAATTTGAGTCTCGAAATAATGAACTTCTTACACTTTGTCTAAGCGAAGTAATGACCTGCCTTTCATATTTTTGAACACGTAATAATTTTCAAATCATTAGTAATAACTTGCAAAAACGTAGATAAATCATTCAGATAAATTGTAAATAAAATTGAGATACTAAACGTGTCTCAAAATATCTTTTAAATATCGTTTTTTTGCAGCAGAATAAATTTAGCGCGAGTTGCATTCAACTCGGATTATCATTTTGACCTATCTAGTATACGAGTATTGAGATGAAATCTCCATAAGAAAGGGCAAATAAAACCTCAACAGAAGATAAGTAATAACCTCATTTGAGAAACGCTCCAATAAGAAATCGATTAGATTCGTAGAAATACATAATATTTTCCCTCTTCAAGAATTATACAGACCTTTTACAGTCGATATCTTCGAGTATATTATTTATCGTCACTCATAAAATAACACGTTGACGATAACTATCACTGAACATCATGAGGGAAGTTTTTGGAAGGAAATAGAGCGAAGATAAACGAATTTAAATTCATCATCGTAAAACATTTCGACGTTGTACGAAAATAGGGAACTATTCTTTTAATAAATCATACAACTTTTTTTTTCTTTTCCTCAGAGGAAGCAATAATATGTATCATCATAATTATACTTTAATCTTGGAAGAAAATTTAAAATTCAATGAGATGTATAAAGTCTTGATGCTTTTTACTGAAACACATTCTCTTGAAGTTTAAACTTCTTCAACTTCTATCAGAATGTCCTAATTTTGTGTCAAATTTTCAATTTATTCGAACGGTTTACATAGTTCAAATAATACATTTTGATAAAAAACGTTTTCGTTTTCATTTGAAATGTTTACTACCAATAAATATGATTTTTCTGAAGATTTCGGGCCTCGGGGCATCATTATTAATCATTTTACTCCTTTTTTATCGTTTCAAAAAAACTACGATCAAAGATCGTCAAAAGAGGTACTCCTATCAAAGTTTTGGTTTTTCAACAAATTTTTGATAGATTATTCAAATAAGTTTCCAGATGATACCAATAATATTTCACTGGAATGAAAGTAGCCAACAAAATTCGTAATGATCTATCGGACTCTAACGAGACTTTGAAATGTCATGTAAACTCATTTTTAACCATTTTTCAATACTTAATTCTCTTCATTGTCCCAACAGAGAAGACCATTTAGACACGCGAAATTGACAATTTAATACGAGCAGCGCTGAATACGAGAAGGATTTGAAACGAAGTGATGAAGTTACACGTCTCAAGTTTGTAACTTATCATAAGGATGTATTTCGTTTGAAAAAGTGAACAAGACCAATGAAATCCTGATGATTTTTTTTTCTTCTTCTTTGACAAACAGCACAAACAAATACGAAGATTCTAACCTAATCATTAAGCGCTCTTGATATTATAAATTAGTGTGCTAGTAGCATAGCTGACGTTGAAAATTACAAGCAAATGCAGATGAAGTTATCAAGTTTCGTACGAATAGTTACGAATAAAAATAAAAAAGACTCACTTCAGTCATCATCGGAGTTGTTTCGCATTCCCTTCTATCGTTTCTACGCTCCAAGTTAAGGATACAATACATAATCAGCAACTATTCCCCGTAAAGCGAAGTTACAAAAATTTATGCAGAAAGTTTTAAGCGGGAATAGTTTTCACGCAATAACAATATTTAAGGATACAGTTCGTCTTCTTGCCATGTTCTCGATGAGATTCCAGACGGGGTACTGGAGTCTTTTCTGGCCAACATCTTCTTCTCCCAAGCAGCCAAATTATCGACCGTCAGGAGCACATCTTCAGCTCCAGACAGACTGAATGCGACAAAGTCATCAACGAATGATGCTTCATCCATGTTGTAACGCTTACACATTTGGATGCCTGTAAGAGGGATAATTTTTGTATTATTTTCATTCGATAGAAATATGACGTACTTGATATTGTGATTTAGACAGTATTTCAGAAAACTAAGGAGAAGCATATTCAAGATCAACTTCATACTTACATCTAGCAGCAACTTCGTCGTCGGCATCGTAACCCAGCTCTTGAAAGTTGTCGATGATCAATTGTTTTTGCAACATTTTTCCTGAGTCAATTTCTTAATTTGCTCTCGGAAGAAATTCTTTTCATATCATATTCTGACGAAAACAAAGAGAATAGGATAATTCGAAAATAATTTAAAGAAGGTAATTCAAAATTTCTTCCTCGAAATCGAATTATGGTTAGAATTAAGAAAAAAATTGATAAGGTTTCATTCAAATTGGCGGGATATCAAAGAGTATTATCATAATTCGAACATCATTTGAACCGAGTTCTGTAGAAATTGGTCAAACGGAAAGTCAACAGTTTACAGGAAAGGATCTCTTGTAATCGTACAATAGCCCTTATTCTATAGATTGTTGGCTTGTCGCTTGACCGGCTTTCAAGAAATTCGGTTAAAATTTTTACGTAATCGAGTTCCACTAGGTTCGTTAGTGTTCCACTGTGATTTGTGATGAAGTTTTTCAGTTTACTTCGCAAACGTACTTTTAGGGAGTGGAGTGAGGACACCTTTAACTTGACGGAATATTTTTCACATGTGAACATTGTACTATAATAAGTAACAACGCTTGTGTTGTATTGTCAATAACTCAATAAGGCAAATATTGGTGTACTTTTCTGAGTTTCAGGGCTTTAGTCCATTAGGATGAGGTTATTTTTTTGATCACTGCATATGTAACCAAAACAAAATAGCTTGTAGCATATCTTTGTCTAGCAATTCCTAGTTGCCCATATTTTCCCAGCTTTTGCGCGGCGCTGTTGTCAAAGCTGAAGAAAAGAATAATTTGTAGCGAATGAGAAAAAATGGTAGAAATCGTTTTTTTTTTTTTTTTTGTATCATTTCAGCGAAAATAAAAGAATTGAATTTAAGTTACAAGTCGTTTCATATTTTGAGCGAGCTATGTAGAAAAAGGTATCTCTTTTTGAAATTAACCATGACAACCTTCAGTTAGGTACCGCATTCCAACAAGCTTGAATTCGTCGCTTTATAAGAAAAATTAAATCGAAATCAGAACATATTTCCTAGAATTTTTCAGGAGACACGCGGCCGGTGAAAAGGGACCCGTCTTAAAGAATCGATTTACTTGATTATTTTTTTGACGCATGATCAATACCTAGGGAAAAAGAAATAAAAAATGAAAGTTCAGCAATCTTAAAAGTATTGTAGTAGTTTATCCATTTTTATTCGAGCGCTGATAATAACTGCAGGAACGGACTTGGAGGGTGATTTCACAAGGGGAAATTCATTCGGTTTCCCGTTTTTCCTCCAATTTTTTCTTTCTTTTTAGGGAGGGAATGGGTATTCCAAAGTTTGCCCCCGTAACTGAGATAATCGCAATTAAAAAATTGTTGTGCTAGATTCCAATTTAAGCACAGTAACTTATAGAATTTTTTATATACATACGTACATTTCTCTTTCAATTTCTACTGATATCGATAATATTTGAGGATTGTCTGCACCTGTTGTGGAAAATCCAATAAATTATCTTATGTAAATTTGTGCTCAGTGCTGAGTAGAGCAAGGACATCATTATTTTAATTCGAATTCTATTCTTTGCGAGCTAAAATTTATATTTTCGCCGGAAACGTTTTCTGGATCGAGGCGAATATAATTTGAAAAGACGTTCGCTAATCCGAACCCACTGAGTAGGACACATGTTGCAGACATTTTTTTGATACGCTTTTCACAAGGCCTATCAGTCATCATTTTATTGAATATCAATGACTTAATTTGTGTCATATCTTTCGCCTAATTTCAAACATCCGTATGTTTTAAAACGTGCTCGAAGCAGGTTCGTTTAACCACAATATAAACTCATTATGTTTAAACTAAAAACATCACGACTTACGCGACTTACACATAAATAACTTATTTGTGCAATGAGATTTGCTGCAAAATTAAAGGTATTTGACAACAGATTTTTACTTCATGGTCAGTCCTCAGAAGTCATTGTATTCGAATGATTTTTCGTGTTGAGTTCATCGGGGTTATAATTGATGATGAGAATCGAGTATTTTCTGTTGTTTGAATTATCATCTTTTTTATCCCTAACCAAACATGTTTTTTGTTGGAGATTAGACAATCTTGGAATCGATGAAAATAAAATCGAAATTGCTAGGATTGCAGTGTATGGAAATCGAGCCTTCGTAGCTATCCCACGAGTTTACCAGGAGCAACGAGTCACATTAGCCGAACTTCCTTGGCCAGAGCGTTCCCTGAGTACCCCGCTCAATACGAGACCGTTTCCAGATTTAAAGACGCAAGTAAGTTTTCTACCATCGATTTATAATAATAATTATGTAGATGTTTTCTTTTCGCTTGATCCCTCTTTATCGAATTCGATAATGTTCACTCATTTCGAAAAAAAGTTTTCATAAACTTGAAATTTGCGATATTACACAAGTTGAAGAATATCAGGTTCAATCGTCGAAAAATTGGACGTGCGTCCAATTCGGGAAATGTCGGATACAAGGACGAGAAAGGGTCGTACGATTCAGATCTTTATTACAATTCCTCGCCCATTTTGAAAGAAAAAAAAAAAAAAAACTGAATGTACTTGAAAAGGTCTAATATCCGTTACGCTTCAAATCGCGAGCACGTGCCGAAGAAACATCGAATATATTTCTGAGCGACTTTTCTTGGACTACGTACGGTACAGTTTTAATATTCTAAGTTTCTCTTCTTTAGCCGCCATCGTTTAGAAATTCCTTCAGGCCTGTCACCTTCATTTTCCATAAAACAGGTTTTCCGCTATAATATTTTTCAGTTGGAGCTCTTGGTAGAGGTAGAAAATTGTTCCAAGTTCATGACGTTGAAAAATGTTAAAATCTCTGAAATAGATCTTTCCGGCTTAGGCACGTCTCCGCCCGCTTGAAAGCTATTTCGCGTCCTTCAATCTTATCATAGCCATCTTTTCTTTAGCTAGTCTTCAGTCTTGTGAAATTGAATCCCTCCAGCAATGCTGTCTGGCCTCGATGTTTCAGAAATTTGCCAAAGTTTTCAAAGCTGGTCAAAAAACCATGAGAAATATTTGTAAGTTATGTGTAGTAGAGATACTTTGAAAATCATAGATTTTTCCTATTTTTGATATAGAGTGACGACGATTGTGGAAATCTACTCTCGGCTGTGACGCTCGATCTCGACAGAACATCCGCCAGACTGTACATTTTGGATCAGGGCTCGACTACCTTGAAATGTTGGCCAAAAATCATTGTTTTTGACGTAAATGTCAATAAAATGGTAGGCAAATGAAAAGAAATACGCGTATTGACTTATTCTCTCTGCGTACGAAAGCTAGGTACCTATAAATCCTAAAAATTCTTTTTTTTTCAGCTGTTGAAACAAGAACTGCGGGGTCTTACGATCACTAATCAAACGTCTCTGATCGTAGACAATACGAAAGCAAAATCTGCGGGCATCGGCAAAGTCATTATAGGAAATGCCGGTAATAATAATTCGTCTCTCCTGTTGTACGATTTCAGTGGTCAAGGTTGGTGGAAATTGATAGTGACCAGTAATGCTCAGCTTGAAGATAATTTTGTTCCTCAACTCGACGAACCGAGATATTTAAATTTTAATCAGTTGGCTATCTCAAAGTCTTTATCTATGTTATATGCAACTTCTATCAAAACGCGAGAACTATACTCTATCAACTTGGAAGATCTACAAAATATGGATGAGATACCGAGGACGGGGTTTGAAGACGTAAGTATATTTTATAAACAATTTGAGCTCAGACTGAACTCTCTACGAGTTTTTTTGGTCCGAGTTATGGACCAAAATGTGCCTGCCACATTCGCCGAAGTTCTCGAAGATGAAAAATCGTTCGAACTTCCAAATTTTACTTGATATACTGGTGAAATTTAACGCTGATTCTGAGAAAAATATTTATTTGAAGTTGAAGGAAGATAGAAACCTGTTAATAGACCAATATTATTTCCAAACTGTTGAATACGTCTATAAAATATTAGGGCTCCATTAAAGAAGTTATGATTAATTCTAGCAACTCCCTAAATAAAATTAAGTATTTATTATAATTATTAATTATGATTTATATCTTTAAATTTTTTCAGTACGACGATGTAGAGGCGACAGAGGTATCAGTCAAGTACGTTGGAAATAAATTCGGACCATCATCTGCTATGTATGTTGACTTTCGAGGAAGCTTGTACTACTTCTACGCAAGAGATTATGTCGTATTAAAATGTAATCTCGAGCAGCCTTTTGTCGATGAGAACGCCGAAGTTCTTCTGCAAGACGAAAAACTCATGCCTAATGTTGTGCAGATTTTTTCTGGCCCAGTTTACCAAATTTGGGCTTTAAATTCGAAGAGGAACAGTCAATCCTCATACACAGTAAAAGTGAAAGCCTTACGATTCATATAAAAGTTTTCTCGGCTGACAATTACATTTGCTAGGCCTAGGCTGAATAATTTTGTTCAAGTCCATCAGTGGTGATGATGTTCCTATAAAATTCAGAAAATAAATAGCGTGCTTGAAGTTTCAAATAAACTGGAAATAGAAAATGGAAGTGCCGGCAGATGATGCACTATGGTTTTTCTATGAGGTAGGGATCACGTTAATATGATATTCTTTAGGTATTTGCGGTATCGATTGAGATTAAAAAATACGAGATCGAGTTTTAGAAAATACTTTTGAACGACGAACAGAAATGTTTTTACCAAAAAAGAAAAAAATGAGAAAAAAAAAGAAGAATGATAATAATTAAAATATTGCCAAGTTGTTGTTGATTTTTATACGTGAGCTTCTATTAATTATTATTGTTATTTTTTATTTAATAATATAATAATCTGGTTCGAGTGGAAAATTTATTGAACAGGAAATAAAATGATGATTGTCCAATTAAACACTATCTGTATAATTTACGTTACCTGCACGAAACTAGTCTACCTATAGCAAAAATAAGATATTGGTTAATCTTTTGCGTGCTAATTTTCCAACTATAGCTTGTTCCGTTACTCAAGTTCTAAAATAAGTTGCGTTTTCATTGATGCAAAAACAACTGAGAGAAGAAAAATGGTGTGTACAGAAATGTACACATTAGTAGTTTTAAGAAACCAGATCATTTCGTTCAATACGTCAATTTCTTGTTCATTAATTGTTGTAGTGTCATTATTCTCACTCTGGAGTTTCGATTAAAAATTCATACCGATCCAAGAGTTATAAATTTGGATTTGATAAAAGAATTGCAAAGTATGATACATAACATAAATTTTTACGTGCAATCGTTTAAATCTGCCTACGAAAAATTTGAAGGAATGTCTTCTACAAATAATATCAAAATGATTATTCGAGACAACCTGTAGCCAATGTCCATAAAGGTAGGACAAATTTACCACAAGTCCAAGAAACTGCTGTTGTTGTTTCAGGTGATCTTACTGATAAAAGAGATATAATAATTGGAAAAGAATTAGATTAGAAATTGAACTAAAATAAGAATACTAATGATAAATAAATATCAAGAATTTTGAAAATAATTTGAAATTTTATAATATTTAGCGGGTTTACGGCTTGTATATGATAAGAGGGGGACTTGGAAAAATGTCGACTCCTGAGTTACACATTATAGGAAGGGGACTTAAACAAGTCCTGAAAATCATGACGAGACAACTTGAACGCGCTGCAATTTCAAGGAAGCCGTCGTCTTTCCAAGTCCCCTCCCATCGTATATAGCTCGGGGGTCGGAATGTTTCTAAGTCCCTATCATGTACAGTGGAAGCCGCTTATTATAATTGCGCTTAATAGAATAATTCGGTTATTAGAATTGAAGTACGCAAGAACGGACCGACGCGGCAAAATTACATGTATTTTTCTTCGTTTATTAGGATTGAGAAGCCGTTTATTAGAATAGATTTATGAATCGTACGATGCATTATTCAAGCCCTAGAGATAAGCACGAGGGAAAAGAACTTGAACAAATAAAAGTTTTTGCATGAAACTTCTTGTAAATTTTTTTGCACAATTCTTCTCACCCGACTATCAGCTGACTGTTCTTTTTTCAATCGTTATCATCCAGTACAGTTTCATGTTTTCTTCTGATTCATGCAGTCATTGCAATTGCTTTTGCGTGGTTCGAAGTCGAAAAATAAGTTCTCATAAACCTACTCGCACGCGACGTGGTCTAACTTTGACCCAAAAGTATGAACTCTTGAAAAAGTATGATGCCTTCGAAGAAATGAGTCAAACTAAAGCCGCTGGAAAATTAGGAATTGCTCAGTCCGTTCTCTGCAAACTTCTGAAATCCAGGTACGAAATTGAGAATTCTTTTATGAATAATGAAACATCAAGTCGTAAGCGTAAAAGAGAGAGTAAAGACCCCGAAGTGGAAAGAGCGTTGAAGAAGTGGTTCGTGTCTGTAAGGGAGAGGGATTGTCGGGTCGATGGACCAATATTGAAGCAGAAACTTGTTTCTAAAATTGTGCAAAACAACACAATTCAAAGTAAAATTCACGACCACTTTAAACCTTTATAAATGTAAGATGTACATATGAACATACATGTATTGTAACTACACAGTACACATCAATAAATTTTTTTTTTTTTTTTTTTTTTTTTTTGTGATCGGTTTATAGAATTGGTCGGTTATTAGAATTGAATGAAGGCTGGACAGAAGCGATCACAATAAGCGGCTTCCACTGTATAGCTCGAGAGTCGAAATTTTTCCAAGTCCCCCTCCTATCATATATGGCTCGAGAAATTTTTCCAAGTTTTTTGCCAGACGGCGCACGGCAAATTTCTGAAATAGCCCCCCATAAAACAGGTTCTCTGTCAAAATTTCGACTCTCAAGCTATATATGATAGGAGGGGGACTTGGAAAAAACGACGGCTTCCTTAACGAAGTTAAACGAGGAACGCAGGGAACCTGTTTTATGAGTCGAATGGGATTTGGTATTGAAAATTCAAGGAAGCCTAGACCTAGATAAAGATAGTATAAAGAAGGCCTGGACCTACTATAAGCCTATCATAATATAGTTTGAGAATCTAAATTTTTCTCGCTCGAGAGACGAAATTTTTCCAAGTCCCCGTCCTATCATATATAGCTAGGGAGTGGAAATTTCTCTAAGTCCCTCTCCTATCATATATGGCTCGAGAGTCGAAATTTTTCTAAGTTCCCCTCCTATCATATATAGCTCGAGAATCATTTTAACAGGGAACCTGTTTTATGGGGGGCTATTTGAGAAATCTGCCGTGCGCCGTCCGCCGTGCGCCGTCCAGCGAAAAACTTAGAAAAATTTCGACCCTCGAGCCATATATGATAGGAGAGGGACTTAGAAAAACGACGGCTTCCTTAACGAAGTTAAACGAGGAACGCAGGGAACCTGTTTTATGAGTCAAATAGGATTTGGTATTGAAAATTCAAGGAAGCCTAGACCTAGATAAAGCTAGTATAAAGAAGGCCTAGACGTAAAATAAGCCTAGTATAATGTAGTTTGAAAGTCCAAGTTTTTCTCAAATCTCGAGCTATTTATCATAGGAGGGAGACTTGGGAAAATTGGTCCCCTATCATATATAGCTTGAGAGTCAAAAGTTTTCCAAGTCCTTCTTCTATCATATTATATAGCTTCAAATTCGAAATTTTTTCCAAGTCCCTCTCCTATCATATATGGCGCGAGAGTCGAATTTTTTCCAAGTCCCCCCTCCTATCATCTATAGCTCGAGAGTCGAAATTTTAAGAGGGAACCTGTTTTATGGGGGGCTATTTGAGAAATCTGGCGTCCGCCGTCCGCCGTGCGCCGTCCAGCGAAAAACTTAGAAAAATTTCGACCCTCGAGCCATATATGATAGGAGAGGAACTTAGAAAAATTTCGACTCTCGAGCTATATATGATAGAAGGGGGACTTGGAAAAATTTCGACTCTCGAGCCATATATATGACAGGAGGGGGACTTAGAAAAATTTCGACTCTCGAGCTATATATGATAGAAGGGGGACTTAGAAAAATTTCGACTCTCGAGCCATGATAGGAGAGGGACTTAGAAAAATTTCGTCTCTCGAGCGAGAAAAATTTAGATTCTCAAACTATATTATGATAGGCTTACAGTAGGTCTAGGCCTTCTTTATACTATCTTTATCTAGGTCTAGGCTTCCTTGAATTTTCAATGCCAAATCCCATTCGACTCATAAAACAGGTTCCCTGCGTTCCTCGTTTAACTTCGTTAAGGAAGCTGTCGTTTTTTTCTAAGTCCCTCTCCTATCATATATGGCTCGAGAGTCGAAATTTTTCCAAGTTTTTTGCTGGACGGCGCACGGCAAATTTCTCAAAAAGCCCCCCATAAAACAGGTTCCCTGTTAAAACATTAGAAAAAAGTCGATATCTCATTTATGTGGTAGAGCCATTGGGGAGAGAAGTTAGAAATAGACTACCGTACGTATCATGATTGTAGGACCGTATCATTCTGAAAAAATTATGAAAGCATCGGAGATATTTGTATGAAATGTTATTATTTAAACATATAGCTGGTCGCTCGTTAATTTTTTTGAGAAAGAGGAAATTGCGAAGGAACTTCAATTCAGACGCTGCGATTACGACAAAGACGTCTGTCATCTTTTTTATTAGATCTCTCAAATAATTTTTACAAGTACGGTAACTCGACGTGTTTATGAATTTGTGAATTACATTCCAATAGGCCACTATTTGTACCTTCATTATGAAGACCTACATTATAAGACTTTTCAAAACGAAATAAATTACTTTACTTGAGAGTTACAATTATTAATAACAAATCTTGAGGTAATCTTATCATTTATATATTCTTTGGTACGAATTAAAATTTACAACATTCACAATAACCTAGGCCTACTATTGACCAATGTTTATAAAGCATCAACTTATGGTAATTGATAATGACCAACAACTAGAGTATATCCGTTGAAATCACAAAAGAACGTACATAAATCGTATGAGAATATAATATATTGTTGACACTGAGCTATACGATTACGAAACCAAATTATTACCGTGAGTATAGGATACAAGACTTACGAGAGTTTGATCTGATTTTCGCGCACGATCTCTCTCTCTAGCTCTCTTAGGTGGTTCGCGAAGCAACTACCGAGACTCTCTCCTCCACACCATATACTACGCAGTTCACGGTGTAAAAAACGCAAAACGGCGCCCTTGTGAAAGTATCACGGTGCAATACCTGCGATTTGCGACCGAAGGTCTCTTTTAGCGCATCCAGCAATCAAGTAATTGCTAGGAAAGGTTTTTCAAATCGACTTCACCCTTTTCCTCTGGTTATACAGCGACTGTAAACGCTAACAACGTTTCAGTTCGAATTTGCGAAGGTTATAAGAACCGAACAGAAAGTTACCAATGTTAGTGTTAGATTTAATCGACCAGTCATTCATCGCCATCCCAGTTTTAGTCACGTTAAATGTAATGTACCCTCACATAAGGTAAAAGTTCGACCCACTACCAAGCCGAAGCCGATAGTATGCTATCCGCTTCCGAATTTCGACCATGTGAAGCATAAAATCGACGATGTTAACACTTTACCCAAGCCGATCGTCCAACCTCGCGAACGTAGACTCGTTCGATTGCCGTCTTATTCTCATGTAGGTACAACTATACCAAAGGAACGGAAAGGAAGACTAGCTCGAGCTAAGAATGTGATTCGAAAACTGAATGGTATGTGCCGGTCGTTCGTTACTTCTGGGCACGAAAATTCGTCAACTAAAAACGGGAACAAATGTCAAATCACGCACTCTTCAACTAGCGTAGATGATGAACTCGAGGACGATGATGTCATTGATCGAGACGGCTCCGCGGACAGTCCAAGTGAATCTTCCCGGTTGAATGAGACCTCTTATTGGCTTCCCGAGTTGCAACGAAAACGTATAGCATTGGTTTTCAAAGGTGGATCTAGACTATTAAGAGCTCCATTTCCGTTTTTGACTGTGTATCCTCCGTAAATGCGCTTGTCCGAAGCAAATTTTCTCATGGAAAACCTTGAAACGGTCATGTTATTGTTGGATAAGTTATACACGAAATATACGTAATATATATTGGCAAAAATAAAAAGGCTATACGGCATATAGCTTCCGCAAGAACTCGTTTACATTGTCTTTATCGGCGTACGCGGTGAGTATGGTTGGAGGGCATGCGTGTATGTTAATACGTCTGCTGGCTGGTTAGTTTTCTCAATACATTATAAATAACTTTACAATCTACCTATTTTGTAATCGTGCACGGATGAGATAAAAAATTACCTACGGTGGTGCCGTATGTATAATATTGAATTAAATAAGATTTTGTTACAATACCATGGTACAATTGTCGTTGGTACGGTATTCATGTTATTCACCTACAAAGGTATGAGGAAAACAGAACAAAGAGTATTACGAATACCATTCCCAGAGACATCCTCAAGTCTTCATGAAATTTCGTTCGAAATACTTAATAGATTGAATCAGTCAAAACGAAATATTTGCTCATTAAAAAAGTGTCATTAAAGTCGATTATTGCCCTACACTTGTATAAGGTAAAATTATATGAGCATGAGTATGTGTTACAATTAAAACCCGAAATCAGTAAATTCTACGAGTAGAAAAATAAATCCAATTCGCAATTCATAGCGAAATCTATATTCTTGAAGATGTCGGCCACCTTTCCTCTCTCGCAGCTATGAACTGGTGTACTCGTAGCCAATATGCAGCCTTCGGGCGCCATCTCTTCTATAATTGCTGTTTGTAGTGTACGCCTCATTGTCTGATTCGGAGACAACACCTCCCGACCACCCGCCACTTGAGCGTATCAACGGGAAGAGCCGATAAACGCGAAAGGACGAATACTCCGAATGGAGAGTAAACAATGCAAACCGCAGAAAAATAAACACGACGAGCGCTTTCGGTTAATAAACCATCTTCAAGCCTGAAAT
Organism: Aspidiotus rigidus; assembly: GCA_035079385.1. Lineage (NCBI taxonomy): Eukaryota > Metazoa > Arthropoda > Insecta > Hemiptera > Diaspididae > Aspidiotus > Aspidiotus rigidus. The sequence goes on along the minus strand of JAVHKY010000054.1, from coordinate 14,785,575 downwards.
AGGTTTGAAGAGGAAGATGAAAGAGGGAGATTTAATCGTCACTAAGGCTGACAAGGGCAATGCTGACTGAATACTCGAAGAGTAGAGTAAACGAAAAACTAATTACGAAGACCGCAGATATGAAGGAGAAGATGCGAGATCTTTCGGTTAACAAACCATCATCGGGCAAAGTTAGAACGCCACTGACCCAGATACGACTCATAAAACAGAATACCAACGAGATCAGGATTGAACGAGCGAGCCCTCGCGAGGTGACTTAAACTCGTAGACCAATTCAACTAAACCTTCGTCGGGAAAATACCTGTTGAGTACAGTAACATCGTCACTGTTCAGATGACGCACTATTTCGATATTTTCTTACACAACGCGCTTGAAGTAAGAATTCTCCTTGTGGAGAAGGGTAGCCGAACCTTCCTTGAAACTATGACCACTGGAGACGAGGTGGTCCGCAAAGGCCGAATCGCCCAAATCACCTTTCTTCCAGGCCTTAAGGTGCTCCTCTACTCGAATTCCAAGCTGGCGACCCGTCTCGCCTATATATATACGCCGTTACAATCCTTGCACTCCAATTTGTACACCCCGCTCCTCTCCCCCCGCGGGATGGGGTTCTTTAGCCTAACGAACAAACCCTTCACAGTAGTGAGGTTATAAAAAGCAGGCCTGAAGCCAAAGGGGCGGAGGACACGAGTCAGCTTAGATGAAAACTCACCCAAAAACGGGAGCTTGATCCAACGTAATCTCTTATTATTATTATCACTCAGATCGCGGGGGAGGGAAGTGGTAGAATCAAGGCCCTTCCTCGTAAGTTTTTTACGGACCATACGGTCAATGTCCAAGTTGACCTCATTCACAGCGGCCAAGTGCTTAATGGTCGCCAGCTCCTTTTGCAAAGCTGGTTGACTTAGCGGAATGCTAGTCAGTCGATGAATATAACTATTGAAGGCAGCGATCTTATGAGAGAATGGACAGAAGGACGATCCGTGGACAACTGTATCGGTCGAAGTATCCGTCCTGAATATCGCAAATTCATGGTCCCCATCTCTATCAGAGATAGTGAGATCCAGAAAGTTTATGGAAGAACCTCCAATTTCTGTAGTGAATTTTATGGAGGGATACATTTTATTCAGATACTGAAGAAACTCACCAAGGAGCTCTTGAGGACCGGTCCACGCACATGATATATCGTCCACATATCGGTGCCAGTAATGGATGTGACTCAGTAGCACTTTGCCAGAGGAAAACAAGTCAACCTCAAATGTGGACATGATTATCTCCGAAACGAGAGAGCCCAAAGGAGAGCCGATGGGGATGCCCACCTCCTCAGGGAACTCGTCAAATTTCCCATTGAACTTACAGAAGTTAGGGGACCAGCACGCATTAAGGAGGCCAAAAAAAAAAATTAGAAGCCATTGCAGACGTTGCAATGGCAGCGGGGAACCCGCAATTCCTTAACTCGACCTCTCAGGTGGTGTGGAACTGAGTTGATAATCTTGTCATATAATTCAAATCGAAATTATCATTCTACATTCCCTCCTATCATATATAGCTCGAGAGTCGAAATTCTTTTAAGTCCCCCTTCTATCATTATATAGCTCGGAAGTCACAATTCTTCCAAGTCCCCCTCCTATCATATATATAGTTCGAGGCTCGAAATTCTTCTAAGTCCCCCTCCTATCATATATAGCTCGAGTCTCAAAATTTTTCCAAGTTTTTGGTTGGACGGCGGACGGTAGCTCGAAAGTCAAAATTCTTCCAAGTCCCCCCCCCCCTATTATATATAGCTCGAGACTTGAAATTCTTCCAAGTCCCCCTCCTATCATATATAGCTCGAGACTCGAAATTCTTCCAAGTCCCCCTCCTTTCATATATAGCTCGAGACTCGAAATTCTTCCAAGTCCCGTAACCTAACCTAACCTTAGGTTACTAACTTCGCGGACGCGGACGTTTTCTGAGGATGTAATCTCCTAACAAAATGGATAGCGGGTTCCCCGCTAAAATTCCTGTATCTCGTTATGAGGAATGTTGAACTTTACAAGTAGGTCACCCATATACTGCATAGTATGGGCCTTTGGTATGTTTGGAAATAGGCCGGCTACATCGAATGAGCAGAGGCTAGTACCCGGAGGCAAGGTAACGTTTTTGAGCCTCTCGGCCAGAGAAACCGAATTTTTAACGGAGTAGGGGGACTCGTACTCGATTCGAGACTTGAACCAACGATCCAAGAACTTGGCCAGAAAATAGGCAGGGGAGGAGACGTAGGACACGACAGGCCGCATACGAGTATTCACCTTGTGAACTTTTGCCAACCCATAGAGGAGGGGGGGAACAGGGTTAGGTACGAGCAGGGCTTTTGGGCAATGCTGTTGTGGTGATGGAGAAGTCGGCCTATTCTTCTAAGCTCCATGAAGTCCTCCAGCAGTGTGGTGCTAAAGAGAGTGAGGATCTCAGTTTTCCTAAGCACGTTAAAGAAGTTAGGAGTGTCATCAACAAGAGTGAGGCTATTATCAAAACTCTTGCTTTGAAAAAAACCATCCTTGTTCCTAACCCCACACCCCCCCTCCTCTATGGGCTGTCTGAGTGCATAAGAACAATACCCCGATGCGACCCATTGTTTCTTTCGTCTCCTCGTCCACCCACCTCCTTGCCAAATTTCTGGACCGTTGGTTCAAAAATCGCATTGATTTTGAATCTCCTCATTCGGTCTTGAATTCGGCCTCTTTAACTGATGTTCTAAAGGGTGTGAGTGTTCCCCCGGGAACGACCATCTGCTCGTTTGATGTTGTTGGTTTGTTCCCGAATATTCCTAAGGCTGCTACTATCCAGCGTATGGGTGAGCTACTCGTCAAAGTCAATATTCTTCAAAATGAGCTTCAGGAATTTTTCGATCTTCTGAATATTTGCTGGTCCCCCAACTACTGTAAATTTGAAGGAAAATTTTTCGAGTTTCCTTATGAAGTAAGGATCCCTATTGGATCACCTTTAGGCTCTCTCATCTCCTAAATTTTCATGTCAAAGTTTGAACTTGACCTCTTCTCCTCGAACCAGGTGTTACTTAATCATATTCACCATTGGCACAGGTACGTTGATGACGTTCTATGTACCTGCACTGGTCTCCCAGATCTCCTTGGTCAGTTTCTTAGGTATCTCAATTCCTGGTACCCTTCCATCAAATTTACGTTGGAAATAGGGGTATTTTCCATTAACTTTTTGGATTTATCGATCTCTATAATAGACGGTATCCATAAGTTCGGAATTTACAGGAAAGATACTACGACCGATGTTTTAGTCCACGGTGGTTCGTTCGGTCCTGTTGCTCATAAGATGGCGGCTTTTAATAGCTTAGTTCACAGACTGACGCATATTTCTTTGAGTCAGGCTGCCTTCAAGAAAGAATTACTGACAATAGAACACCTGGCTAGAGTGATTGGGGTCAATGTCGACGTTGACGCGATGGTTCAGAGGAAACTTACTAGGAGGATTTTTGGATCCACCACCTCCCCCCCCCCCTCGAGACACGATCCTCGATCGTCGTATGCGTTGGGTCAGTCTCTCTTTCCAGGGAATGTTCTCCCTGTGATTGGGTTGGACCCTCCGCCCGTTTGGTTTCAAACGAGTCTTTTACAACCCTACCACTGTTAAAGGGTTGTTTGTAAGGCTGTAAGACCTCATACCTGTCGATGAGAGGAGTGGTGTTTATAAGATGGAATGCAGGGATTGTAGTGGCTTCTATATCGGTGAGGCCAGCCGCCAGATGAAGGCGAGAGTAGCTGAGCACTAGAAGTCTTGGAATACGGGACATTTGAAGGGAGGAACTGAGAAAAAACTTTGATCTTGAAGTATATATGAAGAGAGGAGGGGTCTAGAAAAATTTAGACCTTGAAACTATGAATACAATGAGGACTCAGAAGAATTCCATCAAAGGAGCACTGGGGGAGATATCTAGTCCTTGGATATGGCCAAAACGAAAATGTTTGATTCAAGTCCCTACAGATGATAGTTTGCAAAACCATTTCGGGGCTCAGGAAGATTGTGACAGAAGAAAAAAAGGAAGATGACTAAACTAGGAAAGAATATGACGCGCCGAAATAATCTCGAATGAAAAGCTGAGAGATAGGTGGGTAACCTTGGAGCTACCAATATACGAGGATAAGAGCTAAAACCGAATCCGACTTCAACAGGGAACCTGTTCTATGGGGGGCTCTTTGAGAAATTTTTTGAAACAAGACACAGTTGCATATTTTAGACACCAGAGTTATAACTTTCAATCATTCAACCAAAGAGTGAAATTTTCTCGATTCTGAACTTCAATTTATTTTCACCGAAAAATTGAACGAAATCGACGAATTCGAAGAAAATATAATTTTGCAGCTTATTAAATAGGTTGAACGACGTCATGAAGAATTTTACGAGTCACTTGAATGGAGCTTAAAAAATTAACAGAGTCTCACACTTCAATTTTGACAAGGAACCTGCTCTACTTTTTTTTTTTTTGGTTGGGGGTTGAGATTTGGCGTTGTGTGTTGGCTATTTATCGTCTGGCAGAACCCGACCTACTTATCCTAATATAATTAAGCCTTCGGGAAAATATTTTTATTTTTTCTCCTCTTTTTCCGCTTTTTTGTACCGGAAGTAGAACTTCGAAAATTCGACTTTCGAGCTGTGCAGGGCTGCTTTTCACAGCCTAGTTCACAGACTGACTCGTATTCCTTTGAGTCAGTCTGCCTTCAAGAAAGAGTTACTCACAATAAAACACCTGGCCAGAGTGAATGGGGTCAATGTCGATTGTGACGTGATGGTTCGGAGGAAAGTTACGAAGAGCCTTCTTGATTCCACCACCTCCCTCCCCCGAGACACGATCCGTGATCGCCATTTGCGTTGGATCAGTCTCCCTTTCTTGGGGAAGTTCTCCCTCCAATTGGGTCGGGCCCTCCGACGGTTGTATACCTAAATCTATACAGAAAAATGACGATTTCATGAGAAGGGGGAGAGACGCAGCTTACGGGGATGAATTTCTTCACAAATTGAATCAAGATGGCAGGATTTTAATTCTGAACGTTAGATTCTCAAAATTAGAGAGGAGAATGGGTCATAAAACTATGAAAAGAGTATTAATTTTTGTTCTATTAATCAACTTTGTCAACGCCACCGGATTTTTTTCCCAATTTTGCTTGTTCTAGCCTCTATAGGTATTAAGTTCAGTCGTCATTGTTTTGACCCGTTGATTGCCAAAAACAATCTGCACCAATCCTGTCTTGTTGAGCAATTCAACTGTTAATCATGGAATATTCAGAGGTAGAGGAAGAAATTTGATATCTAGTAAGAAGCAAAAATAGGGGTCCAACTGCCCTGGTACTTTTTCATCGTTCAACAAGCGATTTGGTATCATCGATCTAAATATTAAGAAGTCAAGAATACTTCGGTAATCTAAAATATTTCTAATTGACGTTTTTCTACTGCAAGATTCTACATTAATTTCAAGACCGATGGTGACGATACTCAATTTTTGCAAAAATATTTCCTGCCCTAGAAATATTTTCATGCTCGAATTAGGAGCTTTGGCCTTCATTTTTCGCGCATCAGTACAAAATTCCTTTTTTGACATGTTACATATCTAAACTGAACCCCATCTCTAACAATAAATTTTTCGGGTTGGCCCCTCCCCTTCACCGTTGATTGACTTCGAAAATTTTCGATTGATACCCTAGACCTGGTTCGAAATTTTCCGAGTTCCCACCACCTTCCACTCTGTATACAAATTTTATATTAGACTTATACCGGGTTCAAGCTTCCTTCATACTAGGTGTAGTCCCTAATAATCCTGTATACTGTATCCCTTTTCTTCCTTCATGATAAACTATGACGTCATCCGCCGTGACCCCGAGGCCTTTTCCACCAGGGCTGAGAATAGAGCGGTCCTGCCTACAAAGGTTCTCGGACTGAATTGCGGGATCCGGTTCCTTCTAGTTCCGGTTCTAGATAATTAAAAAAAGTTTAAGGAAACCATCAATATTATCCAGTTCTAGAACCCAAATCCGGGATCCGGTTCCTTTAGGTTCTGAATTTAGAGCCCGAATTTCGGATCTGTTTCTTTTTGGCTTCGCTTCCAGAACCCGATTGTGGGATCTGGTTCCTTCAAGTTTCGGTACCAGAGTCTTGAAAATACGGGTGGAGAACCGGTTCCCGTAGCTGTATTTACTTCCAGTTCTTAGCTCTGGGCTCTAGGCACAGGGCGTTTGCTGGGCACTGCCACGACAGAAAACCCAGAAAAACTCAAATTACTTTTTTGAAATTATGGTACTTTTTGGGGGGATCCGGTTCTAGAACCCAAATCCAAGGGCTGGTTTGTATGAGTTCCAGTTCTAGAACCTAATTGTGGGGTCCGATTCTTTTCGGTTCCGGTTCTAGAATCCGAAACCGAGATTTGGTTCCTTTTGGTTCTGGAACCCAATTGCAGGATCCAGTTCCTTTGGACTCTGGCTCAGGGTCCTGAAAATACGGGACGAGAATCGGTTCCCGCAGCGGTATTTGGTTCCGGTTCTCAGCCCCGCCACCAACTGTGATATCATCAGCTGGTATCGTCAACCACCGTGATCCCGAGCCTGATTCTGAAATTTGCGAGTTCAATCCACATCTCCTCATCCTTGTAATCTATTTGTATAAGTAGTTTAGTATAGGTTTTATACAGCTGTAAGTTATGCTTATGTTAAGCCTGGTTTCAAGAAGACTAATTATAGTAGGCCTAGTATAGTATACTGTATAGCCCAGTATAATGGGACACTAAGGAGTAGTACCCCAATTCTGAAATTTGCAAGTATGACGTCAGCAGCCGTGACCCACAGGCCTATAGTATAAGGGAAACTCTAGCAGTATCATTATTGGGCCTAGCATAATGGAGACTTTTGGGAGGCTTACGAGCGGAGTGAATGATCTCGAGAATAGAAGAGAGTAAGGAAGAAAGAGAGGCCAAACTGATGACGTCATGAATACTGATGATCTCACAAGCAGCCATCATGGATGGTTATGACGTCACAAATGTTGATATCCATATGGGGGCGAACGAACGGAGCGAATGAGCGCCTCATAAGAAAGACTCCTCAAAGTGCAGTATAACAAAAACGAGTGATATTCCAGAAGCTAGATTGCTTATCTTACCATGCCTAAATTAATCCAAGAACGGGGTGTACGCCTCCGTGAAAAAAATTCACGAGCTAGGCCATGATTTGGTCATTTACCAGAAGACATGAAATATGATCTTTATTTATTTTGCTCTGCCAGGTTGGTAGCTTCAATGGACTGTATTTCTATTATTCTATAAGTTGGAAAAATGAAAATTAGGAAAAAAAAAAAAGAAAAAAGAATGCTTATATCAGCATGTTTGCAAAAATAATACGCGACAGTTTCAAATGAAAACGAAATCATTCATGTGAGAGTGAAAAGTACCGTTCCATACATGACATTCGCGTGTATATTTTTCTGCATTTAAAATATAGTTCGATTATAATCGTTTATCAAGTCGAATAATATGCTGCTAATGTACGAGTAAAATGGCCCGCATAAATGCGATGAAATGTAATTAACGACTGGTAACAATAAGGCTGCTCTTCAAAGGAGTGTAAATGTGGGTACACTTTCCATACATCTCTCTTGCTGTCTTCTGCAAATTGAATCACGTCATTCGCGGGAAAGAAATTAAGAGTTATGATGAAAAACACTTCGATAGGTATTTCAAACTCCTCGCAGATAAGGTTTCTCCTTGCTTCTATGGAAAGAAACAGAACTCGTATGTTTCAGCCTGTCAAGAGGAACTGAAAATGTGATATTTTTATTTTGTTGCTCCCTGGACTAAATAACTCGAAACAGGACGTGACAGGAGAGAAGATTAGAGCCGGATAAACCTGTTCAAAATGTAAAGACGAGCAATCCTGATCGCGTCAAAAGAAAATTCGTTAATTTCGAATCAACTAGTCAGAAGTGAGACGAGAGAATTACAGCTAGAGGGTTACGGTGAGGAATCCATCATACTACCTCTTGCAAATTAGGTTTTCTAGCTCTTTCCAAAACGGTTCATTCGTATGACTAATCTCCGAACATTTCATTAAATCAAATCACGAACGAATGCTCGTACGATATGATCGAATATATGTAGCTAGCTCGAGTTCTAAAAAGACGATTTCAAGATAAATTGGAATGCCCACACCCACCCAGTCGACTCAGAAAACTGAATGAGTCTTACCCCTTCCTTTTAGTACATACTAATTGTAAAGTATTTTACCTACAGGTATAGAAGGTCTAGCTGAGCTAAATGTTATAATAACGAACGTATAATGTCCAAATATGTTTGTGTATGTGTATGCAAGCAACGGCACGCCTTCAACTTGACATTCTTTTTTTTTTTTTTTTCTCCTTCGTATTTATTTTACTTAAGTATACACCAAACTACACGCTCGTCATTACGTAATGTTGAAAAAGCTGACCGTGCGTATTGTTCGAGCTGTAATGAAATAAAAATCAGTTGTATGGCTAGTTCACATTATGCTCTACATAAGTTACCGCAAAGAGATGTTTTTCTTATAAGGCTTTCTCCGCTAGTTACATTCTTAAAGAAATTGTGTTTTTCGAATTTGTCGAATTAAAACAGCGCAGCGGAAGATACGAAAAAGAAAGTACTCTAAGACATCTTTGCACTTCGAAAGTTGACACTGTTTCCTAGATGTTGTTTTTTAAATTGCAAAGTGCTATTATTAAAAACAAAAATACGTATCCACCTCTTACAAGAATGCAAATCGATTAATGAGATTACTAGTGCTTTCGGTGAGAAACCGTTACCAAATGTGCCAATATGAGTAAAGAACATTCAAGGAAAAGTCATCACTGGGCATATTTGACTTTAGCAAGTCTTAAAAAAGGGGACAAGCCTTGTGGTGGGGTGTAGAATAAGACATAGATACCCATTGGCGATTTATATCACACAATGATGAAATCATCTTATCATCTTTAGTTGGGTTTTGGTTCATCATCCTGTGCATGTCTGTTACAAGTATTTTTTTCTTTTCACTCCTTTGTTCTTTTGATTTTTCTCTTCAATCGCTTCGTTTTCAAGTCATTTTTTGAAATTACTCAATGAACATTCAAATGGGGAAATTGCTGATTGTAATGCTCCTAGCAGATTGGCCACCAAATGCTAGGTTCGGGCGTTGAAAACTGGTGGGTTGAGCTCTCAATCGAAAATTCTAAACTTCAACCAGACTGAGGAATATTTTTGCTGATGACGTCATAAAGTAGGCCACGACGGACTTCAATTTCACCATGACAACGGGGCTGCGGAAACGTCGACAAAAAAGTATTCAGAATAATACTGACTTTTCATTGAACAGGGGACCTGTTTCATGGGGCGCTTTTTGAGAAATTTGCCGTCCGCCGTACGCCGTTCAGGAGAAAACTTGGAAAAATTTCGACTCTCGAGCCATTTATGATAGGAGAGGGACTTGGAAAAAATAATTTCGACTCTCGAGCCATATATGATAGGAGAGGGACTTGGAAAAATTCCGATTCTCGAGCTATATATGATAGGAAGGGGACTTAGAAAGATTTCGACTCTCGAGCTATATATGATAGGAAGGGGACTTGGAAAAATGTGGACTCTCCACCTATAAATGACAGGAGGGGGCCTTAGAAAAATTTCGACTCTCGAGCTATATACGATAGGAGGGGCCCTTGGAAAAATTTCGACTCTCGAGCTATATATGATAGGAAGGGGACTTGGAAACATTTCGACTCTCGAGCTATAAATGACAGGAGGGAGCCTTAGGAAAATTTCGACTCTCGAGCTATATATGATAGGAGAGGGACTTAGAACAATTTCGACTCTCGAGGCATTCATGATAGGAGAGGGGGTTGGAAAAAATAATTTCAACTCTCGAGCTATATATGATAGGAGATGCCCTTGGAAAAATTTCGACTCTCGAGCTATAAATGACAGGAGGGGGCCTTAGAAAAATTTCGACTCTCGAGCTATATATGATAGAAGGGGCCCTTGGAAAAATTTCGACTCTCGAGGTACGTATGATAGGAAGAGGACTTGGAAACATTTCAACTCTCGAGCTATTAATGACAGGAGGGAGCCTTAGGAAAATTTCGACTCTCGAGCCATTAATGATAGGAGAGGGACTTAGAACAATTTCGACTCTCGAGGCATTTATGATAGGAGAGGGACTCGGAAAAAATAATTTCGACTCTCGAGCCATATATGATAGGAGAGGGACTTGGAAAAATTTCGACTCTCGAGGTATATATGATAGGAAGGGGACTTGGAAACATTTCGACTCTCGAGGCATTTATGATAGGAGAGGGACTTGGAAAAATTTGGACTCTCGAGGCATTTATGATAGGAGAGGGACTGTGAAAAAATAATTTCGACTCTCGAGCTATATTTGATAGGAGGGGCCCTTGGAAAAATTTCGACTCTCGAGCTATATATGATAGGAAGGGGACTTGGAAAAAATAATTTCGACTCTCGAGCTATATTTGATAGAGGGGGCCCTTGGAAAAATTTCGACTCTCGAGCTATAAATGACAGGAGGTGGCCTTACAAAAATTTCGACTCTCGTGCGATGTATGACAGGAGGGGGCCTTAGAAAAATTTCGACTCTCGAGCTATAAATGACAGGAGGTGGCCTTACAAAAATTTCGACTCTCGAGCGATGTATGACAGGAGGGGGCCTTAGAACAATTTCGACTCTCGAGCTATATATGATAGGAAGGGGACTTGGAAAAATTTCGACTCTCGAGCTATAAATGATAGGAAGGGGACTCGTAAACATTTCGACTCTCGAGCTATAAATCACAAGAGGGGCCTTGGAAAAATTTCGATTGTCGAGCTATATATGATAAGATGGGTACATGTAAAAATTTCGACTCTCAAGCTATATATGATAGGAGGGGGACTTGGAAAAATTCCGACTCTCGAGCTATATGTGATATGAAAGGGACTTGGAAAAATTTCAACTCTCGAGCTATCATATATACCTGGAGATTCGGGAAAAATTTAGACTCTCAAACTATATTATACTAGACTTACAGAAGGTCTAGGCCTTCTTTATACTAGCTTTATCTAGGTTTAGGCTTCCTTGAATTTTCAATACCAAATCCCATTTGACTCATAAAACAGGTTCCCTGCGTTCCTCGTTCAACTTCGTTAAGGAAGGCGTCGTTTTATTTTTTACTGCATGCAGAGCTGTAAATTGCCATTTACCACCCGGCAATGAAAATTTAACGCCCTTTATACAGTAAAATATTGTACGCAACTTGTGAAAACAAGCGGTAAATGACTTCTCGTGCGACTTACTTCACTCGGCTTCGCCTCGTTCAGCAAAATTTGCACTCGAAAGTCATTTACCGCTTTTAATTCACCCGTTGCGTAATATACTATTACTATCAGGGTCCATAAAAGCATTAAGAGCCAAAAATGTCAAAAAAAAAAAAAAAAAAAAAAACTGTTCGGGCACCGAGTTTTAACTCTCTTGGCCGACACCAGCTCCGGAGCGGCTCCCCACCTCTACCTTGCAGGCTTATGAAAGATTAGCTCTAACCAAAAATTTGAAAAGCTAAATTAGCCGAAAAAATTAGAAATTAATAACCATTAGCGAGCAAAACATATTTTTTAAGAAGCTAATGAGCTATAGCGTAAGCTGTAGCGAGTTATCATTGGCCAATCAGCTCTGACGAAAAGTGAAGGAAAAATTCTACAAAAATAGCGTTCTCGCGCAGTCTTTTTTCAATGATTTTTCAGGGACAAAATGGTTTACTCACGTAAAAAAATGGATTTTTGGCATCGTTTTTTCACAAGATAATTTAGAAAAAAAATTTACGAGATTTGAAGGGAGTAAGATTCTACACCGTAACTCACAGCTCAAAGGTTGGCCTCGAAAAAATTTGGACTTTTGAACCATGATACGTATATAACCAGAGCTCGGATTTTTCGGCACAAAAAGTAAAACAAAGAAATAAAACTTGAGATGACGGAAATTTCAACTTTAATTTTAATTTGAGGGCACTGCCGTCACTTAATAATGAACATTACAAAAAACGCTTACGTTTCGAGGATCACAGTCCTCATCTTCAGAGCGCGACCTTTAACGCTCTGAAGATGAGGACTGTGATCCTCGAAACGTAAGCGTTTTTTGTAATGTTTATTATTAAGTGACGGCAGTGCCCTCAAATTAAAATTAAAGTCAAAAAGTAAAACGTTTCGCTACTTAATGTTGCATTTCCGGCATTATTTGGCATTTAGGAAAAAAAAAAAAAAAATGAAAAAAACATGCGTTTTCAGTGCCTTTTCAAATTCACGGTCAGAATTATTCAATTTACGACCAAAATTATGTGATTTTGACCAAAATAAACGATTTTTAGAGATTAAACTCATCAATAAAAAATCCTAGAAATTTTTCAATCAAAATTTTTAATTTTCCAACTTAGAACTAAAATAATATTTCGAAAAAAACTGCCCAATTTTAATCAAAATTGCTAAATTTTAAGCAAAATTAAGAAAATTATGTCCGAAATTTTATAATTTTAGACGACATCTATCAAAATGGTCATTTTCAGCCTTTTTCAGCTTTCAACCCTGTTTTCGGCATTTACTCCATTTTCGGCAAAATGAATTTTTTTCCCTAGCCTCTACTACCCCCAATATGTACTTCTATATCATTTTCATGCTTTTCCGGCGGACTAAAATGATTCGGCAAATGCCGAGGAATCCGAGCTCTGTATATAAAACACATGAACAAATTCCCAACTTTTTAAAAAACATTAACCGCAGAAGGTATTTCTAGAAGTATTTTCGACGCCGAGTATCATGCCATTTACCGTTTTTCGATATTACCTACTCATGTTTAATTCCGCGCTTCATCGCGACAGGCAAGTGTACATTCTCGCGCGTTGAAATTTTGTAGCTCGATAAGATACATCACGCGTCGCAACAATCCGCGGTAACTAAACATACGTATTGCACAATAATGAGAGGTAATATCGAAAAACGGTAAATGGCATGGTACTCAGCGTCAAAAATACTTCTGGAAATAGCTTCTATAGTTTATGTTCATTCCAAAAGTTCAAAAGGCTCCAGCCGGGTAGGAGGGAAAATGGCCTTGGTCGGAAAATTTTCCAAATGTCCGTCAAATTGTTGTCCCCAATGAGAAAACTCGAAATCCAAAAAATTGGACCCGTCCGCTCACCCACATGGGCTGCACAGCCATTTTTAGGCATAAAATTCAAATGGCTATATCTCAGCCAATAATGATCGCACAGCGATGAAACTTGAGGACATTTTAGTATATGTGAACGTTCATCCATGGTATTTTTTTCAAAAAAAACCATTCATATTTTCCCTAGTTTCTAGCTATAACAAAATTTCAAACTTGAATAAAAAAAATCGGGGGGAGGAGGCACTTGGGGAAAACCATTCATTTGAAGCGCCATACCCTCTACTACAACATACATTAGTACCATAGTCCTCGGTGAGGTGCAACATTCCCAAAAAAATCAATATTTAATGAATTTCTGTGATTTTTCCATGAATAGTGGGGTGAACTATGACTGCTACCGCAATAGACCGCGAGAAATCAATGGTCAATGTTCGAGGTGAAAAATACGCACTCCTCCGTGAGATGAAATGGGAATGTTGATGGACCAAAAATATATTTTTGGTATTTCGTTTATCGATTTGGTCAATTCTTATGTAAACACGTCCACCACTGAGGTGGAGTACGTTAGATTGAGTAAAATGGTTGAAAAATTCTCCAGTTGCTGGAACAGTCTGAAAATAGTAGAGAAGTGAGAAAATGCACTTTTTCAACCTGGAGAACTGCGATTTTTCATATATCCTTCATCAATTAGGTTAATTCTTAAGTAAACATGTCCGCCGAGTTTGAAAAAAATAGTCCAAAAATTCTCCAGTCGCTGGAGCCTTCTGGAAATGACAAATAATCGAGAAAATCCCATTTTTCACCCTGGAGGACTGTGAGTTTTGGTATTGTGTTCATCAATTAGGTCGATTTACATGAAAACACATCCGCCGAGTTCGGAAATAATGGTCAAAAAATTCTCCAGTCCCTGGTGACCTAGTGTCCAACTTCTTCACTAATACGACAATTAAAATTTAAATTCAACTCTGTATTTACGGTCGCACAAAACTTCTTCAATTAGAAGATAACAAATCACTGATGATACATGAGCCAGGATATTGAGAAAAAAATCAGAGCTTTCCAAAATTGGCGCAGAACTACCGCTCCAGATTTCACGATAATAATGTGGAAGAATTTATAGTACGAGTACTTTGACATCAGTGTCTCAAGACGTAGCTAAATCGGCGTATACGCTGAAGGTGATCTACGTACAATGAGATTCAAAAGAAAAGAGCGTCTAACTACAGGTTATTCATTTGATATGTATCTAGCGTCCTTAAGTTCGGGGCACAGTTAAAAAAATCAAACCAACTTTTTCGTGACTCATATTATACGTTTGATTCTGAAACTCTCGCATTAGACAAAACAGATAAATCCGCCTATTTTACGTAACGAGAGCAAGAACAATCTAATAAGCCTGTTGTAGTGTACGCAGTTGATTGAGGCTGTCCGTTCGTATTCGTATTTTTTGCAAATCCGATAATGCGAACAGTCAAGTACACCAACCTGTAAATTTGCCTAAAGCTACGTCCAAAATTTAGGGAACCTATTTATAATAATAAATGGAACAATGAACGAACTTATACAGACGGTGCAAAATATCGTAGACTGTACTCAATTTCACGTCGCGTCGTGCAGGCGTTATTCAAGTTTAAAAATTGGGTGTGAATTAGCTTTTGGCCACATACGCGCTGTGGCAATTCCATCAATCAATAGTGTATATGTACGAATATTTCAATTATCGAGGCACTCGAGTATGACAGTTCAGCTATGTAATCAAAACTGCTAGTGATTGAGAATTGCGCAACGTTAGAAAGTAAAAATCTTGATTATCATATGGATAAAAATATTTGGGGCCGAAGGATCAGACCTTATAACAGGAAAATTATTTTATATAAGGTTTTTTTGGAAAATCGAGGGGCCGGAGACTGTAGATATTGTCTCTTGGTACCCCTGGGCTTTGAGAGGAAGAAGAAATGTGGAAAAAATTGTATCCGACTCTCGTGGTGGATGTCGCGCAAGATGATAGGAAAGTCTAGGCTGGGCGAGAAGTACCTATTCACGAAATTTTGAAGCCTAGTATACTGCGTCTTAGGCCTAGTATAATAAAGGCTTAACCTACCGCTTCCTCCTAAAGTAATTCAAGGTCACTTACATCAGTATGTCATACTCAATAGGTATAATGCAGGCAATGTAGCAGTAAAGCTTCAAATACTGTCGGTTCGGCCTGGTACGATATAGCCTGTTCAATGAAGTCTAAGGATGCAAGTCCCAAATCAGTGGAAGTCGAAATTTTTCCAAGTTTTTAAAGTAGGTCAAGGTCATCGATGACGTCACAAGAGTCAGACGGTGATCCCTTCAACAAAATAGAAAGAGCGGGCATTTAAAATGAATATTGTAATCATGGTGAAAAAGTTTCAAATTCAATTCTGACAGATATAGGGGTCCACTCACCCGTCGTCTATTCTGGTTGATAAAAAGACAATATAGTCGATTTGAAATACATAAACCGAAATACATATGTATTGACAACAAGTTAAAAAATTTCGGATTTGTATTTTTTATGAACCAAAATGTAATACACAGGAATTCCAGTGAGCGTAATTAGAATATCAAATCCTACTTCAGAAGGCTACCGATAGCAGGGTGATACCGATATGACCGAGAAAATCAATGCCTTTTTCCACTGTAATTTGATGCTCTCATTCATCGCGTTCATTTCTGAAAGGAATAGATCCACCTGTCTATCAGTGCCTGACCATACAATTAGGATATCATGTACATGTAAGAACGTGAACGTTCTTCACTGTCAGTCGCGTCACTCCTACTCACGGACAAAGTTCGGAGCTCCGACCATATAACGCTATTCCTCTCTCGTCTTGTTTATCCTTCCGAGTGCAGTCAGCTGACCTGACTTTCCTTCGGGAACTCGACTTTTTGATTCGATTCTGTGGAAACACAGCATCGCCAGATTTGTCAAGATTTTACATCTTACATACATATCTGGCCCAGTGTTTGATCGAATTTCTGAACTTGCTACCCTTTAATATCTTGTTTCCCATATCATTCATGAATATCTCCGCCAGTATTGGTCCCATCGCAAGTTCCTTTTCCTGACTGTAGAACCTGTTATTGAAGCGGCAGTAGTTCTGGCTGAAGATCTCTTCCACTACGTTGGCGTACTTCGGCCCATCGGGGTTCCCACGGTATCTGTTGTTTTTGACCAGAGTGAGAAGTTTCTCCTTCGGTATGGTACCAAACATGTTTGCCACATCAAAGGATATCAGCTAGTCGTTACCCTTGATTTCCAAATTGTCCAGCTGCTCGATCAGCTCCCGTTTGTTGTTTCTGATGCTTCATCTGGGTCCAAACTAATAGTGTTTTGCAGGAATGTGGCTATGATTACCTCCTCTACACCGAGAGAAAAATTCGGCAACTCTTCCTCAATTTTTAGAACACGACAATAGATCGTCGATGATTCTCTTACATTAGGTATACTGATTATAGGTTTTTTCTGATTATTTCACAAATTCAATTAGGTAAATATTCACAAAAAATCGGCGTTAGATACGAACAAAGTATTTGTCGAAATTAAACGAATCCGTTCCTTCAAGTTACGGCTGTCCATAATAAGACGTGAAAGACGAATACTCCGACGTGGAGTAAAACGTGCAAACCGCAGAAAAATAAAAGACGACGAGCGCTTTCGGTGAAATAACCATCTTCAAGCCTGAAATGAAAGTAACTGACGAACACAAGAGAAGAACGAGGTATTAAGATCGTCCAAACGAGAAATCACGGTGTGAGTCATAAACAAGTTCGATCAGGCCATCTTCCGGAATGTACAAATTGAGTACAGTGATACCGTCAGTGTTGAGATGACGAATTATCTCTATATTCTCGAGGGCGATACGCTTACGGTAGGAATTCTCCTTATGGAGGAGCTTTTCGGATAACGCGCGGAAGCTGTGGCCACTGTTTATTGAATGATCAGCAAAAGCTGACTCCCCTAAGTGTCCCTTCTTCCAAGACTTCAGGTGCTCAGCTACTCTAACTTTCATTTGGCGGCTGGTCTCACCAATATAAAAGCCCCCACAATCCTCACACTCCAACTTATACACACCACTCCTCTCATCAACAGGTATGGGGTCCTTCAGTCTCACAAACAACCTATTGACTGTGGTAGGGTTGTAAAACGCGGGTCTGAAGCCAAACGGGCGAAGGGCCCGACCCAATTGCAGGGAGAACTTCCCCAGGAAAGGGAGACTGATCCAACGCAAACGGCGATCACGGATCGTGTCTCGGGGGAGGGAGGTGGTAGAATCCAGGAGGCTCCTCGTAACTTTCCTCCGAACCTTCACGTCAACATCGACATTGACCCCATTCACTCTGGCCAGGTGTTCTATTGTGATTAACTCTTTCTTGAAGGCAGACTGACTCAAAGGAATACGAGTCAGTCTGTGAACTAGGCTATGAAAAGCAGCCATCTTGTGAGCAACAGGACCAAACGAACCACCGTGGACTAAAACATCGGTCGTAGTATCTTTCCTGTAAATTCCAAACTTATGGATACCGTCTATTATAGAGATCGATAAATCCAAAAAGTTAATGGAAAATACCCCTATTTCCAACGTAAATTTGATGGATGGGTACCAGGAATTTAGATACCTCAGAAACTCACCAAGGAGATCTGGGAGACCAGTCCAGGTACATAGAACGTCATCAACGTACCTGTGCCAATAATGAATATGATTAAGTAACACCTGGTTCGAGGAAAAGAGGTCAAGTTCAAACTTAGACATGAAAATTTTGGATATGAGAGAGCCTAGTGGTGATCCAATGGGGATCCCTACTTCGTCAGGGAATTCGAAAAATTTCCCTTCAAATTTACAGTAGTTGGGGGACCAGCAAGTATTTAGAAGATCGAAGAATTCGTGAAACTCATTATGAGGAATGTTGGCTTTGACGAGTAGCTCACCCATACGCTGGATAGTAGCAGCCTTGGCAATATTCGGGAATAAACCAACAACATCAAACGAGCAGATGGTCGTTCCCGGGGGAAGACTTACATCCTTGAGGACGTCAGTTAAAGAGGCCGAATTCAAGACCGAATGAGGGGATTCAAAATCAATTCGATTTTTGAACCAACGGTCAAGGAATTTGGCAATGAGGTAGGTAGGAGAGGAGACGAAAGAAACAACGGGTCGCATCGGGGTATTGTTCTTATGCACTTTAGGCAGCCCGTACAGTAGGGGGGGTGTGGGGTTAGGAACAAGGAGGGCTGTTTTCAAAGCAGGAGGTTTGATAATAGCCTCACTCCTGTTGATGACACTCCTAACTTCTTTAACGTGCCTAGGAAAACTGAAATCCTCACTCTCTTCAACACCACACTGCTGGAGGACTTCATGGACCTTAGAAGAATAGGCCGACTTCTCCATCACCACAACAGCATTGCCCTTGTCAGCCTTAGTGACGATTAAATCTCCCTCTTTCATCTTCCTCTTCAAACCTTGAATCACTCCTCCCAATTTATTACTCATGCGAGGGAGGGGGTTATTACGGATTAATTCGGCACAGACTTTCTGAGTATTAAAACCAGGACCAATCTTAACCGCAAGATCCGCAACGACATTCGCCAAGGTTTCGTCATTCTTGAGGGGAGGAATACTGAACTTCAAACCTTTCTCAAGGAGGGATGTTTCGTCACTATTGAACACTACCTGACTATTATTTATGAGGGGGGATGGAATTTATGAACGACAACACCGTCACTCACCCCCTCCTCAACCACCTCCTCATTAACCGTCATTAGGGAGGACAGCTTCTTATTTTTCCTCTCCTTCAACTTCGCCTCAAACTTCCGACACTTTTCATTGACGTCCCGCATAAAGTAATCAAACTCAACGGGGGGGACCATGACGAAGAGTCTCGAATGGACCATGAGGTTTAATCTAGTCGTAATATTAAATTTACATACCGTCTTCGCAACTCTGTTCTGATCCACTTCTTTTTCCAGTTTCTTAGTCGTAACCTTACAATCGGAATAAAGTCGTCGTCTTTTATTTTTCTGCGGTTTGCATGTTTTACTCCACGTCGGAGTATTCGTCTTTCACGTTTTATTTGTCGTGCTTATTGGTGATGCATCGAAATTGATTTTTTTCTGTACCTCCAACACGTTCGCGTTCACTAGGACGTGATATTTCCTTATGACTTTATGCGATATAAATAATAACATAATTTTTTTGAACGGAAAAGCATCATTAAGAAATCAGGAAAAATGGAGAGGAGGTGCAGCGTTTCGAAGTGCATTTAGCGTCTCGTTTGCGGTGCGCCCAGTTCGACGTCGTATGCAGGCTACTCGTATTTATTTACGTAGACGTGCACGTTAAACATATACGGAACATTTTATTAAAGAAAGTAATTTAAACAGACGCTGAAGTCGCACGCGGTGCTTTTTCGCGTCCAATTATTCTGCACGAGGTGTATGTTTCCGCGAACATTTCATACGTTCGAGACGTGTATTGTCGTACCTATTTCTTCATTGATATTCGTACATCTTGTGCGTGCTCGATATTGATCTAAGCTCGGTATTAATGAATCTCCCACATCTGTTGCGTGCGATACTTTTGGCGGAGAAAATGTGACGCAGTGTGCCAGAAATTTTCGAGTACTGTCTTAGATATCAACGGCACCAGGTGAGTACAAATTGACTTATATATCTAACATCGATCTGACAGAAAGAACTTTCTGTTATATAACCTCGTAAGATCGTCTCGAAATTTTCACATAAAGATGATTAAGTCTTATTAGATCAAGTGAATTTGAACCAAAAAGTGTAACAGGTCGCACATTTCTAAAGAGAGTAGTGCTTCAGTAAAATTTGTGGAGCTTTCTGCTTAAGCAATTTTCTAACATCAATTTGAAATTGAATTCGAAATAAAAAATTTTCTGAACCCAGGTTTTCCTCGAGATTGTCTGCGACCAAATCCCTTTGGGAGAGGCTAGCATTCACCATGCTTTACTTCCGAATAAAACTGTTGTTCAACTTTGGAATTTCGATGAAATTTAAAAAGTATTGATGTAAACTATACTAGGTGCTCATCATTGTTGACCATCAGTGATATCGCACCTGATGTAGCTTTACTACAGATCTGAGCATTCAGAACTCATCAACAGGCTAGAGCAGGCGTGGGTAACCTTTTTCACACCGCGGGCCGCATTTATGAAAATTTGTTACTTTTCATGGTCCGGCGGGCCATACATCAAGAGATGTTCAGAAAAATAAAGAAATTTTCGTTGTTCGAATCAAAAAATGTAAAATTTTACTGAAATTATTTCTAATATTTTTAAATAAATTTAGTATACAAAAAATATGAACTGATTACGAGTATTTATTAGTTACTAGTGAAAAACTTGTCTTTGCAATTCACTCACAAGTCATCAAAATTGGGGTCAGGGCATATGAAAAATAGTACCACAGCTGGCGTATGAAGAGAAGTACCAATGCTGGCATATGGCAAATAGTACCACACTTGGCATATAAAAAATAGTACCACAGCTGACATATGTAAAATAGTACCACAGCACTTTTGACAAGGAACCTGTTTTATCAGAGGGTATTTTCGAGAAAAATGACGGGCACCGGGAGGCGAAACGTGGGACTTGGAAAAATTTTTACCTCCGGATAGGAGGGGGACTTGGAAAAATTTCTTCTTCCGAGCTATATAATTATGATAGGTGTTTCAGGCTAGTTTGGTGTCGTACTGTATATTAAGCTTATAGTTAGTATAAGCCTAGTTATATCTATATTATCATTATCTATATTATATATCTATATTATTATTATTATCTCTATATTATCTCTATATTATAAGACACAAAACGTATATTTCGGCGCCGGTAATCTCCACTCCTACCGAATACTTTTCCCCAAAATTTTCCTGATACACGTTTATTGTTCCAGAGAAGAAGAATAATTTTAAAAATTTTGGAAAAATGAAGTTTTAGAGCTGAAATTAACATCGATTTTAGGTAATCGATGTTCTCAGCTCCTACCGCCTCGACTCATCTCAAACTCCACGAAAATAGCTTCATATGTCGAGTGGGAAGGTTTAAGACTTTTTTTCACCCCGAAAAACCCCATAGGGGATGAATGGTAGACACATTTTGTTCGTGTAATCGTAAAGTAGTGTGTGTAATCGCTAAGGTTGTAGATGTTTCAGAGTTTAGTGGCCAGTCGATTTTTCAATGGTAGCTTTGATGTGCTCGTAAAATTAAAATATAGTTTTAATTAATTAAAGAAGGCGTTTGAAAATTACCCGCGTATGTGTTCACGAGAGAGTTCGTGATAGACGTAGCGCGATTTTTTGGTAATCGATGTTCTCAGCTCCTTCCCACTCGAGTTTTACAAAATTCATGGCGGGAGTCAAATATCAGGGATCGGTAATAGTTTCTAAGGTCAGTAGCAGCGGTAAGTACAAGGACAGAAATTTTTTTAATAGAAAGGAAAACAATTGCGTCATATTTCAAGACGTTGATGTGACCCGGAATTCCAGGAGACAGTTGTAGAAGTGGGTGATAGTTATTGCAGGAATAAATGAATGGAATGATTTGAGAATTAGTTGAACGTGAGTTCAATATAGCCAGGAGAGATGTGAGTCAGTTAGCAGTAGAAATTTCAGAAGGGGGTGAGGAGATGGAGATCTGTATACTATAGAGTTTTGTTTGGTATAGTGAAAATGGAGGCAGAATTTTTCAATCAACGACTGATTATGACTCCTTGGATCGAGTTTGTATATTCTATTTTAGATCCAGATTTAGGGGGTCTGGTGGGTTGTGAAATTGGTATAGAGATAATGTTCCTAATAAGTTGTTGGTGTATTATAGTGTTGTTAGTTGAGAGATTATCAGCTAGACCGATTTGGAAATCTGGGAAAGGGGTTAACTATGGAGAAGGGGATGATATGGCAGGGGGTAGATGGTTCAATTTGAGGTGTTTGAATAGTTCCCCGGAATCCACATGAAAGAGACAGATGTAGAAGTGGATGATGGTGATTGCAGGAGTAAATGAAAGCGCTGATTTAGAGAATTAGTTGAATAAGAGACCTGTATATTCCGGAAAAATGAAAGTGAGTTAGTTAACACTAGAAATTTGAGCTGGGGTGAGGAGAGATGCAACGACTGATTTTGACTCCTTGGATCGAGTACGCGTATCCTAGTTTAGGTCGACCAGATTTTAAAAAGTTTGGTGGTTCGGAAGAAATTGGTTCTGAGATAATGTTCCAAATGAGTTGTCGGTATATAGTTTCGACCGAGTCGGATACTTGGGAGAGGGTTTAGCTACAGAGAAGTGGATGATATGATAGGGGGTAGTTGGTTCAACTTGAGGTGATTGAATAATTCAGTCTTAAGAGGAAGGATGAGAGAATTATGTCGGCAGAGTGCGGATGCATATATTGGAAGCTGAGTGAATTGAGCTGTGGATATAAGAAAATTGACAATGAGAGTTCGGAAGCGGCATCTGAAGGGAGGAGGAATTACTAGCTTCAACGTAGAGGCAGAGAGTTGGGCTAGATCGTTTTTAATTAGGGCTTGATTCACTTCAGAAGCGAATACATCGACTGACAGAAAAGAGTTGTAGATTTATTGTTAACTTTGGTCGCAAAAACAATGGCGTCATGTTCCGGGAAGTTGACGTGACTCGGAATCCACAGGAAGGATACAGATGTAGAAATTGATAATGGTGATTGCAGGAGTAAATGAATGCGAGTATTTGGGGAGTTAGTTGTATAAGAGTCCTGTATAACCAGAAGAGATGAAAAAGAGTCAGTTAACAATGGATATTTGAGCTGGGGTGAGAAAATGGAGATAAAGGTTCGAGTATATGGCGTTTTGTTTGGTAGTGAAAATGAAGGCAGAATTTTTCAATCAACGACTAATTATGACTCCTTAGATCGAGTACGCGTACCCTGTTTTGGGTCCAAATTTAGATCCGTCGGTAAAGTAGGGCTGATGCGTCGGAAAATTGGTTTAGGGATAATGTTTCTAATGAGTTGTCGGTATATAGTGTAGTGAGTTTGGAGATGATCTGCTAGATCGAGTCAGATATTTACGGGAGAGTTTAGGTATGGAGAAATGGATGGTTGGTAGGGAGTAGATGGTTCAACTTGAGGTGATTGAATAATTCAGGTTCAATAGGAGAGAATTATGTCGGCAGAGTGCGGGAGCGTAGATTGGAAGGTGAGTAAATTAAACTGCGGATACAAGAAGATTGGCAGTGAGAGTTAGGAAGCGGCATTTAGGGGTGGGGGACCAGCTTCAACGAAGATGCCGAGAGTAGGGCTAGATACTTCAAAAGGGAATACATTGACAGACAGAAAAGAGTAGTATTGTTTATAATGAAAGAAGAACAGATGATTTTGTAGAGTTTTTCCCTAGCATACTGGATAGTGGATCGAAGAGAAGACAGCCGGATGGGTAAGAAAGTGTTAAGTGGGTGGTTACTGCCTAATATCAGGTGAGAATATGATCAGTAACGGAATGTGACCTTCTGTAGATGACCTCTTTTTTGGTGAACGGGGTGTCACAGGGACAAGTCGGGTGTTGACGATTATTAATTAATTCATTTATTTATTTAAAGACTTAAAGTGCCGTTTAATAGCGGGAAGCCAATAATAGGACAATGAGTTCACAGTTAACAATTGGTTGATAAATATAGTTCTGTATTACATTGCGGACAGTAGGGTCACAAGTTCAGTGAGAGTAAATGTGTGCAGGTGTGGAAATGTTTGATTTTTATAGATCCAGCGAATTGAGAAAATTTTTCAGGGTGTGGTATCAATCAGAGAACATAACGGATAAGCATTGAGGATGAAAGAAAATATTAAAAAGATGGAGAGGGCCTCTCAAGGAGGGGCAGGGATCAGAGAATAGATAGGGTAACAGTTCAGAATGAGTAGTTGGCCAGGTGAAGAGGGATCGTCGAACTTTAAGAAATGACAGGCTTCTGTCAGGAACGTATAAGTGTTCCGTCCGAAGGACGGGAATTTCTGCTTGTACTGTACGAGTATATCAAGCCTAGTATAACAAAGGCTAAAATTCAAAATTTTTTAGGCTAGTCATTATAGGCTTAGTATAGTATATTAGGCCCAGTATAATGAAGGCTAAGGTTTGATATCTTCCAGGCTACTTATTGTAGGCCTAGTATGGTATATTAGGCTTAGTATAATGAAGGCCAATGTTTGACATTTTCCAGGCTATGGATTACAGTAGAGTAGATTAGGCCCAGTATACCATGAAGGCTAAAGTTTAAGATTCCTAACGGAGGCTCAAGCTATTTAGGAATGAGAATACGCAATAGTGACGCCCATATAAAACAGGTTCAACAAGGTTAATAAAGGCAACCCCGAGCGCCTCACCAAGTGGGATGCGATCTTTATTTCAGTATATTGTTAGTCAGAAATATTCCTATCACATTTTGACCATAATTTTTTGTTGATTTTTGATCATTACGTCGTTATACTGTCAATACAGACTGGGAATTTTTCTCGTTTTTTAGTCTAAAATTGATATTGCATTTCTTACTCAACTTTGACTAAGATTTTTAGTCGATTTCTGGGGAGATATTTTGCAAGATATCCCGGCCCATTTTCAGTCGATTTGTCCTCAACGTGTACCAATATTTTCACTCTCTTTTTTGGTCTAAGATCGAGTGAGCCACCCAGTCACTCAATTTTGACCAAAATTTCCAGTCGATTCCTGGGCAGATACTCGGAATGAATCAACTGTCATGTTGCTTGCAAACTTGCAGACCAAAATCGCACTCGTCTCAAAATAATCCTGTTAACGAGATTGCTATCTGCATTCTTCTTTTCTATCACTTAAGGAAGGCCTAGATATAGACTAGTTTTTCCCTTCGAAAGTAGTCAAATATAGTGGTCTGTTAATATTACCTAGCTAGAGACCATTTTATGGCCTCTCTATTGCCCAGGAATTGACCCATGTTTGTGGGTCAGAAGTGGTCTATTTGTAGTGGTCTGTTAATATCGCTTGAATATAGACTACGACAGACTATTATATGTTGTCTATATTCCACAGAAATCGACTGTTTTTTGGGTCAAAAATAGTCTAAGTATAGTCAATTTCGAAGGAAATCTGAAGATACACCATTTTATCGTACCTACATCACAAATCGACTAATTTTTTCCGGTGAAATTTTGTCCAAGTTGGTCCGAGTCTGGTTGAAATATGGTAGGGAAGAACGGAAGTAAATCGACTGAAAAAGTTGGTCTATTATTGGTCACTCATCAGAGCAATCGCTCTTGCAGTCTACATAATATCGCTCAGCAAGTCGAATATTGCGACAGAAATTCCTTCCGCTCAGAGCGTGAGTTCTCCCAAGTCTCGCAAGTTTACATTTCATTTCTACCGGTGTTACTACTGGAATAGACCAAACTATCAATGTCAATCCACAATTAATTCTTGCGTTTGTCTCGAGATAGATTAGACCTGGTTATCATATCTTTTAATTGCTTTCCTTCGTAGTTCCTTTGAGCACATTATCTGCTGTGCGGTCGAGACTATCCGCATTAAATCATGTCTCGATATCGCGGGAAGAATATCATTTTCGAAAAATTGAAGTAGATGTCTCTCGATTTTCCTCTTTTGTCGGTGTCTGGAACACTTTTGTTTTTCGAAAACATCAGTTTTTTATGATGGCACGCAATAATATCATTCGAACATGGCGGATTCCATGGGTTTTTGTCTTTGTACCGTCACAATAATTTCACGAAAGGGAAATAATGGTGTCAGTGTTTTACCAAAATATTATGTTCGATCTCGTATTAATTA
Organism: Aspidiotus rigidus; assembly: GCA_035079385.1. Lineage (NCBI taxonomy): Eukaryota > Metazoa > Arthropoda > Insecta > Hemiptera > Diaspididae > Aspidiotus > Aspidiotus rigidus. The sequence goes on along the minus strand of JAVHKY010000054.1, from coordinate 14,759,545 downwards.
CGAGTAATTGATTAATTAATAAATTCCAACGACACCACATAATTAAGTATAATATTATGCACACGCAACAGACGACATACAAACAAACTTTAAGACGAAATGAAATTGATGTTGCAAAAAAGCCGGAAAAGTAGTCAGAAAACGAATAGTATTTTTTTTTATTTTTATTTTTTTCTTGTTTGAAGTGTATCATTACGAGTATTTCGGATGTACGATTGAATAAATTATTGTACGCCTATACCTATTCAGTTACCGATGGTATTACGTGCGTTTGGATAACATTAGACGTCTATGCAGGTATAAACGTGTATTGATTTCACGCGAAATTTCACTACTCGTATCCGATCGAGTTCAGAGTTCTCGATGTAGAAAATCATCAATGGATTTACGCATAGAACTAACTATTAATCTAATTCGGCTTCATTCTCACGAAACTTGTCACAGTGAAGGTCTTTAATCAAGTGACACGCTCAGACATAACAATGCGACCGTTCGCCGCCTTACAGGAAGACATGGTTCTCTCAGCATTTTATAGAAAGAATACAGTCGAACTTCAAGTAATGTCAGGGAATTTCTCATGATCAACTAAAATTATTCTTTTTCTTTCTCGGGGACAACTACAACGTAAGAACGCAAAAATCGACTGACCTTATCGAGAGTACTTTTTTCATTATTTCCACAATCAAATACCCGCATTAGGTACATAATTTTGATAATATAATTTGAGGCGTGCGAGTATTGGATATATTATTGTAAACTACCTCTATTCGGTGCAAGTACAAATATACCTCTACCGCTTCATTCTTTCTATATCATACAAATATTGCCGAAATTAATTCATTCCGTATCTTGCAGGAAAATGGAATTAATAATGATACATTAATGATGGTAATAACACATAAGAGACGCTTTTATTGTATTCGTTCTAGGGTATACACGTGTATAGTGTAGGCAAATAAGAAAAAAAAAAAAAAATTTGCTGGAGCAAACGTTTCTTTGCTGAAAATAGTTCAGGATGTGGTACTGAACAACATACTGAAAATCCCGCGTTTTCCCTCAGGAGCTTCTTTTTTTATGGGGGTTCGAACCCCCCAAAAATAGTTTTCCGCCCATATCGCGTGAAATTGAAATTTTATTAAAAAATGTTTCAAACAAAAGTTGTTCCTCGTTAAATTTCCTATCAAATAACGTATTCAATTTTTAGCCTATACCGATTAGTGTCTTTGCAAAAGGCGCTCAAAAGAGTCCCAAAATCAGTTTTTCCATATATCTCACAAAATTGAAATTTTATTAAAAAATGTTTGAAACAAGAGTTCTTCCCCGTTAAATTTGCTATAAAATGAGCTATACATCCTTCAGGACATTCTGTTTTGATAGGGGTTTCAACCCCCCCCCCCAAATATTTAGTCTTTTGCTTATATCTTGTAATAGAAATTTTATTGGAAAATGTTTCAAACAAAAGTTGTTCCTCGTTAAATTTCTTACCAAATAATGTATTCAATTTTTAGCCTATACCGATAAATATTGAAAAGAAGGAAATTAAATAAATATTTTTTACATATTCATGACTCACATGGTACCTAGGTATTGAAATAAAAACAATTAAAGTCGCTTTGTATTAAAGACTCTAAGGCAGCTGCAATACTCTCTGATCTACGGTAGTACAAGAGACAAGCCATTGAACAAATGTCGGTTTCAAGCTTTCGCGAAAAAAGGCCGTCCGAAAGTACTTGACCTCTCTACTCTCCACTGAAGACGCTGCACGGTTTCATTTATACAGAGTGCACCACCAAATACATTTGTGGCTTGGTCATGAAAAAGATCCATTAGAATGGAGATATGGAAGCGAATCGATGGAATATTAGAGCCTATAACGATGAACAGAACCCCAGCGCCGCGCCAGACCATCTCTTACAACTTATTTTTAGTGGGTGCGCTAAGGGTTGCAGAAATGCTTGTAGCTGCCCAAAAGCAGGTGAACAACACGTGAACAACAGATATTCCATAGATAAAATAGGGTAATTTGGCACTTTCATCGAAGAAAAAACGTGCATTTTAGTCATTCCGACCTCGATGATGAAGAGGCGTCTACACTATACATACTTCTCAAATAACATAGTATCATACCTCAACCATAAGTAGCCTATTGTTTGAATTTTTATTGAAAATAGTTGTTTTTTTTTTCTTCCCAGGATTTAAATTTCCCCAATGTGTCTTGGGCAGATTCGCCTCAATGCTAGTGGAATATTAGAGGTAGTAGAAGACATTGAGGACGACTTGCAAGATGTATTAAGTCAGGACGAAGAAGCTGACCATGAGTCCAGTACTGATGACGATTCCTCAGTAATCACAGGCGAAGAGTATGACGAGAGTGAATTATATCAAGTCCCTCCATCCCGAATATAAGACTACTGTATGTCGACAGGTTAACGTACACTGCTCCAATTAGAAAGCGTAGAAAACTGGTAGGCAGGGCATAGGTGGATGGCGGAGCTCAAGTCATGTGCGAGAAACGACCACCCTCCTCGGGCTAAGTTATAAAATTGCGTGTATATATTACCTGAAATATACTAGCCTAATGGAATAAGATTCAGTTGAGGAACCTGCAGGAAAAATGTACCTAACACACTTTTTTCGTAGACAAATTACTCTATTCCGAAAGCTGAATAGCTCATTTGATAGGAAATTCAACGAGGAACAACTTTTATTTGAAACATTTTTTCATAAAATTTCAATTTTGGGAGATATCATGGAAAAACTGATTTTGGTCCTCCTTTGAACGGCCTTTTAAGAGTTTTCCGGGGCACTAATTGACCTAGGCTGAGCCTTGAATACGTTATTTGATAGGAAATTTAACGAGGAACAACTTTTGTTTGAAACATTTTCTAATAAATTTCTATTAGACAAGATATAAGCAAAAGACTAAATCATGGGGGGGGGGAGGGGAGGGTTGAAACCCCTACTAAAACAGAATGCCCTGAAGGTTGAATAGCTTATTTTATAGCAAATTTAACGAGGAACAACTTTTGTTTGAAAAATTTTTTAATAAAATTTCGATTTTGTGAGATATATGGAAAAACTAATTTTGGGACTCTTTTGAACGCCCTTTGCGAAGGCACTAATCGGCATAGGCTAAAAGTTGAATACGTTATTTGATAGGAAATTTAACGAGGAACAACTTTTGTTTGAAAGATTTTTTAATAAAATTTCAATTTCACGCGATGTAGGCGAAAAACTAACTTTTGGGGGGTTCGAACCCCTATAAAAAAAGAAGCTCCAGGAAGAAAACGCGGAATTTTTAGTATGTTGTTCAGTACCCCACCCTGAACTATTTTGAGCAAAGAAACATTTGCTCCAGCAAAATGTTTTTTTTTTCGCAATATGGCTCTCATTTGCCTACACTAGTACTTATATTCGTAAAGTCGGTCTCATAGCACATAGCTTACCACAGTCCTCCGCCAGCGTAATCCATCCTCTTTGGTCTTCTTGAACTTGATTTTTTTTTTTTTGCACATCACCTTTGTTTCTTCTATCACTTTATTGCTCATTTCATTTTTCAGGAACCGACAGTATGTCAATACCTAATAAGCCTAACATCAATAAAAATTCTCAACTATCAAATTTCAATTACCCAGGAGTAATAATGTATCTTTTGAAGAGATGTTTACAACAAAAAACAACTCGAGGGCTAATTACTGTCATCACTTGTTTACACGGCAACTATATTAGGCCACATTGAGAAGCACCAGCTACGGCACCTGCGCTTGAAGCTCGGCTGCTTATGTATTTGCGACTCGAATTTTTATCTGCGAGTTTGATGCAACACTACTCACAAAAAGTGCGATCTTATATTTTATTTTCCTCTCTTGAGAAGCTCACTACCAGAGAAAAATGCCAAGCCGATTGTTTACCCTCGAGTTCAGGGGTTCGACGACTGACTCCAGACATTCTGGTTTCTTAAACACTCAACTCTCTTATTGATTTTGAAGACTCAGAGGTTTGTCACGCAAACTTGTTCCTACGCCTCTAGGGTGCTCACCCGGTTTGCAGTCGTTCACGTTTCGCGCCACTTTCGAGCTAAAACGAGGTCCTACAGTGAAAGAATGTATTGTTTTTTGCAACGCAGATTTTCTGGACCAGCTTCTGACGAAATTTTGCAGCATAGCCTTTAGTCTCAAACCTACATGAGATGGTGTCACAAACTGTAGACATTTTCCTTATCATGACGTAAACCGGGTAAGTATCCTACATAGTAATTCAAAAATAAAATATTGTCACTTGTTTTACCCGGTAACAAAAACGCTAAATTGATGAGAATCAACGCAATGACGTACGTCTGCTTATGATGATTACGACTGTTAATTCTACCTGTGAGTTTAGTGCAACACTTCCAGACAGAATGATTGTAAGAACGCGGGCGTTCTTGTATATAATATAATTGTAGAGTTTGTACGTGTGCGTACAACTTTTTCTGAAGCTACTGGATAGATTGACCTTGTCTTCCCAAATTATATTCGCTTTCATCCAATGAATGTTTCTGGAAAGAATGATAATTTTAGCTATCATTAGAAAGAAAGTTCTTATCAAAAAATTACGTCCTATTGCTGTACACATTTTTTAATGCAAAGTTGGATAGAGATCTGAAGAAATTATCAAGTAAAGAGCTGGCCACCCACTAGGAGCGTTACAACTGGCAAACTTGAGACTGGGATTAAGCCAATCATATGAATTTTTTTTTTATTGTAGGACTTAATGCCATAATAAAATGGCTATACCCATCGAGCTAGTATGCGTTATATGGTTTGCTATTTAATTAGGTAATTTTGATAAAACTTCAAGAAAATATATACTCGTACTCTTTTTATAATTTTTTTTTCATACATTTAGATCTTTGATATTATTTATGACTAGAGGTTTATTATGCTGTATTCATAAGGAACTTCACGTTTAATACTAATTATTAGTACTTAGATATATTTTATACAATCATCTTTATACCTATTTTTTTTATTTTTTAGAATTAATAGTCCAATAAGTTTAAGACTCTTTGGTGATTTTTTTTTTTTTCATTAATTTTTTGGTTGTTTAAAAATTGATGGCAGATTTTTGTTTCATGTAGAATCCGAAAATCCACATGGGAGAGCGCTCGGAGGCCGTTTTCATGAGTAAAATTGAATTGTATACTAAAATTATCCAATTTCGCTACTATCAGTTTACTTTTCCTTTCAGTAGGAAGTTTCAGTGAGTATTTTATGGAGCGCACAGTATTCTCTCAAATTATCACGAAAAAATATGGATTTTGATTAAAAAAATTGAAGAGAATATTTATTTTTCTCTTGTAATATTTTGCCCGATGAAATCAAAATCTGTAAAAAAATACGAACTTAATTCTACGGATAGGAAATTACAAGAGGAAAAAATATTATTCTCTTGAATTTTTTATTTAAAGTCAAATTTTCTCAAAATAATTCAAAAAGCTAAAACTCCGATTAAGTCGAAAAGTAAACAAAAACAAGACGTCAATTTTGAAACATCAATCATTAATTAGGAATTTTTCAAATGTTTCATTATTTATATTCGAGTATTTATAATGCGGCCCAACAGTCTTTGAAGACCAATAAAATTATAGAAAAATGACTTTTTATATAATTGTGAGGCAATCTGAGAAACTGAACCTAAACGAGTTAAAAATTTTTAGGAGAGCAAAAAAACGATGTATACAATGATCAATCCATTTTTGTGATTTTGTTACAAAAGTGTTCTTAGGTATGATCGTAGTTGACATTTTCATCACCAGAGAGCGCCTGGTTTGGCCTTCAAAGCCACGTTTTTGGCGCGCTTCTCTTTTATTAATAGTAAGGAAAAAAATCTATTTCTGCTGATTTGTAGAAAAATGAGCCGATAAAAAAAAATTGGCCAACAGTATCGTATTCAGCGTTGAAAATCGATCTAGAAAACATGATTACTTCACTAACTTCAGAAAAATCTAGAAAAAATTATAGAAAATACAAAAAAAAAAAAAAAAAATCGGCGCGAGTTTGGTACGGTTTCTCAGATTGCCTCACAATTATAAAAATAAATTCATTTTATTGATTATTTATAAAGTTCAAATAAAAACATGAATATTTATGAAATTAAAAATGAATATAAATTTTTAATAAATTTCATAAAAATGATAATATTAAATAAAATTATGTAAATAATTCATATTATTAATAAATATTAAATTTATTGATAGGATAGCCAAAAAAAAAAATCTATAACCAAATCTTAGATTAAGAAAAGTTTAAAATTTTTCCTTGTCTTTAGAAGCGTACAGCATACAATTTTTTTTTTTTTTTTTTTTTTTTGGGGGGGGGGGAAGAGGTTGGAGAAAAAATGAAAGAAAAGAAATGTTACATAAAATTTTGGAAAATATTATTCAGAATAGAATGTGATATATCGTGTATCCTGAGAGGGGGGGGGGGTTACGACCCATCCAACTCCCCCTTCGCTACGCCACTGCTTCTCTTATAAAAATTGATTCTAATAGATTAAAGAATCCTTCCGCCCGCCACCCACATGTTGAGCGCGATACTAGCGCTGTCTGACTGAAAACTGCTTCCCATTCCCACTCAACGCGTTGTTTGAAACATTCACACATTAGCACGTCCCACTTTTAAAAATGCAATTTGTCCTTATAACTCGAGTTTCGCCCACTTCTAGGAAAACTTGAAAAGAACAAGATTTGTGGCGCCTAATTGCAAATTTTAAACTTCATGCAGTTTGACTCATGCATGTTTGATATTATTGTGTTCTCATAAGGAGAGAAGAAAGGACGGACCCGGACGGTTGCATTTGATGACTTTCGAAAGATTATCCAAGTTTTAAAATATTTTTATGACAAATGCACCATGACAATTTTTTGGAAGAGAGATAGAGATACAGTCAATATGAAAAAATGACAAACGATTAGTAAAAATAGCATTGAAATAGGTTATATGAATGCATTAATAAATCCTTAGAAGAGAAAGGAAATAAAGAATAAGAGTACTCCTGGTAATATGAAGAGCCATGAAGGAATAAATTAAAAGAAGAAGATAAACAGGAGAAATATGCGAGTAGGTGTGCAAATGGTCGACTGACCCAAAGAGAAAAACTGAGAGAGGGAAGACAGATGCCAATCAAGTGGCATAATGATTAGGGTGCATTTAAATTTTGAGAATGACTAAGTGATCCTATAAACGGCAGGATACCCACAAATTCAGGTACATCGGAGACGCAGTACCAACGGCTAGTGAATTTAAAAGGCCTATAATTGCCTATTGGAAAAAAAAAGAAAATACATTACATCGTGTTCTCTGGTTATGAAATCAATAGGGATTTCTTATGCTTAATCTAAGAGTAACTTCTTTATAGATTTGTCAAAAATGGAATTGATACTGGTCTTATCAAGATGTCTCTGCATAAAAAATGGGTCAGCGTTATTCGTACGGGTAAAACGGTAGTCGTAGATACATTAACTTTGGCTAGTGAAATCAAAGCTTACTTACTGTTAGCTATACTCCGCAGTCTGGACATAGGTCAAATTCGAGGAAACAAGATTTATGGACAATCTGCTGACAATAATTCGTCGACATAAGGTTCGTGTCATCGTTGCTAAATCGTGAGACACATACGGGACACCAGAAATCTTCTGACAAAAGGCGCGGTCTTTTGCCGTTGGCTTTATGCTCTCCCGTTGCAGAACGTTTCTTCTTGTTGCAATCCGGAGCTTTCCAATCAGCACCTCTCAGTCCGTTTTGGTCGACTCGAGCTTTCAGTTTTGCACGAAATGTAAGGATTTCAAACTTGCTCTTGGGTACTGTTTCACAGGAGAGTGGATAATCTGTTGAGGCGCTGGGACTCACTTCAGTATTCTTATCCTCTTTTTCGCGGCACTGACTTTCTACTGCTTTTTGTGTATCAATATTGTCCCCTGCTCGCACCAGCCTAGCCACCTTCTTCATGGCTATCAAGTAGCCCATGAATTGCTCTGTTCCGTGGCAAGAAGCTAAGCTGGCAATTTCCATAACAGCTGGTAACATCAAGTTGTATTTTTCCCTGCTGTTTAATGTTCTTTCAGACTAATCATTAACGTCACTGACGAATAGATCACCTTCTGGACATTCCGTTATCCCCTATATTTACTGTATCTACGAATGACCACAATGTAAAAAATAATATTTTTTTATTATTATTTTTTTTCTTATTTGTAACGTTTGCACCCGTTTTTGTAACTATTCACATGATTATCATTTCTGTAATCTCATTCCTGCCTACTCGAGTATCTATACTAGTGACTATTTTCTTCCTAAAAAAAAAATTACTCACTATAGACTGACCCTAGTATGATAGTTAAATATAACTCCATGGAAATGACGCCGAGTAACTATAAGTAACATACCGCGATCGTGTAATTTGTTGTCCGTCTCGCAGGAAAACATTCATTGGCCACAATCTTGCACTAAGTGAAAATTAATAAATACTGAGAAGAAAGCGTCGGGGAAAAATTATCATTTTCGTTTCATTCAAAAACGTTTCCGTAAAAATACAGCGTTTAATAGTTTGAATTATTCTTTTCCTGTGCGCGTAGGATGACCATCTCATGAACCTTAATCGACACGTAATCGTAAAATCCTTTTTCGGCGGATAACTTTCAGAAATAGCGATAATTAATTCGAAAAATAAATGAAACACATTTTGATGAATGATGTCGACCAGGAGGGTATATACTGTAATGTACTGACTGCGACCATCCAGGATTAAAACTTTCCTTAATTGGGTGACTCATTAATCTTCCTTTCAAGTGTTTTGGGACGAAGCAAAACATCCGTGTCAGCCATACGTAACGATGCAATCATGATATTCGTACTTCATAAATAGGACAACCTGTCGTACATGGGTCAATGGCAGATCAAGTTTAATCCAATTTACGTAAGCCTTTATAATGAAGTAGCATAGCTTATAGTATAGAGAATTAGAATTCAATTCGTGTTTTAGAAACTGGTGCGAAAAATAACCTGAGAACTCGTGGCTCGCTTTGCTCTCTCTACATACGGATAATGATTTCCTCTTGTATTAGGTAGATGGAGGTATATTTGAAGAGATTATCAAAAGTTCATCTGTTTTGTAGCTGTCGTTCTATTAGTATCCGTAAGAGCACGTATCTCATAAGAATACATAAAAATAAAATAGTGTAGATTATAAGTACATAAATACGAAAAGAAATTAATGGATGTGCATCTTGCTCGTCCGAGGAGAATCCACCAAACCCACCTTATTTATAATGTTGAGTATTTCTTTGCTAATATGATAGCAAACTACGCTTTTACGTGAGTACAGATATGGCATTTTTCTCTGTCGGCCGCACAAAGTTGAGTACCTAGACGTAAGAACCCACAAATAAGCAATTTGAGAGACGAGTAATACGATGAATCCATGGTAGAAAGAGCGGTCGATTTTGAGTCGATTTGCGGTCGACGTTGGGTGGAACTAAGGCTCTGAAGTCGATATGGGTCATCGGGTATAGGGAAATAAACATTAATATTTTTACTCGACATTTATCAGATTTATTCCTAATCACTAAATTAGTTATTAGAACTATTTACTTCCTCTAGAAATTAAGGATGCTGTGGTAAATTTTGAAGAATTATCTTGATTTTGACTCACAATTTATCAAAGGTGAGGTGGAATAAAGAAATAAGGTGAAGGACCAAAAATTCATTTTTCAGTTCATGACAAATTCGAATGCACAATTTCACGTTCTTTCCAAAATGGTGCTGATTATAGGGTACGTAACAAATCCCCTTCAGAATATTGACGCATCCGTATGTTGTGGAATGCCTGTCGGAATTTCCAGCTCTCTGTTACGCAATTTTTCGTTTTGGTCGTTAATCCTCTTTCTTGATTCCACCTCACAAAGCGAGAATTACCGAATCCGCAAAGGGTTCTAATATACCCCAATTAATATAAAATTTGTGACGCATTTCGGTGGAAGACCATCATCAAACTAAAGTTGAAAAATCATGATTGTAGAATCACGAATACAAACACGAAAATGAAGAAAGAGTCAAAATATGAAAAAACAAAGGTACAAAAAACGTCGTGTTTGTGAACGTTATTAGCAAGTGTGAGATGAGGGATGTCCTCGTTCACCGTGATGAAACTATTATCAGAAGCAGCCTTGAGGATTTCAATCCTAAACGCGAAAGGACGAATACTCCGAAGGGAGCTCTCATATTTGGTTTCTTCGTCGGTGTTTAGTGTTGCATTTGAAGCCTAAGTTTGTTAAATTCCGGTTTTATTCCGATTATAAGGTTACGACTAAGAAACTGGAAAATTATATGAGGGAGAAGTGGATAAGAACAGAGTTGCGAAGATGGTCTGGTAAATTTAATATTACGACTAGATTAAACCTCATAGTCCATTCGAGACTCTCCGGTAAGCTCTTCCCCACTGAGTTTGATTACTTTATGCGGGACGTCAATTTAAAGTGTCGGAAGTTTGAGGTGAACTTGAAGGAGAAGAAAAATAAGTAGTTGGCCTCCCTAATGAAGGTTAATGATGAGGTGGCTGAGGAAGGGGTGAGTGACGGTGTTGTCGTTCATAAATTCCATCCCTCTCCTCATAAATAATAGTCAGGTAGTGTTTAATAGTGACGAAACTGCCCTCCTTGAGAAAGGTTTGAAATTCAGTTCACCTCCCCTCAAGAAGGATGAAACCTTGGCGAATGTTGTTGCGGATCTTGCGGTTAAAATTGGTCCGGGTTTTAATACCCACAAAGTTTGTGCCGAATCAGTCCGTAATAACCCCCTCCCTCGCATGAGTAATAAATTGGGAGGAGTGATTCAAGGTTTGAAGAGGAAGATGAAAGAGGGAGATTTAATCGTTACTAAGGCTGACAAGGGCAATGCTGTTGTGGTGATGGAGAAGTCGGCCTATTCTTCTAAGCTCCATGAAGTCCTCCAGCAGTGTGGTGTTGAAGAGAGTGAGGATTTCAGTTTTCCTAAGCACGTTAAAGAAGTTAGGAGTGTCATCAACAGGAGTGAGGCTATTATCAAAACTCCTGCTTTGAAAAAAACCCTCCTCGTTCCTAACCCCACACCCCCCCTCCTCTACGGGCTGCTCGAAGTGCATAAAAACAATACCCCGATGCGACCCGTTTTCTTTCGTCTCCTCCCCCACCTATCTCCTTCCCGAATTCCTGGACCGTTGGTTCAAAAATCGCATTGATTTTGAATCTCCTCATTCGGTCTGGAATTCGACCTCTTTAACTAACGTTCTGAAGGGTGTGAGTCTTCCCCCGGGAACGACCATCTGCTCGTTTGATGTTGTTGGTTTGTTCCTGAATATTCCTAAGGCTGCTACTATCCAGCGTCTGGGTGAGCTACTCGTCAAAGCCAATATTCCTCAAAATGAATTTCAGGAATTTTTCGATCTTCTGACTATTTGCTGGTCCCCCAACTACTGTAAATTTGAAGGAAAATTTTTCGAGTTTCATAATGAAGTAGGAATCCCTATTGGATCACCTTTAGGCTCTCTCATCTCCGAAATTTTCATATCTGAGTTTGAACTTGACCTCTTCTCCTCGAACCAGGTGTTACTTAATCATATCCACTATTGGCACAGGTACGTTGATGACGTTCTACGTACCTGGACTGGTCCCCCAGATCTCCTTGGTGAGTTTCTTAGGTATCTCAATTCGTGGTACCCTTCCATCAAATTTACGTTGGAAATAGGGGTATTTTCCATTAACTTTTTGGATTTATCGATCTCTATAATAGACGGTATCCATAAGTTTGGAATTTACAGGAAAGACTATACGACCGATGTTTTAGTCCACGGTGATTCGTTCGATCCTGTTGCTCATAAGATGGCTGCTTTTCACAGCCTAGTTCACAGACTGACTCGTATTCCTTTGAGTCAGTCTGCCTTCAAGAAAGAGTTACTCACAATAAAACACCTGGCCAGAGTGAATGGGGTCAATGTCGATTGTGACGTGATGGTTCGGAGGAAAGTTACGAGGAGACTTCTTGATTCCACCTCCTCCCTCCCCCGAGACACGATCCCTGATCGCCGTTTGCGTTGGATCAGTCTCCCTTTCTTGGGGAAGGAGGGGGGTTGTTGGTAAATGAAAAACTCAAGCAAAAAATTTGATCACCTCGTCGGGATCCCGACGAGGTGATCAAATTTTTTGCTTGAGTTTTTCATTTACCAACAACCCCCCTCCTTTTATATTAGCCCCGCACGTAAGTATTGTGTCTTTCTTTCTTGGGGAAGTTCTCCCTCCAATTGGGTCAGGCCCTCCACCCGTTTGGCTTCAGACCCGCGTTTTACAACCCTACCACAGTCAAGAGGTTGTTTGTGAGACAGAAGGAACCCATACCTGTTGATGAGAGGAGTGGTATTTACAAGTTGGAATGTGAGGATTGTGGAGGCTTTTATATTGGTGAGACCAGCCGCCAACTGAAAGTTAGAGTAGCTGAGCACCTGAAGTCTTGGAAGAAAGGACATTTAGGGAAGTCAGCTTTTACTGATCTTTAATAAACAGTGGCCACAGCTTCCGCGAGGGATCCGGAAGCTCCTCCATAAGGAGAATTCCTATCGTAAGCGCATCGCCCTCGAGCATATAGAGATAATGCGTCATCTCAACACCGACGGTATCACTGAAGTCAACTCGTACATTCCGGAAGATGGCCTGATCGAAATGGTTTATGATTCACACCGCGATTTCTCGTTTGGACAATCTGAATACCTTGCTCTTCTCTCTGTCGGTGACTATGGTCCAGACATTGAATTTGCGGGCTTTGAAGTCGTCGAACGTTTGCCATCTGTCGTCACCTCTCAGAAATTTGGACAGTTTTTTTCCCCAAATACAATTTTTACTGCTTCCTGCTGCCACAAAGTACTCCGTACAACTTTGACGTTACAGAATTGCTTTATCAGCTGCAGCCCACTGATAAGCGGCAGTCCATAGCGGTAAAGAAATATCTGGTACGTCGATGACGAATGGAGTGCTATTTTTCGAATTGTGGATTTCATTCTTCTGACCACTGCCTGACTAAGTCTGAAACTTTACTTAAAAATTGGCCGGCGGGCAAGCGTTCGTTCCTAATTATTGTTTTTTTTATTTTATTTTATTTTTCGTGAAAACACTCTGAAAATTTCGTGTATTCTTCTTTTTTTTTCGTGAGCATACTCGAAAATTTCGTGTGCTGTACTTTTTGTCACCACCACTTATGATTTCGTTATTTTGGATGATTTTTTCGTCCTGCTGTTTTTCGTTGAAACGCCTTTTTATTTTCGCGCGGTTTAATATTCCCCTAAATTTAATACTCGTGTTCGTAGACAGATTGATGCTAGTGAATTTGTCACTCAGCCCCCCTCCCGTTTCCGAATTTAAGTCAGGAATCCTAGGCCCCCTAGACTCTATGGTCTTCCCAAAATCCATAAGGCGGGCATTCTTTTAAGACCGATAGTTTCTTATATGTCGTCCCTTATTTACCTCCCCACCAAATACATTGATCGTTGGTTTAAGAACAACGTAGATTTTCAGCCCACGCAATCTGTCAAAAATACTGCTGAACTGGTTGGTAAAAGTAAAAATCATAGGTTTCCTTAGGGCTCTATCCTCGTGTCTTTTGATGCCAGCAGTTCGTATCCCAATATACTGAAATGCTAGAACGTTCACAAATTTCGTGCCCCGTTACCGTGTTGCATTATTACCCTCTTAAAAATATGTATCGAATATAATATTTGCAAAGTCAAAAATAATATTTATTGCTTCCCCGATGGTCTTCCTATAGGGTCTCCTCTAGCCCCTCTAATTGCTAAAATTTTCATGAATAGCCTGGAAAAGGAAATTTTCTTATCCAACAACATGCTTGTGAGTCTAGTGGAATATTGGTACAGATCCGCAGACGACGTCTTACGTCTATGGAAAGGTACCGTTACTCAACTCCAGGACTTTTTTTATTTCACCAATAGTTTCTATCCCTCTATTAAATTCAAGCTCGAGATTGGCGGTTCCAAAGTTAATTTCTTAGATCTCACCCTAACCATTAAAGACGGTCAACATGAATTCGGTATATTCAAAAAGTCCATTCACCCTGACCATGTGACAGATGGCTCCTCTTTCCACCCTCTCTCCCACAAGCAATCTGCTTTTCATTCAATGATCCATCGTTTAGAGTCCAACAACCTGCCCGCAGTGGCCTTTAAAAAAGAATTAGACACTAACACCCAAAAAGCGAAGACCAATAATGTTGACATTGGCCTTTATAAGTTGGTCTTCAAAAAACTTGACTCACAGGCTCTCAATTCCACCTTCGTTATCTCCAGGCAATAACAAATAGGGGAAAAAGAAAAGAACAATGGATCCGACTTCCATACCTCGGAATTTTATCCTTTCACTATCGCCCTGCTTCTTATTCTATAGACACCACAAGACGTCTTCTGTCGAGTCTTAAAGATCCTACACTCACAGAGGACCAGCTCCCAGTGCCAGTGGCGGATTTAACTTTTTCGCCGCCCTAGGTAGATGGCTGAGTGCCGCCCCCGTCATAATGTAAAATTTTTTTCAAACTTTTTATTTAATGTATTACGGTAAGTATAATATTTTGAAAATAATAGAAAAATGTCACACAATAAAATAAACTTCTCGAACATATGTAATCAGATTCTCAACCGACTTTCTTTTCAAGAATAAGTTATAAAATGTAATTACGAGTGTGCCAATTTGAGAAAAAATAAATTTTAATTTTTTTATTGATTCATATTAGGCTATCCAAAAATTTGCCGCCCCTTGAAAATTTGCCGCCCTAGGCAGTCGCCTATGTTGCCTGTGCGTAAATCCACCGCTGCCCAGTGCAACGACTGCGCGTCTGTTTATATCGGCGAAACTGGTCGGAAACTCAGGACAAGAGTCTCAGAGCACGATAAAGCTGCCCAGAATAACACGCCGTAAAAATCTGCCTTTGCGTCCCATGTCTTGGCAACAGCTGTCACAGTTTTGAAAGAAATTGTGGAGTTCGCGCCTTTTGCATAATGAGAATCTTGAGAGAAGACGTCGAGCATTGGAGGCCGTTTCTGATAATAGTTGTGATCATAGTGAACGAGGACATCCCTCATCTTATACTTGCTAGGAACCAGAGCCCGGATTTTTTGATACAAAAAGTAAAACGTTTCGGCAATCAATGTATTATTCGGCATTTTAAAAAAAAAAAGATAAAAACATGCGTTTTCAGTGCTTTCACAAATTCACGATCAGAATCATTCAATTTACGACCAAAATTTTGTGATTTTGACCAAAATAAACGTTTTTTAGGTATTAAACTCATCAATAAAAAATCCTAGCAATTTTTCAATCAACATTTTTCTACTTTGAACTAAAAATTATATTTTGGAAAAAAACTGTCCAATTTTCAACAAAACTGCTGAATATTAAAAAAAATTAAGCAAATTTTGTCCGAAATTTAATCATTTTAGACAATATCTAACAAAATGGTCATTTTCGGCCTTTCTCGGCTTTAAACACTGTTTTCGGCGCATTCATTCCATTTTCGGTAATTTTCGACAAGATGAATTTTTTCCCCTAGCCTCTACTACCCCTAATATGTACTTCTATGTCATTTTCATACTTTTCAGACGCACTAAAATAATTCGGCAAATGCCGAGGAATCCGGGCTTTCACGACGCTAATCATGACTAATTTTGTATCTTTGTTTTTTCATATTTTGACTCTTTCTTTACTTTCGTGTTTGTATTCGTGATTCGATACCTATTTTCAACTTTAATTTGATAATGGTCTTCGACCGAAACGTGTCACAGATTTTATACTATTTGTACCATATTTGGCGTAAATTAGAAGTCTTTGCGAATTTAGTATTTCTGGTTCGCACGTTAGGGGGAAACATAAAAATCACAATTTATCATACGTGCTCCAATATCTATGACGTCTCAATGATACATCAAGAAAAAATACAAATAGGTACCTACATATTTCTATTTTAAGTGAAATCAACAGTGCTAAAAAAATACTACTTGTAAATTCTAACCATGTTGACCGAGCCCATGACGTTGGTTCGTAATCAACGAGACAATCGAAGCGAAAAAAATGTTGAATGCAACACAAATTCGCATAAATACCTATTCTTATGCCGAGTGCAAAAGGCACGTAATATTTTTGCCAAGATCTATAATTTTTTACGCGACAATTTTTTCTCAAGAAGCAATCGACAAATGTCAGTCTCGTCTCACAGCAAGAAATAAGTTCAATGAACGCATTCATAATTCACGGTTTACCAACTTGATATAATTGAGGAAGAGAAAAAGCTTACAATGATGTGTGCTACACAATTAGGTACTAAATTTCCAAGAAACCGTTCCGTATTATCGTTAAGTGTATGTCCCAGGGTTACGATGTTATTTTCAGCCGGGCACAATCTGCTATTGCTTTTGTCGGGGGGTGACGGCAACGTTAGGATAGGAGAAAATGTACGCCTACATCACTAAAGTAGAAAAATATTGGAAAATGTTGAGCTTTAAAAGTACATAGGAGTTTCATGGAGAAGTGAACGCCATCCACGCCTAGATCGTGACATAATCAGAAGAGTCCCAAGCAACAGATAGAACGTCTAAGAGTTAATGATATGACTGATTTAATTAGCAGCGATATAGTAATGGCAATTCCATACCTAGCTAACGATTGTGAATTTTGGTTCTGATTTCAGATACGCGTGATTATGATGGCAATTTTAAATTTGATTGTCGTGCTAGTCACGATATTCAATGTCTGTATCTCAGCTCAAATAGAAATTATGAACCAGTGGAGTTTCCTTAAATTCAATATACCTTTCACGTACCCACTGCTAAGAAATTACGTCCCAGAAAATACAGTCTTCACTAGCTTGGAAGTAGGTTGGGATCGTGTTTTCCTAGCCACGCCGAGATTGTGGCCCGGAAATCCAGCCACTGTTTCGTGGATACCGCGGAATAGTTTCGAAAATTCTGGAGAACAGTCACCTATGCTGCAGGTGAGCATTTGTTTATCATTCTAAACTATTTCAAGGGCACAATGAAAAAGGGCAAGTATCGAAAAGAACTGATCTGCAAAATTGGATTTTTTGCTTATCGGATAAAAAACCGTTTTTCCAGATCGTTTCTTTTGGACAATCACCCTTTTTTTTACTGTATCTTTCAAGAAAAAATCGTCAGAAACATTCATTCAATCCAGAGGTGTCAAGCAAAAGCCATTAATCGCTAAAGAAGCAGAAGATTGGCCTTCAAGCTAATCAAAAGCCAGTCAATAATTTTTTCATTCAGCCGTTAGCCAATCAAAAGCGAATACTGATCAACTGATTTTCTTTATGATTCATTCCGTTCCGGAACGGTTCATTCCGCTCCGGAGTTTTATCATTCCGTTCCGTAGTTAAGATATTAGCGAATCGTTCAGTAGCCAATAAAATGACAAAAAAGCAATAGCAAAGTTTTAAGCCAATCGTCGGTAAAGCAAGAAGCTAAAAGCTAGTTTTACGTCAATCAGCATTTGCTTGACTCCTCTGATTCAATCTTGTAAATAATTCTTAAAAGTATTTCCATTCATTTGACAGTAATAATATAGAAATATGATTCCATTTAGGCTTATCCAAGTTGGGATTGGCATAGAGCAGCCGCCACGAATACGGTGTCCAACACCAGGGAAAACTGCACCAACATTATTTCAGTATTTAGGATCAGATTGGATAAATGCGATCGATTATGGATACTGGATTCGGGCGTCATGGACAGTTTGTCCGGCTTCCATGTAATCTGTCCACCTAAATTATTGATATTCGATTCCAGAACTGATCAACTGGTGAGACTGTTAAAACAATGCTTGTACATCAATTACACGCCTTCTATAGTCCAATTCCTACAAAATGAGTGAATTATATTATTTCTACGTTCACAGATTAGGATTGTCACATTGCCTCAAGAAATTTTAAGACGAAATTCTCTGTTAACTAACTTGGTCATAGACGATAATAGCAGGAGCGAATATGGTATCTCCGACTGCGATAATGTGTTCGTGTATATGTCTGACAGCACCAATCCTGCACTTATTGTTTACGACTCGAGAAAGGATAGTGCTTGGAGAATCACGCATCCGTTTATGTTTCCTGATCCAGATTTTGGAACTTATAGAGTAAGCAATTGGTATAGTAGGAGGGATTTGGTACCCACTCACTATGTGGTTTTGGGAAACTTGGGGTGTCGTGGTGAAAGAAATTCGTGCGCTGGAACTATCAAGAAATTTGAAATTGAAAATTTCGAAAACTTATTAATGGTAAGACTCGTGGGCCCCTTGAGGTCGAGATGACACTCTCTTCCCATCTAATAATATATGAATTTTTCAATTTCCCTAACTAGATAGATCAAGGTCATTTAGAATCGTGGGCGTGCGTTATGGCCACTATATCTTGGTCAATAGGGATTATAGGCGCGGAGCCAGGGTCTTTAAGTGAAGTTCATCAGGGCCATTTCCACATACCACATTCAAGGGCTAACTCAGAAGGGGTAGTGAGGAAGAGGAGATTTTGACATTTTTAAAGTCTTTCCTAAAGTTTCTTGAATCCTAGCCACTAATTACAAAATTAGCGAGTTCACACCAACCCCGCGTGTTGCCCCCGAATAATTCTGTATACTGCATCCATTCTCTTCCTTTATAATAAACTATGATGTCATCAGCTGGTGACGTTAACGAGTGAAATTCTGAAATCTGCGAGTTCAATCCACCTTCCTTCATCCTTGGAATCTAAAAGGGCATACATTTAATCGCACGCCTCAAAAAACGAAATTGCCCGCCTATCGATAACACGCCAAGGAAACAAAATTGACACGCCTATAAAATGTATTACACGGATAAAAACGAAGTAAGTAGTGAACACATCTTGATACAAGTTGTGCACACAAAATCAAAACACTCAAAATCCATTGAAGAGAACAAATTCACCGCCATGTAAGTAGTGCACACATTCCCACATAGTGCGCACATAAGAACATGCAGAACAATGTGCAATCCACATTTAATTAAGTTAACCTGATACAGGAAGAAGAAACAGGAAAGAAGACAATGGAATGCTCAGCATAAGCCTCAAGGCAGCATTCCAAGTGAAGATTTTTTTTTCCGCCCACCACTTGACATGTGCAGCGTGAAAAGCTTCCTGAAGATCGAAAGGAAGCTCCAAATGGGCTTGACGGTTAGACTCCATCAAGAACCTTGATTGCCAAAAAGGGCCTGCGAAAAGGAAGAGTGGAATTGGCAAATGACGGGAAGGATCAGAAGTGCGAATATTGTCAAAACGGCGAACTCTTGAATACAAGTCAACAATGAAACGTCCGCGGCTATTGCACTGATCCATATAACTACCGCGCATCCCCTTGGCATCATACTTCTGCCGAATCATATTATTGTGACGACGAACCTCAGTATTTGACCAACCAGTGAAGATCTTACGACAATGCTCGAAATCTAATGCATTAAGCAATTGACTCGACTTACTCCTCCGGGGTGGAACAACTGGGAAAACACCTCCATCAACAGTCATACCTCACTCATAGGGAGTTTGAGGTTTATTAAGAGGAGGCAATCTCTACTGTCAAGCCCATCCTGGCTGGAGTTCCTCACAAAAAAGGCAGTAAAATTATCTTCTTTTGAAATACGGGTCGTGTGCCAGTCCTGGCGTGCATTTATGGCGTTCGTCATGGTTTCAATGTCTTGTTAGTTTTTTTCCATGGCGGGAGGGGAACTGGCGGTCAATATAATTTTATGAGGCGTGCACTTATATATTTCCCATCTAAAAGTGCAAGTATGACGTCATCAGCCGTGTCTGAACGCTTAGTATAAGGGAGACTCGAGTGAAGTGAGCAATCTTGAGAATAAAAGAGGATAAAGAGGAGAGAGAGAGAGAGAGAGAGAGAGAGAGAGTTGAAGCTGATAACGTTATGAATACTGATGACGTCACGGGTAGCCATCGTGGATGGTTATGACGTCACAAGCTAATGAAGTTGCCAATGTTGACATCCTCCGTGAGCTAAATAGCTTATCTTACAATAAACTATGCCCATATTAGTCCAAGAACGGGGCGCATACCTCTGTGAGAAAAATTCACAGGCTAGGCTATGATTTCACCACACAACAGGCGTGATCTTAGAATATAAACGAGGTCACTCAGTAGTGGACATGAAACATAATCTTCATTTATTTGACTTTGCCAGAAAATCTCTCTTTCCGAGTTCCAAGAGAGAAGGTAGGTGATGCACTACCGAGGAGTCGAGCTTTAGGAGGACGTTCCCCTGATGCAAGCTCATCCTAAAATTTAGTGTAGAACTACGTTCACAGGACTGACGCTCTGACGTAAATTCCGGAGTGGGGGTGGGGAAATTGGCTTGATTTGTTGGTAGCCTGACTGCTCATCTCAAGCCTATTATAGATTGTCGTTAAACTTGCTGATTATGACGTTACAAGTCTTACGCCCGCATACAAAGATGAGTAAGGGAAAAGTAAAGGTACGTGCATGGACTCGGGACAGGGGTTTGGTGATGAAATTTAGTACAGAGTTGGACTTACGCTAGTTGAGTGGTAAGAGGCAGGGATTTTTAGGTGGGGAGGGGGCAGTAAAGATACGCAGAGGGAGTCCCAAGGTCGCTTGTGTGTCGCATGTGCAGCACCGCCCGTAGGTGCGGGTTGCGTATGCATTTAATATTGTTTCCTCCAACACCGGAATCGACCCTTTCGGGTATAACTTCAGTGAAGGAGGAATCTCCTACGCGAACCCCCTCTTCTACTCGGCAACTGCCAAGTTGCTTTGGCAACCGCCAAGCTGCAGTGCCCCCCTGGCACGCACAAAAAACATAAGAACACTCACAACAACAAACACCACCACACTACACAATACAGTAGGTCACTGTTGGAGTTTCTTCATCTTCTTCTCTCTTCAGGGAAGGTCTTGGTCCTCTTCTTCCTGCAGATCTGGATGTTGATGGTACACAGGTGTTGAGTAGGCCATAGCGTGGTTCTGCATTTGCCTTCCATTCCTGGTCCATCTTCCTCTTCATGATGGTGGCCGCAAATGCAGACACCTGGTTCCATGCTTCTTCGGAACCTAGCATGGTGGGTACCAGGCTACTCGGGTCGAGCGCTTCATCTACCCCAATCTCTTGAAGAGACCGACTAAGCTCGTCCCGCTCACGCCTCCACGCCTCACACTCAAATAAGGTGTGTTGTGGTCCATCATCCCGCCCTTGGTTACAGTGCGAACACGTTCGTTGCCTGCTCAACTGTCCTTAACTTCTCGTGAAGGTACTTGTTGAAGCAGCCATGGCCGCTTAACACCTGCGTCAGGTGAAAGTTCAGCTGACCATTGTGTCGGTTCATCCACTCATCAAGGTCGCGTATTAGCACACGGGTTGTCCATGTACCCAGCTCACTCTGGGCAATTCTTGCTTTCCACTTTACAAGCAAGGAGCGCCTGGCCTCCTGCTTGACCCGTAAAGCTTCTCGGTTGGTCGTCGTTCTCTTCTTTGCTTCGAACACCACCGCTCTCTCCTCAGCAAGGAGCTCGATTGGTGGTGAACGTGCTAATACACAAAGAGCCTCCGTCGAGACAGTGCGGTAGGCACTAACACACCTCAGCGCAGCTCTTCGTTGAATCTTTACCATCTCTCTTCTTCGGTATGGTATCTTCATGGAGTTGGCCCATACTGGCGCACCATATAGGAGGATCGACAAGGCAGTGCTCATCATGATCCTTCTCCTTGCTTCTCTCGGTCCTCCCAGGGTCCTCATAAGGCGGCTTAGGTATCCAACTACCCGGCCCGCCTTTTCCGCTGCCATCAGGAAATGGTGCCTGAAGCTCAGCGTTGAGTCAAACCAGATGCCCAGGTATTTCATTTGCTTCTTGGTTTCAATTTCCACACCTCGCAGGCGAAAGGTGGGTGGCTTGAACTTCCGACGGGTCGTGAATAAAATGGCCTCCGTCTTACTTGCTGCTAGTTCAAGTCCAGCCGACTCGATCCAACGCGTCACATCCTCTAGGGCCCGGTTAACCCTGCTCTCCACCGCTACAGTTGTTTCGGCGGTGCATAACACTAGGGTGTCATCCGCATAGCAGATAAGCTTAACCCCTGGTGGCAGCTTCACCTTAAAGATTCCGTTAAATGAGACGCACCACAAAAGCGGCCCAAGCACCGACCCCTGCGGCACCCCACAAGTAACAGGGCGCTTTACTGTACCAGCAGACGTCTCTGCTTGGATTTCACGGCAGCTAAGATAGCTGCTGATCATCCTGAGCAGGTATGCGGGCACTCCTGCGTTCACAAGAGCTTCCGATATCATCTTCCATGGAATTGAATTGAACGCATTTCTTATGTCGAGGCTGACGGCTGTGCAAAACTGGCGCATATCAATCGCTGACTTGGCTATCCTCTTCAGCCGGATCCCAGCATCTGATGTGCAGCGTCCAATTTTAAAACCGTACTGGCTATCAGAGATTATATCTCTTTCCTTCAGATAGCTCTCCAAACGATTGGCTATCACTCTGTCTAGAAGTTTCCCAACATTGTCTAGCAGACAAAGTGGACGCTAAGAGGATGGTAGACCAGGTGGTTTATCCTTCTTATCGATCAACGCTAGCCTGGCTTTCTTCCATCGCACAGGGAACAGTCGCCCAACAATTGCCGCATTGAATGTATCAACAAGCAGTGCTGGGCCAACTGAATGTATGGCGCTCCAGACTGGATTTGGAATCTCATCCGGGCCTGGAGCCTTCCAATACTTACCCCGCAGTCTATTGAGTGCTGCATCAACCTCCTCGGTGCCTAGGAGGGATATACCATCCTCTTCTATTATTGGTAGCGTTACCATTGGTGGTGGCTGCTGTGGGAACAAGCCATCAATGATTTGACCCACAACATCGGGCTCCATTCGGCTCATTGCTGAGAGGCCTTTTAGCTTCTTCAGCACTAACTTATAAGCCTTTCCAAACGGGTCGTCATCTGCCATCTCACATAGCTCTCGCCATGCAGCACTCTTGCTGTCCTTGATGGCCTAGAGGGAATCCCAAGGTAGAAATTTTCCAACTTCCTATCTCAGAGGTCCTCCGAGAATTCTCATCCACGGGACACGGTTCCCTAAAGATATTAAAGACGTCAGCATTTTTCACCAATTCGAGAATCTACAAAACTAATTAGTAATTTTGTATCAATTGTAATTTTTGTCCACATTGTCTCTGACTAAAAAAGGCTTTTACATGTTTTCCATTTTAGGTTGCTGGAGAACAGTTTACATTGATGGATGGCATAATAGGTCTCGCTTTGTCCGCTCCCATATTACCGCATAAGCAACTTTACTTCCAGGCATTCGCGTCTGATAGAATATTCACGATTCCGACAGCGGTACTGAAAGCTGGACCTAATGGTGCCGATGACAGCGACTTACCAGTGGCATTAGTCGGCCATAAATCATCGCAAGCTGCCCCATTGGCCGTTGAGCCAAGAGACGGTGCTCTCATTTTTAGCCCTATCTCAGAAACTGCCATAGCTACCTGGATTCCTGGTTCATCGGATCACGGGTTAGTAATTCATAAATAATTTTTAAATCCTTCTTACGCTTACATAACCAGCTTGGAATGAATTGATATATATTACTGAGAAATTCTCATCGATCATCTTGTAAAAAAAAGAAAGAAATGAAAACCACTAGTTTGATAAACCACAGAGTCAGAAAAACATTTTAATGCGCGAACGCGAGCTCTAAAATAAATAAGAAAGTAATAATGCATGAAACTATAAGAGTATAAAATACAAACTCGCAACAATGATGATTGTATTTGTTTGATCGGTCTATAGAATATATTCATACACGCAGTTTCGAAGAAGTAAACTCGATTTAATTCAGGCTTATTTTCCTAATAGTCTGTAATTTATGAGAAATTTTGGTCGTTCTTCAGATCGCACTTTCAAGTTTTATGAACGAGTATACTTTCTTCTCATGAAAAACAAGAGTTTGTAATAAAAGTAGTTCATTTTTTCTTCACATAACAACAAAGCAATATGATTAACGACGTCGTAAAAAGAACGAATTTAATTGAGAAAATAACGCCCGTATAATTTGAGCAAACAAATGAATGAAAACTTTTTGAAGGTGGCGATTGACCTGCGACAACTGTGACAATGATGATTTCCTTTATTTTTTTCTGTACCTAAAATCGTAATTAAATAGAAGAACAAAATAATCTACACATCACACAGTTATTAGACCGTGCCTAGTTCTATGCTTCTTGGAGATCATCGTATTTTACCTATTTTTATGATTCAACGTCATGAAAATTTTTTCTTTTTGTTTTTTTAGAGTACTAGCCTACGATCCCGAATTGTTACAGTTTCCATTGGATATCAGAGTCAGTGAACGAGATAATGGAAACGTTTGGCTTATCACGACCAAATTTCAGAAATTCTTCAGGAAGACTGTCAACAGTCAAGACTATAATTTAAGAATACTTAGAATTAAGCGTCCTGTCGAACCACTATATGGCCATAATAGTACTAATATTTCATATTTGAGTAAGAAAAAGAGAAAATAAATTTTTTTATTTAATTTACTGCGTATTGCAGGGCTGGAAACATTATAAATAGTCTTGCACGGTTCTTTAATCACGATAATTAATGGTAAATTTCTTATTGTTGGGAAACCAAGTTTTCCTTCTACGAGATATCACTGGTGACTAAAAGTTTGATTTTTTTGAAGCAAGTCACAAAAAAAAATAAGTACATATCAATAATATTATAGTGCAAGGGAAATGAGACACAGGCACGTGCCTTCACTTCAACAATGTTATAGCTGCTTAATCTGATGGACTAGACCGAGCGGCCACCAAGAAGGATACGCGTTCGTATGTTGAGAGTTTATGATTCTATCATTTTCACATCATTCACTCAGATATATTGGAGCAGATTTGAAAAATTACAAAAAAAAAAAAAAAAAATTAGTCGATATAAATATCAAATTTAACATTTGATCGTTTGGAAAATAACGACAAATGATTCTAGAAAATATCTCTCTGAAAATCACAATTTTACAGAGAGCTCGTTGTAAAATATGTCCATAGAAAAGAATAAAAACTTGAGAAAGGTATGCCAAGAAGTCGAGGAAAAAAAAGAGAACAAGACTGAGTTGCCAAACGCCTCCGTATCCGAATATCTCGTATTTTTTTCTTTTTCTTCTCTCCTTGACTGTAGAAAACAAAGATTCATTTTTCTATTTTTTTTTTCTCGAAAGATCTGGAGCTTTAGTTTCTACCAAGATCTAAGGCCCAAGAAATGAAGATATTTTTCTATATCAAGAACGATTATTCTTATCTGGAACTTGAGAGAATTCGTTTCTTTTTGACTGTCAAGATTCAAAATACAAAAAATTGAGATATATTTGGTCGACGTAAAATATTACCATTATTGAAGTATCGAGAAGAAGAAACTTCTGCTAAGGTAGCACGAAAATTGAGAAAAACTATGCAAAAAGAGAAAAAAAACTCAGGTCAACTGCGCAGCAAGTCGAAAAATGCTATGCAGAAATGAAACCTTAGGCGACTCAGAATATGTATCTCGAGTCGTGACATCACAAGGTACCTTTTGGTAAGAAACTTTATCTTTTCTCATTTTTTTCACGGATACATATATAAAAGCTTTTAGCTTGCCAAGGTAAGAGCCCCAAAATATCAATATTAGGTCGAGAAGAAAACTAAGCAACACGTAGAAGAAACAATCGAATTCTCAACGATTATATTTAAGTACAAAAATGACTCAACGACTTCAATTCTCGCAATGGTTCAGAGATAAGAGAGGTGGATAAAAAAAAAAGTAAGCTGATAACCTGAATTTTTAATTATGTATAATTAGGCAATTTCAATTTCGATCATAAAAATAAAAAAAAATCAAACTCCAAAAATCATTATTAAATTTTTTATTTCATGATATCCGGGCATGTTTGGGGATGGTTCACTCACAGAATAAGGGCAACCAATCAGTCAATTCATTTCGCATTTAGTTCGCAATTATTGTAAATGAATTTAAAAAAAAACAAAAAAAAAAACAAAACAAAAGAAACGGCACTTTATACCACTATTTTTTAAAATTTATTTTAAATAAAAAACCGACGTTTCGTCGCTCACGCGACATCATCAGATTGTAAAATTGACATCATTAATAATTGAAATATTTTCTTATAAAAAAAAGAGAGAGAAAAAAAAGAAATTTTCAACTAATATTTCTATTTCAAATTAGTCAAGAATCTGAAAAAAAAAAAAAGGCGCTTCAGAATATTTCAAGATCTTTTTTGAGAACTGGTGACAAAATCATTCCACAATGTAGTCTTTGATGATAATTTTTTTTATAATTACACCAATTATTATTGGAAGAATAAGAAATTGATTAATCCCATGAATGACTTTGTCACTAGATTTAATTTATCCACGAATAAACAATTCAAGATTTTTATTTTTATTTCCTTTTTTATTATAAGTTTGAAGTTTGGAAAAAATAAATGAATGAAGAAATAAAACCGAAGAGTTGAATCCGTTAATTTGAAGATATTATTAGAATCAGAAATTTATCAATATCATTCAAAAGTTTTCAAATTTATATTTGTACTCGTAATAGATGGTGTGCTAAAAAATGGGCAAAACCAATCGGCCAAAAATTAACTTGTTTGATTCATTTTGTTCTTAGACCGCAGTCATAGCGAAATTGACATCATTCATTAAAATATTTTTCATCACGAAAGAGAAGAGAGAGGAGAAAAGAAAGAAGCAATTTTCATCTAGCATTTCTACCACAAATTAGCTGAAAAAAGAAAAAGGTACTTCAGGAAATTCTAAGATCTTTCTTGAGAGCAGATGACAAAAAGTACTCCAGGAATAATCAAGCTCGAAAATTGGAAAAAAAAAGTCGGTAAATGTGGGCCTCGTTCTTGTGATGTCACTAGCTGATAACAAGTGATCCTTGATAAAAGCACATGTATTTGGAATCGATATGTGGAAGTCGGCAAAAATAAAATTGTCATTAGTGTGGCGGTGGTGCTTGAAACATTATCAATTCCCATAAGAATACACAGGGAACATTTCGATCATTTTATTGATTTGAAACTAAGAAGTACATAAGGAATCCACTGCGTGCGTTGGTCCTGAGGATCTGGCTATTCTCAAGTAGGTAGTTCAAGACGATTTTCTGTTTCTTACAAAATTATAGTTCCTCATTTTCATATATATGAACAAAATGACCAAATTCAATTTTTCTTCTCGTGGAAAAATCAACATTAAAAAAAAATTGTTCACTTTTCTTACGTGCCACTGAATTTGAATATTGAAACCTGAAACCCAGTTCATTTTTGACTTAATCGTTGAGGAGGTATCGATTTTGTTAATTTAAAGATAATTATTAGAACAAAATATTTATCAATATTATTTCAGTTTTAAAATTCATAAGATCCATACTCATGATGGATAATGTACAATCCTTTATATTTTTATTTCATCTCAATTCTTTTACATGTATTTTGTTTTCAACTTTCCTTCCTTTCTACTTTATTAAATAATAAGTTTATATCTGCCGAATAGCCCTTAGCGCAGCTGCATTGCTCGTAAAAAAAAAAAAAAAAAATGGGTAGAACCAAACGGTCACAATATATAAATACTTTGTAAGAGAGATATGAATATTGAGGAACGTTTAGGTTAAATCAAAATAATACAGTAATTTAATTTGGCTTTTATTTTCACTCAAAAATTATTGAAAAAAAAAAAAAAAAAAAACTGATTCCCAAAAATGATATTTATCTGTGATATATATTTTTTTTCATTACATCCAACCATAGAGAAAAATTAGAAAAGAAAAACACACAAAAAAAAACAAAAAAAAAAATCACACACATGCATAAATGTAAAAAAAAAAAAAAAAAAAAAAAGCTAAAACAATAGTACCCCGACATAGTAATCCGTTGTAAGGACTGGAGCCAAGTTTGATTTCTTGTATTAAAAAGATTGATTTAATCGCTCTTTAGAATTTAAAGAAAGTAAATCATAAAAAAAAAAAAAGGGGTTGGAAAGAGGATGGCTACTGAACCTTACCTCGAAGGAAAAACGGAAAAAATGAATTGAATTTAAATGTTGATGGAAGGAGGTAGGTCAGAGGTAAATTTGAAAATGTGATATTAAAACTTCGGCTCGTTTTTTTAATTTTCGGGTATATATTTTTTTTCTTGAATAATTTTGGAGGGGAAATGAAAGCTAGATTTTTGTTTTTTTAAAGATACTTGGATTCACTTTGCGTTTAGACTGCTGGCAGTTATTGCGAAATTGATATCATCGATTAAAATATTCTAATATCTTTTTATCATGAAAGAAAATAGAAAAAAAAAAATTATCATTTTCTAGCAGAGCCAAATAAAAAAAGATGATGTTTCATGCCTTCATATAATATGAAGACATGAAACAAAGCTGCGTACTTTTTATAATGGAAAGGCTGGTTACAGAGATAATGTGTAATCCTTTCCAGTGTAGATAGATTTTTTATTATGCCTTGCTTGCTCTAGTAGAAAGTTATATCCAGAAAGTTCATGTGTGTCATGTTTTTCATTATGAAAAAACTGTCATCCACGTTCTTTGTTATTAATTTGAAAAAAGAGTTCATCTAATATTCGTTCATATACAATGGCAGATAATGAGCTGCCCATTGAGAGGCCCCGGCCATGGATCTGTGGATAAAATTTGCCTTTAAACACGAATTAATCTGTTATGCAAACAAAATTTAATCATTTCTAAAAATACTTCCTTGGTCATGGGAGCAGGTAACTTAATTTGTTTCCACTTCTTATCAATCATCTCAAAGGGCAAATTATCAAGTTTATATATATATAAGAAAATTAAAATAATTATAATATCATTTTCCTCCATACTTGGATCTTGCGTATTTTGAAGAAGCTATACATTGGATGAACGTATTATATTGAGGCTGTAGTCACCTATATGTGAGACAAAATTCTGGATAAAAATTCGTAAAGCCGGTATTACGGAGACTTGGGAAAAGATATTACAGGTCTAAGTGAAAGACTATCTTTATGCACCTTAGGAAGTCCATAAATCTTGGGAGGTAAACAGTTATGGTGCGCGAGATAATCATAACGCCACTTATCAATATAATTTTTGGTTTGCAAACTCAAAAGTCTATGTAAGCGAAGCCTTACAATACTTAATATCGAAAGAATTGGTCAGCACAAGTTTGATTAGGTAGTGTAATCATAAGCAGGATAGGCCTACATAATTATAAAAAAATTACAGGCGGCACTTGCTTTTCTCAATATGCCCGAGATGCGAAACAACTTTCAATTTTGATGAAGTAATCCTGACCAAGGAAAAGAATACAGGAAAGCGAAAAATTAGAAAGGTTATTGGGGTCCCGTTCATTTGGGCGCGGCCGTTCGGGCGCGAACCCCCATATAAAGCTCAATTCAGCGCAACGGGGAAAACTGTCATCATTAAGAATGTAAGCTTGTTAGCGTAACCCAGAAGACACCACGTGGAGGTCAGCTTACAACGTCTTCCATCCACAAAACATGAAGTTTTGCTTCGTCAAAATTCATTCGTAACACAAATTCATTCAGAGGCGACTATGAAGGTAAATTGTGAGCTACCGCTCTCAAGTACTCTATAGGCTCCCTGTCGTCGTACTCAATGAGCAATCTAATATTGCAGATCAATTGAGGAGAAGGCGAAAAGAAACTCAAAAGTCAGTAAGTCATTAAGATTGCCTATGAAACAAGGAAAAGGCAAACATGTCTAGTAACAAAAAACACTACTATGTTTTGTGGATGGAAGACATTGTTCGCTAACAAGTTGCTGTGGTGTCTTCTGGGTTGCGCTAACAAGCTTTCATTCTTCAGTGATGACAGTTTTCCCAGCTGCACCCAGTTCAGCTTTACATGGGGGTTCGCGCCCAATTGAACTCGCGCCCAGATGAACCCTGCGCCCAAATGGCCGCGCCCAAATGAACCCGTCCCGGTTATTGAAATATTAAAGCATGAAAACCGACAGCCAAAAGCTAGAAGCCTTGTACGGGGCCGCTAGTGATTAGAGGATGACGTATTTTGTAATTTCATATCTTCAGAAGACATTTGTCTGGGTTTTGTTGTCATCCTTGCCTTCTCATAGTTAGTAAATTTAGTTCGCACTGATGAAGATTGCTATGCAGTTTAGACGTTTACGTTCTCCTAGTTTTTATTACAAAATGTTCATGCCGAACTTTTTGATCACTCGCTTCTCTCGTTCGCCCTTAATTTTGGTTTGGAGTAAGTCTAGTACTTGTATGTCAAGGTACTTAGCTCTCAGGGCTCACCCACTCCGCTCTTTGCCCCCAATTTTGGTCCAGTGGTGCAAAGTCTAGTATACTGTATGTTAGCTCTCAAGGCTCACTTGCTCCGCGTGTTTGCTCCAATCTTTGTCTAGTGTAGTATACTGTACGTTACGCTACTGAGCTCCCAGGGCTCTTGCTCCTTCCGTTGCCTTGGTTTAATTCAAGTCTAGTAGTGTCCATATGTTAGGCTACTCGTAGCTACCAGGGGTTCATTCTTTTTGTGTGTAACGTGACAACCATTTTACAACTTCCTTGCTGATGGTTTCTGTAAAAAGAGTAAAGTGTATCGACCAGCGCTCGCCGAGGTGAATACGTAGATAACTCTGTATGATTTATACCAATTTTTGTGGGTAAATACGTGTATAATATGCGAGCGTACACTATACGTACAAAATCATTGAATAAGTTATTACGTTCATGACAGCAGAAACACATAGGTTATTACAAAACTTACGTTACACTTTTCATTTTTCCATTCTAATTCTCTGGTACTCGTTTTCTTACGATCTTAACAATAAAACAACACCACGCTTACAATCAGCTATAAAACGTCTCGACTCCCGACTAGCGAAAGCTAATTCACGCATTTTATGAAACTCAGCATCAATTTACTAATTTATTATGCTTGGAACGGTCTGTGTATCTGTTTATTCGGCGTCCAAGTATGAAAAGAACGATGTATCAGCATTCTGTATCGTATTTTTCTTCACGTGGCGGTGATTTGACAATGTTTTATCGTTTTACTACCACCCTCTATATATTATAAATGAGTGCGTCTCCTTTAATTTGTCGTCGTTCTAATGCAGTCATTTAGTCAGTGAGTTATCTGCATAGTGTTCGAGACCTGAATGAACGTGCTAGGTCACTCAAGCTCTTTGATTATCAAAATATTATGCTCACATCAAATATACGTATACACTATTGTTATATACTCCGTATATTTATTTTACGCGCTCTTTATTCATGAATGAGAAACAGGAGAACAGAGGAAAAATTGCCGCCACAAAAAATACCGTAAAATCTCGTAGTTTAGCGTTGTTATTTGGTGCTGGATACAATTTATATCACGCAGAAAATATTTAATTTACTTTATTGAAGCGTAGATACTTTTTTATCGCATGACTTTCCTTTTCACCCTCTCTCTCTCTCTCTCTCTCTCTCTCTCTCTCTCTCTCTCTCTCCTTTTTTAGTAATCCTTTCAATCGGTATTGCAAGTTTGCCCGCTCGTGAGGCTAATCCGCAGAGACAGAAATTTATGCAACTTTGCTTCTTCGTCTCGTCAGACGAATATAGATCAACAGAAGTCAGAGGAAAAGGGGAATTTCTTTTGACCTTTCAAGACGTGCGAACCATAGATACAGCGATTTTAGCCAACAGGATTGATTCATATCTGAGTACTTTGCTCTCACATCTATATGCACCATACTCCATGCTGCCACTGCTAATGCCACTACTAACATCTGCACAACCAAACACAGGAGGGCGCTCAGGAGGAAGCGACAATAAAAGGAAGGGCAAAAAAAAAATAGAGACGTCATACAAAAAAATAAGATGCCATTGCAGGTCTGCAATGGCAGCGGGGAACCCGCCGTCCCGAGTCTCTTAGAGCCTGAAATCCAAGTCCTGAAAATCATAACGTGACAACTTGAACGCGCTGCAATTTCAAGGAAGCCGTCGTCTTTCCAAGTCCCCTTCCTATCATATATGGCTAGACCGGGAAAAAGTGCGAAAACTCTCGGTTGTTTCA
Source organism: Aspidiotus rigidus (assembly GCA_035079385.1). Lineage (NCBI taxonomy): Eukaryota > Metazoa > Arthropoda > Insecta > Hemiptera > Diaspididae > Aspidiotus > Aspidiotus rigidus. The sequence continues at coordinate 14,727,342 of JAVHKY010000054.1, read as the reverse complement.
GTCAAAGAACGCAAAGTTGGTCTTCTGTTGCGTGCTTGCGATGAGAGATCAACTGACGCCCCACCTATAAACGAAGCGGGCTAAAGTGCAAAAACTCCTAGATTCAGGCAATGGGAGGATACCGCAAAATTGGTCTCGCTCGTGATGAGCGATCAGCTACAGCCCAGTCTTCGATTGAGGCAAACGAACGCCCGGATTTTCTCGGGGTTTCACCCGGAGGAGGGAATGATACCGGGAAGCTCGACTTTCGTCATGAGCTCGCGGTAAGAGAACGATGAAGACCCCGTGCATGACAGAGGCAGGCGAATGATCCCTGGTTTCAACATAGATCAACTAAGGCCCCGTGTATGATCGAGGCGGGTGCTTCCGCAAAATTTCCTGTTGTTTCTTGCCGAGAAGAGAATGATACCGGCGACTTCGTTTCCCATTACATGCTTACGGTAAGAGATAGACTGAGGCCCCGTGTATGATCAAGGCGGGTGCTTCCGCAAAACTCTTCATTTTAGAGAAATTGTGATGATCTCTGGGGGCCATGGTTTCACGCAAAGGAGGCCATGATGCCGTGAAGCTCGTCTCCCGGTGTCAGCTCGCGATGAGAGAATGGATAGGGCCCCAGATACCATGAAGGCAAACGAATGCGCGGATATTCTCGTGGTTTTTCAGAAAGGGGCGAATGATACCGTGAAGCTCGTCTTCTGTTGGTAGCTCGAGGTTAGAGAACAGTCAGGGTCCCGCGTTTGATAGGGCCGGGTGAATGCACAGAAATACTCGTGGTTTATCACAAAAGAGAGAACTTCACGGCTTCATTTGCGCCTTTGTGAGAAACCACGAGAATTTTTGAGCATTCGTTTGATTCCGCGGTATCGGCGGCCCTATCCAATCTCTCACCGCGAGCTGACAACGGAAGACAAGCTTCCCTGAAATGTCACTCTCTCGACTGGAGCTACAAGAAAATGATTGCACTCTTACCCACATTCATTGCTAGAGGAATATGGCCAATTAATCACTGCGAGTTCACAATGTAAGACGAGCATCTCAGCACCATGCTCTCCATTGCCTGATGAAACAATGTGAATTTCACACTGTTACCAGCTTCGATCAAACGCAAGGCCTCAAACGATCACCGCGAGCAATCTTTGTTCTCACGAAGCTCAATTTCTTTGAGAACCAAATGAAATTTGAAAAACTAAGCGAATTTCCAAATTGGTAAAATTGTGATCATTTTTGAGCACTTTCACACATTTTAATGCTTCGCATTCAACAGTTTTTTTTTCAACTCAGCACACAATTCTACCCTAGAATCAAGAAAAACTTTGAAGGTCAGGCAGAAATATTGACCCTTTTTGGTCTCATTAACCCATTTTGGTGCTTCGCAAAATTTCTTAGGTAACAATTTATTCAGATTCAGCGCTAAATTTTATCTCAGAATCGAGAAAAACTTTGAAGGTTGGGTGATTGGGGAAATTTTGACCCTTTTTGGGCTCATAAACCTATTTTGGTACTTCGCAGAATTTTTCAACAATTTTATCCAGATTATGCTTAAATTATCTCAGAATCGAGAAAAACTTTGAAGGTTGTCGATTTTATAATTTTGGGGATATTTTGACCCTTTTTGGGCCCATTCACCCATTTTGGTGCTTCGCAAGAATTTTTTAACAATTTTATTCAGATTCAGCACTGAATTTCATCTCAGAATCGAAAAAAACTTCGAAGATTAGGCGGTTTTATTATTTTGGGGAAATTTTGACCCTTTTTGGATCATTAACCCATTTTGGTGCTTCGCAGAATTTTTTAACAATTTTATTTAGATTCAGCGCTAAATTTTACTTCAGGATTGGGGAACACTTTGAAGATTACGCGATTCTTTCAATCATGGAAAATTGTTTTTCGATAATTCACAACTTTGGGAACCCCTGCTCTAAAATTTCGGCACATTTTGGTCCATAACTCGGCTCAGAAAAGTAGTAGAAACTTCGGATATAAAGTTCTTGTTTACTTTCGTCGCGAAACACGTCGACGATAGCAGCGTCGCTATCGGAAACTTTTGTTACGTTCCGCGACAACGCACGACAAGTAGACGAGAATATTCCCTGAACCTTTTTTGAACCAAATATTCCATGAATCATATTTTCGGCCATAAATCGATAACCGTTCGAGATAGGTTAAAAATTCAAACGGCGTTAGATCGAGGGCGTCGAGACGCATCTAATCCACATATTGAACACCATTTTTGAACCATATATTCCATGAACCTCTTTTGAACCATACATATATCATGAACCTTTTTTGAACCAAATATTCCATGAATCATATTTTCGGCCATAAATCGCTAACTGTTTCGAGATAGGTGAAAAATTCAAACGGTGTTGGATCGAGGGCGTCGAGACGCATCTAATCCACAATATGACCACCATTTTTGAACCATATATTCCATGAACCTTTTTTGAACTAAATATTCCATGAATCACATTTTCGGCCATACATCGATAACCGTTCGAGATAGGTTAAAAATCAAACGGCGTCGGATCGAGGGCGTCGAGACGCATCTCATCCACAATATGACCACCTTTTTGAACCATATATTCTATGAACCTTTTTTGAACCAAATATTCCATGAATCACATTTCCGGTCATAAATCGATAACCGTTCGAGATAGGTTAAAAATTCAAACGGCATTAGATCGAGGGCGTCGAGACGCATCTAATCCACACATTGAACACCATTTTTGAACCATATATTCCATGAACCTCTTTTGAACCATATATATTCCATGAACCTTTTTTGAACCAAATATTCCATGAATCATATTTTCGGCCATAAATTGCTAACCGTTTCGAGATAGGTTAAAAATTCAAATGGCGTTGGATCGAGGGCGTTGAGACGCATCTAATCCACACCTGGAACACCTTTTTTGAACCATATATATTCCATGAACCTTTTTTGAACCAAATATTCCATGAATCATATTTTCGGCCATAAATTGCTAACCGTTTCGAGATAGGTTAAAAATTCAAATGGCGTTGGATCGAGGGCGTTGAGACGCATCTAATCCACACCTGGAACACCTTTTTTGAACCATATATATTCCATGAACCGTTTTTGAACCAAATATTCCATGAATCATATTTTCGGCCATAAATCGCTAACCGTTTCGAGATACGTTAAAAATTCAAACGGCGTCGGATCGAGGGCGTCGAGACGCATCTAATCCACACCTGGAACACCTTTTTTGCACCATATATTCCATGAACCGTTTTTGAACCAAATATTCCATGAATCACATTTTCGGCCATAAATCGCTAACCGTTCGAGATGAGTTAAAAATTGAAACGGCGTTGGATCGAGGGCGTCGAGGCGCATCTAATCCACACCTGGAACACCTTTTTTGAACCATATATTTAGACGCGTTCTGAGCACAAGCGTCGTAAAATATTTATATTTATGAAAAATAGATAGGTCTATGGTCTTGAACTTTGACTGCATATTAAACTGTACTTAATCTTCACATTGACGTCAGGATGAACTTCGAGTAGGTATGTGTAGGAGTTTCAGACGTACTGGTACGCATCCTGTAAGTTATGTATGAGTTAGACAGAAGCGTAATTGATTGATACCTATACTCATATACTGTTTTAGAACGTGTTCGATTAATTGGTGAATTCTTCATTCACTCGTACATATATGATTCGCAAACCTTCTTTTAACTTAGGCCTAGGCCACCGACGCCGACCTAAGTCAGCAATTTTGCGAGATTTTTTACTAGCGAATTTTCGTGAATTCTGACCTATTTCGTAAATTTCAACCCATTGAAGTGTGATCTCTTTAGGGATTTTTTGTGGCGAAACGAAATCTATTGAAGCGAGTGGCTGCGCGAGCACTTTTCGCTAAGCTTCACCAAATTGGCAAAATCAAACCTTCTGGAGCGAGCGCCTGCGCGAGCATGTGTCAGAATTTCAAACAAACAATAATATACCTACTTTTTTAATTTCACCACAACCAGCTACAACTCCAGTTAAAAACTGCGAAATTCGCTACTCTGAAGACATCTCAAGGCGTTAGCATTTTTTTTCTTTTTCAACAAGTCGACGGGGTGTGTTCACATAAACAAAAAAACGAGGGTTAACGTTCGACGTCTTAGGTACTCGTATATATAAAAAAAGAAAAAATACGAGGGTCGACGTTTTATGTGGTACTCGTATATATAATATAAAATCAGCACGAACGGAGGTTCCCCAAACCGGTTGTGTTGGAATGCCAAGTCAGTCAAGTCGACGCAAGAACAATCATAGCTTGAATTATTCGCAATTTGTTCACCAAAGAGTACCGCTACTGTCGTGATGTTAGACAGTGTAATCACTAATCGTTGTTTTGACTGTACTTTATATCCAGAATTTTGGTGTATTTAGAGCTGTCGTCATGAAGTTAATTCTGGTAGTCATTGCATTCTTAATCGATACAAATGTTATCGCTGGCCCCGCGAGTTTTTGGTCCATGGAAAATGAAATCACCGTTCTCAACGCATGCAGTCAAGACCCTCCGTGTCTCGTTTCCTGTATCATAGGTTTTGAGGATGTTAAGTTATATACATCACCAATCTTGGCTTCTGCAGTGACAAGTTATTTTCCTTATGCGAACACTACCAATGGTTTACGTGTCACGATCTTTAAACACATCGATGTACAGGATCCTGGAACCATCATCATTACGAAAAAGCTTGGAGATGATGAGGATACTTGTTTCGTCGTTAGAGGAGATTATTCATCTCCGATAATATCAAAGTGTTTAAATGGTGAGTACCTATATATATACGAGTATATTGTTTGAACAATGATGAATAAGCAAAATCATCCTTACGTAATTAATGAATGCCCTCTTATGGATTCCGAGTCGTCACATATACCTACTTCATATTTTTCGCCACATGGGTGATTCTACCGAAATATCCATTTTTCAAGGTGTTTTTCTGAAATTTATTTTTCAAGAGTTTTTCTTGGTTAATATTGTTAGATAGTGGATAGCAGAGGATGTTATACGTATATAACAATTAATGGGAGAAGTAGGTACTGAATTTTTTTCAAATTTATATAGGTATCCACATTCCACAACAAAGGATAATAGGTAGGTTTCTTTTCTTGATTAATTTCTTTGTTTTATAGTGAAAGCAATTGGTGATATCTTTTCCATACTATACCATACCTACCTACCTTTTTTCGTTTTTGTACTGTACGAACCTACATAATTATAGATAAGCGTAACGCTGGGTAGAATGTTTGTATTTTGTGTATCGTTTAACGAGGTGCGTATGTTTAAATGACTTGCCCGTTGGCCGTTACGAAGCCTAGGCCTAAGCCTAGATACCTTCGACATTGTACCTACTATAGGGTTGAATTCGTATAATATCGTCAAACATTCGCCTACAGCAATAATCTAGTCATCCTACCACGTATAAAAAATTACCTCTGATTTATAGATTAAGAGCTCGTCATTATTATTATTTATTTTTAGTTTATCTTTGTCGTATACTTTTCTTGCTTTCTACTCGTAGTTATATTCGGTTCCTGATAAAGGGAGGAAGTCTTATGTGAAACGTCAAACTAATTAATTTGTATTTTCCTAAGACGGTAGTGCTGTAAATATAATTTTTAAATTAAAATAATTATTTCTTTGCTCTGTGACGTCACGTTGAAAATCATTCACGATGGTGGATCAAATTTTGAGATACGTGAGCTTTTGAAAGAACTTTTGAGCTTATAAAAATATGTTGTGACAAAAATAAAATGGAGAATAAAAACTACAAGTCATGCTTTGGAAATATGATTCATCAAATTGCGAGTAGTCTAAACGTTATTGTTTGTCCAGAAAATGTTTGAATTTGTGAAATTCATATGCTGAGACATCCACGACGGTGGACATTTTAGTACTTAAGTGAATTTCTGATACTTTGTGATATACCTACGTATTTGCTATTTGTTGAAGAGACATTCTTTTACATGACAAAAATAAGTGTACTCTGTCTTACAGATAGTGTCTAGTTAGGTACATGAAAAGCGACTCGGTCGTTGGACAGAATTACGCACATATTGATATTACTAAATGACTATTACAATTTACGATGTAATTATGTGCTATAGAAGTGAAACACTTTTTCTCGAAAAATAAACTTTGATACAGTCTGCGCATATGATATAACCTTGAATATCCGATAACAAATTTTCTACTCGCAATACAAATTCAGAAATCTCAGGAGAGGAATTGTGTAAGGTGGATGTGTGATAACTTATCACAGATTCGCCATGACCCATGATAAAATTTGTAATTCAACATGAACAGAGTCGCACGACAAGTATTTTCGTTGGTTCATAATTTATTCGGTTAGGTTTCGAACGTAAGTTGCCGGTAGTGTAAATTGCAGTGTAAAATGAAAAAATTCTCATTCTTCTACTTCTTGGTAGGTACATGTTATATTTTCCCTACGATCTTGATTATATGCAACAATTATATCTACTATTACTACTTATCTGCAATTCGTCTTTTTTTTTTTTGCTATTACGTACACTGTCACAGCTTCCCGAACTTTTTTTTTTCGACTTCAATTTTGATATACCTCAATTTTTACTAATCTTTTTACAGATTATATCTTTTAGTCTGGTGGACAATTTTTTTATTTTTCATGTCAACTGCACTTCTTGAGACATTACGCCAACAGACGTTTTTAGGGGTAAAATTGCTCGCTGAATTCAAATTTTGATGTTGGCAAGCCAAATTTTGCCTCCTAGGGGTGTAAATTCAAGATGGTGCCTGGTAAAACCAATAAATCTATACTAATTCTCCTACAAACAGAGTGCCGTTACGCCAGCAGACGTTTTTAGGGGTAAAATTTCTCGCTAAATTTGAATTTTGGTGTTAGCAAGCCGAATTTTGCCCCCTAGAGGCGTAAGGGGCGAAATTCAAGATGGCGTCTGGTAAAAGCAATAAATTAATACTAATTCTCCCACAAACAAATAGCCGTGTATGATTATAAAGGTTCTCAAGAATTCATAAAGTGAACAGATTATCAATATTTACCGAAATATGATGTAGTTACGGGAAAAGACTGAAAAAAACAAAATGGCGGCCAAATTCTAGTCTCAAAATTTATAAATTTTGACAATCGCGCGACAGAGGGTTGTGTGATATCGGTGTCATGGTTTTCGGGGTCGAGAAGTTCAAAAATTGATATCCGGAGAAGATTTGGGTAATTGGGAGGCATTATTTTGAGACTGAGGGGAGGGAGACTTCTCGGAGAGTACTATTTTCTATTTCTTCGCCAATACTGTGCCCGTTGAAAATAATGATATACTCCATCACTGATTTTTCTAGTTTTGACGTTGCTTTTTTTGCTGGTTGGATAATCCTTATTCCATACGCGGTAAACCTTTCAAACGCTCTGTTAATTCTGAAAATATTTTAGTAATCAATAAATTAGTACCTATTTAATGAAATGAGCAAACTTGTAATTAGAGAAATCGAACACAAAAAAGTGAGTTACAGCGTACTACAGACTACTCTTCCTCCATGTAATCGTTTTCTATTTCCAGACGATTCTGGCAGTCATCCTTGCACTTACATAGAGGAGTGCAAACTTCGGACGAACGTCTGCATTTGCACATTTTGGTGCTACATTTTGATTTGCAACCGCAGCTCAGAAGAGTATTGCAAGCATCAGGAACACTTGGAAAGGTTGTCCATTGGGGTTTCAAGACATCTTCTTGAAGAAACCAACCCCACTGAGTAGGATCCGGTAGGTTTGGATTCGCAATATGCACATTACGCCAAACAGCCACCTGATAGTGTGCCCTCAATATATGGAGTCGAGCTGCATCCGATGTTGGTGGTAAAAACTCTGGAGCTGAAGCCTTTCCAAAGAGAGTGTGACGAGCACCATCACAGAATGACTCATTTGTCTTGTAGAGTGCACACGAAATTTTTTAGCCCCCTCCAAACAGCCTTCCACAGAGGGTTCTACGCCAAATTCATCCAACAACCCAACCTGAAGCCTATATGTAGAAAGAGCTCATCGTTTACCATGACCTGAAAGGATACATTATGAATGTAAAATTGTTGTACCGAACATTTTTCTGAACACTGAAAAATTTCAGATTGTTTCTCTTACCTGCTAAGAAAGAAGTTGTATCACAGCCAGATAAAGCGTGGAGAGCGAGGATGTTCTCTTTTTGTTGCTTGCTGAGAGTATTACATACGCTGTGCATTGGAATGTACTTTCTATCTTTACTTGTTCCAGCCATTAAGAAACATTCTTCAGCAGGAATTTTCGCAAAATGATGCACAAGAAGAAGAAATACGTCTGTATCTCGAGCACAGACAACTACTCGTTTGTGAGGACTGTGCACAGCATGAAGTATAAGGCGTGTATCAGCCTCTTCATGCGTTGCTTGCAGTATTTTTATATCACTCATACCATTTGACCTAACCTCAGTTTCATCCTTGAACCCACCAGCTACAATGACCTCCAGACCAACAAAATCTTTTAAAATCTCTTCCGATAAATATGCTGCAAGGTCGGCCTTGTTTTCAAATCACTTTATGCATCGTAACATGCGTTTTATCAGCCGATTAAAATATTGTGAAGTTTGAGAATTAGGAATAAATAAAATTTTTTGGTGGCCAACTATTTGTTTCTAATGAGAGAGCGGCAAATCACTTATTCTATCCGCAAAACAACAAATGATTGTAATATTGATGAGGGCGCTGCTCTACCACGCACCAGAAATAATGCATGATTGATTGATAATTCATAAATAATAAACTTATGGGAAAGAGAGAAGAAAACATTTTTACTTGAAAGAAGCGTTGAAATCATACTTGTTTAGAAGAGGAAAATAGTCACTTGAAAATTGAAAATTGTATTCCCCGAGAAGTCTCCCTCCCCTCAGTCTCAAAATAATGCCTCTCAATTACCCAAATCTTCTCCGGATATCAATTTTTGAACTTCTCGACCCCGGAAACCATGACAACGATATCACACAACCCTCTGTCGCGCGATTGTCAAAATTTATAAATTTTGAGACTAGAATTTGGCCGCCATTTTGTTTTTTTCAGTCTTTTCCCGTAACTACATCATATTTCGGTAAATATTGATAATCTGTTCACTTTATGAATTCTTGAGAACCTTTATAAACATACACGGCTATTTGTTTGTGGGAGAATTAGTATTAATTTATTGCTTTTACCAGACGCCATCTTGAATTTCGCCCCTTACGCCTCTAGGGGGCAAAATTCGGCTTGCTAACACCAAAATTCAAATTCAGCGAGAAAGTTTACCTCTAAAAACGTCTGCTGGCGTAACGGCACTCTGTTTGTAGGAAAATTAGTATAGATTTATTGGTTTTACCAGGCGCCATCTTGAATTTACACCCCTAGGAGGCAAAATTTGGCTTGCTAACATCAAAATTTGAATTCGGCGAGCAATTTTACCCCTAAAAACATCTGTTGACGCAACGACATCTCATTTGCAGGAAAATTAGCGTAGATTTATTGGTTTTACCAGGCCCCATCTTGAATTTACACCCCTAAGGGACAAAATTCGGCTTGCCAACATCGAAATTCGGATTCAGCGGGCAATTTCACCCCTAAAAACGTCTGTTGGCGTAATGTCTCAAGAAATGCAGTTGACATGAAAAAAACGTAACATTTTTCTTCTTTGTCCACCAGACTATTTCTATGACATAACCATTTTACTATATTTCTGAGATCCTCCTCTATATTGGACATTAATTCGCTATTGTCTTTACCCTCTCCCAGTAGTACCGTGTCATCTGCATATGAAATTATTTTTCCCATTTAGTTTTAGCTTACCGATATTATTTATGTAGATTAGAAAAAGCAGTACCTACAGATTTAACATGAATTTTAAAATTTTATTATTAATTGTTTTTTTAGGTAAACTAGGTGAAATGGCGATCGACAAGGCACGTATCAAGATAAAAAATAGGTCAACGCCGTCTTTCGTTGTGAAAATTATATTCTATGAAGGTGACAGGGTGGTCAGGTCCTTGGAAGTATTTGGCGGAGAAACCAATTCTTTAGATTATTACGTAAATGAAGATAAACCACCGGCAACCGGTTTCCTTCACTTTGTAATGCAGAAAAGAGATCCCGATGCTAAGAAGATTTACTACGAGAATATCAAAGAAGTTAATGAACTCAGTAGGGCCGTGGATATTTGTGTGCTAGTCCACGGTAATTTTACTTCGCCTACAGTAATGTCCATTCCATGTGTTGAATTTTAATAATCAGCGCAATTACAAAGTATATCTTATGTACGACTACAACCGTGTTTTACTATTCATTGAATTTGTACTACGTTCGATCACGTCCAGATTTCTACGACCTAAATTGAGCTACGTTTCGCCAGCCCCTCCTCCCCACAATTCACGCCCCGGACATGGCCTACTCGTTAGTGCACTAGTTCATTTTGTTAGTGCTTCAACCTCTAAGTCACTATGGAGGACATACAGAAGGAGGGGCGGGTGAAACGACAGCCCCTACTTGGTGATACTTCAGGTCCAGATATGGCTCATTCGTTAGTGCTTCGTTAGTGCATGTTAGTGCAGTAGTTCATTTTGTTAGTGCTTCAACCCCTACGTCATTATGGAGGATATAATCAAGAAGGGGGAGCCGACAGCCCCCTTGGTGATACTCAAGGTCTGGATAAGGCTTAATTGTTAACAAAGCACTAACGAATGAGCCATGTATTGTGGTTTGTATCTCGTTAATTGCCGTGGATCGTACACGATGAGATTTAAAGACTTGACCAAGTACGGAAATCACAACGAGTTTTTAAGGTTGTTTCAGAAAGAAAGTCGGTTCCAAGTTGAAAGAACATTTTTCAATTTAAACTAGATGTATGTTTCTATAACTCTACATTAAATAAATTATGTATTTAATTTCTGTACAACGAGTAAATTAGAAATCCAACTTCTGTACAACGATATAAAATTTAGAAGTAAAGAAACAATCAATTTTGGGCAGATGTTGGTCGCGAATCTATATGTTGAAGTTCCTAAGAAAACAAAGAAGTTTGTCAGTCTACGTTGAGTAGGGTGAATACTAATTCAAGAATATCTACGTAATCTGAAGATGGTTACTGAAATAGAGTCGGAAGCCGATTAGGGGAAGTCGCTTTCAAAAAAAGGGTAGATTCAATCTCGACTTGACCAAACCTATCTTCTAAGAAGACAAAAGTTTTCTCAGTCGTATTTGAAAAGTATAAATTTGGACATACAGGACAATGAGTTTGTAAAACTCTTTCAGAAGTGGTATATCAAAACAAGAACTCAGTACTTACCGAAATAAGTTCCTCATTGTGGGTGACCATTATTTCCTCTTCATGTTCCATCGACAATCGCCGAAAATAAATTTGATAATCCACTCACTACTATCAGTGTAACAAAATCTGTTTGTCCATAACGAACCGAAAGTACCGGCGGATTTTGTTGACATTACATTGCTTAGGTATCAAGCTGCCAGGTATTATACCAAGAACAAAAGAGGTATTGGTTTAGCCTAATAGGCTGAGTCAAATGTTCAATGATGTTAATAATACAGGAAATCGACACCATGTCCGGGCTTTGAGTACCACCAAATAAGGGTTCTCGTTCCTCCCACCCCCTTTCGTCATGCCTTTCATAGCGCTTCAGGGATGGAAGCACTAACCAAAAAAAAACTAGTGCACTAACGATTGAGCCATATAAAGACCTAAAGCACTACCGAGTGGGAGCTGTTGTTCCTCCCCTCCATCAGGTGTGTCCTCCATAGCGACTTGAGGGTTAAGCACTAACAAAATTGACTTGTGCACTAACGAAGCACTAACAATTAAGCCTTATCCAGACCTTCAGTATCAGCAAGTGGGGGCTATCGGCTCTCCCTTCTTGATTATGTCCTCCATAGTGACTTGGGGGTTGATGCACTAACAAAATGAACTAGTGCACTAACGAATGAGCCATGTCTGCACCTTAAGTATCACCAAGTAGGGGCTGTCGTTTCACCCGCCCCTCCTTCGTTATGTCCTCCATAGTGACTTAGGGGTTGAGGCACTAACAAAATGACCTTGTGCACTAACGTGCACTAACAGAGTAGGCCATGTCCGGGGCGTGAATTGTGGGGAGGGGGGCTGGCGAAACGGACTTGCTAAGACAGACAAAAAATTACATCCTCGGATATTGTTTCATCGTCACTTGTTGAAGCTTGATAATTTGAAGAACTCTGCCAGATAATTCGTAAATGATCATCATGTGTTTTTTTTTTTTTTTCATCAACAGCCTATGAAAGCTAGGTTGTTGTACAGAGGTTTGAATTTGTTCTGAAATCGATGGAAGAAGTCATAAAGATTATTTTGAACTTCATCCCTCGGATATCGTTACTTCATCGCAGTTCACAATTATGTCTTTTCTTTCCAAAACTTCATGGATAAGACAGACGAAAAGTTACATCGTCACCGTTTACCAGTTGAAGATTGAAAATTTTCAGTGGGAAAGTAGTTTTTCAGATAACTTATGGAGTGATGTTCTCTGAATAGGAAACTAAATTTTTCTCACTCCGTTTATTTTTATGTACCTAAGAATTTCACAGTTTTGAAATTTGGGAAAAAAAGGAAGCGCTTAGCATGTAAGATGATGGTAATTATTCATTTGCCACATAAATAGAGAGAGATTGAGTCACCAGAAACCATCGACTCTCATAGATGATTCTAATGTCATTAAAGAATGTATCTTTTTAAAACATTCAAATTAAATAACCCAGTCTTCCAGATAGGAAATCGAGTACAAATAACTCAAAAGAAAGACATTTTTGACACGTTCCTGGACTAGTGAAATATTCCTTGTAAGTGATATCCACTACACAGATCCAATAACTTATTCGATGAAAGCGTTAGATGGGGAAGAAATTTTAGGTAAATTTTATAAGCAGGAATTACAGTTGACAAAATAGTAAAGTACTTCTAGGAAGATGAATACTCGTAAATAAAAGGTTAGGGTGAATGTTGAACTACTTTTCAGAAGTCTTAATTAACTTCATCTTAGCTACTTATCTTATATTACCTCATTTCTTAATTAAGTTTTGTTGGTGGTGTGTTGAGTAAATAAACATACTTCGTTATCTAAATTGGTTACTTCATCGATTATACACATCATTATCTCCTAGTCAAAACTTGTCATAAGAAAGTGGTAGACAATCGGTAATGAAATTTTTGTACAAATAGCAGAATGTAAACAGCCGTAGATAATCTTCAATTGTACACATCATTATCTTCTTGGCTTAATTAGTAAAAGTTGATTAAATTTTCTATTTCCTAACCATACATTCGAATTACGAGAAAAAACTCGTGAAGTTGGATTTCAATAAAATAAATGTCACATAGGCTTTGGGGGGCGACCCAGAAAGTGTACCCAAGGGGGGAATATACTACTCGCACTGTTAAATTTAGCGTAGTGCGATATGCCAATGGATCTTGGATCACGACACTGGAAAAACAACAATCTATGGTTTATGTGGAAGAACAACCCATTTATTTCCCGTTGTACAAGATTTTTCGGTGTGCCGGTTCACACTTGTGGCACAGCGGTACAAGAATTTCATATTAGCATTACGTTTGAGGAACATCGGGAGCACACCCACTTACTTTTTTTGAGGTGCAGTTGTGGAGATGTTGTTCCTCTAATGTGCCGGTTCACAAGAGAGTCACATCTGCGGAACAGTGTGCTGGTGTACAGTGTTCTTCAACGATGGCGCTGATGTACCAGTCAAGAAGAAATCTCACTACTCGCAGACAATGTTTGGAATTTCACAAACTCACTGGCAGAGATATCGGTCGTATCTCTTTCACGAGAGAGTTTTCTTGATAGACCTTTCTTCGGACCATTTAGGTCATGTGGCGTCACTTTAGCGGCATATTGTCGTCACATTACCGTCACTGCCTTAGAATCCAACCGTCACAACTGCTACTCTTTCAAACATGGATGTGCCGCGACTGAGCACTCGGCACATTATGACTTCAATACACTCGTAAGTTCCGCTTGTGTTCCGAAAATGTTCTTCACTTGCGAAAGTATTTTACCGCGGGCTGTTATTGGCTGATCAGCGGCACACGTGCGTCAAAAATCACCGGCACACGCGCTGCTAGTCTCCTGGTACAGTGTTCCGAAACTGCGCCGGTATTTTGCACAATGAGTTCTTATTTCCATCTTCTTCTTGTATACCAGCAAAGCCCATTTTCTGTATCCACGCAGCAGACCAACGCAACATTTCGTTCTTACACTGCCCAATCTTCCATTATGTTTTCGTACTGCAGCCCGTCAGGGTTCCCCAGTGGGATAAAAAGTTCCTCCTATGGTATGGTATCAAGCATGTTTGTCCACTCCAAGGATACCAGTTTCTAGTTCCGTCTTGTCCTATGGCTCTATCAGCTCCATGTTGTTTCCAATACTTTGTTTAAGTGTGAACTGGTAGTTTTCTTTCAAAAATTTGGTCGCGATATTTTGTTTCTTGTAACATGGGATTGGATGCTATTGACCAGCGGTCTCATCAGACTGTTCGCGTTGTGGAGTTTTACAAGCTCTTTGAATTTTTCGCGCTACCGGGTTTATCTCAAGCGTCCTTTCATCATCAAGTTGATTTTTTCCAACATTTTTCAGCCTATTCTAGTATTTCTGGGTTGGGTCTTTCTTCAGCTCTTGGTATATCGACTGCAAAGTACGACTCCAATTTTACTGCGAGACAGGTAATGTTCAATTACTTCTTAAGTAAAAAGAAAATTTACTTCATCCGTTATGTACTAGGAATAGGAAACCCACTTAGCCAGCTATCTATCGGTACCCAAATTCCGAAATTTTGAGGTCTTCCTAGCAAACCACCCAAGCTGAGCAGCAAGAGGTGGCGCCGCTACTCTAGTGCGAAAGTCAATCCAGCACTATGATGAAGGCGCATACGTCACCGATAGCCTGCAATCAGCGGTCATCACCATCAAGATGAACAATAGACTCACCAGGGTGGGCAGTATATACTGTCCCCCACGCTACCCGCCAAACGAAAGAGAATTTGAAAAACTCTTCGAACATCTCGGAGCCCACTGGATCCTGGGTGGGGACTTTAACGCAAAAGACCCAACCTGGGGTTCACGACTAACTAGTTCTCGAGGGCGCGTATTACGAAAGGCATCCATTGAAGCGCGATGTCAGGCTATCGCCCCCGGCAATCCTACCCACTGGCCATCCGATACAAGTAAACAACCAGATATCATAGACTTCTACCTTATCAAAGGACTACCAGCTCAACATTTCCCAATAAGGTGCCTAGAGGACCTTAGCTCCGATCATGTACCAATCAGTTCCAGTGCAAATTACCCAAACTCCACCATTGGTGAATAAATCTACCAATTGGGATGCGTATCGAGAAGCAATAGACAAGGCGCTCAATCTCACCACCAAGTTTTCCACACCGGCCGACTTGGACACAGCAGCTGAATCATTATCAACCCCAATGCTGGAAAGTGTACGCTCTTGCACGCGGGAACAAATCCAGACACCACCCGAAATAGAGTATTCAAGCTTCATCCGCAGTATGGTCCGCCGAAGACGCCAAGCTCGAAAGGCGTGGCAAAGGCACCGCACTACGGAGCTCAAGAGAACATTCAACAAATTATCCTCAGAAACCACCCGGGCCATCGGCAAATGGAAAAACGACTCATTCTCAGAATACCTATCATCCCTCGCTCCAACCAAAGAACAATGATGGTACTTGGGCGCACAGCGATGCAGATAAAGCCGAACTTCTTGCTGACCACTTTAAACAACACTTCCAGGAAAACGATATAAATTCCTCCATCATACCAATCTGTCCCACAGGCGACGGAATAATCAAGCACACTTCGCAATTGGAGGTTGCAAAGATCATTGACGGTCTACGAACTCGTAAAGCACCCGGCCACGATCAAATTCCCCCTATTCTGTTCGAAGAACTCTCAAGAAAAGGTATTGTATACCTGGCATCACTTACTAACGCCTGTTTTCGAATGAAGTACGTACCCACTAGTTGGAAAATTGCAAAGATGATCGTCATACTGAAGCCGGGCAAACCTGCCGAGAACCCTTCATCGTATCGTCCAATTTCACTCCTATCCACAATGTCAAAGATCTTCGAGAAGGTGCTCCTCCTGAGATTACGAACTAAAATAAATACCCGAAAAGAACTTAATACCCGACGTCCAATTCGGCTTTCGCGAAAAGCATTCTACAATCGAGCAAATTCATCGGGTAGTGCACACAGCTACTCAAGCACTCGAGAATAAAGAATTTGCCCCGGCCGTATTCTTAGACGTAAGCGCCGCCTTCGACAAGGTTTGGCATTTGGGACTCATCCATAAGATCCGTAATTACTTCAACCCAGGATACTGCAAGCTTCTTCTAGCCTACCTAAGCGGAAGGCAGTTCTACGTCCATCACGGCTCAGCTAGCTCAACGCTGAATAATATTCGGGCCGGCGTTCCACAAGGATCAGTGCTAGGACCGATTCTATACCTCTTGTACACCATGGACATACCGCGACATCCAGGTACAGAAACCTCACTCTTCGCAGATGATACGGCTATTATAACTCGTAATGCAAGTTACGAAACAGCAGTCACAACCCTGCAGGTAGCAGTTAATAAAATCTCTGACTGGGCCAAAACCTGGAAGATAAAACTAAACGACACAAGTCCGAACGCATTGACTTCACCCTCCGCTCCTACGCTTTCACTCAGACATATCTAGAAGGAAGCCTAGTTCCGGTAGTAGATGTCACACGCTATCTAGGTTTGCACCTAGATTGCAAACTAAATTGGCAAGAACACATTAAAAGAAAAAGAGAAATGATGAACCTTAGACTCATCAAGTTTCGCTGGCTCTTACACCATCCACAGCTCAGCCTCAAAAATGAGAGGCTAATTTACACTACCATATTCCGCCCAGCATGGAGCTATGGCGCGGAAATATGGGGAACTTCCGCTCCATCCAACATCGCCATATTGATGGAGAGGTTCCAAAATAAAATAATGCGTGCAATCACGGGTGCACCTTGGTTCGTTGCCAATCTCCAGCTACTCTCGGACCTAAACCTACAACCAGTCAGCACTATTGTGCACCAAAAATCAACCCAGTACGTTAACCGACTACATCACCATCCAAATGTGGAGGCAATCGCGCTCCTGGACGATTCCGAAGATACGAGACGGCTCAAGAGAAAACATCCGCTTGACCTCATAAATTAACCCACTAACTTTATCTTTGTTATCTACACGGTAGTACTAACAATAGTAACCATGTAAACGTCATATCTCTCTGTTGGAAATTATGGTAAATGTATTATTACAGAGCCAATAAAAATCAATTATTAAAAAAAAAAAAAAAAATTGATTTTTTTCAACATTTTTCAGCCTATTCTAGTATTTCTGGGTTGGGTCTTTCTTCAGCTCTTGGCATATCGACTGCAAAGTACGACTCCAATTTTAAGTGAATTTATTGCTCAGTCATAAGTCGACAATTTTAGAAACTCATGGCACACCGGACACCCAAATACCTGCAAATAAGACAAGTTTCTACTGAATACAAGAAGAAAATAGGGATGTTCCAAACGATTTTATGATCTCACACCCGCCCACGCTTTCCGAAAATTTTATCTACAAACAGAATGTTATGTAAAACTGGTGAGGTGCATGCTTCAGCACACCAAATACAGCCAAGTTTTCCATCCCGTAAGCTCAACCGCGAATAGTTTCTAAAGTTTTGACTTAATGACTACTTATGAACTGCGGGACTAGAGAGAATTTTTCTCAGAAATTACTACAGATATCAAGTTCATGGTGGAAAGGAAGTCTTTATGGTTGTCTTTATTACTGCGTGACAGGTAATGTTCAATTACTTCTTAAGTAAAAAGAAAATTTACTTCATCCGTTATGTACCAGGAATAGGGACAAAGGATAAGTACCTCAAAAAATACCGTGTTGTTCTCGTTGTGAGCTATAATTTATATCATGCAGAAAATCTTAATATTAAACCGCATTTTTTTATAGCACGACTTTCCTTTCTTCTCCTGTCTACCTCTTTCTCTTGCTCACTCTTATTTTACAATAATTGTTTTGATCAAGATTTCGGGGTTAGGCTTATCCGTCTAGCCAGAAAATAATACATTTTACCACTTCGTCCCGCACGGTTCGATAGACCTGATATAGGTGAATTAACTTTTCTTGGCGGTATTATCGAAGAAGGTCGTTTGATCTGACATCCGATTTTGTAAAGAAATCGACGGGAGAAAAAATTGTTTATGTTCGGAAATAGTGCGGCTACTTTATACTAATCTGTAAATAATTATAATAATTACGACAATTATATATACAGTAGTTTCAAATTTTTCCTCTCTCCCGTTTCCCTTTCCTTCAGCGTAGAAGTTTGTTGAATAATGAATGATTATTCGCTTTCAGTGTACAGTGCGGTCCCCTCAACCGTGGCATTTCTACGAGTATTACATTCGTCGGTATTCAACGGGAACTCCACCGACCTGTCCAGTTCTATGTAATCAACTTCTTCTTGCTCTATATTGTCTAGCATCCGAATCTTGAAACTTCATCGCGCGCGAAGCGTCGTGTCGAGAGTGGCGTAGCACGTGCGATTATTCGAGAGACGCGCGAGATAATTAAAAAAATAAAAGTAAATAGTACGAATTATCGAAAGAAAAAAATTCGCCGCTCGATTTGTTCAGTGCTATATCGATCGTTGTGCTCGAGAAAATAAGAAATGAAAATCGAATTTTCCTACGATAACGTGAGTTTGTGCGCGGAGAGACATGTGAATAATTGAATATCGTCCCCGAAGAAATGACAAGTAAGTGAAAAAGTCAATTATTTTAGAGAGCTCAAATTGCGTCCCATGAAACATAATATTCCAATAATTTACGAGTTCATTTGGCTTTAGCCAGGATGAACCATGAGAAAGAAGTCGGTTCACATCCCGCCGGCTACTTCCCTGTTCGTTTCTGAAAGATAATGTACTAGCGAATTGGTGTAATAATTGGATAATTGAATCATGGACCCTTGAAACACCTTCATCTTATAATTACTTCTGCGATGAGAGAAGAAAAATCGAGATTGTTGAACTGTAATTGATCTGTGTGAAAACATCGCCACTTCTGAGGTACAGTCGTACTACGCCATAGAGGTTTCTCATACCTGATTTTTCTCTGTTTTTCCTTCAGAAGTGAGATGCGTTTCTCTCATTTTTGTGGTTTCCTAGTAACTTGGATACTCATCTTTGTGGTTTTTCTCTAAATTCTTGGATCATCTCAAAGAGTGGGAAGATCGCTTCATCATCAAGAAGTGTCTAATGATAATTTTCAATCTTTAGAATAAATTGCGAAGTTCATTACTCCCAAATATTTACTATCTTCCAAAAAAAGGGGAATTCAGAAATTTACCCTGGAGGAAAAAGGGGTGCCAAAATTGGGAAAAACGAAGTTGACTAGTGAGATATTTGAACATTTGTAAAAATAAATGTACCTACTGCTGGCTACACAAAAATATCTTGTAGATCAATGAATAACTTGTCGCACAAAATAATAAGTGAATGACGATCAGAGCCCAGGTTTTTGCTATCCGTCGGGATCGGGCAGGAGATTCCAATTACAGAAAGCTTACATTAAGTAGAATTGTAAATACAAACAAGCTTACACATGACAAATGTTACAATTCAGTCATCTTCATCTGGATTCCAGGTCACATCGTTCATCCTCAACATGAAAACGTTGACCATAAAATTACTGACCCAACTCATTTTACCAGTATAAAATCACCGTTAGAAAATCTTAGCTTCTTGGCAAGTCCTTTGGAAAAATCAACCTCACAACAAACTAAGATCGATGCCCTATCTCTTGGTCCTCTTCCAATAAAAACTCCCACCACAAAGAGGTTACCTTCACTTGTCTTGGGATTTACCATACCCGGCTCACTTGCTCTCACCTCTTCTCAGGTCTTCATGCCTTTCGTCATGTAATTACTCCCATTCGGATAACCTCAAAGTTCAACATTTCTTCTCTTGTCCTGTCCTCCAAGACCAACGTTTCCTCATCCATAACCACCGCACTATCCAGAAACTCAGAAACCTTCCCCAACTCCTTCAACTATTTACGTTCTACCTACTTTTCTTCCAACTGTTGGAATTATAAATTATACATGTAATACTTTACCATCCAATTAACGTGAGCTGATGACCCGTTTGAGCAGTCGCATATCTCGTAAATGAAAAGAGAAGAAAAACAAAATGTTAGAATGAAGAAGAAAAAGGAAAGAATTAAACATTGTTGTCTTACTCAGAAAACTCTAGAAGGTTATTTGATTGAGAGACAATTTTTCTCAAAGTCCTTGAAGTAGGTGAAGGCCCATTTTATCGTGACCAGCTGATTCTTTTTTGCTCACAGGTTTTCCAATCCGGACGTACCTGGGGGGACCATTTTATTCCGCAGGAAGACAATTCTGTATCTCAGTCCAACACTAAATATCAACCCGGACTGGGGTGCTCACAAACTTTGATGTAGTACGATCACATCCTCGTTCAGAGACAGGGACAGAAATCCTATACCGGGTGACTTATTTGTGACCGTCTCCTCCCGCTTTTACATTTATTTAGGTCTCAATCGAGAATTCCTATGCTATTTGGACTTGAGAGTTAGAGAGTCACTGCAGGTGGCAATGTATGGAAACTTGACCTAAGACGGTGATTGTAACATTTAATCACAACACTTTTCAAAACAAAGTTTTCGAAGTCATAACACTATCAAGCCAGAAATCATCAAAATATCTCTTGATAACCTTCAGCTACAAGGAATAACAATCCTTAAGCTTTTTCAAAATTGATAACTCAAGTTACCGGCGATTTTCTTGGCTTCATTCTCCACTGCAGCCAAATCACATTTTAAAACTCTGTTGGCGCACGACTTACTACTACTACACCCGTTATACACGAAGCAATGTTAGTACGTGATTGCTCTGTCAAGTCCTAATTGTCGGATGAAGTTAGTAACTCTTCCAGTCATGCCTTTTCTGCTCGTCCTTGGTGCTCTCTGCGCCACAGCTTCTTAACCACTTCCTCCAAATAGTCTGGATCCTCAATAACATTCTTCGGAGTGTAACCCTCGGTCTTTCACGATTAAAATTAAGAGCATGCTAGAAAGGCACTCTATTGTTCGTAGCTCGTTTCCACATGGGCTCTTCGTTTCTCCTTTTGTATTTGAAGAGGTATGCATGGGAGCAACCGTGGCCTATGGATGCTCAAGTAAGATAGAAATTGAAAGTATTTTTTTCATACAGTATTAATTTTTCAATCTATCTTCCCTCTGCGGTTTCAATGTCGCATTCTCTCCTCCATTGAACAGCGATTTGTTTGCCAATATATTGGATGCTCGATTATTTTAAAAGTTCATATACTATTTTTAAAAACCCGATAATCTATGGGAGGCATTCCCATAATGATGTTATTATAAAACTGTTCCAAATTCCAAACGGTGTAGATTCGTATTTGCCCGTCTATTTTCCCGATGGAACTTCTTAATTCTTTTAATACCAGCCTATGGGGAAATATTGTACTATTGTATTTCTATAGTATTGCTGTGATTCCGTTGAGCACTGTTTTTATGGTCATATTATTACAATCTTTATTATACGTTTTCTCAATGCTTTATGATTCGGGTTTCCCAAAAGGTCAGAAAAATGAACACTGAATGGGAATTTTGAGTGATTGCTGTTTGAATGGTCATTGGCATTAAGATGGATTCAAACTTCCACACTTAGATCCCTTATTGCTCTTTCGTTCGCATTATTTTAAAGATTGTAAGTGGCAGTAAACTTCAGTTTCGTATAATGTTTTTCCAAGAATTCAATCTTCAAGTTAGAGCTAAAGTATTAGGCGTTAACAGGTAGAACCGGGTTTACAAGTTCGGCGCCTACGCCGTCATAAGTCTACCACACCGCCCATTTTTCAATTCTCTCACTGACTCATTATCTTCATACAGAAAAGGTCGGTCCTCCGAGGAGCCTTCAAATTTTCAAAAAAATTGCACAGTACCTTAAGGGCCTCAGGATCGAGTACCCCTATACAGCAGCTCGAATCTAATCGCACCTTCCCTCAGAACCTTCATAGATTTTCTCTGAATTGATATTCTGACATTTCTGACATAGCTCAGCTGCGTCTATCAACAAAGAATCGATAAAACCTGATGTCAAGTTGAATCTAGCACATGCTAAGTTGATATTACTCATCCTTACAACCTTCGCTTTTCCTTCAAACATCATAAAAATTGAAGCTCTTTGAACTTGCAGAAGCGAACTAATAAATTTCTTCCGCGCCAAAATGAATGCGGCGCCAAACCATCCGCACCAAATTGCATCCCACACTACAATTTGGAATTGGTGACGATTTTCAAATATTATAGGTAGCTTTTATATAATTATATGATTCATGTGTCCTCAATCTTGAATTTCGGGGTCCGTCTGATGTCTAGATCTTGTATGGAACCAAAGATTTTGTTAATGTACAGTATATCATATCCGTTCTTTGTACATTGAGATTTTTCCAAAAAGATTAACCAATATTGCTGGTATCCTACCAAGGACAATATTAAGCAGATCATCTGCAAAAACGACATGTTTACCTGTATTGTCTTACAATATTTTAAAGCAGAAGCCCTGAGATGCTGCCTTGGGACATAGCCACCAGTTGAGTTCGTTCCTTAACCTCCATATACCACGATTTGATTGGATAGGTACATATTTATGAGACACGTGAAACATTGTATATCACTCAGAATATAGATTATAGAGCTGTGTCTGATGCAATCGATTGACGATTTGACATCAAATGATACACTGGCTACCACACCGCCTTTTTTTCGCTTTTCCTTCAAGAAAAATCTTTTTCACTTGAAGCTCTTGGGATTGAATTTTGCGATGCATTCAAAAATTAAATCAGCCGTCGTCCTCTCCGTTTGGTGGTTGGCCTAGTGGCCTGTCCGCGGGTTTGAGCTTAGATCTGTACCTTCTGAGAATCCTGATGTGTCTAATAATATTCTTCCTCTCGGTCGTTTCCCTCTTGGGATGTAATTAAGCACAGCTTATGGTGAACGATGTTCTTCCATCCTTATCATGATTGTGTTCTCTCCATTTCTTCCTACATCGTGTCACCTGAAGCAGTTCTGTCAGTCCCTTAGGAGGAAAATTATATAGTAAACATTAAAATCACCCTCGAAATTGATTCATTTCCAGCCCATCTTAGTGCATCTACGCCTGAGCCTTAAGAGCCAATTTTCTGAGACTGAATGAATTTGTAAACTTTTATCTTCATGAAGAAATTATGTTGATCTAGTGGCACAGGAGTGGAGGTGAAGGTGGATGTCAGGATAAATTACATCGCTGATGATTCTTTTGTATCACGCAATTTCGAGTGGCTACTGTTCTTATGCTCTGTGAGTGGCAAAAATTAAAGAAAAATATCCCAAGAAAAAAAAGTTCTTTCTAGCAAACTCCCTCAGGAGCGTCTTCTTGAATAGAGAAGAAGAGAAGTAAAAAAGAGCAAAATTTTATAGGTCATCCCAGAGTTGCTTTAAGAAGACAAGTTCAACAAATATTTTTTGAAAATAAAAAAATACATAATTATGAGTATCACTAAGACATTATCATCCTGTTGGGAGAATTTCAATCTAAAAAAACAAGTGGTCAAACAAAGATGCGCGTTCACATCCTAAAAGATCAGATCCATCACTCTCTGTATGAGGGCGTTTTCTTTCCTCCTGCGTCGTTTCTGTATGCGGATATTTAACAGGTGTACAGAATTTCTTACATCGTAAGGTAAGAAAGTTGACATAAATTTAAAATTCACTCCCCGGAGAAAGTATTGCCGGATAAAGAATAAAAATTAACCTTTTGCATAATACTAACGAATTATATTCGAAATTGAAATCTATACGACCACATCGTTCGCGATAATATTTCGCGAAACAAAATAAATAATCCGCAAACCTTTTTTAATCCAGATCTTTCGTACAGTCCAACTGTGATTCACTGGTTTCGATTGAAATTATATGCATAAAATATAAGGAAGGAACATGTTCTGTAGTACTAAATGAGGACCGGTTTCCAAAATTTATTTCAAATATGTTGTCCGAAATTCCGGTAATTTTCTTCGTCATAAATATCATCATAAGTCCCGTGAGCTAAAATTTTACCAATAAATTTTTATTCTGTTGTTTGGTACATTCACCAAAGACATTTCTTTTATTATACAATAGCAGAGAAATTTCGGTGATTGTACTCGTTGAGTATTGAAGGTCGTACAAAACGTAAGAAAGTACAGCTTATAATGACCTATCAATTTTTCAAGGAAAGATTTGTAAATACAAGATTTATACTTTCTCAAGACAACTACTGTTGGTATTTATTTTCCGGGTGTACATAGGAATAAATTGTTCTCATACGTTGAACTATTACGACTTTATCATCGAGAGAAGAAAATTTTTTCAATCTTTTTGTTGGAAATTTGTTTCATTGTTTAGAACACCAAGATTTTCGCTAGCATACTGCAGTTTCCATAACTCCACGATTGAAAACTGTCTCTCTTCTTGACCTTCTTCCATAGCTTCAACATTGGGGTTTTTTGGAGCCTTTATAGATTTGGGAAACACCAACTCCTGTATACATATAGTTACAGTAACGCAAATGAAGGTTTTCAGACATTGTCTTGATATTGAGAAATTTTCTTGAAAATTCTTCATGGCTGGAGTGGTCAATTTATTCTTTTTGTTTTTTTTTTTCCGTTTTGCTAGGTGGAAAGGAGCCGAAATACTTCAATTGGTTGTAGGAATTGATTTTAGATTTTCTCCAAGAAGAAAACGGAGAATTTTTGGATGGGAAGTAGTGAAGGAGTGGTTTGGTCTTGAACTTCGATAGAAAGATAATACGTCTACAGGCTGGAGCGACAAGTAAAGCCTTGAGCGGCCTATAAATAGAATGAATTCAGCTTTAGTGCTCATAAATAATTAGAATGACCTCTCTGCAAAGTAGAATGAAGGATCAAATTTTCCTTTCTGACTATTCGGAAGGAGGGAGGCTGTGGACGTGCCAGTCCCCCTCCCCGTTTCGATTTTTAGCCTGCGAGCGGGCTGAATTGTTTGTGAAACTTTTGTACAGGTTTGTCATCTTCTGTCGTCGTTTGGCCTCCCTGCGTTGAGTGGGTCCAAAGCTGTTCTCAAATTCACAGTTAATCCGATAAGCGTGGCAGTGGCTGATAAAGCCGATCTATGGCGCAGTAGTTCGTCCGCACGTGTCCCATTGGATTCGATCATGGGGTCCATACTTGGAGATTATTCCGGCGTTGCTCTTTACTGGAGTGCGTCAGAGACTCAATCTTGGCACGATGCCTCCCATACTCTATCTACCATGTAACAAAGGGGCTGACCGCCTTTGCCTCTGATTCCGGCTGTGAGTTTGGCATACAGAAGCTATTCAGGAAATTTTGAGTCACCCATTCTTGTTACATGCCCAAACCAGCATATACTCGGTGGATTGGCACCGTACCTACACGCTTCAGGACCGGGCATTTGACACACATTTGATTCCCAGTATTCATCGCAACTTTTGTTGGTGGAATTTATCGAGCAATTTTAGCCTGCGTATTTTATGGCGTCGAAGAAGATTCAGAGCCGTACAGTGGCTTGGTGAGAACTGGGGCGCGGTACACTGCCAGCTTCGTTTTTATTTTTAGATCCGTGTATTCATGAAATCTCTCCTAGAGCTCAAACATAGCTTCCGTGATTTCTGCAATTAAGAGGCAGTCCGGTGGGACCATGAATTCCCAGACCTCCTCGATGGCATCGTTTCCAATCTTTATTTCTACACCTCACGCTGAGTGATTGGCTTAGGTCCCGTATCTCGTCAGGGGTAGCAAATGTACAGAAATTCTCGTTCTGTTGGGTGATGAAGGGAATATTAATTTATTATTAATAATGAAAGAATTATTAATGATTATAATTAATAAAAAATTTATTGAAAAAATTATTTGTAAAATAAAAAATTTAATCATGTTATTTAATAATTTAATTAATAATAAAGAAATAATAAATATAAATATTTCTATAAAAATTAAAATTAATAATCAATTATTAGAGTTGATAATAAAATTAAATATAATAAATAAATTTAAATTATTAATTAAAATTTTTAATTTTATGAATAAATTATTAACAATAATTAATTAAAATTATATTAAAATCAATTTTAAGAAAATTAATTCATAATTAATTTAAAAAATTAATACTTTATATTTAAGTTACTTAAAAAAAAAAAAAAAAAAAAAAAAATATTTTACCAAGAGGCTCGTTTTATGTTGCGTGCTCGCAGTCAGAGATCGACTATAGTCCCATATATATGCGGAGATTTTCGTTTTTCACAAAAAAGTAGATGTATTTACTAAGAAAGTTGTCTCCTACAACATACTTATGGGGATAAATCAGCTTCAGCCCCGGTTAGGATCAAAGAGGGCAAGAGCTAGTTCTGGTAAACAGGAGAATACAAATAAACCAAGAAACTCTCCTCCCGTTGTGGAGTCTTGGTGAGAAATAAACGCTGGCCCCGCTCCAAGTCAAAAAGAACAAGATCCCTAACATTATCGTTGTGACAGGCGGATGAAGATACGTTCACTTAAAAAACTCTCTTCTATTGTAAATTGACGACAAAAAAACGTTAATCTCAAAAAAGGATTATTTATGAAAAATCTTGTGGTGCTAGGTGAGAAAAGTGAATCTTCCGACGTCCCACTAGACTCACATTCTTTAGCCCGGAATAACAAAAATTCTGGTATACTGTCCCTCCCTCATCTAGACCGAGAGAAAACCTGATTTGTTGCTACGAGTTCACGACGGAAGAGGAATTCTTGTAAATTCACATCGTCTCCTGGAGGACAATGAGAATTTTCGCTCATTTTTCTGATTCAAATATACGCACGCAGGGCAGTAGTCGATCTGTCACCGCGAGCACGCCACAGAAAATCCCAACTTCGATCGACGCCTGAAAAAATGAGGATCTCTGCATGTTTGCCCACGCCGATCGAACATGGATCTGTAGCCGATCTTCATCCCACCCATCATGTGGTACAACGAGAATATTCGCACATTTGCCCGCTTCGATCCAACGCGGGGCTGCAGTTGATCTCTCATCGCGAGTCAAGAACAAGAGACGCGCTTCTCGATGACATTTTCTCCATTGATCGTCTGACACAACGAGAATTTCCGCAAATCTGCTCGCTTATACATATGAAAAACGAAATCTCAGCCGATCACTCACCGTGAGCTAACGACAGAGGACGAATTAGAAACAAAATGAATGACAGAAGGGGTGGAAGAGCTTGCACGTGCAAAGCCTCTTTCTTTCAATAGTTAGAAGGTAAGGAAACCTACACAAAAGAAAAATTCGACCGGACTCATGGAGTCAGCCCCTCAAACGGCTGGAGGACAACAGAACTAGCATAAACTGAAAACTTGGGGGTACAAACCAATACTAACGTAGCCCAAACGATTAAGCCTAATTTGAGGTAATTCTGAGCCATGGATAGGGACTAGCAAAGCATGCCGAGAGAAATGAACACAGTTGCAAATTTCGTAAAACTGTGTTCAATGAAAGTATATTAATAATTGACTGCAAATTTTAAAGGGTCTGGACTAATTATGTCAATTAGGTACTTAATTTAAATATTTTATAATACGAGTTATGATTCGTAACGCAACAATCTCACACCTAATTAAAATTTTCGTTCGGAGCTCTTAATTGCCATTGGTACGTCATAAAAAAGCATCTTAAATGCTCAAGACGTATACAACAATATCAAACAAAAATTTAAAAGTACGTAGAAATAAAAATTTACGAAATGTAATTTTTGCCCAATTCTACGAGGTGCGTATGTCTTTCGAAATCGTGAATTTTCCAGTTATAACAGTCGTTTTAGCGCGTGTAATAAATTTTAACTGCTTGATTAATTGCCTCGAGCAAATTCTCATCCATGAAATAATAATAACGGATATGGGGAAATGATTCTTTTTTTCTCCTTGGATTCATAAAACGCTTCGAGCACTTACGGTGTGCAATTTATCGATATTTCCTCGTATTAGAATTTCAGTTTTCGAGTTTGACAGTCTTTTTTGAGTATTTTTCAGGTGATCAAATAATAGCGAATTTCTGAAATAACAAACGTAAATTACGACCATAATAACTATGCAGAATGTTCCAAAGGAGAGGAAAAGTAAAAAGAGATGATACAGAAAAAAGGAACGAGGGCGGGAGCTTCATATTTTATTCCGGTATTACGACACATGGAGTGGAAAGTTAATTATATTATTTACATCAATCAACTTCCGCTACATTTACATTTATTAGGGCCGTACAAGTCGAACCATGAAGAATACCTTAAAGAGTTGAGATAGCCACAGCGATTGTTTATTCCAAGGGCAAAAATCAAGTCTACATACAATTGCATCTTGTACATTACACATGCGGTTTTAAGTGTAGGTCATTCACGTTAATTATTTGCCGTCATGTCACAGACAGTAGCACTAGATATAATCTGCTGATGGTCTTTGTTACTTATTCGTGTAACGAGGTATAAACATAACCTCAAACGACATTTGTTTGAAATCATGTAAAATTTCACAATACGAAGTCAAGTTAATGCGCTGAGTAGTCAAATTACTTTGAAAAAATTATTCAAAAATCTGTTTCTGTTCTCTTCGGGCAAATTGCGCTTACGATACCTACATAACAATCAAATGGAAAAACAGTGGAACAGATAATGAATAAACGAAACGACGTACTCACATATGTAAGTATGGTAAAAAGTTGCTGTGGGTGGTAATGAAAATGTCACGATTTCTTAGAACTGCTCGACTTCTAGTAAAATAGAAGTAGACAAGGTTACACATGAAATATAGTATTTTAATTTTGAAAATTCGAATAAGATGTAAGTTGGGTATGTGAATTCTTTCGAACACTATTCTAATAAAAGATTGTTAGCGCCCCGTAAGCTGCACCATGAGGAATTATTCCTCAGAAACCACATGATCTTGAACCGAATACGCTTCCCTGAAGGCAGTCAGATTCGACCAGCGCAGAGATCTTTTGTAAAATATAAATATTATAGTAAATGTGGTTTTGTGGACGTCCTACGCCAGAGATTAAAACTTTCCCTACAATCACTTACTCCATTTTTCATAAGATCCTCACCTACTCCATCACCCTCGAAACTCAAAAAAGTTCCTCATTTCAGAGGTTCACTTTTGTAATCTCAATTTTACTCTCAGTAAATTACATTTTCTAACTTTACTGTACCTCCCCTTCTGTCAACGGGCAATTTTTTCATAAGCAATACTAGGGGGAAATGAACTGCGTATAGGCTAAAAAAAGGTGGGTCTAATGGGACCTCGTGGTCTCAGGAGAAGAGCTCCAGCCACGTGAATCGAGAGAGACATGTTCTGAGAGTGGGAAATAAAAAAATGTTCTGGCGGAACCAAATAAAGAAACATCACGTTCCATATATGATGTTATTTTTATTTTCAGGTCATTTCTGCTTTGTGGCGTCATAAATAATAATTCAAATCATGTCTCAGCTCGGGTATTTTGCTCTACAGTCTGCATATTTCTAGTATACCGAATATATGTTCGCCCAGGGTAAGCCTAGCATATACTGTACGTGTTAGGCTGTCTAGCTCACGATGGCTCACTCACTCAGCTCTTTTGCTCCCTTTGTGGATTAATATAAGTCTACTGTATGTCGGGCGAGCTAGTCCCCTTTTTGGATTAAGAGAAGAACTGTTCTGATTGATGCAAGTCAACTCTGACGAACTAAGTCGATACATATTTCGAATCGTCATCGATTTCAATATATCGATTTATCGATCCTAACAGCTCTCTCTCTCCCTTTCATGACGTCACGGATGGCGTCATTGGGTATTTGTGATGTCATCAGCATCCATGACGTCATTAACTCGGGCTCTCTCTCTCTATCTCTCTGTGGAAAAATTTTTCAAATCCCAACCCAAAATTTGTGTGACGTTACAGAAGCAAATTTGAAATTTTGCGACAAGTCCTAACCTCGGTTGCAGAATACTCAAAGCGTAATCGAAAAGACGGATCGCAATGACCGCAGATAACAGAAGAAGACGCGAGATCTTTTCGGTTAACAAACCATCATCGGGCAAAGTTGGAACGCCACTGACCCAGATGTGACTCGTAAAACAGAATACCAACGAGATCAAGATTGAACAAAAGTTCTTCGCTCAAAAAAGCCCTGCTCGAACCCAACCCCGTTCCCCCTCCTCTACGAGTAGCCTAAGGTGCACAAGTGGAGTACTCCTATGCGGCCTGTCGTGTCCTACGTCTCCTCCCCCGTCTATCTTCTGGCCAAATTTTTGGATCGTTGGTTCGAAACTCGAATCGAGTGAGTCCCCTTACTCCATTAAAAATTTGGTTTCTCTGGCCGAGAGATTCAAAAATGATTCTCTACTTCCGGGTATAAGCCTCTGCTCATTTGATGTAATCGGCCTTTTTCCCAATATACCAAGCGCCCATAATATGCCGTATGTGGGTGACCTACTTGTCAAGTTCAATACTCCCCATAATGAGTCACAAGAATTTTTTAACCTTCTTAATGTGTGCTGGCCACCTAACTTCTGTAAGTTCAATGGGAAATTTTACAAGTTCCCTGAGGAGGTAGGCATACCCATCGGCTCTCCTTTGGGCTCGCTCGTTTCGGAGATATTCATGTCCAGATTTGAGGTTGACTTGTTTTCGTCGGGCCAAGTGTTACTGAGTCACATCCATTACTGGCACCGATAAGTGGACGATATATTATGAGCGTGGACAGATCCTCCAGAACTCCTTGGTGAGTTTCTCAAACATCTGAATAAAATGTATCCCTCCATAAAGTTCACTATAGAAATTGGAGGTTCTTCCATAAACTTTCTGGATCTCACTATTTCTGAAAGAGATGAGAACCATGATTTTGCTATATTCAGAAAGGATACTTCAACCGATAAAGTTGTCCACGGATCGTCCTTCTGTCCATTTTCTCATAAGATCGCTGCCTTTAATAGTTATATTCATCGACTGACCAGCAATTCCGCTGAAGGAGCTTGCGACCATTAAGCACTTGGCCACTGTGAATGAGGTCGACTTGGACTCTGACCGTATGGTCTGTAAAAAGCTTACGAGGAAGGGCCTTGATTCCACCTCCTCCCTCCCCCGCGATCTGAGTCGTAATAATGATGATAAAAAACTACGTTAGATCAAGCTCCCGTATTTGGCTGAATTTTCATCCAAGCTGACTCGTGTCCTCCACCCCTTTGGCTTCAGGCCTGCCTTCTATAACCTCACTACGGTGAAGGGTTTGTTTGTTATGCTAAAGGACTCCATCCCGCGGGGGAGAGGAGTAAAGTGTACAGATTGGAATGCAAGGACCGTAACGGCGTATACATAGGTGAGACGGGTCGCCAGCTTGGAATTTGAGGAGAAGAACACCTTAAAGCCTGAAGACAAGGAAATTTAGGTGGTTCGGCCTTTGCGGACCACCTTATCTCCAGTGATCATGGTTTCAAGGAAGAGTCACATACCCTCCTTCACAAAGAGAGCTCCTATTTTAAGCGTACTGCGCTGGAAAATATCGAAATAGTGCGTCATCTGAACAGTGACGATGTTACCGTACTCAACAGGTATTTTCCCGACAAAGGTTTAGTTGAATTCGTCTACGAGCTTGAGTCACCTCGCAAAGGCTTGCTCGTTCAATCTTGATCTTGTTGGTATTCTGTTTTACACGTTGCATCCGGGGTAGTGGCGTTCTAACTTTGCCTGATGATGGTTTGTTAACTGAAAGATCTCGCATCTTCTTCTGTTTATCTGCGGTCATTGCAATCTGTCTTCTCAATTACTCTTTGAGTATTCTGTAATTATATGTCGAGCCGTAACATATTGGACCGTGTTAATCCTAACCTCAGGTTTGTTCGACCGTGCGGACGCAAATTTGAAATTTTGCAGCTGAGTAAAATTCTACCTGTCCAAACTTAAGGCTTGTACAGCTGTAGGGACGGACGTAATATTTGAAATCAGGGCAAGAATGAGAGCAAAGATATGAAACCAAAAAACTGCTCTGGTAAAGCCAAATAAATAAAGATCATGTTTCATGTTGACTAAGCTACGGAGAGGGAGGAAAGTGTGAGGCTTTTCCAGTAATCCATATTGCATACCTATTCTTCTACATCAGTGTTTCTCAACCGGTGTGCCACGGCACATCACTATGCCGCAAGCCCGCCTCAGGTGTGCCGCAAAAGTTTTATGAAAAACATAAATCAACATGAACTAAAAAAGAATTGTCATTTTTTTTTTCAATAACTTGACAAATTAATGTTATTACTTTAACTAAATAAATTGAAAACATTTTATTATCATAAATAAATATATTTAATTTCCAATTAAAAAATTGTATACAATAATACGGTAATTATTTTGATTCTTAGTACAAATTAAAATTTTTTAATTTAATTTATTAATTTAACTAAGAAAATAAATTTAAATAATTACAATATTAATATCTTTAGGGATAATAGAATGATTCAATAAAAATTTTTAATTTGTTACCTCTATGTTGAATTATTAGAACTATATTAAAAGAATTTATATAATTCAATCTGTAATTCTATTCAATTGATTGGGGATACAATCTATTTTAATATTTATTGATGGTAATGTTCATGAATGAATTATATTATATAGAATACCCCGACGATATTATTTTCTCTGATTTTATTTCATTTCAAAATAATTTATTAACAATAAATTATAAAATAAAAAATTCCATTAATAATATATAATTTAAAAATAATTTCATATTTGAAAAATAAAATATTAAATTAATTGAATAAATTAAATTTTTAATAATGATTAATGTTCGAAATTAATTAAGAATAGAAATTTAAAATAAAGCTGATCGCTATTAATTTCATAATAAATTTAAAAATCAAACTTTTCAAAAGAATTTAAAAATTAAATTTCAAATTTAAAAATTAATATTCTTTATAATATAAGAATCATAATACTTAAAAATAATGAAATAATTAGATTTATTAATGATATCAAAAAAACCCAATTTAAATAAAATTGAATAAAATATTTTATTAAAAAATAAATTGGAATATTCATTTGAATTATACATGAATACAAATTGAAATAAAATTAATTAATTGTGTATTTTCTATTTGATTTAATTATTATAAATTAAATTCATAATTTATTTAATTATAATTATTTTTATTTTAATTATAATCAAAATATTAACTATTAATTTTCTTTTATAATAATTCATTAATTTTATTAAATTCATTTTTTAAACATTTTTATTAGATAATTTTTAAAATTTAAATTGAATATTTTATTGATGAAATTACTTGGAAAAGTAATCATAAGCCCTATCTGACCAATGTGTTCCAATTTTTGAATGATGTCCGTTCCAGTTATAATTACTTAAACTTGAGTCCAAACCTGCAGTCACTGTCATAAAAATTAAGAACTTCCTGTGACTTGGCCACAAATACAGATAATATTTCATGTTTTTTCATAAATTTTGGAATTAGAAGAGCCCGGAGGGTTGTCAGTAAATACGGGAAGCATCCAGACTTTTTTGCGTATATTGGTGGAAAAATTTCTTTGAGTCCCGGTGGAAGATCAAAGCTCTTGTTTCTTGTGACTGTAGTACAGAGAAAGAAGGATGAGGCCTCATATAGCCATCTTGTAGGCCACAAATTCTGAAATTAGGAGGAGAAAATCTGTAGAGACATGAAAATGTCAAAATGTACAAAAATTTTCAATATACAATTTGGAGTTCTGGAAATGCTGTGCCGCAGTGATATCATCTCACGGAAAAATATGCCGCAATAGAAGAAAGGTTGAGAAACACTGACCTACATGTTATCAATCTGGTTAAGTTTCTTGATCTAATGGCAAACTCCCTGGAATGAAGATAAGTATATAACCCAGCAACTCCTGTAAGATCAATGCTAAGAAACACTAATAACACATACCAGACTAGGTATGCGATAGGGAATACTGTCAAGGCCTTATATGTAGTAGTGTCCCCCATTTGGTACACCTTGTGACTTGGTACACTTGGTATCAAGTCAATTGGTGGTCGCTTCTGGTCACAATTGGTCGCTTTTTCTTACTAAAAACGGCCAACGTTGAGCAAAAATGACCATCAATTTCAACCAAAAACAACCAATTTTGACCAAAATTGACCACTAATGGACTTGGTACTGAGTATACAGAGTCACAAGGTGTACCCTATGGGGGACATTACTACTCTTATATTGTCTATTAGGTTGACTAGTTCCCAACCTAGTGTAAAAGTCCCAAATTAGAATAAGGCGCTTGCGCGGAAGCTTTAATAGCCTAAAAACATGCCGGCTGACTGGACTTCTTCTAATTAAACATCCCGCCAGGAAACTATCACCCTCTTGCGTCTCCAAATCAGTCACATCACCACCTTCTTACATATTTATTTTCTGCTGCCTCATGTACAGTCAGGACAACAACTTTTTCTGTACCTTGCTTTTAAACGTGTAAGCCTATCTCACTTTGTTCTCTTACTCCTTACTTCTGCCCTCTGTAACAATTCCAACACTGCTTGTTCTACACTTATTTCTAATGATCCTTGATTCTTCCTTTTTTCCACAAGTAATTCACCATAACCTACTGAGCTAACAACCCTTTATGTATGTAGTTGTGAAACACATAAAAAGGAAAAAAAAACATTGTAACAAGTTTGCAAATAATTTGAACAGTGTTTCGCAACCCAGATGTCACTTCAAAAGGGTATCTTATAGAAACAAGAAAGAGGAATACTCTTTCTTGTTTAGTATGGATAGCCGTAACTTAAAGGAAGAATACTCTTTCTTGTTTAGTATGGATAGCCGTAACTTAAAGGAACGGATTCGTTTAGTTTAGTATCTTATAGAGTTAGATACAGAAACCAAACATGGTCATGCTTCAATTGACCTAGGTTACTCAAAATTCTCACATAGGGAGAGTTTTAGTTCATTTTTTTTTTCGTGTTATTTAGATACCAGGTGAATTACCTGGGGCCAAAGGCATACGTCAAGATTAGTATGCAAATCCACTCATTCCTCTCTCATAAGTCGCAATTCGCTCTTTTCATTTAGTAAGCAAATCATGTCAAAACACCCGCTCGACCGATAACCCTTATCGATCATTCGTTGGGTACTTCTTGCCCTTACTCGTCCGGTAGCACTTCAGTGGGTGAAGCACCTGCCAACACGCAAAGTTTATTCTTGGATCCAACGTGGCAAGCATTGAGTCTTTGTTGAGGAAGAAATGATCTATACAGCGTGTTTGATGCAAAGAGTCTTCTTCTTGTGTCCCAAAACTCCAGACTGTAGTTGACGGTCCGTCGGCCTGAAATACTGAGCAAGCGGGTATAAATATCCATTTCCGTAACACGAGCCACAGGTAGAGAAACATTAAAAACCCTCGCATTTATTACGTCAGCAAACATTACTCATCTTCTGTCTGACTCATAAAGATTTCTGGAAGGAATTGATATGTGAAGGCCTGCTACCAAGCGATGTGATTCTCATCTTTACATAATCTGAGATGCTCTCTTCTCCACAAAAATCCTCATTCGTTATGTTCAGTACGAATGGAAATCTTTTCCAGCTTCAAAAATTTTTCATCTACCTCTGATTAAATTGTACGCTCCTTGTGCACTCTCCAAAACCACTACACGAGGAAAAGAACGATGAGCGTATATTGAGAATAGCGGTACAAATTCGGATTTGTAGAACACGTACAACTACAGTTTTAAAACGACACTCGATATCCATTCATGAAAGAATTCCGGTAGTATTGTAATGTATCTGCTTATTACTCTTTTTCGACTTCTCATTGCGAACACTGCAATGCACGCTTCGTATAAACCACTATTGATTAAGCGTAACGCTTCTTATGTAAACGATTAGAGAGATTTTTTAAAAGTATATCATTTACATGTAGTACTAGATTGAAATTATAGAAGTCTGCGCTCATTAATCTTCCCAAGTAATTTCGATCAAATCGTCTTAACATTGTGATCCACAGAGTCTCAGTTGGATGATTTTCACAATTTACACGATAGAAACCAAACTCTCGTCCGTCGTTCAGTCGATTTATAGTAGACTCGTAAAACTCCGTGAAGGTATCGTAAAACGTGAAAAGACTAGAAACCCACTATTTTTATGAATTTATAATATTTACCATAATATCCTCTTTCTTTTTGTTCACATATTAATTATTTCATAACGTATGTCTGCGAACTAAAAAAAAAAACTCTTACTTTTCGTATGGAACGTGAGGACTTTTAAAATCACGAAAAACAACGTTACCACGCACAGACAGAAGCGGTGTAATTATACCGTGTAAATTTTGAATTCCAACATCTTTATTTCCGGTGGAGGATGAGCCTATAACACTGTACCTAGATCGTGAAAAAACCTGCTTCTATAAAACGAGCAATATTTTTATCCGTCAAAATGTAGTACAAAACTCGGAAACAGGAATTGAAATCTCAGTCTTGCAGCTAAACTCAGTGTAATTATAAGCTAACAATATGCCGCGCCGGTGCAGAATACGAATAAGAGACCGTATATAGGTACATGATAAGTTACAACTAAGAGAAATTAACGTCTATAATTTCAACATACCGGAGTGCGAAAACAGTTAAACGCGTCCGTAGGCCTCGAACTCTTGTTTTATTCTTCCCGTAAGACCTACGAGAACGAAAAATATCCTCATACTATGGACAATGAAGACGAATAAAATTATTGCCACATTTCGATGTCGTCTTGGTATTCCATGAACTCATAATTTGTTAGGATCCTCTGTGATCAGATCCTCCTTTCACTCACACATCCCTGTCCATGATGCTCTTCTATAAATAATCGGTCTACGAGACTATTCAAAGCTTTTGAGAAACGTTTGAGAATTGAAACTGTTGCTTGTAACCAGTACGTGCTGACCCGGCCAGAGAAGGCCCGCGAAGGTTTTATGGGGCCCGCAAGAATATTCTCGAAAGTTTGACCATGAGAGTCAGGGAGGCCGGACGAGCCGGTTACCTGGCCTAAAGATGTAATCCAGCACGACACTAGCAAATACATATTCCTAATTGGAGAAGCGTCTGCGGTGTCATTTGCCACAAAATTTCAAAAGGGCCCGTAAATAGCACAGATTGAAAAATAGGCGTTTGCGGTGTCATTTGTCACAAAATCGCAAAAAGTCCCACAAATAGTCCCGCAAATAGCACGGATTAAAAAAGAGGCGTTTGTGGTACCACTTGCTACGAAATCGCGAATAGTCCTGCAAATAGCACAGATTAAGAAAGAGGCGTTTGCGGTGTCATTTGCCAAGAAATCTCAAATACTCCCGCAAATAGCACAGATTAAAAAAGAGGCGTTTGTGGTATCATTTGCCACAAAATCGCAAAAGGTCCCGCAAATAGTCAAAACCACAAAAGAGGCTTTTGCGGTGTCATTTGCGGTAAGAGCCCAGATGATTCCGCAAACAGTCCTAATTGGAAGAAAGATGTTTGCGGTGTCATTTGCCACAAAATCGCAAAAGGTCTCGCAAATAGTCCATATTGGAAAGGAGGGGAATGCGGTGTCACTAGCTCCAAAATTGTAGATAATCTCACAAATAGCACAGATTAAAAAAGGGGCGTTTGTGGTGTCTTCTGCGTTGAGAGCGCAAACAGTCCCGAAAAAAGTTCAAATCAGAAGAGACGCGTTTGCAATGTCATTTTCCACAAAACTGCAAAAGGTCCCGCAAATAATCCAAATTGGAAAAAAGGCGTTTTCACGAATTCGCAAATGGTCCCGCAAACAGCCCGGCTAATCAGAAAAAAAGCGTTTGCACTGTCATTTGTCACAAAATCGCTAATTGCCCCGCAAATAGCAGTATCGTGCTGGCCCGGCTGGGGATACCCGGCCGGACGAGACCTGTGAAGGTTTTACAGGGCTTGCGAGAAAATTCTTGGAAGTTTGACCATGAGAATTTGAGGGGCCTGACGAGCTTGTTACTCGGCCCGCCAAGGTCCATGAAGTGCTCCAACAATGTGGGGCTACAGAGAACAAGAATTTTGATTTCCCTGGCTACGTCAAAGAAGTCAAGAGTGTCATTAATAATTGTGCGGTTATTATTCGAACCCCAGCTATGGAAAAAGCTCTCCTTGTTCCCAACCCTACGCCTCCTCTTCTTTATGGGTGTGATTTTTTGGCCCGACAAAAAATGCGGAAGGAACGACAAAATGATATCCGTTTGCGCCATTTCAAAGTGTGGAACACCAAAATAAACGGTGGACGGGAAATAAAAGTGAAACCCGGGAAATATGAGGATAGAACAACATTCATATATTTTAAAAACGAGAAAAAAAATAGCAAATGCCAAAATGAACATTGATACGCGAATGTTTACAATTGTAATTGTGTAGTAGGCGAGGTACTGAAGTAGAGGCAGTTGATAGAAGCGGTATCTCTTGATTCCGACCAATGACGAATTAATTTCCGAATATTATTTAAAAATTGCCCAACTGGCAGACGTTCCCGAAGAGTGTGAGAACTTTTAATTACTCTATCCGTCCCCTCAGTACCGTTGTTAACGCTAGGGTAGCCCAGCGCTGCGCCTTCGAGCAACTGCGAGTTCTTCTCCAACCAATTGTCGTTGAAGTACTTTACAAATTGAGGCATACGCGGCTTCCATTTTTTGAGAAAGAGATTAGATGCGGCACTGAAAATTTGGAATTGTCGCTATTTTGACATCATATGACGTATACATGTTGTCGTCATTTTCAAAAGAAAAAGGCGTTCTGTCAAACTTTTATAACAACGAAAATATGTCGTTCTTCGATGGCGATCAATTTATTTTTTCCCCTTCTTTATGGGTTGCCTAAAGTACACAAAACGAACACCCCGATGTGGCCTGTGGTCTCTTTCGTTTCCTCCCCCACTTACCTCCTTGCCAAATTCCTGGACCGTTGGTTCAAAAACCGTGTGTTGAATATGAGTCTCCCCATTCGGTTTTGAATTCGGTGTCCTTGGTTGATGCTCTCAAGGATGTAAAACTGCCTCCGGGCGCGACCCTTTGTTCGTTTCATGTCGTGGGTCTGTTCCCAAATATCCCTAAAGCTGCCACCATGCAGCGTATGGGCCAGTTACTGTTCAACTCCAATATCCCTCATAATGAATCCCAAGAATTCTTCAATCTCTTAAATATCTGTTGGTCCTGGAATTTTTGCAAATTCGAAGGCAAATTTTTCGATTTCCCTGATGAAATAGGGGTCCCTATTGGATCACCTTTGGGTTCCCTCATCTCCGAAGTATTCATGTTGCAGTTTGAACTTGACCTCTTCTCCTCGGGCCAGGTTTTACTCAATTATATACACTACTGGCACAGGTACGTTGATGACGTTCTTTGTACGTGGACTGGTCATCCAGATCTTTTTTGTGTGTTTTTGAGGTATCTCAATCCATTATACCCTTCCATAAAATTTACCTTGGAAGTTGGTGGCTCAACGATCAACGTTTTGGATTTGTCCATGAGTTTGGAATATACAGAGAAGATACTAAAACTGTTGTTTTAGTCCGCGGAGCGTCATTCTGTCCTGTTGCTCATAAGTTAGCAGCTATCAACAATTTAGTCCACAGATTGACACGCTTTCCTTTGAGTCAGGCTGCTTTCAAAAAAGAGTTGGGGACTGTAAAACACCTGGCAATGTTGATGTTGAGGTGATGGTTCGGAGGAAAATTACGAGGAAGAGCCTTGATTTCACCACCTCCCTCTCCCAAGACTTGATCTGTGATCGGAGATTGCATTGGATCAGTCTCCCTTTTCTCGGGAGGTTCTCCACCGAATTCGGTCGGGCCCTTCGCCCGTTCGGTTTCAGACCAGTTTATTAAAACCCCACTACCGTCAAAGGGTTATTCGTTAAGTTAAAGGACTGTGTGCCTGCGGATGAAAGGAGTGGTGTCTCTAAATTGGAATGCAGGGATTGTAGAACCGGCCGCCAGATAAAGGTGAGATTAGACGAACACCTAAAGGCCTGGAAAAAGGGACGTTTGGGAGAATCAGCATTTGCCGATCACTTGGTCAACAGCGGTCATAGCTTCTGTGAGGGATCCGCAAGTCTCCTCCATAAGGAGAATTCATACTTTAAACGGATTGCCCACGAGCACATACAATACTGATGATATTACTGTGCTAAACACGTACATTCCGGAAGATGGCTTGATTGAACTCGTCTATGACTCACGTTATGAACCCTCGTTTGATTAACCTTAATGATCCGAGGTTTCTTCTCCATTCTTGTAAGTTGCTTTCATTTCAGTCCCGATGATGGTTTATTAACTGAAAGCGCTCGGCTTTATTTATTTTCTGCGGTGTTTGTAGTTTTTACTCCCCTTCAGAGTGGAAATTTTCCCAAGTCTCCCTCCAATCATATATAGCTTAGAGGTCGAAATTTTTCCAACTCCGCCCTCTCCATGACGTCATCAACCTTTTGATTGCACCAACCTTGGACCGCTCGCGCTCGCGGACGAAAATTTCCTGAGAGTACCCCCCACAAAAGGGATAGCGGGTTCTCCGCTAAAAAAATATATGATAAAAGTTACATTACACGTTCATGTCCCATCTCTCAACAAACCTTTTATTGAGCACTGAAGCATCTGGCAGAGCGAGTGAGCTCCTCAATTGACCAATAAAATGTGAGCTATAGAATCGATTATATTCGATGTATCT
This sequence comes from Aspidiotus rigidus, assembly GCA_035079385.1. Classification (NCBI taxonomy): domain Eukaryota; kingdom Metazoa; phylum Arthropoda; class Insecta; order Hemiptera; family Diaspididae; genus Aspidiotus; species Aspidiotus rigidus. The sequence continues at coordinate 14,686,399 of JAVHKY010000054.1, read as the reverse complement.
ATATAGTTGATATGTAAAACTGCGGACATAGGTCCCAATGTAGTGAAAATGAAAATTTTTCCAAGTTCTTATGACGTCATCGACTCTATTGCACCACGAACGGAGATGAACGAGCGGAAAAAGTGAACCACTTACTTTAATAAATAGTATACCAGACTTACATCTATACTGAGCTAAGAATGTGAGCCCGTGAGCCACTTAGTCTAATATCGCCCGTCTAGATTCGAAACCTCGTAACTCAAATTTTCATCAAAAATGATTGTGGGCCTTTCTCACAATGCGCTACACCCAGCAGCACCCGAATATCCAAAAATAATTTTTTTAAATAAAAATTGGAGTTACGAGGTTTTGAATCTAGACGGGCGATATGCAGTATACTAAGAGTTAGTCATACGATTACTATAAACTAAGAACCGCTCGTTCCCCCATCAATTTACCGATGAAATGGAAGTTGATAAGTTAATAACATTAAATCTCGCTATAGTCAAAATTGGACTTCTACTACTTTGGGACCTACATTTTACTACACATTCACGATCTGATGACGTCATAGGAACTCGGAAAATTCCTGAGAACCTTCGTCTTTACTGGCACTCCACTCCCCCATTGGAAATCTGCGAGTCCAAGTTGGCTCTATCCAAACATACATATAAAAAGAAAGTCAAGATTACCTTTATTTATTGGGCTCCTCCACAAAGTTTTTCTATATATGGCAGATAGTAAAAATCCTCCAAAACATTTACTTTTATTCGAAAGTAACTACTCATAAGTATCATGTTGTACACAACCCATCTTCCCATTACGTTTACCTCATTAGACTCCATGACCTATTGACATAACATCCGAATAATAAATCATCAACATGTTATTACATGAAGCTGAAACTTGGAATGCCAGCTTCACACCATACTTCCCTATCAAAGTATGTGCCTCGGTAAAGATATCTGTAGTAGCGTGAGGAAGAATTAGGCCCGAAATTCGTACGAATACATAAAATAGATTCGTCGAGTGCATTACTTTGGAGGACTAATAATCAAATGTGATCATCTGATGTGAAGTTATCGGTAATTACGTATTACTGTTAAAATGAATCTTTCAGCGAATATTTTGTCCAACACGCGGCGGTTGGAGAACAAAAAGGTTTGAATTATAGGTCAATGATAACTGCTACAACGCAAAATTTTTACGAAAACTTCCAGCTACGTTTTTTGGATTTCTACGACTGTCTATCATTTAATTACTGTGAAGCTCATTTGAAACATCGATAAGTCATTAGTTCAAGTTCGAAGTATAGTTGTTGACACTGTATTTAAACCTTGTGGTGCGTCCATCTAAGTAGTCTTTCAAAAACACAAAATCATGCATGTGTATTTGAAATTTCCAAAATTCATTTATTACCAATAGATTTGCAGCTTGCTTATACTTGGTCCAATGAGTCATTAATGGACAATTGCGGATTATAAAGGCCGAAAGTAATACGAAATATGATAGCGGACCCGAAAAAAGAAAGAAAAAATACATAGAAATCGATTATAAACTTTCCATGTCCGAATTTTCAAATTAAACAGAAGTTTCAGATTCTAGACAACGGCATCGGGAGAAAACGAGGAGTTTAAGGACACTCTACAACCATTGGAAGCTAGTAGAAAATTTACTTTGGTAGACATAAAACTTTCGTTTACATCTGTCCACAGTGTACAGATCTGCAAAGTACTCGACTCTTTACAATTCAGTTGTGGAGTTTTACAGTGCTTTAAATTCAGTTTCATGGCCACCGGAGTATGAGGCCCACTTCATAAAATAAATGAAATAAAATCTACTGAAAAAGTAGGAAGGGATTGAAAAAATCAACTTTTCTTCATTATGAACTGTTGCTCACGGTTGCCTTCTTGCGTTTGTTTTATGTGTATAATTTACACGAAATACTTGCATAATTTATCAAAATGAACCGTTATTTGAATTACTTCAATCAAAATCCATACGAAAAACGGATATATTCCGATGCAATTTATTTTCATCGAAACTTACTTCGCTATAAAATTTTTTCAAGCTTCTCAAATACCTTCTAATAAATTTAATACGTGCTCTGGACACGAACTGTCATTACTGTATTTTTTTTTAATGGTACATATTTCTGAGTACAACGTGCCTTTCAGCGTCGTCCTACAAGAAGCAAATCCAGACGCGATCTGTATAATGGACTCTCTTGTTCCAAAGTTAGGAAAAACTATTAAGCAGATCGTACATTGTGTTTAAAATTCCGCTCACTCCCTTTTCGCACATCTCTTACGAAATTAAACGAAATAAAACACGCACAGAAAAACTAATGATAATAAAAATGGGACAGAGATAGCTAACGTAAAAGAATTCTTAATTATCGTGTACTCCGCTTCTTACTGTGGATGACAAAATCTTTATGTTGTTAACTCGGAGTGAAAAAAAAAAGTGAAAAATTGTGTGTACACGCATAAAGTTATTTTTATAGTATGTATTATTTTACATGAATTTTTCCAATAAATTGGTATAAAGTCCAGCATATTTAGTGTGTTGTCAAAACGTCAGTAAGGCATTCTTTCTTCCAAAGAGAAGTAAATAGGAGATTAAAGGATATGCCTATACATTTTCTCTACAACATGACAGCATGTAATTTTGAATCCGTTGGCTCGGTGGTCTGAATGCTTCCCGCAGAGAGATCTGGCCGGAGCCGACGCGACGCCACAATCATTTCAGTAACCATCTTTGAAAACTACGCGCCGATCTTTTCGTACGGTACCCCAGTATGGGCCCACTCAATGAAGATACCCTACAGAAGGAGAGAGATGGTAGATATCCAAAGAAGAGCTGCGCTAAAGTGTGTTAGTTCACCACCACTGGCGGTGGTATTCAAAGCAAAAAGAAAGACAACGACCGATCAAGAAGCTTGACGGGTCCAGCAGGAGGCCAGGCGCTCCTCGCTTGAGATATGGAAAGCAGGAATTGCCCAGAGCGAGCTGGGTAAATGGACACTCGTGCGTTATTACGCGACCTTGATCAGTGCATGAACCGAGACCATGGTCAGCTGAACTTTCACCTGACGCAGGTGTTAAACGGTCACGACTAGGTCAACAAATACCTTCATGAGAAGTAAGTTGGCCAGGCAAAGAGTTCTCACTGCAACTAAGGGCGGCGGGCGGGATGATGGACCGCAGCATACCTCATTTGAGCGTGAGGCGTGGAGGCGTGAGCGGGGCAAGCTAAACCACGCTCGCTCCGAGTAGTGTGGTGGCCATCATGCTAGGTTCCGAAGAAGCATGGAATCAGGAATGGAATAGGCAAATGAAGAACCACGCCATGGTATACTCAACATTTGTGTACCATCCACCAGGGATGTCCAGCTAAAGCCAGCCAAACGTAAGCCAAAAGCTTAAGCCCATGTTGTGACCGTTTTTGCGGAAGCTAAAAGTCAGCTAATGAAATGCGTCCTGTTTGGCTGTCAGCCCAAAGTCAGCCAATCATCAAAAAATTGGATATCGGCTTTGGAACGATATAAAGCGACTCCGGAACGTTATCAAGCGACTCCGGAACGATATCAAGCGATTCCGGAACGATAAATGAATAAGCTATTAGCCAATGGTAAGTCAGCCAATGAAATTGAGAACCATTGGCTTTCAATTTAAGCCAATGCGAGGAAAGAGCTGAAAGCCATAAGCTAAGTTTAAGTCAATGATGATTGGCTGGACTTCCTTGCCATCCACATCCAGATGTGCTCGGAGAACAGGAAGATTAATTGAGCCTCGAAAATGAAGAAGAAGAGACTCCAGCAGCAATCTAAATATGCGTCAGCAGAGCATGCTTGTTCTGCAGATCAACTCAGAAATTGAAGCTGATGAGGAAATAGAAAATACATGAATATTAATTTTTAATTACGTACATAATTTATTTCAATATCAGATTCAAAATTGCAATAAGGAACATCTAAAATTTCTATTTCTTTTTCAACCATTCTAGATAGAAGACTCAAGTGAGCAATAATATTTATCATTAGTTTACTGTATTTTTCCCTTTTATCTTCAGGTATCAATGTTGAATTTTATCAGACAGAGGATCCATTATTAAGGTTTCATAATTTGAACTTGTTCTATAGCAACAGGATCTTTAAAATGTGGTATAATATTTTCAAAATCAAATTCATCTTTATCAACAAAACAGGGCTTGCATAATAACAGTTATTTTTCGGTTAACCGTTATAACCGAAATGAAAATACCAATTTTGACCGATTGACCGTTAACCGTTATAATTCACGAGCGATCTTAACCGATTGACCGTTAACCGTTATTTTTTCTGTTATAACTGTTATTTGACCAAAATAAATTTGAAGCGACAGAAAAAAAATTGGTAAAAAAAAAGAAAAAAATTTTTCCAGTTGATTCTTCGGAGTTTGGACCTAAGAAATGTACAGGAAGGAAACCGCGTTTTGAGATTCCTCAAAGACTATTAAAGATAGAAACTTGATATTGAACAATGAAAATGTCGAGGTGGATACTTTTCATTTAAAAAAAAAAAAAAAAAAACAGTAAGAGAATCGGTGCAGTAGAAGTCGAGATCGAACTGTCAAAAGACCTGTGTTTTTCTATGAAAATATGTCCCATAAGAAATATGTAGGGAGGGAATCGCGTTTCGAGATTTCTCAAAGACTATTGAAGATAGAAACTTGATATTTAACACTGCAAATGTCGAGGTGAATACCTTTTCATGAAAAGAAAAACCAGTCAGAGAATCGCTTCAGTAGAAGTCGAAATCGAACAGTCAAAAGATTTTGGAGTTGATTTTAAATCAAAGAAAAAAAAAAAAAAAAAAAAAAAAAAGTTTTAAATAATATATAGATACGTCATAATTAGAGCCCGGATTTTTCGGAGTTAAAAACAGCAAAATTCGGAACTAGAATGAGAATTTTCGGCATTACTCGGATTTATTAAAATAATTAGGCATTAAAAAATTGGGAAAAAAATTTATACAGTAGGTAAATATGTATCAAAATTTTTACATCGAAAAAGAGAAAAAAAATCTAAATAGTTAGTTGATCTGAACATAAAGAATTATAAAAATTTCACGTTATGCTGCACTAGCATGTTAGATTTTGTCTTTTTTTATTTTCTGGTTGGTTCACGCTTCAATTAGAGCACAAGATATTGTGAAGTTACAACTATATAGGCAGTAAAGAAATTTTTTCGATTCATATTTATTTAAATTTTTGTGTCTCAAATCACAGAATTTTGTATAAAAAATAACTCTTTCTACAAATTATAGGTTTTTGGAAGATTTCGGATTTTATCCCCTTTTTCGGAGTTTTTCGGAGAAATAAAACTTTTTTCCTGGGCTCAGAATACCATGAAATGAACTTCTATTTGATTTTCAGAAATTTGCCCTTTAAGGAAATTATGCGACAAAAACCAGGGAATCCGGGCTCTAGTCATAATGTTCAATGTTTTTTCTATTAAATTTTTGTTTTCTGAATTCAAAAATATACAAAATCTAGAATTACTTGAAACTAAGGTTTTTTTTTAATTTCCATCTTCTGTGATAAATTCTAATTTTATTTTGAAGAGAATGAATTTGCTAACTCATTCAGCTATTCCCTAATCAATCATCATCATTTCATACATCATATTTTTGAAAAGTTTGCAAACTAAAACCAGGGCCTGACTAAACTAGGTCTAGAAGGGAACTGTTCAAACTTTCAAAGTGTTCAAACTCTGAAGTTTGAACTTTCAACTTTTGAAGTAGCCTAAAGACTAATGAGTAATGAGACATTAACAAGAAGAAAACTAGAAATAAGAAAAGTAGAAAACAAAGAAAAAAATATTTGCAATCTGTGAATTTGGAGACTGATGGAGAGTGATGAGTCACGAGATTATCGAGTTTGTCCACTATCTAGTATCTAGAGGTACTGAGGTAGTAATAATATTGAATTATTTTCTAAATTATGTGATTTTTTGATGCATATGTGTTGTGTTTACGCATTTTAACCGTTATAACCTAAAAATATATATTTTTTAATGGTTATAGCGGTTATATTGGTTATAACAGTTAACCGTTATAACCGTTATATTTTCCCACATTTTGACAGATAACCGATAACCGAAAAAATTTGGGAGGTCATTTGACCGATAACCGTTAACCGTTAAAAAAATTTCGGTCGCAAGCCCTGCAACAAAAGAATCTTTGTAGTCTTCCATTTATACAGAAAATGTTTTTTTATAATACATGAAATGAAAGTGCTGCGTATCGTGTTCGTTTTTTGTAGCAAAACATGCCGTTATCAGAACCGTGGCGAAAATCAAGTCAGTAGTGCCATTTGAAAAATTTGTAAACATTCTTTTTGAACGATAACCAATTTAAATTGTAGGCCTAAGTGTTCCTTTCACTACATGTATTATAAAAAGTACTGTTTGTATCGTGTCAAAAACAAACAATATTGGAACTCGAACGATATTGGAACTCGCTTATCCACACTCACTTTGCTCATGTGGCTACACTGCGCTCGTTCCAATATCGTTTGTTTTTGCCACTTATTACAAAATGTACTATAATAAGTTTTTTTCTTCTTCTTTATATAAATGCCCGATTCTTAGTTAAATCAAACTCAGAATAACATTAATTTTTCAACTCCATCTATTTATTTCAACATCAGATTCCAAATCGTCATAAGGAATATGTTACCTACCGTGAATGTTGATAATTTCATAAAATATTCACCAATTTCTCGACATCCATAATTTCTCTCCTTATGGATCAAATGACTTCAAATTTGCAAGGTTTCTTGAAAATACTTATTTTCCAGCATATTTCCAAGTTTCAACTTGGTCGACCCAATATGAGGTTGTGGAGAGGATAGTAACTCGCAAGTAGCGACAAATCATGTTTTTAGCACAGTTGACCTTCTCCACGGCCAGGGCCGGCCTTATATCTGGTCGACCGAGTTGAAACTTGGAAATACGCTGGAAGTAGGTATTTTCAAGAAACCTTGCAAATTTGAAATCATTTGATCCATAAGGAGAGAAATTATGGATGAAAAATCGGTAAGTAATTTGATGAAATTATCAACACTCACTGATATTATCAACATTCACGGTAACAAATATAGGTATAGATCTTCTATCTCTTTTTCTACCATTCTTGATAAAACACTCAATAAATGAGCAGTAATATTTACCATAAATTTGGTATATTTCATTTTTTTAGATTCGGGTAAATGTTGAATTTTATCATAACTGGTTCCATTAAAGTTTCATAATTTGGTCTTATTTTGCAACAGGATTTTCAAAATATAGTATTATATTTTTAAAATCAAATTCATTTTTATTGACTAAAGAACCTTCGTAGACCTTTATTTACACAAAAAAATTTTTTGAAGTTTAATTTAAAAGATTACTTATCATAATAAATTTTATAAGAATAATCATAGGTATTAATCATTCTAAGGTAAATATAATTTAAAGTGAATAGTGAAATCCGCTTAATGTGATCGCTTTCGTTTGAGGTAAAACTGATCACAATAACCGGCTGATTCGAAAATACGGCGGAGAAAAAATTTCATTTTAAATCTTAACAAAAAAATCGAGAATTCGCGTTTGTGTTTTTCTTTGTTCGTTCACCGTCGTACTGCTTTAGAAACCTAATTCTTTCGGATAAACATAAATCGCGGCGTATAGGCGCACTCATTACGAAAAAAAAAAAACCAATTGCACCCTGAAATGACTGAAGAGTAAATAATCTCAGTATAACGTAACCTCGCGCACGTAGGTTCACTTCGTATGAAAGGTGGTCGAATGAAGAGAGATGTTTCTGTCCTCTACAATACGCTTCTGATCATGAAGTTTCTGTTGAAAAAGTCAAGAAATTCGCCACGTGCAGGAAAAAATTGATTCTATTAAACGAAATTTTGATCATATACGCGGACAAATTAACACCTACGAAAATACATCCGTTCCGTTCCTATCCATTTCGATTCAATTAACCGCCTGATTCTATTAAGCGTGAACACTTTAAGTGGATTGTACTGTATATAAAATTCAAATGAAGTCATTGAATATGTTAAATATAAGTTCATACATATTTTCAACTCTTCATTGCATACAAGATCTAATATAATCCATATAATTTTCATTACTTATATCTGTCAGCTGATAATTCAATTGGATATGATAAATTTTCAAAAAAGAAAAACAGAAAAATCGGCACTTAATATCACTACCTATTTCTTGTAGTCTCGACCCTGATGAAGTCGCGTGATGCGACGAAACGTCGGTCTCGTACAAGAAATAGGTAGTGATATTAAGTGCCGATTTTTCTGTTTTTCTTTTTTGATTATTCTATAAATATCACGAATAAATCTCTTTTTCGATAAATTTTCAGTTTAAATAATTCATGAATATTATAAAATTGATTCAAATTAGACCATTCTGTATGCAATGCTTTGAATAAATATACGCTGATCTTCTGGAATATTTTTTGCAATTTCTTCATTATAAAATAACATAAATTTATCCCGTACTAAAAGGTCTCACAATAAAAAATGGAGAATATATAAATAACTTAAGATTTGCAGACGATATTGTGCTAATAAGAACAAACTTGAAGGAAATCAGAGAAATGGCGAACGAGTTAAAATTAGAATGCGAAAAGGTTGGGTTAACCATGAACATGACTAAAACAAAAATAATGTCAAACAGTCAAGAAGTAGAAACTGTGCTAATAGGAGACACACCAGTCGGGGTAGTAACAGAGTATAAGTACTTGGGGAGAATCCTATCATAGGAAAGCCGAATGCAAAAAGAAATAAGAGCAAGAGTGACAAACGCATGGAGAGCATTTTGGGGTCTCAAAGACATCATGTGCGGAAGTATCAACATTAATACCAAAGTAAAGATATTAGAAAGCAACATTATGCCGGTACTAACTTACGGGGCCCAAACTTGGTCAGTAACCAATGAACAAACGTCCAGACTAAAAAGAACACAGTATGTCATGCCAAGAAAAATTCTACAGATCAAACTCAAAGACAAAATTAAAATATCTGAAATAAAAGAAAGAACCCTATCAAAAGACATAGGATATATCTGTAAAAAATTAAAAATGAAATACGCGGCGCATATGGCTAGAGGCAACAATCAAAAATGCAACTGCCTAGCGACAACATGGATCCCCTTAGGAAATAGAAGAAAAAAAAGAAGACCACCAACCAGATGGGTGGACGAAATCTTAAGAATGACTGGTCCCCAATGGACAAGTGTGTCGCAAAATATAAAAAGGTGGAAAAGGGTGACGGAGGCTCATGCCCAGAAATGGGCAGATTAGGCGACGGCTTACCTAATCAGAGTTGTAATAATAATAATTATTATTATTATTATTATTACCTATTAATTTTTGACATCATCTCTATACATATCTGATTTTCATCTTTTTGAAGACTTGGTTTAGTTCTAGATTTTCTACCCATTTAGAATCAAAAAATATTATAAGAATTTTGAAAACACTATAGGTATGTATAAAACCCGTTATTGACATTTCTTTAAGAGGAGTAAAAAAAAAAAATGAGAAAAAAATAATGGAAATTTGATACAAAGTTCTAAAATTGTTTGAACCATCGGAGAAGAAAAATAGGGTGAAATTATTTATATTTCCTTTAAAAAATAGCTAAATATTCAATGAGAAGGAGCTGGTGCACAATTATGGCGCATAACAATTATATACAAGTAGGAAAACTTTAAAAACTAGAGATGTGACTAAATAAAGATTAATTTTGTGAGCTCACAAAGTTCAGCTGCAATAATTTCTTCAGGGTTAAAAAAGTGAAAAATTATAGAAATTTGATACAAACATTCATCCCCATGACCATTTATATTAATTATTAATTCAATAAATTTCATTATAATAATATTATTTAATTTTAATTTTAAATTTAATATTTATAATTTAATTAATATTTTCATAATTATTATTATTATTTTAATACAATGAAATTATAATTCTAATTTATTAAAATTTATTTATAATTATAAAAATTTTTTAATAAATTTATCAATAAAAATATTATCAATTTTAATATTCATTATAAACATTTTTGAACTAGCGGAGATAAAAAACGTGTAAAATGATTCATATTGTTTTAAAAACAATTAAACATTCCGAGTAGGAATCAGAGGATCTTCATGTCTTTCTAAGGAGCTCGAGAGCTTTCTGGAGCACATCAAAAAGGTGTTGGCGCATAGGAAAAAGCACAGTGACGCAAAACACCCTTGGATGATGAATTTTACTGGGTACCTATACCTTGATGAAAATGATGTACAGGTGATTTCTCTAAAAATTGTTTGAAATACAAGTGAAATAAGCACTTTCTTTTTGTCTTTAAACATTTCCTGAACGGTTATGAGTCTACAAGTGAGAAAGCTCTGAAAACTAGAGAAGTTAATTTTGTGAGCTTACAAAGTTCACGTAAAATAATTTCTTCAGGTTAAAAAATGATTAAAATTGGATACAAAAGTTTTCGAACTGGAGGAGAAGAAAAATAGGGTTAAATGACCCACATTTGCTTACAACTACATAAATATTCAGTAAGGAAAATTATAGGATTTTTAGAATTTTTTCGACGGTTGAAAAATGAGTTTGGAGCATAGAAAAATTGTACTGGCGCAAAACATACAAGACTTATGAACTGGTCGATTCCGGGGTCGGAGGAAACAAAATTAATGCATACGCAACTAGCACCCACTCCACCACCGAGGACGGACGGCGTTTCACATGCGAAAACAGCGATCTAATTTACATTCATTCTTATTGTCTCTAATTGTCCATGCCGAACCGATAACTCTCAGTGTACAGTTGCAAGATTTGTTAATTCAATGAAAAAACTTCGGCCATCTATGTTACAGTTAAAACCCGAAATCAGTAAATTCTAAAATTCACTAGTCAAAACTAGTTGCCACAAATGACTTTAGTCAGAACTAGTTTTGACTAGTTAATTCTAGAATAAAAAAATTGTTTGAATTCATCAGTAAATTCTAGTTATAACTGAAATGAATTGAAATTGTTCGAGTTCAAAAGGTGATGGTATTTCCAGACATACTTCGGCCAAATTGATAGATATTTGGTAGTTCTGCTCAACTTTGAGGATAAGTAGCTCACACTGGAATAAAATATACGAAAAAGTTCTAAATTTTTCTTCCTTAATTCACACATTAAACCGTACATCATACGAATTCGTCGGTCTATGAACGTTACAAGAGCAAACCTAACAGTGTCTAATTGACGCACACCATTCAAGTAAAAACAAGCTTTTTGAAAAATAAAAATTCAACGGTGTTGCAGGCTGGAGGCATTTTGTCTCTGGAGGTACCTTGCCTCCGCCTCCAATGAGGCGAAGATGGTGAGAATTTAAACCAAGATGTTGGAGGCTGGAGCATTTTGCCTCCGGAGGTACCTTGCTTCCACCTAGAGGCTTGGAGGTGCTTCCGAAGATCCTTTAGGAGGAATTTTTTTCAACAGTATTCTATTCCTCGAACCCTCATTCAACCACTTTGATGCTAGCGCTGCTCGGTTCGAAGAAAAGCCAAAGTTTTAAATACACCTTGTGAGTATCATCTGTCATCTGGCAACACTGGTAGGCCAATATGCTACATCTGGTCACACTGATCAACGTTACAAGTGCCTTCGGAGGCGTCTCCAAAGACGTCTTCGGTTTCTTCGACAGCGCCTCCGGAGGCATTTTCTCCAATCTCAGTAATTGCGCTGGAGGCATTTTGAGGTATTTCCAGAGACATACTTTGGAGGTCAGAAGACGCCTCCAAACGTGTCCACTGGAGGCAACCGGAGTCGGCGAGTCATTTTCTGTATTCGTTCCGGAGGCCTCTAAAAAAAATTGCTCCAACACCCTCGATAAAAATGCAATTACATTTGTACTAGGGAAGAAATTCATTTTACTGATTGGATTCACCCTTCTTGTTTTCACTAGTTAAAACTAGTGTTCCCCGACAATCATAATTTCTTCTCTATTTCACTTTTTACTAGTCAATTCTAGTTTTCACTAGTAAAAACTAGTTTTACCTGAAATTATTTAAGTTAAAACTATCTCCAACGCTGAGGGTCACGGTAAATTCTAGAGTTAACTAGTCGAAACTAGTTCTGACTAAAGTCATTTGTGGCAACTAGTTTTGACTAGTGAATTTTAGAATTTACTGATTTCGGGTTTTAACTGTAACATATACATAAAAATTTATTTATTTATTTATTCATTTATTTTGCTTATTTGGGAGGGAGCCGCAAACAGACGTGTTGTCCAATTACTCAATTACTCACGGCAACCTATTGAAGAAAAAAAAAAAAAAAAAAAAACATGAAACAATAATAATAAACAAAAGAGAGAGAAAAAAGAACGGCAATAAATCTAAGAACAATGCTAAAAAAAAAAAAGAACAATGATAATGACAATGACAATAAATCTAAAGACAATGCTCAAAAACAAAAAAAAAAAAACAAAAAAAAGAAAAGCTACCGCCACCACCATCTAAGCCTCACCCTAGCATACTCTGAAGCCCTCTCTTCAGTTCCTCCCGTCCCAAATGAAAAATATCCAGGTTGGGGTTCTTATCACTCAGAGAATTCCAAACACTTATTGCTCTATTAAGCACACTGTATTCCAGAGCATTCGTTCGCACATTTATCGGACAAAATACGAGTCGCGAGCGACTATTAGCTCTCGGTACGTTCAAGGATATTTTTGCCAGGAGATACGGCTCGTGTATCCTACCATGAAGAATATCATGGAGAAATACAATCGAGCCTATCATCCTTTTACCATCTAAAGAGACCAATTGAAATCCTTTTATTAATTCATTGTATCCTATGTCAGTCGGGTAGTATTCAAAAGTCCTATAGTAAAGGTATTTCAGGAATCTTTTCTGTATTGTCTCTATTTTGTCAATATGATTACCCGAGTGAGGATTCCAAACTAATGCACCATATTCTAGATTCGATCTTACCAGAGCAAAATAGAGTGTTTTTAGAATTTACATATTCTTAAATAAACTTGCGTTCCTAATTATAAACCCAACTGCCGCTTTGCCCTACCAACAATGTGTTTAAAGTGCATCCTGTAATCCATTCGCCTGTCCATTAACACTCCCAGATCCCTAACATATTCAGACTCTCTGAGTGCTACCCCGCCAATTTTGTACGTATAATTAAACACTGCAGTCGTTTTTCTTGTGTGTGTTATTTTCTCGCACTTTTCTATATTAAAGGGAAGATAGTTTCTTTTACTCCACTTTTCTAGCGAATTTACGTCTCTTTGGAGCTGCTCACTTTCCTCAGCATTTTTTATGGGACGAAAGATCTTGAGATCATCTGCGTACAGTAGCAAATGTGAGTCTTTCACATCATCAGCAATATCATTGATGAAGAGTGTGAATAGGATTTATCTTCTCTTTTATTGAAGTTCGAATGTCATTATTTAACGCCCACCAACCTTTACAATTTTTCCAACCATACATTCCTCAATAGAACCAGTTTCTGTCCCGCAACTGTATTACAAGAGTCTTATATGAAATTCAAATTGTCACACTTTCTGATGTTGAATACGAAAAAATCTCATTTTCCCTATCCTCGACAATTTTTCAATGTAGCGCGAAAGAATCAGTGAAATAAAAACACCAAACCCATATGAGGAAATTTGACTTCCTCAAAGGAATTCTGGAGGCATGCCAACCTGTCTACCCACCGAATTTTGCAACAAAAAGTTCGTGAATGATGAGAGCGTCAAAATTTACGCTTTCTTCCGAAGTGACCGCATATTTTATACAATTTTCTTTTCCAATTCACGTAGTCCAACTATTTGCAACTTGGTACATACCTATACGTTTTGCACTCTTGTAAAAACATGCAAAATGTCCAGACTCCATCTCGACGTTCCTGGGTACATAATATCTCGTACAGAACAAAATGGAGCGTATACATAATGAAGAAATAAGAGAATGTAGGAATTCGACGCGAGAATTCATTCTTCTCGTGCATCACGTCATTATTAATGTTTTCGTCTCATTTCAGCTCATATACTAACACTCTTGAACAGCTCAGTGATTGCATCTTCACCTCGCGTGTGTAAAAAAGTACATTACCTAATAGGCCTATACATCGAGATTACAACAATTGTCATCATTCGAAGGAGTTGTCGATTTTCGTTATTCATTAATAGGAACAACACAATAAGGTTCGTTCTCAATCAGTATAGACCGACGAAAAATAATTTTTCCAGTTACGTCATCGTGACGATTTTAATTCTCGGGGAGGAAGCTATCAGCGTTGCGGTGTTCTTCTATCGTGAGCCAATGAACTGCAGAAGCACGTATCAGTCGACAACGAGCGTGTTTACACACGTCTATATCAATTGTTTGCCACGAAATGCAGTATTAAATATCGGCAGAATTGACTAAAGGTTATTTTATCGGAAAATTGAATTAGGTACTCTACTCTATCCGCACACAAAATCAATTGTCGAATCGGTATACAGTTCAGGAGCCTGCAAATTCAAGTATCGGCCCATTTGTTTGTAATTCGCCAAAACAAAATACGCGGGCTCGTTATGGCCAAGTGCTATCGATTGTAAGTCTTATAATATATTGTGTAATGAGAACAGTATGGTTCGGATCGAATTCACATATACCTAGGCCTACCGACACATGATACTTGCAAAAATATGATCCGTGGACTTACGAGTACATATAGGATGAATTCTGGAGACCTACACCTAGAAGCAACAATTTTGAACTTTTTTGTAAGTAAAAGAAAAAATTGAAAAATAGCGCACATTGTACATCACATACTGCATAATTATTACACTTTTTTTTATGTAGCGGGTGACAGAAGAAACGAATAGCAAATTAACATTTTAAAATTAATACCAACGAAAAGAAATTAAGTTTGTATTTCGATTACGATCAACGTCAGGTATTTACGCACTATGTACCACTGGGCCAGTTATCGGACCATCGTTATCATCTTTTGCGCGGTGGAATGAATAAAATGTTAAGGACAGTCGGCGTATTTAAAGTTTAGAAGGTCATTAGACTCATTCATTAAGTTGAATCTATCAATATCGCGCAATTTGTTTAATATTGAACGAAGTAAACTCAAAAGATCGTCATTAGAACTCATTTTCGAATTTTAAAATAAGAACGCGCGGATGAACGTGACCTCTGGTACCTTATTACGGGAATTGTTTGTCGCTTATCTAAATTAAAATTTTGCTTTTCAACTTCTACAGTATTTTTATCTTTGTTCCTAACATACGATCATTAAGAAGTTGCCTTCGTAAAAAATGCTCGATAAAAACGAAAATTAAAATGATTTTTACATCATTAAGAAAGCCGAAAAACACTCAGGTGAAATTATCCTTTAAGGATAAACCGAATAATAATTAAAGCTCTACTCCCTTCTTTTTTCATGTGAGTTTCAAGTTTGAAGATTCACCCTAATTGTTCCGTAGTTTGACGTGTCTCGCTGCTCTCGTTCCGGACAATTGAAAATGTTCGGGAGGGGAAAGGGAAAAGGACAGAGAGACGCGCTATCCTCGAAGGTAATATGCTACATTCAGGTGGGAGTGACCACCACCAGCCCTGCCATTTTTTCTCCGACCACTGCCCATTTCATTCCTGAGAAACATGTAGTTGAGATCATTTTGATCGCTAAATTTTTATTATTTGAAAATTAGGACCCCTCTCAAGAGCGTCTCTTTGAATGCGAGAAGATGGTGGAGAAAATGACTTGAGTGGTCGAGAACTAGCATCGTTCTGAATCTTCAAGTATTTTCAATTACATTTTTGGGATGAGAGCAGCACAAGTTGTAAGACTTGTGTTAAAACGGGTCAAAACTCGAACGGAATCTATTGAGCTACTTTCGAACTTCAAATTCACCTGGGGACCTCATCATTATGGCCACTGTCCATTTCATTCATGAAAAACATGCAGCTGAGATGATTTTGATCATATTTCCTGACTAAAAAGACCCCTGGCCTTAGGAACGTTTCTTCGGATATTAGAAGATGAACAAAGAAGTGGAGAAAATAGCTTTGTATGGCTAAATCCGTTTTTCAAAATTGATTTTCAATTGCAAATATTCATTTTATTTATCCAACATCTTGATAGAAATTTAAAATGGCTATTATTTAAATATATTATTTCATATTATGTATTATTGATATTTACTGGTCATTATTAATTAAAATGATATTTCTTTTTTTTTTTTTCAAATAGGTTAAAATACATCAATTTTTTAATAATTTATGGGGACCTCATCATTAATACTGTTTTTTTCTCCATGGCCACTGTCCATTTCATTCATGAAAAACATGCAGCTGAGATGATTTTGATCGTGTTTTCTGATTAAAAAGACCCCTGGCCTTAGGAGCGTCTCTTCGGATATTAGAAGATGAACAAAGAAGTGGAGAAAATAGCTTTGAAGGGGATAGAAAGATGGCATATTTTCTCTAAATCCGTTCTTCAAAATTGATTTTCAATGATACTTATCTATTACAAATATTCATTTTATTTATCGAACATTTCGATAGAAATTTATAATATAGTTGAACTTCCCTATAACGAAGTGCCAGGGGGACAAAGAAATATAGTTTGCTATATAGAAATTTCGTTAAATAGAAATCCTCTTTTTTTTGTTGAAAATCTTCCTTTTTGGCATGATTAGATACGTTTGCAAAATGTACAATACAAAAGAACAGAGAACGATAAGCCGTAAAGAAACATTGTAACTGCCGTATTCTAACCTGCAGATCATCTTTCTACAGTACAGTAATAGGAATGAAACTCTATCGTTTTACAACTGCGTCATGAAAAATAGAAAAGTCAATGTAAACGTATGTATGTACCTTATTTTGATTAAAAAATGTAAAGACTGTAGTAAATTGAACGTGATTTGAGCGAAAAAAAAATTTGTTATATGGAAATTTTTTTCGTTATACTGTATAGAACACATTTTCGTATGTAAATTTCAAAAAACTCGCTAAATAGAGATTTTCGTTAAATAGAAGTTCGCTATAGGGAAGTTCGACTGTAACTATTATTTAAATATATTATTTCATTATAAGGTATTATTATTATTATTTACTGGTCATTAATTAAAATAATATATATATATTTTTTTTCAAGTAGGTTGAAATACAGTACATCAATTTTTTAAATCATTTATGAATCAATTTCCTTTAAATTTATAATTTTTAATCAATTTAAATGTTGTTAATAATTTAGATTTAATTTATTTATTGTATTAAACTTCATTATTAATAATCGATATGATTGATCATTAGTTTGAATTTTTAATTTATATTCATTGTTCCTTTTATGTGAAATAGAATATTAAATACCTAATATACTTAAATTTTTAATTTTACAAATGAATCTTTCAATAAGTTTTTTATTAATTATAATTTTAAATAATTCAGTTTTAGGTACATATTTAAAATTAAATTTATACCTAATTATACAATCAAAACTTTTTAGCTAATTTCACGTTTTTTATAAATTCATTTCTCGACGTTTCAGTCAGATCACTATGACTAGCAAGAGTTGAACAGAACTAATATGATAATGGTCAGTAATCTGACCAAAACGTCGGAAAATAAGTTTGTAAAGAACGTGAAATTAGCCAAAAAGTTTTTATCAAATGGGAAAAATTTTTTCACAATTAAATTAGTATCACATTTATAATTATATTTTGTCTATTTATCCTAATAATATAAAAAATTCATCTATAATATTATAAAATATATTTGAATAATAATTAATTTTCAAACAAATATCTCTTGAATATTATTTACCTACTTATTTATATCTAATTTATAAAATTCTTACATTAATCATTTTAAGAAATATTATTTTTATCGACAATTTACTTTCATTCGTGCTTATTAATGGATTTTCTCTCTTTTTCTCTCTCTTTTTTATTATTAAAATAATATTTCTTTTTTTTTTCAAGTAGGTTGAAATACATCAATTTTTTAAATTATTTATGAATCAATTTCCTTGAAAGTTATAATTTTTAATCAATTTAAATGTTGTTAATAATTTAGATTTAATTTATTTATTGTATTAAACTTCATTATTAATGATTGATATGGTTGATCATTAATTTGAATTTTTATAGAAATATTTATATTTATCGTTTCTTTTTTATGAAATAGAATATTAAATACCTAATATACTTAAATTTTTAATTTTACAAGTGAATCTTTCAATAAGTTTTTTATTAATTATAATTTTAAATAATTCAGTTTTAGGTACATATTTAAAATTAAATTTATAATTATACGATCAAAACTTTTTAGCTAATTTCACATTTTTTATAAATTCATTTCTCGACGTTTCAGTCAGATCACTGACTAGCAAGAGTTGAACAGAACTAATATGATAATGGTCAGTAATCTGACCGAAACGTCGGAAAATAAATTAGTATCACATTTATAATTATAATATTTTGTCTTTTTATCCTAATAATATAAAAAATTAATCCATAATATTATAAATATTTGAATAATAATTAATATTCAAACGAATATCTCTTGAATATTATTTACCTACTTATTTATATCTAATTTATAAAATTCCTACATTAATCATTTTAAAAAATATTATTTTTATCGACAATTTACTTTCATTCATACTTATGAATGGATATTTTCTTTTTTTCTCTCTCTTTTTTATTAAAAATGTATCAACTTCGAACATTATTATACGATTAAGGTTAGAAGCTTGGTACATAAATTAGTGATGCATTTATTCGTCCACAGTTATTCTTTTAGCCAGGTACCCGTTATGTTTTTCGTCGAGGGGAATTCCCAGAAAACTTCCGCGAGCGCATCTGACGTCGATGACTTCATCGACCAAAGTTAGGTTAGGTTACGGGACTTGAACAATCTTGACATTGTTGTAGGATTGGGACTTGGAAAAATTCTGACTTGAGAGCTTTGTATGATAGGACTTCCATTTTTTCATTTTTTTAGTGTTGAACCCACCATCTCTTTTGTTTGGGGAGGGCATATCCTCAGAAAATGCCCGCGTTCAACTTTGATGACGGCATAAACTTGTGACGTCATCAACACGAGTTAGGTAGGTTACGGTGCTTAAAAGAATTGGTCTAGGCTAGCCGGATTATAGAAATTTCTCTAGGCTAGATTATAAGAAAACTCAAGTTTGCCAATAGATATAACGCATTTTATCTCTTAGAATATTCTAACAGGGGAACCGTTCTGTGGGGGGTCTCTTTGAAAACTGTCATCTCGCTGTTCACCGGCCACCTGACCCATGACGTCATCAGATTGTGAGCGATTATATGTAAGAACGCTGTACCTTTCTCACGAATTTTCGTGTTGGTAGCGTCGCATCGGCACTCGCAGTCAATGTTGCGAGTTGCGAGTACATAAGCTATCGAGTACATGAGCTATCGAGCTCTATTACGCCGGTGCTTATCGATTTTGCAGTAATGTAGCCGGATAATCAAGGGGCAGATATTTTTGATATTGATTATAGTAAGACCACCTCTGAATTATCTTAACGGCGTAAGAACAAGTTTGCTAGACAAACCGCTGAGTCTTACATATATATGATAGGAAGGGGGGATTTAAAGAATTTCAATTCTGAACCATAAGGTACCCAAATAATAGCAGAGAGCAGCAAAAAGACTTGAAAAATGTTGACTTTCAAGCCATAGTATGATAGGACGGGACCTGGGAAAAATTGAGACTCTTTAAGACTCCAATTCCGAATTTAATTCTAAAATTCGACCTATAGAAGAAGTTCCCTCGTTCAACTAATATATTACATTGAATTTCATCAATAGGTTTGGGAGTAGCCTGAGTTGTAAGCCTTGCAATACAATTAGGTGCAATTTGAGCAACATCTATTGGGCTACTTTCAAATGTTGAAACTCACCTGGGAGCTGAGAGCTCACTTGTTATCGTTTTATCATCTGAATACTGAAGACCGGCAGAAAAACGAAAGTGGTTGCTCATAATATCACGAGTTTTATCAGTCGGGAATTTTTCTATACCATCATTTGGACCCCAAATCAGCGTGATAATTGTCAATAACGAAAGGAGTCGTACCCTCTGGCGCTGAGTGCATGCAGAATGGCACTATTCAGATCCTCATAGACGCATATAATGTCTCATACACAGCACCAACTTTGTAAATCTATAAACGATATCAGTTAGTATTTTTGACAACGTCACTGTTTACACGAGCTGGGTTCCTCATTTCATTATCACATGGTACGCTATATCCACCTTCAAATATATGCCTACTGTACTACTTAGTTGTACGAGTAATCAACGCATTTATAGAAGTTTTTAAACTCGCGAGTTTAGTTCTGTCGAGAAAACGTAACATATCGAGCGTAGGTTGTATCGTAAATTACAAATATATTCGAATGTTGACACCAGAACGAAATGTGAGAATAAATTTTTGTATTTAAATACGAGTATAGCACAGTTTATACGAAAAGTAATCTGAGCTGCAAATCGCCTCTGGTTGTAGCGCTTATGGTATAATAAATTTTGATGCTCGTTAACGTATACGTAGCTGATTTTACGGATAAGCCGTATGACTTCCATTATTTTACTCAATTTGCATAACAGTAATTACCGATATAGATAGGTATGCATATCTCGTCTTATGTCGCGAAAACTACGTTGTATACGTATTTCTACAGAACACTTTTCGCTGGGCCCTTCGTTGACACACGGACTTCATCCTCGATGTGACAAAATTACAAATTGAGACTAATAATCTCGTCGGCGCGATAGAAAGCGTATACAAACTCAACGAACGTTGTTCCAAAAGCGAAATTAAATTGTCACTGATCTGAATTCCATCGCGAATTACCATACGAGCGGAAAATGGGGCTCGAATTAAGGCCGGGTGGTAAATCATGATACGTTTAAGCACACGATGAGTTTTAAGGGTAATGATAGCGAGGGATGGACATACGTGGCGAAATTACTTTCTTGAATTAAGAACATTTTTCAGTAATCGAGAACAGAAGGGCGAACCAAGTGTACAAATATCATAAAGGAAAAAATTAGGTCAAGTTGAGAAATCCCGTATTTAATAAATATTTGTCAACTTCAACGCATATTTAGTAGTTTATTTTGTCAAAAGAAAGGGAATCGTTCTTATTCTCAAAATCCCTCACATTGGGACGACAATTTATTGTCGTTCTCACTTTTCCTGAGATTCGAAAGGTGAACACCTATATTCTTTGAAACCCTTCGCAAGTTTGTGGTTTTAGCAGCGGGTAAACCGGTAGAAAACTTGGTCAGCGACTGCTAGAAAATCGGAACACTAGAACCGTTAATCTTCCCCATTCACAAATGTGAAAAAATTTCATTAATGAATCGTTATGTGTATTCCCGTAAAAGTCTCAGTCGGCTCAAACTTGCTCAATGATTTAGACTCGACGTTCATCAATCCATTCGTCCGACTCAACTTGATGTTCCACTGTTTCGTCCTCTCATACTTTCTCTGGACCAGGCCATGACTTTGTCCAGGGCAGAATGCAGTAGAGAGGTAGCGACACAGTATTCTTTGTATGAGGCCAGTATGGCCGTGTCTTCGGCATACATGGCTACCGTTGTCTGACTAGGCGTCGGAATGTCTGCTGTGTAAAGCAGATAAAGAAGCGGGCCGATGGCGCTGCCCTGCGGGACACCGGCGCTTATTGGATGGCTTTCAGAAGTAGCTGTTCCATAAGAGACCACAAACTCGCGATTCGCTAGATACGACTGGAGAATTGTGCAATAGTCTGAGCTTATGAAGTAATCCGTTGTGCCTGACCCTGTCGAATGCCTGGCTTACATCCAGAAAAGCCGCGGGACAGTACTCTTTCCTCTTAAGAGCCTGATCGATGACCGACACAACCGTGTGCACTAGGTCGATGGTTGAGTGCTGCTTCCTGAACCCAAACTGGTGGTCAGGAATCAGACTTTTGCTCTCGACTACCTCTCCACAAGTAGCTTTTCAAACACCTTGGAGATAACAATCAGTAGTGAGATTGGTTGTTATGAGAGTGGAGATTCGGGCAGTTTGTCAGCCTTTGAAATCATTATTATTGTTGCTTTTTTCCAGCTTGTTGGAACATAGCAGAGTCTGAGCACAGCGTTAAAGAACACTATACCTTTTTTTAGGAGCTGTTTCAGCATTTGGGGCGAGATGAGGTCGTGACCGGCAGCTTTTTTTGGGCACAGCTTATCCAGTTGATGGTCGACGTTACTAGGAGGAATGAGTTTGATGCGTTCCTTTAGGTCAAAGGAGAGATCAGGATGAATTGACGATGGTATATCGTGGGTGGTGAAGGCGACGGCATCTAGCCCACTCACCCGTTGCTGCTCTTAGGGGAAAATCTACGCGTATCGACTTTTCACTCCGGCCACATACCTACAAACCAGCCACGCTGGATGGCCAAGTTATCGCACCTGCTTCTACGGCTCGCTACCTTGGTATGCACCTTGATAGCAAGCTTAAGTGGAGAGCGTACCTCGTAAAAAAACGCGACCATATAAAAGAGCTAACCCGGAAGCTATATTGGCTACTGGAATATCACTCGACCCTCAGTCTTGAAACGCGACCATATAAAAGAGCTAACCCGGAAGCTATATTGGCTACTGGAATATCACTCGACCCTCAGTCTTGAAAATAAACGCCGTATCTACAATGTTATAATCAAGCCGGCCGGAGTTACGGGATCTAGCTCTGGGGAACTGGCGAGAAGTCAAATCGTCTAATTATCCAACGAGTCCAAAACAGAGCCCTAAGACTGAAGCGCCCTGATATGTTACCAACACGACTCTTCACCGTGACCTTTTAATCAACTCTGTGGACGACATGGTCAAACAACACGCAGAGAAGCATATTCAACGCTTACACAGACACCCCAACATTGAGGCGCTTCAGCTCCTGGACGACACCAACTCAATCAGAAGGTTTCAACGACGCAAACCTCTCCATCTACCGTTTATGGATTAGTAATAGCATATCACATCTGTGTAATGTAAAATATACTCGTATACAAATTGGGACCCCACTCGCTGCAGCGTGGCTCATTCTGTTAAATATCCCCTGTTCGATATCGGTGTATGCTTAGTATGTAGTAGGCAGTTCTGGAAATTAAAAAAAAATTCACTTTCGTTTTCTACTCGTCGAAGTTCTAGGCTGTCAATTAGTCTTCACGATCGGTTGTTGTTCCGATCGAAACCGGTAAGACTTTCTTACGTGCTTGTAACTTCGTTCTATTTATTTCTGATTACTAGAAGAACTTCTTAATAATGCTCTTAATCGAGACCAGCAGAGATCATGAATTGCACGGGAGTAATTGCTCATCACTTTCCCAAATCTCTCACCTATAGTTCATGTATACAGCCTTGATGGTGGGGAATATTCCAATATCTCCCTTCCTCCAAAACGACATTTTTCGAACACCTCCACCTCGCTCGATGGTCAAGATATCTCAAGACTTCCTGTCGATACAGCCGTCGGAAATTGAAATATTTCAAAGTCAACCTTCCCCTCATATGCCGCTCGATAGTAGAAAATATTCCTTAGCCCCCTCGATGGTTGATGATATTTCAAGTCCCCATCCTATCGGAGTTCCCCACTTTTTATATACCTACAGTTCGATAGTCAAAAATCTTTCAAGTCCCCCTTTGACCCATAAGCCCAAAAATCAAAGTTTTCCAAACCCCTCTCTCCTTGTCGTCGAATATTTCCCCGAAAATCTCCAGATGCCGGATTGCTCCCGCGCAAAAATTTTTGGCTAAACGCTCCAAGTTTTTACAGTATTTTCAAAGTATTTTCTCCCCCTCCCTTTCTTTCTGTCCTTTTCAATCATCAAGTGAGTCCATAATCTATGACTACAAAGGTATCTCTTCACGAAAACAAAAATCATTCAGAAAGCAGCGATAATGGATCTTGTAGTCCTCCGTGACAATGTTGAACTCGACCTTTCTGGCAGCTTCAAGTTCAAATACCTGCTGATCATTTTCTCGTTAGCGTTTGGTCTGATTACTGGTATTACAAGATGCGAATTTTTTTATATTTTATTGCGCGTTCTTGAGAGATACATTTTTGACAGAATGGCCGAGTGATGAATTACAATCCTTATTTAACTCTTGAACCACTGGTGTAGGTGCGAAAAGCATGAAATATTTGCACGATGGAAATATTACGAGGTAATTATAAAAATAAATTGCGAGACCACACAAACCAGAAACTACGTATACTATGAGTTACGAGTACGGTTATTTTGTACTCTTTTTGCGTGATTACGTGAGCAAATTATCATTAAATAAGTTTCAACGATTTTGGCCAACAATTAGCAAAAGATGCTGAAAATAGTGTACAAGTTCTTCATGCTACAGAAATCGCAATCATTATCTGTCGGCGGTCTGCGCACAATCTTTTGATTCTTCTTCTCGGTATTCTGAACGAAGGTGAGGTTCACGGTCGATCAGGAAACGATTTTCAATGCGCTCAATCATAGCCGCACAAATGATTAAATTGACCATCAATTTGCCGAGTTCGAATAAGGAAGAGAAATAAACCAAGACTGATTTTAAATGAAAAATTGAAAATATTAGTAATCGTGAAAGAACTTTTTTTGAAGTCTTTTCCCAATAACTTTACCTCAATCTTTGTATGGATTTGCGAACCCTCTTTTAAGGCTCTTTGGGGACAAATCTCAATTCATTCTCAAACCACATCAGAAATTTTTCCATTCCAGCATATTGACGGATATCAAATCTTGTTTCGACATTTTTATTGCCTTTTCCTCCACTAGACTACACTTGCTTTAAACTAGGCTTAAAGTAAGCTTGATTAGACTGCACTACCCTTGACGTGATCTAGAAATCTGCAAGCTCAAGTTCCTCAGGCCTAGCATACAGTATATTAGGCCAGGCATGGGCAACCCGCGGCCCGCGGGCCGCATGCGGCCCGCGGAAGCTTTTTCTGTGGCCCGCGATACGAATACCAAAATACGAAAAAATGAAGAAATTTTCGTTGTTCGAATCAAAAAATGTAAAATTTTACACGAATTATTTCCAATATTTTTGGATACATTTAGTGTACAAACAAACGTGAACTGATTATTTATTAGTTAGTAGTGAGAAACTTGTCTTTGCAATTCATAGGCAATCTCATCAGAATTTGGGGTCAAGTGAGTAGGTATGCTGCAAACGCATCAAAGCAGTCAAATGCTCATCATTCAGCTTGCTTCTTTCCGGAGTTTTTGTATTTTTCATGAGCGAGAAAGCATTTTCACATACAAATGTAGACCCAAAGAAAGCAAAGGTCCTTATGTTGGAATATATTTAATACCAGGCAAAATTCTCGCAAAGGGGTCTCTGAAAACAAAGTGAGCAGAGAAAAATCGGCTTTCAGATCTATTAGTTCCATTTGGTACTCTTCAGGCACTTCCATTGCGCCAACGACGAAAGGGTTCTCAACCACTCTAGCATTTGACTGTTTTGATGCGTTTGAAACATACTCACCTGACCCCAAATTTTGATGAGCTTAAGTTTCTCATCTAGTAACTAATAAATAATCAGTTCACTTTTTTTGTATACTAAATTTATCCAAAAATATTGGAAATAATTCGTGTAAAATTTTACATTTTTGATTTTAACAACGAGAATTTCTTGATGTGCGGCCCGCCGGATCATGAAAAGTTACAAATATTCATGAATGCGGCCCGTGATGTGAAAAAGGTTGCCCACGCCTGTATTAGGCTATACTAGCTTCAAACTAGGGCTAGCATACGCTTATGCTAGGTTTCGGTATTTAGAATCCCCGACCCCTTGACCTGATCCAAAAATGTTCGAGTTTGAATTCCCCTAGCGCACAGTATATATTAGACTTTACTAGCTTTAAACTGGGCGTAGGGGGGCGTTCATAAATTACGTGAGGCGATTTTTGTGATTTTTCGACCCCCCTCTCCCCTCGGTGAGATATCGTGAGATTTGCCTTGACCCCCTCCCCCTCTTGTCTAGCGTGAGATTTTCCGACTTTAAATACGTTTATCTGTGCTTAATCTCGTTTATCTATTGAGAAAACGTAATTTTCTCGATCACATTTTATACCTACTCTAAAAGGACTAGTTTTTATTAAATTTAAGCCAGTTTAGCAATATTTTAGAATGTATTTGTGTGAGAAAGAATTTACGTGAGATTTGTCGGCACTCCCTCTCCCCCGTGGATCCCCTCCCCCCAAAATGACTCACGTAATTTATGGACGCCCCCTAGCATACGCCTATACTACGCTATACTAATAACAGACTATCGTAGGCTCAAACTAAAGGGAGGAATGTTGATGACATCACAAGAAAGCCAAGTCTGAACTGGTTGATGTCTTTACTGTGTCTTCATTTGCAATTGAAGGGTACAGGGGAAGAAGGGGTGATGTCCAAACGAAACGAGATGGAGAAACGGTTTCTTCTGAGAGGTGCAAACTATCCAATTGTCCAGCTCGTTTCATTTGGACATCACCCCTTCTTCCCCTGTACCCTTCAATTATCATTGAGCTTCGAATTTTGTTTTATATAAAGGAAAGAAGATCTTGTTGCTTAGTTACATTCTGTCTAAAAACATCAATATTTTTTATTGAGGAGTTATGCGACCGCTTGTAAGGGTCGTCAGCTCAAATAATTACAAAATCTTACAAAAGATACAGCGGAATTATAAATAAACGTAGAAGAAGTAGGTGAGACGGAGGTAGGCAAGGGAATTGGATACGGTAAGAATTTTTCAGCACACACAAAAAAAAAAGTTCGCAATATAGACAGTAACAATAAAAAATACAAACAAACGCAATAGGAGAGGAGATTTCACGCAACAAAAATTTATAGCGCACGCAATGATTTAAAAATAATATTAAATTGGTAAAAACAGAAAATGAAATGTTGCCATATTGATGATGCTTTTCAGAACTGTAATTTCATCAACTTGTGAGCTTGCACTTAGCATCAAAAAATCAAATTTGATGTTATGTCTGATTCAATTAGGCAAAAAGGTGCTCTTTTAAGGAGCATAGAGTAAAAATGTCGAAAACCAAATTTCAGCCAGGGGCAGAGTAGGCAAGTATAGGCGTAAAAATAACAAAGGAGGATAGGACAAGTTTGATCGCTGAAAATGACGTGGAATGACGTCTAGAGGAAAACTCTATAATTGTATGGTGGCTTTGGGTGCAGTTTTGGTGTGTACGGCTTTGTACATGGGCAATAACCTCCAGTAGGATTTTTTCAATATAGCGGCGATTCATTCATTAGTTACTTACCAGCAATTTTGGTTACTAGTACCCCCCACCCCTATTTCTCCCTATTCAAAGTATATAAAATATCCCGGACCCCTCTCCCTCTCACATCAGATTTTACACCAAAGTTCCACAAAAAGGCTTGGAAACGACGAATAAGCTAGCCCCAGAAGAAAATGTTGACTGGTGATACCCTCTCCCCTCCAAAAAAGGTCACGTCAAGATTTTTAAACCTCCCTCACCCATCAAGGCCCTCATATAATTGATGGGTGGTTTTTATTCTCGTGAGGAAGGCTCTAAGCACACACCAAAAGATATCAGATTGAAGACAATTTACAAAACAGAAACGTATAATAATTATGAGTAAAAATAGAAGTACAGTACAAGTAAAAAATTGTAAGACAAAGTATGAGGGTTTGAAGGCAATGTGCGCATTACAAGAAATTTGCCAGGCTGTTTATGCACCCTTGCGCGGCCGGCCGCGACCACGGCCACGCTTCGGGAGAGTCGGTAAAATCTTTGCTGAGGAAAATGCACCGTCACTAGCGGAATCATCGGATGGTTGCGCGACTTTTCATGGCCTGCCGCGATCACGCTTTCGGGGAATCGGTGAAACCTTTGCTGAGGAAACTGGACTGTCGCCAGCCGAGAAGGTAAAACCAGTGCTGAAAAGTCTTCGCTGTAGTCTGTGAAATCTGTATCATCTGTGTCGCTTGTGGGTTGAATAACTTTAGGCGGCCTGCCACGACCGCGCTTTCTGGAAGCAGCTACTGTACCCCGTGTTGCTGATGCCTGAACCGTGCCACGTCCACATTTAAACTGTCCTGAAGAGGAGTGTCGACTCTATAAATTGAGTTCTGCAGCGGATGCAGTGTTAGTAGATGCAATTGGTTTATGTTTGGGAGGAGGAGGAGGGATGGGTGGTTGCGGTGCCACTTCATCCTTATTTTCTTCTTTACTACAGAAGGTGGGTATTTCATCAAATAAATACCACTGTCGTTCTGCAGGGAGTGGTTTTGGCTCAATGATATACAATGTATGAAGAGTGAAGTCAAGTGGACCATCATCCACAACTAGACTAACATTTTCAGGCTCACTATCAACCAATAGGCAGACTTTGAGAGCCCCACTGGATGATACATTGAAGTGATTGTCAACAAATGGGACAAAAAAGTTCCTAAAAAATTCATTCCATTTGTTCCACACATCATTACGTTGATCCCCAAGAGCAGTGACGATGGATTTATTGAACCCGTTTGGTGACGACGATTCAACACAGGTCGCAAGCTCCGACAAGCAGTCCACATCACTTCTAACATAGAACCATTTGAAGATACCAAAATTTTGGTCAGGTCCAAATCTTGTATGTCCAGTCCATTTTTGCTTCACTGTGAACTCTCCACAGCAGATAATACAGAAGGGCATTGTTCTTATTCTGCCCATAGCAATTATCCGCAAACAGAACAACCACCTCCGCCGGTTTTGCGTTCAGATAATGGTTGAGGAGGCTTATGAAGGTATTGGCCCCTTTGCCGACCTGGTCCGCTTCATCTATTAAATAGTGGCATTGGACCACAGTCCGTTCATCATGACAGGCCGCATTTCCGAGCTGTCTTGAAATATTCAGGGCCCACAGTTTGAGCACGAATCAAAGGAGAATATCGAGAAAGTACGCTTCACTCCATCGACTTCAATCTTGTCCTCTTTTTTGACCAATTCCCTCCACTCTTTATAATGCTCTCTTTGGCGTCGTGCATTGTTGAGATGTTCTTGCGCCTCACAGACCGTAGCCAATTTCTGCTCATTATCCTCATTTGCCGACCGGAGGATTTTATTTGACAAGTATCACAAGGGTCCGTTGCTGGTTTACTGACCCTAATTGTTGGACAGCGCCGTTTCCACGCGTAATAAAATGAGGGCCGGCTGAGTTTGCGCAACTGAGGACTGGCAGCGTCGTCCATTGCTTTATAGTATTTCCTCCACAAGGAGGCTTTTGAATCACAAGCAGGCAAAAGTACAATACGATAGTCCTGCACTTCAATCCCCGCGACCCGTCCGGGTAATGGTAGAGCGTACTTTTCGGCGTAGGTTTCGATAAAATGCACAGCGTGTCCAATATCCTCATCAGAAAGTGCCTCCTTCCGCGTTGACTTCGTGAGGCAATAGAACATTTTCATCGAAATGTTTCATCAGATTCCTGAAACGTAGTTCGTTCATACCATAAACAATTTGGAAAAAAAGTCTTGACAGATTAGAACACCTTGAAAACGATATTCAATCCTGGATCGCTGAAGGGAAAAAGCTTTTGTAATCGTATCGCTACCGTCCGCCAGCAAAATTGTTGGTTGCCACGATGGCACTCTTCCTCGTATTGATTGGAATACAAACGTGAAGTCTTCCGCTGCTTCGTCTCTCACCACATTGAAGGCAATTGGACGGAATTTGTTATTTACATCACTGCTTCCGAGTATTATGACGGGGTAGCCTTGCCAGACTACTTTAAACGTACCGTCCGTCTGAACCATGGGCGAGTGCTCTGTAATTGCAAGTAAGCGCTTTGTTGACATAACAAATCTTAACGTCTTGTTCTTCGATATCTGGAGAATCTGCATGTATGTAGTGAGCCAGGATGAATGGTTCATCCAAATCACTCGGAATTATTTGGTGATCCTCACACCACTTTCTTCATTTCTATACGTTCCTCCGGTGCAGCGGTAAGCAACGCGATGACCAGAAGATGTAGGCGTCGATGAGCACTTTGACCAGGTTTTACAATCAGCAACAGCATTTTCAGCGTCTTCGGACGACTCATACGTTTCTTTCAGATACCAAACTCAATTTAAACGTCTGCTTCAAAACATCATAATTATTTGAATCCCTACACATTTTAGGTGAACTCTGCGGGTCATATGTCAGAATTCAGCAATCAGCCACATTTTATTAAAAAGAATTCATGATTTATGTTGCTTTGCGTTTTCCCCGCACTATTTTGAATTGCTTGCCCTTTCATTGCGTTCGTATTTCTTTTCGATTGAGTTATTAAACTATATTCTTGCGTTCTCCTAATTTGTGTACCAAATCTTTTTTCCTTGCGTGCTATTATATTTTTTTCATTGTATACAATTCAGAGTTGTTACGTAATTTGATGGTAGCGGTAGGAAGAGTAAATAATAACGGAAGAATGGGTGATTTGATGCGAAAGAGGGGATGGAGTTTACAGAGGTAATGGAAATCAGATTCATATTAGAAGAAGTGGGTGGAACGGTGTGAGTAGGTAGTTCTGGAAATTGGGCTGGGTTCGCGAAGAAGTTGGCTGTTAACATTAGTGAGCGGAACTGAGAAGGAGTTTTTGATGCTCAAGAACCAAAGCTGAGATGAGGTTCCGAGGGTCATTCTGAGTGCTGATGATTGGACAATGTAGAGTAAATATGTATACTAGAAATAAGAATGAATAGCCACCGAGGAATCGATGATCCGATGGGAAGGAGACGGTGCAAAATGTTATGGGGAGAGTGAAGCGGTGTGAATATAGGTCGTTTCGGAAATCCGGCTGAGCTCACCAAGAAGATGGCAGTTAAAGCTAGTGAGTGGAAGTAAAGAGGAGGTTCGGCTGCTCAAGCAGAGAGTCTGAGACGGAATATTCCGATGGCTATACTGAGCGCTGATGATTGGACAGTGTTTAGTAATTCGACTTTAGATTCACTGGATTGAATGTAGGTTAGGGACCATAGTCTCAAGTTAGGTTTTTATACGAGTACCGTCGAAGGAGTAATTTACGGTTAAATCCTGGCGTAAGGTAGGACATTTCGCTTTGAATGATTTCATGTCAAAAATGTAAGAATATTGATAGAGAAGCCCCGAAGGAGTAGAGGTGGAATATGCGTTAGAAAACGATGGTATTTTTGGAAGATGAAACCCAAGGAGAGTTGGAAGTTACGGTTCAAAGCTCATGGTAAGATTTTTAAGTTTAAAATTTTGAGGACTGGAAAGAGAGTTCATCTGAAATACGTCGCCTGGGAGGAAGAGAGAAACCAGAGGTAAGGTCATCGATAGCAATTAGAAAAAGTGAGACGCTCCAGACTTTTGAAATTTTGAGTGACGCCGTATGAAGGAATTTGAGCCGCACTATCGGGAACTCAATTTACAGATATAGAATGACGAAGTGCGTGAGTGTTGCTAATGCTGTCACTAACTCTAAAAGCACAGTTAACTCGAAAAAAACTAATTCGATCTGATTTTCATAAATCAAAACCTTGAAGATACACCTTATTATGATTTACGCTAATTGCAGTCCGAAGCGAACTACCTTGTGTCTCGGCATTTTTACCACGTTTCGGCTGATCCACTATTATCGTCGCAATGTCATTGAATTATAAGAGAATTACGTTCATTATTCGCGCCGGAGAAGGAAGTGTCCTGATGTAATGAGGGTACAAAAATAGTACGAATAATTATGAGTGCGGATGCACACTTTTGTTCTCATTTACGAGCACCGGTACCATTTGTTTAAATCGGATTACCAAATTTAAGCATCTACAAAATGTTAGATACGAACATCGAGTGCAGTAATTTTGTGTTGCCAGTCAGTCCACAGTCCATTTTACGAGGTATGTTGATAGTAAATTGGCCACTCATTTAATTTTATAATAGAGTATCTTATAGTTATAAAATATGGGGTGTTTCTAGCAGTATACCGATCTATTGATAGCACCAGGTATTATCCTATCTTTTCTATATTAGCACTATTTTTGGGAAATCGTTGGGTAATATAATATAAATGGGCGTGAAATTGAAACTATCTTATGATTATGCTGGCTTAATGCACATTATAACTTATATCTCAATTATATTTGCTATCAAAAAGATATCGCAAAATAATTACGTGGTCCTCTGCGGTTTCTGATATTGTTTTGAAAGTACGAGTAGACTGGCAAATAAATTTTTACCACTAATTACACTCGTAAAATCGCAGTCTAAGCCCGTAAAATACGTGTATACCTAAAAAATGAGAAAGCTCAAAAAAAAATCCGCTACAAGATTGAGAAAGTTCATTAAAACGAGGTATAATATATTTTAGTATTAATATTTCTAATACGGTGATCAAATAGACTTACGGATTTGTAAAGCGTTTTACAATCGTATAGCAGATGACCACCTTTTATTTTGTCGGAAGGCGGTAAATACAGTCCAAATTTACAATCTCAGCGACCACGAACCCAAGACAGGATCGCACCTATGATCTAGTAAATGATTACGTGGAAAATCCGATAACAGCGTAACATTAAAAGCGTGAAAATTGTTGACTGTCACAGTTTTATGGACATAGCCTTGAATGAAAATTCACCCACAATAGTTTCAGATCACCATTAAAAATATATCTCCGAAATGTATGTTGCATTACTAGCTCAGAATGGAATAGTTAAAAAGTGTAGTTCCAAGAGTACTTACGTCTTATACACGTACGAAAGCATGCGTGTAGAAATGCAAGAAAGTAAATAAGATACAGTTTTTATATAGTCTTGTCATACAAATCGTATGATTTTTGTCATGTGCCGTGTAAATAGTCTAATTGTTAACCCATTGCATTTAGACAATATTGTAAAGTATAATAGAGAAATCACGAATTGGTTTCATTACACACATCTTACGTGCGGATAATTTTTGGTATGCGCTAACCATTTAGGATGACGATATCGAAGAAAATTTGAGTCCTTGTTTCTCATCACACGAAACCAGCTAACTTAGGTATTTAGAAATGATGATCACCCCACCATACTTAACAGCATTTTATAAAGTTGCGGGTATTGGTCGATTGATATTTTTAGATTAATTTTTCGCGGTCTACTAATTACGAAATCGGGTTTAAATAAGATGAAAAGAAGTATACAGGTAGAAAATTGAGTTAGAAAAACTTTATATAACAAACTAATTTGTATTTTCGCTGACATTCATAAGAGAGAATGGATTATGATTTCGTCTCGGAATGATTCTCATTACAAACTCACATTCTTAAATTGAATAAGTGTGTATTGCTCTGTTAATTACATGTTCACGAAGTTATATTCATCAATACGAACAACGTTTGACGCGTATACCTTCTGCGGACTAATATAATACGAATTTGTAGTATTGTTTTTCCATGAAAATAATTTCAATTTCAAAAATTTTTCCATCACGTACTCGCTGTCGAAAAGGTAATCAAGCGATTGTATATTTTTCCATAAGATAATGCATGCAATACAATTTGTAGATCGCGTATACGTATCTAATAAAACGAGAGGAGGAAGTCTCTTTCGGGAAAAAAAAAGTCAGTACAAGAATATTATTCAAATCATTATTCTTTTTCTCTAATTTCTATTTTCTCGTCGTTTTCTATATTAGTGGGGGATTACTGAGTGATGTCAATGTAGATATCTTTCCAATAGTTAATGATCAAGAATTTCATACAGATGTTTTTCACAAAGTTTTGTTTTATCCTGCCGTGCGTATTTTTTTCCTTAAATTCTCAGTACTTGCAACTATACTAGAGAATTCACCACAGGATCTCTCTGGTATCGTTCCGTCAAAAAAAATTTATTTTAAAAATTCACAATAAATTACAATATTTCGGATTTCAATACAAGTACTAAGTCAATATTATTGAAATTGTGTCAAAACTAGAAAGAATAATTCTCACTCTCAGAAGTACTGTATTGGTAATTTTTTCAAATTAATAAATTACAGTCTCAGAGAAACTCGAAAATATTTTATGACAACTTCTAAGACTTGAATAAAAAAATTTATAAATCACTCTATCAATACACACAGTATATTTTGGTACAAGCGGGTAAATTGCAGAGTTAGAAAGTCAACTGAAAGCTGAAAGTTCAAAGCCGGAAGCTTGAGAATCTTTCGGAAAAAAATAAAAGCGGATCAGGTCCCCTCTTTACAAAATCTTGAGTTTGAACTTGCTTCAAGAAATTGTGCTCGATTTGTGCTGAATTGTGTTGCAAAAATTCCGTTTTGTGCATGCCCTCTTCCAAAGGTATACAAAAAGGTCTCCAGGGAGAGGGGGCTGGTGAAACGACAGCCCCTTCCCTTTTTGAAATTTTTAATTTTTTTGACAAAATTAATTGTGCTCGATTTGTGCTGAAATGTGCCACAAATTTTATGTTATGTGCTTTCCTCATTCCGAAGATATTTGAAAAGTATCTTGGGGGGCTGGTGAAATGGCAGCCTCACTTTTCTTAAAAGCGGAAAAGGTCTATTCCACCGCCCCCTCCCCCTCTTTTCAAAATCTTGAGTTTGAACTTGCTTCAAGGAATTGTGATCGATTTGTGCTGAATTGTGTTGCAAAAATTACGTTTTGTGCGTGCCCTCTTCCAAAGGTATACAAAAAGGTCTCTAGGGGGAGGGGGCTGGTGAAACGATAGCCCCTTCCCTTTTTTAAATATTTATTTTTTTTTGGCAAAATTAATTGTGCTCGATTTATGCCGAAATGTGTCACAAATTTTATGTTATGTGCTTTCCTCATTCCGAAGATATTTGAAAAGTATCTTGGGGGGCTGGTGAAATGGCAGCCCCCCCTTTTCTGGAATTTGTAATTTTTTGGGGGCTAAATGAATTGTGCTGAATTGTGCCACAAATTATACGTTTTTTGCTCCCTCACCTCCCCCGGAACGTACATAAGTTCGTCGAACAACAGCTCCCTTTCTTTCTCAAATTTTGCATTCTTGTCTCGCTGAATGAAATGAGCTCAATTTATGTTGAAATGCCCAAATTTTATGTTTTGCGCTTTTCACATTCTTGAAATATTCACAATCTTCGGTGGGGCTACTGTGAAAATAATACCCACCCCCACTTTTCCAAATTTTGTTCTATGGGACTTGGAATATTTTCGATCATCAAGCTATATGTGTGCGAAGAACTTGGAGAAATATTGACTTTCAATCTGGTGAAAACTAACGTAACTCAATAAGGTGAGTGGAACTTGACGAAGTTGAACAAGAAATTCAGGGAACCTGTTCTATGGGCAGAATTTGATTATGAATGCATTAAGAATTGAATCCCAAATTGGAGTTCTCTCCTAACATATGATAGCTTGGAGGATTAAATTTTTTCAAGTCATCCAACCCTATGCGTTAAAACTTGAGGGTCGGAATTTTTCTAGGTCTGACTTTCATAACGAAAAAAGAAAGGAAAAAAAAGAGAAAGAAGGAAAAAGAGAAAGAACGAAATTTTTTCCCCAATACCAAATTCTTTTTAGATTAGCAAATTTCTGCCTTTCTACTAAAAAGCGGACAAATTTTTCTAAAGAAAAACTATAGAACAGATTCCCTCTTAGAATAAGTTGTGTCCAATAGAATGAGAACTTGAAAGAATTCTAATTTTCAAGCTGTAGGAGGGAAAATTGGAAAAATTTTGATTTTGGTGATAGTTCCAAATTTTCAATTTGACTATTTCCTGCGTTCCTTGCCAAACTTTGTCAGACAAACCATCTACGGCAAAATAAATTCTTCCTTTTCTCGACCAAAATGGGGTTCAGATTGTGAAATATCAGCCCGTCTTTGAATTTTGAATTTTTATCCGGTGAAATAAA
This sequence comes from Aspidiotus rigidus, assembly GCA_035079385.1. Lineage (NCBI taxonomy): Eukaryota > Metazoa > Arthropoda > Insecta > Hemiptera > Diaspididae > Aspidiotus > Aspidiotus rigidus. The sequence goes on along the minus strand of JAVHKY010000054.1, from coordinate 14,650,481 downwards.
TTGTATTTGATTTGTGCTGAATTGTGCCGCGAGTTTTACGTTTTGTGCTTCCTCCCCTCCTTTGGAATGGGGTTCTGTTTGTAAAGTATCAGCACCCACCCCCCTTTTTTGAAATTTGAAATTTTTTTCGGCTATATGAATTGTGCTCGATTCGTGTTGAATTGTGCTGCAAATTTTACGTTTTGTGCTTGCCCCCTCCTCAAGATTTTGGAAGAAGTCTCTGGGGGCTGCTGAAACGACAGGCTTCTCTTCTTTGAATTTCATTAATTTAGCTCGACTTTTGCTGTATTGTTCTAAAGACTTTTGACGTTCCGTACTTCCAGCTCTTCTCCATAATCGGGTTCAATCCTAATTACCCCCCCCCCCCCCTCCTTTTATTACATTAAGAATCTTCATCTGTCCTAATGAATTGTGCTGCAAATATTACATTTCATTCCCACCCACATTTCAAAGATATCGACAAAAGTCTTGAGGTGAAATTGTAAAACTGTAAAGACCCTTCTTTTTTTTTTCAAATTTTGGATTTCCATCTGTCAAAATAAATTGTACTCAATTTGTGCTGAATTATTTTACATATTTTACGTTTCGTGCTTTTACCCCATCTCCATAATCAGGGTGACTTTGCAAGATAACGGCTCCTCTTTTGGAATTTTAGACAGAGCACAATTCATGGAGCTCATTTCAAATTTAAAATTTGGAAAAGAGGAGGCTGTCGTTTCAGTAGCCCCCAGAGACTTCTTTGAAAATCTCGAGGAGGGGGCAAGCACAAAACATAACATTTGCTGCACATTTCAACACAAATCAAGCACAATTTATTTTGCCAAAAAAATTAAAAATTTCATAAAGGGGAGCTACCGTTCACCAGCCCCACCCCTAGGGACTTTTTTGTATATCTTCGGAGGAAGGCCCGCACAAAATATAATTTTTGCAGCACAACTCAGCACAAATCGAGCACAATTCCTAGAAGATTTTATAGTACAGCATAAGGGCTAAGAGCCAGAAGCTAAACTTTTATCTATCGGTTTTCCAACACTGGTAATTGGCACATACGAGTTGCCAAGGTCTCCGGTCACGAGCAGATTGCAAGTGACGGAAACGCAACGAGTGGAAACGCTGCTTGACCCACGAGTCAAATACGACATTTTATTTACAAGGGTTACTACCCCCACAGTTGGATGAAAATTGAGAATTTTAAAATGTGAAATAAGATACAATTTTGATAAAAGTCATCAAAAGAAAACGAAAAAATAAAATACCTTGGAATTATTGCTGTCTAGTTTTTCCTGAATCACACACCAGTATATGCAATTATGTATTGTGTATTCGATTCCTTTACCGTAAGGCCAATGTACAACAAGTACCGATACAATAAGAATCAGACAACGAGTATGCAATATGACATACAGGGATAGTAGTACAATTACACTATGAAGGGTGTAGCCGGGCAAGATGATGATGAGAGCTCCAAACGAAATGAAATTTCGACATAGAGTGGCACCATGCTTAAAACATTCCAATCCCAATTTTCAAAGTGGCGATGGGAAATTGAATATGTGATTTTTCTCCATAAAATTTGGTGATTTCTTTTCTTAAACTGCCGTATGTTGGAAAGTGTATCTAAGAGAAAAAAATTTTCGAGCCTTGATATTAATTATTTTTGACTTCTGGGATTCGCGTACACGAAATCCAGCAGAAACGCTAGTCACAATATCCAAAATACACTGAAAAGTGAACATGATGTTTTTGACGATAAGAGGTTAGACAGTAAAACCAACTCTACTGCCCTAGATTGTTTTGTACAAAAAATGTGAAGCTTTCCCAATCATCTTTTAGATACGTTCAACTTGCAGAACTTTCCTCAAATCTTTACCTTTTCAACCAAATTGCACCAATCAGCAAACAGTGTTTGTTTTGTCACCAGAAGGCAGGATATTTGCTCGAATTTGCAAATTGATTTTAAAGTGCGATAAAATAAACTTGGAATGGCCACACCGAGACAAATTTTAAAATTGTGATGAGTTACATCTATTAACATGACATATTAAAATTTCAGCTCGATACATAGGACGGGAAATACTTGAAAGTTAAAATTGTTTTTGTAAACCCAGAATCAGGCTCAGTGAAATATCAATGTTTTCGTCCTGAATGAGAACAATTTCCTTGTAAAATCATCCAAAGAATTAGAAAAGAATATCAAGAATTTTCCCAAGTTTTTTAAACTCTGCAAATGGTGGTACATAAAGAAAACGGGACTACGGGAGAATCACTTTTTTGAGTTAAAAAAATGTATATCCTTACAACTTTGCTGCTTCGTGTTTTTTTTTTTCATGCAAAAAATATGTATATTCTTCAATTATTGTTCTCTTTGAAGCTTTGCTTTGCTCGGACAAGTAATTGACCTTAGTTTTTTTAATTCTATAATTGATTTTACATAGGAATCGACTTTATTCAGAATGAGAATTTTGAAAATCGGAGATCACTCACTGCTTTTCCCATGACAAAAAAAAAAAAAAAAAGGAAATCTTCCAGTTTTTGCCCTCTCCAGACCTTTTCATTTCCTAAAAAATTGATAGAATCTTTTTATAACCTCCATAGTCTATACGGGTGATTCTATTAGGAATCAATAAATGAATAAATTCTATAACTAAAATAAAATATTTTATTCAACTAGTGCAAAAAAGTAGCGATATTATTGCACTAGAGCAATAATATCGCTACTTTATTTGCACTTTTTGAATAAAATATCGTATGGAACTCGTGCAAAATAGTGAAAAATGCCTACTCGTGCGATTTGCTACCCTCGGCTTTTCCTCGGGAATCAAACTTCGCTCTTGTTGGCCATTTTTCACTTTTTTTCACTAGTTGCATAATATACTATTCGCAACAGAAAAAGAATTATCTTTACGCCCTGCGTGTAAAACAACAATGCGACACGTCTCAAGTTTTGGGTTGTAAAACGAAACGCGCCGCGTACTTCCGCCGACTGCTACACATATCACCCCGATCAAATTGTTTCATGGAAAAATTGGGGAATGAGAAAGGGAGAAAAAGAAAACGAGGTGGTATTAAAGTTGGTTTATGCAAAATTTAGTAGCCGTACCGTTGTATTTAACATTTAGAGTTAGAGTTCGTCTCTGAAAGAATATCTATAATATCTGCTTCTAAGATTAATGAAATAATTTCAACTTTCAAGCACCTGCCAGCTGTGCTGAAATTTCAATATTGTATGTAAATAGATGTAACTCATCACTTATATAAATTTTGTCTTGAAACGGTCCTTTTAAATTGATTTTCTCGCATTTCCAAATCCTAAAACGATCTCATCATCTTTTTTTTTTTTTTTGTTTAATTCACTTATTTTATTGCCTAGAGCTATTTGGATGGGCTACGGGGCTTAAGGATTAGAATTGGCGCGTTCCAGGCGTAATGTCATCCTAAATCAAGCTTCGGAATTCGATTTCGCTCACGAGCATTTTTCACCATCTGATCCGGCCATCCCATTTCTTTCCTGAAATTTTCTCAGAATCATTTCACATTAAAAAAAGATACGAGACCCATTATTTTATCAAACAAACATTAGAAACAGAATTTTACCAATTAACATCGATATAAGTCTTCAACCTTACAAAATTTGCGAATCCATAAGGCTGTGAATTTTAAAAACACCGGAACACAAGTTGTACCCATAATTATTTCTATCGAATCGAGTCCATACCATCCATAACTAAAAGGTGGTCTACATTTCCAAAATATTCGTCATGAAATCTTTTACCAAGCAACTGAGCCAACTAATCAAGTACTTCGGCTACTTTCTATAATTGAGTTTCAAATATTACACTAGCAGAAAAAACTTAAGCTACTGTATTTGTGACAAGCAGTCAGGAGTTGTGCTACAAGGGACGCCGTGGTGATCTGAGTGAGGTGAAGAGATGACTGATAATGAGAGAGTGCGACGAGGCAAGGGACAGGAGGGTCATCGGAAAGGTTTGAGATTAGGTTAGATTAGATTTCTCACTACAGCCTTTCCTGTTACTTTTCAGTTGATTAGGATCCCTACACTTCAACACAATGTATAGACATGAATAATTGTACGTTATAGCTTCGTTATATTAGGCCTATAATCAGTTGAAAAGTAAGCTATAACTTCTTGGCTTCATTTGCCCTTCCCTCGAACCAATCAACTTGGTGAATCAGCTCAAATCTAGAAATTTGGCCAGTATTTGAAGAGAAGAGGAGACCTTAGCCTCCCTGTGCCATTCCTCTCAGTACGTTTAATATCAAGAGAGGGAAAAAAAGATGTAGCGTAAAAAGGAATTCATCCCTCTCACACCTCTCTGGCTACTCTATAGAAGCAAAGTTCCAATGATCGCAAAAGCATTAATAATACAAACTTACAAAATCTTTTACTAATACTTTACATTGTATCATGATTTGTTACAGATTCCAAATGGTGCCATATTATGTGATAGCTAATTATTATATCTCAATACTCCTCTCGTTCCTATGCTCGTCGAATTTTCTACTTGTTTTTGCTCAGTCCAGATTAGAAGTCGTACACCAATGGAAACAGGTAGATTTTACTTACGCCAGTGCGCAGGCAAGAGAAATGGCTTTGCGTACCAAGAAATTCATTCCCGAAAATTGCCTGTTATTGGATGTTGACGTGTGGCATAGTGAGTATGACGAAATTACTATTTTTATTGTCACTTTAAACGTTTAGTTAATTGTTCACACTAGAATTTATTATGTTTCAAACTATATTCAGTGTCTAAGGTGTTTCGACTGTCTTTCAATACAAATGATGCCACCAATCGAAAAATGACCCAAGTCTCAAGAAACAATTGAAACAATCCAAACAATTAAGTGAATAATCACTCAGAAAATTTTTTTTAATATACAATGGAGGGGTGATTTCCAAAAACTGCAATGATTTTCCCGGATTATCATTTCGAGAGATGAGAAAGAAGTAAATTTTCAACAACTTTGGTACATTTGGGCTATACCTCTATGAATTTTTTCACGATGTAAACCGAGTTTTGAATTTTTTTCTCTTGGACAGAATGATCCTCAAAATTTCGTTTCTCATATTCTCGACCAGATGTATTCTATTAATATACCTTTTGATGTATCAGGATTTCCTAGCCCAGAAATTCGTCCTACGTCGGAACATTATTCGCTTATCTACCAAAAAAAAAAAATCGTCTTCATTTCAGAGCCAATAGCATTCGATAACGTATTTATAGACAGTGGCCATATTAGTAATAACCGAAATAGTGCTATAAAACCGTCAGCGTTCAAAAGACGAGTATTCGTCACGCTGCCCAGATTCAAGTCCGGTGTTCCAGTCACTTTAGCTACGATTACAAATCAAAGGCGCGGTGATAATACTCTTTTGTCGCCATTCCCCAATTGGGATGCTCAAAGAGAAGGTAACTGCGAAGGTGTCACTTCCGTGTACAGAATAAGGGTAAGTAGATTATAGGTACATCAATCCAGAGTGTAAGTTATTTCTATTTCATTTACTCAACTTACGATCAATAATTATGCGTTACAGATAGATCGATGCGGTATTTTATGGGTGCTGGATTCTGGCCGTATTGAAAATTTTAGTCCGAATCCCAGAACGATTTGTAATCCGCAAATTTTGGCGTTTGATTTGAATAATGGCGATAAATTGATACGTAAGTGTTCGAATACCAATATCATCGTCGACATAAATTGCACTTACTCACACATCCACTTTTTTTGTCACTCAGGACGATATCGTATCCCGAGCGAATTGCTAGCCACAGATTCGCTACTAGTCACACTCGCCGTTGATAATCGAAACGAATTCTGCGACGACACGTTCATCTACATCGCCGACGTCTCTGCTTTCAAACTAATCGTATACGATGTCAGAAATAATCACGCGTGGCGTGTAGGCAGTAACTTGTTCTACCCCTATCCTCTGGATGGTAGATTCTCAATCGCTGGCATTACTTTCAATTTGATGGATGGTTTGTTGGCTTTGGCATTAGGTAGGTTTATCTTTCTTGTCTGATGACTCCTTCTGTAATCCATTGACTCTCTCTCTCTCTCTCTCTCTCTCTCTCTCTCTCTCTCTCTCTGTCTCTCTCTCTCTCTCTTACCCATGACTTGTCTATTTCTGGTGTATGCAAGGCAGCTTTCGGTCACAATTAGTAAACCAGAATTCAGACTGACGTTTGGCGATCGGAATAACTTTTTGTTAGAACTCAGGGAGAGGGACGTCAATTGAAACATACTCGTATCGATGGTTCTACCGAGGGCCTCCTTTGAAGTGCTCTTAGTAGTAGATGGTGAATGACTTCGATTCAAGTCCCCAGAACCAGGTTACTGAACTGACAATTTTTCCAAGTCCTTCGCTAAATTTTTCCGTTCCTACCGCCTTCGGGACTTGAAATACAAATTACTCGACGTTTATAACCTTGAAAGTTATATATATTCGCCAGTTAGAGGATTAGTCTGAAGAGAGCTTTTTAGTTTCTATGACGAACTTGAAAAATTAGAAAAATCACGCTCCTTTCGCGTACATGACAACGTTTTAGCTAGAAATCTACAAATTTTTTGGTCGATCTGATGCATGAACTTGGATTCATACACCAAGTTGGATTATCTACAATTTTATTTCTACAAACAGAAGATATAGTGCCTATTTCATTCAACATCTGCACAATCTAATATACTAAAAAGCTAAATGACCCTTTGCCTCTCATTCCTGATTTGCCCGATACAATTTAGCTAAAAAATAGCTAACGCGTGTATTCTATTACTATATATATGAATTGCCTAGCAAATTATAAGAAAAAATATTCGTGAAATTCTAATGACGTCACAGCGACTGAAGGTTAACAGGCAAAATAGAAAATAGAAAATTAATAATTATTGGTTATTTAAGTGCAACGATTCATTATCACAAACGTGCGTGTAAAAGTTCTCCATTTTCCTGTTATTGCATCCGACGTCAATTATCATACTGTGACAAGATTATCTAATATACTAAAAAGCTAAATGACCCTTTGCCTCTCATTCCTGATTTGCCCGATACAATTTAGCTAAAAAATAGCTAACGCGTGTATTCTATATTACTATATATATGAATTGCCTAGCAAATTATAAGAAAAAATATTCGTGAAATTCTAATGACGTCACAGCGACTGAAGGTTAACAGGCAAAATAGAAAATAGAAAATTAATAATTATTGGTTATTTAAGTGCAACGATTCATTATCACAAACGTGCGTGTAAAAGTTCTCCATTTTCCTGTTATCGCATCCGACATCAATTATCATACTGTGACAAGATTATAATTATTTATCGTTAAAGTTCTATTCTACTTGATAGTTCTGGAGTTATTGACACTACCAGAATACCTTGACACACTGATTCTCAAAGAAATTTTGAATAAAAAGAAGAAAAGTGATCAACGGAGTATCCAAAGGGTACTGGATTTATTTTACACGTTCCTGACACACTGATCCTCAAATAAATTTTGAACGTCAATTACCATTATTGGAAGAGTATAATATAATCACGAAAAAGTAAGAGCATACTTATTTAAAGTTCAATTCTACTTGATAGTTCTCGAGTTAATTGATAGTTTTTTTTTTTTTTTTTTCTTTATCAAGGTATACACTACTTGAATACACGTTCTTGACACACTGATCCTCAAATAAATTTCGAATAAAAATAAGAAAAGTGATCAACGGAGCATACAAAGGGTATTGGAGAATAAGAATAACTGGAGTGGAGTGAGAAACAAACGAAAAGAACGTGAGGATAGGGAAGATGATTGGAAGAAGAGGTAGCAATCGAGTCAGATGGTGGTACTCAAATTTTAAGGCAGGAGAAAGAAAATGGATATGTATAAGTTGGAGTAATTGAGTACCATAGGTAGTTGCGGGAGTTGGAAACCGTGTTGGGAATGATTACATGGGACAGAGGATGAGACTGAGATTATATTGTGGGAAGTACGTTGATTTTGGAGAGTAGGACAGGAAAAAAGATGATAGATCGTCAGATTATCTGCATAATAAGATTTACATGAAGGTAGAGCATGGCAACCCAGGAGGAGATGAGAATGTTCAAGTTGAGAGTGACCAATTCTATATCGAGCGAAAATAACCTCTTTATGGTGGGAATTTCTGTTCAATGAAGACTGAGGATAGGTTAACTTTTAATGATTCTAAGTTTGTTGCAGGGTTGCTTTTTTATGCGAGTGATACAAGAATTAAGCTAGGATTAAGAAATAATGAAAGTTTTTATGGTCGTAAGTACGTAGTTACAAAGTGGGGTCCTTAATTTTGGGTGAAAGGGTGCAGTTTTTAGGCGCGCAATCAGTTTGATCATATTGAGGGCAACCGATGTGAACTGAGAATCAAATAACAGATACGTTTTGTACAGATGAGCGTAGAAAAGTGTGAGCTTGAACCTAATCAGAATTCCAACTATAGACACATCATGTGAGAAATTAAGAGGGACATATTCAGGAAAAGTAGGGGGTACGATTCTAAGAAAAGGGCACAACGAAAGTTGAAAAAGAATATTACCATAAATAATATCAACAAGTATAAAGAGTTTCGGAAAACCCTGAAGAATGGAATAAAAGTAGCGTCTAAAACATACCTCAGTTCCCTAGAGGAAGGCTTCAGACGAAATCCATCACATACCTAATTTACCCGATACAATTAGGCTAAAAAATAGCTAAAGCCTAATATTATAACGGTAACGATCTTCTCTTTGCACTTCATACCTCATTTTATCCGATACAATTTAGCACTTCGCAAATTGAAGGATAATTAATTTGGCAAAAAGTTCTAATGACGTCGAAATGTCCTAATGAAGGAGAGCTAATAGGCAAAATAGAAAATAATAGTCACCAAAATATGATGATCCCTTATCAATATCAACTTTTTGAATCAAAAATCACTTCCATTGTAAGAAGTAGAAGAAGAAAAGGAACTGAAATATTTGGAAAATGGAACTGACTAAGTTGCGAGAGTTGGAAATTGTGTTGGAAATGATTACACAGGTCAGAGGATAATTGAGAAAATACTTTGTAGGAAGTATGTTGATTTTGAAGAGTAGGACAGGAAAAAAGGTGATAGATTCTCAGATTATCTGTATAATAAGAAGATAGTAAGGATTGTAATGAAGCTTCCAATCAGATTTCTAGGATTCAACCAAAAGAAGTTCAATTGAAGGCTGTAATAGAAAACAATCACATGTTTGAATAAGGAATTCCCACATCCTCTTCTATAGGACGGATTGGTTTTGATATTGAGAATTGAATTCAAAATTGGAGGGGTTCCAAAAAGAGGAATTAGATTTGATAAAATTTTGAAAATTAAGCCAACTATAGCAGGAGGGACTCGGAAAAATTGAGACATTTGAGCTCTATTATGATAGATAAGGGATAGGAAAAATTTTCAATATCAAAGGAGTCAGATTTGAAAAGATTTTTAATATTGGGAATTGAGCTATATATGACAGGAGAGGAACTTGGAAAAAATTGAACCATCAGAGGAGTTGAAATTGAAAACGCATTTTGTACATCGACCTATGCAATTATGACAAGTGGATAACTTTAAAAACTTTCAACTTCCAAGCTATATTTTTTAAGAGAGGAACATGGAAGAATTTCAACTTCCAAGATATATATGACAGGAAAAGGACTTGGAAAAATATCAACCATCGTTCTAGGTAAATGATGGCGAGACACCAAAATTTTCAAAAATCCCTCCCCCTATGGAATAGGTTTCCTATTGAACCTCGATTTAGGTTAGGTAGTTGAAATCATAAAAAACTGGAGATGCTCTTAACATCATTAGGATTTAACAGAAGAATCCCTAGAGAATAGTGAATTACACAAATCAGGACTCGATGTCAAGAATAACTGTTAGTTGGAGGTGGGTGGACTCGAAGGAATAAAGTGAGGGCCTTGAGAAATTTTGTTCTAATTAAGGTAAATGAAGGAAGGGATTTTCAAAGTCTCAACTAAATCAACTCGAAAATAGGAGGAGTTACATTATTTGCATGTAAAAAAGTGAGGTCAAAGAAATAATCATCGCTGAAAATTGGAACGACTGTAGTAACAAATTATACTGTCAACATATAATACACACAAGATTTCAAAAAAAATCTTATGTAGAAAAAAAGTGAAAGAGAAAAAGGGAAATGAATGAACTAATCTTAGAATCGAAACGTTTTTCTTCCATTAATTTGTAGATTAGAGGATGACACGTAGAATTAATTATCACCATACGGATAATTGGAGAAGATGGATGCAGAGGACTGAAAAAGAAGAATAGGAAGAGAGGGAAAACTGGAAGAGTGTAATACTGAGGCAGAGAACAATTTGGAAGACTCAGGAAACGATGAAGAAAGAAAGAAAAAAAAAAAAGGTTGTATGGAAGAACAAGTAAAGAATGAAAGAGTGCAAAATTGAATGAAATTAGGAAAGAAGAAAAGCTTGAAAAGAAAACTAAGCAGATTGAATTGAACTATGAGATATGAAAAGATACAAAGAAAATAGTGTATCTAAGAAATTTCAAATAACCTTAAACCCCAGAGTTACTCCCTTTGTTTCATGTATCTATCTTACCCAAAACCCTAAATAACAGAATTAAAAGTAGCCATGAGAACTTTGTGTTTGCATAAAAATTTTGAATACAGATATCCAAAAAAAAGTTGTCTGGAGAATTTCTACTTTTTTTTTTTCAATAAGTATCCAAAGTAGAAATATCTAGATAATTTACCGAGATTTTTAAAAATTATTCCTGTTTATATAGCGCTCTCGAATAAGATAAAAATGAAAAAACAAAAAACTAAGAGGCGCGCCGTAGGCGCGCCGGACTTGCTAGTAATAACCTACTATGTAAAAAGTTTTTGCTTGTTGTTCAATTTCAAGGACCCCTACAAAACGACGATAGGCAACTATATTTTCATAGTTTGGCCAGTGTACGCGAAGGCTCCGTTTCAACTTCTGTTCTGCGAAACAATAGCCTATTCAAAGAGGATGAGGATTCGTCATGGGACCTGTTCGCCGTCTCAGACCCTTCTCGTTCGTCACAAAGTGCCAGTGAGGATATATCCGACAGCGGGATCATGTTTTTCGGATTATTATCTGAATTAGCATTAGCGTGCTGGAATTTACACACGCCATTTACTCCTGAAAATATTCATATTGCTCACCAGGTTGAAAATTTTCGACACTTTGGAAACGTTGCCGATTTAATATCTTTATTTTACGTTTTACTCTCTTCTTTTAGGATAACGAGACTCTACAATTTCCTAGCGGTATGAAAGTGATGGGTGATTCTATTTGGATGTTAACGAATCAACTCCAGAATTTCATTGCCGGGACTGGTCAGCCAACCGATGTGAAATACCGTATACTCACCGGTTCGATAAGTCAACTTACATTCGGCACTGGATGCGATTTAAGGTCTGGTGATGCTGCTTTTTCCAACTTTGGGCTCTCTCGTACAAAAGCAAATAATCTCCAGTTCGATAGGCTGGTAGCAGCTTCTGAAACGCGTCCCATGTATTTCCCACCTAGTACCGCGAGTCCCTCTAACCGCCAGTTTCAACAAACACAACAAAACAGTAGACCAGTTTCGTCTAGTAATATTAATAATTACATGGCTCAATTGAGTAGCTGGCAAAGAACTTTTACCATACCGCGGTATAATGAAGCCAATATTTTCAACTTTTGATCTCTTTGTAACATAAAAAATATAGCAAAAAAAAAAAAAAAGTGCGAATTAGGATGTGAGAATGAAGTCTTTTACAGTTTATTGCCAGCTTTTCTTTCTCATCTTCGATAATAGGTTAAAAGTCTCAAATCAAATTATGAACACAGGTTAAATGCCGAGCTTAAAGCTAATGATAAATTTAGTAATCTACAAATGCGTCTGAAAAAGGTAAGAACGTAAATCAATTTATAAATTATTCAAGGTACTACAAGAAAGAGTCGATATTAGGGGCGAAGAGGATCATTATTTATTCACCTGAAAAGCTTCATATCTATTTATAAAATCAAAGCTGACAAAAATGTCATAGAGATTCGTATCTATTATAGTAAACGAATGGAACCATAAATCTCTAGAAAATTTGTCATCCCATCATCAATTTTTTCTATTTCCTTCTTCTCGTCAACACCTCCACTTTTTTTAGTATTCCACAATCGAAGCCATGACAAAGAATGGAGTCTAAGTGCCATCCACAAAATTATTGCGCAGGAATGTATGTATTTTCCATTTTAGTCTCTACAAACGAAATTTTTTTTTTAATGTCATCACATTGACGATCATGAAAGAGAGTAATCCGCAAAAAATTTGATGTCCCAAAATAATGGAAAATACATTCTTACGCAATCATTTTGTGGATGGTACTTAGACTTCTTTTTTTGTCAAGGCTTCAATTACACAAAAATTTTTACTGAATGAGATGATTGACGAGTGATATTAATTATGTACATAAATACCAAAAATTCAATGTGTTCTTTAAAATTGCCTTCGTTATTATGAAATAATTTTTTGCATTTGAATAAATTCATTCAGAAGTTGGAAGCAGTAATTTATACTCTACTTTACTTTCAAATATGAAGAAAGACAACTCGGATGAACTTTACTGTACATATTATTCAACATTTGTATATACGTATTACCTATTATGAAGGTATTAAAGATATTCAGGTTCTTTTTTTTTTTTTTTTTTTTATAACCTAAATTTATTAATGTAGTAATCGGAATAACACACAAAAGTATTTGTTTAGTAGTAATTTTAGCATTTATACGCTGAATATATCCATCAGTACCTAACATAAATAGGTAAGCCTATTATTTGAATTTTCAAGAATCTTCGACCATCGTAATTTCATTTTGTTCTTCATCATATTCCTCGATTTTGTAAGGACTACTTCTTGAAGATTATCCAACCCCTCCACAATATCCTTCTCATTCGGACCCTCATCAACAACAAGTCAGTGATGTTCTTTCTGAAAGGCTTCGAGTCGAATCAGGCTTCGATAGGTTTTCGTCAACATGAAATTACAAATATCTTGGTCGCTCAAGAGTACCTTATGGGATACTGTTGTACATGATTTTGTTGATCCAGTTCCATCGAGGTTGTTTTTGTTTTATACTTCGCAAGTTGAAGAATTGGAAACTTCGCGCGGTCTTTTGATATTATTGCAACAATTTCTCAGATGACTTCCTCCTAAACCGTTTTGGGCACTTTCTTCACGCCTATCTCTCTTCCATACCCGGATAATGAACTCGATACCTTAATTACAATTTTTCAAATATTTACTCGTACATAAATCGTTGACTCTTTTCGAAAAAAAAAAAACTAACTAAATTATTTCAAAATACCAAAAAATTATACTCAAGTCCTGAAGATGTTCTCAAACTATATTGCAAAGATTAAAAGTCCCATTAGCAGATCGCCAAGTTTCATGAAATTTTAACAAGATAGACAGCATTGCACACGATAACGAAATTAGATGCGTTGATTATTAGAGAAGTCGATTTGATTTCGAATACGATTGCCACTCGCCAATACGAGTAGTATCCGCAACGCTCAAATTACCTAATACTCTGTATAATATGTTATATGATGCATGCATGTATTGTGTAAATATTTCGGTGAATACTATACTGTACATTCTAAATATTCAAATACAACGTATTTTAATTATGGCTTTGTTGTTTCTTTTGTGTGAAAATCCCCCCTTCCCAATATTATTGCATGAATCTGTAGCTCATTCTGTACATAAGTATATAATATGGATAAAATATATTATAACTTACAGTAAAATATTGCTTTATACCTGCCGTATTAGATAATAATTCGTATGTAAATTACTGCATGACAAAAAATCTCATTTGAAAGATAGGTATAATCGAAACGCTGAAACAGACGAATTGAAATACAGTTCGACACTGTCGCTCGCTAACTCGTCTCCATTGATATTACGAGAATAAAAGATTCTATTTTTTAAAGAAAAACATTAGTACATGCGATTGAGAATACAAACTGGCACTATATAGGTATACGAGATGGCGACTCATTGTCGGCAAGAATTACGAAATTGCAATCCATATTTATAATTACGAATGACAAAATTGAAAAGGTATTTGCCCAAAAATGTCTGGAAGTGCAGAGAATAATATAAAAGAAACCTGCATCGTAGTTTCAACATAATCCAACTTCGAAGAGCAAAGTGTCTGATTTCTATGAACTCTCTCAAATATCTATAATCCCCATACCGGCTGTAACGCCAAACTCCTCTTCCAACACTATAATAGTTCCGTCGCCAGCTTGATTACGGTTCTCCAATTTACACCTACTCCATCAAAACAATCTTAAGATCGCTGGACTCAATTCAATCATCCGAGCTTTGATTGACGTGTAACGCACTCCGCAGCAGTCCTTCACTCAGCCTATACACTGAGATGGGTGCTCTCCATGCTCTTTCATTTCCTGCTAACTTCCTGGCTCCAACAACCCAACCCCCAAATCTTCCCAGACCCAAGTCATTCACCTCTTGTGTCGCTTCAATTCCATCTAGGTACCCATTCTTAACTTAAGCCCTTACTTACCGCAAACTTTGTATACCATTTTTTCAGAATTTACCTCCCTCTTTCTCTGCTACATGGACCTATCTGATTCTTTCTCATTCTCAGTTGCTATTTAAGACCCACATTTTAACAGAATTTACCTCCCTCTTTCTCTGCTACATGGACCTATCTGATTCTTTCTCATTCTCAGTTGCTATTTAAGACCCACATTTTAACAATCCTACCATCAGGCGAATCCTTATTCACTCGTCACGTCCTTCCTCATTCTCAATCTCTTTTCTATGAATACTAAGACACATCGACCTCAAGAAACATGAGTCAGTGTGCTTCCCGCAAAGCCGTCACTGCTTCGCTACTCCCCTCTCTCTCTCTCATGATCTTAAATCCTGAGTTGGAGAGATTCCTCAAAATTACGAGACATTTAGATGTGAAACAATCACGTGACGTGATTGTATTTTCTTTGTTATTCATCTCAAATCTTATTACTACTGCCTCGTACTCTCCTTCTGGCCTACCTTATCCTCCAACAAGCTCCGATCGATTGAAAGAGCTCCAATTTCTGGATTTACTTTGAAAAGAACTTCTCCGACGCAATGAAGTCACCCCAACTTGTCTCAAAATAGGGCTTCCTCTTTTACCAACACTTTTATATTTTACGCTTCTCACGACCATCATGCCTACACTGTACTGACGATCATCTATCCTTTCAACACTTCTTCCCTTACCCAGGCTTCACCATTCTGCCTCTCCCTGCATAATGAACTCTCTTTCAAACAATCACAAGAAAATCGTTAGCACAATGAATTACCTCCAATTCACCTATTTCTACAACACCATCCAATTCAGATTCATATTTATAGTCCCCATCTAGCCATTCCAAACCCGCCCTAAGTATGGTTGCGAGGCTGGTTAACTTAATGAAAAAATATACATAAAACCAGTTCAATGTAAGAAGGTAATTACGGTAAGTCACTCACGTCATCTCAAGAAGATTTTTCGAAGAAGAAGAAGAATAATACGACTTCAACTAAAAGCTGATCCGAGTAAAACGAAAACATTCAAATGTCATCAAGGGAATTTTCTTCCCACTTGCCTTTTTTCAAAATTGTAATCAGGTGTGGCTGCTTCAAAAACTCTCTACTTTAGCCATTCAATTCTCAGTTTGGTGATCCACCTTAGTTTTTTAACTTTCTTACGTCGATGTGAGTGCGATGAAATTTTTTCAGGGAATCTTTTGAATAGTTCGAATAATTTCCCACGGAGGTACATATCATTTTACATTATAAAACATTCAAAATTTTCGACTTTTTGAAGTTTAAGATAAGTCTTCGAGTCCATTTCAGATATCAAAATATCAATTTTTTTTATCGCAATATTGAAATGATAAATTATAAGTAGAAAATGAAAATTTAGGATTTTTCAATTTTTATTCACCGATTTCGAAATTCAAGGGTACGGAGTCGCAAACTAGAGGAATGAGTGCGGACAGAACAACTCGCAATGTTTTTCCTTCAGTACAGCTACCTGTACTGCCTACCATTTTGCGTTAGGCAACTCTTTCTGACCCTAACAATCATTCAGTGCCTACTATCATTTTTGTAGACAACTTCATATTGTGAACAACGGAAAATGGAATGCGTCATATCCTTGATCAGTTCTCCGTTCTCTTGACTTGTCGTAAATTATTCTAAATTAGAATTGGCTCGATATCGTTTAAATAAGATGATATTTTTGATAAAAAATATTAGAATCAAAGGAAGGTATACTTGGAAAAATCCAGGAAAATTAGGATGAGTCATGTACTAGAAAAATTTTGAGGCATTTGAGCACGTAATTTTTTCAAATATTTTGACATAAAAATGAAATCATTTATCATAGAAATAAGAATTCTAATACACCCGAAACTTCTTTACAATCAACTGGAAACTAACAATGACCGATGATTCGTCACTTCTCTGACTGACCCTCCCCTCCTTCCTCTTGGAATTGTCTCCAACTGCGTTAATATTGCGTGACTTATTATTGAAGACGAGACTGGTCACATGCCCTTAATTTATTACCTAGAAAAATCGCGGATAAGAGCTTGCCAAAAGTTTTCATTTGTTACAAATTCGCAATAATTGTAAACTGTAAAGTTGGATTTTGATTACAGTGATCCGTTCTATACGTTCAATGACGATTCTTTCAACAATTGGAATATAAAGTATCCGAACCTTGCCAACGAACTGGTCAATTACAAATGGGAGTCACTCAAAATCAAAAATAAGGACGGACCTCATTGGCACACAAATCCTTATGGACAACTCCAGCAGAGACCACAACAATGGTATCCTAAGCAACGTCTTGAATTTTCCAATCCACCTCAACGACAGTACCGGCCACAGCGAAAGAAACCGCCCTCCTCTTCTTGGTGGTCTTACGATTGCCGTTTCCAAAATTATGGATCATACTCTAGTTTCCATGTAATGTGTTATTTCCTCGGTCCTTCGTTCGTACATTACCATAATTACCATAACAAACATTTTACCACTACTTTTTTATAGCTTTTATTGTAGTTATGTTTACTCGATGTAAGAAATTCTAATCGCATATATTCGTTAACGATCTCGCTCTTTCAATTTTGTTTTATATATCGATATATACATACTCAGTTTCTTACGTATTTATTTTCTTGAAATGATTTACTCGTGGTTTCTTTCTCAGGCAAGCATACTTTACTACTGTTGCATTCACTTACTGCACTATAGCAGTCGTCTGGACGGGGAATATTTCCTCTTTGTACTTATAATAGTATACCTTGTTAATGACGAGGAGAAAAATTCATATTTCAAAAGACGCTTTGACTCGTAAACGTATAAAATTTTCGTCAGTCTTCTCATTCTCTCACGGGTATACCTACAATGGTGATCAGAACGCTTGCATAAGCAAAATTAATTATGTTAATCTCGACAAGAAAGAAAAAAAAAAAAAAAAAAAAAAAAAAAAAAAACGGTCCCTACAGTACACCCACACGTAGACATTTTATTTAGACTGATCCAATGGCCATACTCAAACGATCATAGTAGGTCTCGTATTTATATATAGACTTATTGTAACGCACAAACGCGGTTAATGGAATTTATTCCAATACTGTCTCATTTTTGACGAGTCCTGTTATCAAAGAAGTACTCAAGTCATCGATGGGCGCCAACGAATGTCGACAATTTTACCATCCGTTACTACAGCAAACTTTTTACCACAAAAAAAAAAAAGCTAACGAGATGTTTAAAATCAGATGAGAAGCACCTCACGTCATACGTTGGTTATTCTTCAACTTTTTGGATTTTTTTCTGTCAGGGGTTACGAAAGAATCAATAAGTCTGGTGACAGTATACGACAGCGATTTACATTTTAATCTTCACAGCTATTATAACCATAACCGAAGTCGCGATCATATTTTTCGAAGACAGCATTTCATAACTTCACATGCTAATGCGAGAGATTGAGCTCACCGAAAACACATTAAAAGTGTACCTTAATTGCTGAAGCATGACTCGTTAGTTTTTATTGCAATCAATACTTACCAAACTACGGCGGTTGATGCTTGCTCTTATTCGTCTATAAAACACAAAAAAACGACTGTCAATTGTCTCAAAAAGAAAATAAATAAAATTAGAATGTCTTTTCCATTCTTTTTTTTGTTTTCTTCGGTTTAAAACTGGCGGCTTCCTTATGACCAAGTTATTGGAGGTAGGCCTATGCAGGGAACTTGTTTCATGGACATAGGAATCATAGAGGAAATTTTCAAGATTATTCGCCGTATCCGTTCTACACGTACCTAAGTTATTTAGCGAGTAAACAGGAGTGACCTCAGAAGTATAATGGAAGGGGAAACTCGGTATGTACGGTACGAGAAAATCGAATATAAAAGGATCTATTTTTTGGATTTCGAATTAAGTGCATTTCAATCCATCAATCAATAACTGGAGAAGTCAAAACCTTTTTGTCCCGTACACTATTATATTCATGAACAGGAATAAGTAGGTAACTTATGCGAAATAAATTAGTCAAAATTTGAAAAATAAATAGGTATAATGATTTTTATCTGACATCTCACGTACATAGGAATCCTTCTTCTTTGCAACCCGAGCTCACCATTACAGAAAGATGAATTCATGACGAGAACAAGAAATCGTTGCTACGATGGCACCATGTTTTAACACTGACACACGTAGAACTATAATTCTGAAAACTGAAAAATTCATGCGAGTTAGCGAGTACCTATGAACAAGTTTTATATGTACTAGGTATCGTCCTTACAATTTTTGAAAAGATGTTCATTTGACGCATTGCATAGCGCATTACGTTCGAAAACACAATTTGACTATAATCCATTTGAGCGAAAATTTCACAGATCCTTTTAATGAGATGAAGGAATCTTGTGGCAGCAATTTACGATTATCGCCGTACTCAGGCATCACTAAGCAAACAAATTCAAACAACCCCAAACTGAACACAAGCAAGACAAACAGCCATCACAAATGAGGGACACGCGCGAATTCCGAACACAATAAATTACTTACATCAATTATCGACATCATTCCTGATCTGTGAATTTCAGATGGCAACCAATTGTACCACACGACAAGGTAAGGTATCTAAATAAAAACGTTCTTTTCAAAAAACGATTGAAGAAAATCATAATTATCGTCTCGTCTCATCACCATGATTCAACTGATGTACAATCATCTGAATCATCACCAGTACCTATATCATCACTTTACCAGTTTTAAAGAAGACGTTATTTCACGATCTTCTCTACTGCAACAACAACAGCTGATGAGTCATTTTTGAAGCCAACATATACAATGAAGCATATTAACCTCACAGCTTCAACCGGGAAATTCTGAAGAGAGGTCTGGCTAAGTCTGGCTTAGCTCATGAAAGATTCAAAGGCACTAGAGGAAACAATCATACCAGCTCAAACTGTGTTGGGGTGTCGCTGGGAAAGAGGTCACTGCTGCCGTACAAAGTAGAATTGACGTATATCCATATATCTGCCATACAAAGTTAAATGGACGTATATGCAAATAATGAATACGATAAAAAGAGGCTATATCAGGTATTCCCATAACCTCTTTTTCTCGTATTCATTACTTGCATATACGTCTATTCAACTTTGTACGGCAGATATATCGACGATCTGCGAAAAAGAGATGCTTTACAGTTTACATATATAAAAAATAATCTGTTTTGCTGATTGTCAATATGGATATACCGGTACGTCAATTCCACTTTGTACGGCAGACTGGGCCCTGGGCGATTAATTGAGTTCACTGACCGTGACGAGTACAAATTGATGTATCTGCAAAATTACGATTAAGAGAATAAGGCTTTTGATATCACCCTCTGAAGGCTGAAGAAAGTTCTATTCTATTGACCATTGTTTCACAGAAAAGTCAATTTTGCAGTGAAAAAATACAAAGTTCAATTGATGTAGGTAATCCAAATGAACAACCAGGCAAACTGCAGGCAAACTGTATCTTTTGTTTCAATCGTTTGAAATAATCTCTTATAATAAATACCTTATAATAATATATAATGCTTTCTTCTTCCTATACTCTGTTCACAAAATAAGAAAGGATAGAAGTTCATACCTACGTCGAGAACGGAACGGTATATTAAAATTACCTTCAGCGTTCCGTTCTCGAGGTATGAACTTCTATCCTTTCTTAATGTGAATAACAAAGTATCCGATCACCTTGTATTTTCTAAGGCACTGTCATATCAAGTTGAATGACGTATCTGCGAAACGACAATCAGCGGAACAAGATTCAGTTCAGACTCTAGTAAACAATGTCATGATCCTTGTTCTCCTACATCGTTGATTCGCAGATACGTCAATTCAACTCTGTACAACAAAGAGGAAGGGCAGACCTCCCTGTGAAGAAGTCGTGTAGGTACCTATCATTTTGATCGTTTGAGTGTGGAGGTGAATTTTGTTATCAATTGCGGTTATGGTTAGTTGGAAAAATGTTGTAGTTTTGCCGCTAGGATAGCAACCAAATTATTTACCTTACTTTATGATGGAAAGAAGCAAATTATCGAAGTTTTCCGTCATTGACATTGTCGTGAATTCCTTCTTCAAATCATCCAAATACAATGATTGTTTATCATACTAGATTACTAGGCAATGTACCCTGGTATAAAAAGCGCGCTGCATGAGGATGAGAAGTGCCCAGCTGGTGGAGAGAAAAGTTTGACCTTACGAGATATTGAAAATGCGATGATGAGAGTCGGGGATATCATAGGTACTTATTATTCAAACAAGTATGTACAGTTTTTCTCATCCTCAATCTGATTAATCTATATTATTGTTTCCAGTCCAAATGTTTGCCACAATACCAGTGTAAGAATTGTTGAATTGAACGTCGCCATCAGGACGCGACATATCCACAGTCCGCATCACCTGAATACCTACAAGCGAGAGATCGAGTTACTTTTATGTTGCTGGTGAGAATGTGTACGTTAAAAATTTATCCTAGAAGGTGAACGTAAGTTATTTTCATTTGAAGAACAAAATTTTCGATTCCATTTATAACAATTCAAGATTCCGCCGCGCGCTATATATATATTTACTAAGCCAAAAACAATGAAGATGTCTTCTGATGATCTCGCTCGATAAGCGTTTTCAAAAATCACCTATGGCTCAAAAATTTTTTTCAACTTCTCAAAACGAAATGTCTTTTTTTTCGATGTGATAGGTACAGAAGTGATATGGGAAGATGGTTTTCATTGAATTTCTTCTTACTGCTACTCATTTGAAATCATTTCAAGAAGGACATCACAACTCAACACTATCACACTGTACGATACCTATCGACCGTATCTTTGTATACGTACATTGCATCGAGAAATTTCCTCAATCATAACCTATCCCAATGATACGCACGCGTGTTTTTTTTTACGGATACGAAATTTTTACATCATTAGCCACCCGTTGATTTATCACGATTAAGTATAAGCATTACGATGAAATCATTGTCCGCATATATGTTCTGCAACAAAAAATTACCACCCACTATTAATGTCAATCAATAAAAATAGAATGATCTCGCGACAAGTTCCGTTCTAGACGTACGCAGTACAATAATATTAGGTCTATTTTAACACGGTGAAATTCAGTCACTTGTTCAACACATCCTAACGGAGTGTAATTGCATTTTTCCGACGCAAGAAAACACAATGCGAGTATATCGATGTATTGCATATAGTGCAAGTGCAACAATATCCTCCGTGCATTTATCTCGCGTGAACTTTTTTTTTTTAACGATCACTATTGCTTTATGTACAACTAAGAAACCATGATTGTTATCGTGATTAAACGATCTGGAGAAAAGGAACTTATCTGCAATTTAATTCTTAACTGTAGATACTGTTCTATGGTAGCGATTGTCTGTCGTTACTTAACATATACGATGCATGAACATATTATACATTGTCTTTTATACAAACGAGTAAAGTGTAGTGAGCCTTATCCGCGTGTATTAAAGGGTATCGAATTTATTTATATTGCAGCTCGTATAAGAGTGCATACACGTAATCCGATTTGTATTGAATATGGGTGTTGCATTTTTTGTCATGATTAGCGTTGAAAATTCAATAAAAAAGTACATCTCTCCTTTATCATCAGTAAAATCCGTGACTTATTCCACAATATTCATCGTCATGATTGACATTTATTTTGATGTACAATGCGCCGATGATACAGAGCTGAAGAAAATATATAAGCCTATTCTCGTCCAAGATTGGTTAATCTCTGGCTTTCCAGTTATTTTTAAATTAAACAATATTATGTTCAAGATATTGAAACCAGTACCCCAGATCCCCAGAGCTCAGGGGGTCTGTATCCCATGTTCCCGAAGTTTTTATTTTGAAGTCGGATGCCATATATGTATCGTTTGTGCGACGTTTATGCATATTTGTGCACTACCCCTCGCCAGTGATCGGGGTATATCGGTTCGGAAGCTACTAGGCTTTATTTTGGGAACATGGGAAAAATTTCGACTTTCGCTATTCTCTGAGTTAGTGTGACGAGAATTTCGCATATCTCGCCACCATCAGTATGATTTGTTTAATGCTCCGTTTTTTTCTTGAGGAAAGCGTTCTTTGCCGCAGCGTTCATTTTCCGTAATCGAAGACATGATCAATATTATGCAGAATAACAGCCAGAACATTGCAAACATAATCACACATCTATATTTTCTACTCATCACCTTGTTTATTCTATGTTTACAGTTATTCCATATAATATGTATTTCTTTGTTTATCGTAGGTATGTTTCAGTAATTCGTTCGACATCTGCAAAATTGGGTATAAAAAGCTTATCTCTTTTTTCAAAATTTGGGGGGTTGGACCTGTGACGAGAATTTCGCATATCTCGCCACGAGCCTACGATTGCACGAAACGTGACCGTAGGCGAACGTAACGTAAACAAAACAAACAAGCGACGATTCGATGGTTTGGGAAAAAGACCCGTACGAACTCCTCCACAATTAGTATATAGGTAAGAAGCTTAGAATTAAGGTGTAAGAGAGATTGTGCCTAGCAGAGCATCTTGATATCTTGTCTGTGTATAATATCAAAGTAAAGTCTCTCTTTCTCCATGTGAATGTGTTTACACTCTCTGTTTGAGACAATAGCGGGCCTCGTCACAGTTAGCTTACAATATACTAGGCTAAACTAGGCTCAGCTACTGAACCCAATATCAGGCTAAGAATGGGGGCGAACGAACAGAGCGAGTGTACCTACCAGCTAGATGGCCTAATCTATTAAATACTAGGTTTATACCAGGCTAAGTAATACGTACTGGTAGAGAGAGACGTCATTATGACGTCATCATGACCGAGGTTGACGAATTAAAAGTCGATATGATTGGTGGAATCTATTTAATATGATCTATGAAATCAGCCTCACAATACTAGGCAAGGGAAAGGCGAATGAAGCAGGTGAGCTGTCAGCTAGTTTGCCTCTGAGATGGAGCAAGCACATAAAAAAATGCTCTACTAAGTGTCTCTGGAGGAGACATATTGACATGTTCCATGTCTTTTCTCTCGCCGGACCCCGATTTTGAAACTCGCGAGTACACCCCGCGTAATAATAATAATTAATAATAAATAAATAAATAAATAAATAAATAATTAAATAAATAAATAATTAAATAATTAAATAAATAAATAATTAAATAATTAATATAATTAATAATTAGAAAATCTCTACCCCGTGGGTGATTCAGAAATTTGCGAGTACACCCCGCGTAATAATAATTAATCAATTGATTAATTAATAATTAAATAGTTAAATAATTAAATAATTAAATAAATAAATAAATAAATAATTAAATAATTATTAATATAATTAATAATTAGAAAATTTTCCAAGTCCCTCTTCCTATCATATATGGCTGGATAGTCGAAATTTTTCCAAGTCCCCTAGACTTGAATTGTCTCATACCATTCCAATACAACAGCGAGTTCGCGCTACCTCATATTTCTCATAGAAGACTTGAATTTTCTCATACCATTCCAATACAACAGCGAGATCGCTCGTTCGCCCCACGAAAGTTGATACCTCAAAATATAGAACGCCCACAATTACCTCAAAATATTTCTCATACAAGACTTATACGACGCCAAGATAGGTAAAGGGGTAAACGAATAATATCTCACGAACACTTGACCTAGTAGAAGCCTAGACTGAAATATTTCAAGATGACTGATAAAATATAAAAGACATGGAACATGATTTTTATTTATTGGCTATGCCAGAAAATTTTATCTCCACCAAATTGCCGACCCACCAGCTCCGCTTTACCGACAGATCTGATTCTGGACCCAATACTTGATCCAAGGTGTCGTCCAGAAATGCTACCTCCATTTTAGCTTTTACTTTCTTTTTGTACACTCAGTCTGGGGCTTGGGACTTACTCCCCCAAATATTACGAGACGCACTCAACAATCTTTGTACCAGAGATTGGAACAGTATGATCAATTGCGTCATGGTCCAGACGAGCGATGGGGACTGTTATCCAAATAAGAGAGATTAATGATCTGAGGGACGGACTTTCAGTTCCAAAGCCAGGAAAAGGTAAATCATCTAGAAAAGAAAAAGGAAGGAAGAGTCTGGTTATTAGACGCTCTGAAGTTTTTCAAAATTTCAAATCAATAGTATCATTCGACTAGAGTTATCCCTCGACAATTTTTTCTTTTCAGACGAACCTAGGTCAACACACTCTGGCGCTAAGTCCCTTCTTAGGAGTAATTCGACTTCACGCATTGTGCCTAAATACGGAAGTTGGAGCGCTACATGTGTAACATGTAAAATGACGTTTATGTGAATACACGATGTATAGCGTAAACAATTACTCTTTCTTCTTTCATTCATCTCGTCATTTCTTCCTTACTCTGGTATTATAATGCCATTATTGTATCTAGGATTCGTTGGTCGACGAATTTGAACAACCTTAACGTCGATTAAGGTAACGTAACATGAGAGGAAAATGGTGTAATGCCAAAGACAACAAATAGACGAGAGTTTACAAAGAATGGAGAAGTATTTAACGCAATGATTATGGTTAGGAACCATGCAAAAAGGTCTAGTCTACAGGTGTAACGTTATAGTGCAGTACTACGACAGGCACTTTATGGTGGCAGTTCAGTGCCGCACAGAATTGCGAGCTGTCACTTTTTGTAACTGTATCGTCGTCGTCTGTCGTGACTATTTTATTACGGATTCTCCAAGATTTTTTTGATGTTTTGCGCTGGTTTAATAAAGTGATGCAGTAAATAAGATGTTTTCTCATTGACGGTTTGGTCACGTTATGTGCGCGTACAAGTGAAAAATGTTGTGTTCAACTTCGCACGCCTCGATTGCACTTTCGTTGCCGAAGCTAATTACAAAATTATTAAATTTGTGAGTATTATCGTCGTACAAGTAACGTGTAAGATTTACATAAAACCTAAATTGTGCTCAAATACGTACCGACATGCACCCTAAGCTGTGTGCGCCGAAAACCCATGTGCAAATGAACTCAAATAGGTACCCGATTATCGATAATGAATGTGTATACAACCGCAACCGTCTGCAGTCTGATGTAATGTGTTTCACTTAAATGAGTTTTTCGCGGGTACTGATCACGTGGATTAGATTTAGAATATTCGACCTATCCAAAAATATGTTATAGAAACCCAATATAGGTTAATGAGTGCTTGTCTCTGTGCAAAATTACTTTTATGAAATCAATTCCATACACCTGCCGCTTGTAGAATCATCAGGGTCTAGGCCTACTTTATGTAACTCCCAGTCAATTCTTGGTACCTAAGCACATTTGTATCAATTATAATCCTTTAAACTATAGAATCTCACAATGGGTTTTGGTAGGTACTTAAATTTGTACTATACATGTCGTACTTTGTAATGTGATTATGGTTCAGGGCTTTTGAAACTTATACAAATATTGGGTTTTTCTTCCTGTTTTGAAACCGTTCGTTGGAGGTTCCATTAGTTCATTCTCGATTTTCCTCGTTTGGTTTCGGTGGTATACACTTCGTGACCACAAAACGAGAACAAGTGAACAAGAGTCTTATACGATCGTGAACCATCTAAGAAAAATAAGCTAATGTCGAATTAGGTGTCCACACGCCGGTTGATTAATTTACGAGCGAAAGTCTGTTCAACCCGCTAGTGTTTACACTCTAAACCTAACTATAAACTAAGTTATCTACCTATGTTTCGAACTCGCAGAACGCATTACTTCTCAAAAAATTAGAATCGTGTTTACACGTACATCCTATAACGTAAGTTATCAGTATGTTGTACGTACACGTATTTTGTTGACATCAACTTCCCTGTGATGAATTTTTTTCTTTGCCCGTCTATTCTTCGCAGACAAGAAATTGCTCGAAAACCGATTTGGGAAAGAAGCGGTACGGATGGAAACGAAAAATAATGCCATATATGGGACAGTCTATCGTATGGCCATCGGATTACAATTGGTTTTCGGTGACTAACACATCACCGACGTTCCCGCAGCAACAAATCTCTAATGCAAGTAAGTTCAACTAAGAATTAATTTTAAAAATAGGAAACATATCGAATTTCTTACTCTACTGAGGAACTCCTGTCGAAAATTTTATTTTGTAATAGGTGGACTGCTTATAAACATGATAGAATAAGTGAAATTTAGAGTATCAAATTATCAAATTCCATTTGAGGTACCTAGTTTTTCAATGGGCGAAGCCAATAGACCTATTTTCTTCTTGTGGATAGTGGGTAAAATATGACAAAATTATTTTGGAGATAGATCTGATATCACTTGCTCGATTCTTTGTAAGATTTAGCTTCAATTTTTAGTACAAAATGTAAAATATTTTTTTTAATAACCAGAGACGCTAGGTATAAAAAAAATATCAATAGGTTTATCGTTTGGTCGACATCGTTTATTGCTAAAATGTTGTTAAATTGTGCCTATCTTCACCACTCTGCAAGACTCCATCAACGGGAGTGGACATTTACAGTGACTAAGAAAAGGGGACGATTATGAATCGACAAAGAGATGTACGAATTTTTGTTCTTTTCGAGTGAAGTTCGAACCTAGGACCTTTCAAAAAACCGACTGTCACTCAAGGGTAATTCAAAATGCCGGAGTGGGGCTCTCTCTCACTTCACGATCAGAAATGCTCTGAGCATAAGACAATTGAAAGAGTTTTAAAACTAGATCCAAGCGACACCACAGTTGTCAAGAATCCGCATTCCCTATCTTTTCAACTCGAGCTTTCTCCGTTCTTCTTTTCTTTTCCTTTTTTTGACAAACTGCACTTATCTTTGAGGTTGGATTGCCTCGACCTTACAGGTTTTCTGCTGCCCTCTTACGACGATAGGTAATTAAAGAAATATTGTTACATGCAAGCTTAGTTCGGCCAATACATTCACTAAGATTTTAGATTCATTTTAAGGGGATTACCGTCTGTACTGAGACTTATTCAAAGGAAAATACTTTCTATACTGGGTGAGAAAGTTTGAAAGTATACAGGGTGAGGCGAAAAGATGTTACCAGTCAAATGGGAGTTTACGCTAAATTCACTCTAGCGCAAAAACACGAAATGTTAGATTTATACTTCAAATCTACTGTGTTTCCATTTTATCGTCATTTTGCGGACCAAAATGTGCCAAAAATTTACCATACTCCAAAATTCTCAAAAATCAAAAATTATGATGCTTACTAAAAGAATTGGTCGGTTAATATAGACATTGACGAATTCGGTGTTCGACTTGTTCTCTTTTAGTTCCGCCCGAATCTCATTCTCTCTCCTCCTCTCTCCTCCCCTGTTTTCTTGATTTAGACCAACAAAGGTTCGAGCTGATGAGCTGCTGAGGTTACGTGCAGTGATTTTCTTCGCCTTGTGAGATTGTTGGCTGATTGTTGTAAACGATGTTCACCCAACATCACTCAATGATGATTTGATCAAGTTAGACACAGACTCATAGAGAGCCAGTGCCAAGCCTTCATACTAGATGTAAAAAGTTTCTCCTGTTGGCCACCTTCTCATGAGTTTTGTATTTCTTAAATTGATTTTTCTAAGCCACCGGGCCCGGAGACAAAATTCTTTCTTGCTCCCCACCTTCGTCAGACCTGGTTATTAGACATCTTTAAAACGGAAAATATTATTGGGCTTCATCTTGTGTAGGACTAAATTTGCAGTTGATGTCTGAAATCGGTATCATTTTTTTTCTCCACTTCAATGATGTCGTCATTCTACGTCAACCGAAGATCACCGAACTTTTAGGGTCTAGCCTCCAAAATGTTCTCTGGAAAAAGAAAAAAATCGAATTCTAAATTTTGCACATAAGGAAGTCTATCTTTCGTGGAAGATTGGTCCGGAGTTGAAACTTGAATACTGTGATGGATTAAGATTATTTTCTCTCACTATCAGCCATGTATGCATGATTAAATATAAGATAGACCAATTTTGAGATAACAAAACGTCTCATGTCCAACTTTTCAGCTGGAAAAGACAAAGCTATCTTTAAATGTTGAGAATCTGCCTGCTTGAACGGAACGGATACGATCTCTTATACTTCGTTATCGCTATTTTCTGCTGACCCTAAATTTCCACGAGACTCCTTGGTTCTATTTCCACTCACATTATTCAACATTTTACATACCTAAATTCGTCGACGATTTTTTTCACCTTGTACCCCAAGGACGGAACAATTCTAGCGTGAATAAATCGCAACATTTAGCGACAATTTTTTTTTTTTTTTTTCTAGAATGAATAATTTATTTTATTTGCATACGGTGCTATTAAAAGAAAAAATGTAATCCTGCTTATCCAAACATATCGTGACTGAGCATATAAAAAGTTTCATTTCCACTCTCCTGTTACAGGTTTCATCTATCCGTGGTTCCTATCTATGTGGGCTATTGGCGCGTTCGATTCCAGAGCATCGCGAATCATCAAACCGAACAAAGCGGCGATCGTGACCAACTCACGACCCAGGGAAACTTTTCGCGAAGTAATCGGATGGAAAACTATCGACATTAAATATCCGACGAATCAAACTCGAGAAATGGCCATAAAAAAGGGACAATTTGTCCCCGAGAATAATTTACCGCTCGGAGTGCACGGTTTTCGTAACAGAATATTCGTTTCGTTACCCAAATGGAAAGAAGGCGTACCGGTGACTTTAGGTTATGTTGGTAAAAATGAAGGTTCTTCACCCGCCATAAAACCATATCCAGATTGGTCGTGGCACTCGGCCGCGAACTGCAACGGTCTCACTTCAGTTTTCCGTATGGATGTCGACGAATGCAATCGTTTATGGGTAATGGATTCGGGAGTAGTGGACGCAGAAAATACCGTAAATCAAGCGTGTCCGCCGCAAATCGTGATTTTTAGTTTAGAAACAGACAGACTGATGTGGAGGTATACGCTGCCACGAGACCAAGTTCCAGATTCGTCGTTGATTTCGAATATCGTCGTCGAGGTATTGAATAACGACTGCACCGATGCCTTTGCGTACCTAGGAGATGTGTTTCGATACGGATTAATTGTCTACAGCTATAAAGCAAACCGCTCTTGGAGACTAACGCATTCGTATTTCTACCCGGATCCTTTAGCCTCCGATTACAATATGGACGGTATACAGTTCCAGTGGGTGGATGGGCTCTTTGGCATGGCACTATCCGATCCGGATCGGCGCGGTAATCGTTTGTTGTACTTCCATCCCTTGTCGAGTTACAGGGAGTTCTCAGTGCCAACTTATATTTTAAGAAATGAGTCTCTCGGTTTTGATATGAACGTATTCTATCAGGTACTGGGAGAGCCAAGGGATGACGAAACTGCACATTCTACGGGGAGTGGTATGGATAGAGACGGTGTATTATTTTATAGTTTGCTCACAAAGTCAGCTGTCGGCTGCTGGAATTCGAGGACGGGTAAATACGTTCGCAGAAACCAAGCCATTTTACATCAGGATAACGAGACGCTTTCTTTCCCCAATGACCTGAGGGTTGATTTGGACTCGAGGCAGACTGTTTGGGTGCTGAGTAACAGATTACATAGATTTTTGTATTCTCGTTTGAACCCCAAAGAGGTGAACTTCAGGATATTCGCAGCGGACGCGAAAAGGGTGGTACAAGGTACGGTGTGTGGACGATAATCGTTGGAGAAAGATCTCCTTTTTTTATGGCCATAGTTCTTCGTGATGATTTTTCTTATCAGATCTTATGCAGCTTTTTCATTTAATTATGAATCTCATAAACGTTCCTTCAGGAATAATTATTTAGAAGGGGAATGCTTCATTGTTCAATTACCTATTGTAGTTAGCTACAAATAAATTGTTATTCTTTTGTTTTACCAGTTACCAAAGTTGATTGTTTTTCTTCATTATTATAATTAATATTTTAATTATTGTCGGAAAATTGGTAGGTTATCAATGTATTAAAATATTGTTTTTTTGGAAAATTTCATTGACTAAGAGAGAGGATACAAATTTAACTTATTGAGGTAAAGTGGAGAGTGTTACCAGATGAAGAAAGGAGGGTAACAACGAAAAACACAGAAATTTCTGCTTCTCTTCTTCGGGGGCTTGGACCTAAAACTTATTGCGCAAGAGGCGACAATCGAAACCATTTTACCGCTGAAATATTTCCAAATTTATTTTCCTCCTTGTGAACGTGTCCGCTCTCATAAATTTTGAAGTCTACGAAAGTTTGGGTGATGTTTTTAAAGTATCAACCTATTTTTCAACCTTGCTGCGACTGTCAAAAATAAGGAGGTGGTCAAAGCTTACAAAACTTCAATTTGCATTCTTACATCCGATTAGATATCTAGCTGTCTACACCTCTACCTATATTTGGTATCCATCAAAACAACAGAGAAAAAATGGTTTTTATTCAGATTTGGCTACACCTGCATAACCCCTTATTTGGACCGGACAATTCAATCCTGAGTAAGTATAATTGTTTTTACGCATATCTGTAGATATTGTTGTAAATCAGAATTCGATCACGTACCTACTCTGCTGATACAGCTGTACAAGATATGAAAATACCCACGTTTTGCATCTATACAGGCACCGTGTACCGCTAAACAATTTCGTGCTCAGTATTGTGTCGATTCGAATTAAATGGATATCAAATAAGTCACACGGACGTACAATATATTATATTAATTCATACATTGAATACAGAACTCGTGACAGGAGCTCTGGTTCAGAAGTCGATAAAACTGTACGACGATCATGCGAAACGCAAGTAAAATCAAAATCTCATAATTTGCTTTCGCATGAATACCCGTGGTCGGAACATCGAAAATAATCGTGCACGTTCTAACAATCGAGAACGAATCTTTATTTATTACGCGGTATGGAAATTATTGCGGATAGAGTATAGGTAATTCAATTCATGGAAATATTCAATCTGTTGTGGACGGAAGTGTCTCATTGTGGCATTTTACGCTCACTGAACGTATCAACTGCCTAATAGTTGAAAACAGATCAGAGCAATTTAATCGCTCGTCTAAGATACTTACGTAGCCTCGTAGGTACGGTGTGAATATTTTTTTGGCTAGTTTGGTTTTGGAAAAATAAATTACATGCCAAGGTATTTAATTGGAATGATTATGACTTATAGGGCACCAAATATGCGTGGGATGCAACAGGGTTGGATTTGAGGGTAGAAGGAGGGGTGAGGGATTATCGCCCTCAGGTTTCTATATTTTACAAAGCCTTGACTGCAGTTTTTAGCATGTTATATGCTTTTAAGATTCGGATTACTCATAGGAAATTGTCTCAAAAAACCGTAACGAAACCTTGAGACTTTGAAAAATTTTCAATATGATAGGGTTACTCCTTCATTTTATCGTAATACTAGCCTGCGCAATATAATATGAGGAACTTCATGTACTGTATACTAGGCTAACCAGCTCATCCTGCTTTTATACTAGGCCTAATATTTACAGTATACTAGGTTTTAACGGTTTTCGTTACGTTTGATGACGTCATCAGTGACCTTGGTCTGCTTTATGAACATAAAAATTTTGACCTTCGCTACTGGGTTAAAAGAGACCATCATCAGCAATGAAGTGAAGAGACAGGTGAAACCGTTACAGCTTCAGCATCACATTAATTCACTGCAAGAGCAAGTCCGCCAGTTACAATTGGGAAGACTATTTACCCTACCAGCTATACCAGAACTACAGGTCAGCCAAAAAGGAAATACTTCGAGTTACAGAACGCACCAGCAGACCGGCTTGAGGAATTGAAGGGAATGAAAGTAAAAATTTCAACTTTTGAAGGAGAATTTTCATGGAAAGTTTATGAGAGCCAACTTGAAGCCGCAGCCAGATGCAAAGGGGTGGACAGGTACAGCGAAAGCCACTAGCTCGCTGTTAAATCTGAGAGGGTCAGTGTGGCAAGTATTGTCCAATATTCCTGAAGAAGACAAAGAGAATTACGACAAGCTAATAGAAGTTATGGAGCAATGCTTTGGACAGGCTCAACTAACGCCCCTTCGGAAGAAAGAGCTTAAGTATCGTTGACAGGCCAGAGGAGAAACCTTTGCCAGTGAGTTCTGCACTTAACTTAACAAGCCCATCCAGACACTACATTAGATATTAAAGGACAGGTTGCATTGGAGACTTTGTTAGATGGAATTTTCGACTGGGAGCCCGAATTTTATTATACTAGGCTTAAGATTTGGTATACTGGGCCTAACATGCAATATACTACGGGGGTCCCACTTACTGTATGTTACGCTAATCGCCTCATCATGGCCACTGTACTGGGCTTCTCTATACTCTAACATATTATACCAGAATCGATAATCTAGCATACTGGGCTGAGCTAGGGTCAACTATTAAGCTCAACATATTCCTAATAATATGTAGTAAAGGTCATATACCTATTTTAGGCCTATACTACGCCATTCAGACCAACGAGTGGAATGAGTGAGCTAAGGGGCCATTCATTAATTACGTAAGGATGATTTTGCCTTCTTTTGACCTCCCCTTCTGACATGTAAGGATACATAAGATTTTAACAGGGAACCTGTTTTATGGAGGTTTTTTTGGAAAAAACGCCCGCCGTCCGTCAAGTCCCCTCCTATCATATATAGCTTGGATGGGGAAGCCTGTGACGTCACATTTTGATGAAGTGACAGGTCAGCCTTGTGACGTCACAACGTGATAACGACATAGATTAGTTGTTTTCAAGTTCCCCTCCTATAGCTTGATTGGCAAAGCCTATGACGTCACAATTTGATGAAGTCATAGGTCAGCTTTGTGACATCACAATGTGATGACGTTCTAGATCAGTCTTTCCAAGTCCCCCCCCCCCCTATCATATAGAGCTTGGGTGACGAAGCCTGTGACGTCACAATATGATGACGTCGTAGATCAGTTGTTTTCAAGTTCCCCTCCTATAGCTCGGGTGGCAAAAAATATGACTTCACAGTTTAATGAAGTCATAGGTCACCCCTGTGACGTCACAATGTGATGACATTCTAGATCAGTATTTTCAAGTCCCCCCCCCCCTATCATATAGAGCTTGGGTGACGAAGCCTGTGACGTCACAATACGATGACGTCGTAGATCAGCTTTTTTCATGTCCCCCTCCTATAGCTCGGGTGGCAAAGCCTATGACTTCACAGTTTAATGAAGTCGTAGGTCACCCCTGTGACGTCACAATGTGATGACGTTCTAGATCAGTCTTTTTAAGTCCCCCCCTATCATATAGAGCTTGGGTGACGAAGCCTGTGACGTCACAATACGATGACGTCGTAGATCAGCTTTTTTCATGTCCCCCTCCTATAGCTCGGGTGGCAAAGCCTATGACTTCACAGTTTAATGAAGTCGTAGGTCACCCCTGTGACGTCACAATGTGATGACGTTCTAGATCAGTCTTTTTAAGTCCCCCCCTATCATATAGAGCTTGGGTGACGAAGCCTGTGACGTCACAATATGATGACGTCGTAGATCAGTTTTTTTCATGTCCCCCTCCTATAGCTCGGTTGGCGAAGCCTATGACTTCACAGTTTAATGAAGTCATAGGTCAGCCCTGTGACATCACAATGTGATGACGTTCTAGATCAGTCTTTCCAAGTCCCCCCCCCCCCCCCTATCATATAGAGCTTGGGTGAAGAAGCCTGTGACGTCACAATATGATGACGTCGTAGATCAGCTTTTTTCATGTCCCCCTCCTATAGCTCGGGTGGCAAAGCCTATGACTTCACAGTTTAATGAACTCATAGGTCAGTCCTGTGACGTCACAATGTGATGACGTTCTAGATCAGTCTTTTTAAGTCCCCCCCTATCATATAGAGCTTGGGTGACGAAGCCTGTGACGTCACAATATGATGACGTCGTAGATCAGTTTTTTTCATGTCCCCCTCCTATAGCTCGGTTGGCGAAGCCTATGACTTCACAGTTTAATGAAGTCATAGGTCAGCCCTGTGACATCACAATGTGATGACGTTCTAGATCAGTCTTTCCAAGTCCCCCCCCCCTATCATATAGAGCTTGGGTGACGAAGCCTGTGACGTCACAATATGATGACGTCGTAGATCAGTTTTTTTCATGTCCCCCTCCTATAGCTCGGGTGGCAAAGCCTATGACTTCACAGTTTAATGAAGTCATAGGTCACCCCTGTGACGTCACAATGTGATGACATTCTAGATCAGTATTTTCAAGTCCCCCCCCCCCTATCATATAGAGCTTGGATGACGAAGCCTGTGACGTCACAATATGATGACGTCGTAGATCAGCTTTTTTCATGTCCCCCTCCTATAGCTCGGGTGGCAAAGCCTATGACTTCACAGTTTAATGAACTCATAGGTCAGTCCTGTGACGTCACAATGTGATGACGTTCTAGATCAGTCTTTTTAAGTCCCCCCCTATCATATAGAGCTTGGGTGACGAAGCCTGTGACGTCACAATATGATGACGTCATAGATCAGTTTTTTTCATATCCCCCTCCTATAGCTCGGGTGGCGAAGCCTATGACTTCACAGTCTAATGAAGTCATAGGTCAGCCCTGTGACGTCTGACGTTATATTTGTAAACTGTGAAACCCAATAGTCGCAGAATCATCGACTCGAGAGCACACGAGATTATTATTATGCTTAGCAATCTATATTATCTGTACTATACCGTAGTACATACGGTACAATGATCATAAAATTGTAAAGCAACAGCGAATAAACATCTCTTGAAGATAAACCGAACTACGAAGATTATATCAGAAGTGGGATAAGCCGCGCCTAACTCAACGCCATCTTGCGCGATCTCAGCAAACAGAGATGTTGTCGCCACCAAGAAAACTTTTTTTTTTTTTTTTCTCCTCGCGATTCTGAATGCGATACCACTTCCCAAGAAACAAAGTTCGTTGAAACCAATCCAGAGCAGCCAATGGTGAAGATAACATACGCGTTTGATATTTGGCGAAATTGAAACCGCTCTACCGATGAGATACCTGAAACTCGACCCATTGAGCCTTCTAACGACTAGTTGAAGGAATTCAAACGCCGGAAACCGAAACGACGACAAATTCAAATTCAATGTCGTTTATCAAACGAACAACCAACGTCGAACAAACCCAGTACAACCACGCGATCGAAGGAGAACGACGACAACCAACAATGCGAGAAGCCAGCCGGACAAAACTCACGACGGATTGAGAACGATAAGTGTAATGCCAACCTGTAGCGCCAACCCGGCTATGGCGGCCAAGGACCTTATTCCGCCATTTGAGATACAACTGTGGAACTTTGGCTCGAAAAAGTTGATGAACTGGCTGCTATCTACAATTCGCCGAGTACAACGACGGCCTACTTTGCCCTCTTGAAGTTGGCCGGTGTCGCGAAGGCGTGGTACCAAGGACTACCAACCATCAACTACACGTGGCCGGAATGGAAGGAACTGCTTACAACAACATTTCCAACAAGAAGAAACGCGTTCCTAGAATTTCACGAAATTTTTGACCGCTTTCAACGGTCCAGCAGAAATTGCTCAAGTCCAATGTCGAAAGCGATCGAGAAATACCCCTCGTTCAGACGGAATGGTTTCAAATTCGTCATCAACGGTTATAGAAGGTCGTGTGAACTCTCAGCCAAAACATTTCTAGTTCACCTTATCTCAGAACAAGAGATCTGTCGTGTGAACTCTCAGCCAAACCATTTCTAGTTCACCTTATCTCCGAAAAAGAGATCTGTCGTGTGAACTCTCAGCCAAAACATTTCTAGTTCACCTTATCTCAAGAAAAGAGATCTGTCGTGTGAACTCTCAGCCAAAACATTTCTAGTTCACCTTATCTCAGAAAAAGAGATCTGTCGTGTGAACTCTCAGCCAAAACATTTCTAGTTCACCTTATCTCAGAAAAAGAGATCTGTCGTGTGAACTCTCAGCCAAAACATTTCTAGTTCACCTTATCTCAGGAAAAGAGATCTGTCGTGTGAACCTCAGCCACAAATCACATGTAGTGAGTTTTGTGCTCTTATGTTTTGTTTTCTGTTTCAGCACTAACATTTCCGATTCATTTTATCAGCTCGACCGCGCGAATTTACAATTATACCAACGCCGTAATGATATATCCGCCGGCTTAATTTTCGTTACTGAGACATGTATTGTTTCAAAATAAAAACCTCTTCACTTTCCTGAAGAAGATGTGAACGCAGAAAGATTAAAAACGATACCAGCACATATTTCAACAGAATCAAACGCTACAAGATAAATTTGTAGTCAGAATGACCGAATGGCCTTTCTTAATGACGAGGACGTCATTGTGCGTCAAAATGGCCGTGAACGTGCTCAACCAAATTATACCAGAAAAACTCGGTTTGAATCCTCATTCCCCAATTAATGCCACGAGAATGCTAACCTTCAAAGCTGTCAAATTGAAGGATATTTTTTTGAGTTCAACGTCGGGACGACGTTGATGTCAGTATGGCCGTGTAAACTGTGAAACCCAATAGTCGCAGAATCATCGACTCGAGAGCACACGAGATTATTATTATGCTTAGCAATCTATATTATCTGTACTATACCGTAGTACATACGGTACAATGATCATAAAATTGTAAAGCAACAGCGAATAAACATCTCTTGAAGATAAACCGAACTACGAAGATTATATATTATATCAGTCTCTTCAAGCCCCCCCCCCCCCCCCTATCATATAGAGCTTGGGTGACGAAGCCTGTGACGTCACAATATGATGACGTCGTAGATCAGTTTTTTTTCATGTCCCCCTCCTATAGCTCGGGTGGCGAAGCCTATGACTTCACAGTTTAATGAACTCATAGGTCAGTCCTGTGACGTCACAATGTGATGACGTTCTAGATCAGTCTTTTCAAGTCCCCCTCCTATAGCTCGGGTGGTGAAGCCTATGACGTCACAGTTTGATGAAGTCATAGGTCAGCCTTGTGACGTCACAGATCATTTTTTTCAAGGTCCTTTCTATTTTATATATATGTAGCTCTAAAATCCGGGCCCGTGACGTCACAAATTGATGACGTCATAGATCGCCTTGTGACGTGACATTCTACATTTTTCAGATCGCACGTGCCCCATAAAACAGGTTCCTTGCCATTTCTCATTTATTTCGGTTACAGAACCCTTATTTAACCCCCCCCCCTCCCTCTTCTTACGTAAGATTTTGCCAAAAATTCTGAAAAAAAAATATTTTTCTCTGAATTTTTAAATTGATAGCACGTGATTCTTTCACTCGCTCTAAAAATGAGTTTGCTAATTTGGACTCGTAAAACGACTTGAAAAACTCACGGAAGAATGCCTTTCTACCCTCCTCCCTCAAGTGAGCTCATACAGAAATTTTTGAAACCCCTCTCTCATGAGGCCCTTACGTGGTTAATGGATGGCCCCTAATCAGCCCTACAAACTTGGGGTTGAACGAGCGGAGCGAGGGAACTCGTTAGCCACTGAAGCCATCACACAGTGTACTCCATCTGTAGAATGCAAAGAATGAGGGTCAACAAGAGGATCGAGTGAGCCCGTCAGCTAGTTAGCCTAACTGATCAAAGAGGCGGTGTTGTGACGTCATCATGATTAACTTATCAAGAGTCGACATGATCGATAAAATTGATCGTCAATTTTGACCATTCACGTACATATAAAATGCTACACTGTGTGGCTTCGTATTACTTTCTCAGTGGTAAGAGGTCAAGGGCCTTCGCAAAAATTTGGGCTAATCCAGCCTTGAAATATAAGTCTCCTGGTACTCAAACTCCACACAAGTCCATCTTGGGAAGTACGAGGTACCGCAAACCTTTGAATGCTGCAGATTTTTCACTGTTTCTTACATCTTTTGAGCGCTTCGGTCTCTGCGTACGAAACGTAGGTGAATCATTGAAACTTACAGATATAGACAATGAAGACTGGAATCATTAACTACAACTCAAGTATGATTAGAAATAGGAAAGTTGAAATACGGATATCTTTCTGCCTTGCCAGTGACGAGGTTTGAACCACGCACTTTGAATCAGAAGTCCGCGACTCAACCACTCGGCCGCCGGCGATGTCCACTTCAAAATTTCTGTTAGTTGCCCACTCATGGCTTTTCTGGACACTCTTTCCGGCATTAGTGCGCGTTTGCGACAGCCGCTTATGGCCTTTGTGCCTTATCACAAGTTGGAACTTCCTTTCAAAGTTGAAATAGGGTAATATTTTTTTGCAGCGCCGGTGGCGAGCGGTTGAGTCGCGGACTTCTGATTCAGAGGTGCGTGGTTCAAACCTCGTCACTGGCAGGGCAGAAAAATATCCGTATTTCAACTTTCCTATTTCTAATAATTCCTTGTGAATGTCCACTTCAAAATTTCTCTTAAGTATGATTGAGACATTTTCTCCTTCCTTCGTATTGATGAGTTGAAGAGCTACAAGTTCTCTATTTTTTCAACAGAAATTTTTGGACCAACTATGGTGTATATTCCCTTCTAACCTCCTGGTGGCAACTTGAAAACGAAGTGAGGGAGTGACTGGACAGCTAAGAACTAACCCGAGGAGAGAGAGTAGTATCACAAAAGAAGAAATATTTGACCGGTCAGATTCCCAAAATTAAAGTTGAAGAATTAAAATCAGATGGTGCAGATCAGATTTGATATTCAATGCAGGGGGGGGGGGGGGTGATCTAGAATAAGACAACAACGGAAAAGTTGGTCGAGACGACGTTGAGACACGAGAAAAATGCTGTACGACAATAATAACTCGATAAAATCCTACGAAGATCCGACTTTTTTAAAGTTTAATCATACGTATACAATGTAATGACCGTTCTAACCTCCGTAATGGACATTAACTACGCAACCTGCGAGATCCTTTACAAATGCGTCAGTAGCTCTGCGTAGAAGGAAGAATTGATTTCAAGTTCAACGAAGAAGAAAAAAAAGAGAAGAAAATCGATCACGGCTACCACATACTGGAACAGCAACAACTAGAACAGGTTAACTCTCAGTCATAAACTTGTTTGTACCTTAGAACGCCATTAGTCCGAAGCTGAAGTAACCTTGCCATCACCGAACGCTATATAACCCACTACCACGCATAAAATCGTGAATAGATGGATAGAACGAGTCTTTTCTCGAATTATCGCGACCGTACTCAGCGTGGAGGCAAGAAAACGTGAATTTTTCTCGTCGATATGGCACTCTTTTTTAAAATTCTTAGCTTCATTGTTTCTCGTCTCTTGAACTATTACACTACCTTCTGTACATCTGGAGTATGACACTACATTCCACAGAGTACCGGTATAGTTTTAAATGATTCACGACATAAATTCAGTTTCGTACGTTGCAAAATAGGTAGGTAACTGTGTATGAACGATTATTAAGCTTCGGAATGGTAGTAAAAACAGTATAGAAAGTATAGGAAATTACCACAATATCCGGAGTTACACAGTGGCAGCATCAGAGAATTAATTGATTTTTTGTACAGATTCAATATAGATACGTACTATCACGAAATATTGTTATTTTCTGTACCATTCCTGAATCATAAAATTTGAAGACATAATTGTTTGGCCTACCTTGCGACAAAGATATCTTTTATTTTTTTATCTTAATTTAGTAGCGAATTTCTCCAATATCATTGCCTATAAGTTTTCACGTCAGATACGTCTTGATTCAATATCGATTACGTGTCACGAGATGATGGTCTCAGCGTGAGTGCAACAATTTTTCTGCAATAATCTGTCCAACTCTCCCAGATATGAGCGGAAAAAACTATTGTGTGGAAAATTCAGGCGCCAATTCATTAAAAACACCAACGTTAGTGACCGATTTTGCCGAAAGTGAACTTGTAATGAGAAGATTTCGATTTTACCTTTCTTATCATACAAAAGAGGAGAGCCACCGTCAATCCGGAGCGTCGCTCTATTTTTGTAATTTAGAAAAGCAGAAAATTAAGTTATTTTATTTGTGTATATGTAATTTGTCGAGAGTGCAAAATTCGAATATACTGTTATGTATCCACCTAACCTCGCCTCTTCGATCTATACGATTCATCTACGAAAATTCACAATTATTCTTCCCTCGATGCTACCCCCTAATTTATTCTGAACTTATCACGTATATTTCTTAACTATCGCCAATTTACGTCTTTCCAAATTCATATCTTTTTGCAAATGTTTAACCTTGTCCTTGTACATGGTTCTTTCCTCTTTCCACGTGCACTCGCGCGTACTCAGTTCTGTCACTTTACCGGTATTGCATCATATTATATTCGTATTACTTGTGTATTTATCTATAATTTATTATCTCTAATTTATTCCTTTATTTTTCCACTTCGGTACTTTTTAAATTCTACTTTGTATTTACGTCTTATTTTTTTGATGTCATCGTCTACGACGACGCCATCCAATTATTACCTTATATGGTCATTTCTCACGTATGTTTTTCAGCACTTTTCTTATATAAACCCTCGTCAGAGTACCATTTTTGTTCTTCTTCTAATCTTGCCACTTCGACATCAACTCTATGTCAGATGTCTCGCGTAGAACCAATTTTAATATGTTGTGAATTTTTATATTATTAAAGTACCTTTGAATTTCAAGTTCTTTTTCATCAATTCATAACAATACGTTATTCAATATAAAAATGTACTCTTATGTTACAGTTTTATGAGAATAATCCATGAAGTTATCCAGTTTCTCTTTCTTGCTCTCTCTGTCTGTCTCTCTCTAACGAAATACATAAACCACCGTATCCATTATACATTCACACACATACACTTCATCTGCTTGAAGAAAAGTGTGTGAAAGTTGTAAAGTTTTGACGGCTGAGCTTTAAACCGTACAGTTGATGACTCTTGATTCCGCCTCACAAGCTTTCCTTCATTAGCCCCCTTGCTCTTTCTCTCCGCTTTAGACACTGGTGTAAGCCATCCTTTGCGAAAATATCCCCTACGTCTGTTTACCTTCTTAGAGTAAGGCGAAAGGAGAGTCGGATACAACCCCGTACCTTAAGGCATTTGGTAAAATGAAATAGACGTATTCTTGGTAGGTGAAATCAAAGCATCAGTCGACATACTCATACACTCACCCCTCTTTTATATTAACATCCATCCCAACGTCTCAAGAGCTACGAAAAAGTCAATTTTATCCTGACAAAAACGATATCATCAACAATTTATATCGGATTTGTATATTGTACTGTATAAATCTGTCCATTCTCTAAGAAAGAAATGAAGAGAAGGTGTGACCAAAAATCTCCTAGTCTGAACGAAAATCGAACCTGCAGCCTCTTATTTTTAGAACGTGCCTTTTGACCCTAAGATTAGATCGTCATATTTGACTTTTAGTGAAAATTTGTCACGAAAAATTTCATAGTTTCTAGTCACGCCTGATGACATCAACAGTGACCTTGGCCTACTTTACGGACTTGGAAATTTTGACCTCCGCCACTCTGGGACCTGTATCCTTCAATACCCGCTACGATTTAACGGTAGTTCCTTCAAAACAGTTCCAAAGTGGGAATTCCACGACAACTATTTGTACTGCACCACAGGTGAATCAAGATCTCGAGACAGAATGACGGCTCACCCGTTGAACGGCAGAAATATTTGTGTTTTGAAAACACTTTCTAAAGATTTAATTTGCCACAGTTTCTTTGGTGGGTGGGGGGGGGGGTATTGTCAGAAAACGTCCGCGAACGCTTCCTGGTTAGACTTTTGTGCTGTGTCCACGGCCCATCGAGCTATAAGCCTGAGGAGAGAGCTGGTAAAAATTTAAATTTTCGTACTACATACGATAGATGAGAGAGGAACGCGGAATATTTCTGACGACCGCGTCCGGCCCCCCACTTTGATGACGTCATTAATATAAATTAGGTTAGATTCCATAGAAGAATTTGTTTAGGCTAGAGGAATTCGTCTGGGTTACATTATAGGAATTTTTTTAGGTTAGATCAAGTCCAAAGAATGGCTTTAAGAGATATTGACACGTTTTATGTATTTTCTGGACCCCTATTATAATTTCAAAATTTGCGCCTGGCGTCCGTACGACCATGATCTTACTAAGACAATTTTTACCGTCGAAATATATATACCTTAGCCCTTCCCCTGACTCCATACGGCTCTCTAGTATAGGAAATGGTATTATATTATCATGAACTATAGTATACAGTATACTGAACTTGAACTAGGCTAGGACTTCCCCTTATATTAAACTAGGGTTATACTAATCTTATGGTAGACGTCACTTAACATACTATAGTTCAAGCGCTCATTCAGATTCTGTTAACACACGGCATACTAGACCTCTACTAGGACTCTATACTAGACTTATAATTAGAGACCGGAGTTTTCGGTAAGAAAACGTGTAAATTTCGGAACTGAAATTCAAAAATTCGGCATCATTCGGCATTTAAAGAAAAAGAGGGAGGAAATACGCTTTTTTCAGTACATTTAGGTGATAAAAATTATTTCATTTCCAATTAAAATTACTTTATTTTTCAGGAAAACTATTCAATCAATTTTCAATTAAAACCGTTTTCGTTGATTTTTTCCAATCAAAATTACTTAGTTTCAGGCCCACATTTATGAATTTTTTGACAAGATTTGGCCTAATCTTGGCTCAAAATTCAGTATTTCTCAAACAAAATCGACCTGATTTCAAGCAAAATTTGGTAGGTAATTTTCAACAAAATATTCAATTTCTCAGTTCTATTGCAATCTAAGATTTCTAGTAATTTTGGCATTTCTCGACAAAATATAATTTTTTTCCTGCGTCCTAACTTCATATTGATTCTCATTGATTTCGCCCTTCAGGAGAAAAAGTGCCAAATGCCGAGGAATCCGGTCTCTACTTATAATATTAGGCTCAAAAAGGCGGCTGAATGTACTTGGCTAAGGATGAAGTC
The DNA here is from genome assembly GCA_035079385.1 of Aspidiotus rigidus. Classification (NCBI taxonomy): domain Eukaryota; kingdom Metazoa; phylum Arthropoda; class Insecta; order Hemiptera; family Diaspididae; genus Aspidiotus; species Aspidiotus rigidus. The sequence continues at coordinate 14,606,976 of JAVHKY010000054.1, read as the reverse complement.
AGAGGGGTGAACAAGCGGAGTGAGCGAGCCCAGAAAGCTAGTTTTGACTGCAAACTTATATTGGACTATAAGAGAGGATTGACTCCACCCCCTCCTAATTCTAAACCCTAGAGTCGCAAAAGACAGCTTATATTAGACAATAGTAGCCAAGCTCGGATGGGGTTCTACTAACTTTGAACCAGGCTGCTAGTAAGCCTGTACTAACTTGAGCTAGTCAGTTCAGTATACTGGACTTACTCTAGGCCAAGACAAGTATACTGGGCTAAGTATACACTCCTGTGCATGCGGCTCTGACCTCTCCTTATATACTAGCTTTATACTTAGCTTCATATTAAAGTTCTAGTACTTGAACGTAGCTAAGAATGGGAGCCATTCGGCCTAACAAAACTCATACTGGGTTCCAAAGAGGAATTTAGTCGAATATACAATATACTAGACTTATCCTAAGCAAAGAACAACAAGCAGAGCGAATGACCCCTGAGAGCTATTCCATCTGGGAAGACTAGACCCATACTAGGCTCTTTTAAAGTAAACATTACTTGCTGTAAATCAAGAGTAAGTAAAAATGGTGTCTCTGCTCTCTCTCCCCCTTTACTTCCAATATTTGCATCGACTTCATGTTCATCCCTGTAAGTCTAGAGAAATGAGACAGTTACAAAATGTGATCTTCATTTTAACAGGACATGTTTTATCAGGGCGTTTTTTGGAAAAAATGTCCAGGTTGTCCCTCTTGTCACAAGCTCTAAAGTCCAAATCTGTGACTTCAATGAGGCTGAAGCCTCCCTTACACCAACTACATTTTTCTTAAGAAAGCCTCACGTTCTCCTTCCGTGAAGACTTGGACCATTTCAATCTGTTTATACATTCAAGTGGAAGGAGTGCTCCAACTGTTCCTGTTCAAACCAAATATATCTACTCATGTAAGGAAAAGGAGAAAAACTCACGTTGATCGAGTAACATGAGGGGTGGCTGGGAACTTATTTTATGGAACACGACGGATCTAGAAAATATATGACGTCATCGGATTGTGACGTCACAACTCTGACCTATGACGTCATCAAATTGTGACCTTACAGGCTCGGACTTTGGAGCTACATATGGTAAGAGAAGGACTTATCAAAATGTTGAAATGTAAGCTATATATGATAGGAGGGGAAATCAATGCGTTTTTTGATTTTACGGTCATCCATCATAGAGAAATATACTCACAGAGAGTAAAAAACAAATACAAGAACCGCACAATAATATCGCTTTCGACTAAACAGTCATTCTCACGGTTTAGAAAGCGTTCTTGTATTTGTTTCTTACTCTCTGTGAGTATATTTCTCTATAGGAGGGGGACTTGGAAATATATGATAAGAGGCACCTTAGAAAAAACTCACCAGTTCTTTAACGGAGTTCAACGAGGGGAGGCAGGGAACCTGTTTTAAGGAACAAGGATCTAGAAAATATATGACGTCATCGGATTGTGCCGTCACAACCCTGACCTATGACGTCATCAAATTGTGACCTTACAGGCTCGGACTTTGGAGTTACATATGGTAAGAGAAGGACTTATAAAATGTTGACCTTTAAGCTATATATGATAGGAGGAGGACTCGGAAATATATGATAGTTGAAACTCACGGGTTCTTTAACAGAATTAAACGAGGGGAGGCAGGGAACCTGTTTAAGATGCACGAGGGACTCTAGAAACGTTGATAGATTAGTTGTATGACGAGTATTCTTGGAGGACGTTCTGAGTCTTATGGTGTTTGAAGCGTTGCATATCTGGCTCATTGAAGGGGCTAAGTCAATTGGTGTATGTCGAGCATTGCATATATAGTGATTCGAAGGGGCTATCTTTCAGGCTATATACACCGACCACCGAGATATTTGTGATAGGAGGGAGACTTGGAAAATTTTTGAGCTTTGAGATTTGCCGTCCGACTTTTTAATTTCGACCTCCGAGCTATATATGATAGGAGGTCGACCTCTAAACGACCTTGAGGTGCGGATATTTTTTACGAAAAATCCCTCCCCCCGATAAAACGGGTTCGTTGTTAATAAGACTAGTTTTTCAACAGGGAACCTGTTTTATGGAGGGAGGGGTGATTTGAAGAGAAATAACGGGCACCGGGCGCCACCTGGCAAAACGTAGGACTTGAAAAAATTTCGGCCTCCGAGCTATGTATGATAAGAGGGGGGACTTGTAAAAATAAAACAAAGAACCCCCCATAAAACAGGTTCCCTGTTGGCCCCGATCGATGCAGCTAATGAAGTAATCTGCGAGTTTTTCCACTGTACCGCGCAGCTTGCGGGTGCCCCACTCTTTTTGCAATGGCTTCTAAATTTTTTATTTGGATCTTAGCATCTAGGCGGGAATGGGAGATAGGAAAAGCCAAAATCACGACCTTTTTTTTCTCACACTGAAAGACCTTGAAAAGTGTTATCGCTGAACCTTTCTTACTCGTCAACCCCTATAGTAGCACTTCGCCGACTGTAGGCGTCGTGGAAATTTTTCAAGCGTTCGTTTTGGCGAGAGAACATATAGTTCTCACGTACGTATCTATCAAAGATCCTCACCCTCTTTACCCTCGCTTACTGACTTCAATTAAACTCGTAAATGCCCTCACTGCTACGAAAAACCTCCAGCTGTTCACCCCCCTATCCGACTACAATCGCCAGCTATTCTTCAAGCCATCAAGAAACAACGATAGCCAATTCAATGAATTCAAGATAATTCAACAACTAATACCGTGCCGAAAAAAATTGGATCATATTTACAAGGACATGATACTCATACATTGTAATGCTATGTAACTCTTAGTGCAGCCAAAAGCTCGCTTCTTTCTCTCAAGTAGGCGATCTAAAAATTCATAAGAATGACTAATAGGAATGTTTTTCTATTTTTCCGAGCATTATACGTTTCTCTGCAATCTACCAACGCTTTCCTGATTTGGAAACATTATTTTTTTTTCATCCTCCACCTTCCTTGAAAACAGAAACGATGGATAAAAATTTTTCAAAATAATTTTTCTCGTATTTTGAGTTTTTTTAAAAACGGTATAAAATTTTATTCTTCAGAAATTTTTGATCGAAGGTAAATTAGAAAATGATTATAGATCAAAAATAAATGAGGTTTTCGACGATCGTAACGTAATATCGCACCCACGTAAATTGGTCGTCGGCTCGCAGGAGGTTCGAACGAAGAGCGACTCTATTAGTTAGGTACTTCCTACGAATATCCTCGAAATGATAGGAAGCTTAAGTAAATATTGAGGGGCAGAGAATTACGCGCGCACACATTATCGTCAACGATAATATAAATTCGAAAAACGAGAAATTTGAAAAATGAACGAGCTCCTAGTACTGTTTAATGGACGGTCTACGATGACGATCCAAGACACGAACAAATCGTTCTCGAGCTTTACAACGCGTCCGAGCTTGTTTCTTCATGAACGTTTAGTGTGTACATAGTCGAGAAGAATCTCGCCGATTGTTTCTATGCTGTTCATTCTTCATTAGAGACGACGTTCCCGCGACGATTATACGAAACGTTCGTTCGCTCGTTCAACTTCTCTCTTTTTTTGGTTCGTATTCCAATTTTTCGCGTGTAAAATTCTTCTCACAAGTGTCGCGCAGTGGGGGAGTGATTGACATCTGTGCGCTATAAGGCAGAAGATTTATTCTCAACAGCAGTCGAACACCAAGTAAGTAGGTCTACCTTATGTCATTAGATATAATGAGGAAAAAGTTACAGAAAATTGGATCCATCGGACAGTTTCTAGAATTTACTCCAGCAGCGGGTACGTCTTTCGACGAGATTGATCTATTGGTGTAGCGCGAATATTTAGAGCGTGAAATGGCTTAAAATGGTCACAGAGAAACTTGCACGAGGCGTCCGGCCTTGAATTTAAAGGTCATTACTAACGAACCTATATTTACTTTTTTCATTTGAGATCGTGCGCCGGTCTTAAAAAATAATAACAAAGCTAGTCGTTTGTCCAAGTGTACGTACCTAAATTGGATAAGTTGCTGAGGTGCAAGAGAAAGCTTCATAAATTCATCTTGACACATGAGTGGAAGTGATTCAATCTCTTACGAAAGTAGTTCTTATTGTGAGATATTTTTAAAAATTAAACGTACAGCTACCGAAGAGTCCTTGTTGGGTGAGAACATCTTTCCTTTAACGGTGCAAGAACCTTAAAAGGCGTCAGGTTTGTGCACTTGAACTGTGGGTAATTTCAAACAAAAAGTGTTACCTAATAATGTTTCTCATAATGAAAAAATACACCAAAAAATGTGAACTTATGTCATCGCAGTTCAATTTCAGAATCTCTTTCGTTCACGAGACCTCAAGTTTTTCCTGGCCCAATTCTTGTTAATGTATTGTTCCTAAAAACCCATGAGACCGAGTCGATCTCTCGAAGCTTTAACTCTCCTCCGTCTTCTTCTTTTTGTGCTATGAAACGAACCAATCATTTTTCGAGTACCTATTGTACTAAATAAAATTTCTCTAAAATATAAAACTGGGACGCAAAAATGCTTTTGTCCATTTCTTATAATATTGTGATCTTCACATAATGACGTCGAGATACTCTTTTCTCCCCCCGTAAGAAATTTTTCTTCCACTGGAAAGTTCTACTACGGTTTACAGTTTTGATATTCACAGTCCTCTGTACAACAAAGTATGCTAGAAGAACGTAAAATTGTAAAAGTATGTTACAGTCCTTGGTATGTAATGCCATAATTTATTTGTAATCGTCATACTATTTGAAAATCTTCGTGGAATTTTACTCACCGAAAAATAGTCGTTTAACTGATCAAAGTCGGCGGATATCTTTGGCCCAGCCTACGCATAGTGTTGGTGTAGTTCGGTGCTTGGATGCTCGTGTAGGCGTCAGGTATACTTTATAGTCTTCCTATTAATCGTGGCAATAATAATGATGCATTATAAGGCGGATGTTAAGGTAAGCATCAATTAGTTTTGGAAACAATCGCGATGTCGTTGAAAGTTCTCAGTTTCGCGTCTTCATCATTTCCGAGATAGATTCGTTAGTTAGGCTTTTGTTTTTGTAGTTTAAGGTGGGAAAATCGGCTAATGAGTCTCTAGAATTTTTTGAGAAAGGTATTGAGAAATTCATCGTGTGACGTCATGGGTTTATACCTTCTACATTGACTGAAGTGTAACAATGGGGTAAAAAAAGTAGAATATTGAGTTGGACTTCTAACTGCTTAAGTAGACTAGAAATTTGTAATAGTCTTCGATGGTATGCTACTTATGCGAAGAGTACAAGGTTACAAACTTCTTTGGAGATCTATAGGAGGTATAAGATTAGGTATAGAATGTCTGCTTTTTAGAATACCTATAGTGGCCATGAGAGAGTCTAATTTGAATGTTTCAGATATGGAGCCTTCATCAGTTATCAAATATACCCGTCAGTACTTTTTCTTTTTTTTTCTCCTCTTGCCTTCTTCCTTTTTCCTTTCCCAACGAGATTTCCCTATGCAAGCATCAGCTAATCCTTGATTTACAATACGACAATGGTTTGATCTATTATTTTCACTAGCTCGTTGCACAATGGCGTGGCAAGTTTATTGTCACCAGGTGTGTTGGTATTCGAAACCGCGTACAGACTGTCACTGTCCCTATCACGCTCTAAATCCTGTTACGTCAAAGATAAAGATGAGATTCAGAAACCTTCTCACAGTGAAAGTCAGAGGTCTTGTCTGATTTCTAATTGGAGACGCAATCAGGATTAAAGTATAAGAAAAGGAGAGCTCACGAATAACGATACCGCTTTTAGCGATTTACCGTTTACAACGATCAAATTAGCGAGTCCTGGCTGCTTTAGAAAAAGCATAATCCCTATCGCTTTTAACGATAGATTGGATTTAACGATTGAAATTTTGATCCCCTTGGACATTGTTGTATCCGATTTCATTCTACTGATCATCAATTTTTTAGGTGATCTCTAGTTGATTTTGAAGAAGAATTGATAGCATCAAAGATAAGTATTGAAGAATTCCGGAAACCTAATTTTTACATTTTGACGCTTAGCAAATAAGTATTAAAACTATGCAGGTGCGGATCCTGGCTGGAATTTTGGGACGAGAATTTGATTTGTTTCAGTAAAGAAAAGTGTGAACTAATTTTGTTTTTCTTTTTGAATACTTTTCTGACTTTTATTCTTCCCCTACTTCTAACTACTGTACCTATGATTCCACTATGAAGTATTGTAGGTATCAGCTCGAGCGTGACAGTATAAATTGGGCTGTAGGGAGGAACCCAACTCACCCTTTCCTCTACTACGCCGCTGATTTGTACCTTAGGATTCCATCGGCCAAGAGGCAGAATGTCGTATCTCAGGAAGTAGTAATTTTACAGCAGACTAAAAAAACGATTTTCTTTGATAGTGAATGAAATTACACCATGATTGATAATATTAATTACACATAATAATGTATTATTTTATTATTCTAGAATGATGCATTATCATCGCGAGAACTCAAAACCACTAAATTTGGGAGTTACAAATTATTGACTTTGGGCCGACGAAAAGTATTCCGATAGGGTCGGCTAGCGAACAGCGCCGACCCTAAAAAATACTTATTCCCGTAGTTCTAGAAGAAGTCTAGGTCAGCTTTTTTGGAGGTTGAATCAATGACAAACTACCTAATCCTTGGTCGGCCTAGAGTCAAAGTACATCATAATTTTTTAGGAGAGTCAAGAAACGATTTTCTATGGTAGTGAATGGACTTACAACATGAAAAATAATTTGTTATTTTTTGCTTAATTAATCAATTATACATCATTCTATTATTCTAGAATGATATTATTATCATCGCGAGAACTCAAAACCACTAAATTTGGTAGTTACGACCTATTGACTTTGGGCCTACGAAAAGTAATTGCGATAGGGTCGGCTAGCGAACACGCGCCGACCCTAAAAATACTTACTCTCGTAGGCCTAGAAGAGGTCTAGATCAGCTTTTTTAGGGATTGAATCAACGGCAAATTACCTAATCCCTCGTCGGCCCAGAGTCAAAATGTCGTATCTCAGAAAGTACATCATAATTTTAAAGGAGAGTCAAAAAACGATTTTCTATGGTAGTGAATGGAGTTACAATATGAAAAATAATTTGTTATTTTTCGCATAACTAATGAATTTTATTATTCTAGAATGATGCATTATCATCGCGAAAACTAGAAACCATCATCAACTTAAAACTACGAATTTTGGGAGTTACGACTTATTGACTTTAGGCCGACGAAAAGTGATTGCAATGACGGCCAACGAACGCGCGTCGACCCTGGAAAAATAGTTCTAGAAGAGGCAGAGATGAGAAGCGGTTCGCGAAGCGCTTAAACTTTTGCTTAAGCTTGAAAGTTTTTCCGAAATTTCATCAGCTTAGCTTCGGCTTTTTTTGCTCATCATTAGCTTTTCAGCTTTCGGCTTATTTTTTTGACATTGGGTATACAAGCTTGGAACAATCAGGGGAATTGGGTCTTCGTAGTACCTTCGGAAGTACCTATTCTCCAGTTTGTGTCATCTTACTTTATAGCTGTAAATTCAGCTTGCAACAAGAGAATTGGGGCTCTCTTGAGATGGTGGAAGATCCCTATTCTCTAGTTTGTGTCTGTCTTGGCTTTTGGTCTCTGAAAAAACTTGCTTTGAAACAATCAGGAGAATTGGAGCTTCGTTATTCCTGTAGAGGATACCAGCCTCCAATTTAAAATATTATTTACATTTTTTTTTTTTTGGAAAATGAATATCTTAATTAAGCGCATTCAGCGCTTCCTTTTTGACTGGCTTTGCGCTTAATGAACTGAGAATGACTGACTTTTTATCCGCTTAAGAGCTGTTCAAAAACAAGCTTAAACTTCGAGTTAAGCTGTGACTGGCTTAAACTTCTCATCTTTGAGAAGAGGTCTAGGTGAGCATTTTAGAGTGTTGAACACCCCTCGTCGGCCTAGAGTCAAATTGTCGTATATCAGAAAGTAGTGGTTTCAAAGGAGAGACGAAAAAACGATAGTGTATGGAATTACAACATGATTACTAATTCGTTATTCTATTATTCGAGAATGATCAATATATTATCATCACGAGAACTCAAAACCACCAAGAGTTACGAGCTTTTGACTGTAGGCCGACGATTAAGTTCGTTGAAAATATATTTTGATTTTTCCTAGATTCCGAAATATTTGTACGGCAGGAATCTTCGAATTTCAAGAGTTTGGAGTTGCATGACAGACGCCATATCGAGTCATTAAAATTCAAATGGGCTACAATATTCTAAGCCAGGGCGGATTGAGAGGTACATTCTTAAGAAGAGAGAGGGTGGGGAATGCCCTCGCACAAAATATTTGCCTCCTCGCTTCACTCAAGAGATATGGTTGAACTCTTTTGAGGGTTGAAGGAAGGATCCACCTTCCCTAAATCCATCTTTGATAAACTTGTGATTTTATCATATCATTGAGTCCAGGACCGCCAAGAGCCAGATGGGGCCCGGGGAAAATCTGATATCAGCGGGTCCACATTGAAATTCTTCTTTGAAAGTTTGGAATGGTGATTATAAATTTGTGATTTCTTCATGAATCCGAGCCCTTGAAAATCTCGAGCGCGGGGGAAAAGTACCCTTCCCTGTCCCCCTTCCTCAGGCCAAATTTTTGTTGGAATTCACACGCGACTTTTTGACATGTTTCATGTCTTTTGTCTCACCGCACCTTGATTTTGAAATTTGTGAGTACACCCCCCCCCCCCCCCCCCCCCGTCAAGAGAGACCGTGCGCTTGCAAATGTATACCCGTGGGATAGCTCAAAATATTTTTTATTCCAGACTTATGGGCGAACGAGCGGAGCGAGTGAGCCCCAAGAAAGGCGATACCTCAAAATATTTCTCATACAAGACTTATACGACGCCAAGAAAGGTAGGGGGGCAAACGAGTAATATCTCACGAACACTTGACCTAGTAGAATCCTAGACTAAAATATTTCAAGATGTTTGATAAAATATAAGAGACGTGAAACATGATCTTCATTTATTTGGCTATGCCAGACAATTTAGAAATTTGCCGCCTACCGTAACTTGGAGAAATTTCGACTCTGGCGTTTTTTAGAAAGATAGTTTCGTTCATTTTTTGCAGCAAATTTTCTACATTCATTCTTCCCCCCTCGACCTTCAACTTTACCAAACTTTACTCTTTGTGCTCAGTTGAAGTCTCGCATCACGACTGGAACCAACGAACGGAATTTTTGCTGGATGGTTGGCAGTCTATCAGGTCGTACTCTACATTGTACTCAGCAAGAGACAAAGCTAGACGAAGACATCATTTTATTTTCGTTCTTACGGGTGAATGCCCTTCTCTGAACATTAGTTTCAAAATTAAAACACGATTAAGAACGCGCCATATTTGTGTTATATTTATCTGGAGTCTGACCATATAGCCCTCGGGACCCCATCTTTTGACGGCTATAATAATTGACCCAACGCCTCCTCGTAAACAATAAAGCGCTCACTAGTCATCGAAATTCTTCGACTTCAAATTTTCTTCTATTCTCTCGGCATTTTGATCGGAAATTAATTACGCACATACGCGTTAAAATTGCGTTACTCGTATTTTTGGCCCGAAGCCATTCCTCCGTAACGCAGTTCTCAACCCGAAACTCGTCGGATATACCATCATTTTAAGGTAAATCTCTCTCAATTTAAAGTTGTTTACTCGTCCAACTTTGGCAGTGTACGATATCCGATCTAATTTCGTCGAAAGTGAATTTTTATAGACTTATAAACGCGTCCGTCCCCATAGTACACAATTTTATCGATGTACCATATTTTGACGTGTTGTTCGCTCACGCCTGGAGACATCGATTCGTATAGGCAATTTATGAAAGCGAAAACGTGTATGGAGCCTTCGTACCTCGACCGTACATCGTAATGAAATTGAAAACTGTAACAATGAAAGAAAAATATCTAAGTAGAGCGATAATGATGAAAGAGTTATACTACATATATCCGTACGTACATGCAGTTCACTAGCTCTTAAAAATAAAATGACTCCATCATCGTTTATCCGCAGTCAACACACCGGTACCGGTACCAATTTCACACAATGTCTTCGCGTCATCTTCAAACGAAATGTACTTCTTTAATGAACATGATATAATGACTTTTATCTCCTTTATATAACTGCGTAGGTACTTTTAGTTCGACATTAGGCTCTCTATGCGATGGTTCTGCTGCCCAAAATTATTTTATGCTCGCGTTATACTACCGTCACAGGCATAAGTTGTATTTGAAATGGTGAACGTTCTTTTGACGAAATGGATGAGAAGAAGTCGCGCTGAATTATTAATTTGTAATTTAATGGACTACACCAGTCAGTATATCCTCGATTTCTGGTTATTAATGTAGAAAAAAACGACGACAACTTTACACGAATTAAACACGTAATTCGTCTTACAAAGAGCGTTGATAATAGCTAGTGGTGTAACCGAATTCGTTACATCCCAACCAAAAATAGAACTAAAAGGTTTATTAGTGACGGGATAAGTGACAAAACTATCTATTCTGCTTTATCTGCCCGAAAGAAAGAAGAACGATGACCGTGACAAGATCATTTTGAAAGACTGAATATCATTTAAGTATTTGAAGGATGACAATTTTTCAACTGAAACCTGTCAAATCTTTGTTTTGAAATTCATCGGCGCCATAATGGTACATACTTTGTATTATACAGGTAAATAAGAAAATTATCTTCAGATTTGTAATTGTAAACGGAATCGTGACGATACCTGGAGTTCATTTTATAGGCGCTACACAATAATATTTTTTTTTTAAAAAAGAAAAAAGTTTGAATAAGTTATAATCTGCGACAAAGAATTTTCAGAGCAATATGAGGTAACACTTCGTCAAAGATTTGAAGAATAAAATCTGAAAAATTATCCTCTGAATGAATAATGAAAATGATGTTATCCTAAAACCTTTTCTCAATAGTTCAGTTTGCCAAGCTATTCCATGGGAGTTCGTAATTTGCACACACTTATTGCGTAAATTGCACACTGTATGTTTAGCACACACGAATCAGCTTGAGTAAAGTGCACACAATGTATTTTGCACACCCTCGGACAGTACGAGTAAATTGCACACTGTGTATTTCACACACGCACACGAATTTGTCTTGAGTAAAGCTCACACAACCTTTTTTGCGGATCCTAGTACGAGTAACAGGCACACGTTAAAGCAAGTTAAATTAGTAGAAGGCCACGGAAAGTTTGACGGAGTGCGGCTAGTGAATTCAGTAGAGTTCGTAATATGCGCATGGAGTTATCTCTATTCACCATAATCACTCCTCAGTCGGCTAACTTGGAAAATATCTCGTCGAATGTGATGAAGAATTGAGTGGGATCGCCTCTGGGGTCCAGTCTTAAAAATTAATGTATCTAGTTGCGATTGTCAGTACGATCAAATTCTTCAAATACTTCTCAGACAGTATTAAAGTCACGTGTTTGCAGTACTTGAGCGTTACCCAGTCAATTAAATAAAATACCTGCTGCCTTTTGTTCCTCAGCTTCGCGTGCTTGTCTTCCTTCGTTCGTTTCTTGTTCAGGTATATCCTGGAGAGCTTTTGGACAGTTGTGGATGAGTCGGACTTCTTTCACTAGTCTCTCTTTCCAGGCTTGGTAGTATTTTCTGGTGAAAAAAAGATGCGAAGGATTGGCGTTTTGAATAGCAATTAAATTGTGTGCATTTCACTCTAACTATTCTCCACAATTTCTGAACGTGTGTGCAAATTACGTACGCCCTATTCCACCTTGTAACCTGTTTTAGTTAAATAGAAACTGGAAGCTCATTCTGGCGCCTGGCGATAAACCACGTGTTCGAGTTCAGGACTCACTTACTAGAGGGACTTCATACTTTTCCAGTTTTAATGTTACTGTAACATTTAGTAACTTGAGTACTAGGAAATAAATAAAAAACAAAGGTAAAAACTAACATATCTCCTGCAGAGACATGTACTGTAGCATTTTATATGCTTGCCCCATCTCGTTCCTCTCCCCAGTACTGCTTAGCCTGACTTAAGTCTAGTATACTGTGTGTCGGGCTACACCGACGAGTTCACTCCTGTGCCACTCCAAACAATTCTCAAATTCTATTGTTGAGGTTGATATATGTGACCTCATCTACAGAAACCCGTCTTAGCGTTGAATATCGATCAGGAGAAAAGGATCTTTTACAGAGGAAGGGAGATTCCTTTTCTCCTGATTGTAATTGAACACTAGGGCGGGTTTCTGTGTATACGGGGTCACATAAGAAATCTACACAGTATCGATTAGATCGATCACATTGAATCAATTTACCATATCGAGTTCTCGGTCATCATGACGTCATAGTAATATCTTTCCGCCAGTATTCCTGTAGTCTGTGAGCGATTGGTTGATAGCTGTTAGGGAAGCGTTCTCAATCGCGTTGGCCATTTACAAACACGCACTTGTTGTTGTTGCAAATAGCATACACTGTACTCCGTGCGCTAATTGTCATTTAATCGCTCACGGACAATAGGCTCAGTATTCTGTATTAAACCAACTAGCTGACAGTTTTACTCATATTTCTCAGCCTAGTATAAGCCTTCTACAGCTAACTAGTTTACTGCATGTTGGAGGTTTCTAGCTAACAACTAACAAGCTTCCTTGTTTGCCTCCCCGTCTTAGTCTACTATATGCTTAATGAATAAGACTCACACCGCTTGTATGCCTCATACACGTAATGTTGGGTTAACTACGTACCTAGTTCATCTCGTTTTTTGTATATTATGTAAGACTCAGAGGTTTGTCATGTAAGCTTTTTCCTATGCCACTGTTTAATAACTCAAAGGTGACACATAATCACTCATTTACAAGGCAACGATGATAAGGATTATAGCGTTGTGACACTCAGCTGCTTATGTACTCGCGACTTCAATTTCTATCTGCGAGTTTAGTACAACGCTACCTACACAAAATGGTCGCGAGAACGTTGTGCGTTTCTTCAGGAGCCCACCACCAGAAAAGAATGTCAGGCTGGTAGTTTTTACGCGTGAATTTAAAAGTTCCATAACATGACTCACAGGCATTTCATTTTTTCTAAAACCCAACTCTTGGAGACTCAGAGGTTTGGAACCAGCGCTGCCAGATTTTGTTCTGGAAACCTGGATAATTTTTTTCCTCCAGACAGTAAATACCGTTTTCCTGATTTCATACGTATTTTTTTTACAGTGTTGCCAAATGTAAATTTCAACATATTTTTCCTCGTTCAAAAAAATGTTTTTTTCAAATTGAGAAAAATTTTTTCATCCAAAAACATGTTTTCTCCGATGCAAAATGTTGTTTCTTCCAAAAACTGTTGAATCCGTATAATTCATTAAAAATCTGTATTTTGAATTAAAAGTATGTATAAAAACTTGTATTCGATTTCCAGAAGCCTAAAATCTGTATTATCATCTGACAGCATTGGGTTTGTCATACAAACTTGTTCTTTGCCACTTCCAGAGGTTGAAAGTTGAAAGTTTTAAGCCGAAAGCCGAAGAATTTTGACGGGAAAAAATTGAAAGTCAAAAGTTGAAAAATATTTTTTGTTGGGAAGCGAAAAGCCAAAAACTTTCAGGTTGAAATTGAAAGCCAAAGTCAAAAGCTCAAGTTTTATCTTACGGCTTTCAACCTCTGGCCACTTCATAGTAACTCAGAGAATACATAAAATCACTTTTTTAGACGGTAACTACATGAAATAAATACGTACCGGCGCCGTGATGCTCGGATGCTAATGTACTCACGACTCACATTATATGCGAGTATAAAGCAACATTACCTACATGAAATGGTCGTGGAAATGGCGTGCTTTTGGTTATGTTCGTGTAAGAATACAGTCGCTTTTAAAACCGCAATCGTATTCTTCTTATGCAATAAGAGTAGCCGTGCGGTAGGCTTTATTTTGAAGAACCAATAGGTAACTTTGTCACTCGCAGATAAAGTGCCCAAGCTGGTATCTTCTAAGGACGTCTAATGAAACAGAACGAGCGTCAGTTGATTTGGCGGATTTCAGTGCTCAACCCATTTTGGAATATAAGAGCGAGTATATGCAGATAATATTCGATCTTTGTCACCGGGTACACGGTCCATTCCATCCTCAGATATAATCAAGAGCATAAGCTGGATACGTTCAGTCCATATCATGTGCACTACTTGTGCACTATATCAGTATTTCTCAGCTCACGCCTGGAGTTCAATTTTTACAAGGGCCTTAGTCAGGTCAAGGTCATTAATGACGTCATAGAAACAAAAACATGACAAAAATCCAAAGTGGTACAGTATATTACAGGCGATCACTCTTCTTTCTATACACAAAATTTTATCCCTTTTATGTAAAAAGCCTAGTATATGATTAGAGTTAGGATTTCCATTATGCTGCATGTTTTTTTTTTTTTTTGGTGAGTGCTAGGCGAAATCTAATTGAAAATCTGGACGATCAATGTATGTAAGAGGCTCCGTATAAAATTTCATGTTGCATATTTTTGCACGCTTTTTGTTTATGGACAGATTTGATACTTTACTCCTAAGGTATTTCTTATGAGTTATGATCGTATATTTGTTCAATTTTCAACATTTTCAGCCGTGTCTGGTTGTTTTTCAGTCAAATTAGGTCCTTCTCTAGTTGTCTTTTCGCTGTTGGTAATTTTTGTGGTCATCTTTGATCATTTGATCGTCAATTTCAATTTTTGGTAGATTTTGGTCGCTGCGTTTCTTATTTTGGGTCGATTATGCTCAATTTTGGTCGTTTGTTGATCTATTTTGAACTTTTTGGTCAATGTTTGTTGTATTTTGGCCCTCTTTGGTATTATTCTATGTAATTTTTTGGTCAATTTTGAACGTTTATAGTTAATTTTTGTCAATTTTGGTTGTTTCTTGTTTTTTTTTTTTTTTTCGGGTTCTGATTTTCTGATCATTATAATATGTTTGTTTTTCTATTCTTTTTGCTTAGTTTTCCAAGTTTTTGGATAATTTCGGTCTGTTCAGGTCATTTGCAGGTTGTTTTCTTCCAATTTTGGTAATTTTCTCCATTTTTAGCAATTTTCTGTCAGATTTTGGCTGCTGATTGTCTAGTTTGATAATGTTTTGGTCGTAAATATCCCTCCAGCTCGATGATATCATGCAATTTTAAGACGGGTGATTGAAAATCAAGATTAAAAATCGAAAATAGATACTACTGTGCAAGTATTTTACCCTTATTGGATATCTCAATAGAATCAACAAAGATGTGAGTACACAGAATTCCTTGAAAATGTGACAAAATCTTGGAATATTGAGTACATCTTCTTCTTCTGCTTCTTTCATTTCTTTAGAAGGGAAACAGAATATGACGAGATGAAACTTTCAACTTGTTAGGAAATCAAAAATTTTTGAAAATATTCAATTATCGTATTTGTTGGAAAGTAGACGCGACGCTGAACATAAAAATTTATTTTCCCATTTCATGATTCGCAAAATTTTTTTCTTTTTCATTTCCCTTTTTCACCCATTACGTGAAATTCATGATTTCGATCTTTTGTAAAAAGTACATATCGTATAAACTATAAATATACCTCGCCT
Source organism: Aspidiotus rigidus (assembly GCA_035079385.1). Taxonomy (NCBI): domain Eukaryota; kingdom Metazoa; phylum Arthropoda; class Insecta; order Hemiptera; family Diaspididae; genus Aspidiotus; species Aspidiotus rigidus. Next base: position 14,591,372 of record JAVHKY010000054.1, on the reverse strand, counting down.
TGTAGAGTTCGCATCAATTTTCGTCGTTGATACGTAACGTCCCTGCTCCGAATATTTCACTGGCACCAATATTTATTACTTTTTTTCTCTCCTTTCAATTTCACTCTTTTCTCTCTTTTTTCTCCATTTGTCGAACTTTATGTAAAGTGTAACTCTGTTTTTCATTACTCGAAGCATTGCGGAATTTCATTTTATAGCATTCAATTTCCTCTAAAGGAATACGATGTACCCATGTGGCGTATCTACTTTTATTTTTACGCGTTTTTGACCCGGTATTTAGGGAAAGGGTGTGATTGATTTTCTGTTCAAGGCCATCGTTGTTTACCCTATATTTCGGAGAATGTCATTAGGTTAATCAAACTTTTAGCATTTTTTTTCCTTTTGTTTTTTTTCTGTTCTTGAAATGATCTTGCGACGAAAATTGTATTCGCGACTATCATTCATAGCTTAGTGGTGACAGAAAGTAAAATGACGCGGTCACTGAAACGACGAATTTTTTACGTAACGTTATTATAATTAAACGATACTCTGAGAAGAGCACGACAAGATTATGAGGTTGAAAAATGATATTTTTGTGATAAATTATATTTTCATGGTGTGATAAAGCACTGATAATTTTTCCTGGTGTTCATTTTCGAAAAAATAATAGGATGTTACGTATTTATAATTAGTTGTATGATGATAAATTTCAGTATATTAAAATGTCCTTTTATTCGCGTGTAATTGCGTAAATTTTACGATAATTTACTTTCACCGCAAGTACCACGAGATTATATCCGAGAAAATTAATTTTTTTTGTAGATCTCGAATTAAAATAATTTGAGTCACTTCCATCGCTTTTTTCGAGGAAAAGCCTTAAAGGACATACAACAGATACATATCTTGATTTGAAAAAATTTATCGGGATTTTCCCTTCTGTAAAAAATATTGAATCACGGGCAGGTTTGAATATTTCTTAAGATTAATTCTAAATAGAAAATAACATTTTTTACTCTTGAATCGTCAACGAAAAAGGTAACTTCTGCTCTGAAATTATGAAAAAATTTTTCCTTTCATGTTGCAACTGAATGGAAGCGATTTTTGATAAAAAAATGTTAATCTTAGAATGAAATTATTTGTTATAGCATAAATACATTACTCGAAATCTTGTTCGATTAATATGGAACCATCAGTACCCAATTCTAATAGGCCAATCGCTCTTAGAAGTGTATTAGGCAAACTTTTTCAGAAAATCATCAACAAAAGACTTATGTGGTTCTTAGATCAACAAAACGTATTCAATATGAATTTCGAAGAGGGTGTAATACTATCCAAGCCATTGCAGACCTTCAAAATCAAACTGAACAAACCTTCCTTTCCAAATCCCGTCTATACGCAATTTTTTGTCGATCTTCACCGAGAATACCCGCGAGTTTGGAGACACTACATCAGCAAAAAAATGTATATGATATCGGCCTCGGAAATAATCTAGTTTCCTACATAACGGATATACATCAGTTAGAATCCGAAATCAACTTTCCTCACCTCATACAAATAGGGTACCTCAAGGCGAGGTACTCAGCGTTCTCCATTTGTTAATCGCCATCAACGATATTCCTCAAAGTACAGACTTTCCGATCACACAACAATTATTCGCGCAACCGACTATACAGTCCCGATAAATTAGATTGACCAAATATCTCAGTCAATTAAAATGGACTGAGCGAAAGATACAAAAATTTAGTCATGATTAGCGTCGTGTTCGTAAACGTCATTAACAGGTGTGATTCAGAATCTTGAGTTCGATTTTGCCTCAAGGAATTAAGCTCGATTTGTGCTGAATTGTGCCGCAAAAACTATGTTTTGTGCTTGCCCCCTTCCAAAGATATACAAAAAAGTCTCTAGGGGAGGCTGGTGAAACATCAGCCCCTTTTTTTGAAATTCTCAATTTTTTTTTTGGCAAAATGAATTTTGCTCGATTTGTGCTGAAATGTGCCGCAAATTTTATGTTTTGTGCTTCCCTCATTCTAAAAATATCTGAAAAGTATCTTGGAGGGCTGGTGAAAAGGTAGCCCCCATTTTTTGAAATTTGTAATGTTTGGGGGCAAAATGAATTGTGCTCGATTTGTGCTGAATTGTGCCTCAAATTTTACATTTTGGCCTCCCCCGGAATAGACGTAAGTTCGTCAAACAACAACCCCCTTTCTTTCTCAAATTTTGCATTCTTGTCTCGCTGACTGAAATGTGCTGAATTTGTGTTGAAATGCCCAAATTTTACGTTTTGGGCTTCCCACTTTCTTGAAATATTCACAATCTTTGGGACCCTCCCTCCACTTTTCCAAATTTTGTTCTATGGGACTTGGAATATTTTCGATCATCAAGCTATATGTTTTGGGGGAAATATTGACTTTCAATCTGGTAGAAACTGACCCAAAATTCAGGGAACCTGTTCTATGGGCAGAATTTGATTATGAACGTATTAAGGGTTGAATTCAAAATTGAAGTCCCTATGTATCATATGATAACTCAGAAGTTTAAAATTTTTCAAATCATCCAGCCCTATTCCATATAACTTGATGGTCGGAATTTTTCTAGGTCTGACTTCCATTGAAAAAAAAAAAAAAAACAGAAAAACAGAAAAAACAGAGAAGAAGGAAGAGAAAAAAGAAATTTTTTCACCAATACCAAATTCTTTTTAGGTTAGCAATTTCGGCCTTTCTATCAGACAGCGGACAAAAAGTAATATATATTTTTTAAAAAGAAAAACTGTTGAACAGATTCCCTCGTAGGATATTGACCTTCAAGTTGTATACAATCGAATGAGAACTTGAAAGAATTCTAATTTTCAAACTGTGTAGGTGGAATATTTCCGCAGCCCCCAGAGAATGCACGAAACGTAAAATTCGCGGAACAATTCAGCACAAATTGAGCACAATTCATTTAGCCCCCAAAAATTCAAATTTCAAAAACGGGGAAGTTTTGATACTTTACAAACGGAACCCCATACCCAAGGAGGGGAGGAAGTACAAAACGTAAAATTTGCGGCACAATTCAGCGCAAATCGAGTACATTTCATTTTGCGCCCAAAAATCACAAATTTCAAAAAAAAGAGCGGTTGCCATTTCACCAGCCCCCCTCCCAAGATACTTTTCAAATATATTCAGAATAAGGGATGCACAAAATATAAAATTTGCAGCTTATTTCAGCACAAATCAAGCACAATTCATTTTGCCTCAAAAAAATTAAAAATTTCAAAAAGGGGGCTATCGTTTCACCACTCCCCCTAGAGACTTTTTTGTATATCTTTGAAAGGGGGCAAGCACAAAACATAATTTTTACAACACAATTCAGCACAAATCGAGCCCAATTCCTTGAGGCAAGTTCGAACTCATGATTTTGAGAAGGGGAGGCTGGTGAAATTGACATGTCCTTGTTTACTATGATGAAACTACATATTATCAGAAGAAGCCTTGAGAATTTCGATGTTCTTCAGTCCTCGAGGTCTTCCCTCAAGACTCTCATCATGTAAAAGGCGAACTCCACAATTTCTATAAAAACTGTGACCTGTTGCCAAGAGATGGGACGCGAAGGCAGATTTTTCCGGCATGTTATTCTGGACACTTGTCCTCAGTTTCCGACCAGTTTCGCCGATATAAACAGTCGGGCAGTCGTTGCACTGGTGTCTATAGACACCACTCTGATCCACTGTGAGTATAGGATCTTTAAGACTCGACAGAAGACTTTTTGTGGTGTCTATAGAATAAAAAGCAGGGCGATAGTGGAAGAGTTTAAGTAAACGAGATAGTTTATATAGGATAAATTGCGATTTTTCCTTTTTCTTTTCCTTATTGTTATTGCCTGGAGATTGAAGGACGATGGAATTGAGGAGCCTGAGAGTCAAGTTTATTGCGGACTTACTTACGAATGTCTTCACTATTTGGGTGATAGTGTCAAATTCCTCACACTTGCTAATCACGTTTACGAACACGACGCTAATCATGACTAATTTTTTGTATCTTCGTTTTTTTTTTTTTTTTTAATGTTTCGATTCTTTTTCCATTTTCGGGTTTGTATTCGTGATTTGATATTTCTAACTTTAGTTTGATGATGGTCACCGACCGAAACTCGTCGCAAATTTTATACTACCATATTTGGGAAGTATTAAAAGTCTTAGCGGATTTAGTATTTCTCGCTCTTTGATAAAATAGTCTGTCGTAGTCCATATTCAAGCGATATTAACAGAACACTAAAAAATGGACCACGTTGTCAATTGTTGAGCAATAGAGACGCCATAAAACTGTCTCTAGTTGAGTAATATTAACAGACCACAATATTTAGACCACTTTCGACCGGAAAAACCAGTCTATATCTTGGCCTCCCTCAAGTGAGAGGAAAGAAGAATGAAGATAGCAATCTCGTTAGCAGTGTCATGTTGAGATGAGTGCGATTTTGGTCTGCGAATTTGCAAGCAACATGAGAGTTGATGTATTCCAAATATTCGCCCAAAAATCGATTGGAAATTTTTGTCAAAATGAGTGACTATGCGGCTCGCCCGATACTCACAAACTTTGCCTCTCCATAATGCACTCACTGTTTTGGAGATGGCATTTCTTTTCATGCCCTACATTACAGAATACTCGATTTAATCTCAAAATACCTTCTACTATCTTCTCAACACTAGATAACAACTGCGAAACAATAAATTCAACTTTAACATACCTACGCACAATCCAGTTCCTCGACAGCGTTTTTTTTTTTTTTGGCAGGGGGGAGGGAAAGAACATACTTTTGTTATTATTAGCAATTATTACTGTTAACTTGATCATTATTCGAATTTCTCGGCATTTGTCGAATCACTTTGCTAAGAGCAAGAAGCTTGAAAATCAGATGGAATTTCATTTTAGGGGTAGTGGGGCCTATAAAACAAATTTTTTCTTGTCAAAAAATGCCGAAAATGGAATAAATGCCAAAAACAAGGTTTGAAGCCAAATAAGGCTGAAAATTAGCATTTAGTTAAATATTGTTTAAAATCATAAAATTTCGGACAAAATAACTTAGTTTTGCTTAAAATTCAGCAATTTTGGTAAAAATTGGACAGTTTTTTTTTGAAAATGTTCTTAGTTTAAAGTTGGAAAATTAAAAATTGAGATTGAAGAATTGCTAGGATTTTTTATTGACGAGTTTGATCCCATTTATTTTGGTCAGAATCACCTAATTTTGGTTGTAAATTGAATAATTGTAACCCTGAAAACGCATGTTTTTTCTCTTCTTTTTTAAAAAAAAAGCCGAATAATGCCGAAAATGCAACAATTGAATGCCGAAATTTTTCACTTTTAGTGCCGAAAAATCCGGGCTCTGGTTGTAATCAAATCAAATCAAATCAAATCCCCTTTATTGACGATTTTCATGGTTACAATTGTAATACATAATAAGTAATTAAAGATCGTCGGCCCATAGAGAGCAAAGGTTTCCTGCAGTCGTTCCCACTCCTTTCTACTTCTTGCAATTTTTTGAAAATTTTTCCCCCTTAAAAACCCGTTAATATCATCGTACCACCTCGTACGTTGATGGCCTCTTCTTCTCTTGTAGTGCGAAAGGTACCAAAAGTTTGTTTTATATGTCCACCTGTCATAATACACCGAGCAAATAGCCGCTCCAGCTGAAATGCTCTTTAATAAATTTATTTTAAATAAATGACACATTTATTCAGGATTCTATTCCAGCGAATCTTCTTCAATTTCCAAAATTCCAAAATTGGAAAAAATAGATTTTTGAATAAAAAAATGGGGGGGTGGGGAATAATTTCTCGTACTAACGTGCTCATGTCCAGAACAGCATTCGAGAGGAACAGAAATCTTTTCAGTTTTTTTTTTATTTCTTCAGATAGACGCTGGGCACCAGCCTGACTGCGAGTTAGTTAAAGAACTCTGTAATTACGTCTAAATATTCCTAAATTTGAGAAAAAATTCTTACAGTAATTATTTCTGCCATAGATATTGTGATAAATTTGGCAAAACTTATTTTCCTCCCGCATCAACAAGACACATATCTGGAAGCTTAAAATCTGGAGAAGATCCATTCATTATGCCCTACTTACGTTTAACAAGCATGTAACGCTCTATCATCGATGTTGACACAGTCAATAGTCATAATCTTCGAAATACGGCTCACCGAAGAGTATGAAAATAATATTAGCGCCGAACGGCGTGGTAACCGACTCTGTGAAACCCTGTCAATGCCAAATCTATTATTATAAAAACTTTCGACCTTTCGTCGGCTAGCCAACAAAAAAACGCGAAACATTTTTAATCCAAATTTTACTATTAAATTTTATTCACTTCTATTGCTCGGACGGTGGGTTTGCCGATATTTTACTTATAATTTTACGCGAAATACGAAGATATAAATTAATTTTTCAAATTTGGAACTAAATTAGGTACCTAGTTGTTGAGGGCGAGCTCAATGTGTATTTAAAAAGAATGTTACAGTCAAGGCTGGTTTCAATTATCGCAACTAATCGGCTGTAATACGTCGTATTATAGTAAGTTTGATTCGTATATCTCGTATTTTGTATTTTGGTTGAGTGGGTGTTGATGCGGTGACCGTACTGTCGGAAAGCAGCACCCTTTTTTTCGAAAACGAGTTATTTTGTGTTTATATTATGTCTTACAACCTCTCTAGAGCGTACTTTCACAGAAATGGAACTAAACGTTGCTCTTCGTTCTCCACAAACTGATCCATAATTTGGTATCAAGTACTGTTAAACCTACCTCGAATAGGAAAGAATGCATAATTCATTTCCTTTAGAAACCACCCACTCATATACATTGTCCTTGATTACATAGTTCACCTTCCATGAATCAAATTGTGTCTCTTATGAACGATCAACTCTCGAACATCACCAAAGTGGTTTTCTAATTAGACGAGTTCGTGTTGTGGGTTACCTGTAAACGTAATACTGTTGCTCGAAATTTTTTCATGTCCCTCTTGTCTTATAAGGTGGGCCTGATTAATTCGCGGGTCTTCATTTCTTCAGTGTGACCCGAGGAAGAATTTCCAGGGAAATAAGAGTGAGCCGATGCAATATGAACAACTTTCTTCTATGGCAAGATGAATGAAGAGACAACCATAGAGGGGAAAGAGGGTAAATCCGTACTTCCGTAACTTTTTCTCCCCTTAGTAATGCTCCCACTTGATATTTTTTTGTTTCTTCAATAGAAATCATACCGGGTCAAGTCAAAAAATCTTTCTAGTTTAATGGGGTTGGCGCTAAATCTATTCTAGAGTAACAATGTGATACGTTATAGTGTGTGATTCCAGCCCATGAAATTTGTCTCAATTTTATTTTTAATTTGAGCGCAATTCGTCTTTTCAGAACCAAATAATGGACCAAAATGCACCAAAGACTGACCAATTTGCTAAAATTCTCAAAGATGAAAAATAGACCGAGTTATTCATGATAACAAAATCGATTACGGTAACAAAAGTACCCAAAATATTTCCAATCGCAAATTTACTCCCATAAGAAAAAGACGGGGAGCAAAGATCAATATAAAATTAAACAAAAATCAAAAAGGATTGAGGGGGAGATGTTTATATTCATAATGTTTGAGATAACTTTTTTCCCCTCAATTCTTTCTCATTTTGATTGATTTGCGACCCATGGTTTCTAATGGGGGGCAACAGTTGATACGTTCTTGGTAGTTCTATAAATCTTCCTGAACTTAATTAGCCACTACGAGAGGACCATTGGTGTGATCTAGTTTAAATACTTGAAATTTCAATTCTAGCATTTCACAAGCTCATAACATTAGAACAGCTCTTGGAAAAACTATCACAAAAAAACGTCACAAAAAGCAGTTTGGTGACGGTTTCCCAAAAGATTTTTGGCTGGAATTATACTCCTGGAAAATCGTCACGGTTTTTTGTCACGCTTGATGACGTCATCGGTGACCTTGACCTACTTTAGGAACAGCAAAATTTCAACCTTCCTCAGTATAGGTACTATAGGTCTATATTAGGCTTCAATATCAACCTTGGCTGCTTCCATTGGTATAGGCCTAATATACCGTATATCAGGCTATAATTTCAACCTTTGATATATCGTCAGTGACCTTAACCTACTTTAGAGACAGAGAATTTCGACCTTTCATCCTCTAGGCTTCATAATATAGTCCTTGGCTATGTTCATTATACATGCCCAACATATAATATATACTAGGTTATAATAATCCTATATAATAAAGCATCCTATATAATAAAGCACACTTTGTAAACATTGCGTATACGTTGGTCGGTGTAATCAGTAAACTGAAACTGTAACGTATGTGAAGCTAATTTTTCGTGTAAGGGAGAGGGAGAGGAGTACAAGTTGCCTGTTCTGAACTAAGCAAGGCGTCAATACAATAATAGAACAGAATTTTAACCTTCGACAACTAGACTGACTTATCTTACTGATTCTAATTACCTGCGCTGACGGTGACTGCTTGGTTCTTTACGTCATAAACGATCCCTGTAAAATTAAAAATGGTTGAGCACTACTCCCATCGCTAATAATAAGCTAGTCTAAACTATATGACGAGCAGAACCCGCAAAAACTCTAATGAGAGTGTTGGTGGTCAAACAGTGCTCAGATCTAACCAATGAAAATTACAAGAAGATTCTACCACCAACGTATCTCTCCTCTTTATATCCCTTTTCTGCACAAGTCCGAATCAAGGCAGGATCCTCCCACTACCACGAAGGCAGAGGTTGGCCGGCCTCTACCAACGATTTGTGAGCCAGACCCCCGACGCTCTACATGTGGCTCACCCACAGCGTCGACTACCATCTACTTAATCCAGTAGCGCCTTATCTAATGCCAAAACGTCCATCAGACGTGGCCTTAATCTAACCAACGTCTACCATAAACAATGCATGCAACAATGTACAAAACAAAGTACTGCCTCGGTCGGCGCTCTGTACTCAAACACTGCCTCGTCGGCGATCTGTACTTAAATACTGCCTCAGTCGGCGATCTGTGCTCGAATACTGCCTCATCGGCGATCTGTACTTAAATACTGCCTCGGTCGGCGATCTGTACTCGAGCACTGCCCCATCCGGCAATCTGTGCTCGAATACTGCCTCAGTCGGCGATCTGTATTTATAACCATCTGAAGTACTGCCTCATCCGGCGATCTGTACTCAAATACTGTCAACATCTCGATCAGTCCGTTTATACAAACGACCCTGATGGACTTGTGCGTTCTCAATAAGAAAAATCCAACTACAGCCGTCTCAGCGGCCTGACCAGTCCTTCGGTCACTGTAACCTCCTCAACGGGAGACCGACTCTTCCCTGACTAGCCAGCCCACAATAATTAATTAACTTATGCTCTCTATAGTTAAGTAGTAACTATGAATATAGTTATTGTACCCTACTCGTACATCGATCTAAATATTATAACGATAAAAGAATGGTGCTCAGTGAACCAACTCACCAATACGATATCAGTAGCTCAATAACGTACGAATCAACTTATTAAGAGCACCCTACACGTATACGAATATACTCCGTCACCACCTATGAGAGTACTTTCTCCAAAAAGTTAATTTCTAATTACAATCGAACAAAACCTCGACACAACAATACAACATTAGACGCTTAGTAACTTCGACGATCGACCACGATTTAACCGAACTGATTTACTAATAAACAGAGCAGTTTGAAACCTACCCTTCTCGATCGCGCGTACTTTCGTCCGGTCGCGTCCCTGGACCCGGCTACCCGCGCCAGCCTATTTCTTATAATCCGATACAGGATTTTTTTTACATTCGTTGAAGATCGTTGACTGTAGAACGACACAATCATCGCTCAATTACAATGGTAAACGTTGAAAGTGCAGTCAGTTCGTCTAAACCTAGGCACATGTGTTTGTCGTAAAACCTTTCCTTCCTTTCTTTTCAAGAACAAGAAATCTCGCGACTATTTATAGATGTTCTCTTCACACGAACGTGACTGATGAACACCTAATAATCCTAGTAGTTTCCAATACATGCTACAGTTTAAACAGCCGGACATTTACTCACCAAAAAATATTTACAGTATTTACATTCGGCCTTCCTGACCTGTGCCTCGTCCCGAGGCATTCCCGAGGCTCCAACGGCAGGGTGGTATCAATGGCGACGTCTGCGAAGACGGGCAGCTATCGGCTCCTCCTCAGCCTCGCTACAATCATCTTCCGCACCTGACGAATCATCCGAGACACCTCCTGGTGCCACCCAAGGCCTCATCTTATCTGCTGCTGTCGTCCCACTATAAACCCTTTTTCCCTGGGTCCCATCTAAACTGCGCACCCTATACCGATCATTCGGCAACACTTCCGTGACCACTAGAGGACCTCGATAAATGTCCTTCATTTTTCGACTGGTGCCATCACTTTGCACCTGCTGTTCCATCAAAATTTGGTCACCAACCTTGTACTGTCGGGCCTCTCGTCGCTTAGTATTGAAGGATCGCTGTTGTACGGCCTGCGCTTTCTCGATCTCTTTTGCAGCGTTTTCTTTGGGATGAGGATAGCAGGTGAAGCATATGGGGAGTTAGACTCACGAATCAAACCCGCCTCCAATAATTCACCCACCATGTCGTTAATGGCTTGCTGTTCAACCTGAGGCATTCTGTAAGGACGGTATGAAAATGGAGTTGTGTCTGTTAATTCAATCTTCATTGAGACGTCCTTTGCACACCCTAGCTCTTTAAGTGTAAGAGCAATGCAGTCTCGATACTCTGCAAGGGTATCCATTAACATGGTCTTATCTTGGTCAGACACATTGCCTATTGTGACCTCATCCAATCCTATGGGCTCAGGGGCCTCTATCAGTCGAACGTCTCCAATGGTTTGCGAGTCATTTGCAGTTCCTGCACTTACAATTGCTGAAGTAGTTGAAATCCCACTGCCATGGGGTACAAAAGTCAAAGTCTCAGAGTCCTTCACCACAAGAATGTGCGGTAATTCAGTGAAGGTTTGCCCTACCAAAATGGGTTCAGGTTGAGCAGAATCCGGCACCACGTGTGCAACTACATGAGCACTGACTGTATCAATGCCCAGCTCAAAATTGGTCTTACCTAAGGTCCAGACTCTCCCTTCACCAAAACCTCTGAGTAATATCTGGTGATCCTCAATAGGTAAACCTATTTCTTTACATGCCGATTCTCGAATAGTGATGACCTTACTTCCAAAATCTATATACGCTGGTAGAGTAGTATTATTGACTTTTATACTTTTGTGGTACTTATCTCGTTGAGTGGCAGTGGGGGTGATGAGTCAGACAGTTGGGCGTGACTCTTTCGCATCCTTAGTCTTCTTGGGGCAATTCCAAGAGGTATGGCCGGGCTCATTACAGGTATAACAACGACGGGGGTTGGTACTCTGACCTACATTACTTTTCCCCTCCTCTTTCCTAATGCCAAACTTCTGGCTAGCACTGGACTTTGAAGATTCGCCATCTTTACTTCCAGCCTCTTTTTTAGTATTCAGGAAGCAAGATCGGGCCCGATGACCAGACTTATTACACAGGAAACACTTAATCGAGGAAGTGTCTGCCATATGTTTGCTCCCTTTACCGAAATTATTGTTCCGTTTTTCAGGATAGAATTTCTTAGTTCCCGCATCGGACTTTACACTGTTTAGGTATTGAAAGAGGGATTCCGGAGTAGTGTGTTGACCGGCCTCAGCACCAGTTCGCACAATCGAATTTACTATACCATGGGTAATACATTCCACAGCATCTTTTCCCTGTATTTTGAGGCGGTTCAGGAGAGCTAATTTAGTATAATAATACTCGGTGTAAGTTTCACTCTCTTTTTTCTTCCGGGCCAACATTTCCTCTAACAGTTGGGGAAAATAAATTTTCTTAGGAAAGGCTGCCACAATCTTCCATTTCCATTCTTCCCAACTAAACTCGACGTCCGGGAGACTCCTATACCATTTGGACGCTAACCCCTTCATCTTCCCTATAGCATAGTGGATAGTAGCGGCCTCTGTCCACTCATTGATGCTTTGTAACTGCTCTACTCGACGGACCCACTCTTCCGCCGTGATGTCGTCTTTAGAAGGATCGAATTCGGGAATGGAGTCTCCATTGATGGTGTTACGGGGTGGCCGGTTCACAAGCTTGTCGGCCAACACAGAGAAATTCTCCTCCCTTGAGGCGAGAGAGGACGCGATAGAGGTAAAGGCGGCGAACATATCGGAAATTTGGTCATTGGTGACCACAGTAGATGACGAATTTGAAGAACATTCATTAGGGCGCGCGCGTTTACGAAGGGGTTGAGAGACAGGGACGTTGACAATATTTGATTCAGCAGAACCCAAGGGATTTGAACGAGTTGAGCGAGAAGACATGATGAAAAAAAAAATGCTAAAAAAAAAAAAACAAACATAGATATTTGTGCACGTTAAGCGATGATAATTTTCACTCTGAACCAATTCAGCCACCAGCAGGTTTTTCGACCTAAATAACGATCTAAAACTTAATTTAACACGTCAGAATAACATAGGGCAGGGCAATCCCACTTCTGATTAATGTGAAGCTAATTTTTCGTGTAAGGGAGAGGGAGAGGAGTACAAGTTGCCTGTTCTGAACTAAGCAAGGCGTCAATACAATAATAGAACAGAATTTTAACCTTCGACAACTAGACTGACTTATCTTACTGATTCTAATTACCTGCGCTGACGGTGACTGCTTGGTTCTTTACGTCATAAACGATCCCTGTAAAATTAAAAATGGTTGAGCACTACTCCCATCGCTAATAATAAGCTAGTCTAAACTATATGACGAGCAGAACCCGCAAAAACTCTAATGAGAGTGTTGGTGGTCAAACAGTGCTCAGATCTAACCAATGAAAATTACAAGAAGATTCTACCACCAACGTATCTCTCCTCTTTATATCCCTTTTCTGCACAAGTCCGAATCAAGGCAGGATCCTCCCACTACCACGAAGGCAGAGGTTGGCCGGCCTCTACCAACGATTTGTGAGCCAGACCCCCGACGCTCTACATGTGGCTCACCCACAGCGTCGACTACCATCTACTTAATCCAGTAGCGCCTTATCTAATGCCAAAACGTCCATCAGACGTGGCCTTAATCTAACCAACGTCTACCATAAACAATGCATGCAACAATGTACAAAACAAAGTACTGCCTCGGTCGGCGCTCTGTACTCAAACACTGCCTCGTCGGCGATCTGTACTTAAATACTGCCTCAGTCGGCGATCTGTGCTCGAATACTGCCTCATCGGCGATCTGTACTTAAATACTGCCTCGGTCGGCGATCTGTACTCGAGCACTGCCCCATCCGGCAATCTGTGCTCGAATACTGCCTCAGTCGGCGATCTGTATTTATAACCATCTGAAGTACTGCCTCATCCGGCGATCTGTACTCAAATACTGTCAACATCTCGATCAGTCCGTTTATACAAACGACCCTGATGGACTTGTGCGTTCTCAATAAGAAAAATCCAACTACAGCCGTCTCAGCGGCCTGACCAGTCCTTCGGTCACTGTAACCTCCTCAACGGGAGACCGACTCTTCCCTGACTAGCCAGCCCACAATAATTAATTAACTTATGCTCTCTATAGTTAAGTAGTAACTATGAATATAGTTATTGTACCCTACTCGTACATCGATCTAAATATTATAACGATAAAAGAATGGTGCTCAGTGAACCAACTCACCAATACGATATCAGTAGCTCAATAACGTACGAATCAACTTATTAAGAGCACCCTACACGTATACGAATATACTCCGTCACCACCTATGAGAGTACTTTCTCCAAAAAGTTAATTTCTAATTACAATCGAACAAAACCTCGACACAACAATACAACATTAGACGCTTAGTAACTTCGACGATCGACCACGATTTAACCGAACTGATTTACTAATAAACAGAGCAGTTTGAAACCTACCCTTCTCGATCGCGCGTACTTTCGTCCGGTCGCGTCCCTGGACCCGGCTACCCGCGCCAGCCTATTTCTTATAATCCGATACAGGATTTTTTTTACATTCGTTGAAGATCGTTGACTGTAGAACGACACAATCATCGCTCAATTACAATGGTAAACGTTGAAAGTGCAGTCAGTTCGTCTAAACCTAGGCACATGTGTTTGTCGTAAAACCTTTCCTTCCTTTCTTTTCAAGAACAAGAAATCTCGCGACTATTTATAGATGTTCTCTTCACACGAACGTGACTGATGAACACCTAATAATCCTAGTAGTTTCCAATACATGCTACAGTTTAAACAGCCGGACATTTACTCACCAAAAAATATTTACAGTATTTACACGTAGAAACATCAAGGGTGCTATCAGTCGGCCATCGCCGTAGTTGATACTTTTTTCTTATTGGTCCAGAAAATTCTCATCATAATCATCAGCTGTCTAGCGCCTCATTATCATCACCCCGTTGTTTTAGGTTGAACGTTTGAAATACACTGTTCCAATCACAGAATGTTCCAATTAAAAATTAATCACTGCGGAGATTTATTTTGCCCAAAATAACGAAACAAAATTAAAAATTGTCCGGTAATATCCAAAGACGTAAATATTTTAGTAGGTATTAATGATTGTGATCGCATCTAGCTTCGGCTTTTCGGGAATTATGAAATTTGGAACGAAATAAACGCCCTGCATTTGTGTTTTCTTTTGCAAATGAAGTCAGTCGATCCGATGAAAGTGCGCAAGCGAATCATTACTCATTAACAGGAAAAAGAGGATTATTAAGTACGGTAGGTTGATATGTTCTTGATATTGCATCAATAGAATCGTGATTTGAATTATGATTACAGACGTGATTTTCGATCGCTTTCTGTGAATTATGAAATTTTGAACTATTTTGTACGTTCTTACGTTTTGATCCTGAGGAACTCGCATGCTCTAAATCAAAAGAGAAACAATGAGATTTAACCTACTTACAAATCTCGGAACGAGATTTTAAAAAATATTATCCAAATAGTAGGAGTAGTTCGATGTGTTTTTGATCAATTGCCTAAATACAATATGTAGAATTGTGGTTCAAATTATGAATACAGAACGTGACCTTTGATTGTAGGTATAAAATGATATCTACGCTAATTAATTCACTCATCAATCGAATTATCCAGTTCCAGTAGAATTTTAATATTAGAGAAAGTGGTTAGATATGGCTGTTGTGATATTCAGTGAAGTTTTAAAGAAATAGGGAAAAATATATGTCAGACTGTACTGTGGTACAGCTCACGAAATACAACAATACTTCTGAGATTGCAGTGATAAACACTGAATCAACAAAAAGTTCACAGTTCCGATTGTGTGCTAATGACATGTCGTAGCTTGGAAGATGATAACATCAACCATCCTACTACCTAATTTATCTACGCCTGCTAAACCTCTCTGCGAGTAGGTAGCGCAGTTACCGAGATAGCGGCTTGAAGGAATCTTACAAATATAATGGCAGTGGGCTGTTTGTTGATTGAGTTTGGAATTGCGTATGTGTTAGTGTGTACTGTTGGGAACAGTGAACTGGGTGGCAAGTGGGAACATAAAAATCCGCACTGTCGTGTAGGTGGTAGGCTTCTTACAGCCAGGGCAAGTGATAATCCATCGGCAGCGTGCCTTACTGCGAGCGCAAAGCGCGAGCCTGTCTGGCGCCGCCAGCGGCTAGTAGGCTATAATTTTGACCTTTGGTACGTCATGAGTGACCTCGACCTACTTTAGGGACTCAAAAAAATTCGACCTTTCATACTTTACCAGGCCTACACAGTGTGCTAGGCAATACTAAGTTTTTAGGCTAATTAGCCTGACATACAGTATACTAAATTTGTACTAAGCTAAGCACCTGGACGAACGAACGTTCTTCTTCCGCGGGTTCTTGGGTACGGCCCTGTCCGTATCGATTGGTTTCTCGTCGCGGCATCGTTCGAATCCCACTTCTGATGTGAAGTAAGAGACTATTCTTTGTAATGTTTACTGTTTAGCTGCTGTACAACTTATGATTATAATACAGATTGTCACTCGGAGGTTGACATGACAGGATATTACTAGACAATTATTTCAACGTTTGTAGATTCGAGGTTGTTGAAGGCGTTGGTAAATCTTTGATATTATCGAGCTGGTAGAATTGACTGTAAATACTCAATATTCGTATTACATATATAGCTCGGAGGTCGGAATTTTTCTAAGCCCCGCTCCTATTATATATGGCTAGAGGGTCGAAATTTTTCCAAGTCCACCGCCTCTAATATACAGCTCGTGGGTCAAAACTTTTCGAAGTCCCCCTCCCCTCTCCGTGACGTCATCAACCTCGCTCGCGCCCGCACTCGCGGACGAAAATTTCCCTAAAGTACCCCCAACAAAAGGGGAAGCGGGTTCCCCACTAAAAAATAGACAGACGACAGGAACACCGTCAGGATTCCTGTTGAACAGCAAATGAGGGTTTTGAAAGAGACAAAGCCTTTGATCTAACTTATAGGGGGTAGGAAAAATTTGTTGGAGGGAAAAGGCCTCCAACCTAGTTTAGGGACTTCTGGGAAATTTTGATTTTCGAATCTAGCGGAATTTTGACTGCTAAGCTATACATCAAAATTGATTTTCGCGAAATATAAAACAGTTTTTCATATTTCCCTCAGTCAACTTACACTTAATAAAAGAGATCTAGAGAATTTTTCACTTCGCCGGTTCTCCTATATAAAGCTCAGAGCTCGAACATCGTTCTAGTACATTGAACTTTGAGAGCAAGTCATCATTTATTCTTATTTACTATGTTTTATCCGCAGAAAAATAAATTATCGCATTATCGAACGCGCATTAAGGCGAACTCTGATCAAGGTTCATTAAGTGAGAAAGATAAATTGCATCAAGTTAGTGCAATAATATTCATATCTCTCGAGCGCATTAGTACTTCGTGTTGTTCTACTTATTCATCGAAAAAACGTACCT
The DNA here is from genome assembly GCA_035079385.1 of Aspidiotus rigidus. Classification (NCBI taxonomy): domain Eukaryota; kingdom Metazoa; phylum Arthropoda; class Insecta; order Hemiptera; family Diaspididae; genus Aspidiotus; species Aspidiotus rigidus. The sequence goes on along the minus strand of JAVHKY010000054.1, from coordinate 14,574,435 downwards.
ATTATTTACAATATTATCATATACACGTGCCGAAGTGAGCCGAACAACAAAGAATGCACGCATTAGTCCATCCTCGCGTCAAATTCGATGTTGTCATTATTATTGTAGGAAGACCAATATTCAATTTGTCAATTAGGTACCGCGAAGACTACTTAATTAATTCGTTGAAATTTATTTTCACCCTTTATTTTTCCTTTTCTTTTTTCAGAAAAATATGGCGGGACTGAAGAAACGGCCATTGAATACTTGTTGCGGATGCTTCTCATTGAGAAATGGGGCTTTCATTACCGGAATCTTGTGCATGGTAAATACCCTATAGGCGTAATTCTTATGCTTTTGGTGTCTACCTATGATTCCGTTTTTTCTTCCGCATTCTTCGGATTATCCATTTCTATAGGTATTTATTGTTATTTATTCATAAATTTCAGATTGCAGCTGCGTTGACCATGGTATACGTCATATTCACGAGTGATAAATTACACACAGTCATCATAGAATTACCGCAAACAATAAGTGAGTAGATTTTCGATGTTAGACCAGCGTTATTCCAAGAAAAACAAGTATGAGTATCGATGTATTCTTACTTGGCATGAATTTTTTTCAGCGAAAATCATTTTGGCATTCAACCTTTTCATGACAATTGTAATATCGGGAATCCTAGTGTTAGGGGTATTGAAGGTAAGTTTATTGCTTAGACTCATAATAGCATCAATGGAGCTTTACCCATAAATTTTTACTTTATACGTGTTGAAATTCGTCTAAACGTCACCAATTTCTACGATATTGCACAATCGTATGAAGTTCCCTCTCCAGTGTCCTAGGTAAATTATTTTGAAAAATCCTCAATAAGAGATTACTACGGTATTTAGAAACAAACAATATCCTCTCGCCCTTCCAGTACGGCTTCAGAAAACAACGGAATACTATACACCCCCTTTTCGATCTTCAATCCCGAATCAACGATGCAAATCTTAACAAAGTCCCCCTAATCTTTTTCGACCTCCAGGAGGCCTTTCCACGGGTATGGAGACACCTCATCTCCACTAAACTCCACGAAATTGGCCACCGAGGTCACCTCTCAAATATTCTGAATACGTTCTTAAACGACAGAACCCTCTTAGTAAGAATCCACAACATAACCTCCCCCCCTCTCTCAGTCCACAATGGAGTCCCTCAAGGAGAAGTCTTTAGTGTTTTACTATTCTTATTAGCAATCAATGATATAACTACATACGTCAAACCCCCTCTTACTCAACGCCTCTTCGCCGACGACTTTAACATCTCTATTTCCTCCGCTAACCCCCAAAGAGCACACAGACTCCTTCAAGAAACCCTAAACTCAATCACCTCATTGACTTCAAAAACCGGATTCAGATTTTCTCCCTCAAAAACCTACTCAGTTATCTTCAAAAAAAGAAACCCTATCCCTTCCACATTTCCCCTAATTTTACAAAACTTCCAAATTCCATCCCGTAACCACGACAAACTTCTTGGCTTACAGTTTGACCAAAAACTTACCTGGGTTCCCCAGATTAAATCCATTAAAGCTAAATGCATACGCGCACTCAACATACCCCATCCTTCGAAAGGATGCAACAAAAAATTACTCCTCCAACTATACAAAAGCCTCATTCGCTCAAAACTACACTATGGCTCCCCAATTTATAACTCAGCTAACAAAACCGTCCTCGTTCTACTTCTTCCCTCAGAATCGCCCTAGGACCTTTGCGCACCAGCCCTAAACTCAGCTTATGTGCAGAAGCCTCTGTTCCCCCCCTCCACTTCCGCAGACTCATACTAACTGCCAACTTTTTAGCTTCTGTCTCACAATTTTCGGGCCTCCCTATTTTCGACCGCATATTTCAACAAAATACAAATAATAATCAACCCCCAAATAAACATATCCGCCTCCAATTCAAACACCTCATACATAAATCATTCGTAGCTAATCCTCTCAAACCCATTCACTCTTCCTCCCCCCCCCCTTGGACTCTCCCTCAACCTAAAATATGTCTCGACCTCACAGAAATCCCCAAAAGCGACGAAGCTAGTTACATCCATCAAATCAAGAATCTACTTCAGGACTACCCTCACCACACTCTCTGCCTATGTGACGGATCTAAAACAACCAAAAAAACAGCATATGCATACTCCATCGATGGAAAAATTACTTTTCACCGAATCCGCAACATCGCCTCCATTTTTACAGCTGAACTCATGGCCATACATTCCTGCCTCTCCCAACTCGCTCAACTTCCCCCTAATGAAAAATTCCTTCTCCTCACTGACTCACTCTCTTCACTCCACTCACTTACCGATACACACACTTCGAACCCGCTCACCCAACGCATTCTCCTTACACTCCTCACACTTAACTCAATTAACTCCGAAATAATATTCATATGGATACCGGGTCACATTAATTTTCAAGAACACGATACAGTTGACCAAGCCGCCAAAACTGCCATCTTCCTCAATACAATATCTGACAACTCCCTCCTACAAGCCCTTGATTATAGAAACCACTACCGTTCCCTCATAACTCAATTCTGGTACACCTTCTGGAAAAATCAAACTAATAACAAACTCCTCGCCATCAAAAAAATTCCTATCCCCTGGTCATCCTCCTTCAGGAGCATAAGACGAGAAGAAGTCATTCTTACACGTCTTAGAATTGGTCATAAAAAAATTACCCACACTCACCTAATCAACAGCAACATCCTAACCCCTCCCTCTTGGCCCCACTGTCACCAAGACAATCTAACAGTCGAACATTTTTTTACTTGCCTCCACCTTTTAGCTCTCCGCGATTCCACCAAAACACCCTCCTCCTTCACTCAAGCACTCAAAAACAACTCCGACACCATATCCTGTACTCTACAATACCTCAAATTAACTGACTTTTATTCCCACATATAACACCCACAACTATACTAAATTTGAAATAATTTCAGAGAAAAAAAAAAAAAAGAGGATTGATAAATTAAGTTTTTTTATGGTTTGGCATCATTGATTGTTTATAAGGTCAGGTACCCCTGTATTATCTTCTTTCGTATGTGTTTCGCCTATCATAGACTGACAAGACACGTGTAAATCTTTTTGAATGTCTCAGTGGCGTAGCCAGGAAATTTCAGAGGACGGGTTTGAACAGAATTTTATGCATTTCCTTACCCTTCTCTGTAATTTTGGTGATAATTTTTCAGTCTGGCTACACCACTGGAAACTCTCCGTACATTCCATCTTCATATGAGATTCAAAATGAAATTTCATTCTTTTTTCAATCTTCAGAATCATGTTTTAATAAATGATCTGATTTCTTTGTTTTCTAGGAGAGGAAATTCTTCCTAGTAATATGGATTATGCTTGGAATAATATTAGTCATAGGTTGGCTGATATCCGTCATTTATTTGGGAGTAGTGTACTTGGTGAACCATCAGTTTTTCGAAGCATTAGTATGGAGTATAATTGGTCTTCTGATATTCAGTGAGTATAATTATATGCATAGGCCAACCAGTAATATCCTCGACTATCAAAAAAAAAAAAAAAACGGATATATACCGTAATAAGATTTGTGTGCGTTCGCCCGTAAGAAGTAACAATGAGACATAAATTTACTAATAAAGGCAGTCGATACTATCCGTCACCCCATACAAACGCAGGCCTCTTATAGTCCATTATATGTATAGGTCTATACTTAGATGAACTACTTTTAATTTAATGATTCCCTTTGTTTCAGTTTTATATCTCTATCTTTGGTTGGTGGTGTACTCGTACTACCTTAAACTGAAAGAAGAGGACCAAAAATTGCCCTACTACAAACCAGCCAATCTACGATAAACTTCATATCTACTCGCTTAATACATAGAACCGACATTCGTACAGTTTAGAAATACAAGATACACGCTTCTAATTGAAGGATCAAAATCACTCGGAACAGGCTTTTTTCGAGATTTGGATTAATGCCACGCATGTGACGCATTGTATCATTTTGATATAGTAACGTTCCCCCGTTTTCGTTCGGTCCATTTTACGCCATCAGCATCACTGTCATTATCACTTGAGAGAGAAATACTGATGAACTTCGTGCGTTCGTTTATTGTGCTATGACAAATACTCCGAGAATAACCTTACGTTCGTATCAAAATAATTGTCTGACATCGTACAACACTGAAAAGTCACGTTTTTAAATGGTACCCGGACTTACTCACGTATGGTAAAGAAGAAAAACTTGACGATTGTAAAACTGTACTTAATGTATATTTTCCGAGATGCATTCAAGCGTGTAATGAAACTCGATTTAGCGCACATAGGCTTGCGGTATAGTTTATCCACTGCATGGGGTCCGATGAAATATTTCTGTGATAAAATAAGTATAATTATAAAACTTTTCATGCGAATTTGATATTCTGCTAATTCACTATCAGACGCATAAGAGAATTTTTCTACGTTATATTTTATTATTATTTTATGTAAATCTGTATACCTATATTATTATTCATTGCTAATTTTTTGGCCGTTAATAACTTTCACTCTTTTTACACTTAATTTATGATAAATTAGTCGTAATGCTTACTCAATGTATAAGATTTATTTTTATAATTTTTGTCGTTGTTTCTCCTCCTTTCCCCCTCTCATTTTGATAACTAATACAATATTAATCATGTTGACTGTACACTTTATTTTTGCTGGTCGAAAATTTTTCATTTTACTCAACAACTTCTACGAATTTTTGTGCTCCAGCATTCGTTACGATTTTCATTTGAAAAAGTGATATAAAAAAGTATATAATCTTAGTTTTAAATCTATAACTGTATAGACGCTTGTTTCTTATTGAACGCCAAAAGAATAATAATTAGATCTAATGCTGTAGCCAAATACATGAATTTCAGGGTTTAAGCTCAGAAAATTCCAAGAAAGATATAAAAAAATCATAAGTATAATTCCTTAAATTTCTACATATTATAGATTATGGCCATTAATTCTCTGAGCTTGACATAATTATGAATTGCCCAGGGACAGAGAAGCACCAGCTATTAAAGTGTAAAGGGTATATAATAACTCCCCCCGCCTTGAATTTGAGCCCATTTTACTATAAAGCGTCGAAAATTATCATAATCTTGTTCGATAAAATTTTGGCAACGCGTGAGAATTCATTTCTATAATAGAGTTTTTAAGTGTATCCAATAATTTGACAGTGCAAAGCAAAAAAAAAAACGACGGCTTCCTCAAATAAGTTAAACGAAGAACGCAGGGAACCTGTTTTATTGGAGTCACTAGCATGCATTGTCATTCCTATACAGCTTGAACTTTGTTCCTCACCATCATAATAATTATATAGTCCATGGTGGTAGAAATTTTTTCCAAGTCCCACGTTTTGCCTCCTGCGGCGCTCATCATTTTTTCTTCAAATTACCCTCCCATAAAATTTTTTCGCTCAAAAACAAGCAAGGTATATTCCCCTTGATGTTAACATAAGAAACCGACGGTCGTGTGCCCCAAAACTCGGTTTCTATAGCATACAGAACCGACTGTCAGTAGATATACATTCTATGTTCTGGGCCACTATGCGTTAGCATCATTTTTAGGGTAATTTTTCAGGTTTTTGTAGACAGTTTCTAAAATGAAAAAATCGAAAAAAGCGGAGGTTCGGTACAAAAATTTATATTTTGTTGAGAGTTACTCTGCGCCAGCACTATTTTTTTGGGTCATTTTTCAGGTTTTTTAACACAGTTTTAAAAATGAAAAAAAGTGGAGATTTGATAGAAAAAAATTGGGTATTTTATTAAAATTTGGAAATTGGTGAATTTTGGGGAATTGGTAATTTCCTTAATTTTAGAGGACATTTTTGTGATTTCAATGTACAAAGCACACTTTTCAACTTCTCAAAAAAATCCTAGAAATCTTCCAATATTTATACTGAATATTTGGCTGTTTTTAAACCAATTATGAACCTTCTCCTTGCTTGTTCAAAAATTTCAGAGTTTTTGTATTAATTTTATATCAATTTTTTCAATCAAACCAATTAAGTTGAAGTCCTGTTAAGAAATCTGTCTCTTAAGAGAGCTATTTTCCAGTACTCCCAAAATATGAAAAAACTGTCGAGTACCCCAACACACGGTTTGTTAGACATCAGGAACCGACTGTCAAGTACACCAACACTCCGTTTCAATAGCTTCTGGACCAACTGTTGAGTGCCTCAACACTCGGTCCCCATAGCATCCGGACCGATAGTCGAATGCCCCAACACTCGGTTTCAATAGCATCCGGACCAACTGTCAAATGCCCCAACACTCAGTTTCAATAGCATACAGAACCAACTGTCGAGTGCCCCAACACTTGGTCCCCATAGCATCCGAACCGACTGTCGAGTGCCCCAACATTCGGTCTCAATAGCATACAGAACCAACTGTCGAGTGCCCCAACACTCAGTCCCCATAGCATCCGAAGCGACTGTCGAGTGCCCCAACACTCGGTCCCCATAGAATGCGGATCGACTGTTGAGTGCCCCAACACTTGTTTTCAATAGCATCCGGACCAACTGTTGAGTGCCCCAACACTCGGTCCCCATAGCATCCGGACCGATAGTCGAGTGCCCCAACATTTGGTCTCAATAGCATACAGAACCAACTGTCGAGTGCCCCAACACTCAGTCCCCATAGCATCCGAAGCGACTGTCGAGTGCTCCAACACTCAGTCCCTATAGCATCTGGACCGACTGTCGAGTGCCCCAACACTCGGTTCCCATAGCATCCGGACCGACTATCAAGTGCCCCAACACTCGGTTTCAATAGTATACAAAACCGACTGTCGAGTACCCCAACACTCGGTTTTAAATAGGAGTAGGAAGAGCTTTGGTAGGAAATGAAAAAAATTCCCACATACATGATCGGGTCAGCAGTACACAGTTTAATCTACAGAATCGTATGTCATGATTCTCCAACGAGATCGAAGAAAATATTTTGGTACAGCTGTCGCTCCTTTGCAAGCACTTTGACAGTACACTTCTCTATTCTCTTTCTCATCATTTTTGTTTAACCGCACAAGCCACCATAGGTTGATGTGTTTGTTTAGTGTAAAAGTTGATTCATGTTTGTGTCCGAATTACTAAGTTAGATGTTGACACAAAAAAGGCATGAGGGAGGAAGATGTTTCCACGAATCACGGGGAAATCTCCGAAACTCCGTCTGAATATCAGTTTATAAGAATTATTACCCAATCTGATTGGTGTGCGTCTTTGAAAAAACCAGTGGAGTAATGTTGATTACGCGCGTTGCCTCCACTATCCCCTACCTACTCTCACGATCATGAGCAGAACATGGTGCCTTGTTTCGTTCTCCTGCGAGGATATAGAAACTCATTTTCAAAGACAAGAAATTTTTATTACGAAGCTGGACTAAATAGAACGAGAACAACTTCGCTTTATATGAAACGGACCCCGAATAAAATAATTTTAAATACGAGAAAATGAAACAGTCCATTCTAGCAGAAGAACAAGAATGAATTAAAGAAAAAAAGTAGACGCATATCTTTTAGATACATACAAAATACTTTTCATCTGTTCTGTATAATAATACAAAAATGGTAACCGACACTAATGTTAAGCCCATCATCAATAAATCGCGTATTTCCCGACGACTTTATATCCCTCTCGCGGAATAGCAAACGTAGGATTTAAAAAAATATGAAGTAAAAATCAAAATGTACAATATGAAGCTAGTAACATAATAGTTCTCGAACAAAACTAAACGTGAACATAAGGATATATATATAAAATTTTCTACGTGAATTCTCCTCGTTTTCCAACTCAATCGAACGAAATCAATTCAGCAATTTCTTCTTTTTCCTCCGGTTGTGGAGTACTGGTGGCTGACGGTGCCGAAGGTAAAGGTTGCGGACCATGCTGTATGATGGAATGCTCACTCGAGCTGGACGGTGATGATAATGGTGATGAAGAAGGAGGCATCATAGGCCGAGCATGTTGCAACATAGAACCAGGTTGTGAGGATAAACCAGACGCTGGCCCGATCACATGAGGATTCGGGGGCTCGATACGAGTAGTTTGCGGAGGCGACATCACATGAGCATTACCGTCAATATGTATTGGTCCACCAGGCATGATGGTATGCGCATTGGACGGGTCAGGATGTACCGACTGGCCCAGAGAATTTATTTTCAAATGGTTGTTTGAATTCAAGATACCCGGCCCCGCTTGAGTGACTTGGTATTGTGGTGCACCGGGTTGTTGGCCTGGCCCGAGGGGAGTATGAACGGAGTTTTGACTTGGCATCGAACCAGATACGACCGTATTATTTGGAATGAATGAATTGGGGGGTATTTGAGAAGGACCCATCATCATCGCAGATTGCGGAGGAGGGCCCATTGATTGTTGTGGTAGACCTGGTACGTTGGAAATAGGTTGTCCTTCACAAACGAAATAACAAGCAACGTCAACAATTGAAGCTTTCAATTTAAAAAATGAACTCAAAATTCTTACCTGGTCCGTACTGAGAAAGGTATGAAGGCGGTCCATATGGTCCACCGGGAGCAGGTATATTATTCATATTCATTCCCATGGTTGAGACTGGTTCAAAAGCAGATACACCTCCTGAAAATGAAATCCGAGAATGTCAGAACTGTCAGAACTCTGAACCGGGAATTCCTCTTATTAAAACTTATTTCGTGTAAAATGTGTAAAACATTTTCTATGTTTGAGACTGTCACTTTTACCTTGAGAAGGTACCATGTAAGGTGTAGTTCCATATGGAGCCGCCGTCATTCGATACTGTTGCTTCTGTTGCTCTTGTCTTAAGTGCATCTCACGTTCTTGGTCATGAATACGTTGTAAGGCCAACTGTCTTTGATACTGTATTCAAGAAAGGCACTTACCTTTAGATATCTATTTCTAGGAAATACATTTTATTTACACAAAGGAACATATTTTCGCACAAAATACCTGTAAGTATTCTTGCTTTTTTTGTCTCATAATTTCCAATTTTTGAGCCATTTGTATTTGCCTCTGGCGTTCGGCTAATTCTGCCTCTCTACGAAGACGTTCGCGATGCTCATCTCGCAAGGCGTTCAGAGCAGCACGAGCATCTTTTACTTGCGTAAGTTTATCTTGCAGTCCTTCGTAATAAACTGTAAAAGGAAACACATTAGAGAGCGTCAAATTTACGAAAATAAAAACAATTAATCAGTCAATCTCAATTAAGCAAGCTTACCTCTCTGGTCGTCTTGTTGCTCAATGTATCTCAGCAACTTGGAGTGCATCGCCGTGATATTCATGAATAACGTCTGAACCGAAGTATCATTCGATATGGAACGTCCACGACTAGAATTCGATTTCATACGATTCACGAATATCTCGACTTGGCTACGTAAAGTGCTCGCAAATTCATCACATTCGGATTCCGATTGCAAACCATTTTCAGTATTTCTACTTTTAACGTTATCATAAGTCTCCGGGGCAACAACTGTGTTTCGTTTCACTTCGTGCTCCAAAGGTCGGTCGGATGTATTGGCTCTGTTATCCCAATAAGAACGATTGAGATAACGAGCTAATTCGGGATCTTCATTTTCATACTGATTCATTTTCTGCACAAAATGAAGTGAGAAAAATGTATGACGAAAAAATATTTCAGAATGAAGGATCAATTTCTTATTCATTACTAGAAATACTTACAGGCGTAACGGGTGGAGAAAATGATTTCGTGCGGACAACTGGCTTACTATAAGATACTCGCTGCTAGAATATAAAAACAATGATTCAATAACGTGTTCTACTGTCGGACGATTTTGAAGTTTAATTTCAACCATAGATATTTTACCTTCGATTCATGCTCAGATTTAGATAAAGCAAGAGCGAGTTGCAGATCTTCCTCTTCATTCAATTCTTCCTCCGTTTTTTTATTTTTCGCCTGAAAATTTAAACCGATTAAAAGAAGTAGGAAACAAAAAGTGGTTCATTCATGAAACCTTACATTTTGATTTTGCTGTGCCAACGAACTATTCAAATATTCACTTGGTAATTCTTCATTTCGTTTCAAAGTGGCACTAGCCCTATTTCCGAAAACAAATGATATTAATGAATACAGTCAAAGAAAAAAAAAAAAAATTAACACTAACTATATTACACGGGATTCATGAACACACAAAGAAGATCAAAAATATGTTAATAATACAAATCGCATGCACGTCAACTCAGTTGAATGCTACAAACAAGGGCAATACGAAGCCAGATAAAGAACAGCATCGATTATCTCAACCATCCAATTGACCTGCAGTCAATAAATTTTCATGTGTACAACGAAAAATATTCTCATTTTTTCACACTCCTCTACGATGAAAGCCGAACAACATAAAAATTACAAATTGACTAATTCATGTCATGACAGTTGAAATCTACATCAAGTATCGGAAAATGCATACATACAGATCAGATCTACTACATTGAAGAGAATAAAATAAAGTAAGCTTCAAAAACTTTAGCGACATTGTCAACGAAACAAGTAGATTTACTTGGGCATGGTTCTCGACCAAGAAGGGGACGATTTTCGGCTCTTAGTATGGGGTCGTCGCTTGCTTTTATGAGACGCAACAGTGTTAAACTCATTCCCAATACTAGAAGTTGTACTATTCCTGTAACGCAAAAATTATTGTTCTTTTTTTTTCTTTCTTCTTTCTACATTTACATTATACCACAAAATGAAACACAAGAACTCAAATTTAGACGCTATTGTTTTCGCTCGCCTAAGAAAATTGACCTCGTTTGTCACGACGTAGAAATAACTGAACGTGAGTTTTACGTTTGAAATCAGCTGTTTCTCCCTTTTTAATTAACTGAAACACAATCGTTAAAACTATACTCTCAATCGTTATTTCGCTATCTGAAATAAGAGCGAGAAAAAACTGATTATACTTCAGAGGCGAAAGTTGACGACCGGTATAGAATGCCGACAACTTTAAAAAGGGTAGCGATATGGTTTCAGCTCGACTGTACTAGTAAAGAAGGGAATATTACATGTATATCAACATCAAAAATTGCCAAAAAAGAAAATGAGGACGAAAACCACGTTAAATCCGATTTTTAACGTAAAATTAAAATAGATTCTACAACATTAAATTTTCTCTCGTAAAGAGCGGAATCTCGAACAATCAACTAACGTGTCCAAAACTCACTTGAGCTTTTCGAAACAGCTGATACATACACGAACTTCTTTTTCAATTCCGTACTTCGGAATCGTGCTATTGTGAGGAGTGCAGGCGTGACAGAATACTTCGCCACAATTTCGACAATGATGCTAAAATAAATACGTAATGAAGATCTTTTTTGACAAATCAAAAAATAATTAAAATGAAGAAAGAGCTTACTCTGCGCAATGTGACTGTAAATTCAGTTCGACATCGGTGACATCGATTACCTTCCTTCCATACAGGAGCAACGTCCGCCATGAACATAGCATCACTCTCTTTAAACGTGGGGAATTTATAACCTTCGTGCTTCATGATATTCATAGTATCCTATAACATTCCACCATTTTAAAAGCTACAATCACAATATTTGATCCTGGGTATCTAGGTACGTTCTAGAAGTGATGTTTATTTTATAATATTTATCAATGATAATTCACAAATGAATGATGGCGCTGTAATGAAAGAGGTGTGATTCTATAACAATCGTTGAAAGGAATTTGAGGGTAATTCTCAATTCTTGTAGTAGATATAAGGACTCACGACGAAGGCTACACAATAAGATACCAATTTCTGTGAACTGAATATTTACATTTACTGGTCGATACTCGGGTATTTTGCGAAAAGCATAAGCCCATGACTGCAACAAATCTAAAGCTTTTGTTTTCACATTCTCGTGAGAACTTTTTTCGATGATATCTTTATATTGTTCCATAAAATCCTTGGTGCTGATTTCGCCTTGTATCAGAGACCCACAATTTTTAACACACGATTCAAGCACCTATAAAATACGGCAAAGAGGATGTAATTTTAGAACTAATGACAAATGAAATGAAACACATTGATAGACGATTCTTACTTACACACAAGGCATAGTAAGCAGTATGTTGATTTGGATTCGTTATCTTTTTCGTTATTTTCTTGACAGCTTCTTTCGGACTGTAAAAATTATTCACACGTCACATGATTTCACTTAATTACAAACTCTCGAGTGATAACAAAGTGAATAAACTTCTTATTTATTGAAATAAAATTCTCCAATTATTTGCATACAATGACTCATCAATAAGAAGAACGTCACAATGAACTAACCTAACATCTCCTTGACGAATTAACTCCGTTATTTTCAATACGGCATCCCAATTGATATCTAATTTGTAATTATTGGTCGCTTCATCTACAAATTTGAAAGAAAATTTACTTTATGGCGACATTCAACACTCTTGTTTTGAAAATCGGAAGAGAAAATATCAACTTACCTAAAAGTTTATCAAAGGTACTGCCCCGAAACATGTTTGGTTAAGTTGATACGAAATTCACAAAGACGAATAGACAACAATTTTAAATTAAAAATATGAGTGAATTTTGAAAGTATGAACGAACCACAGGCACATATTCGAGAACGAGAACCTACAGAAACCCAGATATCAGAGAATTTTTCGCTATCTCATAACGAGAGTACAAAATTTACTGTAATGTTGTGTTCAGGTTGTGTTGTTATGTGCAGATGAAGCGGATACTTTGGAGTTCGTAGTCTGTGGTTGCTCCAGTTCAAATAGGATTGCACGCATATACAACACTGCCGTACAAAGTTGAATTGACGTGTATGCACATAATGAATACGAGGAAAAGAGGTTATGGAAAAACTTGATATAGCCTCTTTTCCTCGTATTCATTATTTGCATGTATACGTCAATTATTCAACTTTGTATGGCAACACGACTGATAAGGAAAACCGACTGTGGTAGTGGCTCTACTGTTTCTGGACTCAGCTGCAGCTTACAACTTGGATTGCAGAACAATAATTAGGAGAATAAGGCTCACGACCTCATGAACTTTCGACAAGGAGTGATCGTCTTTTCTTGATCGTTGTTTTGTAGATACCTCTATTCAACTTTGAAGGGCAGCAGTGTTGCCGGTGTTTCAATACTTCGTTATCTCACTTGTCACTAAGGCGCACGTCTTATCACTTCGTTTAGCACTTCTTTTTCCGTAAAAAATTTGGGACCGTAAGACGTCGAGCTTTTCAGGTTTTCTAATTTCTTTTCCATATAATAATTACTGCGCTATGGGCTTTAATCGATATGAGCGAATCTTCATCCTAGAGTGTTATTTCGCCACAAAATCGTACGTACGCGTGCAGTCAGAGTTCGTTGAGAAGTTTCCTGGTTCACCGGCCCCAAATAAGAGTACCATAAAGAGATTGGTTGACAGGTTTCGAATCAATGGTGACGTGAAAGATCAGACAAAGAATCAGAGGCGGAGAGAAGAAGATAACAACTCGATCGAGAACATGCGAAAAACTAATAATCGTATTAACAAACAGAAAAATCATCCTACCCTGACGAAGAAGGCACAAACGTACCAGGTATAGAAATCATGTTTCGCGGCTATTGTCGAAGAAATCAATCACAGAAGGTTTAGAAAGCTCGACATGCATAAGATTTCGTTCACTCATTTTGGAATGAACGAAATTGAACGGTTGTTTAACTCGTGAGGCGTGATCTAAACATTTTCTACTCTGAAATTCCCTAAGATGGAAACTCAGTAACGTGAAAGAACGAGAGTGTGGCCGATAAGAAACGGTAAAACAAAATTTTTCTAAGTGAAGCTCATTATAACTAAATTATTAGTATTTTGGGAGAGCAGCCTTAGGTATCATCTTTGAAAATCTGGCATACGCAAATCCAAGATAAGTTTTCATTATTTCCGTAGTTTCGCGTCCATAGATAAAATTTGATGGCTCGATTACTTCAAGAAAATTATTGTTAGGTCGGGCACGACCTGCTAGAAGAAACGAACTTCAACGACTAGAATCGTGTGCAGTTGTACAAAATTTATAGATATCTGTGAGGGATGGACCTAATTCCTCTATGACAAGTACTAATTATCTTTTAAATTTTTGGAATTGATATTCAGTCTTTTCCAAATTATCTATCTTTCATGATGTCGTATTTCAATTTAAAACTAATCCTTGAACTTGTGTGTGTACTCGTTTCAGAATGATGATCTTATTACTCGGTCATTGCCATCTACGCCCTCTTTCGATTGCGCCTACGAATTTATGAGCATCGAAAATGTGCAAGAAGAAGTAAGTATCCAAAAATATTGTCTGAGACATATAATACTAAGTATAATTTCAATCATTATTATTCATTGAAACCACGAGAAGCGTCAACCTTTTTTTGTAATTATTTTTTATTTTTTGAACTTTGTCATTAGGTTAATAATCCAGTTACCATCGTTTCTGTAAGATTCGACGAAGAGGTGAATCTTTATATCATACCTATTATACACCCATCGTCCTAAAAAATATATTTTTACCTTTTGTCTTTTTTTTTCTTTTTCTCCTGTAGGATAATGATAGCGAAGAGTTGTTGACCGAAGCCGATGTATGTATTTTAATGTTGTATCATGAAGAATTAATGTAACATTTCCCTTATTCGATTCACGTCCAAAAAATACGAATTTCTATCGTCTTCCATCCTTCATGAGGATTATAGAAAGCCTGGTTTCAAGTCTAGACATCTTGGATCGACTAATGTTTTGGAGAATCAATGCTAAGTTGTGTGGTTTTTTCATTACGTTCATTTGAATTTTTTGATTCTCAAAGACTGAACTGAATTATCTGATATAAATATACACCTCTATGAAGGGGGGGGGGGGAGAGGATTGAAGAGTTGGTCTTAGTTCTCACGAAATAAAATTAATTTAAAATGTCTAAAATTACTTCATAATTAATTATAACAAATTCAAAAAGGAAAAATTGATCCGTTGTACAAATGAATAACAATTATGAATTAAAACACAGCGCGAAACTGAAAATCTCCCAGAAGGTGAGTACTTGATGAGGGTTCTCTGAATTCTCATGGAATGATAACTTCCTATCCTCTGACACTATCTTTGGAAACCTTTGCAGTTTGACTGTACTGGCGTTTTAGTTTATTTTAATAGTGTTTCAGAAATTATCTCAAAACGCTTCAAATTGAATTGAGTTGACATTTCAGGTTTTGGAGAATACGATGCTTTTTAATTTCATCTTTAAAAAAATATTTACATGGACCAAGTTTTCGATGTTGAACATCAATCGATACATCTGCAATATATTTCCACCAAAACTAATGGCTTCCATAAGAAACACGTGCGGAGCAGATCATTATGTTACTGATTGAATACAAGAAATAACCAAGAAATGAAAATTTGATTTGGAAATACTTATGTTTATAACAATTAAAATATTATCGTTTCCTTCTTAAAAATTCAATATTTTTTCATTAGTGACATCATCATCTTTGCTCCGTATGTATTTCTTGTAGGAGCCATTATGTTAGAAGGAAATACTGTGGGTACTTTTACAAACAGCAAATTAAGTGTATCGATCGATGTTCAATATTGTAAATTTGGTCCATTGAAGCTCAGAAAGGAAATGTAATCGAATTTTTAAACTTATTGTTTTTTATTTTTTTAACAGCGACGTAATCTCATATGCTGACTAGGCATTTATTAATTTCAGCATGATGAAAGGATGAAACAATTCATTCATGAAGTGAGAAAAGTACCTTCTCTTTATGCAATCGAAGATGAAGACTGCAAATATACTGATCCGAAGAAGAAGATATGGGAAGAAATAGCAAAAACTTCCAATTTACCAAATGGTAAGCAACAAAATTCAGTTGATATAATTGAAAAATTTTGAAGTTAATTTAAATTTTCATAATCTGATCAGGAACCATCGCGCAAAATTTGTGGAGGAGTCTAGTCAGTGATTATTTAGTCGCAAAAGCCAATCGTTCAGGCTCAGACTACAATAATTCATCAACTTCTTGGAAATACAAATCTCATATGTCGTTCCTGGATGATCATTTAGAGCCTGATGAATCCTCTTGTACAAAAGCAGCGTCTGATATTGTTGAAATAAGAATGTAAGAACAATGATATTACCGGTATATCTACTTCATTGAAAAGCTTATTGGTATCCGAGATTTTTTTTTTTTTTCTCTCTCTCTCTCTCTCTCTCTCTCTCTTTGTTATTGACAATACATTTGTTGTCATAGATATACTTTTAGTTCATTTGTTTGAGAAATCTCGAAAATACGTCTAATTTCTCGATTTCAATTTTATGATTTCATTTTGTCTGAGTTGTATAGAAGAATTTTTAAATTTTCATAGTTAGAACTTGACCTAAAAATTCAAGTAACAAAAAATTCTCCGAATTTTGCTTATGGCATATATTATATAGAGAAATTTTTCAAATATTTTCCATTTTAGTTGCCATAAAAATCCTGTTTTCAGAGATAGTTTTGTTTATGACTTTGACAAAGCATACACTTAATTCATTTTGTGTGTTGGATCCAAAAAATAAAACTCATTTTGTAGATTGTTAAAGAGTTTTGAAGAATGTCTCAAGTGTGTCAACTATCAATGTAGGTTTCATGCACGGTATATTATAGAGGTATTGACACTATGCAAAAATTGTGTCTCACAAAATCTGGTAGTGAACAAGGAATTCCGCTAGGTTTGCAACGATCTTGGTCTCCGGTTAGCGCATCCTTCTTCACCCCGCTAGTAGCACAGCTTTTCCGTAGGTACCCTAGTATTGCTGAATTTTTCAAAGATTATAGAACATCGAGAAATGTACCTAGAAAAATGAATATTTTTGAATATTATAGAGTTTAATAAAATTTAATTTTTCGGCCAAAATTTTTTTATAATTTTTTGAAAAGCAGTGAGTTGCCATAAGACTCTGTATACTATCGAAACCAGACTGACAACGCGCTTTACAAATACGTTGCGGAACAACCAGAGAACGACGGACAGTTGTTTGTTTTTATGGTGAAGATATGCGAATGTCAATACCTCTATAATGTACCGTGGTTTCATGAAATCATTTGAGATCTCTTTGAGATAAGCTCTATCAAAAGATGTGCCTTAAATGTAGAAAAATAATATATCTTGTAATGTTTTGTTTTAGGCTAAAGTCAGACAAACCTGATAACTCATCATACGTCTATCAAAAAACCAGTGAAGTTGTTGGTGATACCATTATACAATATTTAGGTGAAAAAAATGGTTTGCAGGATAAAGGTGATAATGAAGACTTGGGTTTGAAAGCCTTTTTCTTATCAGCTTATCACTCTACCCAAAAAATGAGTCAATTTCAACAAATTGAAGTTAAGAAAAAAATTTCTGATATTCTGTTTGAAGCCAAGATAAAACCTTGATAGGTATGAATATTAATTAGAATATTTCATATTTTTTTCTTATTACCAATTATGTTTATTAAATAAGTGAAAAAAGAACGCATTGTTTTACCATTTTTGAGATTTTGTTTGTAGGTAATAAAATAAGTGTTTGATATTATTTGAATTGTGCACTTCAAATTTTTTGGTACCTGACTCATTCTTGAAAAATTTTGTCGATCTTTCTTTAATAATTTGAGAAGAAGAATTTAAACAAGAAACCAAGAAATAGTTTTTAAATAGGTACTTGGAAAGTTCCTGATTTTGAATACTAACTTTTGATTCCTTGTTATTCATTTATTTACATCATGAATCCTATTCTTATGAGAATCAATATTATTTTTGCAGGCAC
Source organism: Aspidiotus rigidus (assembly GCA_035079385.1). Classification (NCBI taxonomy): domain Eukaryota; kingdom Metazoa; phylum Arthropoda; class Insecta; order Hemiptera; family Diaspididae; genus Aspidiotus; species Aspidiotus rigidus. The sequence continues at coordinate 14,556,654 of JAVHKY010000054.1, read as the reverse complement.
ATAATACACCCTACCGATCGCTAAATATACTCTAGCTCTTGCCTACAATTAATTCATCAGTGAGGAGCGTAACAAAATTGTGAGCCCTTTTAGAGGGTGCAAAGAACAATATAACGGTATTTTATTATTATTTGCTGTTGAAGAAAGTATTTCAAAAAGGCTAAAACTCATTCTCTATATTTTTTTTCAAAAATCAATTATTATGTAAGATGAATAAGAAAGGAAAACTGACTTTTATTGTAGTCAAAATGCGTCAAAAAACAAAATTTTTTCGACATTATATTATACGGTAACTAGTGGTTGGCGACGCGCCTCCGGCGCGCCTGACCGCTAGCTGTGTGTTGAGTAGATATCTGTGTTTTATAGGTATCTGTATCTTATAGGTATGTGTGTTTTGTAGGTATCTTGGAATTCAGATGAATTTTTAAAAAAGAAACAGTGGAAAGAGTTTTGCAAAATTCACAACTATTCAGTTCAAAAATAAGAAAATAGACACCAAAAACTGCGACTGTACATATAAAATATCAAAGTTCCGAGTCGCACAAAAATAAAATCACCAAATTAAATTTTTTACACACTAATTCACTTGAGAGCTGACTTAACGCGTGAAGCCTGTATTGCAGCAGAATACAGACAAATCCATCGACATTTTGCCAGTCCCTAAGAAAACACACGGACAACAGGTAAAAAAAAGGGTCATTTCCGCTAGCCCATACGCAGTGCGCACCGTGTCTAGACATTGGTTCTTGTATGAGATACCGGATGTAAAATCCTTTATGTAGGTGTTTTTAACACTGTGAATAAAATAACTTACTTGGTATGGAAGTACAGCGAATACTGTAGTCACAAAATTTCCTCCTAAAAATCTGGAACCTGGCTCATTCGAAAGGAAATTACAGGGGCTACAATTTTTGTTCTCTTCAATTTTTCATAAAAATGAGTTATACTCGAGTTATCACAATAATTCAATTTTCGAAACGGCGCCACTCAACGCGTAGGTCTAACGTACAGCGCAAAGCAGTTTCAGTACTCGATAATGCCCGTTTTTCCTTTATATTGAAAAAAGTCATTGTTTTCGCCCTTTTTTGAAATTACTCAGCACCTCCCCGTCAAATTTTTATTTTTATGAGTCTATGTGCTGCTCTGGGATGAGGCCAATATATCCTGAAAGTTTGAAAGCGATCGGCCCAGTAGTTCTCGAGTTATAAACGGACAGGAGGACGGACGGACAAACTTTCTGCTTTATATAATAGATATTGGTCAAGATCAATAATTTTCAATTCATTTTAGTTATAACAGTACAGTTGACCGAGCACTGGGAAAACCACCACCACCTCGCTTGTGTTTTCAATTTTGCCAATCATGACGCTTCTAGTGGCTGGTCGGGGCAAACTGTACTGTATCTTTTAAAATATGTGACCTACCTGTGATGAGAAAAGGATTCTCATTGCCCACTGACAGGAACACCATTTCTCTCTGATTAGTCACGCAATCAGAGGGAAATGGTGTTCCTGCGCCAATGGGCCATGAGCATTCTTTTCTCATCGCAGCCTCGCAGGTCACATTATGGTATAAAAAAAAATTATTTCTATCTGATCGTTATATGTTCGTAGCCTACCTACTTGTTACACCAGTTACTTTTTGTTCTTTCCTGTTCGTTTACGATTACGATACGATTTTGGAGTATCGAGTTAGCCTACTGTTTGAAGCTTCGATTGTAATTAATGTCGTCGGTACTTCCATTCTAGCCATCTATTATGAATTCCGAACTTGGCAGCAAGATGTTGAGAAGAAAAAACATGGAAGATAACGAAGACCAAGAAGATTTAATATCCGAAAGACGGTTCGTCACTTATTCATTGTCCTTTTCATTTTTATTCTTTTGCCAATTCTATTCACCAACCATATTGGTAAATTTCTTGAATTTAGATGCTCCTCGTCAGAATCATCGACTTTGGTCGATAACAACTTCACTTATAGAGCTCTTAGGATGCCTGAAGTAATTTAAGCCACGATTATTATTTTTTTTTTGTGATTTCCAAGTAAATCCTTTCAGGAGGAAGTACTCATCTGTGCGAGTACATTCTTATTGTTGCAGATCCTCATTCACATCATCGAGTATTTACCTGTCAAAGATTGTAAGAATTTCAGACTTGTATGCAAATTATGGAATGAATATTGCGATCTCCGATTTGTCTTTCGATGTGATGAATGGTTTGAATGCCGCAAAATGATGTCATTATTTCCTAACTCAAGTTCTCGACGTATAAAGCTAGAATTTCAAGGCTCTAATCTTAGGTTGATCTTAGATAAAAAATCATGGGAGATTTTCGGTTCCAAAGTTCGTTCTCTTCATTTTTATAATTGTTATACCGGTATGGAAACTGAGACCTTGCAGTTTATCATCTCAAATAGCGTTAACCTAGAAAATCTGGAGATTTGTCAAGATCATCATAGTGAAGATCGGTGGTTGGTGGTGTCATTGCTGGACTATTTCTTAAATAGAAAAGAACGCCGAACTCGTCTCCGTACACTTGCAGTGAAAGAGCGTGAACCCATAATTACAATACCGGAGTTGTTGGAAAAAATTCTCACAGTCTTCCCGTGTATTGTAAATTTAAGTATCGAAATTAAAAAGGATCATAGAAGTGGCGAAGTATCACGTTTGCCGAGTGATAGAGTTAACAATTTGAAAGGACTCAAGAGTTTCACTATCCTTAGCACAAGTGACTATCTTTGGTCGGACGATCCAGTCGTACCGATATTAGATATCCAATTGCTCAGGTACCATCGTTTTTTATTATTAAATTTTATGTATAGGACGTTATGATATTTTAGTCTAATGAACACTCGACCATCTTTTCTAGATTGACCAAATTCAAAACCTTACTGTATTTGGAAGATTTCATTGAAAGTGTTACCAGAACAGATAGATTACTTCAATTTTTTACCATTCAAAAAGATTTAGAAGCAGTTGATCTGGAAACAACAAGGAGATATTCTTGTAACTTTTCAAATGGTAAGCGGAGCAACCAAAGCGTTTTGTAAATTTTATAGGTATACAGTGGGTATAGCAAGTGTATGTGGGTTGCAACCAATCTAATAGATAAGGATTACAATCAAAATATTGACTTATCTAAACTGTCAGCTAAGATGAAGTGGGTTAATCAAAAGCAATCAAAAGACAGCACAATAAGGTAAATTGCTGGCCGACCTCAGAAGATTCGTGATAGTTCCAAATTTTAGATTTCCCGGTGCGTCAAGAATAAAGGCTTGCAGAAGGATTGTTCTTGGTGAAAATGGTTTGGGTGTTAAAAAACGCAGTAAATGAAGTCCACCAGCTCTTGTCTGCTAAGCTTTATACTAATACACAGTTCTTTATTTCCCACAACTTAATAGGTTTGAAAAGGCTAATTCTTAATTCTTATTTCAGCTTTTCCTAACCCAGATTTGAACTTTTTCAAACAATCTACTAAATTGTGACTTTATGAAGGAAATACTATGTGGCTTTTCTCCTTATTGCATCATATGTACAAGTTTTAATTTGATATAATTTGAAAAGAAAGAATTTAAATAACGACCTCTTTTGTTTTCAGAGGATTTCAATATTTTCATCAAATCTCTAATATTTCATATATTAAGGACTTGTTCAAGTCTAAGAGAATTTCAACTTGCTGGTAAAAGATTTGGCCCTATAAAACTGACTAACAAAGAATGTGAAGAATTTTTCTCGCTCATATCTAATCTGCAAGTTTTGAAAATACAATACTCCTTGGAGAAGGAGGCTTCTGAAACAACTACGCTGTCATTGTCACTTCCAAATTTTTCACTGAGTGTATTACAGCTGCTAACGGAGGAATCCTTATTTCTTGCCACCATAGGATCGAACTTACAATTGAAGCATTTGTGTGTAGACATTTACTCTGATCAACAATTGAGAGAAATAATCATGGCAATGGTAAGTTTAATGATACGGAATCTGCGAGTAAACATGCATGTACCAATGTCAAAGAGAGATAAAAAAACTCCATTATTCATTCCTGGTTTTTATTGTAGACTTCCTTGGAGACTTTGGTCCTTCGTCTTTTTGATTGTACCAATTATGGATTCTTAGGTGACAATGAAGAGTCCTCCATAAAAAGATTGCGAAGTACATAACTTATATTGTCTCTATATTCTTTTAAATTTCAAAAATTGTACCTTCTTTAAATTATGATTTTCTCCAGATTTGGAATATCTGTACATTAACGACAGAACAGGAAAAATTACGTGCGAAGTTTTTGACGAATTTTGTTTTCCCAGATTGGAATACTTAGGTTTACACTTTCAAGACAAGAATTGTGTACGTAAATTGTAAATTCCTCTAAACCTTTGATTACCAAATTGCTCTCCGTGGCCAATATAATTGAATCGAATACTACCTGCTTGTATATATTTGAGATTGATGATGGAGGAACAATCTTTCCACTGTTGTACTCATAATCATTAACTGTGCTTTGAACTATCTTACATTTATAGAAAACCTCTGTGATGTGCTCGCAGTCATCCCATCTTAAATAATTGCTTTCCTATGGTTGTCTTTCACTATGTTTAATATAATTATAACTTTCCCTCATATATTTGTAAGAGTCCAACTTCATTATACCTATAGATACCAGGTACATGATGATTCGTAGATCTTTGTTATATCCTGATGCCGAGTACTAATGAACGATCTTAACTCGCCATGTACAAAATGTAAATCAATTGTCAATATTCTACTACTATTTTCTACCTTATAACACATCCCACTAGGTACCGATTCTGACTGCAAGTATCAATGTGACGCTACCAACACAAGATTTTGTAAGAACTCTTTCATAGGTTCTTTTCTTTTGATCGGTTAATTTCATGAAACTATCGATAGTATCGATAGTTTTAAGAAAAGCTATTGGAACTATCGATTGTAGAAAATTTATGTTGGTCTTCACTCCCTTTTCAGAATTATGGTTGTGTTCTCTTGGAATCAATCTCTTGAAAGTTTTTCTTAAAACTGTTCTGTTTACCTTTGTGTATCCTTCTTGCTTTCTATCAGCTCGACCAAAATATCGCGATTTATTGAATTTACTGTTTCCTACTTTCACCGATCTGTGTAATCTGTTTTTTGAAAAAAGGTTTCAAGTATTCTTGATTGTTCTACTTCTTACATTCACTCTTGTTTATACCGAATCATCTTCCAATCCTCTCTGCAAATTTCCACTATATCCTTCATTCACATCGGATTTTTCTAAAAAAATTTAGTTTCTGCAGTAAAATCCTTACGTGTCAATAATTCGTTGCTTAATGAAACCAAATACACAAGTAGATGAGAATTATGAAATTAATGTAATTCAATTTTAAACGTATTATTAATACATATCTTATGGGAAAATTGCTATCATTTCATGTATTCAGGCTGTAAGTCTTTTGTATTTTTGTTCGATATTTTTTGTCATATGGAATTTCTGTTTAGATTATAATTTCAATTTTTCATTTTCTTTTTGTACAAAATCACATTGTAGGTTTATACCCTACGTAAAACTTTGCGTGAATTAATTTCTAATAAAAAAATCGATGACACTGTATTATAAAAACCTGTCCCCGACTCCCACCGCTTCGCACTGCCTCCAATATACACCCTCCTCCCTCACAAAAGTCCTCAAAAATAATTCTGACACCATCTTCAGCACTTGACAATAGACATGTGTAAGACAAAAAAAAACAAAAAACAATTTTCACTTCTACATCTAACTACGTACACAACTAAATTTTTCATAATACTGTATAAACTATAAAGTTATATAATTATGTAATAATACTTGTTACGCCGAGTCAATAGCGTGAAGCTAGTGCTCGTTAAAAAAAAAAAAAAAAAGATTTCTAAGTTGATATTCATATGGGAAAAAATTGTTCTGCTGAAATGTAAACAGATATTATTATTACCCGTACAGGTATTCGTTTAGCTCATTTTCACAGCTCACAATACAGTTTTTACAAAAGAGATTATTCGACCTCACCACTCCAAAAAAATATTTAAAAAGTGATATAATCATTTTCGTAACTTGTCAATTGCGCATTTCTTTTTCAGCTACCTGAAACTTTATGCAATATGCCAGCCTTGAAAACTGTTGAGCTTCGTTTAAAGCGAGAAGATGATCTTTATTGGAAAGGTTCAGATCCTTGGCTGACTGAAAAAGAGATTAGATTATTAAAACCTCTAAAAAACCTCAATCGCTTGATAGCGTATAGGTTTGCGGTGAGTAAAGAATATATTTTCAGGATTAATTCATTTCTTTTTGTACTCCCACATTTTTCGCGAATAATCGATATTTATTTTGTAATTTCAGGGTAATCAAAATGCTGCCCGGTCAATTTTACCTAGTGAGTTGGTGGCACCTTTTTTCAAATCTATCGCTAGCTTGAAATATATTACTGATCTTTCATCTTTGACGTATACGGTTGATGGATATACTTATAACTCTCAGTTCCGGTTTATTAATAACAAATTTTTTCCCAAAAAAGATCCTTATCAACAATATTATCGGTAAAATAGATCGTTATGAACAAATTCTTCTAAGTACGCTTAAAATAGTTTGTGAAGTTTTGAGTTTGTAATTTATTTTGGATTATAAATGACAAATGTGAAAACGAAGTTTTCCAAATGATCTTATTTTATAATATGGAGAATATTTTTCGAAAGTCTTCTGTCCAATCGAGATACAGAGTATCTTCACTTTTGTGGTATTTTTTAAGTCCTCATTACGTGTCCAAACTCTAAACGTTAACAAAGAGTTGTCATATTTTTAATAATATTTTCATATTTTTTTCTATGAAATTTAATCTCCATCGCATATTTTAATAAGAATATTTTCAGTGTACGTGTTTTGAAAAGAAAAGAATTTTGGAATTGAAGACAAAAAGGAAAAGAATAAAAATATTTCTATTTCCGATAAGTATTTTTGTGTTTGAAGAAATTTTTTATATAAAAATAGTATTGTTAATTTAATTTGTAAATGCGAAAGCCTAGCTCTGTAAGCTGCGTATTGAAGGACTTGATTCATATTTTGTTTGTTTTGTTTTCATTTTGTTTTTTTTTTTCTGGATATCCTTTTTATTTGTCAGAATCCAAAACTTCAGAAGTACGGGTCTTCTTTTGCACTCAATCTGGAACTTGGAAGATTCGGGTGTATCCATTTTAGTTTATTATTATTTTTTCGTCTTATCTAGGTTTCAAAGACTTATACTTTCTTTTCTGTTGAGTTCTAGAGCCCAGAAGTTATGATATTTTTTCTTCTAAAAGTTCTAGCAGAAGAGAATTGCATTTTTTCAAACCTTATTTTGTAAGTTATCAACTGAAAAACTGTTATTTCTGTTCTTTTTGTTTTCTTTTGTTTGTATGTTTCTTTTTTTTACACTTTGTTCTAATTTCAGCGATGCATTTTTGCGATTCGTGTTCCCTTTTGTCTCTTAATTTTAGCTGTTGATGTACTTCATATCGCCATCATAAAAAATTTACTTTGGAAATGAATTTCAACTTTTGAGTATGGGAAAATAGTGTTGATCAAAATTTTTTTGACCACAGCTTTATCAACTTACATTGCATTTATTAAAATAAAAAAAAAAAACAAAAAACAAATACAGGAAAGAAAGAAATTGTTACAAGACAGTAATGTTTACTATAGCAGTCATAACTCGGCAAAATTGAGCAGTAAAGGTTTGCAATAAGTCCGTTAACAAGTTGAGGGTAAAAAAAATAATTAATCACCTGCGCATTCACAAATGACCCGAGCACTGGCTGACCACTTATTGTACATATACCCACTAGCAAATTGTGGAATGCACAGTGGTGGAAAGCCGAAGCCAATGAACGGCTTAGCAGCAGAAGCAGCCGGGTTTTGAACAGCTTTTAAGCCAGCCGATAGCCAGCGCTTCAAAATGCAGGAAGCCAATACAAAGCCAATGAAAATGATGGAAGCAGCCAAAGCCTTTCGAATGCATTTAACATGGGTTAACCTCAAAAAGCAGCTGAAAGCCTATCAAAATATGAAAAACTTCCTTCAAGCCAATGGAATGGGAAAAAAGCCGTTGGCAAGCCAATCAAAAATTGGTCAACGGCTACAAGCTGAAGCCGAAGTTTAAGCCGAGTACGAACGGATTTCCACCACTGGGAATGCAGAAAGAAATATAGCCAATACAAAATTTAGTGGTGTAACGCGAGAAAAGGGACCAGTCTGGCCTGAGCGGTTCTTCACAGAACACGTGTTAATGTCTCTAAATTTCACGAAAATCCGTTCACTCTAACGCGAGATATTACGATTTTCAACTTTGAACACATGTTCAAAGTTGAAAATTGTAATATCTTGCGTTAGAGTGAACGGATTTTCGTGAAATTTAGAGACATTAACACGTGTTCTGTGAAGAACCGCTCAGGCCAGACTGGTCCCTTTTCTCGCGTTAGACCACTGTGCTATCAGGGAGAGAAGCGAGTAAGATTGTAGAGTTTTAAGAAGCCATCATAATACGCAACCAGGGGAACAAAAATGGAGAAGAGACGAGGGTTTTCTAAAAATGAGAGCTCGTATAAATGCTGAAAAGCGATTAAGAAAATTTGAGTCAGAATCATCTGATAACTTCAGTCGTTGGTACAGATTCAGTGCGGCTAGCTAGAAGGGAAGGAATAGTGGTGCGGCCTCTGGATAGCAGAATTCTCTTCAACATGCAGCATGAAAGACTTCCAACTAAATAATTATGCCTTTTGTGAACGTGGTGCCTTATGTTCCTAATTCAAAAAGTGACTAAGTCAATGGTACAATTTACTGAAAATATATTTGAGTCTTCTCATCTTGTTTCAACACCCATTTCATTTACAGACAAAAAGATCGATATTAAAATTTTAAATTTTAACATCACTAAGCCTTTTGTAGTGTAGTCACATGATCATTTTACTCAGGCGACGCTAGCGAAACTACATTTTATGTATGCACCCGCTGCCGTAGCCTTGTCAACAATCAACTCCCTGAATCGACAACACTGCAATTGAGGACGTATCTGGCAAAAAGGCCTCCGCACAATGTATTTCTCATGAGACGGAGGCCCTTCTGCCAGAACGCTCCTCATTTATTAATGAACTCGTGTTGCACGTGCGTCTCTACGTCCATCCATGTGACTTTTATTTAGGAAAATAATAATGAAAAAAAATTGATAATCGGCTTGATAAGAATCAACTAAACCTAGTTCTAAACATGCGTTTTTGGGATTTCAAGGAAAAATGGAACATCAAGCAGCAAAAGTGAAAACTACGTATGTTTTAAAATTTTTGAATGATATTCACTATTGACTAGTTTAATAAATTATTTTGTTTCTGGTTCTATACTTCACAGGTTTGAGGCTGAAACAATCCACAAAGAATTCTATACTGGCGGATTAGTGAAAGTAAAATTTACATTCATTTCAAAATTCGAAGATCTTTCTGACTGCACTGTCCGTCATAAATCTTTTCTGTTTTACTCAGGTTACGAATGATGGAAAAACTCTACTCTGTCAATGTGCAAACCACATAACAGTTGTAGACGTAGAAACTGTCTCAATACGTCTGACAATTCCACTTAATTTGCACGAATTCAATTCTCTCGAAGACGAGGATGTCATCACTGATCCTATCTTGACTTTTGCTCTGTCTAATGACGAAGAACTCGTCGCGTCCGGGCACAAAAGTGGACTTATCAAATTGTGGAAATGGAAAGGTTTACTAAATTATTCTCCATTTTTTTTCTTCTACCCTTTTTATGTCTCTCGTGCTTTCTGAATGAATATCCATACTACGCTCTGATTTCAGAATCGGAACTCAGCACATCTTGGAAAGCTGGCCATAAAGGACCTCTTGCTCTGCTAGCGTTCGATCTAAACGACTGTTATTTAGTTAGCGCTAGTACCGATTCCGTATTGAGAATATGGAATATCGGAAATCATACGTGCGATTTCAAACTCGGAGGATTAACAGGTGTTATCAGGTGATACTGCTAGTTCAAGAAAAATTATGATGTAATAAGTATGTGTTTGAAACTGGGAACTCTCGTGTTGTAGCATTTTAGAATATCGTCTCATAAATGATAAACAATATCTGTTTGCCTCTGGCGATGAAGCTGTTATTCGTGTTTGGTGTCTGGAGAATATTGACCAAGTTATAAAATTCAGCGGTCATTTTAGTCGTGTTACAAGAATTATTTTCTCAAAGAATAATTCTACGTTCGTAAGGTAATTCGTGTTTCGTTTTCCTATGAACTAATTTTTGAAGACAAACGTTTAAGACGAAAGTTTTCGTTCTCAGTTGTAGTCGAGATAAAGCGGTGATAGTATGGGATTGGCAAACGAGAAAACAGTTGAGAACCATACCTATGTACGAGAGTTTGGAAACTGCGACATTATTACCGGAATGCATTCACGTTCCAGGGTATGAGAAACCGACGATAGGTTTGCACATAGCTTTCGGAGGAGAAAATGGTAATTTTATCTGTGATCTTTCATTTTACAGCAACCGTTTTTATTATTCTTCATTTACTCGTATATTTTTAGGAAAAATTCGTATTTGGAATGTAATTGAAGGCAAAGAGTTATTTGTGCAACGAATACCTGAAGAATCTAAATCGCCGATCAATCATTTAATTTACAATGCGGAAAATTTAGGGTTATTTGATATTCGAGCCAATCAAAATATTGCTATTCATAATTTAGATAGTAATTTCTCGTGCCGCAAACAAGTATACCCATTTGAAATGGTTATGAAAAAAGTAGGTAATATTATGTGCTAATTTTAATTTATTGTTCTACGTATTTCAGATGATTGGTTTCTTAGACGAAATATTCGATATTGCTTTTTTTGGAGAAGAGGGAGAATTTTTGGCTGTAGCTGCTAATAGTTGTGATATATATGTGTACGATAAAAAAATGAACTGCTCTCTCATCAAAGGTCACACTGATCTCGTTGTTTCCTTAGGAACATCCACGAGCTATCCGAATTTGTTAGTATCGGGAAGTAAAGTGAGTAACGATATACTGACGTTGCTAATTGTATTTGTCATTAAGAATTCCGTAAATATTTTTCACTTCTTTACGTTAACGTAGGATAATTCTGTACGAGTTTGGATGTTAAAAGATGGCATTTTAAAATGTGTTGCTTCCGGCTCTCGACATACAGCCTCCGTCGGCTCAGTGGCTTTGTCTTCATCATTGAACGCTTTTCTCATCAGTGGTAGTGAAGATTTGACTTTGAAATGTTGGAAGTTACCTACTTTAAAATATAGTGAGTGCTCATTGCGTTGGAAAACAAGTATCCGCTATCAAACAGATACGATAAAATGTAGGCTATCTAACGTTACAGAGCAAACTGAGGCATTGATTATATCGAAAACCGTAATGGCGCATGAGAAACCGGTAAATAGCGTTTGCTTGTCTCCGAATGACCAATTTGTAGCTACTGGATCGCAAGACAAAACTGCTAAGGTATTTTTCATTTCATATCATATTTTTTTTTTTTTACTTAGTGACTGGTGCTGTTGTACTACTCTAGTATGTTTGAAAAATGTAGATTTGGTCCGCTGCGGATCTCTCTCTATGCGGAGTATTAAAAGGTCATCGAAGAGCCATTTGGTCTGTAAAATTTTCAACCGTCGATCAAGTTCTTCTAACCTCGTCTGCGGATTCCACTCTCAGATTATGGTCGTTGAAGGATTATTCATGTTTGAAAGTGAGTGATATTTTGTGATCATCGGGCAAAAGATGATGTAATGTTTACTTAATCTTTTTTTCCTCCTCTTGACAGACGCTAGAAGGACAAGAATGTTCGGTACTGAATTGTGCTTTCATAAATCATGGCACGCAAATAGTAAGTAGCGGTACGGACGGTGTGATTAAAGTTTGGTTGATCAAGAGTGGAGAAGTTGTTAGTACATTGGATAAGCACGCTGGAAGGGTCTGGTCCCTAACAGGTAAATATTAATGATAATGATCCAATAATTTTACACATTGACATGTTCTAAAATATTTTCTGTACTCTTTGCAGTTCAAGGTGACGGATCGACGATCGCTTCGGCTGGAGCAGATTCGAGGATAGTATTCTGGAAAGATAAGACCGATGAAACACGAGTTGCGGAAATTAAAGCTGATCAGGAAAAAATTGAACAAGAACAACATTTAGCAAATTTACTGCGGGCTGAAAAACTTTTACCCGCCTTACAATACGCAATAACTTTAAATCGCCCTATGAAAGTATTACAAATTATTGAAAGTAAGTCAATTGTTTCAAGAATGCGTGAAACTAGTAGAAATTTTGTAATTGTAACGTGCCTTCGTTCAAAACAGCGTTGTCTGAGAATAATCCGGATAATTTAAGAAACGTGATTGAAGGATTGAATGCGGATCAGAAGGAAGTTGTTCTTGGTTACGTAGTTGAGTGGAATACCAACAGTAGATCTTCATACGTAGCGCAAGTAAGTATTCGAAAAGTCAATTAAATTGTGGAAATGGAGTTGAGATTTGGAAAAAATTTATGGGAAATGTTTGTTGCAGCTGGTACTATCTTTTTTGATTGACGAAGTCGTTACTAATAAATTGAATATTTCGGATAAACATCTTCAAGGATTAATCGCCTATACCAATCGCCATTATGATCGGATGGTCAATCATCTAGAAGATATTCAATTAATTTCTTATACGTTGAATATGATGAAACCTGGTTTATAAATATTGATTTTATATGTTTTAATTAAAGTGTTTATACTTTGTGTACCTCCGTGATGTAATCGTCATTTCTTGGAAGACAAAAAAAAAATATACTCTTGAATAAATTTCATACTCGGGTGACACGAAGAGTAAGAGGATCGAAAAATGGGCACGCGTCAAGACGGGAAACCATACAATATAATAAAAAAGAAATGTTAGGTACCATCATATCAAATTTTATTGTGCGACTAGGAGGGCACCGCACTGACTCCAGACCACCGTATATGATGCTGAGTAATTTTCACCTATTCAGATCCAACCAGCGTCGTTTTGATGTCGGACTACCCACTTTTCGTACAACGCGGTATACGTCAGGAGATCGATCGAATACAACGTTTCACGTTGAACATCTTTTGCGCTCACGTCGATTATACACTCGTCAGAGCAGTTACTGGTTCCTGTATTTCTCTCACCGCGTCCTGCGTCCGTGTAGTCACCGTGACGGGTATCCGAATGACGGACTTTTGCCGGCTTTTTTTAAAACTGATGCATATGTTCGGTAAACGAATCTTTCTAACCGTATTTAGTTGAGAAATAAAAAAAAAAACACGCGGTTTAGTTTTTCCATTGATACATTCACGGAAGATTATCATCCGCATTCATTACCTAAACCTACCCTAGGTATATAAAAGGTAAGATTTTTTATTTATGCTCCATTATAGATAAGTTGTGAAAATTGCGCGTGAATCAGTCGCCGAAGTACGCGGATAAAACGTTAAAATTTTGCGTAAATACTCGAGATATTATACCGGATGATATCTTGAGAACTTTCATCGGGAGTCGTATTGATTACCGCTACATTGCCCGCGTGAAATCGTTTGATCTGGCCAATATCTTGTGCCGTAAGTTTTCTTAATATTTTAACCGTCTATATCAATTTTTGAAGATTCCAAGCTGCACTTATACTGTGGATCACGATTTTCGATTGTATCTTTCGAGCACTTTAATGAATGTTAGTTTGTAGAAATATATGAGTGGAGTGCAGATTAAAGAAGTCAAATTCTTGAAAACTGACCCTAATATGTACTTAATGGGACAGTTCTAGCTCTTGAGTGTGACGCTCTCTTTTTGAAAACTTCCAGTTCATGAAGAAGTATTGATATCGTTGGCACACAAATAAGTTCAAATATTTTTTATCCATATTATTAGGTACAATCTGTTCCAATAAAATGTGTGAACAAGCGTTACGCTGTTCTTAATATTTATGGAATTTCCTCAGATGGTAATCTATCATTTATAAAGCGGTCCAGCTAAATATTTAGATAATATCTGATATGATTCTAACGTTTTTTCCACGTACTTACTGTACTTATTTATTCTCAAGTCCAAATACCTTCATGGTGCGAATACCATAATTTTCTTCATGTAATTATAATTCAGGTGCACTTACATTTTCCATTTTTTGACGCTTAGTGTTGAACTCCACGAGTTTTGGCATAAAATTCCCATAAATTTTAAAGATTGTTCAGTAGGTCATCATTTTTTAAGAATTCGTCAAAACATTAACTAACGTTTTTCATCATCCGATTATATCCAATGTCATATCAGCCATCGAAAATTTTTGCCTTCATGTCTTGTCTTTTTTAGATTCAATTTTTTGCTAAACTTTTTTCTTCTACAACCAATGAAAAAATTTCATATTCTATAACCAACTATTTTCTGCCCGGAAAGAAGGTGTCTATTAGTGACGACGTTACAAAAAGTTTGCGTTATATTAATTGTCGCAATTTACCCACAGTTTTCTCTCTCTGACGAGGTTTATGAGACTGCAGAAAATGTAGTTTCTTTTATGCAATAAACATTATTTGAAAAAATATAGAATTTTGAGTCTTCCGAGGAAAAATTTATTTTCTTTTTACCTGATGGTATTCCCCTCAAGATAATGCTGAAAAACGTTGTTTGAAAAGTGAAAGAAAGATGAGAAATCATCAAGACTACAAAATTGATTCCTTCCGTATCTTTTCTCGGGGTAGAGTCTCATTTCTTTTCCGCGCGCCTGATTATTTATCCAGATTTAAAAATTTTATTTTCCTATCCCTACCAATTATTCATAATTCAATTCCGAATACCGCGTTCTTGTACTCATTGCTAACTTTTTGCTTCAACGCTCCAATTCCCGAATTTTCCCATCTTTTCAAATGTTCTCATCCCACCTCATCTGTCGCTTCAAACCCATTAGGGCTTTCATCTCAAACTTAGGGCCTTACTTCCTATTTTTCCATTTATTCCTCTCCGGTAAATTTTATCCCTGACATCCCTCTCGATCTTATCGAAATTCCCAAAACAACTAACTTTATATACGAACAACTCATCGACAAATTTATTTCTTCAAAGTTTCCTTCCCGACTTCTCTGCTACACTGACAGATTCAAATCGGGACTCAGAACCGGATACCAAAGTAATATTTCATCTGTCCGTATGAGAAACTCCTGCATCCACACTCACCGGCAAAATTACCGCTATATAAAACCCTGCCTTTTCCTTCTCACCCGCTTCTCTCCTGACCCTTAAATTCCTTATACCATCTGATTCTTTTTCATTCTTACTTGCTGTACGAAAACCTCACTCTACAAATTCTCACTTTTATACACTCCTTAAATTCTTCCTCATTCTACATTTCTTTTTTATGTACACCGAGACACCGCGGCCTTATGGAACATGACAACGCAGTCGCTGCGTTCACCTTCCCTAACTGATCCCTCCCTCTTCCCCTTGTATGGTCTCAACTCCTATGACTGCTGCCTTGTCCTCCTCTTCTGGGATAATTTCTGACCCTCCTTATCCTCCAATAAGCTCCGATTCATTAAACTCGCAGCTCACCACATTGACTTTGTTAATTGAGGCGAACAGGGAACCTGTTTTATGGGAGTTACTAGTGTGCATTATCATTCCTATACAGCTTGAACCTTGTTCCTCACCACCTTGATAGTTTTTCCTCATCAGGTCAAGTTCTAGGCGCATTTTTTTTTCAGTGATTTCCCCAGTAGGTCTAATCCACTTTGACGACCGAAGCCTCTCCGAGTCCTCTTTCTATTTGATAGAGCTCGGCCACCCCTATCATATACAGCTCGAAATTTTTCGAAGTCCCCCTCTCCATCATTTATTGCTCGGAAGTATAAATTTTTCAGTGCTGTCGAAACGTGCAAATTTATGTATAGAATAATAAATAAATAAACAAGTCTAGTAAGCTGTAAATTAGGCCTAGTATAATTAAGGCTTTTCGAGATCTCACTCGCTCCGCTTGTTCGCCCCCTTCTTGGTCTAGTATTCATTATTTCAAGCTAATAGCCGAAATAGAACCTCCTATCACATATAACTCGAAAGTGCCCCCTCCTATAGCCCGGAGATAGAAATTTTTCCAAGTCCCACGTTTTGGCTCCCGGCGTCCGTCATTTCTTCAAATTACCCCTTCATAAAACAAGTTCCTGTTAAAAACTCAGATTTCTTGGTCGACCTCAAACCGCCTATCTTGAAGCGATGAAGTCATCCCTCATTTATTTGTATACGTTTACTAAAAATCTACCCTCGCCCAGGTCTCGAAAATATCTGATTTCACCATTCTCTCTCTCTCTCTCTCTCTCTCTCTCTCTCTCTCTCTCTCTCTCTCTCTCTCTCTCTCTCTCTCTCTCTCTCTCTCTCTCTCTCTCTCTCAAACCAACAATCATGTGAAAATCATTATCGCAATGAACTATCCCCGATCCTGCTATTTTTACATTCATATTCATTGTAAGTCCTCAGGTGCCCACTCCAAGCCCATAACCTTCAGTGTAAGTTGCAAGGCTCGTTAATTTGATGGAAGAAGACTTCATTTATCAAGTTTAAACCTTACTACGCAGCTCGAATAAAATTTTTTACAAAACATGCTTAAGATAAATCGGCCAGTACGACTGCCAACAGTAGTGCTCCTACATTGAAGTAGACCGTATTTGACAGTAATTTCATAGTATGGGAATGATTGCTCAAGGTAGAATGTCCTTTGCACGCAACATTGGAATCCATACCATCAAACATGATTATCCAAAAATTTCCTCAATGTCTTATAGAGTTGAACAGGGAATATTTGAGGGTAAGTGGGAGAATTTAAATATCTATTAAGGAGCAAGAAATGTGGTTTAAAGTGCTCTAATACTCATCCTCGGTCAACATGACTCTTCAGATCGACTTCTCTCATGTTTTTCTGAGGTCTTGAACATCACTTTGTGATCTGATTGGCTGCAACAATATTGCGATATGATTGATTCATTTGCCCATGTGTTACATTTTTATTAGTCACCAAATTTCTTTCTGTCTCGTTCAATTGCAGTAAAAGAGACAAGAGTTCAATGAACTGGTTGGCCTAGACTCCGTTTTTCAACAGTATAAATTCTCTATAGAAAATTTGCTGACAAATATTGGGAAAGTATGGAGAAGAGTGTTTATTCCCTCCCTTTATCGAATCCTGACTACGCCACTGACGTCGTACTTAAAAGAGATACATTTTTTTGGACTATTAAGTTTCATCTTCCAACACTTCAAAAATTCTATTATCGTGCAGTTCAATTCTCACTATGAATTCATTTTATTTCTTCAGTAGAACATCTTATTTATGTGCCTGTCTATTAAGAAACCGCTGAATATTACGAAGATGTGTGCTCATTATTAATTTTGTTGTAGTCCATTTGTAGGAGAGGCCATTAAGAAAATTAGGGGGTCTGAGCGTCATTTTTTATATCTTGTGCTTTATTCGAACTGAATGTTTTCTGTAATTCCCTCCCCCCCCCCCCCTCCTTTTTGAGGTCGACATGTCATCATTAGGAAATTTTCTGTTTACGCCGCTCGTAAAGACTATAAATTTCCTCTTCCTTATCGGGGTGGTTTGGAACGGGTACTGATTCGAAAAAACATTACTGTCTACTCATATCCGGATACTCTAAATCAAATTTCACTTATCGAACGATTGATTAAAAAATCTGAATGAAAAAACTTTTTGTATTTCTCTGAAATGTTCATATTATTTTTTTCATATATCCATTTTATGAGCTACAATATGGTACGTAATTAGTTGACTGAATTATTACAGTGCCATTATATTAAGACCAACGATCTGGCATGGACCTCCCTGAGGCTGCTCCACTCATACCTGTCGTCAACCTCTGTCCATCCACCCAAAATTTTTAGCGGGGAACCCGCTATCCATTTTGTTAGGAGATTACATCCTCAGAAAACGTCCGCGTCCGCGAAGTTAGTAATCTAAGGTTAGGTTATATATGATAGGAGGGGGACTTAGAAGAATTTCGAGTCTCGAGCTATATATGATAGGAGGGGGACTTAAAAGAATTTCGAGTCTCGAGCTATATATGATAGGAGGGGGACTTGAAAGATTTAGAAGAATTTCGAGTCTCGAGCTATATATGATAGGAGGGGGACTTAGAAGATTTAGACAAATTTCGAGTCTCGAGCTATATATGATAGGAGGGGGATTTAGAAGAATTTCGAGCCTCGAACTATATATGATAGGAGGGGGACTTAAAAGAATTTCGAGTCTCGAGCTATATATGATAGGAGGGGGACTTAGAAGATTTAGAAAAATTTCGAGTCTCGAGCTATATATTATAGGAGGGGGACTTGGAAGAATTTCGACTCTCGAGCTATATATGATAGAAGGGAATGTAGAATGATAATTTCGATTTGAATTTTTATCGTATCATAAGCCTATATGGTTTTGGATAAGGGTTAGGGCAATGAGAACAGATGGACTTGAGTACAACGTTAAAAATCAAACTTAGGTACGCTATTTTATTTTCAATTTCAACACAAAACTGAGAAAAATTGAGTCCTCTTAGCGTCGAATTCGGCACGAAAAATTACCCAGAAATTTGAAATAAAAATTTCAGATGCAAATGAGTACTTATTATTATTTGCTGCACGTTTCGATCAAAGGTACCGCAGCTCACTGCCTTGATCATGAAAAACGAGGTAGTTCAACTTGGAATTTCTTTCGTTTCGGTCTCGCGCACCCAAGTTTTAGGAAATAAAAATCAGGCTGTGCACAAAGAGAGTTAATTCAAAACGAATAACGGCGCCGTGTACCCTAGAGGTACAAAATAATGCTTCCGTTTGCATCACACTCGTGAAAAACGCGACGGTGAGTTCAACCCTAAACATTAGTGTTCTTCTTGCGCTGAAACTTTTATTCTCCGTCGTTTTCCCTATCCGTTCAACATTATTATGTACCTTGCCAGGTACCACATTATATCGATTTTTCGCCTGTTCTCGAGTAAAACTCTTACAACTCGTTGATTGTCATTATTTTATGAGATGTACGTACATATTCGTTCAAGTCGAAGAGCTGAGACAGCTTACGAGTAAAAAATTTCCATTACATTCGAGAGTACATATTTTTGGGGATTACAATTTTTACTTAAAATGACGTCGTCCTCGATCTCTGTTGAGACCTCAGTCTGTACTCCTAATGAATGATAGCTACACGATTCCACGCGAGAAAGTAAATTTTAGGGGAGAGGGAATTTTTTTTCGTTTTTGGTTCTTTATGAGTGAATTGCATGCTAGAAATTTCTATAACGAGCCCGGGCCTCGAAGGTTGAAATAGCCTTCACGATGAAAAATAATTCATACGTCTCTCGACGCTTAATATTTTTCACACTGTTGTGTTCTGACTAAGGCGCACAAACGCCATTTGTCACTTTAGCCTGCAGAAAAAAAGACCTCATGTCAAGAATCGTCTGTGTATTCCAATTTGTAAAAAGGACTCTCGTGTTTATATTTGGTCAGCCTGAACTTGCGAAATTCCCGATGAGTGTAATTCAGAGTACATCTTCATAAGAACAAATAGCATGGCGCTAAACTCGAGAAACTCGATTTATCATTTTTTCTTAATTTTTCATGTCTTCGTTGATGAACCTCAATGTAGATTGAAACTGAAATTCTTGTCAAAACTGTAGAAACAACACTCCCGCTCTCTCATTCGAGGAATAGTCCTCTTCATACATAGAGGAGTGAATTCTCAATTTTATCCGAATCGATTGACAGGTTTCATATCTTTCCTCTGACATATCCCTTTAACTTTGCGATTTGCGTCAGTACCTTCGTACAACCGTGACCTTGAAGGCAAAAAAATGCTAACTTTTAAGGTATGCATCTCAATCCTACGCCCGTGGCTAGGCAAAATTATACTAGGCTAAGGAATTTTGAGGAGAAACGGTGACTATATATAACCTGACATACCATACTAGTACATCGAAGGGATAAAGGGGACTGGAGAGGACGATACACGTGTGATTCTAGTTTAATTGGTTGCTTTCTTTTCCCTTTCTTCTACCAATATGAATACGTAAGTTTCGAGTGATCAGCATTTCGTCTGGTCGATTTCCACTAAATCTGATTTCTCCACTTCATGGAAAAATATGCAGCCTAGTATAAGTCTAGTATACTGTATGTTGGCTGAGCGGCTCACGGGCTCACTCGTTTCTCTCGTTTGCCCACATTCTTGGTCTAGAATAAGCCTGGTATACTGTTGTAGTGTAATTAAGGCTACAGGTCAAAATTTTTCCATGTTGGGCCCAGTATAAAGAAGGGCATAGGGGAAAATTTTTCAAGTCCCCCATCAAGGTCATTGATGACGTCATAAATTGTCTCGCATGACACGTGACGCAGATTTCTGAGGAAAAAATGTGATTTTTTCTTTCGGGAAAAATATTTTGATTCATGGATCGATTTTATCGCGATATATCAGTACATCGTCTTCGCTCACTCCACCAACATTTCCTAGCCTAGTTCAATGGAGGCTAGGGGCCAGTATAATAAACACATGATGTAGGCTAGTATACGTTTAGTACCTATATGAAAGTAGCAAGAGCGAACTTACGGTGTAGTATGGCCCAATTTTATTTTTATTTTATTTTAAAGGGGTATTCATAGTGCTGCCCAACTGCCTTTACAGACCAAATAATCACGCCTGACGAGAGGGGGGCAACTGGGGATTTTGTCCCTGGGCGTGGCCCTATTTTCAAGGGGAGGGGGTGAGAAAATTTTTTGGGGGCCCACTGTGTTCCTTGCCTTGGATCCTACTGGAGCTCTCGACGGGCCTGCAAATAATAATAATAAATAGTAATGACAGAAATTAATGCTAATAAGAGTAGGGATTATTGCTGAGACGAAACGACAAATTTTTCGGCCAATTTCGCGACAAGTAAACAGGGGTGATGAGTTGAACCGAGTTCTGTACAAGCCGGCCGAGCGACAAGCCAACAGTTTGGAGGAGGGGATGTCTTGTAGTTGTGCAATAAACTTTATTCTATGGGTCGTTGGCTTGTCGCTTGGCTGGCTTTTACAGTGCTCGGTTCAGTTAATCATAATTGTAACCTGCGATGAGAAAAGGATGCTCATTGCCCACTGACAGGAACACCATTTCTCTCTTGTTAGATGTCCAATCAGAGAGAAATGGTGTTCTTGCGCCAATGGGCAATGAGCATTCTTTTCTCATCGCAGGTCACAATTGGCTTTTGACTGGCTACTTACTTCCAAGTCTCTGACACTGACGGCTCAAACTTTTTATCAGTTTTTTTGTTATTTCATTAGCTTCTCGGCAATTGGCTTCTGCTACAGAAAAAAATTGAAAAACATCGGAAGAAAAATCAGCATCAAAGCAGCTTTTATTCATTGACTACTGACTGACTTTTAGAATTTCATCGACTGGCTTCTGGATGGCTTAAAAGTCGAACGCTTTTTTTTACCTTTAGCTGCTTAAGTTTATCACCCCTGCAATTAAATGACACCGATGAGTCATATTGAAGATCCTAAGTAAGCGAGAGATGAGGCTACTCTTCCCAGTCGTGTATCTTTATTAAGACATACTGTAGGCCTACAGTATAATGAAAGTCGCGAAGGTGAAAATATTTCCAAGAAGGTGTGTTGTATGGAGTCTTCGAATTATCAAGTAAGGAAAAAAGGAGAATGCGTAACAGAATTTAATATTGCTACTTACATACATAGGTTGAGGTGACGTAACGTCATTTTCGCGACACAAATTTCAGAATGATCACCAGCTTGAGACATATCCATGTCAATAGAGGAATAAACTAACGACCGTTCGTTAGAGGTTCGTCATGTCCCCTCTTATTTGCGAATAGCGTAGGCGCGTCTTTCTCCCCTTTAGGAGAGTCCATCACCAAAGAAGAACGTCTGGGTGATCGCTCACCGGTTTTCTATAATTCCTCATATGTCTTTGCGGCATTCTGTTTTGCCCACACAAAATTCTACTGAGGTGCATGGTCAGAGTGATCGTTTTCCATATGAAGCATTCCTTCCGTCTTACCAATCTTCTTTCAAAAATAGAGAGATCGACTGACGACCCCCGTCTTATCCGCGAGTAGTAGAAATTTTGACAATAATATGATCTAGTATACCATAATCTTCATTTTCTTATTTGTAAGTTCGAGGAGGTAGTAATTTCAATGATCCATGGGTTTGTGAGAAACTACCTCCAGGAACGAGGGGCGGGGCTACGCCTTGCCCTCTTAAGCAAATTTGATCAATTGTTCTTTTTTTTTACTTTCTTCTGCGATGATCTCACGGGAACGACATCACAGTTTTGCGCAAAAAACTGATAGAAGACACTAGTAAATTCAAACGAAGAGTGAACAAAGATAGCTATCTTACTTGGAGACTGATTCCCCTTATCGATTTGTCTTCGCCCCCTCCTCTAATACTTTAATATCGAGAAACACTCGCGTGACAGCCAGATTTTATTTTTACGAGTAAAAATTGTCGATTCTCGTTACGGTGCTGTAGTCCAGTAAAAAAGAAGAAAAGGAAGGTACTCGAGTATATTAGCTCATAGGAACACCTTTAATAAATTATGTACGGGTGTTCTCAGTGAATTGCATCATCGATTTTAATATTCACGCTTTGCTCTGCGTTAACTTACCAGGAAACGTACCGGTACTAACACGTGCCTGGACCAGCCTCAAAATTATAGCGCGCAGAAGTTGTCTTTGTCCGGTACGGTACCTATTGTATTTTGTCTCTGGCGTCCTTCTGTAAACTCATTACGATAGAAAAAGGGTACATGTTTCTTTATCAAGCTTTTTTTTTTTTCCTTTATTAGTCTCTGTACGCACAATTATTATCTACGGTCAAGTAGGTACCTTCGTCGAGGGAATATTTGACAGATGTTTTCGCGTGTAGTTAGCGCTACTTCGTTTTGATAGTATAACGAGAATATCGGTTGCACGAAATTATTGTACAGATGTGTTTACGCATCCTGGTTCTCTTGTAATAGCGGTAAACTATCTATCGGTCTGGGGAATTCGGTGACATCGACGGAAGTAGGTGAACCCCCTTAAAATGGAGCTTCTCAGTCCACTATGTGCAGGATAAGGCCGAGCGTGACTTTGGTAATAAAACACGTGGAATAGATAACCTCCCGCAATGAAAGATACTATTCTGATTACACGAAATTTTTACGTCGAGTCGTTTTATGGAAATATTCAAAGAATCGGATCTTATATATAGCGTATCGAACCCCCGAAGAAGAAAGTAATTACTATTAATCATGAATAAGTAGAGCACGTGCAGGTGCACAACGGATCCCTCGTCTACCGGAAAAGAAATCTCTCCCTCTCGCGTCGAGTTTTACATTCGTAAAGGGCTACACCAGTGCGTGGAAATTGGTCCCATGCCCGCGTAGATATTCGAGAAAACGGACAAAAAGAAAAGCTAGAACTTTTTACGAAAGCGCAACAACCTCGATAGAGGTGAAAAATGATTTTCATTTTCTAAGAAATTGAAAAAGAGGGAATATATCAGCGAAGGTACGAATTTACGTGATGAATTTCCTTACTCGTCATTCCGATTATTGTTGAGGCCTCTCGTATATGTGAGCTTACACACTCACTTCGACGTTCGCATTATACACTCGCTATTTTTTTCCCCTCTGTTCCTTTCGTCCCACTGTTTCTTTTCAGTTTTTCCTCGTCTATCTCTTTTTTATTTCGTCAATTATGTTTCTTCGGCAAACAGAACTGACTTTCCCCACTTGCGGCCAAAGTTTAGTGTGCGAGAGAGTGCCTCCTCTTTTTCTTTATTCGCTTTCAATCGAGTTTTCTAGCTCTTCAATACATATTTTATTAAGAACCGAACCCCTTTCGCTACTCGGAGAAGAGCAAACGATTCCTTCCGTACCCTTTCTGATTGCTGGCTATCACTCGATGACAGTCGTTTCGAGGCTTAATCGAATAAGGGTGATTTGGTATCGCGTGTATGCTGTCGAGTGGTTTCGGAACGGAAAGCGGAACCGAGAGTACTGAAATTGATACAGTTTTCGCGGGAGCGTATCGGACACTCATTTTATTGGGACGAGTATTTTCGTATCTGATTGTAATTATTTAAAAACTCCCAACGTTGATGAAATTTTCAGAGTTTAGAAGCTGTTGACGTAGGTTGTAAAATTTCAAACGTCGAAGTAAAAGACAACCTGAATCGATTGTAATAATGCGCGGACGATAAAATCTTTTCAATGACTCAAATGACCCATTTTTTTTTAAGTTTCTCACTGAACGCGAGATTCTTTCGCAAACCTATAGATTCATTTTTTCCTTCGAAGTTTAAACGAAGAAAAATGAGAAGGCGTGATATAGGAAAAAGTTTATAATGAAAAATGAACAAATCTTCCAAATGAGTATTTCAGTGGGGTACGTTTCACAAAGTTACCAAAGTTCCTATTGAAATCTACTTTTATTACGTCATTTTTTTGACGATGACGTCGACAAAGATGACGTCACCAAAAATATGATGAGCCAGTTAATATTCTTGAAGCGTACACTCGAAATTCAAAATCACCAAGTATTGTTGAAAATTTCCTCTCATTCGATTCAGGAGTTGAGGGTGGTTCAAAACGATTCTTGATTGTTGGCAGACCACGTGCAGGTGATATCTTGCCAGCCGTTGATGTATGGTACGATGACAAAACTTTTAGTGTTGCCCTGAAATTGTTCTACCAGGTTTTTCCTTATTTGCTCGTTGATCATCCAATTTTATTTGCACTGCTGCCTTGCGAAACTGTAAAAGTTAAAGTACATATCAAGCAAGTTTCAAAGTCGTACAGAATTTGAGCGATGTATCCTCACATCCGACTTATTTTCTTGTTATTTTGAGTTCCCACTTATGAATTCATTCTTGGCTGCATTTCCAACTGCCAACATTGCAGGATGCTTGTTTCATCTGTCGCAAAGCATCCAACGCCATAGAGCAGATATGAGAACGAGGCAGTAAGAACATTTGGTGAAGATGATTTCAGCCCTGTGATTTATCAATAATTTTACTATTCTGGAATCATAAATTCGAATATCATTATTTGTTTAGGACGCCGGGTACGATGGGACGCCATTGCAAACTTTGCATTAAATTAAGAGTGCATAATTATTGATATCTTAGCCACCTGTATTATCTGTGCTAAGGTAATGCACCTAGTAGTGGCCACATTAGGCGGGTTTTTCTGGAAAATATTTTTTTTAATTTTTTTGATTGACATTCCAGGACTGTTGTGAAAATTAGTGAATGAAGGATAAAATTGCGCATAAGTTCCCACCATTGATTGAAGAAACTATGCAAAAATGATCTCCAAAAATTATTTCAAAGGTTAATCAAATTTTGGCCCAATAGTGGCCATCAGAAATATTAACATAAAATCCAATAGTGGTCACCCAATGGTGGACAGAGAAAAAATGCTACAACTTTAATAATTTAATATCTTATTTCAAATTAACGATTGGTACAGTCACATATAAGTGATTATTCAATGTGTATCATGGTTTTCTCAAGCATGAGCCAGTATTTAATGAATGACACCCGCTGACCACTAATGGGTAATGTGATACCAAAAATCCTATGGTGGCCACTCAATTTGCTAGGCAGTCGTCACTTTTCAAAACAAAAAAAATAAAATCCCACAAAATAATGATTTTGATGGTGGTGGCCACCACTGGGACGATAGAATATTCAAAATTTTTTTTTTTTTTTTTTTACGAGCAATGCAGCTGCACTAAGGGCTATTTGCTCGGCAGATAGTTCTGCGTTTACATAAACTTAGTATTTAATTAAGTAGAAAGGAAAAAAAGTTGAAAACAAAATACATGTAAAAGAATTGAGATGAAATAAAAATATAAGAGAAAACAAAAATATATATATTTTTTTTTTGGCGTCACCGTTCGGAGTTAAACGTGGTTGTAAAAGTCAGTAGATCGTAAGTAAGTTAGAGTTGAGTCAATTGTTTCGGAGTTGTTATTGAGAGTTTGTTGTATATTAATAGAAATGTTGAGGGCAGATCGGAGAGGTTGTAAAGTCGGGCAAGAGAAAAAGTGTTCAACTGTTAAATTGTCTTCGAGACAGTGCGGACATGATGGTGGGCCAAGGTTTGCTAGAAGGTGAGTATGAGTAAGACAAATGTATCCTATTCTCAGTCGAGCTAAGATGACTTCCTCTTGTCTAGAATGTCTGTGGGACGAGGACCAAGAAGAGGGATTGGTTTTAATTTTTCTCAATTTGTTGTCAGTTAAATTTTTCCAAGAGGAAAGCCAAGGTTGGGAAATTAAGGAAGCGTAATATACTTTTAGGTCTCTTCGTTATTTTAGGAAGAGATGTTGCTTGTTTGGCTGCTTTATCTACTGAGTCGTTAGGTGGAAAGTCAACGTGTCCAGGAATCCAAGCCAGAGTGATATGAGAGTTTATTAATTTCGTAGTGTGGAGAGCCAAAAATATACGTTGAATTATGGGGTTAGTTGAGAAAGGATCCGCAATGGCTTGTAGAGACGAGAGGGAGTAAGTCAGAAGAAGGTATTTTTGTTCCGGTAGTAGTTGCGCAATTTGTGATATATAAGCAAGGATACCGTTTAATTCAACTATGTATACCGACGCTGGATTTCGTATGCAGTATGCCTCCATTTCGCCACCAATGGAGTTCTATGGCGATATTTTGAGCCGTCTGTGAAACAAAGGGTATAACCTGCGAATTCGTCGATAAGTTTTGCTATATGTTTTTGATATTGCTGACTTTAGGAACTTCCGTAAAGTCTAGTCTGATATCAGGAATATTGTACAATACGAAACAATAAATATTTCTTAAAGCCTTTCCCTGAATTTGACCTGGCCTAGAAACAAAACCTACGGATTCTTCAACGGAGTTAAACGAGGGATGACAGGGAACCTATTTTATAGGACACGTGCGATCTGAAAAATATTGACGTACCAGATCTATAAAGTCATCAATTGTGACGTCACAGGCCCGGACTTTGGAGCTATCTATAATAGGAGGCGGGCTTTAAAAAAAAAACTGATCATCACGTCATCAGATTGCGACGTCACAGATCCGGACTTTGGAGCTATATATGATAGAAAGGGGACTTAAAAACAGAGACAGCTTCCTTATTGATGTTAAACGAGGAACGCAGGGAACTTGTTCTACCGTTCTATGGATTAAAAAATAATACATGATATGACCCGCATTGGGATAGCTCCTTCAAAACTAGATATATGCAATGCTTCATACGGCAATTGGCCGAGCATCTCCCATGAACCAGATGTGTAATGCTCCAAACACCATGAGTTCCCCTCCTATCACATACAGCTCGAGAGTGTAAATTTTATATATATGGCTCGAAAGTCGAAATTTTTTCAAGTCCAACCTTTGAGCTATATATGATAAGGGGGGGGGGGGATGATGTTAGACTTGAAATATTTTCATTTTAGCCGGACATCATACGGCGCACGGCAAATTTTTCGGTATAACCTCCCGTAGAACAGGTTCCCTGTTAGAATTTCGACTTTGGTACGACCTTAAGGTTGCCTGCCGGCCAGACGGCGGGCATTGCCCCTGACAAAACAGGTTCCCTGTTAAAATCCTTATAATCCAACTTGGACAAATTCCTATAATTTCTAGCCTAGTCAAATTTTTCTATGCAATCGAACCTAATTTAGCTTGATGACGTCATTGGAATCGGACGCGGATATCTTTTTGAAGATACTCCCCTTCTATGCAACATAATCTAACCTAACTTGTCATCAATGGTCGAAAATATCCCGAGTTCTTGGACTTTTATCCGACAATGATGACGTCACAAAAGTCAATAGCCGAAAATATTCTGAGTCCCTCTTCCCGAATGTGGGCCATACAATTTTTCTAAGTCCCAATTTCATAAATATAGTAGCGTGTCTCAATAATCAGAAAAATATTTCAAGTCTCGGGAAATTTAAATTCAAATTTCTCCGAAACTGATTGATGTCATGAGTGCTACGAGCTCTGTGACACGAAATTTCGTGAGATCTCACGAGATTTTGACCACTCTCATGAATGTTTCACGATCCCACGAATTTTCATTAAAATCTCACGAATTATCCGTTCCCCAGCCGTTTAATCTGTTCCGGAGCCGCTTAGCCCAATTTAGAACGGGTTCATTCGGCTCCGGAGCCGGTTTTTTTCACGTACGAAAACTTACAAATTTTCAACAGTGCGATCCAACGAAAGTTTGCGACCCCGACGTGGCAACACTGCTGTGACGTCATAGTAAATCAATCTATAGACGGCTAGGGTGCCGATAGGTCAGGAGAAACCCAATCCCAAAGTTACGAAATTTCGATAGCCAATCAAGACAACAAACCAGTTTAAACCTCCTTGTGACTTCATCATGATCCATTGAATCTGCTTGTAACGTCATCAACACTTGTGACGCCATTCACTTGAATTTGCCTGTGACGTCATCACCATCTATGACGTCATTAATTCGTGAAGTCGCCAACATTCCTCTCCTTTTTCTCTTTCGGACTATCAGATTTCTGAATGAAGTTTCGTGTATACTGCATGCTAGGCCTAGTATGACCTGGTACAGGGGACAACTCGGCCTCGCAGATTCACATTCGAGGCTGGTCAAGACATTAAACAAGTCAATTCATATTCCCCTCTTTAGAAGAGAGTTTCTAGAAGTCACGAATCCTTTTCCGTCTGCTTAGAACAATTTACAAGAAATCACGAAGGTTAAAATTCTGATCTGACTAATTTACTCTTGTTTATGGAGAAGTACATGAACGTATGTTTTTATCGGAGTACTGATTTCCGATCTGAATTTCAAAATGAAAAATTCAACCTCTTCCCCTCCTTTACCTCCCACACAACGACGACGACGATGTCGAGTCGATATGAGGTCAGATCTGTTGACTTGACCTTGAATGATCATGTCACGTTAACTTGTTGACAATTTTGAGTCAACCTTATCAAATGTGGGCATCAACACGTCAAATTATTGTCCATGTTTCTTTTTTCTAAGAATGTAGGCTGATCGACTCTGAATCTATTTCAAATTGATGTCAGAGCATGTTTTTGAGACTATAAAAAAGATTTCTCAGACAAATGGTGGCTCGTTCACTAATTATTATAATCATTGTTAGGTCCTTGAATAAAACAATTTTATGTTCAGTGACTTCTACACAATAGAAGTGAATAAGTGGAAAGTTGGGAAGTTGAAATATGCCCGGAGGCACTCATTAACCTCGAAGGGCGCATTTTGTTTGGAAATTTTGACACAGGTCACTTTGAAGAAATTAATTTCTTTCATTAAACTTGTTTAGCCATACCGTGATCCACTTCATTTTAAGGGCCTTGTGGAAATCATTAATTTGCACCGAGACTTGTCGTTTTAAGATTTTTGTGAAGATGCAGGGACGAAAAATTTTAATATGAAATCCAATGCCACACCAAAAAAGACGATATTTTTGTACATTTTATTACTCTTGATTCTTCCAGGTTCTCAACGAGCAGGATCGATTCTGTACATATACAATATAACTTGAGTAGGTACAGACAAGCACAATAATTTATTTCAACTTTTCTTAAGCAAAATATGAAATCACTGCTATCATTACAATATTTCTGGCCGCATAAACCACACGCTTATCAATCGAAGTGAAGACTGAAAAAGAAATGAGACCGCAGAGGGGGAAAAACTATTCACTAACCGATGTCCTTTTCTTCAATCATAAATGACTATACACCGTTCTCCGTTAAAAACATACTTCACTTCGAATTATTTATGTGTTATCGATTTTCGCCCGACAGTTTCATTTCGATGCTTTAATTTTTCACGTCGAGTTCGCATTCCGCATACATCAGAAACAACGGTTATTCTCAGGTATCGCCTGTTTGTTCTCCTCTTCGCGCGAGCTACTTTCCGTCCCCGATATTCCACCTTCCACGAAAACGCCAGCCAAGCAGATTACGCAATCAACTATACAGTATTTTTTCCTTCTCGATATTTCACATTTTGTTTCGCGTTCTTTCTTTTTCTCCTTCCAACTTCGTTAATTTGTGAGCGCGGTCGCAATTAACCAACCCTCGCACTGCATCCCTGATGTAACAAAAAAATAATAAAATCCGTTTTCAACAGTCGTAACTGCGGCTAAGCTTCGAGCTCTGATTGTGAAAAATGATAAAACACCGGGTTATCATGAGGGTTTTTAGGGTTTCCGATTACGTATACTACCCCATAAGCGACTTGGCGTGACTGGACGATGTACTGCGCAGCACACGATGAATAAGCCATAAGAGGTTGTTCGCTCCTGAGCCTTTCGTCATTAATTATTCAAAAAGAACATAGATCTGTTTACTGGTCCACGTCATTCGACCTACGTCCCTTACGCTCCGTATCGATTGCTTACCGTCAGTTCGCACCGTTGCGTATTGCGTAAAAATTTGGCTGCGAAAGCACTCGGTAAAATTGTTATCCACCGGCGCGCGTATGTGCTTTTACATTATTGCTGTAAGTTACACATTTTTACACGAATTTACCTAACCTGAAAATGTTTGACAGTTTCATGAATGACGGGTGTCGATAAGAGGTGCTGCGTATGTGAGCGCGGCAAGGATTGCCAATAAATGGGCGCACACCTCGTACAGGTGTTCGATTTAATAAAGTCGGTTCTGTTTGTCTTCGAAGGGTTTGAAAGTTTGCTTGTTAACGCAGGAGTCGCGAATGGAAGGATGGAACAAATTAGCGAAGGTGTTGTTGCGACTTTTTGCCGAATATTGCTGCAGTGAAAATGGAGCTACTAAAAAAAAAAATACGCCTAATACTTCTCTCTGACCCTCTGGCACTAGAGAACTGCTGATGTTTGTTCAGCATTTAAAGCTTGCGTGAGTGCTAGAGGCGAACACGAAGCGGGGGAAAAAAAAGGACAATACGATAGATATAACTCCTGATATCATCATGTCAATCTAAAACAACGTCATTAGGGTTGTTCGTCATATTTTTTCCATCGATGTATATATTTTTTAATGTAGATCGCTCGTACGCATTATCCTTGATACGACAATGTTTCTGATGTTAACAGATTTTATTCATCGATAGGTGTGACTGTGTGATAGAAACTGACAACCAATAACTGTTTTAAAAGTATCGTGACAATTAGAATGTGGTCGACGTTTTCCCTTGATTGAATTCATGTACATTGCATAGTAGGGTAATCACAAATTTCATAAAAGTATTTACGGCTCTCCTGACAGAAAAAGTATCGGATAAAAATATCCCCCATTTGACTTTTCTCAATATTTGTGAGCTAAGGGGCAGGTCGTCTCTAGGTCGTTGTCGGTCTGAAGTTAAATTGACCCTTAATTGATACGCTATGATCGTCGTCGAAATCGAGTCTCATAAATGAACTATCTAATATGAAAGGGATTCAAAATCATTACCACATTGGTCGAGCACGAGCAAGAGCCCCATTGTATAACGCATTCTATCTGCCAGTCGAAAACGAATGCTACAATTTCATTAATAAGCACGGAGTGGAAGGAAGAGTTCACTGTAGGTACATTGAGTGATGAGTCAAAATGGAGTCGACGTGCGTTAATTCAAAATTTTAATTAAGGATTTTGATTTATATTTGAGGTCGATCATTTTCAAAACACTTGTTATTGATATTAATGAAACTAAATTGATCGGATTGGACGTTTGGTAGGCTGTGTCGATTTATGACTCTAAACAATTAATTTCTAGAGAAGGAAACAGTGGATATACTCTCTTCGATACAACTACGTTGCCAATTCTGATCTGAAACTACCCCTACCGGTTCTGATCTCAATCCAAGATAACAATTGTTATCCGCCCTCAATGCGAGAAATCATTGTTTTTCGACATTTTCAATATCTTTACCGGCACTCCATCCCACTGTCGGAAATCCGTAAGGCGAAGTTGCCCCCCGTTGATGGACTTGAAATCTTGAACCCTCGATCCAACGAACGGCGAGGTCGAGTTCGAGGTTCTCAGTCTTCAGTCTTAGCATACAGTATTATTAGGCTACACTAGCTTTAAACTAGGCTTGAACAAGGCTTAAGATAGAGCCTTAATTGGATTATACTAATACTAGCGTATACTAAGCCTAAACTAGGCTTAGCATATAATATACTAGATTATACTAGGCTCCCTCCCCCTTTTGATAGACTTATCTTTGATTTGATTCAGAAGTCTGCGGGTTTGAGTTCGTTTCTCATGCCTAGCATACAGTATATTAGGCTGTACTACCTTTAAACTAGGCCTAGCTTAGGCTTGAACTAGGCTTAGCCTACAGTGTTTTAAGTTGTACTATGTCAAAAGAGAAGCATGTAGACGACGTCACAAATTGAAGAAGTAGCTTCAAACTAGTTGGTTTCTTTACTATGCCTTTATCCGGTATCGAAATTATGGTAGCTGGATTGAGCAACTATAAAGAGACAAAAAAAAAAAAATGATTTTTATTTATTTGGGCCCGCCACAACAATTTTTATTTATTGTATGTTTCAGTTTTGTTTTAATTTGCCGAAATGGGTTAGGAACGGTTCTATGTGAGTTGATAAAAAAATTTCTGTGAATTTTCCACAACTGATAAACTTTTCACATTTATAGAATAAACAGTCTACTGTTATCGCGGAGAAGGACAAACTTGATTCTTTTCATCGTCCTCAAATCTGATATCTGTAAGGTTGACAAAGCAAAGATAGAATAGCTAATGACACTTTGTCGGGGAAAACGTTGCCGCTATTGTGAAAATCCTCCTCAAATTCTTTCCCTTTGACTCGTCAAATGTTTTGAGATTTTCATAAACGTGGATGAGGGATTAGGCTGAAATTTTCTACTGGTTTTGTATTACTGTGATTCAAACGTTCGGATTGCGCAGTCGATGTGAAGTTCTCACGAGCTATTGTGAAAAACATAAAGGACTTATCAGTGACGTTACTTCTTTAGGTTTAGGTAAAATAGTGCTTTGAATTTTCCTACACAATCTATTCAAACGTCAAAACATTTGATTGATTATTATTACTTACATGGTAAAGAATTTCTTGGCTGGTATTGCGTAAATTGAGCGAAATTTAAGCCGGTCACATGTATTGAGCAATTCATTATACATAAATGACGCGTAAAATTTATGTCTAATAGGCTTGTTTGCATCTTGTAACAGATTGTTGAAGTATTTTTCTGAACCTTTTTATTTTGTCCTGATTTAGCGTGAAAAGAAAAAACGTAAAAAATTACGAAAAAAATTTTTGCGTCACTTTTTTTTCTTTCAATTCCTTTCTCATTCTTTTATGATCTAGGTAAAGGAGAAGAAAAAAATTAATTTTGTCCGTATGTTTTAGGTACCAGTTTCGATGCTTCATTGAAATACTCGAAGAAGCAACTTCCAATTCGCTGATCTCACGTCGAACAATGTTAGATTTTAAAAAACAAACAAATAGAATGAACAATCCACCACCGATTGACGTAGATCTGACCAGCCTCAACTGGCTACAGAATTTAAATATTATGAGCGTACCGTCTTTACCAACGCCACCCAATTCTCCGCGAAATGCAAATCCACAACCACCGCATCAAAATAAATCGATAAAGAAAACCCTGCCGATGCTCAGATTTCAACTTTGTAAGTTCAATTTTGATAGCAGTACGTTGTATCAATATTTAAGTAAACATAACCATACTAAAGTTATTTTGCAAACTCGACCTAGTTTCGCCATGAGAGTTTTTCGACAAGCTTTTTCTTTCCAGTAGTATCAAATTAATTTTCAACTCTTTTGCATGATTTATTAGAGGTTTGAAGAGTTGTAAAGAAGATGATTTTTAAAAATCAACCTACTTACCCCTCCCCTCTCCATTATTAACCAAATTTTGACAATTACTTAGTTACATTTTTCCATCAGAATTTTGAGATGACAGGTATGGCTTTTCAAATAAAAAAATTCTAATTTACAGGAAACAAAAAAATATATTATTTCTTTCTTACAGCTCATTCATCCCTAAGTATTTGCATACCATTAAAAAAAAGCTTTCTACTTTTGATATTATCATTATGTTGCATTTTTAGGAACTATTGAAAACAATTACCTACCTGAATTACTTTATTTTAGATAAACATGGATTTCATCATTATAAATGTTGAAAAAGTAAAAGCTAGACATGTGTTGGACAGTTCTGTGATCTGTCGTTCCTCGCTTTACTCGTATCTTACCTCTGGCTGTTTTATTTCATTATTATTAGCTTGGAATCTGATCTCTTTCAAAAAAATATGATCTCACTATAGCTCTCAAATTATTTTACTTTTTGAGAGGAAATTATCAAATACCTAAGGAAGAGTCTTTAGGTATTCATTTTCAGATCACAGAGGAAGAACAAATGTATTTAAGGATGTTCACAAACGATAATTACAAAAATTGTGAACATGGTGGGAAAAATCAGTGGTCTAGATTCCTATTTATGTCTTCTACTTGTATTAAAAAATTTCTTCCAAAATCCTCTCATTTGCTTTCATATTTACCTACTTCAAATTGCAGCGCCTTCAGCAGCTGAAGAATATAAAATAAACGGCGACAAGAAACCTCCTTTCTCTTACTCGACGTTAATATGCATGGCGATGCGAGCCAATAATAACAAAATGACACTGAACGCCATCTATACTTGGATTAAAGATAATTTCATGTTTTATCGTAACGCAGATCCTAGTTGGCAGGTTAGCTGAAAATTTAATAAACGGCGTCATGCCATGCTGCCTTTCACCACACTCGACAAGCACATGGTTTTGCAATTGATGACTAGAGAAATGAGCTGCAAGGTTTCAACTTCAGTCGAAGTTCAGCATACAAAAACTAGCGCACTTCTCCGTTTCTCTATTCTCAATTTTTTCAAATTAATATTTCGCACATGTATTTTCGTACGTACGAGCAACTGTTGCACTCTCGTAATATTTACTTATATTACACGTTACACAAACTACCTAACATTCACAGCAGATTTCGAACAAGTTAATTTATTTATTATTACGACGAACTTTCAACATTAACCAATTCATAGAGTTCAAAGTTGCACCTTCGACGATCTATTCTAAATGTATCATGTCACGCAATAATAATTAGGTTTTACTCTACAAATCTACAAAAGCTTCCATAAAATATTGTGAATTGAGGATTGGAATAAACGAACGATGCTGTTGAATTACCTATTGAAAAAATAGATGAACTCTTGGAAAATCATCCTCTTCATTTGAAATAGAATTCTCGACAGGTAGTTCTCATCTGTATTGTCAACAATGCTAGGCTATGTTTTTCGTAGGTAATGAGAATAAATTATTTTTCATTTATTTATTTATTTATTTATTTATTTAACGAGCCATATAGAGCAACTTAGAGGGTTATGGGCTCACGGGAAATATCGGTACTAAAAAGTCGACCATAAGATCTTTCAGTTTTCTCTTTTCTTTTCGAAATAGGTAGGCTATTTTGACTCATGTACTTATCGATATCAATATTTTTAAATTTGTGTAGGAAAGTTTTTTTTTTTTTTTTTTCTCAATACTCGTATGTATTTTGTAAATTAAATGGGTTTTACTTTTGATTCCTGATATATCCAACAATTAATTTCGATATTTTTTCATTTGTAATTAAGTATAGGACCCACGTATAAAATTAGAACACCTGATACTGCTCAATTTCACACGTCCACGATATTGTTATAGCAATGTTCGGTGGCCATCCAACTTGTCATATCTGTTTGAACTAGAGGCTTAGGTAATAATTATTTGTTGCGGCTTCTTAAATTTCTAGTCATACAGATTTGATAGAGAAAGATCTCTCATCGTTTGCAGCAATTTGCGTGAACGCAGAAATAAATACTCGAGGGAATCCCTCAGAGAAGAATGTTCCACACAAAGCCATAGATTTCGCTTAGCTTGTTTTTATATTGCTATCATACCTATATTGCAATATGACTGGAGGCGTAGGACACCATTTTTTTTTTCTTCTGTATCTCTTCTTTCATTCAACTTTCTTTAGGACTAAGTGTGTTATTCTTCTTCTAAATTTCTAGCTAGATAATAAATAGGTACTTACTCAATGTACATATAGGTAGGTATGTACGTACATATTATACTAGTTGTTATTGCTTTCTGGTTCACAAAACACTAAAAAGAACATTACTTTGTGTTTCTTTTCTACAATTACACAGCACCTACATTCTGATATCGTAATTTGGTATTCACCACATTTCTTGAGGTATTAATTAGAATGTTTCATTTCAGAATTCTATTCGGCATAATTTATCTTTGAACAAATGTTTCGTTAAAGTACCTCGATCAAAAGATGAACCTGGCAAAGGAGGGTTCTGGAAGTTAGATTTGGATAGGTTAGATGACAGCCAGAGAACAAGAAGGCGTATAGGTAAGTATTTCAATACAAAACAAACGTAGACAGCAAAAATATTTCTGTGAAAAGGTCTATAATATGGGGAAACGAAGAAAAATGAAAAGAATCAAATTTGTCGACCGTCAAATTTTCTACAAATCAACTTCCCTCATAAAAATTGATATTCCATCCAGAGGCGCTACCCATCCAGATCGAATAACGGATTCAAGGGAATCTTCCGCTTGTCATCCGCACCCTCCGCACCGGCCATCAATTTTCTCGTTTTTGTGGTGCGCGATACTAGCGCTGTTCGGCCCCAGATCCACCTCAAAAGTCAAAATCACGGTATCAAAATCGACCTGACCGGTTATCTGCGAGGAGCGCTAACAGTCGGATTGATAATCGAGAATTCGCCAGAGATGGAAAGCAATTCAATAACGCTATCGCTTTTCGATTTCGCTTCTGACTTTCGGAAATAAAGCTACCGCTTTTTGCTTTTTGCTTTTTTGACTTTTGTTTCGCTTTTCGCTTCCAAAAAAGGTATCGCTGGAAGCGAAAAGCGAAAGCAAAAAGCGAAACGAATGTCAAAACAGCTTTTCATTTTTGCGTTCCTATTTTTTATCTATTTATTATTTTTTTTTTTGCTTGTTTGTTTCTGAAAATTGTGAAAAAGTGAAAAGCGGAACAAAAGTCAAAAAAGCAAAAAGCGGTAGCTTTATTTCCGAAGTTCAGAAGCGAAATCGAAAAGCGATAGCGTTATTGAATCGCTTTCCACCTCTGAGAATTCGTGACCCCCGAGACTTATCAAGCGACCAGGGTTTGAGTAGACAGTGGAATCATGGCAAACTTGATAGTATTTTGAGGTTATCTCGTAAACAAACGTGATTAACTTGAATGCAAAGAGAATAAAGTTTGTAAAACTAGGTACTCAATTTCCATTTATGTTATCACTTTGTTTTCTCCTTCAAAAAAGTTTGAAATACCATATTGCTCTGTCAGCTCCTTTTTAGGTTCGTGCTTGCTCTACGAGTCACAAACCAGTTGCAATCGCTTTTTCTTATTTTTCTTCGTCACCCGTAGTTCAGTGGGCAGTCGCATATAGTGCTGAATGTAACAATGCGAACGAGTGTGCTCGCCTTATTAAGGTACCGAACAATGACGTTGCCAGCACTGACTGGTCCGAACGACAACGTGTCCTTCTCTTCAAAATGTTTACCTTTCTCATTCTGTTTCCTCATCCCTTAGTCTGCTCTCTTCAACAACTCTGATACAAATATCTGAAGTTCTTTTCTCAAGCTATTTCCTTTTTCCTTGACTATCCCGTGTAATTCGTGTTAAAAGGAAGTGTCATTCAGTTGTCGCTTTGGTGTTTCCTTGACAGAAATTTCTACTTTTTAACATGTGTGGTCTTATAAGTTGCAAATGGCAAAATAGAATTTGACACTTGTCAAAGTTTTTTCCCATCGGGTATGACTCTCATGGTCCACAATTTTGATGTTATACCTCGAGTATTTGCTTTTCATTATCTTTCATTCCCTTCTAATCGCTATTTTATAATTACGTTCATTTTAGGTCACCATAACGTGAGCAATAAACGAATCCGAAGTCGACGTAAGACTGTCGCGGCTGAACCGACTCGATCACCATTAATTGAAGAAATATATCAGCCTCCAGAACTCACCGCTTTCGTGGATGGCGCACAAATCGAGATAATCGACGATAAAAACTTCAACATAATAGCGGATCTCCCGATCTTGGAGGCGGATACGAATTCCTTATGCTCTGACTTGTCTTCTCCCCTGAATAACGCAACTCTGTCTCAAATAAGCATACCATTGCCAGAAGATGATATCTCCAACTATATATTATCTAATATAGGTTGGGACGACAGTCAATTCGATATTCTTGATTCCTTGCTCGAATCATTTTAAACGGTATTGATGGAAAAAGAGAACCGTAAAAATAGAAAAAGGAATCTATTAAGTACTTGAGCTTGGTAATATATGGATTACGGTATCTTACTTCTGCTCATGCTAGTCGGTGTTACCAAAAAGAGGCCATGAACAAGAAACGAGCTTTTATAAAGAAGATAGGTATTAATTTACTGGATTAAAATGCATAATTATATTATGTTTAAGTATTGCTTTATCAATCGGAATCGTATTGCCAGTCGTAAATAATCGAAATTTAAGAATTGAACGAGCTTAATTTTAGGTGCCTTTAAATTTTATTCATATTATTATTATTACTCGTATTATTACAAACGAGTGAATTTTTTATTTTTAGTTTTCGTATATTCCCCATTTATATAATTTAATTAAGTTGAAATTTCTTATCATTATCATAAGTGAATGATTCTCCCTCTCCCCTTCCTCGGAATATAAGTCGACTACAAGAAATAAGTCAAACGGATATATCTATACATTGTAGAAAGAAGTTCAACTTGATCATTCGACGCATTGTATCCGTCGATGCCTACATAATTTTTGGTATCTATTCATAATTTAAGAAGTTTCGTTGGACTTATGGTAATTATGTTCCTTTAAATTTATTGAGGGAATTTCTAGTCAATTGTCTAAAAGTAGAAATACCAAGATCAGAGAAAAATGTCTTCTTACGACATGAAAAAAGTTCGTTTTCGATAATTTTTACTCTTATAAGATTTTACTTTTACTGTGAAACTTTTGACCACGATTCTTTCTCTTATTCGTGACTAGCAGACGAGTCATGTGCTTCATTTCAAAGCTCCAAATTCAGGCTTGAATTTTATTTTACTTTTACGACCTATTTATTCGTTGACTTTTTTTCTCTCTCTCTTTCAATTGACTAATTGTATCAATAAGTCATGTGAGTTATTGCACCGATAAAGTCGAAAAACACTAGTCCTTAGGCTTATATTAATTTTCTTATAATAACAATAATTATTATCGATTATAGAAAACATAGATGCATTTCTCGATTTTTGAATGCAATTAAAAATATTACGGCATGTCCTTTTCGAGCCTTTCTCGGTACTCGTGAAACCATTAGGTAGTATTTTTGGGGTAAATGACAGGTCGTAGAATATTACGCTCTCCCGTCCTCCCGATATGTCTTCCGGTAAAGCTCTGGTTTATAGTTTCAATTCAAAAATATTATTTTATGCATTTGAACTACGTCTGTAACTTTTACATATATTTTACGAAAATTTACAATATTTTCATTTTTAGTTCAAGTTTTTACGGACTGTCTTTGTAATATCTCGAATCAAAACACAAAAACTATTGTATTTTCTAATTCCTCAATGAAAATGAGTAATAGGAGGATGGGAAGCTATACGATATGTCATCAAATTCTTTTACTTTTTAATTCGATGGAACAAAAGAATTATTTACATATTACCTATTTTACTTTATTATGTGTACCTCTAATTATAATTATTAGTATTATTGTTTCTTTGATTAATATTCCTGAAGGTGGTTAGGAAATGTTGTTAGATTGATTACTGGACACGAGCGAATAAATTAAACAGGATTATACTTAAGATGCATACGAGAGATAGTGTCCTCGATATTACGAGACATATTCACAAGGATTAAATTGATGGAAAAAATGCAAAGGGCCTTTACATTTTTTTCATCGATTTAATCCCTGTTAAGATGCATAAACGGATAAAAGCAAAATTGAAATAAACGCATATTTTCAACGGGTACCAAGATAATACCGTACATAGCAATATTCGAGTCGTCTGAAATTTTTTACAATTAATTAATATTGACGACTTAAAAATGTAGTAGCGGGTAGTTCTTGAAAAGACAAAATTTTTTCAACTCGGATCCATTCATCCAAATACATAAACGAGGGTTTTTTCCTTTTTTAAATTTTTTTTTCTCCATGACTGAGGCATGATTGCTCAATATCATCATTTCAAAAAAAAAAAAAAAAAAATTGGATGAAAAGGAATCAATTTACATTTTTTTTTATATTTTCGGAAACCGAAAATACCCGCTGTATAGAGTTCGTGTAGTTTTTTTTTTCAATCATAAAAAAAAATTGGGTACTTATTTTTGTTTTTACGTTTATGAAATAATTTTTTTCTTTTTGTAAGAGGTAAACTATAGGCTAGAAATATTTGTTGTATCAAGGTTGTTAAAAGGGAAAAAAATCAAATATGAAGACAATTATTGTCTATTCATTTGATGTGCTTTCCCTGAATGTTATTAGATATTAATGTTCCTGAAGATACTTTCCAAGACAGGCTCGGATTTACAGAAACTTATCACATCATTTCTATATTTTTGTGATCATCGTTAGGAACAGAATTCGTTTAAAAATAAGACATTCTTGTAGTCTAGTGAAAAGGAATTCTGCAACTTGAAAGTTTATTAGGTTTTGTCCAACAAATAGGTGCTGTCTATTACGTAGTAGCCAACGTACAGTCGACGTAATTGTGAAAAATAGAATCCTATAAATTCTTCCACTTGCACAGCGAATGGTATTCTAAGAATAAACGATGCTGCTCCAAAAATGTTGAAAAGCACATTGGATTTTCTAAGTATGCAGTAAATTCGAGCTTGTTGCAAGGAAAGCAAAAAACGGTGATAAATGTTGTTACATACAACAGGCACAACGTATCCGTCCATTTATTATTTGTACTTTTTGTGAACTTTATTTGGAAGTGAACCTAAAGTGTATCTATAATCGTATTTATATTGTAGTATTGAGTGCCTACATATTCGTAACAGTATTTCAAATGTACAGTATTTAATACCATACGTGAAGAGAAAACGATATTTAAAGCAATATAGAAAAGCAATTATAAATGAAGTACGTGTACATGTGTATAAACGCGAAAATTACTCTATTTCGTTACCCAAACTTTTGAAAGGTAGTTCACCACTCTGCTATATTTATATAGGCCTAATCATCGTTCGATAAGATGCGTATTTGTATTCAAAAATGAGATATCAAAGTCTCATAATTTGATAAGATATTGTCTTCGCGTTAGAAGAATTTACCCTCTAATTTCCTATTAATTGGCTTCCGCAATTATCGTAAAAGTTCAGTCTTCTGCATTTAGATAGGCCTGATCGCCGTTTGATAAATGGCGTATTTTATTCAAAAATAAGATATCAAAGTCTCGATACTCGATAAGATTTGTTTGAAACTGTCGTCATACGTTAAAAGAATTTTCCCTTCAATTTCCCACAAATCGACTTCCGCAAATACCTATCTCATCATCCGACAACGTCTGTATTCCGATATGTAGATAAATTTCTATAATCAGAACTAGACCAAGGTACGATGTATTATCTCTATATTGACGATTTATTAGAAAATATTGTGAACGTTTTCTTCGAGTAATCGTCGAGTTGCTCTCTTGAACGTGGAAGTTGTAGTTGTTCGTTTGTACTTGCAGCATCGTAATAATTGTGAATAATTTCGTCGAGGGAAGTGGTGGATGTTTTTTTTTTTTTAATCTTGTGTTGGCGAAGAAATTCTCTGGAAAGCAGGTATGCGTCGAATTATTTAGTACCTAATACCTATTCAATATTTTCGGAAATTTGATCGGCAATGGATAGGTTTGATGTATCTGTGGAGAATGACTAACTAACTACGCATGCCACATTTCATTCGCTTATCTTCCATCGTTTCTCTAGTGAAAAATATTTCTCCATCGAGTGATGTAATTTACCTACTACTTAGATTTGGCTTTCCGAGTTTGAAACAAATTTCGGTAAGGGTAGGAATACCATTAGAAGTAGGTATACCTACTTTTCGAGACGTATCTCTAGGCAAACCTGATGGATAATTGATACCTACCAAACCGTACCTAGATTTTATTTTAAGTTGCAAGAATAATGCGCTTGAATCAACCACATTTTTCCTTCTTTCGTCTTATTTACTCAAATATTAGAATATGCGGTAATCTTTGCGAAAAATAATGTTTCTCAAGTATTTAATCGAGGTAGACTCGACGTGGGTCCATAGATACGAAATTGAATCACATCGGAACCTTATTCTCTCCTTGATGAAGTACCTAACTTGCTATCGCTTCGCTCGACTTCTTTTGTTAATCAACATAATTATTATATTGTACTCTACTAATCAAGAATGTATCTTCTTATCAAATGATGAAGGAAGATTAAAAAAGTACTTTTCGTTACTTTCAATGAAGCTCATTATCCTCTATCTCTATATAGGTAACATGTACGGCATATAAAATATTGTTCAATTACAAACATGTACTTGTAAGTCGCACTCTACATTTCAGAGAAGATTCAGACAAAATTTCCTTTGTAAAATGCTGAAAGAAGAAAAAAAAAAGTAAATATAATATTGGACTCTATCGTCAGAGAGAAGTAGGTATGATAGGCTACGTATATTGTTTTTCTCATCACTGGGATTGCGTTCGTTGCATTGCATTCTTTCAAGACGACGTCGTGCTCTGAGCCGTTATGATACATTTTTCAAATCATCTAAGGACGAATGACGTAGGTACCGTAGGTATTTATCTTCGCATATAACAGTTATACGTCGCATCCTCAGAGCTCGATTTCCAACAAAATAATTATGGAAAAAGTAATTTATTCGCAAAAATAGATCAGTTCAATCATACAAGTCGATTGGATCCGATGGCTAATTACCACGCAATTCTTGTTTGCTATTCACCCACCAAAGGTTTTATGTTTTCTGTTTTAATATTGTTTACTTGCTAGATTTCTCTCTCGCTCGCTTTGTCCTCTTTAATCGAAGTATGTCATCATGCGTCATTTGTTTGCGCTTAGAATCAATCATTATTCATTCCTATTTTTTTCTTTTCCCCTCATCTCATTCTTACTTCTCGACACTTAAACGTACGTTACATCATGGAAAGTTACCTTCAGAATAAATAAATTGAAAAAAATATTCATAGAATTCCTAAAAAGGGAAAAAAAGGGATCTTCGCAACTCAAATAGAGAATTCTATCAAATCGAAATACTAGGTCAGGAATTTTGTCTCTCTCGAAACCACAGTTCACTCCCTTACATACAGCCCAATAGTCGAAATTCATCCAAGTCCCGTCGAAAGTTGGATTTTTACCTCGTTTTAAAGCCTCGAGGCCTCGCCTCCTTGGAAATACAATTCTTGCAAGAAATTTCTAAGTCCTTATATCCCCTCATGTTCACTACTTGAAGACCTAGGCTCTTTCTCTTAAGTATATACTAGTTTTATACTAGACTCATCTGAGCTTATACTAAGATTTTTCTTTTCAGATGTCGAGCTTTATACTAGCTTGCAATAAAGAGCTATTGTGAACTAGTATAGGCATCTTAGATAGAGCTAGTATGGGATCCTGCTAATAAGCACGAGTACTATTTTTCTGGGTCTACCCTGAAATAGGTCACATCATTACCACCTCTGGGAACTACAATTTTTCAAAAGGCCCAAAAAGTTCCGAGTTATACATTTTTATGAATTATATAGTGCATAATCGGAACCTTACAAATGCTTTCTATTAGTTTTTCTCGGTAGAAGTTTCTAGCACAATGTGTTGGGCACACCTCTAGTTCTGTTA
Source organism: Aspidiotus rigidus (assembly GCA_035079385.1). Lineage (NCBI taxonomy): Eukaryota > Metazoa > Arthropoda > Insecta > Hemiptera > Diaspididae > Aspidiotus > Aspidiotus rigidus. Next base: position 14,512,641 of record JAVHKY010000054.1, on the reverse strand, counting down.
CGAGTGTTGTTCTCATACCCTTTTACAAATAATTCCATCGAAAATTGGTATAGGCTAATCTGAATTGAATAGAAGAATTTATTTCCCTACTGTAAAGATAGTCCTTCTACCCTTTTACGGTGAATACGATCATGCAAAAATTAATAGGTATATGATCTGAATTGAATTGAAGAATTTATTTCCCTATAGGTACTGAAAAGATTGTCCTTCTCACGTTCTTCGTTTGCACTTTCATTAAGATCCCTATTTTCGAAATGGTAAGTATTGATTGTAGTAGACATACCACGTTCGGTAAACAACGACAGGTGAAAGGGAGCCTGTACAAAATGCTATGAATTGTATGATTTGCGGAGAATGTAAATAAAAAGGTACACGTGCGCAAATTTAGTGAATAAACAGCACCCTTAATGAAATTAACTGCAGCGACGGGAATATTTGTTACGGGAAATACCCTTACTCGTACTTTATGGGTGATGGGCCTTTGCGTTGGGAGAATCGGGTGAAAATTGACGGATAAGTGGAAAATTGAAACTTAAAACTCTTATATCGATGTGCTAATCAGACTGGAAACCATCCAATTTACATTTTGTAATACACACGATACTTCATTCCCATATGTAAAAAGTTAGGTAGAATGAGATATCGGAGTAAAAACTTTCGATGATACAATAGAGGATAGCAGATCTTTTTTATATTCTTTAAAAAGGTCTTTCTTTCTATGATGAGATTGATTGCCAAAATCCAATCCTAAGCCTAAAAATAAATTTTGAAAGTATGGTAGCAACATATCACACCTAACTCGTTATTTGATTGCAATTCTTCGAATCAACGCATAAAATAAGAGGAATCGCGTGCGCTGCTATTCTCTCGCAATTCTCAATTTGATTTTCTACTGCGAGACGAATGTGAGAAAAATATCTACGTTAGAAAAATGTTTCTTGTTTATTTTTTTGACGCGTGTAAACTGATCAACAATCATTTTCTCTAGATTGTGTATACAGTTATTTTATTTCAACCGTGCGTCTTTGGCTTCGTCTGAGAATTTCTTCCATTAAGGGGAGGTTGAATCATTTTTCGTATGTAGCCTACCATATTTTCTTTCACCTAGGGAATACTTCAATCAGCCGTCCATTGTATGTTCTCATCGACAATCTAGGCCTCCTTACTTCCTCAAATTGACGCACAGAGTTTGAAAAACTGAAAAAAGTACATAATTATGTGACCTGCGATAAGAAAAGGATGCTCATTACCCATTGGTACGAACACCATTTCTGTCTGATCGGATACGGCATCCGACCAGACAGAAATGGTGTCCCTGTCAGTGGGTGATGAGCAACCTTTATTTATCACAGGTCACATATACCACATCAGTTTCTGAGCGTTAGCATGCTCGTTTTCATTTCAAATTTGGGCTAATAGTACTTCAACAGCAGTCGCTTAGCTAGATTAAGGACGGGAGGGCCACAGTCGCAGTCTGGAGCCTCGAAGCGATAAATCGAACTTTTGGTGTAAGAAAAATTCCCCTCTTTTCAGTAGAGTAGGACATGTCCAGGCCTAAGACTTTTCCTGGTGGGCGTGGCCCATCCTGACCCTCCCTCCTTTGGCTACGCTCTTCTTCATCAAAACCACTTGCTCCTTTGTTGAGGCTTTTTTCAAAAATTGGTCTGAATAATAGCTTCAAATTGTTCCACATTAGCTCTTTAGAAAAATTATTCAAGATTATCAGTTACCTTCAGGCCTATAAATGTTACTATAACATGTCTTGTATATTCCATCAAAAATTCTTCATTTTCCTTTAAAACTCCTGAAGTTTTGACTTTTTTGAGTAACTTTCATGAAAGTCTGTGGTTCGATCTCTATCCCGGCATGCAAAGAGACTTGTAGCAAAAATTTTAACACAAAGGTTTATGTCGGATTGTCACAACATGTCAAAATGGAAAAAATCTTTGCATTTCGGGATAGGCATGACCGCGTTTCATTCCGTCATGTCAACGATGCTTTGAAACCCCCACAGAAACGTTGTTTTTCTGTTACTGCGAGTAATTACCCGCTAATGAAGGACATTGTTTTCTCTCTGAACCCTAAAACTCGAAATTTTACCGCACCACTCAGACAGTCATATAATATTCATTCCTTGAGATGCCGTGCGTCTCTAAAAAGTATTGTAAAGTGAAAAAACATCGACGTGGCATCATTGAAAATCATATCGCTGATGGTCGGAGTTCTCAGACTGTGTCTGAGATACTTACGGTATACGCTTGTTTTTAAAATATTTTCATTTCCTCATAACTCGTAATGTTTAGAATCGAGATCGATAGATTATACGGGTAAATGCACGTTAATGTACGTTGAATAAACTTCCTGAAAAAAATAATAAAGCACGATAAAGCAGAAAATAGTGTGCGTAAGTTGTAAGTACCTAACGGATTGACGTCTCAGCAGATTCTTAGGTTACCGATAACACACATTCTTCTCCGTACTATTGAGTATTATCAACATCGTAAAAGTTTTATTTAGACTATCTATTTATGATGGAAGTATTCGACGAAGCATTTCTGCCCGATAAGCTTTTTCCTCGTGATTTAGTAGCAAATCTGTGATAATTTTTCGTTTAATCGTACTATATTTTTCCCGTCGTTGAACTTTTAGTCACATTGCATTCCGTTCTTCGACCCTCGAAGTAGATCGAAGAATAAAATGAACAATTTTTATCGTATGATTATGTGACCTGATTGAATAGACTAGGTCAGGTTGCAAGTACAAAAAAAGCTCATGCAAAAGTATAATCGAAGACAAAATTTCAAATTATCAACTTTTAACTTTTCCGATAGGTAGTTCCATGATCTTTTTCAGGGGAAAATCTTTGAGATGCTCATATAAGGAAAAAATTTATAGAAACGAAGGTCCATCTTCTCGAAATTTTGAATTTTTGTTGGCAAAATAAATTGTACTCGATTTGTGGCGAATTGTGCTGCAAGAATTATGTTTTGTGCTTGGCCCCTTCCGAAGATATACGAAAAAGTCTCCAGGAGATCTGGTGCAATTGCAGCCCCCCTTTTTTGAAATTTGTAATTTTTTGGGGCAAAAGAATTGTACTCGATTTGTTGTGCTTCCTTCCCTCTTCCGGAATGGACGTAAGTTTGTCAAATAACATACCCCAAATTTTGCACTCTTGTCTCGCTGAATGAAATGTGCTCAATTAGTGTTGAAATGCGCAAATTTTAAGTTTTGCGCTTTCCTCTTTCTTTAAATATTCACAATCTTCGGTGGGGCTACTGTGAAAACAATATCCTCCCACTTACTTTTCCAAATTTTAACTGGGAACTCGTTTGTTCTACGGGGCTTGGAATATTTTCGACTAGCAAGCTAATATGTATGTGAAGAACTTGGAGAATTATTGACTTTCAATCTGGTAGAAACTGACCTAAGCTAATAAGCTAAGTGGAACTTGACGAAAGTGAACAAGAAATTTAGGGGACCTGTTCTATGGACAGAATTTGATTATGAACGCATTAAGATTGAAATTCAAAATTGGAGTCCCCTCCTATCATATGATAGCTTGGAAGCTTAAATTTTTTCAAGTCATCCAACCCTATGCCATATAAATTTACGGCCTGAATTTTTCTAGGTCAGACATACATTACAAAAAAACAAAACAAAAAATAAAAAACAGAAAAAAGAGAGAAGGAAGAGAAAAATAGAAATTCTTTCCCCAATACCAAATTATTTTCAGGTTAGCAAATTTCTGCATTTCTACCAGACAGCGGACAAAAAGTAATAATACTTTTTTAAAGAAAAATTATGGAACAGATTCCCAGATTCCCTCTTAGAATATTGACCTTCAAGTTGTATACAATAGAATGAGAATATGAAAGAATTCCAATTTTCAAGTTGTAGGAGGAAAAATTGGAAGAATTTTGACTTTGGTGATAGTCCCAAATTTTCAGTTCAATTATCAATCAAATTAAATTTGTCCCATAGGATAGGTTTCCTGGGTGCCTTGCCGAAACTTTGTCAGACAAGCCGTCTACGGCAAAATAAATTCTTCCTCCTCTCCACCAACATGAGGTTCAGCTTGTAAAATACCAGCAAGTCTTTGAATTTTGGATTTTCATCCGGCAAAATAAATATTGTAGGTACTCGATTTGTGCTGAATTATGCCGCGAATTCCACATTTTATTCCTCCTCCCCTCCTTTAGAATGGGGTTCCGTTTGTAAAGTGTTAGCCCCCTTTTTCGAAATTTGAATTTTTGTTCTTTTGGTTAAATGAATTGTGCTGCAAAAATTTTGTTTTGTGCTTGGCCCCTTCCGAAGATATACAAAAAAGTCTCAAGAGGGAGCTGGTGCAATGGTAGCCCGCAAATTTTATGTTTTGTGCTTCCTCCCCTCCTCTGGAATGGACGTAAGGCATTACAATTCGGCACAAATCGAGCACAATTCATTTTTCCATAAAAATTTAAAATTTCAAAAGGGGGGGGGCTGGTGAAATGGACCTTGGAAACGACTAGTTTTTGAAATGAGTTACAAATAGTATTGGAAAATTGAGGTATTCGCGTCAGAGAATACTTACGGGAATAGATGGTCAAGTTTTATTGAAAGTATGACCTTCAATTTTCTGAACCGCACACGCGTCACACTGAAGATCGTTCCTGAGCCGATCGAATCCATTTAAAATGTACATTCACCATATCCTCGTACATTTGACTAAAACGTATTTAATTATTCAGATTTTCAGCCGAAAGCTTTAAGCAGAAATTTTCATTTTTTTTTCTTGGAAATTCTTATAACTATTTGTCATCTCTCATCTCAGAAGCTAAACGTAGAAGAACAGCACCGTCAGCGGTAGCAGCGAACGATGAGATACACACAATAGGGCAGACTGTAAGTAAAGAAGTCTCTTTAAAAAATATATATTTCTTCTTTTGAATCACCCATTGTTTTAAGGTCTTCCTCTTAACGAAAATTATTTTTATGGAAAGTTATTTGGAAAAAGCGTCCACAGTTTTTTGTGCTTTCGGTAAATTGCAATTGCGAGGGATCGGTACTCTTTGACCTTCGAGCTTTACCGGGTGAGGCAAAATAATGTTGCCGGTTCAAAAAGGTTTTGCACTCAATCTATTCTAGCACAAAAAAGCGAAACGTGAGGTGTAAATTTCAATGCACCTACCAAATTTTTACCTCAATTTTACCTGCAATTTGAGCCCAAAACGAACTTTCTACGTCTTTTCTGAGCCAAATAGAGGACCACAATGTGCTAAAAACTGTTCCAAAGTAAGAGTTCAAGAATTCCCTAATTTTGGGACTTTGTAGGGTCATTTGAGTATTTTTTTCGGAATCAGAGCTAAATTTCGATTTTTCATCTTTAAGAAGCTCGGCAAATTTGGCACATTTTGGTCCAGAAGTTGGTCCAGAGAAGTCGTAAAAAGTTTGCTCTAGGCTGAAATCATACAGATAAGATTGAGATACAACTTTTGTACTTTCAAAGTATACTTCATTTAAAAGGTTATATCATTTTGCCTCACCCGGTATAAGTATGGGGGGAAGCACTTGAAGAAATGTCGACCACCAAACTGATGTGTCAGGAGAGGATCTGAGCAAATATTTGAAAATTCGGGCTTTTTCAGGGACTTAAAAAAATTCCGACCCCTGAGCCATATGCATAAGAGAGAGGGACTTGAATAAATTCAATTATAGCCATCGAGCTGTATATATGGAGGGGAAGCTTCAAGGAATTTTCAGTTTCGGACTAAGAATTTTTTTGAAGGGGGCTTCCTTGAGAAAACTAAACGAAGAATGTATGGAACTTGTCTACGGAACGAATTCGATTCTTTGGTTGTCAAAATTTCTTCAAGTCCCGCTAAAACACTAAAGAATGAAGAAATAACGGATAGCCATGTTGTCTAGAATTACGTCTTCTGCTGATGGTTGTATCTGCATTCAACTTCTACGTACGCCAGTGACGTCATCAAAGAACACAAAAATCAAATGTAATGAACAGGGATGTCAAGCCAGTTGACAACTGTCATTGACTTAAACGTCAGCTTAAGGCTTTCAGTTGATTATCGCATCAACTTGAACTTACAGCCATCGCCAACCCTCCCCAGCAGTGGATTTAGGATTTTTGCGGCCCCAAGCACTTGAACGAATTGCGCGACCTTTTGGGACAAACTGAAAACTGAACTTTTTTCTTTTTTTTTGCTTTTTAGACAAACTTTTACGCCCCCAAAATTTCGTGCTTTAAGCTACAGCTTGTTCAGCTTGAACGTAAATCCGCGGCTAACCCTTCCCAATCGGTTTAATAATATTCGGCTTTTGGCTCTCGGCTCCGGAGTGTCATGGAACGGGCTTAGCGTGAGTCAATGACATTGGCTTTCGGCTGATTATAGGTTTGCTGCCGACGATAAGAAAAATGATTAGCTGACTTGAAACTTGAAAATAACACCCACAACGGCATAAGCTTGAACTCCCTGGTAATGCAGCCATCAACTGGAGATTTAATTCTAGAGAAGACAGCTTACATTATTATCTCCATTTTTTTAGTGTTTTAGTCCCGCTCCTGATATACATAGCTCAAGAGTCAACATTTTTCAATGTCTCCTCCTGATATATTTAAGTCGCCCGTTATGAGTTCCGAAAAGTAAGTTCGAATTCCCACCCCCTTAATTACTATTCTCCACAAATTTTTTCAGGCCTCCCTCCTTCTTCAAATGAATAGCTCGAAAGTCAAAATTCTTCCAAGTTTTACTCTCTATACAATTCGGTAATCGAAATTTTTCCAAGTCTCCCTCTTCGCAAATACAGTATAGGTCCACTGAGAGAAATAAATAGCAATTTTTAAAGAAATAATATCACAAATTTCACCTGCGTCTAGTGAATAGTAAAATAAAGTTGTGGAATTTGCTAAACAGTTAGGAACAATTCTTACATGATTCGTAAATTGAGTGCTTAGTAGAATTTACTTCTCAGTTACTAAATTTTTAGCTCTCGTGTACGGTATTTTTCGATAGGAGAATAGTCAAAATTACTATACAGCAGAGCAAATACAGCGTTTGCAGAAGATATGAGAATTACCAGAAACAACTTCCCAATGTCGCGTTCCAGCAGCCGTATTGGTAAAGGAACGGACTCCGAAGTCAGATGTATCGTGGTCAAATCCCGGCGCGGCAGCACGAGGCTGTGGCTGGATTCTAATTTTTACAATCGAAGAGCAAAAATTACTATACTGGAAAGCAATTATTACCCTTCGAATTAGGCGACAATTGCCGTACTGTTTAGTGAACTTTACTACATATCTAGTGAATTTCACTACACGCGTGCACACTTTGTACTAAGATAAGAGGGTACATTTTACTTTAATACTCACCGTGTCACTCATTTATCTGACGGTATGGTAAAAATTACTATATAAATTTCTCTCAGTGTCGAAAATCGAATTTTTTCCATACATTCGTAACTAGAGAAGCGAAATTTTTTTGACCCCTCCTCTTCCGTCTGCACCTTGGAAGTTGAATAGTCCCGAATTAGATTAAAAACGCCGGATCGCGGAAGGTGGACCAGCTTAGGAGGGGGAAGGGGTGATATTTTAAGTTCCCTGCAGAGTACAAGCATTGGGAAGATTTAAGTTTCTGCTTAAATTTTTAGAGGAGAAACTTGAAAATCGTGACAACAGGAACACAGATGATCTATTTTTTAAATTTTTAAATTACTGTAGAGAAGAATAATCTAGAAAACTGACGAGTCACACTATCCCTTATGCTGGAAGTACATCCTCAGCAATAAGAAATTATGATTGTGTGACGCGCTAAAGATGTGAGGTTATCAAAGATTTTCGCGTATGAAATCCCTGCAGAGAAAGAACGCATAGAAAAACTGCTAACTCGAAAAACATCTCGTCGCCCGTCATTAGTTTCAACCCGAGAATCTAAAAATATAATTGATTCCCTATTTCCATAGGCCTGTGATTTCTTGAGTTTCGCATCCTGGGTAAAATTCATACTCGTAGTTTGAAAACTGACAATACGCCCTTTGTTTTTCATTCCGTCCTCTAAGCTATACACAAACGAATAGATGTCAAACGTACCAAACCTCCCATCAATTATTACCTTCGAAACTTTTCAAAAAACATGTAGCCCGTTCATATTTGAAAGCAAGACTAATTTTCTATATAACACCCGATAAAGTGTAATAATATAAGAAAACTTACCTGTCAGGTATCCAGCGCCTTACAACATCAAAAAGGAATTGTGTAGGCTAATTCATGCTGCACCTCTCGAAAAATTATTTATGTTTAAGCCAAGCAAATTTCTTGTTTTTCAATGAAGCTAACTCCGTCTTACAAATTTATGCATGACGCAGAATTTGTAATCTTATCGTGAAACCTCGATTTCAACGCTTTACTTACAGTGACGGAAAATGATAAGACGGTACGATTCATCTGTTGCTAGACAGATTACCATTGATTTAATGATTTTTACCAGGAACTAGTCGATGGTCGTCTTTACTTGCGAACCGCACCACCTCCTTGAAATGGCAGCTCTCTCGTGTCAGCTCAATGACTATTGTAAATGTAACGTTATGCAAGAAGCAAGACGTTCTGACAGTATCGAGCTGCATCCTTTATGCGCTCGGATTTCCATTTTATTGCTAGTCGATTTTTACCGTTAATAGATTCAGAAAACTGAAAATTGTTCGTTCGTTCTTTCTTAGTTCACTGTATTTTTCGAAATCTTCGGAGAGTTTGTGATATTATGAGTTTCTCCACCAGAGTGTAAGTAAACGTTGCTCTCACCCTTATAGCATTGCTAATTTTGAAACTTCCTGATCTCCATACAAGTGAAGACGACCATATTGTACAGGTAGCCAGTTTCTTATCATTTATTCAGAAAATCGGGAGCCGTACTCGTTTCATTTCCGGGACGAATTTGAATCTTTTGGAATTCCTATTAAGTATCTCTGATGTACACTTTTTATGAATGAAACAATCGCTAAAATAACATAGATCTATACAATCAGCTAAAAAATTTTTTACCTATTGAAATTTTTTACAGTTTCATGTAACAGACGATTAGAGGAAACGTCAGAATGTTTCCATTCTTCGGTTTTTCATTGTATACGTTCGTCGTCTTCGTTGGATTCTTATGCCTCGTGCCCTTTTTATTCTGTTCTTACCTACGTAAGTAGAAAATATATGTACTAATGATTCACTCGCGTATAGGTATAACTCCCCGAAAGCTATTCGCAAAACTTGATCTATTTTACTTATGTTTTCAGTTGTTCGGCTGTACAGATATGTATGGTTCGGCATTCTGGAAAGAAATTATCCCGAACTTGAGATTGTAAAAAGATTAACTGTTCGTTCAGCAATGGATACTTATCGTTGTCAGGGGGTGCTGACAATCTTACTTCAAATTAAAGGTCAAGTCGACGTAGATTTGGTGGAACAGAAAGTACTGGTGAGTATCCTTAAACTGCTATTCTCACATTAAAAATTCATTAAACAGGTATACTCTATACTGATAGAAAGCATATTTTTAACGTAGGATGATGTAATTAACAAAGTAAACGACGACGGTACTTTACGTTTTCCGCACATGAAATGCAAACTAACCTCGTGTTGGGGGAGATACGCCTGGGTCAAAGATACAAGCGAATTCAGTATCAAGAATCATGTCATACATGTTACGAATCCGAGGTTAAGAAATCGAAGAGTGACAAGCGCAAACATCCAGGTAAGGCTTATTTTTGAATACCTTGATTGTAGTTGTGCAATGTGCATGGCGAAGAGTGTAAGCTGGCCTCTTTCAAACCTTCCCCTCCTCTAGAGTAGATGGTAAAAATTCTTGTAAGTCCTTTTTCTGGTCTAACTTGATAGTTGAAAGCCCCGCCTCCCATCTTTGAAATATATAGCTCGGAAATTTCAATTCTTCAAAGTCCCCTCCCTTTCCTCATGAGCAGTTTTGCCATCTTGATATGACCGTAGAAAAATTATGGAACTGAGCATCACCGCCGTATAAAGTTGAATTGACCTAACTGCAAAGCTACGATTAGGAAAATAAGACTTTTGATATTGCCTACTAAAGGCTAAAAAAAAGTCTCATTCTACTTATCGTCGTTTCGCAAATACGTCAATTCAAAATTGTACAGCAAAGTAGAGGTGCGTGATTACGAGATACGTCAATTTAACTTTGTAGAGATCAGTTCAAAGTTTTCACCCTTGATTGGCGAATTCAGTTTGAATTTTTTACTATGAAATTTTGCTTTCTTGACGGTCGATAACCCTATAGGTGTTCTAGAAATCAGAATATAAGATCACAATACGTTTGTTCTCTGGGATAGGTGTAGTGCGTATTATTGCGCACGTTTTACATATTCCTTTTTTCATGAGCAACGGCATCGTAAAAAAAAAAAAGCGTAATATAATACCGACACGCATACTCGATATCTTTTAATGGATGTATAAAAAATTCATAGCGTACATTACGTAGATATATTCCGATAGTCGACCTGATTTTGAGGCTGTACGTAAGATATCTGAATAAACGCGGGGGAAAAAAAGGCCGATCAAAGGGAATAATATAATATTTTCGTAGATTTATTTTTAAGAATTAAAACAAAGCACGATACTGATATCATAAAGTAAATTATGTTCCAAAGGCAGACATCATGGTTTTGCTCTACTGCTGGCCGAATATATTTCAAGCAGTGACCATAAAGTGGAAATAAGGGTCAATTTTTACGTCCGGTCTTTGATACCGACAGAAACATTGTTATTCTCCTAGACTTACTAAGAAAAGTGTAATGGCGCCCGAAAAAATTGAGTCAAGCTGCATTTAAGAACTGATTTTAAATTTTAATCTGTTTATCTGATTGTTCTCTTGTTTGAATTCGAGTTTCTATGTCGTAACGGCATATCAAATAATGAATTAACTTGAATAACACTTTACTATATTGAACCGGACTATTTGATTGTTCTCTTTTATTCTGGAAATGTTCCACGCTCCTAATCTCTTTTCTCAAAGGAATCAGTAGTAGGTAGAATACCGGAAAGAGTAACAATTTTTTAAATCCATAATTTAGACATCAAGAATGATTCGAAATTATAACTTACCTCGTTAAATTTTCTTCTAATTTTTTTATCACCTAATTCTTGACGTTTTTGTTTCATCCTCACTACACAAGTAAGGGAAGAATCAGAACTTCTACTAAAATGAAAACATAGTGGGGCTAAGTTGTTATGGATTACATTTTGATTTTGAGAAATTCCTTTATTGATTTCCATTATGTTCGATAAGATGTATGCTTACAATGCAATGTTGCCAGCGTACAAGTGTACAAGACAGGGGAACGGTAAACTCACGTTTGTAAAAGTCGACCAGGCGATGAGCCAACCGTTTGGAGAAAGTGATCTCTTGTAGCGGTGCAATAGACCCTATTCTATGGATCGTTACAGAACTCGATTCACGTCATTTTCAGTGTTGCTGACTGGTCAACACGGTATAAGATGAAGAGGTAATGACACAACGCTAAAATCGTGTCCGCAGTTTTGAAGTTGTACATACAAACTTCCGCTAGGTTTGCAGCGAACACTCGGGCTGTTTCCCTGTTCCTTCTACACCCCACCTGCGCCGAGACGTTACCGTTGGTACCCTAGTATTGATGAAATTTCCAAGGATTATAAAAAATCCAAGAATTTACTTAGAAGGGTGGTTCTTTCAAAATTTTATAGAGTAGATTAAATGGTATTTTTATGCCAAATATGAAATGCATCGGCTGATTCCTGATCCTGCAATAAATTTTTGAAAGTAGCGGCGTTCCCATAAGACTCTGTACATTACCCATCACTTTCATCACGAGCGCTGCGCTCGGGATGTTCAGAACTACTTCAAAATCACGGACAGCGTTTACCACAGTCAGAATACGTTCGTGTCACTACCTCTTCATCTTATACCGTGCTGGTCAACATCAGTCTTTGTTCTGCAGTTTTGTGATAGTGATGATCACGGTATAAGATGAAGAGGTAGTGACACGAACGTATTCTGACTGTGGTAAACGCTGTCCGTGATTTTGAAGTAGTTCTGAACATTCCGAGCGCAGCGCTCGTGATGAAAGTGATGGGTAATGTACAGAGTCTTATGGGAACGCCGCTACTTTCAAAAATTTATTGCAGGATTAGGAATCAGCCGATGCATTTCATATTTGGCATAAAAATACCATTTAATCTACTCTATAAAATTTTGAAAGAATCATCCTTCTAAGTAAATTCTTGGATTTTTTATAATCCTTGGAAATTTCATCAATACTAGGGTACCAACGGTAACGTCTCGGCGCAGGTGGGGTGTAGAAGGAACAGGGAAACAGCCCGAGTGTTCGCTGCAAACCTAGCGGAAGTTTGTATGTACAACTTCAAAACTGCGGACACAATTTTAGCGTTGTGTCATTACCTCTTCATCTTATACCGTGGTGATGATTAAGCCGCTGAGGCATCTGAGGTTTCAGCAGGGGCCTGAGGCGAAATGGACTGTTAGTAGAAAAAAAAGTGAGTAGTAGTAAGCCAATACGTTTTAGCAGAAAAGAGACAGAGAGGCTCAATACAATCTAATTGCTGATGGCGAGATTGAGGTTTGGGACCTCGTCGGAAAATTTTGACGGCGAAATCATTAGAAGATGATAGGTAACCCTCGCATTATTGTTTGACTCATTAGTAATATTCCTGGCTGTTTCTCTAACGTAAGTAGATAGGCCCCACTCCGGGATCGTGTTAAATATTATCATGTCGAGTTTATTCTAGTTCATATCAATAGGTAGCGTTTTATTATGTAATTTCTAATTTTTTAATCTTCTTGTTTGCAGGAGTTCATCAGCGACGCCGTTCTAAAGTACATTCCGCCTTGGAATAAGATCCCACCGTGGCAAATCATGATTATAGCTACTGAACCAGATCGTTTCTATTTCTTGACTCGCATACACCACCTTTACTTGTCCGAGGATGATGTTAGTTTTGGCCATCTACTCATGATAGACCCAGAGGATAAGTGGGTCCGTACACCTTTACAAGACCGAGACAGCATTGAAAATATCGTGGAGCAAATATTCTGCGCGCCTGTAGCATTTCCTATACTCTACAAACATGTACTTAAAGTGATACGAAACATTTGGAATGAGTTTCGTAACGTATATGATCCATTAAAGAACCAAAGAATTTGGAATTCTTCTCCTAACATTATTCACTTATACTTCGTTTGTTTCATAATTACCGTGACGGGAACTGTTGAATTTCTGAAAACTGGAAATAGTCTACCCGGTATCATTCTAAACGAAATGAAAATGCGTAACGTCAATTTTTTCCAAATTCTGCGCTGCATAGTGAATTCCTTTTATCCGTTCGTCATTTTCAAAGCCTTTATGTCGTGGATGTGGTGGTTCTACGTGAAATGTTTACTACACATTCCCATTTCTACGTTACATCTACTTTATGACTCACCTTTCTACTTAAGATGGTTTTTCGTGATTTTAAGGGCTATTGGTGAAGTATTTTACGCATTACAGATAGCTTACACGGCTCCAAGAGTACTTTTAGACGAGTTAATCGTACCAATGTTCCAACTACCCAGACACCATTTGCAAAGAGCCTCTCTATCGGGACGTAAAGTGGTCTGCTGGACCAACTCGATATCAATTGAAGTCATCCATAAAATACGGGACAAGACGGGAGTTGCGTCATGCGAAATTCAGTTGTACGGATTAGCCGCATCTTTGCATAACTACTTCCAGAAAAATAATTTGCCCGAAACACACGAGATTTTAACAACTACGAGATTCGTACCACAAGAACATCTGCTCAAGTCACCGAATCTAATTTCAAGTGGACTTCTTTGCTTATCACTGCCCATGAACTTGCCGGAAGCAGATGCGTTGTACGGTCTTCATATGTTACAGGAAGCACTCCAAAATGCTATGAGTAATCAGACGGCCCTGTATTTGGGATCGCTATGGCAATATGATTATGGTATACTGACGACAGTTCTACCGTCAATTTTGGCGCGGGTCATTTTGTACGTGTTGTCGACACGTTACTCAGTGATGCTGACTCAAGTGGAGGCACATACGAAGGAAATGCAGAAACGTAAATTAATCTGGGGACAAGAAATCGAATCTTTTATTTATTGGAGACCACCGCAAGCTAATGTCAGTAAGTATGCGTATACATGGTTACCTGTGTTTCTACCGGTCAACTTTCCTTTCCTGGCCTTTGTTACCGAATAATTATGTATCTGATGGAGTCAGGTAAGTATGTAGTTCCGAATAAGAGAAAAATTATTCCCTCGAAGAAATACTAGATTTTACTATTTTCCTTGTCTTCTCCCCTCCCCTCGTCAAGCAGCTCAAGGTCAGCCAAACCGTTACAATTTTTTAGGTGAGAATTTCGGTCTTGCAGATTCTTACTTCCATTTCTCCTCCGGTGAGAGACCCTCCAAATTGTAGACTGATTATTCCGAGAAAATAGGTTTTAGTAATAGAGAAGTTCGTATCTTTTTCCTCTCAGATGATGAGGTCTTGAAAGAGTTGACGACGGTAAATTTTTCATTACGATCCCCCACCCCACCATCTGTCCGGTAAATGCATTTTTTCTTATTTCCATAATCGAGGAATAAAATTAGTTTTGGAGGAACATTCTTTATTTATTTCCGTTTGGACATCTGTGTGTGATTAAGTGCCCAGTGGCGACATAAATACTTCTTTAAAAATCTAGCGTTTTAGTTTACGATGCACTTTAGAAATTTGTTCTCAGTACAACTCTCATGTACATCACTAACTTGCAGCAATATTTTAAATTGAGATGGGACTGACTTGTTATCGAATCTTAAGTGCGAAAGCTCGTCCAATTAGGAAAGTTTCGTAATAGGATGAGTGTAGGAAGAGTCGCCGTCACTCGTTCACCACATTGTCGGTTAAAATAAGCGTGAATTCAAATCAGCAGCGTGTTCGTTCTATTTATTATGTATTCTCGAGCATTGAATCCGTTCTCCATACCTTTGTATCTTTTGTATGAAAGAAAAAAAAAAAATCACGTTAAAGTTTCTCGAACCGAACCGACTTTTTAGAAAAAAGGGGAAAAAATTATAAAAAGGGATTCAACATTCGCAAACTGAACAGCACATATCCAGCACCGAGTTTCCTTTGTATCGGAAACTCTGAGAACGGAATGTCTGAGGTTGATATCAAAGGCGTAAGCCTGATGAGAAACACAGACTAGCCATGACTTTTTATTATGTGAATAACGTTCGCACGAAAATGATAAATTACTCGCGGAAAAAAAGGTGTTTCGTTCGGTCATAAATTGCGAAGCTAGACAGTTGCTGTCTTGAAACGCGAGGAAAAGTTACGCTACTGTCGGATGGACCCTGTGTCATTTTCGGAAAAATTGTTTGAAATTGAGTTGGATAGTGGGTGATACGGAAATCTCGGTTTAATTAATTGACGTCTTAAGCCCGACGAAAAGTCGCAATAGGACCGCGCAATTTTCATTACGGTACTTGAAATTCTTAGTAACTACCGATGTCGTATTTCAATGGACTTTTTTTTTTTCTTCCTTCTTCACAGGTTTGTCCTGTACTTTGATAAACTATGGTGATGAGATGAGAGTCGCAATAATGGCGGATGCCGAATTAGCTCCACAGTATGCGATGATAATTTCTAAATACGAGCATTATATTAATCGGCTAGCAAAGGAAACTGAAGATTACAAGAAGAATGGTTCATCCTCCGGATCGAAATCGTCTTCTCCGTGAAAACGACGCTTCAACAAGTTTTAAGAATATAAACAACAAATGGACGGTGGAAAAAACCGGATAGGCCTACATCTCGTTAATATGGAGTGAACAGAATTTTTTATGTAAATGAAAATTGTTCTCTCTTCATGCTTCTTCTAGAAAGATGAATATTCACGGCACAGTCCAAAAAGAAGAGCGTTTTCCATTTAATTCTATTGAATTTTTCATATATTATGTTTTTTCTTTCTCTTTCTGTTTCGACTTCTTTTTATTATTATTTATTTTTTTCGGACTTTATTTTTCGATCCGAAATTCGCTTTATCTGTTCGTAATATTTCAAATTTTTCGTCTCCATTTGATGAATTTAATCGCCTTGACGTGTAATTATAATGAATAAATGATTAAAACTAATACAATAAATGTTATATTCCCCGTCGATCCACGCTCGTATGAGTTTGGCTCCTTATGACTTCTTCGTGAAAAAGGAAGCAAACCACGAGTCTTTTGTAAACAATACGACGTAATCATTATTTTACCTAGGTACCTGTCACGAAATGAAGTGAATTATTAAGTAAGGTACTCAATCTGCAGTAAATTAAAATCTTTCCCGAAATTTCAATTACCGATTTTCCTAAAATGTCAATCAAATTTCTTGAATACCCAATACCCTCAACGTTTCATGAGGTTGAGGATTCTCTGGACTTCCATCTCAGCAGTACTCCTATTTTCTGCACTCAATTTCAGGTACGTAGAAAACTTTCCAGAATATATGTTTTATGGGAATTTTTTTTTTTTTTTTTTTTTTTTATTTGGAAAGTATTAACCGTCCGGAATTTTTTGACCTTGAAACTTCAACTTTTCTCAGCCGCGTATATATTTGAGCTAGTATGACTAGAAAACTTTCTTTGGTGGGCTGGAAGTAGAAGGAAAGGTCGCACTTCAAAAAAATTCGCTAATTGACTAAACGAGTACGATGAAAAAGGGACGGGATTTAGAGATGTTCCGACTTTCCAGCAACATACTACACAGGTGAGATCTTACAGGCGTGCTTGTGAAACAAAAAGAAGGATTGAACTTTGAAAAATAATGTTGCCTTCAGTTCTTAATTACTGAAACTTTCCCACAAATTTTGAAAGATTTGCGGAGCACGTTTAAGACCGACAAATGCAGGATACAATGTAGTCTAACGTACAAAATTACAATGAGAATTGTTTTTGTCATCCGAAATAAGTTAAAAGAAGTTTGATGTAGATTTTGCGGAGAAGGCATGTTGACTGATTTTATTGGTGCTAAGTTCTCTGCAAACTGTATCAGCGATTTAGTGATCTGTGGAAAAGGAGGAAGAAAAAAAAACGTGAATTTTTTGTAGGGCTTCGTACGCCAACTATCTTCACGATGTGATAGGGTTTCCGTATAATTTGATAATGCACGTAAGTTAGAACGTTTAGCGAAGTAAAGAGGTGTAGTTATTGTTGCTCAACGTTTGGTGTTGAAAAAAAAATATTTAACGACAAATAAATTTGAAGTAAGTACGTAAAAAAGATGAATTATCATTTTAAACGATATAGTTAAGAGGTTAGATCGTAGAATGCAATATTAATACGTAGAAACTTGATACAGGAACAAGTGCCCATTCTAAGTATACCTATCTACCCATTCAATAGTCTGCTAGTGCTCAGTACGCCACCTATGAAAGAGACGAAACTTCGTCGGATGTCGATATCATTAATTTTCTACTCCCCAATTAACAATAAGATTTTGATCAAGAAAAGCTTCACATTTAAAATGCTAGAGTACAGATCCTTTTAAGTTTTAAGATAAATCTTGATGAAATTGAGTGAATAAAACTATACAAAGATCTCAACATTTTAATTGATAATACCTACAGTAGGATTAAAATTTTTCGTCTTGCAAAAAAAAAAAAAAAATCAAAAAGTAAGAAAGAATACCCTACCTACTCGAAAAAGTCATCTGATAAGAATTACATAATTTCCCACTTTTCAAATTAAACAATTCCATTGATACCGGTAAAGTTTTACCCAGGGATTCGATAATACTTATGCCGACGATACATTGAAATTAATCTGATTCCTCGCTAAAAATGTTAAGTAGGTATACGTAATAGTATTCTAGTGTAAGTCCGTATCAAACTATAGGTATCTACCAACCTAATTGTTATTAATTCACCAATTTAATTAGTAGGTACCTATCTACCTTCCACTTTTAATATTGAAATACTTATAGTTCTGCAGAAATATTTGAAGAAGGTAATTCATAATTCATTCATAAGTATTTTCATAACTCAAGAATCAAAATTTCTTTTCTAAATATTATTTTGTATCTCTTGACGTTTTCTAAAATAATTTGTCATCAGAAGTCCTCCTAAGTCCTAATATCAGAGATAATATTGTATTTATTCTTTCCTTTTTCTTATCAATATTTTGTATTTCACATATTGGGGTCGATTAAAAAAATAGGGAACATGATTAAGACTCCGTATTACCAAATTGCAATGCCTATCTGTTAGGAAAATTCTATGGCTTTAGTAATGGTTAGTAACTATCTAGACGTTTCCACCGACGAAATCGATAGAAAAGTTAGGTACCGTACCTATACTTTACCCTCCCGTGAAAATGTTCGTCAGTGATGAGCGGACCTTGGTGATTGTTGGTCTTCTTTCTTTTCTTTCAATTACTTGAATCAATGTTTTGACGGAAAATATAGCTTTATGCTCTTTTTCTGCAGTCTATTGGCGTTCCAGTAATTTTGATCGAACTTTCAACTTTTGAGTACAGTGCGGTGTGACAATTAAGATTACCGAAGCTTTTAATTCGTTTCCTAAAGTCATCCGACGTTCGACTATAATAGGTAACTGACCTTCAAAAAATATTTGAAAATACGAATCAATTAATCAATTCCCGTTGCAATGTACAGTCTACACAAAAGTTGAAAAAATGTGGAAAGGTAAACCTACCACTCAAAATAAGACGAGATGGCTCGAAACTGATAGAAGATTTTCTCCTGATTCTTTTCTTTATAACATTCAGACTAATTACAGAAGGATGAGATTCAAAAATTCTTGACAATTGATGAAATGGATAATAAACAAAAAATTTGAAATGAAGGAAGTGATGAATAAGATTATGTGAGTTAGGTTTAAAATATTTGTGTAGGAAAATTTTGCTGATAGGCTGAACTTGAAAAAATGCTGAGCTAAACCTTTGCAAGGAGGAAATAATTTGCGGATAGTTTGATGGATGAGGAAAGTCAACCTTCTCAATTACAGTAGTACCTATAGGTCGACTGTCGAAAATCTAATATAATAATTAACCATCATAATAAAAAGATCGATCATTCCACACTCAATTCACTTCTACTAACTGAACTGTTTTTCTTCATCACTATATTCATAGTTGCAGTACCTATCCTTCACCTTTCACAGAACAGGTTCTCTGTACTCATCAATTGATTCATAAGTGAACCTGAAATTTCTTCACCATTTTCAATAAAGCAAGAAGACGGATATGATACCTGAAAAAGTTTATTCAAAATTGTCTCAAGTCTACAAACAAGTACAAAAATATTATCAGAAATACAGGAAAAACCATTAATGTGGGTAACGAGTTACTTATGTCACAGAAAAGAAAAGAACATTACTCGAGATTCAAATTGTAAATTAGGCTATCTCAAAACTAAGAAACGAATTTGGTTTTCAATAATATGATAGGCTAAAGAAAAGTGGAGAAAAACGACTAAACGAATCATTGTAGATCAATAGTACAAAAAAAAAGAAAAGACTTGATATGAATATTTTCAATCATCTATCTATTAAGTATATTAACATTTCATCAGAAAAATTATTTGGACTATCGGATTAATTGCAAATCCGTTCCAATTTCACATTCAATTTAGACTTCAGGGCGAGTTTTGAGGACCAATGGCTGAGTGGGTGGAACACTTCGAACTTCAAATGTGACATGAAGACGTGGATGAGTAGGCCTAACTCTGCGATACCGGATGGGGCAAGGAAGACGTGGGACTGTACTAGGCCTAACTCTGCGATACCGGATGGGGCAAGGAAGACGTGGGACTGTACGAGAAAGACGTTGGACTGTCCGACGGCGAAGTACGGTTGAATTTTGCGACGACACTGGTAAATAACCAACCATTGGTTCATCAATCGATGACGGTGAACTTGGCGAATAAGTTGGTGATTGAGGAGCAAAGTGAGACGACGGCAAAGTAGGAGAATATTGCGGCGACGATGGAGAATAAGATCGAGAATATTGTGGTGACATTGGGGCATAATTTGGCGACTTTGGCGAGTATTGTGGCGACGTTGGAGTATAATTTGTGGTATATTTAGGACTGCTTTTCTTTCCATCACCTTTGTCATCCGATGTCGGGTTGGTCGATGAATTTCTTGTCTTCGATCCTTCGGTCTCACCTCCGTCGTTTTCAGGATCTTTTCCATCCGATGCAGGTTTAGCCGATGAACTTTCTGCTTCCAACACTTCTCCCTCTGTAGAGAAAATACCCGTGAATACAAGATACGTGTTGATATCAGAGACCGTATCCTCAGCATCCAGGACGACTTTGGACGCAACTGTGACATAATTGAACGGATCTTGGTCAACTTGCATTATCGCGACGGGTCGAAATTCTTCGATGCTTCTGATATATTTTGATAGTTTAGCAACGTACTGCAACAATAATCGAATATTATTCCCATCGTCGTTACTGAGAGTTTTTCTCGCTTCAACAATAAGTAATTTTAATCGTTCGACAAGAATTGTAAATTCAGCTCTACCAACGGAATTCATGATGAGTAACAAGTCTCAGCGTTGATAAAGAACAGAATATGACTCAGAGAGGAAAGCTCAAATTGAATGTTGTCTAACGATAATAATAGTTATTAATTATACCAAGTTGCTCAATAATTATTTTGCAAGGTCCTGAAGCGAGTGATATACTTCCTCTATGTATAGTCACGACTGTAATCACACGAGTCGGTATTTCACGCCACATTGGGAGGGAAGTTGATTCCGCGAGTCATCGAATTTCTTACGTTCGCACGCTCGCGTTGAGCGGTATTGTGTCTTGTATTCATCCTTTGGACTGTGGGTCTGTATGGACATCGAATATTTTCCAAAATGTTGTACTCGAAAAAGCAGGGCTTGCATAATAACAGTTATTTTTCGGTTAACCGTTATAACCGAAATGAAAATACCAATTTTGACCGATTGACCGTTAACCGTTATAATTCACAAGCGATCTTAACCGATTGACCGTTAAGCGTTATTTTTTTTCTGTTATAACTGTTATTTGACCAAAATAAATTTGAAGCGACAGAAAAAAAATTGGTAAAAAAAAAAGAAAAAAATTTTTCCAGTTGATTCTTCGGAGTTTGGACCTAAGAAATGTACAGGGAGGAAATCGCGTTTTGAGATTCCTCAAAGACTATTAAAGATAGAAACTTGATATTGAACAATGAAAATGTCGAGGTGGATACTTTTCATCACGGTACACTAAAGAGGTATTGACACTATACAAAATTCTTGTCACACAAAATAATGTAGTTCATACATAATTCCGCTGCGTTCGCTGCGCCGTTGTGAATGCCTTCCGCTCCCCACCAGCGTTGTTACCTTACCGGAGGTACCCTAGTACTGACAAATTTCCAAGGGTTATAAAAAATCAAGAAATTTACACATGAGAATCATTTTGTTTGAAATATGTAGAGCATAATGAGTAGTCTATTCGCACCATGTTTCAGATTTTTTGGTTGATTTCTGACTCTTCTACAATTTTTTTAAAAGTAGTGAATTTACATAAGACTCTATGTACAACCGGGGACCAGATCATTGGCGCTACATAGTGGCAAAACACTCAAGTACATCATTTCTCGTGACAGCATTAGTAATGGTGAACATAGGCAAGTGTCAATACCTCTTCAGTGTACCGTGCTTTTCATTTAAAAAAAAAACAGTAAGAGAATCGGTGCAGTAGAAGTCGAGATCGAACTGTCAAAAGACCTGTGTTTTTCTATGAAAATATGTCCCATAAGAAATATGTAGGGAGGGAATCGCGTTTCGAGATTTCTCAAAGACTTTTGAAGATAGAAACTTGATATTTAACACTGCAAATGTCGAGGTGAATACCTTTTCATGAAAAGAAAAACCAGTCAGAGAATCGCTTCAGTAGAAGTCGAAATCGAACAGTCAAAAGATTTTGGAGTTGATTTTAAATCAGTTTTAAATAATATATAGATACGTCATAATTAGAGCCCGGATTTTTCAGAGATAAAAACAGCAAAATTCGGAACTAGAATGAGAATTTTCGGCATTACTCGGATTTATTAAAATAATTAGGTATTAATAAATTGGGAAAAAAATTTATACAGTAGGTAAATATGTATCAACATTTTTACATCGAAAAAGAGAGAAAAAATCTAAATAGGTAGTTGATCTGAACATAAAGAATTATAAAAATTTCACGTTATGCTGCACTAGCATGTTAGATTTTGTCTTATTTTATTTTCTGGTTGGTTCACGCTTCAATTAGAGCACAAGATATTGTGAAGTTACAACTATATAGGGAGTAAAGAAATTTTTTCGATTCATAATTATTAAATTTTTGTGTCTCAAATCACAAAATTAAAAATTTTGTATAAAAAATAACTTTTTCTACAAATTATAGGTTTTCGGAAGATTTCGGATTTTATCCCCATTTTCGGAGTTTTTCGGAGAAATAAAACTTTTTTCCTGGGCTCAGAATACCATGAAATGAACTTCTATTTGATTTTCAGAAATTTGCCCTTTAAGGAAATTATGCGACAAAAACCAGGGAATCCGGGCTCTAGTCATAATGTTTAATGTTTTTTCTATTAAATTTTTGTTTTCTGAATTCAAAAATATACAAAATCTAGAATTACTTGAAACTAAGGTTTTTTTTAATTTCCATCTTCTGTGATAAATTCTAATTTTATTTTGAAGAGAATGAATTTGCTAACTCATTCAGCTATTCCCTAATCAATCATCATCATTTCATACATCATATTTTTGAAAAGTTTGCAAACTAAAACCAGGGCCTGACTAAAACTAGGTCTAGAAGGGAACTGTTCATACTTTCAAAGTGTTCAAACTCTGAAGTTTGAACTTTCAACTTTTGATGTAGCCTAAAGACTAATGAGTAATGAGACATTAACAAGAAGAAAACTAGAAATAAGAAAAGTAGAAAACAAAGAAAAAAATATTTGCAATCTGTGAATTTGGAGACTGGAGAGTGACGAGTCACGAGATTGTCGAGTTTGTCCACTATCTAGTATCTAGAGGTACTGAGGTAGTAATAATATTGAATTATTTTCTAAATTATGTGATTTTTCGATGCATATGTGTTGTGTTCACGCATTTTAACCGTTATAACCTAAAAATATATATTTTTTAACGGTTATAGCGGTTATATCGGTTATAACAGTTGACCGTTATAACCGTTATATTTTCCCACATTTTGACAGATAACCGATAACCGAAAAAATTTGGGAGGTCATTTGACCGATAACCGTTAACCGTTAAAAAAATTTCGGTCGCAAGCCCTGCGAAAAAGACTCGAAGTACAAGAATATTTTTGACTTGAAAATTTTTTTTGAAATAATATTTTACTCAAAAAGATGACCGAAGTACCAAAATATGTTTGGACTTCAAAAATTCTTTGAGATAAAAAACGACCAAGTCCGAGAATAGGTATTATTGGACTTCGAATATTTTTTAAGATATTTCACTCAAGAAATATTATTTTTCAAGGTAATTCACTTGAAAAAAAAAAGACAAAGTACCAATATTTTTAGACTTAGAATATTTTCCTGGATGATTTACTCAAAAAAAAAAGACACAGTCCGAGAATAATATATACTGGACTTGGAATATTTTTTGAGGTATTTGACTCGAGAAAACAACGAAGTACAAAAATATTTTTGGACTTGAAAAATTTTTTTAGGTACCTATTTCAAGATGTTTTATTTGAAAAAACAGTCAGTTATATCTCAGAAAATAGTGTAAGTCAAAAAATGTTCCAAAACATCATTCTTTTTCAAGAGATCACGAGAAATATTCCAAGCCCAAAAATATATTCTGGTACTGTCTTGTTTTTGTCATTTTCTCGCGTAGAATATCTCGAAGAATATTCCGAATCTATCTAATATTATTCTTGGACTTTGTCATTTTTCAAGTAAAATATCCAGGAAAATATTCTCATGATTTGTTGTTTTTTCAAGTCAAACATCTTGAAATAGGTACCTAAAAAAAATTTTCAAGTCCAAAAATATTTTTGTACTTCGTTGTTTTCTCGAGTCAAATACCTCAAAAAATATTCCAAGTCCAGTATATATTATTCTCGGACTGTGTCTTTTTTTTTTGAGTAAATCATCCAGGAAAATAATATAAGTCCAATAATATTCTGGTACTTTGTCTTTTTTTCAAGTGAATTACCTTGCAAAATCATATTTTTTGAGTGAAATATCTTGAAAAATATTCAAAGTCTAATAATATTCTCGGACTTGATCGTTTTTATCTCAAAGAATTTTTGAAGTCCAAACATACTGTATTTTGGTACGTGAAAATTGAAAAATCGACACTAGAATCCACAAATTAGGTTTTATTCTCACGAAGTTTTTGTCCGCTAGCAGACTGCAGGTTTTTACATACTTTAACGTATCCACGTTTAAATTTAAACTTGTGAATATTTTGGTACTTCGGTCGTTTTTTTGAGTAAAATATTTCGAAAAAAATTTTCAAGTCCAAAAATATTCTTGTACTTCGTGTTTTTTTTCGAGTTGGAAAATATTCAATGTCAATACAGACCTACAGTCCAAAGCATGAATACAAGACGCAATACCGTGCAACGCGAGTGTGCGAACCTGTAGTGCGAACGCAAGAAATTCGAAGACTCGCGGAATCAACTTCCCTCCCAGTGTGGCGTGAAATACCGACTCGTTCGTGACCTGTAACACGAGCCCGACGAAATGAGCCGAAGGCGAGTGCAGTAAATGGCTGCCCGTGGCTGAAACGGCTAGTTTACCTATCTGCCATTCAAAATGGAATGGATCTATCTACACATCAACGATTAGCAAAAAAGGATATTTTTCACAAGGTAAAGGATCTGTTTTCTGCAGACTGTGAGTATGCAGATACGTCTATTCTACTTTGTGCGGCAGCTATCAAAAACAGCTGACTAATGGCCAGTTTTACCAGCATGCATAAACAAGCTATGTCGCGGGCGACATAGTATCAGGGTCGGCCTGAATCGGATTATAATATTAATTTTTCTTTATTTCAGTCAAGAGAGACTCGTCAAAAATCCAATAAATTTTTCTGATCGTCGTTTGTTTCACTAAAAAGCGCAAAATTGAAATACTTCTGCTATATAGTTTATACTTTTTGCTTTTCCAACATTTGCTTTGCTTTTCACTTCCAAAAAATGTCACCGCTTTTCGCTTCAAACTTTTCGCTTTTCAGTTAATTTCCATCTCAGATATCTTAATAACTTCTTATCCTCGAAAAATCTAGTTGTTAATATTTTGAAGTTCCACAATTTGAAAATATTTCAAAGTCCAACAGTTGAAAATATTTCCAAGTCCAAGAATTAAAAATGAAAAACTTTATTACAAGTCCGAGAAGTATGAAAATATTTCAAAGTCCAACAATTGGAGAATAATTCCAAGTCCGACAGTTTAAAATATTTTCAAGTCCAAGAAGTACAAAAAGTCCCTCGCCATCATTCTTACTCGCCTCTTACTCCGAGTATGGCAGTAAACCGACGGGTTACCCCATCTGGGTTACATAAACTTGCGGATGAAACGACAGAATGAGACAATCAAAACGCAATAACGCATAAAAATAACCACACCTTACTGCATCGTGGACAGGCCGTGACGCGAGCGTCTGAACTTACCCCAAGAAAGAAAGAAAGAAAGAAAGAAAGAAAGAAAGAAAGAAACAGAAACAAAGGCCCAACAACTAGGCCAAAGTCGTATAGAACACCAAGTTGAGTAACTCGCGCAGTTTCATGTTGTTGCCACGGAACATGAATGTTGAGCGCTGGCGTAGCATTGCTCACGAGTTTTTTTGGAAATAGCTGGCTGACAATGGAGAAAACGTATTTTTCAAATTTTAATTTCTAAAATTCTATTGAACCGTTTATATTCATGTATGGCTTAAAAAAAAGCTGAAAGCCTCGTCTTTAATATTCAAAAGAAAAAATAGGTAGGTGTCGATCGATTTTTGGAGATAACACGCAGTTTCTAAACATACTTTTTACGTGTATTTCTCCCATAAGAGCATAAGCTATGCGACGCTGCGCGCGTATAGTGATAAATTTCGTTACATTTTTTTGTATTCATTGGTATATAGGAAGATGCACAACTTGTTACGTTAGTAATGTATATGACTTTGAACTAGGCATTCCATCAAAACAAAATTTTTGGATTCCAATACATATTTGTATACATTGCAAAATATTGATTTAAGATGATATTTGGCTTCTAACACCAGGCGTAAGAACCGGCACTAGAAACTAAATGTACCTTGCAAGTTGAAATAATAAAATTTCAATAATTATTCATCCAAACTGTTCATCATACCTCATAAGACTTTCCACTCAGGTACTCACGTTCTATCAAATAGAACTACAAACTCAGATTGGAGACTAGAATCATTGTAATTAGATACCGATTTTATGATCAGGATACTCAACAATCATTCACTTTAGATTTTGGTCTAAGGAAGTCCGCTGCACCATTCACATTGTTTGGACCAATTTCAGGGAATTCACATTTGATTACTCTATCTATATTCTTTTCCATCGCAATTAAGACGTTTGGTTCCATTCGTAGTCAATCTTTTCAATTTGCTTGCGAACGTTGGATAATAAAGACAAGACGCTACTATTTTTATTGTTTCATTCCTTCTCGTCATCCTAACGAATTAATCAGCAGCGGCTAATTAATCAATAATAATCATAAATAAACTAACTGTTCCCAGATGAGAGCCTAACATTAATTCAGAACTCCTAACATTATTTACAACTCTCGTTATCAACGCACAAAAAAGCTTGAAAGTTTCAATTGTTAATAACGACAGTTCTGAATAATATTACGAGTTCTGATTCAATGTAAATCTGTATCAAACTATCACCTAACACTTCGAAAGAATTCAGAACAATTGGTTCATTTTGCGGATCATAATTAGTCGCCTCGGAATCAACCTACATTCTTGTATATTTATGCGTGTTTCTTCTGTGTGAAGCATACCCTTAATGCTTAACCAATGATAGGTTCATGAAAAACGTTTGTGCTTGTTTCAACATTATAAATACAGATTCGAGTCTTCAATGAATAATTACAAGAATTCACATTTGATTACTCTATATATTCTTTTCCATCGCAATTAGGATGTTTGGTTCCATTCGTAGTCGATCTTTTCAATTGGAGAACGTTCGATAATAAAGACAAGACGCTACTATTTTTATTGTTTCATTCCTTCTCGTCATCACAACGAATTACTCAGCAGCGGCTAGCGAATTAATCAATAATAATCATAAATAAACTAACTGTTCCCAGATGAGAACGAAAATAAATTTATAATTTGAATCAAATTTATTAATACGCTGATGAATGCAAACACGCAATCCAAGATAGGAGAAACAACACAAAAACACGTTAGGCTAGGTGTAGGTACACGGTACAAAGAACAACTATACTCTGTCCGCAAATAGAATGGGTCACGTCAACAAATCCGCGACCCGCTTTCATGCCAAAAAAATTGATTACGATGCGAGGAAGCGGTTCGCGGGTTTGTTTACCCGACCCATTCTATTTGCGGACAGAGCATAAAGACACGAAACTACACAGCATACGGCTCACTCGACCATGACGTCAGCGTCTTAACTGAGCCGAAGACGAAGAAGAAGAAAAATAAAAAAGTGATTACAATATGGTCGGCTTCCGCGACGCGAGCCGACCCTAAAAAAAAGTAGCTTCAAAATTTTTGTGAAGCTAAGATTAAAGGATTTATTTCTTAGACCAACTCTAGTTTATCGACCGCAGATAGTCTGTGTAAATCATCAGGGTTGCGATGTTCACACAAAAAAATCAAAATAGTGTTTTAAACGTAAATATGTTTAAAACATGTTTTTTTGTTTGTTTTAAACTTGTTTTTTTCATGAAAAAACCTTGTTCTTTTCCATATTTTCCTTATTATTCTTCCCTAAAAGTATACGAATAATTTCAACTCACGTCATGATGACGATTGTCCGCCATTTGACGTTTAATTCTTATCATTTGTGCCCGTGACAAAATTGGCATTCTTATAAATGAATCAGAGTTTAAGATCTGCTTTTAAACAACAGCAGTGGCAACAAAATAATTCGATCTTGAATAATTTTGATGTAAATTTATTTGATCTATGTCACACTTACAATTGTGCCCTTGGAGTTGGCCCTGCCTCATTATTCATTATTGCGATATCGCGGTCATGCGCGTGGGGTCTCTCCAGTGTTGCCATATACCGCGACCACAATTATGACTATTAGGCTATACTTGGTTCACGTTAAGAAAGGATAAAAAGTAGTACCTTGAGAACGGAACGCTCGAAGTAATTTCAATCTACCGTTCCGTTCTCGAGGTACTACTTTCTATCCTTTCTCAACGGGAACAGAGTACAGTTGCAAAGTTCCAATTCAGTACTCTCCACTTTTGTCGATGATTGGTGCATTGGTGCAATCAAGGAATAGTTGAATAGAGTCAACATGGTCTACAGTCCTAGAGAGTCTGAACTTTCAATTTAGATGATCTTGTGGGATAATTATATTTATATGTAGAAAAGTAATAGAAACCAACCCATGCATCAGGAACTTTCAAAGTCTTCATTGATAATACCTAACCGCTTAATGCAACACATTACCTTAAAATCTTAAATGAATGCAAATAAGGTCTACGTATGGTTCCTCATTTTCTTTTCGTATCTATGTAGGCTTATTTGTCGGCGATGCTCAGTCTATCTTTGTGGATGGTCTTAAGTGTATGGACCGTATTTTTTTAGCAATTTTTTTTCAAGTTGCTCATCACTTATGGAGTAGAATAAATTCTTGTCTCTATCGAAACGGTATAGACTGGGGTAAAATTGTAAGAGGTGGAGTGGAGCTTGAAAAAAATGCGGTTTATTTCAATCTTATATCCGACTATACACCACACATATGCCAACGAGCAGATTGAATATAGCCTAGCCTATTTTTGTTGCATGGTCTTAAACTCTGTTGAGGCTGGTAGATGAGGACAAATAGAGTTTTATTTTAGTTTGGAAAAAGTTATTATGGGCATTAGAGAGAGTCAGATTCTACTGCATAATCCAAGTATAAACTTTGGTTAAAATTTTTCCTACCTCCCTGTTCTCTCTCCCAGTCAGCATATATCATATATTTTTCAAAAAATACAATACCTACATATCCCCTTAATTTAAGTCAATTTATCGCCCGCTGTTGAATAAGTGCCAACACATAACGTGAATTTGGGTTCATCATAAGTTATCGCCCATCTACTTTTATTCCTTGGAAAAGCGTGAAACGTCAGTGCTTTCATAAATATTCTTGAAACTCACTGGGTATTGTGCTAAATTTTCTTCGATGCGTAATTTCCTGGATAGTACAAAAGAGATGTAGATTCGTTCAGAATATTCATTTCTCCTTCCGTACTGGGTTCGAAAAATCAATATACGTACGTTGAATATTGTATTCGAAATATGTACTTATTAATAAAATTATGAGCAGAGAGATGGAAAGGCAAAGTACATTAAAAAAAGATCGAATACCTACTATGGAATATGTACTGCGTTGTTCTTCGACGTATACTCGTACGTAATTTTTTCTCTTTTTGTAAAACAAGACTTAATACCTACCTAATGCTCCTATTTAATTTTTTTTTTTTCTTTCTTTCTTTCGTGGCACTGCACATGAATACATTACTACAGCATCACTAGTCTGTATAATGCGCGTTTTACCAAGAATACGTTTTTGAGTTCGAAATTTTCGCTCGAATGAACACAAAAATCGCTGGATTTTTACATTCCACTTCCGTCTTTCGTTTATAGGAGTACGTTCGAGTCCGGCAAGTGGAAAACGAAATCAAGAACGCGTGAAGCTTCCGAAATAGAAAACAAAAACTTTAAGCTGCGTACTCATACTTAGAAACGAGTTTGGATTCCAAAGTATACGTAGATAGGCTACCAACCGATACTTTGTCGATTTTCTGAAGTTTCTCCTTTTTAGAAAAAAACCGAAAAATTTTAAATACAAATTTGCTATAATTTTTACAGTCCCGAAGGCCGTGAAAAAGAACTGTCATAAAAAGGTTTTAAGCTTTGTCCACTCGAATTTTTTGTTGTTGTAACATTCTGTTTCTGTGGTTTACGATCATTTTTCCTTCGAACTCCCACGATATGTTGAACATATATTTTTCTGCAATAACAGTTAGCGGCATATATTTCTGCATTCTAAAAAAAAATTAATACCTATTAATTTAAGAACGGAATTGTTCTTTTCGTGAAAATGTTGATCGTTTATTTGTTATTTATCTAAGTTATTTATTTAGAAATTTCTGTATTCATCTGTTTTTAATTGATTTGATGATTTTATCCCGAAATAGAGGTAGGCCTAAAACCTAATATATCTATTCAGCTTCCTCGGAACTTCTAGTCCTCGAATTGAAAATTTGGGTTATACTATACAGATAGATTTATCGCAGTTATCTTGATCACATATTCCAATGAAATGTATGGAGAATAGTAACTCCTTTCTTTTTATAATTTCAACAAGCTATTCATGAGATTCTTTGCTTCAAAACAGTAAACGTAAAACGCTATAAAGCTTGAGTTGTTTTTTTTTGTTTTTTTTTTTTTTAAATAAATTCAAGTTTTATGTATCTGTTGAGGAAAGTAGTCAAATCCTTTTTACGGAGTGGAATATTCTCACTCATCGGTTTTTTATTTTTTGTTTCATCTTTAAGATCGCATATAAAACGATTATTGTATATTTCTTCGATATCCACGTTCACAAACACAAAATACAAGGCCCGTAGAAGAAAATTCCGATGATATAAATTTCAGTTAATCTCTCTTCGTTAGAGACGCTATCCCGCCGACTTTTCATTTCTAGCATTCGACTCACGTCCTCGTGTCAAAATCGTGGCTGTAATATTATTTTGTTTGTTGTCGTGCTTTTCACTACTCTCTTATGATGAAGTATTTCGCTTTCAACATCACGTTTGTGTGAACTGAATGTACATTTATGACCCCAAAAAAGCTACAAAACTAACACCCGGGTACTACTGTAAATACAACGTTTTAGAATCGATTGTTCGCTTTTTGTTTTAAAAGCCCCGAGACGGAATAAGGGAATCAGCAAGAAAATTTTCTGCACTAAAAGTAAACTTCTCAAGAAGGGAGAGAGAGAGAAGAAAAATAAAACCCTAACGTTTTCTCTTATAAATTGTGAAGGCTCTTTTTTCTTTATTTGTTTATCTCTCTCTTCTCTCTATCCTTTGATGAAATGTTCGTACTGACGGATAGGTAACCATCCGCAAACTTAGTATATTTGAGTAAATTTTAATAATCGAAATATCAAGATATTCCTTCGTCGACGGAGGAACAGAAATATATAGTTATACACCTCGAACGCATGTATGCAGTTTTCAGCGGTCATGAAGTTCAGCGGGTCACGAAAACGTCAAGTAGGTAGGTACCTAGGGTAAAACATTGTCCGACACTTTGAATTTCAACTCCATGGTCATGCTGTCTAATTTTGCATGTTGCACATGAGAGAATATCTAACGGGAAAAAGAGTAGACTTAGAGAAAGGTTGTCCCCTCTAAGTGAAAACACTTGCGTTAGAACTTCAAATTTCTTGTAGATACCAGTTTTTATGATTTGGGTGTATTTCATAGATATCTTTTAAAGGCTGCATCTTGCAATTCAAAATTATTTCCCATTGTAAACTTTTGAATTCCTTTTTCAGCTCTCCTCTAAACTTTTTTACTCGTAGATGGGGTATCTTGTTCGTGGTATAGTGATAATAAATTTTGAGAACTTGAGAATCGATTTCATGTTTTTACCCTTCATCCAAATTTCTAACAATATAATTTCTGCGAAGAAATGAAAACAGACAACCCTCTCACGGAGAAATTAATATTATGAAAAAAAAAATCCAGAAGACTGAATCTTATATATTCGATTTACGGTCGTGTCTGCGTGATAGGTAATAATAACCTTGCTCTCCGAATTTTAAGCGTTAAACTCTCCTTTTTTGAAACTCATTTGAGAAGTATGACGGAACATTTTCGACTTTTCGAGCGTTATCAAATGGTTTTCAATTGACTAACCGGTAGGTAGTATGAGCGCGAGGAAATAATTCAGGAACTGGCGACCATAAAATCCACTTTGAACGTCTCGCGCGCGGCGTTCGACTTCGCGCGTCTATATTCAATGAAAATCGAAATTGGGGAAAATAATGAGACAAAATATTCGTATTTTGTAAAATTACATACGTGCACAGACGAACCGCAACGAAGTATTTTAAGCTGACTGAAACAACTGTCGTTGTTTTAATTGATATTTTCCTCTTATTCTATGAAACATAAT
The DNA here is from genome assembly GCA_035079385.1 of Aspidiotus rigidus. Taxonomy (NCBI): domain Eukaryota; kingdom Metazoa; phylum Arthropoda; class Insecta; order Hemiptera; family Diaspididae; genus Aspidiotus; species Aspidiotus rigidus. The sequence goes on along the minus strand of JAVHKY010000054.1, from coordinate 14,480,189 downwards.
ACCTACACTGCATTTCCAGCAGTTAGTATAGCGCCCAATTTTTGTCTGCTGTTGCATTTAATCTATGACTTACAACAGGTTGGTACTTTGTGGAAGGATAGAAATATCAACCATTCTTACATAAGAAAATGACGAATGTTGAAGTCGACTTTGTAGGCCTATAGGTGATCATCGTTGTGTTATTTTGACAGCTTTGTCCGTCAACTTCGGGAGGGATGCCAACTCGAAGACAGTATTGTAGATGTCATTTGCATGTATACCTATCTAAACAAATATCCACTGACAAGTTGCTGGACTTCAATCTCAACCTCCTTCATTCATAGGAAATAGACGAATATTTTTGCCTACTGAATCCAAATCTAGGCCTACATACTTATCTAGGTACCTATTCATTATTTTTTCAACATACCTATAAGAGTTTTGCCCATAAAAATTAGCCCCACGGTTCACCTTATGTTTTGAACGCGAGTATCGTTCTCCTCCATTATATAAGTTACGTAGTCAGCATACTGGTACATACCTAGAGAAATGCTACTGCTATACCGCTATGAAATACATCATTTCAAAATTAATATAATATAGCTATCGGATATATATTGGGTAATATTGCTAGATGGAGCCAGGCTAAGTTGATTAGTTCAGTTAGAGTTTGGGAATGACGAAAAATCTTTCCAGGGCGAAAAGAAAAACGACTCACGTTCAAGCGAAAGTAAAGACCCGTTTTTCGATTTCTCGCAATTCCTGTGTAATAGCTGCGACGAAACAAAATACGATTTATAAAAGAAGCAATAAGGAGACCACAAGACGAAGATAGACAAGGACAGAGAACACAAGATGATTCGCGAGACATATCGCTTGGCTTAATATATATTACGTTTCTCGTTTTTCTTTTCCTCATATATCATCAAATACGGTAGATACCGGTACAAACTATCTTTCGCCGCGTCATCAAAGAACGGATAGAAACCATGCACAGTCAGAGACTCCAAGAAATCAGTTGAATAAGACCATTATGGTCACACGGAATTAAAAATAATCGATTACAAATACTGTTTTGGCGGGTATGTCTTAGAATCGGTAATTGTAACTGGGTGGACCATGAGGAGACTGAAAAGGGTCACTCGTTTTAAAAAATTGTTGAAACCTCAATTTTTGTTTATTTCATTATATTCTCCAGATGAAACATCAGAGAAAGAAAAAAGTTATCACGACCAGTATTTTATTCTCAATAATTTTGACAAACCCAGTCGAGCTTGCAGTTACCAAACTAACACATGCGCCTATGCAAGTATATGCATTTCCATTTTTATCCCCATTTTATCAAGAGTGGTAAGTTTTATTCAAGTTTTGGGCCGTAAATAAACTAAAGCGAAACGATTTTTCATTCGTTCAATTTAACGACTCAATAAACGAAGTAATTTCCCAAACGCGCGAAGTAAAAGCTTAAAACTTAATCAAGGCAAAAACATATTTTTTCTAACAAAAACATGTTTTTTTTTACGAAAACGTTTTTTTTTTCTACAAAAACATGTTGTTGTACATTCAGCTTCAAGCTTTAAGCTTAAGTTTTGGATTAAAACTCATAAGTTGGTCTTAAATAAGCTTCAAGTTTAAGTGAAAAGAAATTTTATTACAAGTTTAAGCCTCAAGCTTAAGTGAAAAGAAATTCTACTTCAAGTTTAAGCCTTAAGCTTAAGCCCTAAAATCGACGAGTCGCTTACCACCTGTGATGCACAGCCATTCAATTTCGGCTTAAATTTACCTTAAACTTTTAAGCCTTTTGGATTTCATTGGCTGGCCTAATCATTGGCTGAATAAAGTGATGATGGCTGGCTTAATGATTGGCTTAAAAAATGTTTTTCTCTTCAAGAAACATGTTTTTTTTTGAAAAAACATGTTTGTTTTCTCAAAAAACAAATTTTAAGCGAGCCAATTACTGATTGGCTATTCACTTAAAAGGGTGATGATTGACTGGCTTAATGGCTGACTTAAAACCAGGTAAATGATTAGCTTAAAGCTTAAATGAAGCCAATATTGGCTTAGACTTAGCATTACTGCTTACAACTCTAATGCTTTTGGTCATCAACAATGTGAATCGTGCTCAACACTAACACTGCCTTTAGTTGTCGCCCCTCGCGAGTGGTCTTATAACTGTATCATTCTATCATTACAAAGTGGAATCGAGGTGTCTGCAAAATAACGATCAAGGAAATGTGAATTTTTTTAGCCTGTAGTAGACAGTGTCATGAGCTTTATTCTCTTGATTGTTGTTCTGCAGATACGTTTATTCATCTTACTTTGTAGTTTGTACAGCAGTACCAAGGTGTTTGAAAAGAGGTGTGCTCAGCTCAATGTAAACAACAAGGCGTTACATCAGCTCTGCCGTACAAAGTAGAACGGACGTATATGCGATAGTGATGGGCGGTTATTTCAATATACCGGTTAAACGGTTTATTAAAGATCATTGTAACCGGTTAATCAGTTGAAAACTTCCGAATAAACCGATTAACCGGTTAACTGGCACCTATGCGGATTGCTGTTAGTTCTCGAAAAATTCCGCTAGGAGCACTAAGGTCTTCCACTTTTTTGCTCTCAAAATTGCAAAAATTGAAAAAATAGAGAAGCAAGATCGCTTATGTGTTATTGATTGAGAAATATCTTTATTGATAATTCGTATTCCCTCCGCCTGGTGCTTCAAATTTGTCAAATTATCAATTTAAAATTCAAAATTGTTGAAAAATTTTAAATTTTGGCGGTTAATCGGTTTATGCGCCCTTATTAACCGGTTTTTCAGGTTAACTGTTAATTACAAATAAACCGGATTTTCGGTTAATTTTACCCAAGAATAAACCGATTAATCGGTTAATAACCGATAACCGCCCATCACTAATATGCGAAAACAACGATCACCGAGACGAGGCGTTCGGATCAATAGGCTGTATGTGTGATGGTAACAAAGCTTCGTATTCACACACCACTACTATCACAGTCGATTGCATATCAATGCATATTATACGTCCTTTTTTGGACGTATATGCATCGCGAGGTGAAAAAATGTACTGTATCTGAAGATTGAGCAATTATTGAAGAAAATTATTAGAATTATCGAATTCTACGTTGAAAATTACTATGAGTGATCAACTTATGCGATCTTAATATCTTTTGAATACATTTTTAAATTCTTTTTGATACTTTTCCGTGATCGTTGTTTTCGCATATACGTCCGTTCTACTTTGTACGGCAGAGCTGATCTCCATTTAAAACAATGTGAAAACGGAACCGGCAGACGTCACTCTGTTCCGCGTCCCATGTATTTTTAAATCTGCCGTACAAAGTTGAGTTGACGTCACGGTATAAGATGAAGAGGTAATGACACAACGCTAAAATCGTGTCCGCAGTTTTGAAGTTGTACGTACAAACTTCCGCTAGGTTTGCAGCGAACACTCGGGCTGTTTCCCTGTTCCTTCTACACCCCACCTGCGCCGAGACGGTACCGTTGGTACCCTAGTATTGATGAAATTTCCAAGGATTATAAAAAATCCAAGAATTTACTTAGAAGGGTGATTCTTTCAAAATTTTATAGAGTAGATTAAATGGTATTTTTATGCCAAATATGAAATGCATCGGCTGATTCCTGATCCTGCAATAAATTTTTGAAAGTAGCGGCTTTCCCATAAGACTCTGTACATTACCCATCACTTTCATCACGAGCGCGGCGCTCGGGATGTTCAGAACTACTTCAAAATCACGGACAGCGCTTACCACAGTCAGAATACGTTCGTGTCACTACCTCTTCATCTTATACCGTGGTTGACGTATATCCAAATTGAGGAGTTATCTGTCAAAAGGGCACCCGATAAATGTAATTCTTACGGAACAGGTGCCTTTTTGACAGATAACTCCTCAATTGACGATCGGGAAGAAGTTACATTTTCTTAAAATAAGATTAATACGGCTAATAGAGATAATGTGTTACTAGAACAATTTTTCAACGAGAAATCCAATTATCACACCAGTTTTCCGATATAAGTATCCCTCCTTCCAATATATTAGCGTTTTTGGATTGTGGTTTGGATATATGTCAAAATGTTGATGTAAGTACATCCAACGTTCATTTCAACACAATTCAGAGTAGTGTGTTCATCCCACGTGAAACAAAGCTCCAATTTTCTAGATCTGAATTTTTCCCTGTATTATTCCATCAATGAAGTAATAAAAGTGTGTTATCACGATTCACACACTCGCACCAATCGTCCAAAAGATACAGTTTGCCTGATCGTCGATTTGGATGTACGTCAATTCAACTTTGTAGGGCAGAAATGTGCATGCGGGCTGCGTTTTGTTTACAATTGAACTGAGCACACCTCTTTTCAAACACCTTGCAGCAGTACTACTAGATCACAGATTCACAGAACTGAGAAACTGACAGTCCGGCCGGCCTGACCGTAGTGCAAAAGTGAAACTATGCTCTGTTCACATTAAGGAAGGATAGAAATATGACCTCGAGATTCGAGAACGGAACGCTCCGGGTAATTTTAATCTACCATTCCGTTCTCAAGCTCATATTTCTATCCTTCCTTAATTAATGTGAACAGAGTATAGTCTGCCCCTGGTCAGAGATAAGAGATATTTAATTCTTGGTTAATTTTTAAGACAAAAAACGCATATATTTGCCACGTTAGCGCTGCAATCGCCGTTGTATATCACCACTACTACCACACATGAACGGATATTATTTACTACTACACTAAAATATATTTGGCATGCTGCAAACACTGCCGCTGCAGCACACTTATAAACCAATAATAACAAAGCGATCACAACGCTCACGTGGCAAATATATGCGTTTTTTGTCAATAATTTTTGCATTGAAGTTAGCCATCTCTTCTCTGCCCCTGGTCTCCTCTATACTCCGTTCACGTTAAGAAAGGATAGAAACATGACCTCGAGAACGGAACGCTACGGGTAATTTTAATCTACCGTTCCGTTCTCAAGGTCATATTTCTATCCTTCCTTAATGTGAACAGAGTATAGTCAGCTCAAAATCAAATTATCAGGTAATGAAAAGAATTTGAACGGGTCTCGAAGAATATCCTTAACAAGCGATTTTTCTGCTGCAAAGTTAGAATTTGAGTGAAACACAATGAAATAAAGTTATTTTGAACTCTGTGCCCTGCGTCTAGAATACTGAAGTATCGAATCGGTCGACTTGAATCTGTTGGAGTGTTGGGTTCCAAATGAAGAAGATGAGTGGTCAAGTCAGTCCTGTAGGTAGACATGAAATCGAAAAATGCATCAGTTATGAACACGTTATGAAGTAAGGTTGAATAATATTTATGTACATAGTACGATTGAATGAATTTATAATAATACTTATAAACGTTGAATTCAAGATTAGGGTAAGTACTAATCCGCCGTCAAACTGATGTACCTCCTTATGAAGAAATTGGGAGAGGTAAAGAAAACATTGTTTGTACTTATCTTTGAGATGTTTGCTGAAAAGGTATGATGAAGCCGTAAGGATATTGCAGCTAATCTGCAAGCTCGATACTCTCGCGTGTCTCAAAATTTAAACCAACAGTGCAAGTGTAGAAATCGGAACCAAAAATGATACGATATATTTGTAGTACTTACGGTAGAGACACGTAGAAAATATATTCAAGTAAGTATGATAGCATAATGGCGATTTATCCAATTAAGTTGCATCATTTTCGCAAACTTTTTTCATGCTTAGTTACGTGAGCAAACAATTATAGCCTGTTGGAATGCGCTTTAATTTTTCAAATCCGTGGAAGGTTGTCCCTCGCGTTCTTTTTCTGAATTATCGGTAACAATCGCATTTATTTCTCTCATTAAAAACATAAAGAATAAAGTATGAAGAACTTATAGTTATATATGGGTACTGATTATACTGTTGTTGGTAGCAAACCACAGTGCTGGAAGAACAGCAGGTTAGGTGTAGGTACCTAGCTTAGAATTTGTACAATATGAGACGTTATGGAAAACTACATTGTATAATCAAAAAATGGGTTTTTTCTTACAATCCGAGACAATCACGATAAAATACATCAGTACTAAACTTAATGCAAAAGTATAAGAAGGGACTCATGAAACTTTTTCAAATCACATTATCTAGATCAAGATTATTAGCGATCATAGGCTATAAGTATAGAGAATTTTCAATTGATTCGCAAAAATAAAAAATTCCAATTCTAGAGAAAAGGACGAAAAAAACTTTGTAATCATATTCTCAGACGTTAATTTTTTGTAACTTTGCTAAATGTACCGAGAATCAATCAAGTCGTCCTCGTAGTTCGGCCTCGCAACCTACATCGAGGACCGATTTCGGAAGCGAAAAAGAACGATTAAGAACACGGTTACGAAATCGTATATCAATTACGTATTTGAATTTCATATTGTAATAAGAGCAGAATTTCTATTTCGTGATTAGAAAAATTTTGCTTAAATTGACTTTACAATTTTCTGAATAATCGCGTTCTATTTCCCTCTTCCGATGCTCTTGTGTTTATCGGAATTATGAGCTAACTGGAGAGTAACTAATAATGTGAGATGAGAATAATAAGTTGAGATGCAAGTCCATACTTCCGCCCCTTGTTTTTCACAAAAAATACACTACTCGAACGGAACATCATTTATGAAACTCGACAGTTTCAAGTGAGCGGTAATCGTCCTTGTTGAAGTGCTTTTGCGAGGAAAAAAAAAAAAAAAGATAGTAGAAGCGTATAAGTGCACCCAGAAACGTTAAAATCTAAGCGGGAGATAAATGCTTATCCTCGTAAAAGAAATACGTGCGAAAGAAAGATGGAGAGACAACGAGAATCCATTCCGTGTTGCAAGAGAGTAAACTTCTATCAATCACTTTTTTCCCCTGTATAGTCTCTTCTTTTTGGTATGATGGCATTTTACAGCATACTCCGATATTGTAGAGTAGGTGTATATATAACTTTCTTGTAGAATCAATTGAATGGTGAGACTCCTCCGTTATGTACTCGATCGATGTTCAACAGGTAACAGTGTAAGAGCTGATGAAATTACCGCATTAATACTTACACCTATATATGCTCTCTTTTATGAGGCACTGAACACAAAACTGTTGGTAGATTATTGACTTTTTCCAATGACATCGTAGGTACCGCATCATTTCCTTGTTCTCTGTCTAGGAGTCACCAGAAGTATATTATTATTGAATTAAATTTTATGAACAGTGACATGGAAATACCGGTACTAATAAAACGAGGCACCGTGCCAGAGAAAAATTTACGACTCCATTAAGTGAGGTGTGCGAATAAACTCAGCACATCCTTGCTGAAGTAGATTGAAGTATGAACTTGAAAAGCGGTGAGATGACCATAAATAAATTTTATGGATTTCCTAGCAAAAACTTGACTGCAGAGGAGTTACAAAAACCAGCGAAATGTCTCTCTCTCTCCCTCAGCCACTAGATCTGACAACATGCTTAAAATGTATTATTATCTTTATTATCAGGTCATCAAAATACCTGTATATTTCAAGAAAGTAGGTCGTATGTGCGTAATCCTTTCTGTTCAAAATTGTGTCACATACATGACAGCCATGTATATGACTAAGTATTTTTGTAGACTGATAATTTGTTTTCATCCAAGATTTCCGTTGCAAACATTCCCTATTTTCACTCTCACGTTTAAATTGATTTGGTGAAGCACACATGGCACCGTCAAAATACCTAGGTCTGAAGATTTTATACACCCTTGGACCTACTTTCTTCCAAATCATTCATTGGCCCGGCAGGCCTATATAAATTCTGTATTCTCAACAAGCATTTTGATCGATAGTTTTTATCGTTTGTATTGTAAACATTTCAAAAAATTTACCCTTTCGGTTCATCTTTTTGTTTCTTCAAAGCTCAATTTATTGAGAACCACATGCTGTAGAAAGTTTAGGGGTCAGAAGATATAGGTATCTTCAGTCTTTACAGATGCTTCCAGAAATTTAAAATCTTATTCTTATTAAATAAATCTCTAAATAAACTCATTTTATTAATGTTACTATCAGTATTCGTACATCTTCACGTGTAAATATCAATACGGCAGTTGAAGAATCAGACTAACTTACGTACCGTAAAAGCAGCCTTATAAGTACTTTTTCTATCGCGCAAATATTCTTGTTTTCTGGTGCAGCGATCAATTCGTTCCATATCACAGAAGACAAAATTAGAACTGAAAGAGAAATGAAAATTCAACAGATTTCCGACTAATTTAGGACGATGCGATAACCTGATTAAACCCATTAATGTAGGAAACTAAGAAATATTATACACACGACGCTCATAAAGCTTGAAAAACAACCCCTTCTGCGTTATAATCTAAACGCCCTCATACGTTCTAGAACAACGACAAGCAATATTAAAACAATGAACGTCACCTGCTCTCTAATTACAGCTTCCACATTACAATGAATGAAACGTTCTGAGTGCGTACCTATATTGATATTTGCACCCTCAATTTATTAAAACTCTCCGCGAGGTAAATTTGGTGACGATGTGAATCATTCAAATATCTACGCAGCCGTTATCACAATTACTTTCTTGTTTCTGTATGAGGATTGTATGTTCTAATTCAGGATAAATATTACCTATATCTTTAGACGAAGTCCACCAAATAATCGATAATCAAAATTGATGTATGAATAAACTTGAGCCTCCATTCATGTAGGGAAAATATTGAAGAAGTTTGAAAGAAAAACTAATATGAATAGAAGACCCATCGTTAGTTCCTCTTATTCTTTAGATCGGGACCGAAATTTTTAGAAGTTATGCGAGTAGTTTGGTTTAAGTTTCCAGTTAGACGCTTCAAAATTATGCTCATGATAGTTTACCTATGAAAATGGTCTAGGTCCCATAATTATCTGTGTAATTATAATATATGTAAGGATCGAATTTTTTCCAAGCCTTTAAAGTAGATCAAGGTCAAAACGATCTCTTTCTTAGTGTGGCGTACATTTCATCTGAGCATCAGGCCGGAAGAAAAAAAAACAACAAGGATGTGTGTGTCAAACTCTCTACCACTACCAAAGGGTTAAACTTTTCATTTTTTGGCCGACAGAACTAAGTTTAAACTACAGATGTATTAAAAAACGGAAACTGAAGGATTTCTTCTTTTCAAATTTTTACTTCTTCACTTTTATAAAACGTTTTGAGTACCTTCCGAACAGCCTTTCTATTCGACTTACATTGCGTATCTACCCATTGCATTTTTAAAACGTTCTTCAATAAAAGCATTTCAATCTTTCATTTCTCAAGTTCGTGAATATTGATTTTGTTTATTGTTAGAGACATCTTTAGTACTCGTATACAAGAAAATGCAAGTTGACAATTCTCACCCTCACCAATATCGTCTCTCGAATGACGATCTGATGAAGATTGAAGATCGTCTATTCAATTCATTTCGCTCGAAAGAACTTTTCCTTGTGAATGTGATTATTGAACTTATAGGCTACTTAAATGAAATGACTCCCAAATTTAAATATCACCTACTTCTGTCTTCATTAATTGGGCTACATTTATTTCGACATTAGTGTACCAGTGGGTTGTTGAAAACGGGTGAGTTTTGCCATACATGCGGAAAGAACGGTTCTTAAATTCATTGTAAAAAGTCAGAAGCTTCAGTAGTGGTAGTAACTCGGTACAGAGGAAAGCGAGTTTGTGGATTGCACACAAGCCTCACGATACTTGGAAAAATAGGGTACTGCAAGACATGACTCGAAAATGTGTGTTTTCATAGTGAGGATGAGTTTGCAGAGCAAATGTTCGACTCCCCGACATGTGAACACACTTCGGGTTGGGACGTGTGTAAACTATTTTTCGGGATACATGCGACCATGACGAAATGAAACGTGCTTGTTTCAATCCCGCTAAGATGTAAGAATTTTTACAATGTTAGACCTTTGGAGACAAAGAATTACTTCTCGCTCGCTGAGCATCTCCGGAAAGACACTCGACACGTATCGCAAAAAATTGATTTGTATTTCGTAAAAAGTTGAGAGATGGGGATTGAGATTCTATCCTCGATAAATTCCTCAAGAGAAATCCTAATTTACCTTCTGCTCCCTCGACTCTTTTTAACGATCGTACTAATGTTTGCCTATAGTCTAGAGCTAGAACCCGTTTATAGTAAATTGATAGCAACCTTGGAGGCTAAAGTGCATCATACGTGCAATGTGGATACAATAGATACTTTGCTTCGTGATTTCATTTCTCTTAGGAAATCGTTATAGTTCTCGTATTGTATTTCCCTTCGTCGTGTGCACAGTTCGGTCTTAGATCGTTGATGATATAAAATAGCGACTGAAGCATTACCACTTCAACATTAAAACATGAAACCTCAACTATCGCACTGATCGATTCATTCGTTGTAAATGTGCGCGAAGAGCCGGCGAGTGCGGTATCGTGAAACCGCCGGCAAAATTTTAATATCGCTATAGCGTTTTCAAGACACATGCGTTTTACTGTGCGCAGGCGCTCGCCACTACCAGCGTCTCGACGTCAAACCGTGCGCGCGGCCTTTCGCCATGGATGCCAGTGTGTTATCTGCGATGGATAAAGACGCTCTTAAGAAGCAGATCGAGAATATGAAATACCAGTCGACGATGGAGCGGTGGCCTCTCTCAAAAAGCATAGAAGCGTAAGTAAATTTTATTGAAATAATTTCACTTTTACGATATTCATTTTTCGCATTATACGTAGGTATGAGTTAATGGAGATACGGTATTTCCTAAAACATGAAAAACGATCTCGTCCGCGTGATTATTTTATTCGACTACCGGTACCCGATACATATTATTACGCGAGTGTCGATGTTCGATGGAGTGAGAATTTGGGTACGAAGAACTACTAGTGGATAGGCGAAATAATAGAAGTCTAATTGCAATTAGCGTTCACCTGCAAGTTTTATAATGGCCAAACCTGTTTCTGATGACTGCGAGATGAGTAACTTTTTATATGGTGTAGATCTATAGCGGTTGATCTTCACGGTGAATTGACGAAGATGTACTCTATTTACAAAATTCGTGATTAGAATGAAGGCTTAAAAAAAGTGCTTACCTAACTGAAATCTAGAATTTTAATTCTTACGTAGTCATTGCACCGCGCGCGTTCTCTGTGACGTCGGTGTCGCGTGTAAATGTCCCATCTTCAGGGTTATACATCAGCGTCAAATGTGAGTGCATAACATAAACTAGAGTGGGCGCTTATTATAAAATACACATACAATGTTTGGTCTCGCAACTATCCCGTCCGCGTTATTCCGTCCCTAAATGAGAATTTGGTCGTATTTCGCGTTAATGGTATTCCCTGCGTGCGTTTGTTGTCCTGACATAATCTAGAACACGTGCGCTTATGTGCTCGTTCTGCACGTACAAGCAGACCGCACGTACAGTGTGGTACATATGCAATCAGTTTTTGAATGACCGAAGAAATTATGAGTGTATGAAAATTTAATTCGCGCCTCACTCACTTGTGAAAAGAAAAATCCATACTTCCTTCTACGAGGATTCCCGAAAAAGTTACGTGACGTCATCCATAAACGCGCGGTGTGTTCGTACTGTGCTCTACTTCCTTCGTTTCATTTTATGGTTGGTAGTTGTCCCGAAAAGCTGGGGATCACTTCGATGAGACCATTTTCGTGTGATTCCAATACTATACTGAATTGCTATTCGGCTCTCTAAATTCTAAATCAAGGATTTGCGGTGAACCGTTGTGTATGGAGTGAAATAGAGATAGCTAAACCTCATTTCTGCTGTAAGGTCAAGTAGTTGTGTACCTTTGAATCTTGTAAGGATTGAAGGCTTCAAAAAATAGATTTTAGTTTTTCAAATGTCGTCTTCCGAGAATTTCGAGCGTGTGAAGAAGTATTTAAGACTTCAATCTTATCTGCGATGGAAAAAAAAAAAAGGTTTCTGAGCTATAAACTGACTGTTGCATTTTAATAAGAATCTACCGACTTTGAGAAATCCATTATTACGATTAAATACCCTAAGACGCGGAATACTTGCGCGGTCTGTTCTTGTGGAAAGGTCAAAATCGTCGGGTAAAGTACTGGTAATAGTTTTAAACTGTTGGTACGGAGCGCGGTATTTACATATAACGAATCGTCAGCCCTTCTTTCAAACAGAGGTTCGTGAGACGACAATTCGTACTCGTATGTAAGAAATTCCCTACGTTTCTTCTTTATCCTTTTCTCCCTCCTCTTTCACTTCTTCAATTTGAATTTCAGGGGTAGTCTTTCTTTAAATTCGTACACGACCGTTTCCCATACAGGAGCGACGATTGCCTAAGGGCGTCGAAGGAACGTCCGCAGTTAAAATCTAGTCCTACCTTCGAAGAGTAAAGAAAACGAAATTCCATTCCTTAGTTTTTCGAAGCTGGTGATTTTCTATGTTATTCTGTTCTTAAACGCGAAAAACGAATACTCCGAAGGGAGAGTAAACAATGTAAACCACAGAAAAAAACGACGGCTTCCTTAACGAAGTTAAACGAGGAACGCAGGGAACCTGTTTCATGAGTCAAATAGGATTTGGTTTTGAAAATTCAAGGAAGCCTAGACCTAGATAAAGCTAGTATAAAGAAGGCCTAGACGTAAAATAAGCCTAGTATAATGTAGTTTGAAAGTCCAAGTTTTTCTCAAATCTCGAGCTATTTATGATAGGAGGGAGACTTGGGAAAATTTGTCCCCTATCATATATAGCTCGAGAGTCAAAAGTTTTCCAAGTCCCTCTTCTATCGTATTCGAAATTTTTAACAGGGAACCTGTTTTATGGGGGGCTATTTGAGAAATCTGCCGTGCGCCGTCCTCCGTGCGCCGTCCAGCGAAAAACTTAGAAAAAAATGACGGCTTCCTTAACGAAGTTAAACAAGGAACGCAGGGAACCTGTTTTATGATTCGAATGAGATTTGGTATTGAAAATTCAAGGAAGCCTAGATTTGGAGAACCCCTCCTATCATATATAGCTCGAGCGTCGAAATTTTTCTAAGTCCCTCTTCTATCATATATAGCTCGAGAGTCGAAATTCTTCTAAGTCCCCCTCCTATCATATATAGCTCGAGAGTCGAAATTTCTCTAAGTCCCCCTCCTCCTATCATATATAGCTCGAGAGTCGAAATTTTTCCAAGTCCCCCTCCTATCATATATAGCTCGAGAGTCGAAATTTTTCTAAGTCCCCTCCTATCACATATGGCGCGAGAGTCGATTTTTAACAGGGAACCTGTTTTATGGGGGGCTATTTGACAAATCTGCCGTCCGCCGTGCGCCGTGCGCCGTCCAGCGAAAAACTTAGAAAAATTTCGACCCTCGAGCCATATTATATGATAGGAGAGGGACTTAGAAAAATTTCGACTCTCGAGCCATATATGATAGGAGAGGGACTTAGAAAAATTTCGACTCTCGAGCTATATATGATAGAAGGGGGACTTAGAAAAAATTTCGAATCTCGAGCTATAGATGATAGGAGGGGAACTTAGAAAAATTTCGACTCTCGAGCCATATATGATAGGAGAGGGACTTAGAAAAATTTCGACTGTCGAGCTATATAATTATGATCTAGGCTTCCTTGAATTTTCAATACCAAATCTCATTCGAATCATAAAACAGGTTCCCTGCGTTCCTCGTTTAACTTCGTTAAGGAAGCCGTCATTTTTTCTAAGTCCCCCTCCTATCATATATAGCTCGAGACTCGAAATTCTTCTAAGTCCCCCTCCTATCATATATATAACTCGAGACTTGAAATTCTTCTAAGTCCCCCTTCTATCATATATAGCTCGGAAGTCACAATTCTTCCAAGTCCACCTCCTATCATATATAGCTCGACAGTCGAAATTTTTCTAAGTCCCTCTCCTATCACATATGGCGCGAGAGTCGAAATTTTTCTAAGTCCCTCTCCTATCATATATGGCTCGAGAGTCGAAATTTTTCTAAGTCCCCCTCCTATCATATATGGCTCGAGGGTCGAAATTTTTCCAAGTTTTTCGCTGGACGGCGCACGGCGGACGGCGGACGGCAGATTTCTCAAATAGCCCCCCATAAAACAGGTTCCCTGTTAAAATTTCGACTCTCGAGCTATAGATGATAGGAGGGGAACTTGGAAAAATTTCGACTCTCGAGCTATATATGACAGGAAGTTTTTCGCTGGACGGCGCACGGCGGACGGCGCACGCCAGATTTCTCAAATAGCCTCCATAAAACAGGTTCCCTGTTAATATAAGACGACGAGCGCTTTCGGTTAGTGAACCACCTACAAGCCTAAAATGAAAGCAACTGACGAACAGAAAAAGAAGAGCAAGGTATTAAGATTGTCCAAACGAGAAATCGCGGTGTGAATCATAAACCAGTTCGATCGGGCCATCTTCCGGAATGCACGAGTTGAGTACAGTGATACCGTCATTGTTTAGATGACTCATTATCTCTATATACTCGAGGGCGATGCGCTTATGATAGGAATTCTCCTTATGGAGGAGCTTTTCGGATCCCTCGCGATCAGCAAAAGCTAACTCCCCTAAGTGTCCCTTCTTCCAAGACTTCAGGTGCTCAGCTACTCTAAGTTTCATTTGACGGCTGGTCTCACCAATATAAAAGCCTCCACAATCCCCACATTCAAACTTGTAAACACTACTCCTCTCATCAACAGGTATGGGGTCCTTCAGTCTCAAAAACAACCTCTTGACTGTGGTAGGGTTGTAGAATGCGGGTCTGAAGCCAAACGGGCGAAGGTCCCGACCCAATTGAAGGGAGAACTTCCCCAAGAAAAAGAGACTGATCCAACGAAAACGGCGATCACGGATCGTGTCTCGGGGAAGGGAGGTGGTGGAATCAAGAAAGCTCCTCGTAACTTTCCTCCGAACCATCACGTCAACATCGACATTGACCCCATTCACTCTGGACAGGTGTTTTATTGTGAGTAACTCTTTCTTGAAGGCAGACTGACTCAAAGGAATACGAGTCAGTCTGTGAACTAGGCTATGAAAAGCAGCCATCTTATGAGCAACAGGACCGAACGAACCACCGTGGACTAAAACATCGGTCGTAGTATCTTTCCTGTAAATTCCAAACTCATGGATACCGTCTATTATAGAGATCGATAAATCCAAAAAGTTAATGGAAAATACCCCTATTTCCAACGTCAATTTGATGGAAGGGTACCAGGAATTGAGGTACCTCAGAAACTCACCAAGGAGATCTGGGGGACCAGTCCAGGTGCATAGAACGTCATCAACGTACCTGTGCCAATAGTGAATATGATTAAGTAACACCTGGTTCGAGGAAAAGAGGTCAAGTTCAAACTTAGACATGAATATTTCGGAGAGAGAGAGCCTAAGGGTGATCCAATAGGGATCCCTACTTCATCCGGAAACTCGAAAAATTTTCCTTCAAATTTACAGTAGTTGGGGGACCAGCAAATATTCAGAAGATCGAAAAATTCCTGAAGCTCATTGTGAGGAATATTGGCTTTGACGAGTAGCTCACCCATACGCTGGTTAGTAGCAGCCTTAGGAATATTCGGGAACAAACCAACAACATCAAACGAGCAGATGGTCGTTCCCAGGGGAAGACTTACACCCTGCAGAACGTCAGTTAAAGAGGCCGAATTCAAGACCGAATGAGGAGATTCAAAATCAATGCGATTTTTGAACCAACGGTCCAGGAATTTGGCAAGACGAAAGAAACAACGGGTCGCATCGGGGTGTTGTTCTCATGCACTTTGGGCAGCCCGTAGAGGAGGGGGTGTGTGGGGTTAGGAACAAGGAGGGTTTTTTTCAAAACAGGAGTTTTGATAATAGCCTCACTCTTGTTGATGACACTCCTAAGTTCTTTAACGTGCTTAGGAGAACTGAAATCCTCACTCTCTTTAGAACCGCTCGAGGACTTCATGGACCTTAGAAGAATAGGCCAACTTCTCCATCACCACAACAACATTGCCCTTGTCAGCCTTCGTGACGAATAAATCTCCCTCTTTCATCTTCCTCTTCAAACCTTGAATCACTCCTCCCAATTTATTACTCATGCGAGAGAGGAGGTTATTACGGACTAATTCGGCACAAACTTTCTGGGTATTAAAACCAGGACCAATTTCAACCCCAAGATCCGCAACAACATTCGCCAAGGTTTCATCCTTCTTGAGGGGAGGTAAACTGAATTTCAAACCTTTCTCAAGGAGGGCAGTTTCGTCATTTCGTTTATTCTGTTCTTGTTAGGAAGCAGGCTGATGAAAACTCATGGCCAATGGCGGGTGGCGAGCTCGCACACATCGCCAAAATTTTACCGCCACCCCTCTTTCTGTGTACAAGTATGATCGGCTAGAACTCCTCTTTGCTATGAAAAAAATTGCTGAAAATACACACGGCTGCATTGTCGAGACGCAACAATCTGCTCGAAGAGTCCTCGCTACAAAAAATTGTAGAAATTATCCGGTTACAATTTTTAACAATAAATGAACTGTTTTGATATTTTAATATCTTCGGGCTCGAGGTCAGTTGAAAGTGATGCTCGACCTTGTTTGTGTGGGAAAGCTTCGACGTTCGAGCTCTAGATATAATGTATGTATTAACCCAGTATAAGCTAGTCTAGGACTCTGGAGGCCTTCTCTAGAAGACCTTGTAAGTCGGCGGGCCAACTGCTATAAGGTGACCGCTCCTGGTTCTAGCTAATAGTACTAGGCAGGGTCTGGTGGCGGTGGATATAAGGAAACAATTCGAGTAAGTTGTATTACCTGGGACATAGGACTCTACTGCTCTCACATGGCGGTGGGAAAGCCTTGAGAAATCTTTAGTATTGAGCTTTTCCCAAGACCAGCTACTATGCTCAAAACTCATTTGCCCCTCGAGCTCCTGATATAGAGGACAGTGTGATGTTGAAAAAAAGGGGAAAAACACGTGGAGGCCTGGGCTACATTTAAACTAAACCGAGTGGAGGAGATCAGGCCAAAAGTGTTGAGACTTGGGATAAAATAAGCACGTAAGCCGAGTTAGGAATGCAGAGGCTTGGGTTAAACATAAACTCAGCCGAGAATATAAGTTGAGGCTAAAAATCTGTATCCGTGTTCCAAAAATGATAGTAGGGCTTAATAGGACCGAGGGAAAATGAGAATTTATCCCCAGGACCGACCTCAAAAGTGAGCTTCTTTGAAGACTGGAACGCGTGGCTCTTGTTGAAGGAAACGTATCCGTCGCTTTTAATAATAATAATAATTAGTTTGAAGCTAGAGGGAAAATATTTCCTCAGAAATTCTGTCAAAATCTCGGATCTACTTTTTCGGTGTTGCCGTGTGAAGTGACCCTACTACTCTTATATTCACTTCTTGTAGAAGACCTTTTTCAAAATGTGGCAAACGTAATTAAACAAAGTTTCAGTTCCAATAGCTTACGCGTTCTGCCAAAATTGTAGGCCCTTCTCCTGAGAAAGTGTGATGTACTACCCTGGTTGAACGACAAGACAAAGCTACCCTCCTTCTCATTAAAAGAGAGTGCAAAGTAGGGTCTCTTATCCATTCCAAGGAATGGCCAGTATACAAACTGCTGCAGGGTGTCGACACGAGACGGTGAACCATTAGCAAAACTACATTTCCCATACCCAAGCAATCGAACGGTCTTGGTCAGATGCTGAAGTTTCCATTTTAAAGAAGACAGGAGTTCCATTGTACACCCCTCAACAAACCCATCTCGATCATTACTCGTGGCAAATGAAGAGGAAAACAAACAGGCTTACGAGTGTAGGTAGACCATGGTTCAATTTATGATAGAGCGCGTAAGCTATTGATTAAAATCCGGTAGAGCGCGTACGCTACTACCACCAATTCTTATTATTTATCAATACCATCATTATTATTTAATGTACACGTACCTACTAATTCCACCATTCAGTGCATTAGATTCTTGGAAATGATACTTTTTCGTTTTTTTTCCGCTCTTCATTCCCATTTTGAGACATTAAAATTTGCTCTAAAAAAAGAGTTTTATTCGCGCCTATTGTTGGTGTTTCACGTTACACGAACGCCTCTTCTTAGCAATGACCGCATCGCATGTTACAGAGAATAAACGCGCTCTCTTGAGGACGTAAAAGAGTGACGATATTTGTTAATTATATACTAACCATATCCATTCATACGATAATAACGAGGTCGTTCTTTTCAAAATTTTTAACAGTGACAAATGGAAATCGTAATAGTGAGAGGGATATTATTCTGCGAAAGATATTAAGTCAAACTGCTTTGTAGAGTTTGAAAAAGCATCGAATCATCTAAAGAGTTATTGTACTACCTGTGTTATTTTCAAATCATCACCTCCTCGGAATGCGTTCAGCATTCAAATCGTGCACAGCTACTAGTTTGGACCAGAAAAGATGGAGAAAATATGTACATGGGAAAAACGTCGAAGCGTCAGGGAAAACTATCCTTGTAAAACGGGAAATAGGTCACACCCAGGTTTCGTCATACTTTGAACGTTGATTAGTTAGATTTGATCCCGATAAGAGAGGAAAATCTTTGCTACGATAATACGCTTTTAGACTGGAACTTTTGGTAAAGTTATTTTTCGAATAAACATTTTGTTCTTGAAAGTTTTTTTTCTTTCTTTACGAGCAATGAGGCTATGCTGAGGGTTATCTGTTGAAGTTATTCTTGCTAATTTTGTCATTTTGTAACTCGCTGCGTTCTTTTTGTAAATCATTAGGCACTCATAATGAGGGAACATCAACGTGCCTTGATTTGCGTCGACGGCATTCGGCGATTTATAAACCCTTCTTCAAGAAATTCTGAGTGTGCGATGATACCACTATCATAATTCTCATCAAACTCGGTACACCATTTTGCAACCACGTGTTCCTTCTTCTCACGAATTTTTCCTTCCCCTCTCCTTCTTTCTCACCTATGTATATTTCACCCGGGAAATTTCGTTTTCTAACAAGGGCTGTCCGGCAGGCCGGCAACCTCACGGTTGTTTAGAGGTCGGCCTTATGTCATATCTAGCTAGGAAGTCAACATTTTTTCCAAGTCCCCCTCCTACCCCCTATCGTATTCAGCTTGGAGGTCATATCATATATAGCTTGGAGTCAACATTTTTTCTAAGTCTACCTCCTATCATACATGCTTAGAGGTCGGAATTTTTCAATTCCTTCGTATCATAATTGTATAGTACAAAGAAGACTGTACAACTCGGAGGTGTAACAAATTATATTGAACCACACTAGAAACAGTCGCTAAACGTTTTCGGTTAAACAACCATCATCGGAGCGTAAACGAAAGCGACTGAATCCAACATCAACAAAGACAGAGGGAGTTGACCAATAAATTGCAAGAACGCATCGATTCGATAAATAACGCTGGTGTGGCGTATCTAATGTTCTTGTTCCGAAAGTTTCGGATCCAACGGTTGTCGTACTCTTCTCATATTTCGTTTTTGCGCAAGTGTCTTCAATACCACCTTAGACCAAATTTTGTGAAATTTCGTTTCTATTCGGATTGCGACTCCACCACAAAAAAGTTGGAAGATTACATAACGGTCAAATGGAGGAGGTGGTATGGGCAGCTTAACGTCACAACACGACTTGATCTGCTGGTTTATTCAAGGCTTTCATGTCTCCTTGACCCTGGTGAGTTTGATTCACTTATAGTATCCGGCAATGGTGACTGTCGCGTTTTTGAACGAAATTTAAAAGAAAAGAAAACTCGTAAACTTGCCTCCCTCCAGAGTTGGAAGGCTACGGCTGAGAAAAGAGACCGTCCTGGAGATAATTTAATTTAGCAATTCCAGCCACGCATTATCAATTATAGTAAAGTTCAGTTTGATAGTGATGAGTTATACCTATTGGAGAAAGGGTTGAAAATTGGCCTCCCCCCCCCCTCCTAAGAACCAAGAGACCCTTGCTAATGTAGTAGCTCACTTGACAGTCAAAATTGGACCTGGAGTGAATATCCAAAAGAAGTGCGCCGAAATGGTTTGCAACACTCCCCTCCCCCGCATAAGTAATGCCTGTAGTGAGGTGATTGAAGGCTTAAAGAGGAAGGTCAGGGAGGAGGGCTTAATCCTTACCAAGGCGGATAAAAGTAACGCCGTAGTGATTATGGAGAAGTTCTCTTATGTATCCGGGGTTCATGAAGTGCTAGAACAATGTGGCGTTAAGGAGAATAGCCTCTTTTGTTTCCCCAGTTTTTTCAAAGAGGTTAGGAACATCATTAATAATTGTAGTGTGATTATCAAGAGTCCTTTGACAAAGAAAGCTCTCTTGGAGCCTAACCCGGTTCCTCCCCTCCTATATGGATTACCTAAAGTACATGAAAAAGATGTACCAATGCGGCCGGTCGTGTCATTTGTCTCGTCACCAACCTACTTGTTAGCTATATACATAGATAGATGGTGTATAGAAAGATTGAACTTACAGGAGCGGATTCTCCGCCCAGCCAGTTCACCTTCTATTATTTAATCAAAAATCGTAGGTTTGAATATAGGTAACGATAACACGATCAACTATCAACTACCTTTTATTATTTAATCTCGTCTTTCGATTACATCACTTCGACATATAAAGCCACGACTCGCAATTCTATCTGCGAGTGTGGCGGTTACTAAGTGTACGACGATGGTCGTTGAATATAGAGACTTCCGTATACATACGAATACATTTATCGCATTTCGCGACACTCCACAGAAAAGGAAAAAAAAAAAAAAATTAACAATAATAATACCTAATAATAAAACAACCATAACGAGAACAGAGAAAGAGAAAAAGGAAAAAAAAAATTGATAACAATAATTAGTAAAACAATAAGTAAGTGTAAAACATATAAGGGGGAGGGGGGGGGGAATAAAACTTACAATAAATATCACACAAATACAAAGTATAAAACAGAGAGAGAGTATAAGATTAAAACTTAATAATATGTAAAATGAAGAAATATAAAAACTTCAAGAGAAAAGCAAAATTAAAATAAATAAAAAGGAAGATAATGTTTAAAACAGGCTAAAATAGTTTAAGAAAAATTCTAAAAAATGATAAAATAAAAATAAAGAAACTTCTAAACTTGATGTAAATAAAAGGATTAAAAAGAGGGTAAAATAAAAGGAAAAAATAAAATTAGTGTTCGGATGAATCGGTAGAACAATCGGATGAATCGGTAGAATAATCGAACTTCGATCGTCTATGGTAACTGCTTCTTTTGGTATCTTCGAGAATTTCCTCTTTGATCGTTTGTAGATTGAGTTGCAATTTTGAAATCTTTTTCCGTTCACGTAGTTTTGCTCGACTATTGCGGCGGGATTCTTTCCCGCGTTTTTTCTTGTTCATTTTGATTGAGTGTCGTTTGCTGCGCTCTTCCAACGAAATATATTTTTTGGCCGCTAATTCTCGCTCTTCTTGTTCGTAATAGTTGTCTTCGAATTCGCTGGGGTTACTCCTCACGCCATTGGCCACCATTTCTAGTGTTTGTGCGATACCCAGCATACCTTCGAGGTGACGACGCTCTTTTTCTATCTCTGGAGTACCAACGTATGCCGGAGCGCGGACGTAGTCCCATAAATTTTCGAAGGACATTATGATAAACTATAAGTAAGGTAAAAGGTAAAGATATAAATGACAAGAAAAAAATGTTATTATTATTTTTATTTGTGGCGAGCAAGTTACCAGCAAGCTTGATTTTATAATATGAAAGGAGGAAAAATAGATAGTACGAGTGGAAAGATGGGGAAGAAAGTATTTTATTCGTAAATTTCTAGAGGATAAACTGAATTGACTGGTCGTGTCAAAGTATTTTTGTTGGATAGAAGGATATCTACTGAACGGATATTATTATTTCGTCCCTGATTTAGTCTCACTATCTTTCCGATTTTCCAATCTATTCGTGGTTTGTCATTGTTAGCTATCTGTACAATGTCATCAACTTTTGGAGTAATATCCACGTCATTTTTTCTTCTCGAGTTATTAGAACGTTCTTTTAGGAACTGTAGATAAGAGCCTCTCCAAACTTGCCAGAAGGAGTTGATAACTTTTTGTTGAGAACGGTACCAATCGATCAGGTTGTTCTTGGTCAATGATCGATAAGTGATATTTGTTTGAGGAATTATATTTGCAGAAAGTACCAAATTCGAAACGTTCAAAAGATGTGCAGGTGTTAGAACCGTACTATTTTCATCTGCATCTAAGTAACAGAGAGGTCTAGTGTTTAGTATGGCCTCTATATGAGTTAGTATGGGTTGTAGTTGTAGGAAGGAAAAGAGTTTCTTTCCAACACTCTTTTTGATGGTTTTCTTCGCCAAATCAACGAGTTTTTCATACAGACCACCTTGCCAGGGGCTTAATGGTGTGATATATTGCCAGTGTAAAGTTGAGTGTATCTCTTGGAACGCTTTTATCTGACTGGCATTATCAGAGTAGAACATATGAGGATTGCCTCGTCTATTAGCAAATTTCTGTATTGCTAGCGAGAAATGGCTGAGAGACATGTCCGGCGTAAGTTCTAAGTGAACAGCACGGGTGGTAAAACACGTAAAAATACAGCCGTATGATTTCTTGACCTCCTCAGTTTCAGTTATGTATAGGAGAGGTCCGAAATAATCAAGTCCTGTAAACTGGAAGGGTGACGAATAATTTGTACGTAAGGAAGGTAGAACTGGCATCTGAGGATACCGATAAGCTCGTCCCTCAATTTTCTTACAGGTAATGCATGGTTTCAAAGTCTTTCGAATAGTTTGACGTCCACATGGTATCCAGTAATCTCTCCTAATCATGCAAAGAGTATGCGAGACACCAGAATGAAGAAGTATTTCGTGGTAGTAGAGTATTAATTTCTTGGTGTACAGGCTATCTTTCGGTAGGAGGATGGGATTTTCTTGCGTACCTGCAGTGTTATTCATGAAACGATTTCCGCATTTAAGAAGTTTATCATTTGGATCAAGGAATAGAGAAAATTTCTGTTGAAGACTGTCACGCTTATTATTTTTCAAATTAAGGAAAGTAGAAGAAAAATGTAACCGTTGAATATATTTGAGCCATTCTATTTGAGCTTCATCTAGGTCTTTCTTCAAGATAATTCCTTTTTCCTTATTTAGAAATTTTCTGGCATAAGCGGTTACTCGCCATAATTTTGGAAGAGATGAGTAATTATGGTAATCTAATCCAAGTGGTGGATGAATCGGTGAGGAATGGGTCAGAAGTGCAATTTCTTCCTCATGATCAGATTCTTCTTCTGACAACAAAGTTGTGGTATTTTCTGGCCACAATTTTTCTGGATATTGTAACCATCGAGGTCCTGTCCACCACGATTCATGTATGACTTCGTCAGGAGTGATTTTAGTAAGAAAATCAGCAGTGTTAAAAGCAGACGGTGTATATCGTAATTCAATTATATTTTTCTCTTTAATGTTTTGAATACGATTCCGAACAAATGTAGGAAGGACTTTCTTCGAATGATACCAGGCAATAACGCATTTTGAGTCTGACCACATTATGGTGCGATTAATCTGGAGGGAGGAGTGTTTCTTGATAAAATGGATTATTTGAGCTCCTAAGTTCGCTCCTAGAAGTTCCATACGTGGAATTGTGATTGTTTTCTTTTTCGATAAGGGTCGTATCCGTGTTTTTGCGAAGAGTAGATGAGTAGATATATTATCATCAGTATGACTTATTCGAAGATAAAGAGCAGCGCTGAACAGGTTTTTTGAAGCGTCTACAAAACAATGTAACTGTATATCTGAAAAATTGGTCGTATTTATGAGACGAGGAATACGCAATTTATATAATCTTTCAAGGGAGGAAAGTATATTTTCCCAGGAAACCTGTAATCTTTCACTTTCGTCGTCCCAATTTTTGGTTTCCAACCATGTCTCCTGCATGATTAATTTAATTTCAACGATAAACGGTAAAAATAGACCACATGGATCGAAAAATGACGCTAAGACCGATAAAACATTGCGTTTGGTACATTTTCTGTATGATTTGAGATCTTTTATATTCTGTTTGAGAGCTATAGTGTCCTCTTTGCGATCCCATACTATTCCGAGTACGTTGCAGATGTCATTTGGAGTATTCAGACGATCATTTTCGGTGAATTGGTCGCAAACGAAGTTGGAGTTTGACGTCCACTGACGCAAGTTCATTGAGGCAGAATAAAATATTTCCTTCGCTTCCTTGTAAATTTCAACTGCTTCTGCTTCTTCTACGGCACCTGTAATTAGGTTGTCGACGTAAAAATGTTTTAAGAGCTTGTCTTTATATACAGATGATGAATTTTGAAGGTGTGTTTTTACGACTGCATTTAAGAGGAAGGGGCTTGATACAGCACCAAAGAGCACTCGAGCGAATCTGTACACCACGTAGGACCAATCTTTGTCCTCTAGTGAGTTGATCCATAAAAAGCGAACGTAGTCGCGGTCTTCCTCATTCAGTCCTAATTCCAGGAAGGCTCGTTGAATGTCGGCAATCAAAACAATGATATGAAATCGAAAATCCAAAAGAAGACCGCAAAGATTGTCCAGTAACAGAGGTCCTCGGTACATACATTCGTTAAAGGATGGATAGCCTTTTTTCTTTGACGAACCATCGAAAACAATACGAATATCTTTGTTTTCTTTCATAACTCCATGGTGAGGAATATAATGGACTTTTTTATTGAAAATTTCGGATTCTGGAACGCGTTCTATTATTCCTAACTCCAAATTTTGCATGATCTGTTCGTGATACTTCTTCAATAAACTTGGTTGAGATTTTAACTGTTTAAGAATCGAGTTTAAACGACCTTTGGCCAATCCATAGTAGGTGGGAAGATCTGGAGGAAATGTAGTCCAAGGAAAGGAGACAAAGTATCGATTATCACGGATGTTCATTGTTTTATAGAAGTGAGAGAGAGCTGAGTCGTCATTATCCAAAGTCGGATCATCTTTGATTCCTATATTCTCAAGCTCGTAGAACTGTACTACATTATGAATGGTGACTGCTTGAGGTAGTGATGACTCGATAGCTAGGAATGATTCTAATGGATTTGACATGAAATTTTTTCGTTGATGCCTGCCTGCTAGATTCCAACCGAGTACCGTCTTGCGGAGATAAACGTGATCTCGTATATGTATATGTCCCGGAAGGAGGAATTCCATCTCATAATCGCTGCCAATTAAAATTTGTACCTCCATGTCTTCATCATTTTCGACCAATGGTAAATCTCCGTAACAATTTTCAGGATCAAACTCAGAGAGGTGATGAACTTTAGGATATAAATTATTTGATATAACGTCAATTGAGTGACCTTTGATGTGAAGGAGAGAACCATTAGCAGTCTCAATAGAAAACTCAACAATGGTCATTTTTACCATACGTGTGTTATAATCATTGAATGTTCGCACAGGTGTTTCAAGATATCCTTGTTCCTTGAGACCTAAGAGTTGCGCCAATTTCTTTGAGATATAGGTTCGAGAACAACCATTATCTAGCATGATACGTGTTTTTACCTTCAAACCATTATTAACAACAATCGCGACTGCGGTTTGCATGATGGTCTCTTCTTCGTGAGCTAAACAGGCAAGTTCAACTTGAGGTGCATTTCTCGAAGGCGAGGGAGGGATTGTTGCCGGAGTTCTGGAGGATGAAGCATTCATCATGTGCAAATTTCTCTGATTTGGCTTAATGACTGACGAAAATTTTTGTGGGCAAAGCGCACGATTGTGTTTCTCCCGGCAGTGTGTACAAAGACGTTTACTTCTACATTTTCCGGAAAGATGTCCTTTATGGAAACACACTATACATAGGTGGGGTGGGAGCTTCTTCAACCGTTCCTCGACCGTAGGGAATTTTTTGCACTCGTCATTAAAATGGTTCCCTTTACAAAACAAGCACGACTTTTTGTCTACTGACAGTAACGCTTCCTCTGAAGTGTTCCAACGAGAGGGAGGTACACGAGAAAACTGAATGTGGGAAGTTTGCTGTCTCGCTAGAATTTTATCGTTTAGCATTTCGCGGATTTCTGTGATCGTCAGTCTTTCGTTTAAATTTTTCTCTTGAATTTCAAGAACGAGTTCTGGTGGAAATTTTTCTAGAACAATTGTAATCAGAGAAGTGTTGTTGATATCTTCTCCTGCTAGTTCCATTGTGGATAGTAAATTGTCGACTTCATTGAAAGTGTTTCTGAGATGGGCAGGATTTCTGCTAGAATGTTTTATATTACGTAACTTATGACTAGCAGCACTCACTATCAAATTTTTGTTGCCATACAATTTTTCAAGGGTATCTACAGCTTTCTTATAGCTGTTATTCGTGACTGGCATTCCTGAAATCGATGAACGCGCTGGTCCATCCAGAAGACTTTTTAGATAATTAAATTTTTCGGAATCTTCAAGAGGGTGCGAAGCAATGGCAGCCTTGAAGCTATCATAGAAACTAGGCCACTCTAAAATATTACCGTAGAATTTTTTAATATAGAGTTTAGGTAATTGGCTTCTCGATTTAACTTCGGCAGAGCCATCTTCTTTTGATACAATCCTATCTAGAACAATAGCTAGTTTGTCGTTAACATCAGAAGGATTGGGAGACTGATTCATTTTTTCTAAAAGTTCGGTGATTTTGGCGATTGCTGGATCAGACCTACTTTTCTGTGCTTCACTTTCTAATGTATCAATGTGAGCGGAGATGTCTGTGAGGTGATCGTTTGTCTGAATAATTAATTGTTCATTTTCCAAAATGAGATCGTTATCTTCATCTTCGCCAATATTACACAAGTCTTTCTGTAATTCTTCGAGACGTTTCTGTGCTTTACAGATCTTATTGTACAGACTGGTACAAGCTTTCATATCTAGATTATCAAATCTTATATTCAGTTTTTCGCGTAGATAGTGTTTACTTGGACCTAATTGTTGTCGAACTTGTCCTGACATGTTGACAAATAGATAGTTATTATGAGCGAATAATAAATAATTACGAGAAGCGAAGGCTTTACTCAAAGCTTAGGAATGAAACGAGAGACGCAGGCTACTCGTTTATATTCGAATAAGATAAACGCAGGCTATCTATTCGCTAGAAAAAAAAGGAAAAAAATATACGAGAGACGGTGGCTACTCGATGTATAAGAAAGCAGGAGACGAAGGCTACCTGATTATAAAATTAAATGTGCGAATGCGAGAGACGGAAGCTACTCCTGTCAATGATAGAATATCAGCTGTCAGAGACGATAGCTACTGACTGAACTATATGGATAGCGAGGGTATAGGAAAGGACAGATAAGTGAAGAGAGACGCAAGCTGCTCGACGCTGGGTTTTTCCTATTTGCCACTACTATTCGGGCGCCATGTATAGAAAGATTGAACTTACAGGAGCGGATTCTCCGCCCAGCCAGTTCACCTTTTATTATTTTAATCTCGTCTTTCGATTACATCACTTCGACATATAAAGCCACGACTCGCAATTCTATCTGCGAGTGTGGCGGTTACTAAGTGTACGACGATGGTCGTTGAATATAGAGACTTCCGTATACATACGAATACATTTATCGCATTTCGCGACAGATGGTTCAAATCGCGAGTAGATTTTACCTCCCCTCATTCAGTAAAAAACTCAGGTTCTTTGACGGAGGGGTTGAAGGATATAAGAGAGGAAACGACTTTGTGTTCCTTTGATGTGGTGGGATTATTTCCTCACATCCCGAAGGCCGTCGCTATCCAACATATGGGCGAATTGCTTGTAAAAGCTGGTGTCCCTCATAAGGAATTGGTGGAACTCTTCGACCTTCTAAGAGTTTGTTTGAATCCCAATTTTTGTGAATTCGAGGGAAAATTTTTCGAATTCCCAGACGAAGTGGCGATCCCCAATGGGTCCCCTCTGGGCTCATTGATATCGGAGGTATTCATGTCCAGATTTGAAATCGAATTGTTTTCTTCAGGCCAGGTACTTCTAAATGACGTATTTTACTGGTATAGGTAGGTAGACGACATATTGTGCGCGTGGGCTGACCCAGTGGAACTCCTTAGTGAGTTCCTTTCTTTCTTAAATGGCCGATACCCTTCCATAAAATTCACTCTGGAAGTTGGCGGCTTACTAATAAATTTCTTGGATTTGTCCATATTTATTAGAGATGGCGTCCATGAATTTGGTATTTATAGAAAAGAAACCTCGACTGATATAACAATCCACGGGTCGTCGTTTTGTCCCGCTGCACACAAGATCGCTACATTTAATAGCTTGATACATCGACTGACTCATATTCCTTTGAGTCAGAATGCTTTCCAGAAGGAACCAGGGACGATTAAGTACCTGGCCAGAGTAAACCAAGTTAGAGTGGACATATACTTCATGGTCCGAAGGAGGCTTACGAGAAAATACCTCGATTCCACCACCTCCATCCCTAGGGATTTGCACAACAGTAGAAAACGTTGGATTAGACTCCCTTACTTCGTTGAGGTTGAGCCGTGTACTCTGTCCTTTTGGGTTCCGGCCGGCGTTTTATAATATTAATACGGTAAAAAGCTTATTTGTGAAATTGAAGGACCCGATTCCTCTAGTCGAGAGAAGTGGGGTATACAGCATAGCTTGCAACGATTGCCCGGGTATTTATATAGGGATGACCGGGCGTCAGCTCCAAATAAGAATTTAGGAGCATAAAAAAGCGTGGGAGAGGGGTAATTTAGGTGAGTCGGCTTTTGCCGATAGTGGCTGTTTCTAGTGTGGGTCAATATAATTTGTTACACCTTCGGGTTGTACAGTCTTCTTTGTAATTGAATAACCATAAATTGCAAGAACGCATCGATTCGATAATTGTATAGCTTGGAAGTCGACATTTTTACCAGTTCCCCTCCTATCTCATGTAGCTCTGAAGTCCGGACCGGTGACGTCACAATCTGATGACGTCATAGATCCTCCATAGAACATGTCCCCTGCCACCCCTCGTTCAACTCTGTTCAAGAATCCGTAACTTTTAACAATCGGGGGGGGGGGAGGGGTCCGAAAAAATGTCAGGTAACGTCAAGTTCGTTTAGAGATCGACATCATAATACAGCCCAAAGGTCGAAAATCTCTGATATACATCTCGGACGTTGAAAATTTTTTCATTCCCCCTCCTACCCCTTATCAAATATCGATTTTTTTTTCCAAGTCGCTTTTCTAACATTATGTAGCTCGAAGGTCGAAATTTCTCCTATTATATACATGGCTCCAAAGTCTGGGTTTGTGACGTCACAGGTCAGCCCTTGTGACATCACAATCTGATGACGTCATAGATCCCCATAAAACTGGTTTCTTGCCACCCCTCGTTTAACAGCGTTGAAGAACCCGTGAGTTTTGAAATTCTCGATGACCAGAAGCAAATAATTTGATGTCCGTGGTCTTTCGATACATCTGATTGACGCATCGCGATACTAGTACCAAATAATTCCGTGTGAAAAACCCTGCAATCGTCTCGCATATTCACGAAATTAATAACTACAACGTTTGGGCGTAGCTTTTTTCCTTCATTCGTCCGAGGCACTTATAATTTTGTAAATTATCTCATCATCATATTCTTGCGAATATCTCTCGTCTATTTTTCCTATCTCTCTCGCATTCTCCTTCTCGCTCGTCTTTCGTTTCGCATCGCGCGTTATGTGCTCGCATAACAAAACCATCAGCAAATCCTTAATCTTTCCGTCTGTCACGATGATTAATGAAATTGAACGAAAAAGTTGCCGGATCTGACATTATGCGAAATAGCGCGCAGGGAGAATTCATATACCGTGATAGTTGGTTATATTCTACTATTTCCGACAAAAGGAATACGTTTTGTGGAACGACGACAATCTACGTCAGTGATACAATATAGTATAGTGTAGGCTACACTCTTACGAGTGCATTTTAGGTGAGAATAATTATATACACTCGGTTATCGTAGTTTCCTAGCAAAAGCTGGAGTACGTCGTCGAAATGTCATAAGCAAGCCTAATTCCAGAAAGTCGTAGAATATTTAATGAATTGAAGCGTTTTGAGTACGCCTACATAGTATCATAATCTTATAAGCGAGCGTGAGAAAAGTTTCCGAACTTTCTGTCGGTGAGACGACGAAAGGTAAGGAGTGGAAAGTTTGAAAGAGATTTCGTGATCGTTAATGAGCAGTGTTCATTAGCACCGGAATGAATGTTTACACTTGCATCTAGTATAAAGCTGCCAGCAAGTCGATACAACTCCCGTCATTCATTACAAGCTTTGCGAGAATAACAAAATATGACAGGTATCAAAGAGGCCTTGAAAAGGGGCCATCAAACTTTTTTTTTCATGAGTACATATAATATAAGTAGTGAACTTTCATCCATATCGTTTATTTGTTGGAATTTTCAGTAGAGTCGTACTTGAAATCATAATACTGTATATGCAATATGTACCCTATTGAGAAGGGGGGCATGAGGTCTCCAACAAATAATTAGCCTACGTGCCCACAAAGGCTTAATCCGACCCTGTTATCGTGCTACAAAATTTCAGTGGGCGAGAAGGTACACTTGCGAGTCACAATGAAGCGCGGGAATTTAATATGAATTGCAATACTAAAAAACGGCAAAGGCATTGAATATTCAGTGTCGAAAATTCTTCTAAAATACCTTTCATTGTTCATGTTCATTCCAAATGTTTAAAATTAGTTTATGTGTGCTAAACTTTCTTATTTAATCACCAAGGTACACTCATTAAGTCAACCAGCAAGATTTTCCAAGTCTTACTATTCATAATTATAGCTCGGAAATCAAAATTCCCCCCCCCCCTCAACTTGGCAAAATGTTAATCTAGTGTAGAAGAATGATATGAGAGGACGAAAAACGCAGTTTTTGTTCTTTCTAGTGGAGTTTGAATCTGGGACCTCTTGCGTGCTGAACAATTGCGCAGAGTATTTTCCTCATTTCCTCTTCTCTAATCAGAATGGGAAAGCCAATTAGAATCAGTATGAGTGTCAGGTTCAAGCTAGGAATTCGAAAGAGTAGGCTGAACCCCTTCTCTCTTGACCAATAGACAAAATTTCCCATTAGAATATGTTTAAAATGTTTTTTGTCTATACTGGCTCTACAATTTACCTTATTTTCTGCGTGCTGCACTATCTTCTGAAGTATTTCTCGGGTTCGTAGTCGGACGTCCATGCGGATTTTGAAAAATTTTTAGCTTAGCAATTTATTTATTTATTCAACTCTGATTAGATGATGATTCCTCGCCTACACCGCTTACCAAGAGATACGAGTCTCCGATAAATCTTTCCATCTTTTTATTCTATCTTGCAGTGCTGCCATGAGTACGGATTTATCCGTATTTGTACGGATTTTTGGACCCGGAAAAAAAAGTACGGATTTTCGTTAAAATCTGTTTTTTGTACGGATTTTTTCAGTTTTAATGTTCCGGAGCCGAATTATATCACTCCGGAGCCGGTTCATTATGTTCCGGAGCTGGTTAAAATCCGTATTCGAGGGCTTTCGGCTAAACAGCCATTGTCAAGGTATGATTTTGATGACTCGCTCGTTCAGTCATGACCTCGTTCAAATCTCAATGAAAAAAAATTGAAAGCATGAAGCTAAACGTCAAAGAATGTTATATAGAAAAGATTGAAAGATGAAAGCCTAAAAGTATTACAGAACAAGAGCTAAAAGCCAAAATCTGACTTATCAAGACAATCAAGAAGCTGAGCACTTTGTACAAAAGTCGGGGCACGAACCTCTTCCAGCCTGCTGCAAGCTGCTTGTCTTTTAAAAACAGAGACTTCTGAAACTTTGATTACCTGATTGGAGTTGGAAGGACAGATATGTATGGACTCATGTGTAATCAGGGCGGGCGGGATACCTATAGTTTCTTTTGAATCCCCGTTGGTCTCCATAAAGTCTGGTTGGATTTTTTTACTCTCTTTTTCTGGGGCTTTACTCTCCCTTTGCAGACCATTGCAAACTTTGTAAAAGGCAGCGGGAACTCGCAAGCTTCACGGCCCCGTGGAAAAAGCTTGTCTTATTTTTGATTTCTTTATGTTTGAATGACTAGAGATATTGGGTTTTAGAGATGTACTTAGCGGAAGGAAAACGTGAGTCTGGAAGAAAGCGAATTTATCCTATGGGAAAAAGAAGATGACGTGACAGAGACTCTAGGCATGTAAGAGTGGATATTGATATGCTTAGAAGTCTGTCTTCTCTAAACTTGATCTAGCCTAGACAAATTCTTCTAATGTAGGTTGATGACGTCATCCTCAAGTTCTGTTCCCAAGTTTCTCCTCACCACATAGGTGTAGGTCAATTGTCAAAAATATTCCAAGTTTCTAGACATTTTCCCGAGAATTGTGATATCATGAAATTCGGACGCAGATATACTCTCGGACGTCTTCTGAGAATAACTCCCCCCCTCCCTCCCTCCCTCAATGAAAATTGATATTGGGTTCCTCGCTCGTGAGAAACAACACCTCAAGAGCTCCACAATAGAGTCAAGTAACAGACTCTCTCCGTCATGTTATAACATAGTCTTGCCCTTTGTCATTCTTTAAAAATTGCGATGCAAGATGCGTGTTGTATAACAATTTGGTAACCTCTTTCATTCTAATGAAAAAACCCCGCTAAATCCGAATATGTCCGTAACTTTTTGATTCGACCTTTAATGGAGCGTAATAGAGGGCTAAAACTTTGAAAAAAATTAATTTTTCTTGATTTTTCTCATTTTTACGGAAAACTGAGCATTTTACGAGGAAAATACCTCTGTTAAAAAATATTATTCATCAAATTTCCTTTAAAATTATCTATTTTGGTACTTCCAAAGATTTACAGTTTTGCCACTACATTCTTTTGAAAATTTGCTGTTCATTGCTTTTGCGCGATTTTCTCCGTTACATTGATGGGTACGCATCTGAAAAAGGATATCTTGACTTTCAAAGACTCAAATTAAAACTTTTGAACGTTTGAAAAATAAGTCTGTGTTAGAGTTATAGTTTAATTAAATCTATATGAATACAATCAACAGCAACACATATCAGCGCTTTTCCACGTAGGTACATAAACCATTTTAAATGATCATTAATAATGAGAAATATTTGGCTGCCAACAGAAAAAAGGAATTCTAAAACGATTTTTATTTTTAAATTACTATTATCACTGTTGAAATTCGTGTGTGTATTCTTTTTTTGTGATTCGTGTTTCCGTTTTATAATTAAAATGTGGAATTCGGAAGTGTAATAGCCCAAGTTCTGCATTGTTGACACAGCTTGTGCATTGGGACATTACAATAAAATATGGGCTAAATGTGGGGAAAAATGAACAATTATTTTTATTGGGTACGAGTATTTTTCTGAATTTTTGAATAGATGAAAAAACTAATCCATTTTCGCTCATTCCGGGGGCTATGAGTTCAAATTCCATGAAATGAGCATACATCTGTGCGTACTTTCATCTATTTTAAAATTAAGAAAATCAATAAAATTTCAAGGTCATAATTCCTAAGAATTTTGATAATCATGTTGTAAATTTGCCTCATTCCCCAAAGTACTTTCTGGTCAACTAGTAGTAAGTTAGCCTTATAATGCGCTCATAATACCCTTCAACTGTGGTAAAACAAACGGCTATAAATATTCTTCTAGAGGTTGACACTGGCTCAACTAGACTGGATTAAACTGGACTAGAGACCGCCCCCTAGGTTGGACTATACTAGAATAGACCAGCTCCTCTTCTTTCTATTTTCTCTCTTTTTTCCTTCTCTATACCTCGGAAAAGACAAGACTCCATTGTTCCCTCTTCCTCTTCTTTCTTTCTCTCCTCTCTCTTTTTTTTTTTTTTTTTTCTTCTTATGGAGGCTAGAGCAGACTGAACCAGACTAGACCGCCTCCTCAAGACTAGACCAGCCCCATGGGACTAGATGGACTGTACGACCACACTTCTTTGAATTTTCCTGTATGTTGTTAAGACTTGTGTTTCTGAAAGGGCACTGAAACACTCGCCCAACGAGACTAGACTTGGCCAGACTAGACCATCCCCATTCTTCGCTCGGTTACACGGGGTTAGAAAGGACTAGATGAGACGAGACCAGACTAGACGGTAACGGGATAGATTTAGGTAGCGGGACACAATCTAAGTAACAGGACCACGCGGGACAACAAACACGTGCATAATAGATTAGGGAAATGCTAATCAAACCTAGAGCAAAGACATGAAAGATGTGTCGCACCTTGGTATCTTCAAAAAAGTACCGTCACTTTGGAAACCAAAAGCCCCCCCATCCAACATGATAAGACTGATAGTAACTAGGTATCCAATTCTCAAAGTACGAGTAATACAAGTGAACTTAATAAGGTATAGCATAAAGTACATTTATGACATAGGTACCTGTTCCAAAGTTGCGGCCACACGTATTTCTTCGCAGATGTGTTTGAATGGCAAATCATCTGTACTGTCATGAATCCGATTATCTTTCTTTTTTCTTTGTTGACACCGAAGGAGACAGCAACTATGATATTTTCCCTCCGAAGCAATTAGATCACCGACCCCGCTAGTTCTTATACGTAACTTGTAATCGTAATTTGAAAGATCAAGAATGGTCTTGTTCATATTAAATGACATTACCAGCCGTAGTGATTCCTTCTTGTCCTCTTGGCAGAAGACACATTTATCTCAATCCATCTTCCCGGTCGTTGTCTCATCATTAATGATCATTTAAAATGGTTTATGTACCTACGTGGAAAAGCGCTGATATGCGTTGCTGTTGATTGTATTCATATAGATTTAATTAAACTATAACTTTAACACAGACGCATTTTTCAAACGTTCAAAAGTTTTAATTTGAGTCTTTGAAAGTCAAGACATCTTCTATAAGATGCGTACCCATCAATGTAATGGAGAAAATTGCGCAAAAGCAATGAACAGCAAATTTTCAAAAGAATGTCGTGGCAAAACTGTAAATCTTTGGAAGTACCAAAATAGGTCATTTTAAAGGAAATTTGATGGGTGATATTTTTTAACAGAGGTATTTTCCTCGTCAAATGCTTAGTTTTCCGTAAAAATGAGAAAAATGAAGAAAAATCAATTTTTTCAACGTTTACGCTCCAAAAGGGGTCGAATCAAAGAGTTACCGACATATTCGGATTCAGCGAGGTTTTTTCATTAGAATGAGAGTGGTTACCAAATTGTTATACAAAACGCATCTTGCACTGCACAAAACGTATTTTTTCAAAGTTTTTGTCTAGTCTATCTCAAGTCAAATCCCTATGCATCGCTCTCCAAAGGGGAAGATATGAAGAATTACTTGCATAAGTACTCGTGGATTTTACCATAGCTCCGGTCATCAAGCTAGTTTCCAATATGTACTGCTGCACTCACACGTCCAATGGAGAAAGTTGAAAAGCAATTCTTCGTGGCATCTAAGTTTCACCCTCAGTCATTCTCAAATCTGCTTCCAAAGGAAAAGATATGTAACTTTTCTGTCATTTAACCATTAGTTGATATTTATTTCAACCAGTAGTCAGCATATACGTTTGATATTGTGTTCCAGTTCGGCCTTACTCACCTCCCTCGCAAGCTGTTTATGCTTTTCAAGTAGACGAAAATTTCACCTGAAAAAAATCAAAAATTCGTGACTTCAATGATTTCTTTCCGACTTGAATGAATTCAACGACCTTGTCCAAGAAGTAGTGCTGGCGATTGTGTATTGACTTAGTTGCCCGCTTACGTAATCATGATAGATAATATGAATATCTATTCTCCTATACTGACTCAAGTTTGATAATAATCTGTCAAGTGGTACCTCCCTAATATATAGAGCAATGTTAATGTGTTTACAATCCTGTTTCGCGATAAGAATATTGCGTTTAAACGCTCAAAAGTTCGAAAAAATTTACCTGTAGTAACCGCATAAGATATTTCTGGTGGTATTGCTGTTCAATGCCGTATGTTTCAGTGAATAAACTTTGACACGATATTACGAATATGGTATACCGCCACACGCTGGTAATAGTCGACGTTGTCCTTATTTTGAAGTAGGTGACAGACACGCGTACCTGCACCTATAGTTAATATAGTTGACGCAGAATATAAATGTGTATAATTAGTTCGGATCGATTTTTCGTCATCCTTTCGTTTTTTTTTATTGACTACCGTGCTGTAGCATAATACGAGGCTAATTTATCATCACCGAATTAAGCCCTATTTTATCGTTCCCCGTTATCTCAATCAGACCTGCCGAAGTTACCTTTCAGCTTAATTTACTCTTATAGCGACGTGATGTTTTTCATCGTCGCGAAATAATGAGAAAAACTGATTAATACTCTTAACAGTATTGAGATTCTATAAGCGTAGAAACAATATTTCAACAAATTTCCTTAACCAGCGACTCTCTTGTACGTACGACCCTGTATAACGTTTTCCATTACGAAGTTTCAAACGTTACGATTTGTTATTCTTCGTGCTGAAGAAAAGAGGGAAAAACTTTCTGGAATTTATCAAACTTAGCTAGACTTCGTTTTCGTGATGACGTCCGAGATTATAAAAGAAAATTAGACCTTCGAGACAATTTGGCAGGAGTGATTTTTGTAAAAACTTTTTCCTACGATCTGTTATCTGAAGAAAAACAGCCGGTGTCAGCAGCGAGAAGAAGTAATGTAACAGAAATCATTCAATATTGTATTAAAAATTCTTTAGACATACCCTAAGTGCTATACAATCCAAAAAGTCTGTGTAATACTTCCTTAATTTTTTCTGTGTTCACTTTTCTCGTGGTTTTCTCGAAAGTTTACAAAGAACAGTCAATAAAAGATTCGGTACGGGCGTTTCGTTGGCTAAATTTCCTTCTTTTAAGCTCGTCCAACCAATTGGAGATTCGATAAAATAACGATTTGGAAACAGGAAAAGTTGTGATAGAAAACCGACTTCGGGTATAGTGCAAGACTCGTGCTCAGTGGCGCGGAAAAATGTAATTATTCGATTGATTCTGGTTTCCCATATTGCTCCTATTCAGTCTCATCGCTCTCAACGTTGTCGAATACTTCAACCGTGCGAAGAGAATTGGGTGAACGAGACAAAGACGAAAATTCTTAGAAAATTCTCGCGTTCCTACGATTCACGGAGGAAGGAAAAATAGAGTACTCGTTTCATTATGTTTATTTAAAATATCCGCTCTTATACTCTTCCCTCTCCCTTTCAAACTTCCTTTTGGTCAAGCTTAGTTCAAGGCACAACACCCTAGAAAGAAGTTGACCACCAGTATGAAAATAGTCTCGACTAGATCAGAAGGAAAACGTTAATGTTTTATATAGTGTAGTGTTGCGGTTCTGTGGCCGCTTCCTGTATGGCTGTTGAATTCACCTTCTTTCCATCTTTGACGGTCACTATCTTCAAGATGGAATACGATTGTATCGAAGAATAAGGTGCCGTGACCCCCCTGGTCCAATGAAGAAACCCCCTCAAACTTTTATTTCTTATAGCTGAAAAAAAAAATTGTTAGGGCGCCCCCCCCCCTAAAACGAATGCGAAGAATCATCTTCATGAAAATGACCTCACGATACCCCTGTTAGTTCTTTCATGCTCTTTTGAGCTGTGTCGCCAGGAAAATTTCCAGGGGTCAAATCGACCTTGCTGACCTCGCCGAAAAAGAATACAATTCGTTTTTGTGGGCCAAAATTTTCCATTTCATATGAAGGAAAGTATGGTATTTTAGGTTTCTATAGAGGACCACATCGTCCACTCTCTCTGACTGAGCAACAGAAGTTCCTATGAATGAGGCAATTGGGTATTCTTGATTTTTACGTTCACGCAGTATCATTTTTCTTCTCAACCTCATTGTTTCACGTTCGATCCTCTGATCTTGAATGCCTATTACGTAAATCGACCACTCTCACGACCAGTGTGTGACAAATTACTGGTTTCCACGTTAAGCAGCGGAAGACCAGCTATCTAATTAGCTTTCAAGTCAGTGCTCAAAATTTTCCCGGGACAAATTTGTCAACTCGTCTCTGATTATATAATTGGATGTAAAAACTAACTCACGTGTCGTGAAACCATCATAAAATGAGAATCTGAAAGGTGCAAGGAGAACAACTTTACGTTATTGCTGTACTGGACGTTCATATTAGATATTTTCTTTGTTCTCTCAATTTGTCAACTATTTTTTGCATCGGTTTCATCAATTCATGAAACTATTAATTTTTATTGAACCTGCTGAAACGTGAAGTATTCACCTTTATGCGAGCTAGAAATAACTTCTGAGTCATACAGTCGATGTTTACTCATGTTATTTAATTCGTGATTAAGCTTCTGAATGATTCTGGCTCAGTTTGTAACACGTAATTATAAGTGCTGCATGCAAGGTAAATGCCGAGACCTGTACGTGACCATACCTGGTGCAGCCCAGAAATTTGTCGCTTAGAATTCACGACGTGGTGAGAGGTTAAATTCATTAAACTACGAGTGCTTTTTAAAAGTGGGCATAATCGTGAAATTTTATCGCTGATATTCTCAGCCTCATGTAATCGATTGAAGTTATACCCACGCACGTATTGTGTAGTATAGAAAACGAGAGCAATAAACGAAAGTTTTTCGAATCGAAGACAATTCACTGACTATTAGCTCCGATTCTCATTTTTCAATTCAACGTACAGTTGCTGAAAAATGAGACCAATTTTCTTTTAGAAGGAACAATGAAAGCCTGATAATATGGTGGTTTTCTAACTAAAATTTGCGAAGGTTTTAATATTGTGTCTTCAAAATCGAATATTTGTCTTTCCCAAATTCTTGACGATGATGATTCTCTAGCCTGCCCTAGAAAGTAAGTTAGTCGAAACCTGCCCACTCATTTTATTAAGGAATAATTTGTCTGCGGTACTTTTGGAATGGGTCCTAAAAGATTTTTAAATTACAACAGGTACGTTACGGTAGTCAATGTACAATCAACCCGTTGTTGCATTCTTGCTACTCGCAGACTGTATGCGCAGGGTTCTGATAATTATATGATGAGGCTTACTGAAAATTATACTCGACTAATGCGGCATGTTGTGCACTAGTATTGAAGTTGAAGTATGATAATTCGAGCAGGTCAGCGCAAGTATCGCACGCAACTAGAAACGGGGCAATCGATGGATGGCGCAGGTGAGGAATGGAGTCTTTTTACATCGATCAAAATCACCGTTTTCTTGAGAAGATGACTTGAAAAATGTTTCACGTTCTACATATTTCTTTCTCTTAATTTTTCCGCCGAATAGCTTCTTTCTCGAGTTGTTTTGGTATTCACTTTCACGCGGCTGAAACCTCCCTTACGGAAACTTTTTACTCGCTTTCTTTAAACCTCACATTTCTCTTCCACCAAGACTCTATACAGAACTATTTCAACCATTCCAATCGGTTTTGTACATCTTAGAGATCTAATACATCTACTCACTTGAATATGATAAGACAAGCTATTTCTCATGTGAAGCTTGCGGGTTCCTCGTTGCCAGGTGTCTCAAATTTTTCCACACTCGCTGATTGATAGACGGTAGATATTACAAAGAAGACTGTACAACCCGAAGGTGTAACAAATTATATTGAACCACACAAGAAATAGCCGCTAAACGTTTTCGGTTAAACAACCATCATCGGAGCGTAAACCAAAGCGACTGAATCCAACATCAACAAAGACAGAGGGAGTTAACCAGAAGATCATGATTTAACCAGCGAGTCATCGAAGTTTGAATCATTCTCATATACTAGCTCAATCAGACCCTCCTCAGGAATGAACCTATTTAAAACAGTGAAGTCTTCGTTATTCCGGTGCCGTATGATTTCTATATTTTCTAAAGCCAGCCGCTTAAAATTTAAATTCTCCCTATGGAGGAGGTTACCAGAGCCCTCCTTGAATTTATGGCCACTTTCAAGTAGATGATGGGCAAAAGCCGACTCACCTAAATTACCCTTCTCACACGCTTTTTTATGCTCCTCAATTCTCATTTGAAGCTAACGCTCGGTCATCCCTATATAAATACCTGGGCAATCGTTGCAAGCTATACTGTGTACCCCACTTCTCTCGACTAGAGGAATCGGGTCCTTCAATTTCACAAATAAGCTTTTTACCGTATTAATATTATAAAACGCCGGCCAGAACCCAAAAGGACCGAGTACACGGCCCAACCTCAACGAACACCTGCCCAAGTCAGGGAGTCTAATCCAACGTTTTCTACTGTTGTGCAAATCCATAGGGAGGAAGGTGGTGGAATGGAGGCATTTTCTCGTATGCCTTCTTCGGACTATTAAGTCAATGTCCACCCTAACTTTGGTTCACTCTGGCCAGGTACTTAATCGTCCCTGGTTTCTTCTGGAAAGCATTCTAACTCAAAGGAATATGAGTCAGTCGATGTATCAAGCTATTAAATGTAGTGATCTTGTGTGCAGCGAGACAAAACGACGACCCGCGGATTGTTATATCGGTCGAGGTTTCTTTTCAAATTCATGGACGCCATCTCCAATAAATATGGACAAATCCAAGAAATTTATTAGTAAGCCGCCAACTTCCAGGGTGAGTTTTATGGAAGGGTATCGGCCATTTGAGTAAGAAAGGAACTCACTAAGGAGTTCCACTGGGCCAGTCCACGCGCACAATATGTCGTCTACGTACCTATGCCAGTAAAAGACGCCATTTAAAAGTACCTGGCTTGAAGAAAACAATTCGATTTCAAATCTGGGCATGAATACCTCCGATATCAATGAGCCCAAAGGGGACCCA
Organism: Aspidiotus rigidus; assembly: GCA_035079385.1. Classification (NCBI taxonomy): domain Eukaryota; kingdom Metazoa; phylum Arthropoda; class Insecta; order Hemiptera; family Diaspididae; genus Aspidiotus; species Aspidiotus rigidus. Next base: position 14,439,528 of record JAVHKY010000054.1, on the reverse strand, counting down.
ATAGGGATCGCCACTTCTTCTGGGAACTCGAATAATTTTCCCTCGAATTTACAAAAATTGGGAGTCCAACAAATTCCACCAATTCCTCATGAGGGACACCAGTATTTACAAGCAATTCGCCCGTATGTTCGATAGCGACAGCCTTCGGGATGTGAGGAAATAATCCCACCACATCAAAGGAACACAAAGTCGTTTCCGCGGAGAAGCTTATACCCTTCAACCTCTCCGTCAAAGAACCTGAGTTTTTTACTGAATGAGGGGAGGTAAAATCTACTCGCGATTTGAACCATCTATTTATATATTTCGCTAACAAGTAGGTTGGTGACGAGACAAATGACACGACCAGCCGCATTGGTACATCTTTTTTATGTACTTTGGGTAATCCATATAGTAGGGGAGGAACCGGGTTAGGCTCCAAGAGAGCTTTCTTTGTCAAAGGACTCTTGATAATCACACTACAATTATTAATGATGTTCCTAACCTCTTTGACAAAACTGGGGAAACAAAAGAGGCTATTCTCCTTAACGCCACATTGTTCTAGCACTTCATGAACCCCGGATACATAAGAGGACTTCTCCATAATCACTACGACGTTACTTTTATCCGCCTTGGTAAGGATTAAGCCCTCCTCCCTGACCTTCCTCTTTAAGCCTTTAATCACCTCACTTCAGGCATTACTTATGTGGGGGAGGGGAGTGTTGCAAACCATTTCGGCGCACTTTTTTTGGATATTCACTCCAGGTCCAATTTTGACTGTCAAGTCAGCTACCACATAAGCAAGGGTCTCTTGGTTCTTAAGGGGGAGGGGGGGGCAATTTCAACCCTTTCTCCAACAGGTATAACTCATCACTATCAAACTGAACTTTACTATGATTGATAATGCGTGGCTGGAATTGCTAAATTAAATTATTTCCAGGACGGTCTTTTTTCTCAGCCGTAGCCTTTGAACTCTGGAGGGAGACAAGTTTACGAGTTTTCTTTTCTTTTAAATTACGTTCAAAAATGCGACAGTCACCATTGGCGGATACTATAAATGAATCAAACTCACCAGGGTGAAGGAGATATGAAAGCTTTGAATAAACCAGCAGATTAAGTCGTGTTGTGACGTTAAGCTGCCCATACCACCTCCTCAGTTCCGTTCTGATCCATTTGACCGTTATGTTATCTTCCAATTTTTTTTGGTGGAGTCGCAATCCGAATAGAAACGAAATTTCACAAAAATAATTTGGTCTAAGGTGCGGAAGGCTGTCGAACTGCTTGTAAAAACTGGTGTCCCTCATCGGGAATTGGTGGAATTCTTCGACCTTCTAAGAGTTTGTTGGACTCCCAATTTTTGTAAATTCGAAGGAAAAATTTCTCGAATTCCCAGAAGAAGTGGCGATCCTTATTGGGTCCCCTTTGGGCTCAGCTATGTCGGAGGTATTCATGTCCAGATTTGAAATCGAATTGTTTTCTTCAAGCCAGGTACTTTTAAATAGTGGAACTGAGTTCCTTTCTTACTTAAATGTCCGATACCCTTCCATAAAATTCACTCTCGAAGTTGGCGGCTTACTAATAAATTTCTTGGATTTGTCCATATTTATTAGAGATGGCGTCCATGAATTTGGTATTTATAGAAAAAAAACCTCGACCGATATAACAATCCACGGGTCATCTTTTTGTCCCGCTGTACACAAGATCGCTACATTTAATAGCTTGATACATCGACTGACTCATATTCCTTTGAGTCAGAATGCTTTCCAGAAGGAACCAGGGACGATTAAGTACTTGGCCAGAGTGAACCAAGTTAGAGTGGACATTGACTTAATGGTATGAACGGGGCTTACGAGAAAATGCCTCGATTCCACCACCTTCCTCCCTATAGATTTGCACAACAGTAGAAAACGTTGGATTAGATTCCCTTACTCGGGCAGGTTTTCGTTGAGATTGGGCCGTGTACTCGGTCCTTTTGGGTTCCGACCGGCGTTTTATAATATTAATTTTGTGAAATTGAAGGACCCGATTCCTCTAGTCGAGAGAAGTGGGGTATACAGCATAGCTTGCAACGATTGCCCGGATATTTATATGATGATGACCGGGCGTCAGCTCCAAATAAGAATTGAGGAGCATAAAAAAACGTGGGAGAAGGATAGTTTAGGTGAGTCGGCTTTTGCCCATCATCTACTTGAGAGTGGCCATAAATTCAAGGAGGGCTCTGGTAACCTCCTCCATAGGGAGAACTCAAATTTTAAGCGGCTGGCTTTAGAAAATATAGAAATCATACGGCACTGAAATAACGAAGACTTCACTGTTTTAAACAGATTCATTCCTGAGGAGGGTCTGATTGAGCTAGTATATGAGAATGATTCATACTTCGATGACTCGCTGGTTAAATCATGATCTTCTGGTTAACTCCCTCTGTCTTTGTTGATGTTGGATTCACTCGCTTTCGTTTACGCTCCGATGATGGTTGTTTAACCGGAAACGTTTAGCGGCTGTTTCTAGTGTGGTTCAATATACATAATTTGTTACACCTTCGGGTTGTACAGTCTTCTTTGTAATATGAATAACCACAAATAGCAAGAACGCATCGATTCGAGACGGTAGATATTTTAATGGCTTCAGCCAAAATACGTTCCCTTATACCTACAGTCACAAAGTTTTGATTTCACACTTCACCTACATTCCTCTCCAAAATATCCTTGCAAGGTGCGATTATGTTGTCAAGTTGCACAAAGAATTCGGCCGGACAGCGCTAGCGTCGCGCTGCATTTTTACCGCGAGCGAAGAGGAATTGAAAACGCGAGCTGAACTATTGCGGTATATGAAAAAATCAAAATAACACTTGAATGAAGCCGGATTGCCGTCCGGACATCCCATAAAAGATGTTCACGAATAAAAAGTCCATAAATCCGATGAGATGACAAAATCTTCAATTTCGCTTCATTCAAGAGTTATTCCACAATTTTCATTTTTCTCTCATATACCGCCATATAGTTAAGATTCCGTTTTCAATTTCGGCAAAAGTACTATTTTAGGTAAACGAACCACGCGCGTAATTAGCGATCCTAGCGGATAGCCGGCCCAAATTGACCAAGTCTTTGTTGATTCTATTAGAGGTTGAAGACAGCCGAGGGGAAAGAGTTAATCATGGCGTTTAAGGCACGCGGGAACACGTGTCGAGAGTAGTGACTCGGAGGAGAACTGCGAATACACTGAGGTGTGAGTACGACGAGCAGCGGTGAGTCAGGGATAGCTCAGCAAGCCCAGATAGCGGCCACGACTGGAGACGCTACACACTTTGACAAATTCTTTCTAAAGAGGTTCAAAGTCTTCTTCTGACTGTCTTCAAATTGGAAAATGCAAAATTCTTTTCAGTCCAAAGTGAGTGTCTATCATGTAAACTTCGATCACAACGTATATGAAAAAAAGAGTTTTTCTTTTTTTGTAAAGTTGTTTGAAACAGAAGAAGGAAGTAGGTGCGTACAAAGTGTTCTATCGTAAAGTTCGCCAGAAGAAGTGTCTTCGACTTCGCGAAGTAGGAGTCGACAGATAAATTTTCCCCATAGACTATTTTTTCATTTGTTCGTCGTTTTCGGGTGCGTCAAAATGTAGGCTGATGTTTTCCAAGTAATTTACTTCGACATTATTTATCACGTTTTGCGCGTACCTACAATATTAAAAAATACCGCGCTTCAAAAACTGTTATTCCAATACGGTTTTAAAAATCGTTAGGGCGATACGTGTTCATTCTTCACATTATATATAGGGCCTCGTCGTAAATTCTACATAATATACCTTTCACGGAAAGAAGAAATTATACAAATTGAGAAGAGTAGCGTAGAAAAATGGAAAACACTTTGGAATACGTGTACGAAATTTAGTTTCAAAATAATACGAAACTGGCGTGTTTCTTTTCTTATTGAATTGATGTTCGAATGAAAGCTCGGAGAAATATTATCTCTTGTCTTGCTCCCGTATTGCGAATCCGAGAGGAAAATAAAATGATATTTTATTTCGCGAAATCTACGATCATATCAATTACTCGGAGATATTGCGCTATTATTTATAACACGCAACCAGAAATATGGGGTAGACGGTATATCTCTCAAAAAAGAATCCAATACCGTACACGCTCATAAGCCGTATACGTATAGGTATAGATTTATGTATGTTTTTTGTCGTCACTCACAAACATTGAAGAGCGAACAATATAAAAACGAAGCTAATAAAAACGTTGATTCGAGAAAAGAATTTTCTTCGATCGAAGAATGATCGAGTGTGTTATATAGACCAAGTAACACCCATGAACTCGGGGGTTTGCACTTCAGCGAGTTCCATAAATTATTCCCATCATATATATTATATTCGCTCGCATGCGAATATGAAGAGCAGAAACATTTTTTCGATTCTCTATTCTTTCTTTCATCGTCCTTGTGGCCTCCTCTAAATGGACAACCATTCATTTCATCGTGTTAGAATCATTATAGCGTATATGTGTAAAGAAAATTAATGTGTCGTTTTTAGTCAGCGTCAAAATAAAATTATGATCGGAAAATGAAATTCGTTATTTCGCCACCCTTTTACGAATCATTTTCGCATTCTGGACGACAATAATAATTCAAGAACGGTAAAATACGCCCCAGTATTGGTCGTAGAACTATTTTGTACGAGCTCGTATGAGCATAAATTTCGACAATAAGCCATTCGCACCACAATTTATACCCACAGGCCTGCAGCACCCAACTTGTAAAACGAATTCGAGAAACACGCTCTTATCGAAAATTCTATATATCCTGCGGTAGGTACGAGATTTGAAAATTTTTGTTCTCGAACACTAACTACCCACTTTTCCACTTATTCAACCATAACGGAATATCGTCGTCAGTATATAGCTGAGTACAATTGTATAATTATTTACAGTTCAAATTTTCCACGCTCAAATCTAGGCCCTAATATTCGATTTTGGCAGTCGCAAGTATAGAACAAGCATCGACGCAAATAGGAAGAAAAGAATGATGAAAAGAGAGAGAAAAGGAAGAAAGAAAGTAGAATATAAGAGAGAAAAATGAATAAAGACGCATTGAGGAAAAAATACAAAGTAGTTCTGCCAGCCAAAATTTCATTCGTCCCTCATGAAATTCTGAACTCTCGAGGGTACCTCTACCATTACCCGTACACACTTACTTGGAAAGGAATGAACAATAATCTAATATTGTGTCAACCGCCTGCACAGAATTGCATATTTTTCAACTTCCTGTGGAGAAAACGAAGACCAAAAAATTTTCAAGGTAGCCAAGTAAACTTTCAAAATTAAAAAAAAAAAAAGAAGCAAATTGATACACGCTGTAACGTCGAGGCCAACAAGATGTCAATTTCGACGATGCGCTCGTCAGAAAATATCGACCTAAACAAAAAAGAGAATGCGTCTCTTTTTTGTGCGGATAGTTACGTTAGCATGTAATGAAATTTTACTCTTTAAAGTTGACACAAGATAGGATCGTATAATTTCAGACTAGCCTAACGTCATTTGCGAGTATTTACCAACTTTTCACGTATAGAAGCGACATGGAAACCCATGGAAACCTCGTGCGAGGAAAATTCCACTTAGATGGGCCAGAAATATAATCAAAGGCACATTTTCAAACATGACAAAAAAATATCTTGTCCTTAAAACACGTCTTTCGCTTTTTACGAGGGACTTTCCTTCGGAAATGTGGAGAAATTTTGTCGTCCCGTAACGATGCAAGATTGTTTTTCTTTAAAATGTTGTCTCGAAAGAAAAGTTTTACGAATTTCTATAATAAGATGATGATAATAATTTTTTTCACTTGGGGTAGTGGATTTACGCTCGAATTTTTAGCGAAGAAACTTTGGACCTTTTACCAAGGGTTTAATGTGAATAAGTATGTGCGGAGGAAGAAAAGTGAAAATTTTCCGATATCATTTGAAGAAAAAATGAACATCCATTCGGCCACGTAGTGTAATTCCAGTCAATTTAGTGGCACAGCTAGGTTCAAAATATATAAAGAGAGAGAGAGAGACCAAACGAGGTTCAATATCAATTTCTGTCAATCAAAAGACGTGACTACGTTCAAAATATGTGTGAAGAGGAGGTAAAACCAGCGTCAATATAATACTCGTATTTGTGAAACATCATTGAAGTACCAGACAAGGATCCAGACGATCACTTTGGAAGGGGAAATAATCCAAAGAAAGTCTAAAGGACCGTTTTTCTTTTCTTTTTTTTTTTTACATTTTCTTCCGATACTACCGATTTTTTTTGTGGGGGAGGGAGGAATTTTTCCTATTCCCCCCCCCCGTGGATCCGCGCCTGAGAACTCGGCCTTAATAATACTACGAACACTGCCAACCTCCTTTTTGAAAATTTTGGTACTCTTGACCTGATTTTCAAATTAATCAAATCCATTCCACATTCCAGCGACCGTAGCTTCATGATTTTGGGGCCAGCTTAAACCCATCCTCTCTTCCTAGCTAAGCCACCACATCCGATCTTTTAAAAAAGCATTCCCAACTGTGGGTAAGCATATTGTGTGAAGTCGTCATCAATGACCTTCAAGTATAACCAAGAGTGTAACTTACCTAAATTTTCTTCTAACCTTCATCTATTTTAGAACCACTTCCCTGGATTCAATAAAAGTTGAAAGTATACCAACCCCACATGCGGTTCAAAGTGGGGAAAAAATCAACAACATGAAATATTTCAAAAGACATCAAACTCGCAGTCTGCTCGGGGTTGCCTTCATTAACTGTGTTAATCCTATGGGGTCTCCTGGTCTATACTTTTTCTAAATAAAGATCAAACTTTGTTCCTTACCACCTCGAGAGTTCAAGCTCGAAACTCAGAATTTTTTCAAGCCCCCTTCCAATGATATATAACTCAGAGATCAGAATATTTCCAAGTCCCACGTTTTGCCGGACGTCGACAGGCTCTCCTCTCAAATTCCCCTCCTCCCATAAAGCAAGTTTCTTGTTTTAAAAAATGAAAGGAAAAAATAGTCTTACGGCCTCCACCCTTCAATCGGTGATCATGAAGATGTTTTTCCTTCTTAATGACGTCACACTCAATCTCATATACATGAATCTAAGTGGCCAGGGCTCAAAATTTTTCAAGTTCCTACAGTATAGGTCAAGATCATACCTACCCTATGACAGGGTCAAACACAAACTGCTCACACTGTCTTCTTCCTTCTTCCTTTCCCCTTATTACATTAACCAGCCTTGGAAAGGGCGGGGTATATTCATATTATGTTTGACTCGAAGGTTTGATATGCGGACTTGTCCTCACGTCACTACATTATGGTAAACTCGATTGTCTTTTGCTTACACGACAACAAAAATGCGAAATTGTTAAACACCGGTGCTATGTTGGCCAACTGCGTATACTACTCGCAACTCTGAATTCTATCTGCGAGTTTAGTGCAACACTACCAACACAAAAATAATGGTCGTGAGAACGCGTACGTTCTATACCGCCGCCCTCCCTCGGGAAGCTCACCAAGAGGAATCCCAGACTGGTCGTTTGCCCTCAAGTCCAGAGATTTGACGACTTGACTCTCAAGCATTACATTTTCCCCAACACCCAACTCTTGGTGGCGTGACCACTTGCACTGGGGCTTTAATGCTTGGCTGCTTATGTAACTAGCAACTTGGAATTCCATTTGCGAGTTTGATGCAATGCTGTGTCAACACAAAGTGGTCGTGAGAACGCGTCCGTTCTCACAAATGTAGGACAAGGCTAGGTCTGCAGAGTCTTAGCAAAAGCCTGTGCTTTTGTAAAGCCCAAGCTTTCAGAATCTGAGCCCGACTTGGGCGCCCATAGAGATTCCTTAGCTCAATATCTATATTTAAGCTATCCTGCTGTAGACTAGTAAGGTACTCTCAGAATTTGAATTATTGTTTTCATGCCGCTGCAGAAAGTCTCTCTTCATCTTCCTCTCGCTCAAAAGAAATAACTTGCCCCTCTCAGCTATTTTTTGCTATATTGATTTTTAAGCAAAAATACCTCTCGTAAAAATGAAAGATCGTGTCATTTCTGAAAAACGTTGTTCTGTTTATTTTTTCCTAACGTCAATATTTACTGGGATGATCGCAATCCAAAATGCCTTTTGTATTTTTTCATAAAAACCAATAATAATACCGGAAAACGGCTGAGGGAGACAGCTATTCTACTGTGGTGGGCAGCCGTAACATTAGGGAAGTGGGTAAGGGGTAAGGAGTCCATCAAGACACTGTGATTGAAAATCGTTCTGAGTTTCATCTTTGGTCGATATATTTTATCGCAAAAATGCTAATTTTCCTGGACTAAAATGATGTAGGATAACTGAACTCTACCCTCAAACCTTACTCAAAGACCATCGAAAAAGATAGAATTCATAATTTCACATTTCATTCATTTCAGAATAATGAGAGGGCCACAACTACTTTCTGGAAAACCTGCAAAAGTCAGGGAAACGTCCCCCATCATACGAGGAAGGTATTCGGAACTTTATGACTTTTGAACTACAGATGGAAGGAATTTCTCGCTAGGTATGTGAGAACGAGGACTTCTGACCTTCCTATTCGGACTTGCCATGATCCTCTCTCTCTCTCTCTCTCTCTCTCTCTCTCTCTCTCTCTCTCTCTCTCTCTCTCTCTCTCTCTCTCTCAATTGATTCTGCCATTACTATGGGTTTCTGATGAGGAAACCAGGGAATAATGCCAATGGTTAGCTTCGCATCTATTTATTAGCCCTGCCCGTAAAAAAGTGATAGCAAGTGGTGGAAAAAAGGAGCTTTTGAATTTTGATAAAATAAAATTTGACGCTCTAAAAGTTATTTTTCCATTAGTCGTGTTCGTTTTTGAGAAAGAGTCACATTTTCGATACGACGCTAGCGCTACTCAATTAGAACTATGAAATCCGACTGATCTGACTGCTCGCTTTCCTTGCGGATGACCGGTCTAGGAGCAAGCTACAAAAAAACATAGTCCTCAAAGTAAGTCGTAATAATTTTTGTAGTCATTTTATGGTCGATTTCAGTCATTTGTGGTTCATTTTAAACATTTTTGGTAAATTTTGGTTGTTTGATTCTTGTTCTGAGTCAATTTTGGGTTGTTGTATTTTTGCCGTCTTTGGTTATTCTCTCTCATTTTTGGGTCAATTTTGAACGTTCTCGGTTGATTTTGGTCAATTTTGGTCGTTTCCTGGTTGTTTTCTGTTAGTTTCAATGATTTCTTCATCATATGTGGTCGTTTTTTGTTCTATTGTGCTACGTTTTCAAAATTTCTGGATAATTTTGGTTAATTCAGGTCATTTACAAGTTGTTTTCTCCTAACTTATTTAATTTTCTGTCAATTTTAGTTATTTTTGTCCGATTTGGACCCCTTATGGTTTATTTTTATCGTTTTTTGGTCGTTTTATGCTGTGTTAATCATTTTGTTGTCAAATCTGGACGCTTTTCGGCCGATCTTGATACTTCATGTATCTCTTTTGGTCATAGAATAGTGCATCGTTTTAGATTTTTATTGCACGTTCTCAATTTCCGTTACATTAGCCCAGGCAGATTGAGTTTTGAAAGGAAATAAATGCCGGCAAAGGTTTTTTCCGTGGATTATGTTTAAAATGGTCTCCTGATAAACATACTAAAAGTCCACAGTGATCAGAGAGCGGGCCCTCCCCCAAAGGGGGTCAAAGTACTACGAAAATTAGTTTTCTGAGGATAAATCGAAAACTAAGCATCAGAGAAAAAAAAGTTTCGAACAAAAGTTGTTCCTTATCAAATTTCCTATAAATTTCTCTATATGTATGTCAACTTAGCCCGAAAACTCGAGCTGAAAGTTGGTTCGAAAGTTGGGCGATTTTCTAAAATTTTTGATTTTAGTGTTAGTGTAGTCAAATTAGACAGGTTTCGGAAAAAAAAAGAACATTGCGACATAGTAAAGGTCTGATTGCTGGAAATGATCAAGAATGAAGTCCAAAGAACATACTAACTTCTCCGCGTTTTTCCCCAGAGGCATCTTTTTTATGGGGGTTGAAACCCTCTCAAAATCAGTTTTTTGTAAATATCCCGCTTAATACACATTTTAGAGAAAAAAGTCTTCAGTCAAAAATTATTCCTCTTGAAATCCAGGCAAACTTGCTGAATTTCTTATTGTTCCAGGCGATGTAGGGAATGATACCAAGAAGCTTGTTATTTCTTGTTTCTCCGTTTTGATAATTGCAAAACTCATGTAGTCAGTCTCTCACCGCAAAACAAGCTTCTCGGGAGATCGCCTGAAATGGCGGAGCAAGTTTGCCTGACCCAATCGACTATCAACGTGAAACCCTCATGCGACTACGCCAACTTTGACAAGGAGCGCGTTATTCTCGGATTTGCATTGTGGCGGTTCTTCTTGAATTTGTGGGAGCATACAACAATAACATACTTCTTGGTGACATTCCTAACATAGCTTGAAACAGTTCCTCACGTAAACCCACTTCAATTGTACGCGGGTCGAAGTCAAAATCTCACCGCGAGTCCACAATAGAAGACCACATCCATCCCCACTATCGCTTGAAACAAGCAGGATGGAAAACTTGAGAGCGTAATACAGCAAAAACGCAGCACACGAAATTCCGTTTGTTTTCAGTCCGAAAATGGAGCACGACATGCTGGTCTGGCCTGGCATACAGCCCCCTCATAAGGTTGGAGAGGGAAGAAGACCAGCACGAACGTAAAACTCTACGGCACAACCCAGTACAAACGAATCCACCCACTCCAACTAGAAAAATCGAAATGGGGGAAGGGCTCGCATGTTTACAGCCCCATTCAGCTTTTTACATATCATACATGCATAAGAAACGATTTTTAGAAGTCTGTCCATGCATGGAAAACTTTATTTTCATGTATGGTAGGCAGTTGATTATACCTTTCTCAAAATAATATCGTGCAGCGAATTCCCTGTGACAATTAATTAAAACTAATAAAATTAGTATACATTTCATCGTATGTACTAGCGAAATATTAACGTTACCTTCGCGCGTAACCACCGCGCAACGTCGGCAAGGAGCGCGTTATTCACTGATTTGCATGGCGGAGGCTCAATTTCCATGAATTTTTGAGCTGACTATCACGTGTAGTGAACGAATGAAATACTCAAAATAGTAAAACGAGGAGTAAACTAAACAAAGCCACAGAAATACGATTACACACTGGAGCGCTTTCGATTAATAAACCATTGTCAACAGTGACATGAAAGCAACTGAAACCAATTACCGCTAGGAAGGAGAACATCCGACGAGATCATGACTGAACCAGCGAGTCATCACGATGTGAATCATACTCATAAACTTATTCAATCAATCCCTCATCAGGTATGTGCCTGTTTAGCACATTTAGGCTGTCGTTATTAAGGTGCCGAATAATTTCAATGTGCTCAAGCGCCGTTCGTTTGAAGTACGAGTTCTCTCTGTGGAGGAGGGTCTCGGACCCCTCTTTATAGCAGTGACCACTGGTAATGAGATGGTCCGCAAAAGCCGACTCCCCCAATTTCTTTTTCTCCCAAGCTTTCTTATGCTCGTCAATTCTAATTTTAAGTTGACGGCCAGTCTCGCCTATGTATATCCCTTTACAATCATTACAATTCACCTTGTAGACACCACTTTTTTCGAGCAATGGGATAGGGTCCTTCAATTTGACAAAAAGACTTTTTACAGTATTAAGGTTATAATAAGCTGGTCGGAACCCAAACGGGCGGAGTACGCTACCTAATTTAGAAGAAAACTTCCCCAAGAAGGGGAGCCTTATCCAACGCTTCCTACTCTCCAATGTCGGATTGCGGGGGAGGGAGGTAGTGGAGTCCAGGCATTTCCGAGTCAACTTCCTCCGGACCATGAGGTCAATGTCTATGCTCACCTCATTCACTCTGGCCAAATGCTTTATAGTCGATAGCTCCCTTTGAAAGGCGGTCTGACCAAGCGGAATACTGGTCAACCGGTGGACAAAGCTATTGAATGCAGCGGATTTATGGGCGACAGGGCAGAATGATCTGCCGTGGACAGTAGTATCGGTCGATGTAACTTTCCTATAGATGGCGAATTCATGGACACCGTCTCTATTGGAGATCGTGAGGTCCAAAAAATTAATAGATGAACCGCCCACTTCCAATGTGAATTTGATGGAAGGATACTGATTATTGATATACTTAAGAAACTCCAAAAGGAGATCTCTGGGACCGGTCCACGCACACAAAACATCATCGACGTACCTGCGCCAATAGTGTATATGACCCAAAAGCACATGGCCAGAGGAAAAAAGATCTAGCTCAAATTTTGACATAAATACCTCCGAGATGAGGGATCCCAGAGGAGAGCCAATAGGAATGCCAACCTCCTCAGGAAACTCAAAAAACTTACCCTCAAATTTGCAAAAATTGGGAGACCAGCAGATGTTAAGCAAGTTGAAAAATTCCATCAATTCTTCATGACGGATATTAAATTGTACCAAAAGGGTACCCATATATTGCATAGCAGTGGCTCTAGGAATATTGGGGAATAAGCCGACCACATCGAAAGAGCAAAGGGACGAATCCGGCGGGAAAGTTTCATCCTTCAGCCCATCAGCCAAAGACACCGAATTCTTCACAGAGTAGGGAGACTCGAAATCTATTCTAGATTTAAACCATCGGTCTAGATACTTCGCCAAAGAATAAGTGGGGGAGGACACAAATGAAACGACCGGGCGCATCGGGGTATCCTGTTTGTGAATCTTCGGTAGCCCGTATAATAGAGGAGGCACCGGGTTAGGCTCAAGGAGCAACTTTTTTAGAGCAGGAGTTTTAATAATAAATTCACACTTTTTGTCAAATTGAAGGACCCTATCCCATTGCTCGAAAAAAGTGGTGTCTACAAGGTGAATTGTAATGATTGTAAAGGGATATACATAGGCGAGACTGGCCGTCAACTTAAAATTAGAATTGACGAGCATAAGAAAGCTTGGGAGAAAAAGAAATTGGGGGAGTCGGCTTTTGCGGACCATCTCATTACCAGTGGTCACTGCTATAAAGAGGGGTCCGAGACCCTCCTCCACAGAGAGAACTCGTACTTCAAACGAACGGCGCTTGAGCACATTGAAATTATTCGGCACCTTAATAACGACAGCCTAAATGTGCTAAACAGGCACATACCTGATGAGGGATTGATTGAATTAGTTTATGAGTATGATTCACATCGTGATGACTCGCTGGTTCAGTCATGATCTCGTCGGATGTTCTCCTTCCTAGCGGTAATTGGTTTCAGTTGCTTTCATGTCACTGTTGACAATGGTTTATTAATCGAAAGCGCTCCAGTGTGTAATCGTATTTCTGTGGCTTTGTTTAGTTTACTCCTCGTTTTACTATTTTGAGTATTTCATTCGTTCAGTATGCTTGGCCATAACTTGCAGGACCGTATAAAATCTATCACGTGTAAGTTAGAAATGAAATACGTAATCCGATAGGAAATTTCATGAGGAATAATTGTTGACTGATGACTTTTTTCTCTAAAATGCGTATTAAGCGGGATATTTACAAAAAACTGATTTTGAGGGGGTTTCAACCCCCATAAAAAAGATGCTCTTGGGGAAAAACGCGGAGAAGTTAGTAAGTTGTTTTGGACTTCATTCTTGACCATTTCCAGCAATCAGACCTTTACTACGTCGCAATGTTCTTTTTTTTTTCCGAAACCTGTCTAATTTGACTACACTAACACTAAAATCAAAAATTTTAGAAAATCGCTCAATTTTCAAACCAACTTTTCAGCTCGAGTTTTTGGGCTAAGTTGACATGGAAATTTGATGAGGAATAACTTTTGTTCGAAACTTTTTTTTCTCTGATGCTTAGTTTTCGATTTATCCTCAGAAAACTAATTTTTGTAGTACTTTGACCCCCTTTGGGGGAGGGCCCGCTCTCTGATCGCTGTGGACTTTTAGAGTGTTTATCAGGAGACCATTTTAAACATAATCCACGAAGAAAACCTTTGCCGGCATTTATTTCCATTTATTCTTATTTTTGAGCCTAATCTTCCTGGGTTTTGGCTCACGTCCGAGTTGAACTGAGGATCGGTTCATGAGGAGAGAGAGAGAAAGATTAAAACATTGGATGACTGAGAGCATTTTACCATAACACGTATAGCGAGACGCGAGGGATCAGAAAAATTTTCAAATTTGAACTTCATGCTAAAAATAGTTTTGAGCTCTGCAGGAGAGAGCGAGAGCTTCATAAATCAGGATCCCTTTCAGAATTGCAAATAAAAAATCGAAACTTTTTCAAGGACCTATTCCCTAAACCTTTCCGGTACCTCTAAGAAAATTTCTTTCCTCTCATGTCCTCTTGAAATTTAGCGAGAGCATATAAATTTTTCCTGTCATATTTTATTTATTGATTCAAAGAAAAATTTCGATTTTAACCATTAAAACGCATTCCGAGACTTTCCCGGGATTTCGGAGTTTTCAAGTCTGGTAAATACCCTATAAATATTTTTATTTCTGGCAAGGCTATTTTCCAAATTCTCGTATCTACGACATAATTTCCTGCGCTTTCCAATAATAGTTCTCACTGTAGCAGCAGAAGTTTCGTAATTTTTTACCCTATCAACCACTCTCCACAGCTGTATCAAATCGTCCCACAAATTTCGATTATTCCACAGAACTAGAAATCGACTCAACGTTGATGCTACCTATTTCAATTTCGAGCCTTAAAAGCGATGTTCCAAAATTCTCCGCGTAAGCTCACCGAATGAGTTTTATAAAAGAGACGTTTTTTCGTAGAATATTTACTTACATGCGGGGAAGAAAATAAACCCCGATAGAATCAATTTATTCAGACTCCATTATACAATCATACTACGTATCAGTCACGTGCCAGAAATGCGATGCGTTTCCAACATATATTGATATTCTTGCAGAAGACTGTCTGAACGAACGTTTCCGGGAAATGAAACAAAGTACGTAGGTACATGCTATTCTCATACGCTGATGATTTTACAACATATGCACCGACCTAATCCGAATGTAAATGCGGAAACTTTTTCGCTATCACAAAAGGAAATTAAATCCGGGAAATACCCCGAGAGAAAGAGGATTTCGTTATCTTCATCGTCCATTAAAAAGAAATTGGAAATAAAAACGAAAAAACAAAAACAAAAAAAAAAACTAAAAACCGCCTTCGAGGGGAATTATGATTTGCTTTAGGAGGGGTGAACACCAAGAAGGCACGTAAACAAACAAGACCATTTTATTGTCGAGATGATAAGGGAATGAACGCCTTAAAGTTAGGATGGACCAGTAGCAAACCCTACACAAAAATAGAAAGAGGTGATTCCCGTCGTAGTAATGCGCTAAACTTTCTGGAGCATTTCTCGCTGAGCTACTAAGCCAACATTTCACTATACTTAGAACATGAAATAATTTTCAGTTCTACCCTCCAAGGAAACATTTTAAGATATAAACTTGTACATAAAATAAATGAATGATAAGTAGCTCATCTTTTTGAACTTTCGAAAGAAATAGTAGTAAACGTTCAGGCAGATCTACGCGATAAAGCCGGTGAACAAATCTTGGTGTATCGCTCTATTTTCCTCCATTATTTCTTTTTTATTTTTCTCTATTTTCCTCGTTTAAATTGGTAGAAATAGAAATGATAGGTTGAACATCTTGAAAATAATGGGAATGTAGCAGTCGATGCGAAAGTATTCGCAGAAATTGGTCAAATTTTCCTTTTTCACCGACTTTAAATCGACACTACTTTACTATAATTTGACTCTCGCTAGATCTGAACTGGAAAACATATCGTAATTCCTCTTCTCTTTCGGATCGATACGGCCAACGACTTCTCGACTCTGCTTCCGCTATTATTATTCAGTTGAGATTTGACTTCTCCGTTTAGGGTTTTTCCAAGTTCACATTATTACTTTTCCTCTTCTATTTATCCCTACATTCTCCTGTTTATGTCGTACTGTTCACTATCTTTTCTTTACCATAACCTTCCGAGATAGAGTCCTGTATGTAAGCGCGTTGTTAGTCCATATTAAAAAGTATTTTTCCAGAAAGTGAAAACTGGAGTGAAAAATGCATTTATTGAAAATATTTTTTCGACGCGTCGCACAGACCAGTCTTTAAATTGGGTATTTAGTTTGAAGTAACTTATTCTCTTTTTATCTTTAGATACCTATTCAAATGATTTATTTTGAACGTGTAGAATTAGGAACTCTTTGATGAAAAATTATTCGAAGTCTTTCGTATCACGCAGAGCAGGATGAATTTCTCTCCCTCTAACTGGCAATGACTTCATATTGAAGAGTAAAACTCAGGAAAAAATGTTGTAGTATTTTTCATAAAAATTTGACACGTCGCGTCGCTTCGAATGAATTTCACAATCAAGTCAACTAAAATGGTAGATCAACAACTTATTAAATGGTCGAGAATTTTAAAAAATTAAACCACGGACATGAAAAATTTGGGGACGACGCCCTAGAAACCATTTTGACGAACTTAATGAGCCATTAAGAATATGATTAGACGCCTTTTACAATATTGTACCACCTTTGTTTCGATTGGAAAACGTACAAAATTGTTCCAAACCTTGTGTACTTTTCTGCAAGTAACACTTGGACCTAGTTTTACATTCTAAAATCATTTCAAAACGATTATTTTATAAAGTTGGGAGTTTGATATTGACGTCAGTCACTGATTGACGTATTTTATATGTCTTTTTCAAACCGCTCGCAGTATCTATAAAATCTGCTCGCACATCAAAAATAATAATTATTTTTTCATTAATATATAATATATTATTTGAAATAATTGATATAAAAATAATATTAATATTATTACTTTTTAAATATTTACTAGCTAGGAGAGACGCCAATTATGGAATGGGTATCTTTATTTCTCTCATAACTCAAAGGCTATTCATTGGAATTCCTCACCTAATGGCTCAAATTGTTGGTAAATCTATCTAGTTTGTAATTCCAAAATATGAAAGCTTTCGAACTTACCATTGTCCCGTGATAGTCATTTTTCCAAAAAAAAAAAAAAAAAAAAAAAAAAAAAAAAAAAAAAAAAAAAAAGGCCCCAAATATGGAATGAGAATATTGATTGTAAGTATAGAGTACAAAAGAAGCTTTGACGGAGTAAAAAGACATGAAAAACGTTTTATTAATGTTTTTTACAAAATTCACATTGAAATTTCCACAATTGAAGCGATGGATGGAAGAAGGGTCTTAGAAAAAACTGTAGTTTTCGATTAAAGAATTCAGAGTGGAATATCTTTGTTCGTACATTATAACTTTTCTTGAAATTTGAATATATTGATCGTATGAGACTAACTAGAATAATTTCACATCAATTGCAATTCAAAAATCTTCTCCTGAAAGTTTATATAACGCTTGAAGTGATGAAACTCTAGTGCCCTTATTCCGTGAAACGATAAAAATGTACGTTGACGTCTGATTTTCTGTTTTTTTTTTTTTTGTTTTCATCAAAAATTTTTCATATTTTCCGCGTACTATCTGTTACTAAGATGAAAAAATATTTGAAAAGTGTCTTACTTGTACCGAATCAGACTATCATGCGATATGATTTCATATGAATATTATTATGACGAAGAGATATGAATGAATATACCGCATAATGATAATAATAATAAACTGGTATTTATTTACCTTTATTTTCACTCTTACTTATGGTGGGGCGGGACATTTTCGTACGAACAACTACATACGTAACGAGGAATGTTCTCAACTACTGCTGATAATATGTTCATGGCCGCGTGCGTGATGACGATGATTACAGTAATGCAGCCAGATCAGCTAACAGCGGACGAATTCTTTTTTCTCTTCTATCATGGTCGTGAATCATTTTTGAGAATTTTTACTTCATAGACATGTTCTTTATAGACAGTAGAATCAATTTTTTTCGATTAAATCATTTTCTATGAAAATTAATCACCTTCTTCCATCCATCGCTTCAATTTTCGATTTTTTTCCCCCTAAAAAATTACGAGAATAATTTTATATTAGGCAACCTCGGCTTTTCACCATTATTCACCACAAGGAAGTTCAAAAAATCATTCTATTGCCAAAAAAGGCATTACCATGTGAAAAAACATACTTTTCTACTCATCTTTACGTATTGGTTCGGATGATTTAGTAGTCAGTAAAATTGAAATTCAACACAAGAAAAATTTCGTCAAAATGACGAGAAAAAAATAAAAATGTTTTTCACCGGTCCTTCAATCATAGAACCTAAACCCATTCGATACTGGATATTATTTTTTTCAATGCTCTTTCATTTCCGCCTACTTTCCAGTGGCCGCGCCACTTACGTTCCGAGTTATCAGCCCATTCCATATTAGGAGCACGTTCCATAATTGGCGTCTCTCCCTTACACCTATAATTAATTGATGTAAAAAATGAAAAAAATAATAATATTGATTAATGTGAAGAAAAAAAATTTATAATGTCAAATAAAATAAAAATGAGTATAAGTAAAATTGATATAAAAATTAATTTTAAATTTATTTATGGTTTTAAATCCTGATTCTGATTTATTGTAAAAACTTTTATTTAATTTAATAATTATTATAATATTATTTTATTTATAATTAAAATTATATAGATCATAATGATGTTGATTTTGTAAAATTAATGCATTACTAAATTCATTTTTTACTGTAAATTTACTTATTAAAATTAAACTAAAGATGATAGTAAATGAAATAATAAATTTTTACTTTATATTGGTCGAATGGAATTTAAATAATTTTATATGAATTATTTCATTTACTATCATCTTTAGTTTAATTTTTATGAGTAAATTACAGTGAAAAATGAATTTTGTAGGCCTAGTACATTAATTTTACAAATTCAAATATTGGAAAATGTTCCAACTATTATTCTTAATATAATTATTATCATTACATTGAATTTATTTCTATTGACCTATTTTAAAAAATTCTTCTTTGAATTAAAATTTATATTTAACGCAAAAATTAATAAAATTAGTATTGACATACATTTTTAATGAAATATTTTTAAAATTTAAATGAATAATCAATATTACCTATAGTTAAAATATAGTATTAATCTATTTTTTGAAAAATTAAAAAAAATTAAAAAATAATAATTAAAATATTTTCCAATCGATGTTATTCTCAAAATTCCGCGAAATCCTGTTTTATAATAACCGCATAATTCAAACCTACCAATCAGTATTAAAAGAAAGTCTTGTGTTCGAATTTGCTGCCAGAATGAACACCGTTTTGTCAACATCACATGGTCTCAAAGGCATCGTAGCCCTCCTTAGTCGTCTAAAGAACAAATCTCAAGTGTGATAGGAAAATTTCAATTCCTCACCCTTGTTTTTATTTTCCAATCTCATCGAAGGTTGTGATACTTCTGGGTCTAATTGATAATTTTTTGTAGATACAACTTCATCAGAGTGTTCCTAATTCTGTAAGTTCTCTCATTTATATCAATTTCGATAATAATAACTTTTTCTTTAGTGCTGTGTACAAAAGTGTACCAACCAATAATAGTCTCCAACTGTGTTCAAAATACGAAGTTTGCAAACTGGCTGCTTTTTTAAGCTATGTTAATTAAAGACCGAAGGAAACGTTTTTTTTTTCTTTTTCATTTTTTCTCACGAAGATGCAAAAGTTTTATGGTTTCTTTACTTACTGAGAACATAGCAAAGTTCTGAAGCTACATCATTATCAGCAGAAGAATACAAAAATATTATGCTAACGCGTTACAATGCACAAAACTAGGTTTACTTAGTAAATGAAACCCGCTGATTATGTAGCTGTTTTATTTTTCGAAGCGCCGAAAGAATGAAACTTTCACTTCACTGTAAATAATTTTTCCCTTAATGAGTTCCTCGGGCGAAAGCTTGATTTTAATGCCAGAGTTTTCACGGCGATTGCAAACGACGTAGGATTTGTTTTCACTAATGACCTTTTAACTACTGGTAATCACGTTGACAATATTCCGCGGTCGTTTGAGACATACTGTCAGCATGCTGCTAAGGACTTTTCTCCCTTCTGAATACTAATTCACTAACTTTGCAAAATCTAGTTTCTAGACTATTTCTCCGCGGAGTTATCTATTATTTTCCTCGTAACTGTCTTATTTATGAAGATATTAGGCGCTCTTCTTCTCATTCTTTCACTTTTCATCTGCACTCGAAATGACCCTGATTGCATGACTCTTGGTGCCTATATAATAAGTCGACTGCAGAGTTCGAGAGAAACAAAAGGAGAAAGAAAAGAGCAAAATGAAGGAGTTTTTAATGATCTTCTGAAAGGACGAATGGTTTCTGTTGCTCATCTTGGAGTAGTGCCCATATTTTTATTTGTGTTTACGTTGGGGGAAAAAAATATGAAAAAATTTCCCAAAATGGGAAGTGGACTTATTTCCTCTCTCAGAAAAACTAGAGAATCTGTCTCCTGTTGACGCTTCCAAGAACGACTAGAGAAATATAGAAACTAACGAAATTTTGCTTACATTTCTTATTTAATGTGCTTTAAGAGTTGACAAACTCCATAAGTAGTTCAATTTTTAGGAATTCTTTCCGAAACAATTTTTTTCTCGAAGTTCCTAGATTTAAAGAATAGGATGAGTAACATTTTTTCGTTGGCTCGGGACAACTTTTCGAGTATCCACTCTGGAAAGCAAACCGAATACAACTTTTTGTTGTGTGTGCTGTGTGTATAAAAGTGTGCCCTATTTTTCAGACTCCGAGCTCCGTGATCTTCAATCTATAAGAGGGTGGAGAGGAATAATTAAAAGGAAAGATCAACAAAACTTATCTCGTTCCCTATACTCGTTCACCCTTTTTCTGGATTATGAACCAGAAACTTTTAAAAGCATTGTATTATAGCTAAACTACGCTTCATAAATTTCACGTTAAAAAAGACTAACGGGCAATTAAAAACGAAATAAATTCGTCCGCTCGTGAATGAGTGAACTAGAATAATTTTGGTGGCATTACGTCGAGAAGCACAGCTGTGAAATAAAGACACTCGATTAACCATCCTTTTTTTTTTTTTTTTTTTTTTTTTGACTTCGTACAGTGTAGAAAACTAAACCTTACGATGTCCATTTTTTATTTCACATTTCATCGTAGAATTTTTGGCTATATTTTCGAAAAGTTCTTTGCTCTGTTGACTTTGTAAATAAAACGACGAGGGTTTATTTTCATGTACAACTAAACAAGGAAAAAGTAATGTTCTCCTGTTACGAATTGGTGCCTCCAATAAAGGTGAAATGGCTAACGAGAGCGAATTTCTATGCCTCTGTATACCGATTTATAGTATGCTTTTTTTTTGCTATTGCGATCATTATTATACCACACGGTGCTTGAGAGAGAACGCAACCAAAATTTAGCTTTCATACTTCCTACTCTCCACCTCCCTTTTCTATCTAAGTAAAAATTTAATTTATCCAAGTCCTCTTGAATGTTTGGTTCCTTCCGCGTATGCTTTCAGGTTGACTCCGCATCGACCAATCATTTTCACCAAGAATATACTCAAAATCGACGTGTGCGTGAGTTTTTCGCCGAATGAATTCTATCTAATTCCTTTTGCACCAGAGTTTAATTGAAAAACGACCGTTAATTTTGATTTTTTCAACTCATTGTTACTGTAAAAGCTGATTTGACTTAGACTTGACTAAAAATCGTCGTCTTTTACACCACGATGGACGTTGAAATTGCTTCTCATTCGATCCATTCTCGACTAGGGATCTCCAGTTTACAATTGTGACCAACGATCACATCCTAAACTATTGGGTCGAGCCTCCACCTCGCTCTGGGTATATTCCGGATAAGCCCTGCGTTCAGCCTCCGTGTGCAAACTACCCTTCAGTGTCCCCATCTCTGTCTGTCTGTCTGTCTGTCTGTCTGTCTGTCTCTCTGTCTGTCTGTCTGTCTGTCTCTCTCTCTCTCACAATCGTCTTTTCACCCTCTCTTACCGTCGCCAACACAAAATCCTACCTCGAAATACCTTCTTTAAACACTGTACCGAATATGAACCCAACTTTGTGGATACAATCCTGTGCTACTTCGACGAATCAAAAACTAACTTATGTGTACGATACAGGTCGACAACGAAACATTTCTTCCATTCTTATCGTTAAGTATGAGGCCATATTCCTTTGTCTCAAAATCATTCACAACCTTCCAAATTCACCATAATGACTTTATAGTATTCGAACAACCGATAAATCTTTTGCTTTCAGTAGGAAAGTCAAGGGGAAGTAGTTAGGCGTGTACTCTTTTAATAAATTTTCAAAATTTCATTCTCGTCGAACTTATGAATTATGCTCCGAAATTCACTGTGCATAAATGAATAAAATATTGGGCAACTCGGAGATTTTTCCCTCTTTAAAACCTCGCAAATTGAAACATGAGATTGGTGGAAAAAACAGTTTGTCTCGTCTTTCTTCTCTTTTTTTTTCGTAAGCCTATTATTTACAAATCATTCGCCCAAAGTAAACCGTTTAGAGAAAGAAAATGGAAAATCTTTTAGCGAATAAATTCACACTTTCCAGATGAATCTGTTTTTTTTAGGCTTTAAGAGCTTAATCTTTTCATTCTGAAATTAAGCACTTCTGTTCGCCACGACTTAAATGTCTAATTAGCGATTAAGGTTCTTCGTACTTTTAAAAGTAAAATTTCATTACGAAGGGTCGTTACTGTACGTGTGCAGCGGCTCTTTCTTCTTCTTTCTCTCTGCCTCGAAAAAGAAAATTAATCGAGAAATACGAACAATATTATTTTTCAGTAGACGTAGGGCCTTTCTCCACAAAGGACGGATTAGATCTTGTAGACATTGCAATTATATTATTAACCAATCAGAAAAGGGGAAGAAATTTCGCCGCGAATTTATTTCCTATGGAAATTTTAATCGAATATTGAAAGATTTGCTCGCGAGTAACTTCCCCCGTTGATCTTTTTTTTTTCCGGACAGTTTTTATCCCACTTCTTATAAAATAATGAACGCAAAGTCTACGTTTTCGATTCCCAACAGCAATAGCGTAAGCTGTTTTGAAATACAGGTAGACGACTATGAATAGATAATGAGATGTGAAAAAAAAATTATCGAAAAAATAATAAGCTTCAACTTTGAAAAATACGCACGTATTATTTTCGATGGTTCAATATTTGAACGCCATTCAATATTTAAAAATAATGATTAATTATTGGTATGAAGGATTCCGTCTCATCCTCATATCACAACTTGTGGATTTGAACCTCATTTGTTGATAGACTGGTAAATTAAAAAAAAAAACGCCTTGCTAGAAGCATTTTGTGTAACAATTGAGTAAATGATGGTTCTACAATGTTTCGGACCTGCTAAATAAAAAATTGTTGTTACTTCTTGAATTGCCCCCCGGAAGGACCTGAAAATGGGGGGGAAAGGGGTGAAAAATTCATTTTTTCTCACTTTCTGTAGAAAGTATGCGTCTGAGGGGAAAAACACCTCAGTAAAAAAATATTCCACACAAAATTTCCTATCGGGTAAAATTCTTACATTTTAGGCTCGCGCGTCAGTGTAGCCAGAGAGAAGAGCGCAAATATAATATGAACATGAAAATACTTACTTTATCATTATTTTAGTCAAACATACGCGGTTCTAAAGTGATATACACTGTACTGCACACATTTGGAATAGAAATCATGAATTATACAAAAATTGTCGCAATTATGACCTTTTTTACTCTCAACCAGTGCTCCCAGTTATGAAGAATAATAATTCAAGCTTATTACAATGATTACAATTTCCATAAAATAACTATTTTTCATTAAATGCGTTTCAATCATAAAAAATTGCCAAGAAACTCCGTAATCTATTTTTCTGAACATTATACTTTATTACAAACAAAATTCAGGACAAAGGTTTTTCTGATGAAATTTGTTCCTTGTGGTAGTCTGTACATACCGTAAACGTTCACCACCCCTAAACCCCCTGCCCTGCAAGGAACAAATTTCAGCAGAAAAATCTTTGTCCTGAATTTTGTTTGTATGAGCTTCTATTTTTTTCTGGACTGTAACCCCACCTAGCAAATAACTACGCTATTGTAATAAATAGGATATCAAGAAGACAATTTTCTCAAGTATCTATCTTTAAAAGTGCCCAAAACTGGCATTTTTTTTTCCTCTCTTGAACCTGTATGTCAAAGTAACACCCGTAATATTTTTCCAATCTCCATCTACATTGGTCTTGTGACGGGATAATTTAATCTAAATAATCGGGCATTACACTTATAGTTCTGTTCTAGGGTAATGAGTCCAACAAGTATGAAGAGCCCTATAGTCATTATAAATAACACTCCACCCTACAGAGAAAGTTGTACTCATGAAAAAACAAGTGGGACATTGTACCCAAGATTTTGCTCTCACACACAGACGCACCGCAACCTACTTTAAAACTTTTGATTGTAAAATTCTGCATGGTATAACTCAAGTAACAAACATTTTTTATAGTAGATTACAGAACAGGAGAGGTAAGTAAGCAATAACCAAGTAAGCAGTTAGCAAACAAGCGTGAGTGAGTAAGACTTTTTTTCGCAATTGCATAGAGGCTCTTGCCAGTACAGTGTATATCACCTCAGAACCGCGTATGTGTTCGGCTAAAATAATGATAAAGTAAGGATTTTTCATAATATAATACTTGCGCTCTCCTCTCTGGCAACACTGACACGCTAGCCTAAAATGTAAAAATCTTATCCGATAGGGAATTTTGTGTGAAATATTTTTTTACTAAGGTATTTTTCTCCTCAGACGCATACTTTCCGCAGAAACTGAGAAAAATTGAATTTTTTACCCCTTTCCCCCCATTTTCAGGTCCTTCTGGGGGCTCAATTCAAAAAGTAACAACGATTTTTGTATTCAGCGGGTCCGAACCATTCTTCAACCATCATTTACTCAATTGTTACACAAAATGCTTCTAGCAAGGCGTTTTTCTAAAAAATTTACCAGTCTATAACGACTTTTGGTGACTTGAAACGCAACAATTATTTTCGTACAAAAGAATTTTTGTCAGATAACACTTCTGGAAAATGTTCATCGAAGTACCAAGCCATAAATTAATTTAGCAAATTGTGACAAAACAAAATGTGACTCGGGCGGGATTTAATCCCTCACCTGCTGGTATCAAAATCCTTGAATTGCAGGTGCATAGTGTAAGGTCGAGCAGTTGCAATGAGAAGTGAAAAGTAAAAAAAAGAAACGTGACACAAAAGCTAACCTAG
Source organism: Aspidiotus rigidus (assembly GCA_035079385.1). Classification (NCBI taxonomy): domain Eukaryota; kingdom Metazoa; phylum Arthropoda; class Insecta; order Hemiptera; family Diaspididae; genus Aspidiotus; species Aspidiotus rigidus. The sequence continues at coordinate 14,414,282 of JAVHKY010000054.1, read as the reverse complement.
CTGTCTCATCCAGAGACACGTAGTCTAACATTAGAGTATTGCAGCTAGATAAAAGTCGAATTCAACCGAATTTCTACTGATAAGAGCGAAATTGAAGCCCAGCTTCATTTGAACCTTTGTAAGCTGAAAGCCGAATTGAGTCAAAATTTTTTCAGTTTTTTTCTAGCTTTCCTCATTCCCGCAAATAGGAAAATGCACTGTTTGAGTGTTCAAATTTCAAGTTCAATTGCTTCCCTCTTTAGGCCAGATTGGCTTTGCCAAAGAATTGACAAAGATAAGATTGGTTCCAGCTCAGTTCAGTTCAGCCGTTCAGCATAGAAGCCTGTAAAGCAGTCATCCGATGGTGATGATCAACATAAATTGGAGAATAGGTATCTTCCGCAACTGCCCCAATTCTCCTGATCGTTTCATCTAAATTCCAGGGATGCGCAGCTAAAGTCGTTATTGGCTCAAGTTTAAGCTTAAGCTCTTGTTTTGACCATTTTTACGAAAGCTACAAGACAGCTAATGAATTTTAAGATATGCCGCTAGAAAATATTGATTGTTTACATGTAAAAATAAGCTATTATATAAATAATTAATTTTTAGTTTGAAGCCTTTATTACCTGAAGTGGTATTCTTGCCAAAATTGAAAACGGTAGCTAAACTATGGAGGTATATGAGAAAAAAATGAAAAACTTGGAATAACTCTTGATTGAAGCGGGATTGAAGATTTTGTTATCTCATCTAATTTGAAGAATTTTTATTTGTGAAGATTTTTTATGTGACTTCCGGAAGCCAAATCTGCTTCATTCAAGTGTTACTTTAATTTTTTCATTTCTTACCCATGTACCGCCATAGTTTAGATTTAGCTCCCGTTTTCAATTCCTCCTCGCTCGGTAAAAATGCAGCGCGACGCTAGCGCTGTCCGGCCCAAATTGATTAGCCAAAAATCAGCTGAATTAAGTCAGCAAAATTAAGCCGAAAGCCAGCTGAAATTTCCGGTTGCAATTTCTGATTTTATGTACACTAATGGTTCACGAGCTCACAAGCTTCAATATACTAAAGGCTCAAGAAGGTCAAGGTCACTGATGACATCATCAGGCGTGACAATATCTTGTCTATTAGGCCTAGTATAGCCTATAGTACTGTCTGATAGCGATTATTCGGTGGCTGTGTCGGCGTTGGCCATTTAAGCTCACGTATTGTTGTTGTAAATAGGATACGCAGGCACACGTGCCAATCGCCTTTTAATCGCTCATGGACACTGTACTCTATGTTGGGTTTAGTTTAGATTATAGGATGAGTGGTATATTAAACCCCTTGTATATACTATTTTGACCCTAGTATAGCTTAGCTTACTGTATATTAGGCCTAGGCGAATTTTGAAAGTAGAGAAGACCAAACTTTTCCCAAATACCCAGGTAGGTCAAAGTTACTGACGACGTTATGAGGGGTGACGAAAAACCATGACAAACCGTCGAAAAAGTGTGACAGTTTTTTTGACGTTTTTTCCAAGAATACCTAGTCCCAATCCCTCGCTGCTTTTAGACTGTATATGTTGTGTTTGGCTATGATTAGCCTACGATGAGCGTAGTATAGGACTAGCTACAAATCAGATATCTAGTGTAGGCCTAGCATACAAAATTATAGCCTAGTTTTGGCTAAGAACAATGAAAGTAACGAAGGTTGAAACGTTTTCAACCCCCTAAAGTTGGTCAAGGTTATTGATGACGTCATCAACAGTTTTTGTGACGATTTTCCTCGGAGTAGTCCCAATCTTATAAGCATATAAAGTGCCGAAACTTCTACAAAATCAGACAGATGTATCTCAGCACTCATTTGTCCTAGCTTTTCCAGACTCCGCCATTTCTATACTAGTAAATGAAAATGATCTTTGTCATTATAGTCTCTTCAGGCGATATCCCAATTAATATTTGTAATACGAAATTCTTTTTACGCCAAGTCGGATTGAAGTAAGAAGGAAGACCCGGATATAAGAAAGAAATCAGATATCTGCTAGAGTCTAATGAAACCAAAGATCCAGATATTATTATTATTCTTATAAAACATTCCCAAATGATTAGATGCTCCCACCATTACAATTCCAACTATCTCTCGTGATTTTCAGGCTGATTTGGTTCACGTTTCTTATATTTTCCATATTTTGATAGATGATCCTGTAGTAGGGATTATCGTGTAAAAAGTTCAGTTGAAATACCTATCTGATTTACATACTAAATATATAAATGTTACGCATAAAGACCGAAATTGAAGTACATGCATTTTTGTACCATTTGCAAATTGTACCTACAGGCCCACAATTTTTCGTAGAATAAAGTAGTTCAAATTTTTGTCAGAGTAGTAACGTTATCCCTTTCGAAAAGGCTTTTATGGATAATTCGACTTTTGCCATCCAATTTTCAATATTACAAACGCTCTTCTATCTGTAAATATTCATTGGCTTTGGCTTAAATTATTTCTACACCGTTCGAAGGTTCAAGTTGGAAGGTAGGTACGGGTAATTTTACGTGACGACGCGTTAATGAGGTGCAAATCTAATTGTAGTTCATCAAGAGGGAGGGTTCATCTTTTGTAACTTGTATCTAAAGCACTATAGGTTCCGTCAAAAATACTGAAATGAATACAACTTCATTCGGTTTTCCTACAATACTTTCCTCCGAAAGTTAATTCCTCATCAACGATCTGAAAATAAATTCCAACAACATTTTTTGACCCACTCTGTGAATATGACGAAAGAATAAAATTATCTGAATCGTTAGGTACTACCTATAATACAAAAGTGCTTCATAATCGGATTCTTTTATGATACAAATGCGATTGAGTCGATAAATATTCGCATTATTCCATACACTCGACAAACAGTTGCAGTATAGCATTTATAATATCCTGGTTCTCGACTGAGCTGTCAAGGAAAAATATCTTCTTAGTTGTAGAACAACGTCATCAACAGTCTATTTTTCGTTCGAGCTTTCATCCTGATACACGCTGTATTGTTTGAGACACGTTTGTGTAATTACGTGAACTTACACTTTTCACCGAGGGCAAAAAGTTGGAGTACGAAAAATGCGGTAATCCGCTTAAACGGACGTCGAACTTCAAGTCTCGGGCTGATGGCGGTTAACTCTGTTCAAGTCTTCGCTCCTTTAAAAATACGGTTTAATTATTTTGCGCCACCTCAATTCTTCAAATAACAAATCTGCCTCAAGAATTTAATATTTTCAAAATCTTGTCCAGTTATTGAAATCGGCCTTATGACGATATCAATATCAGGTCAATAAGGAGTCATTAATCGCCTCGTATAGATTTTGAGTTAATTTGTAATTCTTTGGTAATGCGCGCACGCTAGTCGACTTTAAATCGACCTCCAATCGACATTTATTTTGAGTCAATTTGAAGACAACATCTCCAAATTTTTCCAGCGACCTGGAATCGACTGCTCTGTTGGGTGGATTTTAATTCAATTTGTATCTGAAGTATTTGATTCAATTTATTTGCAACTGAAGATTAACGGCAATTTGAGGTTGAAGAGCAGCACACATCATCAGAGACCAAAGAATATTCCAGATTCTTTAACCAATGTTAAACTTACTGCTGCATTGAATAAATTTTGAGTCAATTTTTAGATTTCTGATAATGTACGCTGGTCAATTTGAATTGACCTTGAGTCGACGTCAATCTGAAGTCAATTTTGATATTTTTTTTATTGACCTGAACTTGATTTCTTGACTGTTGGCTCACAAGTCATTTTGTAGTTTTCTGGTAATGCACGTCAGTAGGAAAGTGTTGCAGATATAAGCACTACTAGTACCTAGTGATTGAACTAAAAGTGAGTACTACTAATTACCGCTGGTAGTGCTACTGGTAGTGGCCACTTCCAAATCTACTACTCCTCTTTGCCAATATTTTGCGCTCATAAGCCCTGCTAGAAAAACATATAAGTTCAAGAACTAATTAGTGAATACTACTAAACACTACGTGTAATACTACCCTAGTAGTGTTTGCTCATATTTGTGCAACTACAATTTTCTATCAACAGATACAATAGTAACACATATATGTAAGTCTGTAGTGTAATACAGCTCACAAAATGCAACAACACTTCTAAGATTGCAGTGATAAACACTGAATCAACAAAAAGTTTGCAGTTCCCATTGTGTGCTATTGACATGTTGTAGCTTGAAAGATGATAACATCGACCGTTCTGCTACCTAATATAGCTAAAACTGCCAAATCTCTCGGCGAGTAGCGCAGTTACTGAGATTGCCGCGTGACAGAATCTTACATCCCCCCATTTAAGAAGGGAGTCATCGACTACCAAAATTTGAAGATTTGGCTGGATTCCCTGAAAACCGGCGGTTAAGAAATTTTCTCTTAAACCGGCGGGCGCCTCTTATACCACTGGCGGGTTATTTGCCTCTTATAACCAGGAGGGCATTAATCCGTGCTCGATGTTCCGTCATTTTTTGAAAACTGCTTTTTGTTGATTTGTAAGTCTGTAGCGTAATACAGCACGAAATGCAACAACACTTCTAAGATTGCAGTGATAAACACTGAATCAACAAAAAGTTTGCAGTTTCCATTGTGTGCTATCGACATGTCGTAGCTCGGAAGATGATAACATCGACCGTTCTTCTACATAATATAGCTAAAACTGCCAAATCTCTCGGTGAGTAGCGCAGTTACTGAGATTGCGGCGTGACGGAATCTTACATAATTATATTTATATGAGAAATTGCCTTTGTATAAGTAAGGTAGTGTTCACTACAATTCCACTCTTGGGTGTGCTAATAAAAATTTACCAGCTGGGTGTACGCTGGTCCACCTCAATGTACAACCAGCAGAACCAAATATTTCTATTGACTTGAAATTGACTGCTTTGTTGGGTCAATTTCAAGTCAATTTGCAGTTTTCTGGTAATGTTCTCTACTTAACTTCAATCAACGTCAATCTGGAGTCAATTTTAAGTCGACGTCTCCAAATCTTTCTGTCAATCAGGAATTGACCGCTATGTTAGGGTCAATTTTGAGTCAGTTTTCAGTTTCCTGGTGTAATATGACGTCAATCTGGAGTCAAATTCAAATCAACTTCTCCAGACTTTTCTAGCAATCTTGACCGCTGCGTTGGATCAATTTCAAGCCAAATGATAGTTTCCTAGTAATATGTGCGCTGGTCAACTTCATATCGAGCTTAAATGAACGTCAATCTGGAGTCAATTTAAAGTCAACTTCTCCAAATTTTTCTGTTGATCAGGAATCAACTCCTATATTATGTCGCATTAATTGACAATCGAGTTTAGGTTTCTTATAAGGAATGTAAGCTGGCTGAATTTGAATTGTCCTGAAGTGGACGTCCATCTGGAGTCATTGTACAGTTACTGTTTTGAAGCATTCCGTTTATTTGGTGATTTCCTAATTATGACGTCATCAATGACTTGGACCTATTTTAGGGACCCCGAAATATATAGCTCGCAAGAGTCGACATTTTTCCAAGTTTGTCGCCAGATGGCGTACGGCAAATTCCTCGAAAAAATTAGATGCCATTGCAGGACTGCAATGGCAGCGGGGAACCCGCAGTCTCGAGTCCCCCTCCCATTGTATAAATCTTAGAGCCTGAAGTTTTTCCGAGTCCCAAAAATGATGACGTGACAACTTGAACGCGCTGCAATTTCAAGGAAGCCGTCGTTTTTCCAAGTCCCCCTCCTATCATATATAGCTCAGAGGACGAAATTTTTCCAAGTCCCCTCCCCCCCCTCCGTGACGTTATCGTCCGCGAACGCGAGCCCGAGCGCATCGTGTGTCGTCCGGCGAAAAACTTGGAAAACTTTTGACTCGTATTATGTATAGCTTGGAGCATTAAATTTTTCTGAAGGAACTTGAAAAAATTTCGACTTCTATTGAATTATGGCTTGGATGATGAAATTTCTCCAAGACCCCCCCCCCCCTTCCCCTTCTATCATCATATAGCTCGAGAATGAAAATTTTTCAACAGGAAACCAGTTTTTTTTAGAGAGAGAGAGAGAGAGAGAGAGAGAGAGAGAGAGAGAGAGAGAGAGAGAGAGAGAGAGAGAGAGAGAGAGAGAGAGAGAGAGAGAGAGAGAGAGAGAGAGAGAGAGAGAGAGAGAGAGAAATTTGCCGTACGCCGTTTGCCTGGAAAAATTTCGACTTCTATCGTAAATAGCTTGGAGGATGAAATTTTCTCAAGTCCTCCTCATATCATAGCTCGAGAGTCGAAATTTTTTCAAGTCCCCTTCCTATCATATATAGCTCGGAGGTCGGAATATTTTTAAAGTCCCCCTCCCCTCTCCGTAACGTCATCAACCTCGTCCGCGAGTCTGAAAGTACCCCCAACAAAAGGAATAGCGGGTTCCCCGCTAAAAAAAATCATTGAACTAGTTCCCTGTTAAAATACGGGAAGTTGATTTAATTTCAACGTCTGTGTTGAGACGATGGGTAAGAAAGAGCAGAGTGGTTGATTTTGGACCAAGGGGTGGACGTATCCGGCGGTGCTATTTTGTGCTGGCGCTCCACTAAAATTGTGCGATCTAAAATACTAGCAGTGTCTTCTACAGGCTTACTGCAAGTTCACTGCTAGCAGGATTTATTGACGATTTTAGCCTTTTGACTGCCTTTAAGAGTTTGCGAAATTCCTTAAGGTCAAGTTGTTGAGTTTCAATCTCCATAACTATAAAGTCATTTTTAGGAGTCTTTTGTAGGTAGGTGATTTAAACCTATGCGAATCCATATAAATTACCGTAAGTGTATTGTAGCTTAAAATCGTTAGGAATGATGCACCAAGTTTACTTGGTCTTTTCTTACCGAAACGGTTGGTACTCGAAACTGGCTTTAGGAGCGAAATGATAACCCTCTATACATTAAACTCAGATTGTACGCGTATACCGTGTAATGATAATCAAATTTCCTCTCGATCTATCAAATATGTCACTCGTCGTTTCGACAAGCTTTTGTTTTGAAGGAGTATGTAGAAGGTGAAATCCATATTTATAATGACCCTTCTCTCTGGAAGTGTCTGTTTTGTGTGCGTTTTATGATGACTGATGACTAAATAATGTCGACCATTCCTTGTAAAGATATCACTTCTTCTTTTTTTTTCTTCTACGTTTACTTACGAACGCCGATGCACAGTAGGCCTATAGTTTAGGTTTTGTTCAATTCTCGAGTCTACTTACGATGAAACTTGTTGAAAGTTGTACTTCTATTGTTGAAACGTACGTAATTATTAAAATGGAGAACCATTGTGAATGAGGATAATCGATGTATAGGTGCTGCGGGTATATTATTCGCGTCTTTCCAGTCTTTTCCGACCGTTATCTGTAGTTGACTGGTGCACCCTATCCAATTTTTCCATCGAAAACGTAGCATGAATGAAAATTTCAAGGTTTTCGTCGAGCTGGATGTATGAAATTAATTTTCCATCCCGAATCCACACCGAAGTATTTTTGTAGCGCGCGTGTCATCAAACGAAAGCAGGAAAATTGGCAAATCAATTTATTTCTCGCCACCTTTTCTTTTTAGGTATACACTATTTCAGTAAAATGTGTTCTCGATATTGGAGACAGTGCCATTGTTTTCGTACTACATACCATGTAATAATGCTCGCACCTATAATCTTATTATATTTAAGAGACGCTATAAGATGCGCAAGTTACGACTGATACAAATTCATTCTTAACCTAAAAACGTGCCGCGCGCATTCGTCGTCTAAATTAATATAAATGCGACAGTTTACGCGTGTTCGATCGTATTATTTTCGTAAAAAGTATTGCGTTTTCAGCGGAATAATGAAAACAGATCTCAATTTGTAATTACAAAGGCGTTCGAGAAAAGGAACGTTTGTTTGTGAATAGTAATTAAATCATCGTGTATTTTACGCAAAAACAAAAACCGTTTTCTAGCTTCTCAGTATCGCCTCTATACCGGTGAAAGTGGGCAGCGGTATATTACATCAAAATACTTCCCTCCTTGAGAGTAATTTTTCAGTGTCGTCAGTTGAGAACCTAGCTACAAATTATATTTTGTACGACTCGCGTTGGACTATTTCTGGGGACTCGAGGATACATTCTACGACATTTTATTTATAAGGCTCAAATCTTGGAAAATGAAGGGAAAATAATTGAATGCGATGGGAGACAAAATGGAAGCTCGAATTGGTATACTTGTAACGTGAATTCGTTTCTCTACCTTAGCCTACTCAACATTAGAGAGTTTTTGCACTGGGACGTTATCATGTTACGGTAACGTTAACACTAAATTTTCTCATTGTAAGCAATGGGAAAATTTAACGTTAGCGTTACGTTATTTCAATAACGTTCGAATGCAAAAACTCTCTATTCACTTTTTAACGTGTTGGCTTCTTCTCATCCCCTTATCACGATCACGCTTGTTTCATTTCCTACTATTACTACCGATTGTTGTCAGTTCTAATTTCATTCTCATACTTCTTGTATGTATCTTTCTTTAAAAGTTCTCTGTCGTATATAGGAAACTTGTTTTCAATTCACTTGTGAAGTTTCATCGTCTAACAAAAGAAGGTTTATGAAATTTTCGTGTTATACACTAAAAACAGGGGTGGATTGCGCCCTCTCACGCCTTTAGATAAAGCAAAATTTAGCGACCCTTTTTCTTCTCCACTGATTAAATTCTTGTCAGTATTTTAATAAAAGGCTACAACTTTATTTTGCTAATCCCCGATTTTTTTTTATTTTTCTACAACATTTTGCCCCCCTTAAATCCTGCACTCCCGGTCAAATATCTACGGCGCTGACTTATAAATAAGTTTGAAGTGTACAGCGCGTAGGAATCGGTGTGTTTTCTTGAGCTAGATCTGATAGGAGGAGAAAGATAAGAAAGGGACTTGGATTCATTTATTTATTTATTTATTTATTTATTTATTTATTTACTTACTTATTTTATTTATTTATTTACTTATTTATTGATTTATTGATTTATTGATTTATTTATTTATTTATATATATATATTTGAATGAATGAATACCTAGTACTTTTCTTATAATAAAGAGACGAACTTGTCCAGACGGTATCAAAAATTCAAAGTATATTATTTTTGAGGCACCGCCGTCTGTTGAAAACAAATTACAGAAAAATATAAAAAATATATTTTAAGAAATATAAAAAAAGAATATAAATAAAAAATAAAGAAATATATAAAAAAATAAAAATTGAAAGCAATTTTGAAAACAATTTAAATGAGGACCGACGTTAAAGATGCTGTAAGTTTACAAGCGAAACGTCGGTCCTCATTTAAATTGTCCATTTTTTATATATATTCTTTTTTTTATTTTTTTTATTCTTTTTTTTTATATAATTATTTCTGTAATTTGTTTTCAACAGAGGGCAGTGCCGCAAAAATAATATACTTTGAGTACTTTTATTCCTCACGCTACTGAGTGAGGCTCGTTACGACGGGGTTTTAAGTTTCTACTTATGATTAAGCCTAATTTAGTACTGTGATAAAAATGGATCTATTGCATATTTCATAATTTCAATTCCTGTCCGTTTTTGTCTTGTCATTGTTGCTATTATAAGTGCGTTCCCTTTTTGTTACTAATACAGTCCACTCTCGATTTAACGAAATAAAACTCTGTTCCCTTGAGAAAAACTCATTATAACGAAAAATTTGTACTCGATTCAACGAAATTTGATGTGCAAGCAATTTTGACGAATTTCGACAAAAATCTAAAAAAATTTGAAGAAAATTCGATCAATTTTGACAAAATTGCGATCAAGTTGAGAAAAATTCAACCATTTTTCTTGAAAGCCAAGTATAAAAAGTACAAAACTTCAACCATGACAAATTTGACAAAAATCCGAATCAACGGAAAGCAAATTGAATCAATTTTGACGAAAATAAAACGAATATTTTGAAGAAATTTCAACTAAATTTGTAAAAAATTGCGTTTGAAGTACAAAACGTCAACTTTGACGAATTAGGAAATTCCATTTAACGCAATTTAACAAATTTTCTTTTCTCTTCTCGAATTAACGAATTTTGTTTTAACGAAAACTCGATTTAACGAATTTTTTCCTTGCTCCCTTGGCCTTTGTTAAATCGAGAGTGGACTGTATATTCTATTTTATTATTTTATTTATTCATTTGTTTATTTGTTTATTTATTTATTTATTTATTTATTTATTTATTTATTTATTCACCTATTTATTTATTTATTTATTTATTTATTTATTTATTTATTTATTTATTTATTTATTTATTTATCTATCTATCTATTTATTTGTTTGTTTATTTATTTATTTGTTTATTCATTTGCTTATTTATTTATTTATTTATTTATTTAATTTCTTACTTTCCTTCTTATTTTCCTTCTTATTTTCTTTCTTTCGATGATAGGAAGGCCGACTTGAAACAATTTTGTCTCCAAGTCATGAATTTAAAGAAGGGACTTGAAAAATTTTGAATTCTCTTTATAGAAATATTATGATAGAGAGAGATTTTGGAAAATTGGTGTTTTCTCAATTCAATTCCACACTACATTAGAGGTCGAATTGATGGCGCGTTTCACCGACTTTTCTTATTAGAAATGTGAGGCCGTCCATTCAGGTTTCCCTATATAATATTTATTAGTTTTAGACCGGATTTTTCGGCAAGAAAACGTATGATTTTTGGCACTAAAATTCAAAAATTCGGCAATATTCGGCATTTAAAACCAAATAAGAGGAATACGCGTTTTCCAGTGCATTTACTTATTTCAGATGAAAATTATTCAATTTCCAATCAAAATTACCCGATTTTTTACCAAAACTAACCAATTAGTCAAAATTCACCAATTTTCAATCAAAACTGCCTCATTTTAGGTTAAATTTCATTCATTTTTTCCTTAGCCCATAATTCTGTATTTTTCAAACAAAATCGACCTACTTCAGGCAAAATTTAGTAATTTAAAATCTTCATGATTTATTATGCAATTTCTCAATTCTATAGGCGAACTAGGATTTTCTGTGATTTCGGCAGTTTTCGGCATTCTTATCAATTTCAGGCATTTATTCCTGTTTCGGCAAGGAATTTTTTTCCCCGCCCCCTTCATCATGATTCGCAATCATTTTTGGAAAACGTTCTCCCACCTTCCCTGGAAAAAATTGCCACATACCACAAAATCTGGTCGCTGATTATGGTTTCCGCCCAATTTCCCGAAACCCACTGCCTCAAATTGTCAATTCCCCGAAACCCATTTTCCCGAATTGCCAATTTCTCGGGATAACGGTTTCGGGAAATTAATTTTTTTCTACGCGGAATTCCTCCAAAATAACCCGATTGATTTTTTTGTAACTTGGTCAAAATTCGTGCTTACTTAAGGGACTGCGTGAGTGTTTTTTTAATAGTGGTTTCCCCAGTAGGCCTATAAATCTCATTACTAAAACAGATTCTATCCATGGAACAGACCCCCTGCGTTCCTAAGATCGTTATGAGGAAGCCTCAATTTGTATTTATTTAGTGTCTTGGTGATCCATTAAATCTTAGCATTCTCCTGTACAACCATATCTCCTTCGCCTTAAAACGCTCCAAAATAGCTATGAGCTGTTGTTGATGTCACTTTAGAAAAATAGATGGAGTTGGATAATTCTCCTGTAGACTCTCTCAAAGATTGAACCGCTAAGAAACTCTGACAATCAAACAACGGCAGGGAGAAATCAGCAGAGGCCTTACGGGTTGCTCCTCTTCTCCTTCTATGAAATTAAAATGTCGGTCGTCTTCCTTCATTTATTTATCTTGGTTTTTCTTGACATCACATTCTAGTTTTTATAAGTCCATGCTCTTTATATAAAAAGTCATCTAATGCCGTCACCTTTTCTCGCTTGTACTTACTTTATCTTTATGCATTTCAAGTGATAGCCGACACTGATGTCATGCTCAACTTTTTTAAGCCCTGTATCTCCTTTATTCAAGTTCATCGATGACGTGACTTTATTTACTTTAAATAGATTTTTAACAGGGGGCTTTTTGAGAAATTTGCCGTGTGCCGTCCGCCGTCCGACAAAAAACTTGGAAAAATTGCGACTCTCAAGCTATAGGAGGGGGACTTGGAAAAATTCCTATCATATATGGCTCGAGAGTCGAAAGTTTTCCAAGTCCCCCTCCTATCATACATAGCTCGAGATTCGAGAAAAATTTAGACTCTCAAACTATATTATACTAGGCTCACAGTAGGTCTAGGCCTTCTTTATACTAGCTTATCTAGGTCTAGGCTTTCTTGAATTCTCAATACCAAATCCCATATGACTTATAAAACAGGTTCCCTGCGTTCCCCGTTCAACTTCGTTGAGGAAGCCGTCGTTCTTCTTTGACAATCAATTTCGCTCACAGTAAAAGTACACCCTAAACGACCACAAATTCCTGACAGAAGTTATACGACGTATTCAAATACACTTGAGTAAAGAATTTTATCGTGAAATGTTTCCTGGAATCAGAATCGGTGATTCACCTCTCGATTTTCTCATATCCGTCATACGGAAGATAGCTATTATCACGTTATTATAATATCTAAAGTACGAATAATTTCATTCCGAAGAATGGTGAAACTTTCACAAAGTTTCCCGTTAACTTCATTCGTGACGCACAATAACTAGTAGTATGATAAGTTGAATTCTGCCAACTATATCTGTTTCGTAATACCCTCGAATTTATACACCGCGATAGAAATACGATGATATCAACAATTCGATGACTAAAGTATTATTAACATCGTCGTTTGTAAACTTGAATATACGTCGTCTATAGTATCTTACGACTTTTACCAATTGCTGTTGTCTTCTCGTGAAGGATTTGACGATACACACGTTCCATTTTAGAGGGCAGTTTTGAAGCGAAACCGCGGAAGTTGAAAACGCGAAAGATTTTCAAAGATGACGGGAATTCTCCTTATGGAGGAGCTTTTCGGATCCCTCGCGGAAGCTGTGGCCACTGTTTATTAAATGATTAGCAAAAGCTGACTCCCCTAAGTGTCCCTTCTTCAAAGACTTCAGGTGCTCAGCTACTCTAACTTTCATTTGGCGGCTGGTCTCACCAATATAAAAGCCTCCACAATTCCCACACTCCAACTTGTAAACACCACTCCTCTCATCAACATGTATGGGGTCCTTCAGTCTCACAAACAACCTCTTGACTGTGGTAGGGTTGTAAAACGCGGGCCTGAAGCCAAACGGGCGGAGAGCCCGACCCAATTGGAGGGAGAACTTCCCCAAGAAAGGGAGACTGATCCAACGCAAACGGAGATCACGGATCGTGTCTCGGGGGAGGAAGGTGGTGGAATCAAGAAGGCTCCTCGTAACTTTCCTCCGAACCATCACGTCAACATCGACATTGACCCCATTTACTCTGGCCAGGTGTTTTATTGTGAGTAACTCTTTCTTGAAGGCAGACTGACTCAAAGGAATACGAGTCAGTCTGTGAACTAAGCTGTGAAAAGCAGCCATCTCATGAGCAACAGGACCGAACGAACCACCGTGAACTGAAACATCGGTCGTAGTATCTTCCCTGTAAATTCCAAACTTATGGATACCGTCTATTATAGAGATCGATAAATCCAAAAAGTTAATGGAAAATACCCCTATTTCCAACGTAAATTTGATGGAAGGGTACCAGGAATTGAGATACCTCAGAAACTCACCAAGGAGATCTGGGGGACCAGTCCAGGTACATAGAACGTCATCAACGTACCTGTTCCAATAGTGAATATGATTAAGTAACACCTGGTTCGAGGAAAAGAGGTCAAGTTCAAACTTGGACATGAAAATTTCGGAGATGAGAGAGCTTAAGGGTGATCCAATAGGGATTCCTACTTCATCAGGAAACTCGAAAAATTTTCCTTCAAATTTACAGTAGTTGGGGGACCAGCAAATATTCAGAAGATCGAAAAATTCCTGAAGCTCATTGTGAGGAATATTGGCTTTGACGAGTAGCTCACCCATACGCTGGATAGTAGCAGCCTTAGAAATATTCGGGAACAAACCAACAACATCAAACGAGCAGATGGTCGTTCCCGGGGGAAGACTTACACCCTTCAGAACGTCAGTTAAAGAGGCCGAATTCAAGACCGAATGAGGAGATTCAAAATCAATGCGATTTTTGAACCAACGGTCCAGGAATTTGGAAAGGAGGTAGGTGGAGGAGGAGACGAAAGGAACAACGGGTCGCATCGGGGTATTGTTCTTGTGTACTTTGGGCAGCCCGTAGAGGAGGGGGGTGTGGGGTTAGGAACAAGGAGGGCTTTTTTCAAAGTAAGAGTTTTGATAATAGCCTCACTCTTGTTGATGACCCTCCTAACTTCTTTAACGTGCTTAGGAAAACTGAAATCCTCACTCTCTTTAGCACCACACTGCTGGAGGACTTCATGGACCTTAGAAGATAGGCCGCACCACATCGAGCATTGCCCTTGTCAGCCTTAGTGACGATTAAATCTCCCTCTTTCATCTTCCTCTTCAAACCTTGAATCACTCCTCCCAATTTATTACTCACGCGAGGGAGGGGGTTATTACGGACTAATTCGGCACAAACTTTCTGGGTATTAAAACCAGGACCAATTTTAACCGCAAGATCCGCAACAACATTCGCCAGGTTTCATCCTTCTTGAGGGAAGGTAAACTGCATTTCAAACCTTTCTGAAGGACGGCAGTTTCGTCACTATTAAACACTACCTGACTATTATTTATGAGGGGGGGGATGGAATTTATAAACGACAACACCGTCACTCACCCCTTCCTCGATCACCTCATCATTAACCTTCATTAGGGAGGACAACTTCTTATTTTTCTTCTCCTCCAAGTTCACACCAAACTTCCGACACTTTAAATTGACTCCCGCATAAAGTAATCAAATTCAAGGGGGAGGAGCGTACCGGAGAGTCTCGAATAGACCGTAAGGTTTAATCTAGTCGTAATATTAAATTTACCATACCATCTCCGCAACTCTCTTATCCACTTCTCCCTCATGTGATTTTCCAGTTTCTTAGTCGTAGCCTTACAATCAGAACAAAACCGGAATTTAACGAACAATCGAGTTTCTGAACTTGCTGCTCTTCAATATCTTGTTTTCCATATCATTCATGAGTATCTCCACCAGTATTGGTGACAGCGGTGATCCCATCGCAAGTCCCCTTTCCTGACTGTAGAACCTGTTATTAAAGCGGCAGTAATTCTGGCTCAAGATCTCTTTCACTATGTTGGCGTACTTCGGCCCATCGCCCATTGTATCTGTTGATTTTGAGCAGAGTGAGAAGTTCCTCTTTTGGTATGATACCAAACATGTTTGCCACATCAAAGGATATCAGCTTGTCGTTACTCCTCATTTCCAACTTGTCCAGTTGCTCAATCAGCTCTCCATTGTTTCTGATACTTCGTCTGGGTACAAACTGGTAGTTTTCTTTCAGGAATGTGGCTACGATCTTTGCTATCTTGTAGCATGGTAATTGAATACTGTTAACCAGGGGTCTCATCGGACGGTTTGCTTTGTGGAGTTTTACGAGCCCCTTGAGTTCTGGTGCAACCGGATTCATCTCAAGCGTCCGTCCATTGCCGGGTACATTGTTCCGTTTCAACACAGCTTTCAGGTCATCTTCGTATTTCTGTGTTGGCTCCTTTGTCAGCTCTTGGTATCCATTCACTGCAATGTACGACCCTACTTTTTGGGTGTAGTCTTCCGCGTTGCCTTCGTCCGCCTTTGTCAAAACCAGGTTGTTCTGTCGGATCTTCTTTTGTAGATTTGTGACCTTCCTCTGTACTACTTGCGTTCTGTCGTTCGTTTGGCACATATTCTCACTTTCCTAATTTTGGTCCGGGCTTCTGGTCTCACGTCGTGTTTTCACAGCTGATGGCCATTCGTTCAAGCTTACACTGGTTCAGTCTCTCCTGCTGCACGTTATACTATAAAAACTCATATTTGAAGGCCTTGTTCTCCAGTTGCTACACAACTGATGACGGGATAACACCCGAAAATACTCTTGTGAAAGCAACTAATAAAGTAGAATTGTACATTTGGAAAACTTTCTCAACATCTTGTAGACGCTTTTTGTCCTATCTTTTCTCTGTGGTTCCTCCAGCTGAGATGTTCATCAAGCAACGAACTTACTCAGTTTCGCGGTGACGTCTACAGTGACAGCGTTTCAATGTCCGGGACTTTCTTTTGGAATCGCAGAATTTCTGTCCAACTTTTGGTGCAGTGCGCGACAGCCTTTTACGTAATCTCTGCGCTGAGGCAGATGTTCCACCTTTCTGTTGCCGCGTTCTTCCACTTACTACAACTGTCTGCCGAATCTTCCCGGTTTTCAAATGCTCCAGCCCATGTAATTCACACCTTCTGTCGCTTCAATCCCGTAACTTAGGCCTTTACTCCCTATTTTTCGTCCTTTTCTCCTTGATATTTGTCTCGATCGTACTAAAATTCCCGAAACAACTAATTTTACTCGTATTAACAACAAATTATTTCTTCAGAATTTCACTCCACGTGATACGTTATTCAATTAGACTTGCCCATAAATGAGTATAACATGTCAGCATCGATAAGTTCATCTCAATAAGTACCTAGTAGGTATATACGGTACCGGTACAAGTGTGTTCATTCGCATCTTTTATTGGAATGGAGGAGAAAGAGAAAAAACAGAACAGATTTTTTAGAGATATACTCGTTCCAAAAAAAGTTTTCAATCCGAACAGTTGGGAACATTCATCCGTATGAAAGTTGCGACTTCATTTTTCAAGACAGAAAAAAAAATCAAAATTTTTTCCTCTCTAAAAGTGAACACTATACAGGAATATGTTGCCATTAGCACTATAAAAAGCAACCTGTCACTTCTGTAACACATTATACTCTATACTCGAAAATATAGGGTATTTTTCTTTTCTTCGTGTTTCATAGAAATAAAAATAATATACACTACTTCATATGAGATGTGATGCTGACGAATGCACCGTCGACTACCATCCATGATTTTTTTTCCCTGATAAATTTACGTATTTCAACTTGAAATGAGACATTGTTGAAAAGAAAATAAAAATTCATTGTTTATCGTGAATACGTACGTCAAGAAAAGAAATCATTCCGAGTAGACGAAAATGAATAAATAAATTACGAAGGGAGACAACTTGGGGAAGTTATGACACTCCACAAAAAAATAAATAAACAAACGAAATGGTATAATGGAAAAGTACTCGAATTACTAATACAGAATAAAAACCTTTTGACGGCAGAAAAAGTAAAAATAAGAATTTCAAATTTGGTCGAAGTTGGAAATGAGCAATTCGAAGCTATTTACTCTACTCGACACGTCCCAAAGTGTTTTCTCGCCGTGAGATGATTTTGAAGAGTCAAAAAAAGTTGACTTCGTTCGATTATGAACTGAAAACTCCTGTGTGTACGAGAACTTACAGGAAGTCTCAAAACGGGTGCGAAGTTGTCTCTCTTAGGTACCTATCTTCTGACGTAATGCGTATGGCCACTGCTCCCGAGGAATGTTTTGATAGTGAAGCCAAATCATTGTTTGAACATGAGAAATATTTTATAACCATGAATGAAGTCATATAATTACAAATACAGGCTCGGTATACGTATAGACCTCTCACTCAAGCCGCGGTAACTAAGGTGACGCAAGGTGACCGCCGTGTCACCTGGAAAAGTTTTGAGGAAAAAAAAATGTCAATAACGTATGCGTGTGTACGAGTGTGCGTTATTACTGTGCATCGGTTGAAATTGAGATGAAATGTTGAAAAACGAGGGAAGAAAATTTTATTTTACCGATGGAATAGTATCTAATCAATAAAGGACGCGTTTTTAGGACAGTAGCAGAAGTTGTTCTGGAAATGTCTTTTAAATTCAGTCGTAAAATACATTGTTTATGTTATTTTTTCTTCTATCAAAGTTCAGAAACCTAAAACAAACAGTTTTACAACGCTCATGACTTACTGAGTAATTGCGTAAGGAAACTTTGCTTCGAAAGAGCGTACACAAGTGTCTTTTCGTGTGTATACAAGTATATAAACTGTGCGTCATTAAAAAATTCCTTCGTGTCTCCCGAACAAAATCTCTACTTACGGGTGCTGTTTAAGCGCGAGAGGACAGTTCTGAACGCGGATAGCTCGTATTTTTCCCTTCTCATCTGCTCTAATTCACTTAAAAAAATAATGTTGGTCTCAGCTGAAAATGGCGGCTCAAGCTTATGCTCGGGATTAAAGAGGGTTGCAAAGTACACTTTACGATCCTGTTAACGAATTTCATGGTCTCTTTTGAAGAAAAAGTTCTACTGGTCGAGAACAACTTTCCTCTTTCTGATGAGTTGTGGCGACTCAGGTCGACAGATTATTTTGACCAAAAATAAGACGTAGGTAGGTTTTCGTCATATTAAGTTCTACCTGATTTTTATTGAAAATCGAGCCAAAACTGCTTGGAATTCCACTCACACTGGGCTGCTTACCTTACGTATCAATACCTTATTGTTTTCAGTATTATAGCCTGCAGGGTCAGGGCTGGATCCAAATTTCTGTGAGGGCTGTCTATCCCCCCCCCCCCCAAAAAAAAAAAATCGTTATCAACACCAGCTAGCATAAGGTTTTCGTCTATTCCCTACCCAAAAATATCAAGTTCCACGGTCTCTTCCCCATTTCACCTACCCGCAGCCGAAAATAATTTTCGAACTATGTGAATTATCCAAAAAATCGAAATTTCAACAGGACTATTCATAAATCATCGCCCAGTGTAATTAAGTTATCAATTATAATATGTATGATCAAATACAAAAAAAATACCATTTTTCTGTGTTTTTTGTTTTTTGTTTTTTTTTTTTCTTCTGATTAATTTAAGTTGCGAAAACTATGTGATTTTACAAATTAATATTAACATTTTATTCATTTATT
Organism: Aspidiotus rigidus; assembly: GCA_035079385.1. Lineage (NCBI taxonomy): Eukaryota > Metazoa > Arthropoda > Insecta > Hemiptera > Diaspididae > Aspidiotus > Aspidiotus rigidus. Next base: position 14,395,389 of record JAVHKY010000054.1, on the reverse strand, counting down.
TTTTGTTACAGAATGAGAGAATTTGTCGAAGAGAATGAAAAAACGGATCCTTTAATCCACGCGCCAGATAAAAAAAATAATCCGTGGGCTGAGAAAGGAAAGTGCATGATAATGTAGAATGGAGTAGAGTAGTACCTACTACAAAGTTGAAATGTTGTCATTTTTTGTGATCGAAATCGATTTATTACGTGTACATATTCCTAATGAAAAAAATTTCTCACACATTTTGCTACCTACGAATACAAAACAGCTAAAAAAATGTGGTGTTGCGAATACACAAGGGTGTTGTAACACGTTGGAACCCTTATGAGGCCGCCAATTTTCGATAATCAGCGTAATTTTTTTTTCTCTTCTTTTTCTTTATCGATTGCAGATTCTTTTAATTAATTTACATTACGCATTTTTTTTGTGGCTCGTTGCCCTTATTATCATTTTATTCTCAAAAATTTTTCTCTTCATGCGATGCATTATGGTCTCGAATTAAAACTATTTTTTTTTTCGTATACTCGGAATGTACCTACGAAAAATCCGTCACCGAAAAGTATAATTCAGCTAATGTCGTTTGAGCGGAAAAACAAGAATATTGCTAAATTTTGAATAATAAATTTCATTATTATTTTTAGATGATTCTTTAGTAGAAAAATTTGTTTTTTTAAATTGGTTGCCTATTCTGTTGTGAACAATACCTAATGGTGCATTAAAAGTATCTACTAAAATAATAAACTACGAATAGATTTCAAAATTAGACGGTTTTTTCAAATTTCATTCATTTAATTAATTTCCTTGTATTTGTTTTTTTTTTAATTCAATAAAATTTCATTGTAATTATTGTCCGATTAAATGTATTGTAAATACAATTATTTTTGAGTGTAAATAAATTGTTGAACACGTTTCATTTCTTTTTCAATGAAATATTCAGTTTTAGCAGTAGATATTTTCATTTCGTCGCTTTTCAAGCCAAACGATTATCGGTTATTAATTATTTTGCCTCTCTTCATCTTGCCGATGAAAATTAGGGCCATTTATTTTCTTAGAATAGAATGAATTTATATATTTTTCGTTTTCTTTTGTCATCTCATTCTTTCTTGATAAATTTTGCGAATTAGGTTTTATTAATTTTATGAAAATGAATTCAACCAGAACAGTCTTTTAACATACATATAATGATCAAACTATTTTTACATTCAAATAACATTTCCGAGTAAAAACACTGAAATCTAGATTAATAATACTGGAATAGGCGTAATTTTCATATTCAAAATCGTGAATGCTCTATTGATTGTCATTTTTATTTATTTTTATATTCCGTAACTTATTACATTAGAGTACTTACATGTTTGTATTCCGCTTTTTAGTTCATTTGTTGAATAAACATCATGGAGTCTTATTATGTTGGTATATTCTTTATACACACTGATAGAAGATGGGTGTAGCGGACCGATTTGCTATGATATTATGATCACTCCATAGTTTACAATGGCATCTTTTCAAATATTTCTACTTTTAAAAGATGGGATAATCTTTGAAATTTTGTACGTGAGGCGAGTTAGGTTCTGTAATTAACAAAATCTTCCGGTAGGTAAGTTAATTTTTCTAGCTAGGCCTATCTGATAATTCTGTTCCAAAAATGATTTTCGTCAAGTAAGATTCACGAGCACTACCTGTTTTTTTTTTTTTTTTTTTCATCCAGATTATAGACGCGCTGAAGGCCGTGTCCAAAATAACATCAGAATTGAAGTGCAGAATGGGCCACCAAAATCTCATTTTGTCTTCGAGAAATTAGTCTATTTATCCTTAACTCCCATGTAAGTTGAATCTGTCCTTCATTAACCATTGATAGAAGAGAAGAGGATAACGAAATTAGCTGGAAATGAGATATAAAATTTTATTACTCCATTGAGGAGTAAGAAGACTCGGATTAGTAGAATGAATGATAAATCTGTTTTTCAGATGAGTCTGGCCCAATGAAATGTACTTACAATTTGTAGACAATAAAAAAGACTGACAATTTCGAAAATAGCTATGATTTCAACGCTTTCCGAAAGTTTCCTGAACGTTGGCAATTATTTGTATAGAATAACAAAAATCGAAAATTCAGGATTTTTGACGATCAACAGATAATGTGAGAAAATTTCTCGTCAATGATTAAACTACGAGTTCGATACAAACTTGCCAATCAGTTAAACAGATTAACTTTTAGAGACGAAGTCGAAATAAAAGGAAGTGAAATTGGAACATTACATACACCTATGTTGGGGGGAAGCTTTATACCAAAATTTTAGACAGTTTGATTCAATAACATCAATATACAACAGAGAAATTCTCCGATATCAACTTAGATAGGCGGCCATTGCATGTACTTCTCCCCGGTAATCGCATCAGCCGGCGCCCCATCAATCCGTAAATTTTCGATCAAGATTGAAATGAATCAAAAATTGCTTGATTCGGCCTATTTTCAAACCGAAAAAAATGGAAAATAATATTTGTGCCTGACATCCGCAAGTTTTTCCAGCATACTATTCTCCCCTTCCTCCTTCCTCAAGAGAAATCTGTTCGCATCGTCTGAGATGATGACTTGAGTAACACCATTTTGAAATAATTGAAAAATATCTCTAGGACTGTTCGTATTTTATTTCAACTAATACGAGCGAGATAGGAAGTTGATGTTAGTTATCATGAAGATAAGGTACAGAGTAGAAAGAACTCTTAAGGTTTAGAGAAATGACACAGAATTTTGTTCGAATCCTCATCTCGTGATTCTGTTCAATTGCGTGCCTTCAGTACAATAATTTGATGATGCTTGATGTGTAGATCATCTCTGTCTCGTTAAACATTCGACTACCCAAAATGTCCCCGGAATTTCCTCATTGGGGGCGTATTTAAAGTCATGATGAGGAAACGGGGATATTTCGGGAGATACATCTTTCATACATAATAGGGGCATAATACCGGTATTTCTGCCATGGGTTCAACGGAATCAATTTTGAAAGTTGGGTATACGCTTAATATTATTTGTTTATTAAGTATTCCTTGAAACAATAATGAATAAATAAAAAAAAGAGAAAATAAAAATCTATCTAATTTCAAAAATGAGTAAAATTAATTGATTAAGTCTTGACGAAAATTTACCTAATTGATACCTGTTGTAAGTTTCTGTAGGTAATAGAAAATATCAGGCGTGCTCAGCAAAACCATATAATATTATGTCGCAAAATAAAATTTTTCACAGCAACCAAAAGACAAAAACAATTCAACAATTTTTTATCGTAGCGATCTACCTTTTTCTTTGTCTAAGAGTTGATCAAATCCTCGAAAGAAGAAACAATCAAAATCTGGAAAAAAAAAAAAAAAAAAAAAAAAAAAAAATCGCGACATACCTAATAATAATTATATGGTTTTGCTGAGCGTGCCTCATGTATTCAAAAAATACTATACAATAGTAAATTATTTTTAATACATAAAAGCTTTTTGGAGCTTAGTACCTAAGTCAGTTTTCTTTTTCGTACTGCCCATTATCCAATTTTACAAACGTAAACACCTAACATTGTTAAGTACACAGTTTATTCTAGTTTTAATGCAAAAGAAACTAGAGAACAATTCAAAAAATTCAATCATACGTCATGTTTTTTTTCCAATCTCTTATGTTCAATATTACGTTTGAAAAATTTCCTACAAATTTGATTTCTAATAATCATTGCAGCTTGATAATAGAGTGTATTTTCCTGCTCCATTGTAATAATTAATAAGTGATAAAATGAAACTAAAAATAAATGAATGAAAACTGAAACGAGACGCGCTGGAAACAAAATTTTGTCGGTGAATGAACAATTGAAATTAGGTATATCTAAAAGTAAAAGATATCTGTACGTCAGAATAATCTATAGATCCCTTCTCTCTAGGAACCGATTCGATCTGTTTTTTAATTATTTCAAGTACCGACCGGTACATTCCAGAATCAAGATTTCAAGTAAGCTGAGATTTTGATGAGTTTGTTCATTTCCCCTGTTTGTTTAAATTTTATTCCTAGATTAATTTTCAGTTGTGAAGGTCTTAAATGCTCTCACAAAATTGCAAACGGTGGAAGTGAAACTTTTTAAGTAACCGGACTCACAAACTGCATGTGATTAACCGATTATGTGGATGTGGATCCCTTGCAATATTTTCAAATTCAGTCTGAATTACATGCAGAATTAAAGCACAACTATATTTTTAAATGTTTAGCCTACTCCGTTTCATTATACTTTATGATTTTTTGTTGTCCAGTAGATAACAAGATTAATAGTTGTTCGATCTTGAATTCTTGAATACCATAAGCTAGCCTGCAAGGTATCTTTTAAAATAATTTTTATCGTAGGTATTGTCTGATAATTGATTTAATATTGTTGAAAACACGGTTGAAAATGAATTTTGTTCAATACAATGTAGGAAAAACAATCCTGTTACTCTTATGGCAAAAGTATTGCGAGTGATGCTGTTTTGTTTTCAAAAATCCAAAATCTTTAGAACTGCAGGCCGCAGGGTCATTAGTATAGGTGCGCCTAATAAGGCCCTGGTGCCTTTGCCTGGTACCTACCAACTACCAAGGCCCGACCAGCCGATTTTGGCTGCTATGCTTTGTACTGAAAATGAAAGTTGTTGATATTAACTGTGGCAACACTGCACATTCATTTCTGTCATGTTATCAGTTGAATAGGTATCCCGGCCTTATCCCGGCAAAAGAATGTTCGGAAATTTTGAGCATACAAAAAAAGGACGTAAACGTTGTTTTTGGAAACTTCGGTCTTATTCTTGGTAAGTACATATTATCATTATTTCTATAAATTCAACCATCTCATCATTGTTCTACAATATTATCAGCTACGCAAGGAAAAAAATTGAACCTTGGTATTATGATGGAGTGTCGAGTTATCGGTAGAAGAAGATGAATGAGAAATTCCCCCTAATAGGCGCACCTGCCTTATTAGTACGCGTATATACAACCATTTCTCCTAGGGATAATTTACATATACTGTACTAGATATCACTTTCTCATTATTTGAATTTGGTGCCTTCCAGAGTTCAATTTTGACTTGTATTACAGCCGGTAAATTAGAGTCAGTCAGGTCTTCTTTAAGTTGTTTCTGAGAGCATTCAATTTATAAAGTACCTAGTTTCTACTTTTGTTAATTTTCTCATTGCAAGCCCACAATGGAAGACAATCTTCTCTGTATTTTTCTCCCCATTGCTTGGAACAACGAGAATTTTCGTGGATTTGTCCGCCTCTATGGAACAGAGGCCCCTATCGAATCTCTCACCGCGAACTCATGGCAAAAGACAATCTTCTCTGTATCCAATTCCTTCCTTTGCGTGAATCCACTCTAATTTTCATATATTCTTCCGTCTCTATCAAACGCGGGCCTCTATCCAATCTCTTACCGCAAACTCATGACAGAAGAGAGGCTTCAAAGTATCATTTCCTCCTCTGTGTAAATCTTTAGGAATTTTCGTACATTTGCTTCCTTAGATTCAAGTCAAGACTCTGACCGCTCTCTCACAATGCAAGGTTACAACAGAAGATAATCTTCTCGGTATGTTTCCGTTGTTTCACTGGAACAATAAGAATCTTTGCGGATTCACCCACTGTGATTGATCACAAGGCTATGGTCATTCTCTCATTACAAGCTCACAACAGACTACGATCTTCTCAGTATGTTTCCCTCCCTTTCCTGTAACGAGGAGAATTTTTGCGCATTTGCTTGTTTCAATCAGACCCAGGCTGTAGTCAAACAGTCACCGCGTGATGACAGCAAAGGCTGATTTCACTGGAAATCGAGTAATATGAGTAGACTGTGCATTTTGGCATTTTGGGATGATTTTGACTCCCTTGAGACTTATTGACTCGTTTTGGATCTTTGTAGGGTAATTTCAACAATTTTTTCTGAGGTTCAGCACTAAATTTGACTGGTAAATTCTCAGACATTTTAAAATTACATGTTGACACTGTTTGGGCCCATCAGTTGATTTTGGAACTTCAAAGGATTATTTCAGCATTTTTCTCAGACTCGACGATAAATTTTATTGGAGAATTCTCAAACATTTCAAAACTAAATCAATTTTTCATCTTGGAGAAATTTTGAGCCTCTTTGGATCCATTAGCTGATCTTAACGTTCCATATAGGATTAGCATTTCTTTCCGCCTCAGCGATAAATTTTCATGGGGAATTCCCAAACATTTCAAAATCATAAAATGTTGCCTCAAGATGGTAATTTTGTGACAGGGATATGGTGATGTGATAATAGTGACGATACGGACGTTCCCCATCTGGACCCAACGACACGCGAACTTCTATCAAAAAACGCGGAACACAAAAAACGGTTGGGCTGATGATACTTCCTCCGCCTGATCATTTGCAGCGAAATAGACGCTCGTGTGTTCCTTCTTAGTCTAGAGTAAGTCTATAGTTATGTATATTAGGCCTAATATAATGTAATCTGGTCAAGTTTTTAAAGTAGGTCAAGGTCATTGATGACATCATGAAACGTCACATCATGTCGTATCACGCCACGTTAAGTTAGGCAGATTTCTGACTGACACCCGACCTAAAGACATAATATGCATTTCAAAATTAAAAATTTATTTCTCGACTGATAACGATACATTTTTCGACTGTCCCACTGTCCCTCCTCCGTTAGAGATTGACGCAGGCGCTTGAGTGAAGCTATGCCTATATGTAATGGAAAAGCAACGGTTGGTCTCACTTAGCTAAATAGAGAGGATAAAGACAATTACTAGTGACCTCCTTAATGCGGGGTTGAGTGCGGTCTTGACCTTCAAGAAGGTTGAGGCCAGGAAAGTGGGCGCTGACTTTGCAGAAGCACTTCCACCACAGTCGTCCACTGATTGGACAACACCATACGTCCCGGATCTTCGAGAGGGTGGTGGCTCTTGAATGAGTTTCACGCCACCGCTCTTGGGGGTGAATGGTAATGAAGTTTAGATTCGATGAGGACTTTTTTGATACGATCTCTGTGGATCAGCTACTTCTTCTATTCTCTATAAAAGGGAAAAATAATGACTTCAAAAAACTATTAAAAAGTCGAATACAAATCCAGGAGCACGTTTATATCTGTGTAACAACTTTTGAGTAGTTGATGAGAATCACTCCATATTGATTTCCAGAGAGGTATCCGGTTCATTTGAAAGAACGTCTGCTCGTGGTTGATTATTATTAATTTCTTTTCGTATCTGACAAAGAGGTGGTTGAAAGGTTGCATAATCAATCATTTGTAAGGAATACACTACAAGCTGAATGTTTTCTGGAACAAGATTTTGGTAACTTTTACCATATTCTCGTACGATCTATAATCGAGAGGTTGCCCTAAGTTTGCCTTCATTGTGGTCGACCTCTCGCTCCTGAACTCCATTCCAAAGGATTAGAAATTCCCTGATTGTACAGGAAACCATAGAGTCAGAATATTTTGGCCCTTTTCCAGAGCCGGTGGGTCGGGTGTTGCGTTGATTTTTTGCTTTGATCAACTCTACTGCTCAATTCTAGCTAGAAATTTTTTTCTGTTGTTGCGTAGTTTCCGTTGAACCATGATTAGAGACATTGGAAAAATTTCACAATATGTTTCATGTCTTCTGGTTAGGTTTGAAAGCTTCACAGTTTAATTATTGTCTTCTTCTACCGCGCGGGATGATATCACAAAGCTTTTGCTTGAAAATTTCTGTTCAAAAACCAATGATATAGTTCGGAGAAAAATATTCTACTTCATAATAAAAGTTACAATGAATTTGATTTGGACACCAGGCATTCTACGATAAACTTGTCATGAGCTTATTATAGTGAGTCAAACTCTATCAATTTATCTGCCTTCATTTGTTTCTCGAAGAACAAGCCCTTAACAACGGAGGAAGGCGAGTAGGGGTATTGACCCCTTAAATTTTCCATTCCTTACAAACTCACAAAAAAAAAAAAAGTTGTCTATTGAGTCTTGATTCATATTTCTTACCCCTTGCCCCTACTAAAAATATTGCTAGTTTTAAGCTCGATGAAAAGTGAAACACTATATTGGTAAAAAAAATTCCATTCACGTAAAACGGCTGTGACAAAAGTAATACGTATAAAAATGTCGTTATTATGAAAGCGCTGATCAATAAACATACGTACATAAAACGCGGTTTCTCGTAATTATACTCTATACAGACCTGCGAGGATCTGAAAGAATAAATAAACAATGTAAATTTTATACTTGAAGTATGTACATTGAGAAAGATGTTCTACACACGCACGCGGTACTCACTATTTGAAATTCCGACCACTTTCTTTCTCATACGATATTAGTCTCGTTCATCTGGTTTCATTTTTTCTATTTCTTTTCTTGCAATATAGAAAGATCTCTTATGACTGGAGAGAAAATACTAAATCATCACAAGACTTATAGTTGTATTGAACCTATTAAGCCAGTACCTAACTTGTTAACCAGTTCGCAACTAGCGATTTCCGATTAGTTTTTCATTCTGATTATTATTAACATTATTGTAAACAACAGATCCTGCTCTTTCTATCGCTGTGAGTGTCGATCGTATGTGATTTTCTCGATATAATATACTTCTTTTTGTCTGGGTAGGTAATATAAGGTAGTCTATAATAAGACTGCGTATGTTTAACAGAGAAATGTGAAGCGTACTGATGATGACTACCTACCTTCTATTATGTAGTTTTATGCTCCTTACGATTCAACAACAGTACTTAGAAGACGGCAGTGTACCCGAAAGTCATAAAAACTAATTTCACGATGAAAAATAAAGTTGTCTAGCCTAGTTTTCTTTTGAGTTGAGATTTACATCACACTGAAATATACTTACATAGATTTGAAACGATGGCGAAATTATGGTGATGTCTTCTAATGAATGGAAAGAGAAATTCTTGAATTACCTATAGAAAGTCCACGCCTTACCCGAAAAGAGTGAGAATTCGCAGATTTTTGGTCATTTTACTCTTCTATAATTTTAGTCCTAAAATATTGACAAATCTTTCTAAGTTCTATTAAATCCTCGTAATACTATCTCTGCAAGTTCCTCGTCCTTAGATTCTCTTTGAATTTGTCTCCATTAAGTCCGTATTCTGTGTTGAAACCACATCGATTTCCATTCGCCTCCCTACGATTGAAAAAGTCAAAGAATCTTCTGATGCCAATATACCTACCTAGTACCGAATGAAGAGGCACTTAAAAGATTCATAGAAAGTCATTCTCAATGGGACTGATTTTCGTGATTTCCAACAGATTTCTTTGACACTCCACAATTGCTTCGCCTGAGTAAGATCTGGCGGTGCTCATGGGAGACAGAGTAAATTTTTCTCAAGAGGAGTGAAAAAAATTCTATAAAATCGGTTGGTCAGTTTTTTATCAACCCCTAATTACAGATAGTCTAAGAGTTTCATGCTTTATACTGCTTGAAATGATAAACAACCTGAATAGAATATTTAATTCTGATTACAATAGAAACAGAGAAAAATGAAGATATCCGGGAAAATTTCGACTTTCGATTTATTTATACCAGAAGGGAAACGTAGAAATAAAAACGCACGGGTTCCTTAACGGAGTTGAACGAGGGGAGGCAGGGAACCTGTTTTATGGAGCACGTGGGGTCTGGAAAATGTAGATTGTAACGTCACGAGGCTGACCTGTGACGTCAGATACCCCGTCCCCTAGCTATATATCATAGGAGAGGGACTTCGAAAAATTTCGACCTCCGGGATATATGTGTTGGAAGGAGGACTTGGAAACTTTTCGAACACTGAGCTTGCCGGCCGGCCAGGAGGCGGACGTTTTTTCCGAAAACTCGTTCCCTGTTCAAATTTCTATCTCTGAGCAGGACACGAGGAGGGAGCTTGAAAAAATTCCGAATACTGACCTACATAGACCAAGAGGAGAGGGTATAGAATTTTGACTTTTGACCTATATGTAGTTGAAGGACGATTTTAAAAATGTCAACTATTGAGCTGTATACGAGGTGGGGGAAGCAAATAATATCAAAAGATTAAGGATTGCATTAAAATAATTATGTAATACTAATGGTAAAAGTTGAAGGATCCGCTTACAAGGAATTTTGGGTAAAACTTCCGCTCCCCCTCCCTCGAAAAAAGTGAAACATCACGGGATGTCCATCACGATTTACTTTCAGATCCCCAAACATTCCTCCAGAAGGCTTTAAGTTGAAATACCCTGAGGAATCTACCAAAAGCAATTAAGTTACTTCGTTTTCTCCATAAAGCACCCTCTACAGGAATTAGATCCTAAATCCATACCACCTCTGTAGGAATCCAAACTAAAAATTTCACGTTCTTGATGACGTCACTATTTGAACGCGGACGTTTTTCCAATGTATGTACCTCCAACGAAAGTAATAGCAAGTTAATATTGGAGTACTATACGAGTACGACACTCTTCGAGAATCGGAACTCATAATGAGTAATGAGTGAGTGAGGTGTAAGTAGAGCACTAATATTGAAAAAGGTTTTTTTTTTCCAAATGTAAAAATCTACTTTATTAGTTGCTTTTACAAGAGTACTTTCGGGTGCTATCCCATCATCAGTTGCGTTCGAGAAGCGTCTATTGTCCACGTTAACTAAATAGCTCGTGCTCGTTCGACGTTACTCGCCCCTCCATTTTTCATGTCTCCAAAGTAGGTCAGAGCCTCGATTCTATTAAAATGACAGTTCCCTCGCTCCTCACATACAAGAAGAAATTTTTCCCCAGCTCTTGATCGCGGTGTTCGGAGTTTTCTCAAGTCCTCCTTCCATGTACAACTCAATGGTCAGAATTTTTCCGAATTCCTCTCCCGATGAGTACAGCTCAAGGTGAAGTTTTTTACACGCTTCCTTGTCGACATTTTTCCAAATTCCCATTTTCACGGTTCAAGGACAATTCAGCGCAACCGTTACGGCGTTCTGCTATTTGGTCGCAGCCGTTTCGAGCGCGAATGACATTCCGACGCAGGCAATACTTCGGCACGAAGGTGTAAGAATTTTATGAACCCATTGCAGTCGCTCAGAAGACACCACGAGGAGGTCATCTTACTACCCTTCCGCAGACCCGAAAAAACTTCATTGTGATCGTTTGCAGTATAATTCTCTCGAACCACATATTTCCGCTTCTTGAAGGGCTGTTCACCCCTCTCTATTTCGTTGTAACGCAAGTGTCCAAGCCTCAGATGTGAATATCCCAATTCAGTATGAAATTGGTGGGGGTTTCCTTCCACTGCGTTATTTGTTCTGGCACCACCATTTACTGTCTTCTTGTAAACATCTCATCAAACGTGAGTCGTCTTCTCCCGACGTCCAATGTAATTAGCTTCCACGGAGTCCAACTCAGGTCGCAAGGATTCTCTTTGACGTAGCCTTCCCCAGGTCCTTGAAACCAGTCACGTATTGGAAAAATGGTATGTAAATCAATAGTGACATTCTCTTTGTATTCCTTCTGTGAGGAATTTATTTGATAAAGGCTATTCCAAAAATCGCAGTTGAATATTTTCGGTGCAAAGTTATCACTTGTGTCCAAAGTTTGAACGTCTTCAAACAGAGCGTAATTTTGCTGCTTTTACACATCAAGATACTCTGAAGCACCAACATTTATTTCGCGCCGAAAAGTCCAGACACTCTTTTTCACATTATATAGCTCAATAGTCGAATTTTTTTTGTGAGGGAGGGATTTAAGAAGGAAAACGAGACAATCTTATCAATCCTGTAAGGGCTCGTAGATTCGCACAAAAAAAAAATTCGCTCGACAATATTTTGCATCGTCGTCAAACCGTGGACTTCAATTTTCCTCTTCTACACAAGAAAACTCCGCTATCTATTCCCTTCCCTTTTTCTTCAAAATTTTGAAATCGAAATCAAAAATTCAGCTAAATTTTCAGGGCTTTCTTTTGATCAAAAATTATTATGGATCCCTCTCATTAAATTACTGGAAACAAGAGTTCGTGCTCCAAAAATGTTCTTGAATACCTTTCCCACTAGGTACCGCATAGGATACAACCGTAAATTATCCCTGAATTTATATCAAAGTCTAGATGATCGATCTTGTCTAGAGTACGGAGTCCCTATTCAGACCGAGCAAATAATAGGGTCGCTAGTATCATTTGATGAGAAAATGGGGAGCTTTAGAATGTTCTGTGTTTAGAATCGATATGTTAGTGTGTAAAATCAGTGCCTTGAAAAGTACTGTTCTAGCGCGACCCAATCCAAGGGATAGCTAACGCGGCAGTGCCAATTCAGACCTCAGAACAAGCAACTTCAGCCGGAACAAAGATATCTTCTCCTTTAATAAACTCTCACCTCGCATTGGCTTGGATCAGGGCCGTAGCTACGGGGGGGCAAATGGGTCGATGACCCCCCTGGCATTTTATTTTGACCCCCCTATAAAAAATGATGAAAATGTGCTCAACCCTCGAAAATCGTCCTTTCTCGCAAAAAATGACTACAGAAACAGAACCAATATCAATCATCCTAATTGATGATTCATGAAGGAATGAACCTAATCGTATTTGTACAACAAGTTCAGATTTGGAGAGAAACTTACAATTATTTTAAATAATTTATATCAAATATTCCCGCGAATGTCTTTTTCATATTATATACATAATATACACGTACTAGGGCACATTGAAAAATTTGTCATTATTTGAATAGAATTGACATTATTTCTCTATTGTCATCAAGTCACTTGTTTTCTGTTTCGTGATCATTCCTTATCCCCATATTTGTCATTTCATTCTTGCCCCATCTTGACCCCCCTAGAAAAATTTCTAGCTACGGCCCTGGCTCGGATTCCAGTCCACGTTGATTTCTGCAGTAAATAATGCACCCCAACAGGACGGGCACTTATAAATTTGTAACAACCTGTCACTTGACCACACACGTACAGTAAACAATAATTAATGCGACAAATGTATTTGTATAAACGACAGTCAGAGCATTTTTGAATCGACATCGTACTCCCCAATTGAGCTTAATCATATACGCTATTCACTCACTTTCCTTTCAATGGGGAAACATCATTTCTTCTGCTAAAGAAGTTGCAGAAACAGGCATCGTATGAGTAGAAGATCATCTCCATGCCGCCTCTGGTCGACAAATATCCTGCTACAATTACTGCAGAAACGATCTCTAGGAAAAATTTCCTCTCAATTACATTGTTTTCACAGCTTGAAGCGTTCAATAAAAGTAATGGCTCATGAATCTCCATGACGTAATGAATTATGAAGAAGTGTTCTTGCATAGCCAAACAGACGAACATCAAGCATTCTCAGTCTGGTATAAGTCTACTATACTATATGTTATAGCTTTCAAAGGCGAACGAGCGAAGTGAGTAAAGCGAGTGGGCGTTCACTCTAGTATAAGTCTAGCATAATCCTACATTGCTACCGAAAATAAACGATACGATTCTATCGCATGCAAAAGACCTAAAAGTGCACTACGCTTCTCTATTACAATATTTTCGGTACTCATGTTGGGAAAATCAATCTAGCAACAAATTGAGAAAAATTAAAAGTGAACCCACATTCTTGTCATCATGTCACCAGAATTTTGAGGAGGTGATTTTATCCCGGCTAAGAAAATAAGACCGCACTTGTCACACTCGGATGTAAACATATATTTCCTCGTAAATCTTGCTCCTCTATCATTTCCGCCATTATCTCGAAGAAAAGTTTTCTCATTCTACAACCTACCTGACCTTCGCTCAAATAGTCCATGGACCATAATAGAAAATAGTGGTTTTTGGTACCACGTGGGGGGACAAAGCGTCACTTTGGGATATGTTAGTAGGGGCGATACTTGACATAAAAAACGATGATAGACATCTGAGACGAGCAGCTTTCCAAAATGGCGGCCAAATTCAAAATGGCGGATCGGTTCTTCTGGTAAAAGGTGAATAACTCATATTGTGTGAGTCAAATTTTCTACTTTTCTTTTTTTAAATAAAAGAAAATAAGGCACCGAATAATACATCCAACTTCCTAGCCCCCAAAAATCAATGTTTTGCAAATATCTTGAAAAATTGGGCATCAATCATGAAAAGTTACAGATAAAAAATATTCCTCGTGAAATTTGTTATAAAAAATACCATACAAACGTCCAATTATCAGCTTAAAAAGTTCGTCGAAAGTTGGGAACTTGGGAAAAAGTCAATTTTTCGGCAATAAATATCTACGAATGAAATAAAATTTCAAACAAAAACTATTATAGAAAAATTCTAACTGCAAAATAGATTGACTAAACTATCATCCAAACTTTGTCGAAAGTTCTGAGTTTTTTGAAGGAAGACGATTATTCTAGGGTGTCCAGTTTGTCACTTTTGAGTGACTTGGTCACTTTTTTAGGCTTCAGTCACTTTTAGGCCCTTTTCAAAGAAAATAGTCACTTTTTCATTCATACTTGAAAATCACAAGTTTTTTCGGTGTTGACATCACTTGGTATGTGTTTGACCGCGGATCTTTCTTCCTTCCTTTTTTCTATCTCGTACCCTCGTATCTCGCTTCCCATATCACTTAGAGCCTTTTTTTTTTTTTTTTTTTTTGATAATGCAGTTACTTTTTGGATCAATTGAGCGTTTCCTTCTTTTTATCAGTCCAATTATTATAATTTATCAACAAAAAAATGTTTTGGGACATATCGTTTGCATCATACATATTTTTAACTAAAAATAATTCAAATTAAATATTTAAAAAAAAAGCACTTAGCTGTTGCTCATGAAGTTGATTGAATTGACTTTATCGCAAGTGAACTAAAAAGAAAAAACAAGAGTTTGAATAAAAAAACTCAATAGTTACCAAACAAAATATTAAATCATTTTGTAATCAAACATTCATATGTAAGATCTTACAGCAGCAATATAGTATTTACTTATACACATATAAAAGGCGATAGTAGAGGCTGTTTGTTCCTAATATAATGGAAAACTGAATAACTAAGTGATTGTATCACTCATGAGGAAGCGTAAGGTTATAAGAGTTTGTAGAATACCGGGATGTTGCTGTAAGATTTTACATATGAATGTTGAATTATAAAATAATTTAATATTTTATTTAGTAAACAGAGTTTTTTCAATTCAAACACTTGTGCTTTTCTTTTTAGTTCAGTTATGATAAACTCATTCAATCAACTGAACTAATGAAATACTCAAAATAGTAAAACTAGGAGAAAATCTATCATTCAATCAACTTCATGAGCAACACCGGATTCTTTTTTTTAATATTTTATATTTTACATTGTGTTCTAGAATAAATAATTCAAAATAATTAGCAGATATTTAAAAATCTATTTTGTGTGGTTTTAAGAGATTGCAGCGCCATGTGCGGATGAACAGCTTCATTATTATTTTAATTTTGTTCATAGTACAGCAACATCAACGCGCATGTCGGCAAACGGCAAATTAGGTACAATTCCTCATCAAGATTTTATTCCTCTGACTGCAACTAGGCCACTGAACTGTTATCGGCATCACTTACCAATAAGAATACTTTAAATAAATAAAAGTATTCAATGTGATCCCTACAGACTTTTTTTTCAATGTAGAAGCTCACAATAGACTTTTTATGATGACCATTAGCTTTACAATAAAGATGTAGTGAATTCTGTGAGAATCACTTTTGGGTTAAAACTTTTCCTCATCAAAGCTCTAGTTTGGAGAATATTTGGAATTAATCACTTTCCTTCCAAACGCTCAGAACTTCCGACAATTTTTAAAAGGAAGTTTAAGTATTCTATTTTACAGACAATTGCAAAAGGAACATTTTTTGTTTGAAAGTTTTTCTTATTGAATCTCAGTTCTCCAAAATATTTACTATGAATCGATTTTTTCGGATGCTCACAACTTTTAGAAGCTTTTCAAGATTATAACTAGACTGACAATAAAGTTCAGATGGTCCGTGATGAAGTAAAATTCATGAAAAATATTTTTTGTTTGGAACTCCTTCTTATTAGAATAGGCCTAGCTTATTTTTTTGTAATATTTGACAACAATCGATTTCCTTCTAACAGTTCAGAACTTTCGACAAACTTCGGAAGAAAGTTTAGGCAATCTATTTTGCAGTTAAAATTTTTCAATAAAAAGTTTTTGTTTTAAATTTTATTTCATTTGTCTTTGATTTTCTAGATATTTATTGCTAAAAATTGACTTTTTCTCAAAGTTCTCAACTTTTGACGAACTTTTTAAGCTGATAATTGGACGCATACCGAAGTTTGAATGGTATTTTCTATAACAAATTTCACGAGGAACATGTTTTATCTGAAACTTTTTATGATTGATGCCCAATTTTTCAAGATATTTGCAAAATATTGATTTTAAATTTATTAGGATGTGAGACGCGGGAAGTTGGATATGTTATTCATTTTCTTTTATTGAAAAAGAAAAGTAAAAAATTTGACCCACACAATATGAGTTATTCGCCTTTTACCAGAAGACCGATTCGCCATTTTGAAATTGGCCGCCATTTTGGAAAGCTGTTCTTCTCAGATGTCTATCATCGTTTTTTATATCAAGTATCACCCCTACTAACATATCTCAAAGTATCGCTTTGTCCCCCCGAATGGTACCGCATTTTTATATGGTCCATGGACTAAAAATATCTTCCACTATCCACCCAGCACTGAACAGTAACTCTAAAACCATCGACTCAGCTCAATTTTACAGATACTTCTGGAACACTTACAAACATTTCTCTCTTTTGCATAGTGTTAGAGTGTGTAGTATAGACAGCCGTGTCCGTCCGCGGCTAGCAGCGCGTTCCCTTCTCTTACCGTTCAGCAGTACTCGCTGCTCTCGCGTACGCTCGTACGTCAGTCGTATTCGTGCACGCTATCGTGCATGTTCACGCGCTGCCTCTGTAGATTCCCGATCATCTCGGGTTAACCCTTTCTATTGTTCCCTAGTGGGGAATGATCACGAGATGGGCTCAAGCCCTCTAACATGGTAGCAGACCGATTTGGTGAGGTCTACCAGCTTTAAATTTGAGTTAATCACATAATACGTGAACTCAATAATTGAATACTAAAATCATACGATTGGCGGGGAGCTATCGAATATCTTCGCTCCTATATTATTTTAAAAACATTGGAAAAAATCTGCTTTCGCAGATAAGTACATTGTTTTCCGACTCATGTACAATGAGTTCCTACCAATCCACGAATTTGGCATGTTTGCTAACGTGAAGGAATATTTAATAGCGCTAAATGATCATTTCTTTCAACTTCGTCTTCTAATAAAAGACTAAAATTAATCGGGCATGATAACGCATCCGACTACATTGCATTTCGCCGAATACTATCATGATGAATATGGTACCTGCGGTTTATGCCTTTATTCCGTATCTATCACGGAAATGTGAAATTCGAATAGAGTATTTCTCTTCGGCCGTATGATTTTCGTCTTTTTCTCTAAAGAGGTCGGTTCTCCTAGCCTACTTCACCGGTGGCCACCAATTTCGGAGAGGCTATGTGAGAAACGAACTCAAGAGACTGCATGCAAGGTGTAATTAATATTTTATTCACCTACTTAACTAGCTAGCTTTCTTCGAAGTGCACCATTTTCCGTTTTACAAAGTCTCCTATGTCAGTCACTTTGAAGTTTTTCCGGAAACCAAAAGTCCAATCAATCTCCCCAGACCGGTCATTGCCGTGGGTTCGATGCCTCTCAACGAATGCTCAGCCACGATGAGGAACATCACTTAGAAGGAAATGGCAAAGATTTACTTCAACCAGCGAAAAGGAGACTCGCGTGCTCGGCTCTTAGCAGCGGTATTGTTCTTGGACTTCTTCAATATCTCAATTATGACGAGCGGTTGAATATCCTCTAAGTTGGTGAGTCCGATCTAAAACTTTATTATCGACGAGAATCAAGTTGGAAGTGTGCGATCCAACTTTCGGTTGTGTTTATTTATTTAAGAACCGAATAACTAATCGATATTCGATTTCTCGTGGAAACAAACAAGGCGGGGAGTAACCTTGATACCACGAATATGCCATTTTTATCTGCTTTCGAACGTTTTCGAATGAACTTTATTACGGACAAATTATTTCCGATTAGTAATTGATGAGACGAAAGATCGTCATATTTGAAATCGAACAACCCGATTTTACGCGGGCTTCGAAAATATTCTATTTCATCATATTGCATCGTTCGACGGCAGTGCCGAATACATCGGCGTGGTCGGTGGTAACTCGCACGTGTTACTTTTTCATATTTTTGTTGGTCCATATTGCGTCGTCAACCTGCTTAAAATACTACTCTAGAGCATTCGTCATGCAATCAGCTAAACTGCTGAAGACAAGAATTTCGGCGACTTCCTGTCAGCCACTGTGTTTCTTATCACTTTTTAATAATGGAAAAGTATTGACGCGACCAACCATATCTACCCCGCACCTATTCTCTGCTCTGCCCTCAAATCTGCGGCATACATCATACTCCTCGATATCAGCGGAATTCTGCGTAAAAACAAAAAGCCAGCGAAGCTCGATGGTGTTCGATTATATTCTTTTGTCAAGCCTCATAAAACCTAAAAATTTTATCACCTAGCAGCTGCTGACATTCGCTACTATTTCTCCGAATTCTTACCCACGGAAATCACGAGCTCCACCACGTGTCGAAGACATTACGTCATCTTTTCTGTGCCTTCCCGAGTTGAGTATTTTACTCTTCAACTGGCTTCATCGCTTTGTGAATGGCCTTCGTATGTTTCACCAGTAACCTAAATATCGTGACGCATCTTAAATCCGAACGACTTATTCAATATTGTCGTAACTTTTGCGAATTGTTTTTCTCATTAGAGATAACGCCTTACGGGCGTTTGTTATTTTTGAGTGCGTCTTTACGTACTTGTACTTTACCTCGTGAAAACTCGTCCTCTTTTCGTCCAAAGTGCTATAATTGATAGTGCTGCATTATCATATTTTACCACTCAGACGAACATCAATATTTTCGGTTCGTCTTTATCACTTCATTTTGCTATCTTTGTGTGTGTGTGTGTGTGTGCCCGCTTTCTCAGTGGCCTTTCTCTGTTTGTCGCACCTAATATGCGTATTGCTCTTGCAATTTCATCCGTTCATCACTTCCCTATAATTTCTCCTTTCTAGTCATCAGTGATTACCCTTTATTTTCATCTGCAATTATCCTTATTGAAAATATCATTGGAAAAACGACCCACTATCGATTAAAAATGTTATCAATTCGCTTGAACGTATTCCCGCTCCCTTACTTTCTTCTCATTCTTATCGTCCTTATTTATTTATACATTGCATTTATCGTAATGTATTGCGTCTCAACATCGACACGGAGCTTATAAATGGATTATTGTCTTCTCAATTGTCTCTTGTCTCCCAGTGAGTGCCCCACTCTCTTTTTAGAGTGTATGAAGTCGAAAATTTACTTTCGATGGTGATATCGATAATATTATGTAAAATAATTCGCAGAAAAATGAATGACCCTTCAAAATTTAATGATTCCGCGGAGGAGGACAGTATTTTGAATTATACCGATTCTTAAAGTTTTAAAGAGCAGATTTCATCGCCTACTGAGGTTACTGCACCTAGCGCTTTGCGCAAAGACACAACAAAGCCTGAAAGTGACCCTGTTAATCAACCTAAAGTGCAATGTCACCAGGAAAACTCTCACGCCTCTGCTGAAAAGAAACGTAATTCATCACCAGTCTAATAGAAATCCGTCACGGGAGAAACCTTCTTGTAAGGAGGCACCTCCCAGCAAAAATAAGAAGCACGGAGATGTATTTACGAGTTCTAGGGCGAAAGCTCATAAAAATGCTCCGCATTTCGAAAGTGTAAATTTGATTAAACCTCAAAGTAAAAAGTTATAATCAATTTGAAAGTAAAACATACCTCCTTGTCTTCTTTCTCTCACGTTCCCACATCTACATCTCAATTTAATATGAACTCTTTTTCTTCCCCAGCTCCTAATTGGTCTGAGGAGCAGAATCCTCCTCAGTAGACTGAGGCACAGGTATGGTAGGTGTTTCAAGAGTTGGTGAGTCCTTTATTTCATCATTTTCATGTCTTACTCGAGAGAGTGAAACAAATTTTAAAGAGGCAAGAGCCTCCTCGATTTTTGACAGCAATTCAGGCTTTATAAACTTTGTCTGATGGCATGCCTTTGAAACTGCCACCATCGATACCAACTTACTCACCACCTCCCCCCGTTACTAAAGCGCCGATACAACCCAAAACCCGTGGTTGTTCGTTATCTAAGAAAATCATGAGACTCTTCCTGCAAAATTTCAACTAATTCTCTTCCACCGCCCAAGAATGGGCAAGCTCAAGTTGAGCCGATGAATACGTCATCTCCGGCACCTCTTTTGCCATCAAGGCATTGTCAATTGCTGCACCGCAGCCAATTACCATCTGTGAGTTTAATAATAGTTTACTTACTTTAAAATTTTATCAACTGGCCGCTAATGTTGTTTTGGGCAAAGGGATTGGTTTTGAGACTTGGAAACAGTATTTATATTATACCCTGCAGGCTCCAGGGCTATTACACGTCATTGACCCACAAAATCATCCTCCCCCACGAACGATAATACGATTCTTGCTCTCCATAAAATCAGATTTCCTGAAATAATTGCTCAACGACTCTCGGTGAGCGACTTGAATAAAATATCGCATATATAATCAATCCAATTGAAGTCATGCAGACTCTAGAGAGTCAAAAACGTCCCGGCTATTCCGGGACGAAAGGCGATACTGAGCTCAGAGAGCTTATGAATGTGCAGTATGTCTCCCTTAAAGTAAATCCGCAGTCGTATGTTACGATTTAAAAAAAAAAAAAAAGTTTCCGACATTTGCGACAGTACGTTTAATCTTTCGGATGAAATAGTCTCAAGTCGCTTTTAAGAATCTGTGATGCAGATTATCCCAGCAATAGTACAATACGCCCATCAATATAAACTGATTTATAATAATTCACAAAAAGTTCCTCATTCTCATGTTTGAGAATTGTTTATTTCAATGGCTCACGCCAAGGGCCGCAATTTAGAAAGAAAACCTTATCAATCCTTTATACCGCAAGGACCAAAAAGGGGGTTTAATTCGAGAGATTCGAAACCCACATTTAATAAAAATATCAATAATGGTAATAGACCACATAATCGGCCACAAAACAATACAAATAACTGTTCTTCTTGGTGCACAATCGTCGCACCTAGTACTCACGAAAGAGATGGGCACGAGGTGGATACTATAATCGCTATGATCGAAGACGTAATGATAATAACTTTAATGATTCTTCTAATTAATACTCGTCATTCTTCCTTTCTTTCTCGAAGGAATAACCATCCTCCTCCTAAATCTAAAGATCGAATAAAAGTAATTCCGAAGATCGGAAAGCTTCAACTGATAATAATGAGCTTATCCTATAAAGTTCATCGCATATGGGTCACTCCGCAGGTGCGGAAGCCGTCATAAAAGTGCACTCAAATCTGACTATTCGTCTGGTAAAAATTATATTACTGCTCGTGCATGTTCAGGGTCAGGCTGCAATAAAATTGTGTTTCCATCAGGCGATCATTTACACTTGATTAAAGCTTTCGACGCTCCTTATAACATAGCAGTTGCAAATCCTAATGAGGATGTCTGCCTACCTATTTATTAAGTCGATAACTTGAATATTCTCCCGAAATGTGTTACAATTTTAAATCTGGGTGAATTCAATATTTATGACAATATTCGAGAAAATCTTTCGATTCGTCCTTTTGCAGATCAAGGATACCCAGTAATTTATTTCAAGCACTCAGTGCACGTCGTCCATAAAGACTCTTTGTCTCCGACGTCTATTCGCTCTATTTTACTTGTGTTCCCTGCCTTGTGGTTTTTCAACCTACGAGTTCCAACAGAGTTGGACTCGCAAGCAGTCGCTTCTGTAGCGAGGAAAAACGGATTTTTTTTCAGAGTTTACCAATGATTTTACGACTCAGTCCAAACTAAAAGAATATCTGACTTCCATTCCTCATTGTTCATTAGATGATCTTAACAAATTAGAGGAACAGGAAATCCGGTCTATTAAGTGGCCAACTTGCCCGTCTGTGGCATTATCGGTTGGGACATCCTAGCGTACCAGTTATGCGCAAGCTTGTGCAGACGCTGCCTGAACTTTAAGGCATTACCATCTCAGACTCAATCCAAGATTGTCATTTGAGATTGTCACCCTTGTAAACTGGCCAAAGCTAAAAGCTCTTACTTACCAAAGTTCGCACTCGAGCACCACACCCGCTCGCACCTATACATACCGATGTGCTAGAGCCGGTCTTACCACCGGCGTACCCTTCTAGAGACGAATGTATCTACGCAATTGTAGACAATTTTTCCAGATATGGATATGATTTTCCCCATAATAACTCAAAATGAGGTGCATGTCGGACTCGAAAGTTTCTTTGAGGAGATGGATCAAATGGTTCCCTATTACTGTACTACAAAGTCCATTAGACTGGGCCATGGAACGCCGTACCGTACGGCGCTCTCGTATACAATGTATTACCACAAAAAGCGGTGAATAATTAAATGCCTTGCACGGTTCTTTTCAAACGAATGCCTTCACTTAAAACTCTCCGAAGATTCGGATGTGTTGCTCATGAAACTCTGCTCAAGAAAGTAGGTAAATATACAGATAGAGCTAAACGAAAGTTTTTCACCGGTTTATCAACCAATGGTGCTTAATTGTTAGATCCTGATACAGGATCAATTCAGAACGTTTCAAATGTTACTTTCAAAGAATCTCAAGTCTCCGGCCATCATTATGGCCCTTTTTGCACAGACTCCTTTCCGCGACCCTATAAAACTTGGACGACCTATTTCAGCAGCAGATGCTGATGTCGAATTTGAACACGACGAATCGTTTCGTCCTCCTCCAATAAAAAAGAGGAAAATTAGGTCAGTAGAAACTGAACATCAATATTATACTCCGGCAACCCATAAAAGAGCTCCTCTAAAAATGCAACTCAATTTATTCGATGATCTTTATGATTATCTTAGTACTAAAGTTAGTGCACTGTACCCTCCCTCTGTTGCCCAGTTCACAATCTGGACTACTTATCCAGCTACACCCAATTTACCTCGGCTCCAATGTGTTGGAGATCATTATCAACCCATGCGCGTCTGATGATTCACAGCCTTTAGCGCAAGACTCTCGTCCATTTACCACTCTACTTGCACGCCATTATATCAACAAAAATCAGTTGATTCCCATGTTCAGGGAGATTCATCTGAGTACCCCTCAGACACTCTTTCATCTTCTTTTGATGATACCTCACTGACGTATGAACGCTTTTATGCGCGTTTATCACGCTCCCGGGAAGCTATTCATTCTCCACAATCTGTCCAGTGGAAAGATGCAAATCATGAAGAGTTCAAGGCGATGGCGCAAAATCACACATGGGTCCCTCTTACTCGAGACTCTCTTCCTCGAAGAACTAAAACAATTGATTCTACATGGATTTTTCGTCTCAAGGAAGACCTAGAGGGTAATTCCAAGTTCCGAGCTCGCCTTGTCGCTCGTGGCTTTACAGACCCCAATCCCTATGATATTATGGAAACATATGCTCCTGTCGCTGATATCAGCGATATACTTGCCGTTCTTTCCATCACCGTGAAACATGGCTATTATATTCAGCAATTATGTCAAAGTCGTTTTTCTTCCTGGTATCTTGGATAAACCAGTATATATGTTCTTTCCGCAAGGATATGAAGTAGACAATTTAAACCCTAAAGTACATGTTCTGAAATTATTCCGCTCACCATATGGATTAAAAGTAAGTCCAAAAAGATGGTACAAAAGATTTTGTGCAACTCTCCAGCAAATGGGCTTTAGGCCTTATGTATCCAAGCCGTGCATTTTTAAGTGGAAATCCACGAAAAATGGAGTATCCTCAGTCGTCATTCTCGTTCTTTATGTTGACGATATCCTCCTTGTCGGTACTAATCAAAGAAAATGCGAGAAGTTATTCAAGAATTAACTACAAAGTTCAAAATTCCTGATCTCGGTACTCCGAACAAGTTTCTCGGAATAGAGATTGCTTATAATATGATCGAACGTCCTCTCTTCTTCTCTCAGCCGAAGTACCTATACCCTCAAATTACTTGAGAATTTCGGCCGTTCTCTCTCTGATCCATCGAAATCGACACCTCTATTATGACCATTGAAGCCTCGAAGAAATGAGAGTCAAATCCTGACGAATTTATTCCTCTACCACCTGTTCACAATCCAGGGAAGCTATCGGTTCATTCATCTTCTTGATGAATTGTACGCGCCCCGCTATTGCCTTTGCAGTCAATGCGTCTGCTTGGGCGCAAACGAACCCGACAGTGTCGGATTGGCAAGCCTTCGTCCATCGAATTCTTTTTTACTTCGGAGGTATCCTTACGCCAAGGTCTCCTGTATACAGGATCTTCCAGCCTCCTTAAATGGTCCCCAAATGCTTCGTTAGATACGAACGTGGTAACTGCCCGGTCAACTTCAGGATACACTCCTCCTGCTTATGATGACCTAATTTCACGGAGAACAAAGAAGCAAACTCACGTTGATCTCTCTTCAGCCGCAGCTGAGTACGTCGCCGCCTCTTTGGCGTGCCGACAAGTGGTCTCACTCAAAGCTCTCTTTGAGTTCTTAAGTTATGACGTACCTAGTCCAATTATTTATGTGGATCACACATCCACCATCCACCTAGCCAGTCTCTCAAACAGAAGTCCTTGAAGAACACAGTTCATCTCTGTTTCCACCATATCAGCGTGGAAATACACAACAATACTATTGTTTTCGTATGAGTGCCTTTGGTCGATAATTTAGCCGATGTGTTTACAAAAGCATTACCCGAAGCCGGGTTCACTCACTTCCGTGATCAGTTGGTTTCTGATCTTTCACATCACTCATTATTGTCCTTGTATTTCTGATTTCAGAAGAGGACTCAAGCTGTATTGCTTGTTCGGCAGTCAAGTCGAAATGTTATTCGTTTTCTTTTTCTTTTCTTTCTCGGCTTGCTCATATTATACATATTGATTTTTTGCAATGTTATTTGGATTTAATTGTTTGTGCTGACTATTCCATTTTATCAAGTTTCTGTCAAGTATTGACTTCCATTTTCTTATTAATTCCGTATCCTTCTACAGGATCTTTCTTTACTCGCTTATGCTCGGTGATTATTTTTGCAGTACATCGATTTCCATTTTTATGGGACTTTTCTTTATTGGTCGACTTTGTCGCTTTTCCTTTCCTTTCATTTGGAATTAATTGTAAACTAACTCTGGCTTTGTTCCTTGCATTTCATGCCTCTTCCTTTCAGTGTAATTGTTTCTCCTCTTTCAGTCCACTCGGAGTTTAAGCTTTTTGCTCTACAGAATGAGCCTCGGATCAGTTCCGACATTTGGCACTCCGTTTTCCCTTGAGGTCCTGGTTTCACCAGGATATGTTCTTTCCCAGGCCGCTCAACCTCCTCTCCGTTCAGTAACCGTTGCTGTTTGGGTCCGGCCACGCCTGGCGGGGAGTGTTAGAGTGTGTAGTATAGACAGCCGTGTCCGTCCGCGGCTAGCAGCGCGTTCCCTTCTCTTACCGTTCAGCAGTACTCGCTGCTCTCGCGTACGCTCGTACGTCAGTCGTATTCGTGCACGCTATCGTGCATGTTCACGCGCTGCCTCTGTAGATTCCCGATCATCTCGGGTTAACCCTTTCTATTGTTCCCTAGTGGGGAATGATCACGAGATGGGCTCAAGCCCTCTAACACATAGTCACCATCTCAGTTTTGTAATGTTATATCTAAGATGTTGAATAAGTTGAGAAAATGGCTCGTTTGCTAAAAACACCCGTTAAATTGAAAAAAAAAAGAGTGTTAGCGATCTTTCTCTTTTGAGAAAAACATGAGATCCTTTCCTTCAAACTCCATAAACTAGTCGTGATAAAAGCTATACTCATGTTAGGCTTGGTATAATGAAGGCGAAGGGTACAGGTTCCGAAGTAGCGAAGGTCGAAATTATTTCAATTTCATATGACGTCATCAGCTCGTGACGTCATTTTCATCTCGCGATTTTCTGACGCGAATTTCAGGGTGACCCCCAATCAAAAAAATGTCGTCTTCATTGTTATAGTTTGGATCATTTTTTCCGAACGACTGTCTTTGAAAAATTGTATCGAAGACTTCCCTATCTTACAAAATTGAGATGGTTGCGTCTCTATTTTTGTTGAAAAAAAAAATTGGATAATTTTCATCAATTGATTTATTTATAACAAAATCTAATCTTAAATTACTACAGTAACTAAATAAAACGTACAAAAATACTGAAAGTTAATTATCTATCAATAATTACAATTGGGAACCATAAAAATTTCAAAAAAATATAAAAACATGAGAAATAAGAATTAAAAAAGAATCTTCATCTTGTTTTCAACGAAAAACATTCAATTTATCTTCGTTGGTAAAGGGCTGAGACCAAACTTTTGGGCCTATTTTGACGTCCTTTCCGATTCATGATGCCGTTAGATGTCGCCGTTGTATTATCCTCGTCGCTTTCGGGAAACAAAATGGGACCACTGCTCTTAGCCGAGGGTTTTGAGAGACCGGGTAGTCTACGATAACGTACTCGCGAAAATGAGAAGTCGTTGTTACTGTTACTGGGTGGACTGTACGAATCTCCAGGTGGGTAGAAGTATCCACCGAAATCGTTACCGGAATCCCCACCACCGTTTCCAAATTTTATTTCGGAGTCTGATTTGTGATTTGAAGTGGGCGAGGGTATGACTGTTTCCTTGAGTTTGTACTCGTTGGAGCTGTGTGGAAAGCCATGCGTTTGCACTTTGATGAATTGCGATTTCTTGACAACTGCATTGAAACCACTTTTTTCGTCAGAAGTATAGTCGACAGTGCGCACCGATCCATCCGGTTCTACGAGCGTATATTGGCCTTTGACGTTGTCGCCCTCTCGCTGTTCCCATTGGTTTTTAACGTCGCCGGTCTTATAATCTTTGACATCGTATTCGAAGAAGTACTTGGGGTATGCCTGGAAAAATGATTAAAAGACTTATTAAAACTAGTTTGAATGAAAAGAGAATCTTCCTATTTGTGTACATGATGGAGAAACCTCGAAGTAGGTAGAAAAAATTTGAATGTTTTTTCAGATAAATTTCTGGAAATTTCTTGAGGTAAAATTATGCTGTATGCTAGAGGGCAGTCATCTTTTGCAGTGTCTGAGACGAGAGGAACAGCCTGAATATTGATTTGATTTACTCTTAGGATGTGGGGTGATTCAATAAAGACATCCATTGTAAAACAATAAGTGCCACGAAAATGTTATGATTAGGTCAATTATTTAGGCAGTCTAAAAAAAGGAAGTTGACATAAAGTAAGAAGCTGGAAGCCATTTTTCAGAAAATCGTGAGTTTTTCTTGATTAGTCTAGTGACGTTGGAAAAAAAATTCAAGGCATAGTATAACTGTGAAAAGTGCGTCGAATTCCTTGATTTTGACTAAAGCCCTACTCTGATTCCTCATGCCTGTCATAGCTATGTATATTTCTCACACTAAGAGCACCTGATGAAGATTTGGAGAGGTAGACTTCGACTGTTTCCTTCCTTCATTTAGTTTCCGAGACTTGAAAATGAAAAATTGTTAATTTTTTTTTGTTTTACTGTAGTGAAAACTCGTATACCTGTTATGAATATTTATAAATAAATAATTTATTTCCTATTCTTATTGTTTTCTAGTATGATAAATATATACTCACGTAATGATCTCCGTGAGGGGAGGCTGTCGACGTCACGAACTGAATGAGTACGAATGCAAAGATAAGCTATAAAAGAAAAATCTCTATCAATTTACACGGATTATGAATATAAAAAAATCTTATCGCTGAATAGAATATACAAAATTGCTTGTAAGCTCACTTGATTTTACTCATCAGGGTGAAATACTCGAACTTGTCGAAACAGAATTCAATGATTTTTCTTCATTAGAATTCCATCAACAAAGTCTTCTATAAAAGTGAAGAAGATCGACTTTTAAAAAAATGCTTTGATGTTCGGACTGTTCAATTTCTCAACAGCTGTCAGCTGTTTAGTTGTGTGTCAATCAAGTGGTTACAAACTGTTTTCCATGACTCAATTTTCTTTGATTCAAAATTTCTCAAAAATTTCGTGGCTTCGTTAAGAGCGCGCTTTCAAATATACTTTTCGAGAGAAAGAAGGGGAGGGGGGATGAATTTCATTTAGATTTCATCTTTCTCTAAAGATTACTTAAACGGCATTTAGGCATTTGATGCAGAGTATTGCAGCCGAAAATGTCAGCCTCGACTTCCAGCTTAAACTTACGACCGGGACCCCTTAGAAAATTTGGCTTTTGGAAAAAGTCACTGGCCTAATTCAACTGGTTTTCGACTCATCAACATGATGAACGAATGTGAGTCCAGATAAAACGATCAGGAGAATTGGGACTTCATCATACTTGTGGAAGATACCTATTCTCCAGTTTGTATTCACCTCCTTCGGATGACTGCACTACAGCTGAACACTTGACTGAACCGGACTGGATCTTTGACTATATACCTCTTATGGACTGAGCTAAGACGACTTTTACCCGTGAAAAGATATGATAAGAAAATAAAATGCGGAGGACTCAACATAGGCGACGCGGTTGATTGCGGAGGGAGAAGAATCTGTTACTCCTCCACGTACTCACCCGCGCTGCCTACGTTGGAGTCCTCCGCACGTTATACATGTTTCCACGCTCGTTTAACATTGCAGTATATGGACGAAGCTCAGTCCATAAGAGGTATATAGCCAAAGGACTGGATATTTTTATTTTGCAACAAATTTAAAAAGCTGAAAAGAAACTGAAAAAATTTGGCTTTTGGCTCAGGAAGGTTTGAATGAAGTTGGCTTTCAGCTTTGGCTGAATCCGACTTCCGGCTTTCAGCTGGCTGTAACACTAAATATTACCATACCAAACTATAGGGAAATAACGAAATATCAAGTTGGACGCCAAGAAAAACGGTTTAAGCATCGTGAGAGTGAGCATGTCAGATTCAACGGAGAAACACGCCAAGTTTACAGTCGCCGACTCTTGCTTGCAAAAGACAAGTAAGTATTTCCTTGTACGAACGACAAGTTTGAAACTTTTTTACTGACAACTTATCCTACGCAACAGGTTCGTTTTTCCCATGCACGCAATAGAATCAATGTTCTTACAAGATTTTGATGAGAGTCTAAGTGAGTACAAAAGCAAACAAGATGCACCAACAGTAAGGCTTTTCCAGCATTCCATATTGCATATTTATTCTCCAACGTGTTATCAATCTGGTAGTGTTTGTTGCGGGTTGCTTACTTATATTCATTCCTAAAGCAACCTTAGAAACACTACCAGATTGATAACACATAGGAGAATGAGTATGCAATATGAAATACCGGAAAAGCCTTTTTGGCAAACCGAGTAAGTAGGTATGGTTAGAGGTATATAGGAGTGTCCGAATGCTTTGGAAGCAAAGAAAGCGGTAGCTTCCAGAAAACAAATTGAGATTATTAAGGTCATCAAGGTACGCCCAGGTTTCTCTTTTTGTAATTATATTCTTATTTAGGTCGTATTCAAAGGTAGTTCTTAATGTAGATAAAAGTGGATGGTCGAAATTTTTTCCAAGTCCCAAGGTCATCACCGTACGTACGTTAGTGTGGGCACCTGTCCAGGAAATAAAGATAAGAAATTCGTAAAAAATGCATAAAAAGGACGTTAAGCTTATACGCCTAAGGTTGTTGCTGAATGTGCACCACCCGATCAGAAATACGAACGCAGACGGCCAGCAAAAGGAGAACGAGCATTTCTGGTACAATAATTATCAAATCACATCCACACCGTTTTAATAATTTTTTATAGCGTCAACCATTTTCCTCACCATTTAAATTTTTCTCTTGTCTTTCATAACTTTTTCTCGACGTTCTATTTCTTTCACGGCTACATGCGTCTATGAAATACTTGTCGATTAATAAATGCGTAAACGGTCTTTTTGAAGCTCAAAAAACCTGTGTGATAAATTAGGTACATTATTTTAAATTTCTCTCGGTATCTAGATTTGTCATCTATACCTACATGAAATTTTATAACACTGTGTTGCCTACCTTTCTTAATTTTGTATCTGAATTTCAGTTGGAACGGTCTAACATTATCAGATGGAGGTTGGGAAAGGGTAAAAAAAAGTTTGTATATCTCAAGGAGGGGCACCAACCTACTCGTGTTGATTCGGTCGAACTTAGATTCAAATGTGACTCTCAGATACAAAGCTTGGATATTTTAGACATACAAAATCAGTCGGTCCATAGAAAGAAGCCGTAGATGAAGATTTATGCACGGGCTTAATTTCACATTATTTTACTCAGAGAGTCACTAATTGAACCCGAAATACTGGGAAACTACTGTGCAAAATTTTCTTCAAGAGATAAACGACTTCGGCATGATTCCAAATTTAGGTTCTGAGATATACATAAGGCAAACTTGGAAACTTTTCAAGGACCTTCGAGAAATTTTTTCCAAAGTCCCACAAGCCATTCATGTAACCTTAGAAAATTTTTCAGAGATCATTCGCAGATCATACCTTCTAAAGTCGGTAAAAAAATACAATAACTGATGAGCGAACGAGGTATGGACCGCATAGGAAAAATTTTAATTGAGAGAGCGAAAAACGCACAAAAACGAATATTGATTTGTTTGATCCCTTAGTGCACGAAAACTGCGAAGTTCGCATACCTTTTTCATAGTTCTGCATGCAGTGCACAGAATGAAATGAAAAGGAAAAGATGTACGAGAATTATTTCCAACGCTCTCATCACACTTACAGCTATATACCTACAATAATTCGAGATGCTACGCACGTGTACACTAACTTGCTTTTATCGTTTTACTTTCCAGAAAAAACGTACAATTTTGAAAAATGTTCAACAAACTAGTTCTCTTTAAATTATAATAAGTTCACAAACATTCCCCTGTAGGATAGAAATCGAAAAACAAAAGGTAAACAAAATAAGAATTAACAAATTTTAATTTTTGGAAAAATTTTCCTCATGCTACAGATAACATTTCTTGGCTGTATTTTCACCATTATTTTTTTTTCACTTAAAATTTTGTAGCTCTTGATAGTGAAAAAGTCAGAAAAAGTCCTTAGCCTTATCTGAAATAAATTCACCTCTGATATTTAGATTTGGGGAGTGGGATATAAATTTTCGTCGTCCATCTGCCTGCGATTGCTCTTATATAATCTTAGTTCAAGTTAAAATATTCTCCATCCCAAAACTGAATCTCACCAAATACTGCAAGGCAGCCAACTACCTTAAAGAATTGGTATATTATCTGTTCCTTCGAATAATATTGCAATCCTCGAAATTCAAAAAATTCCTCGTTAGTTTCCCTTTTCTTCTTAATTTTTATAAAGGGAGACTCGGGAATATTTTAAAAGTTCACGAAGCAAATTAACAAAGAGAAGGACGGCAAAGGGACGACAAAATTTTTCACTTAAATTACGAAAAATTTCGACAAAGTAAAAGAAAAAAATACTCACGTGATGAAATAAACACGTCATTATGTGTTTCATTGTTAGAGAAGACGTCCGCGTCACACGAGAAGACGAGCACAAAACTATATTCGTAATTAAAAGTGATTTTTCATTTACGTTGTTTAATTCGTGCACGCATGGCTTCCGTGTGCATTGGCAATGCGAAAGATACCCGTAATTTGTATCTTCGACTTTGCACTTACGTCCACCATCAGACCATCATTTCCTTCCACTCTTTTATCTTAAGAACAACTTTCATTTGATGGCGAGAGCTTTAATAAATACGATGCGGCCGTGGAAACCGGAGAATTTACCCAAACAAGTGTTACCGTTTCATCTTTTTTTCTTTCATACCTACAGTTTTAATTATTATTCTTCACGCATTCGAGACAAGGTTGTTTCTCTATAAGTGTAAAAGATAACTCAGCCTATCTTTTAATCACTCGCAATTTTAATTTGGGAGATGCGACGTAATCGACGTGAATATTATATTCATATATGTACTTCGACACAAATCCGGAGAGGCATGAAGGAGGCGTAAAAAATCATATTATCTTCTAATCGATGTACACGCTACGTGAACCCATCTTCTGGCATTTTTAATGAGAAGTTCATGGACTAACACTGATTAAATTGAATAGTTTGTATCTAATTTACACTCTACAAACCATTAGTTCCCTTATTTGGGGACAGACGGGATAGTTAAAAGTCAATGAACTTGAAATTGGTTTCGAACTTGTCCCTTGAAAGATGCAATATTTATTTATGCATAAGAAAATTTCTATACGCTTTCGCATATTTTTTCTAGGTACCTATTGGTTTTTGTATCACGTATTCTCGTATACATATTCAATTCCCTTCTTGTAGGCTACTTACCTAATAATTGTAAAATTTTTCAAGTTTTTTTTGTCCATTGTTTGTAGTCTATACGTTTATAATTTTGTTACAATTTTATACAATTTTTTTTTTTTTTTGACTTATAGTAAGTAGATATATCATAAAGCCACTTAAACAATAAATTGCGTATATTTCTTACACGTTTTTTGTACTTCGCTAGAATTATTGTGGGAGTTACTTTTAGTTTCAAATGCAGCCCTCTCAAGAATTCGTGTTTTCAAGATTATATAAGAATCACTGCTTATAATTATGCAAGTTTTTTAAAAAGAACTTGATAAATTTGAAGCTCGACGTCATTTGTACGAAAAATAGACCAATGCAGTGTCATACGTAATCAAAAGGAAATAGCACAGCTGTCCGTCCGAAAAATCAAATTTTTGCTTTTAGGAAATGAGAAAAAATATTACTAGCCTAAACATAGTAATATTTTCAACTACGATCAATATCCTCTATTTTTTTTTTCACGTCCTCCCCCTTCACAGAAAAATAGATTTCCTTCTCAATTCTTTGGTAAAAATAGCTCGTCATTATTCGCTCTCTCCTCGTCCATATAAATCTTTTAAATCATTTTTATTCAAAAGTAGTAAGAAGACTGTAATTAGAAAGATGTTGAAAGTAAGTAGTATTTGCATCAATATTCGTAATAGGAAGAATTTTTAAATTTTTAACTAGAAAATAAAATACATATTTTTATTACCAGGGAGATCCTATTCTATGATCCCCCCAAGAGTTCGCTATTCATCGTCTGGCGGTTTCATCATGACAATGATCTGACCTTGAGATAATTAAAGACTTGAAAAAATACTTTCACTTAACTTCATTAGGGACTTGAGAAAATTAAGTGTTTCTTCGTCCTTCGTCTGGTATTTTGTGTTTGTAACTTGACATAATTGAAGGCTTGGCTAGAAGAGGATTTGAAGAAATTTCGACTTCCAAAAGATCGAGATTCCAAATAATCAGTTTCGTAGCCTAATAAGTCATTGGACTAGTTTTCAACATACAGTATATCTAATAAATAATAAGCATAATAAAGCGCATTGAATAAGAACTAAATTTAGAGTGTGGAATATATAGATTTTTATACACCCGTCTTGCTACGTAATTTTTCTCATTTCTTTCTCGAGTTTTTATTTTAGAGTCCTATATTCCAACCGACAGATCTTCTTACGCAGACACTTCCACATGTGCAGTATTTCAACTAATAAAACTAAAAATGCTGCGACATATTTGGGTTGTTTCGAAACGCTCGACAAGGCTTGACCTTGTAACCAGTTGTGCATCGCACACTGCATTACGAAATACGTAGTATGGAAAGGATATAAATCCTGAATACATGGGGTTGGCGAGATCTGCTCGACACCGTCGAGTTAGTATGTTTTAACGATTCCTCTACGAGAAAGCGCGAGTTCATTGATAACAGTATGAGAAGCCATATGTAAAGTAATTGTTATTTATAATACGGATTTGAGAGCGGATATCTTATCAAACCTTTGTGTCTAAGGTAAATTGTCATTAAATCAAATATTTATTTCAGTGCAAACGTCCTTAGATCTTCTATCGGTGTTTGGACTCCTATTAAAAAAAAAAAAAGATCGATCTTCTAGACTATCGACCAGGGTGAGTAACTGTATATGTAGTTCGAGTTGGCCACTGAGCATAATTTACCAGTTATAATCTAGCGTAACATACTTTAATACCTAAATAAGTATTTATAATAGATACCTAGTCTAATACATCATTACGTATCGTTTTTACAAGTCGATTCAATTTCAAGCTAAATTATTATTTCCCTACTCCTTGCGTTCTAAAGCCCCTGTCTCATTCGACTTAACGACCTATGAGAGCTCTAGGGATATTCCCTAGGGACATGCCACCCTTACCTTTTAGCCGATATCAAAGGACCACTGAGCTTACTACTTTGTCCTGAGGACATGTCCCAGCGTGTAACTGATCCTCAAAGACCTCACACTACTGTTCTTTAGTTTAAAATTAATTTATTACACCAAATAGTCAGAGTAGCCGAGAGGAAATGCTTACACACGATATTTTTACAGGTTACGTGGATTGGAGACTGCTTGCCATTATTTCAGCGCAAGTAAATAGTTCATACCTGACTTAAACTCTAATAATACTTAACGTTTACTTACATTCGATATTAATTTACGCCTGCACATACTCGTATGTGCAGGCGTACTCGTATGTGCAGGCGTACACTCTCATTTTATAAGAAAGTATGGTACCTACCAGAGGTCTGATAAGAGTCTATTAGGTGGCTACAAAATTAATGAGAGGATAACTTTAGTTTTTAGAATCAGTGCATGGTTGAGAAATGGTTTAAACTGGTTGAGCGTAAAGTATATACGCAGTGGTTCATTTGGGATTTTTCATAGTAGTCAAGGAGATTGATCTGATGAAGCGCAAAAACGCACAGTCTGTCGATCGAGTTTGGACAAGTCTTGTCGATAAGAAGTGGGACAGATTATTGAAAACTATCGCAACAATCCTAGCGGTTGACTGGTATCAACTTTAGCCTTCAGGGTAACTTTTCTCTTACCATTATAGGTTTGAGTGGATTGAAATTAAAATACATTTCAAATTTCTAATGCAATCATATAATGGCAAATCATATCACCGCAAGAATACGCACTGTTACCAACTCTTTGACTACACGAACTACAAACCAGTGGTAGTATGGACTGATACTAAGGAACTATATAAGGTAGGTATGCGCAAGTGATAAGAAAGAGATCATCGCCATGTTGATAACGTCGAAGGAGGAGCAGTTTTAGAAGATTTCAGGGCGAGGAGGGCCGTATGAGAAAAATTTAAATGTCAAACATTGAATTTTGGTTAATTAGAAAGATTATATCGATGAAAACAAGGAATTCCCTTTATTTTTTGTAGTTTAAATTCTTGTATTCCATGTTTGATGCTTACTTCTCAGATTGCTCCTCCTTCGACTTTATCAGTGTGGTGACGATCTTATTCTTATCACTTGCGCATACCTACCTAGATATCAGACTCACCATTTAACGCGTGTTAAATTTTTGTGATAGGCGGTTGCATAAGCATTTGCCCGAGTGTGGGCAGAAAACGGAATTCCCATAAGACCCTATACAACTTTAAACTTGAATAACTGAACGAAAATTGATTCTATTAGGCTGAAATTTTCACATAAATTTTTTAATAACATTCTTAATCGGTAGCAAAAGTATTTGGCAATTTTAAATTATTTAAAATATACCTGCCATAAGACGCGTGTTAAACAGTAATGTACCCTGCACCGCTCTCACATAACGCTTGCGCCTGCGACGCTCACAGATACTTTGACGAGTCTGATATCTAGGTATTTTGTTCTATATTATCTGTGATCTTATATTGTTCCCTACTGATACTACGTGAGGTGAGATTATTTGGCATTCAAGGGAGAAGGCGGGTAGTCGAAGTCTGCGATCAGATGCACAAATCGTCTTAATTCATAAAATAGCGTCTCACGTAGTTGTATATGTAGCATGGATTATGCAACTGATGATACAAATCTTCTTCGTTGTAACCTTCTCTTTGCCTCTTTGCCGCGGTCTGCTTCAAACTACCCCACCGTGGAAGCCTTGTAATACTACCACTGGTTTGTAGTTTGTACCTATATGGCTTTTACAAGCGTTGAAGATGAATCAGCTAGAAAAAAGAAATGATATTAAATGCAAGTTTCATTGAGACAGATACCTTTTTCCCGGTCGCATTTTGGTTTGCAGGATGAACTATGTTTTGCATGAGGAAAAAAGACAGCGAGACAAATTCCCACGGGAACAAGTGAGAAAATATATTATTCTGCATTGTCCTGCAAACCGACAAGAATTGTAAAAGCCCTATGGCCTATAGTCAAAGTACGGTGAGTTCAACCGCTTTTGATTCTGCAATCGCTACCGTCCCCGCTCTCTCCACCAATCCCAAGCAAAACCTTACGCGATCGCCTCAATGGGATCGCCCTGCGTATTGATCAGCTGATCAGCTGCAACTTGCGGGTCTAAGGCGCTAGAGGTCTGCCGTACGAAGTAGAATGGACGTATCTGGATATCCACGATCTGCAGAGAAGAGATTCTTCAACCCTACCAAAAATACCTCTTTTATACGTCGATTCTATTTTGTACGGCAGAGGTATTCTCAAGAATGTAAACAAACACGTGATGTGGTGGTAAATTTTAGTGAAGCGGTGCGACTTAATGTGATTTCGCATTAAGTTGCACCGCTTCACTAAAATTTACCACCACATCACGTGTTTGTTTACATTCTTGAGAATACCTCTAGCGCCTTAGCGGGTCAGCTGATAAAGAATATTTCTTGGCTGGAATTTTCTGGCTTGAAATTTTTGTTTTTTAATTCTAGTTGTCTCTGGATTCTTTCATAATTGTATTTTGTTCTTTGAATATCTAGGCTAATTGGTCACAATTTCGTTTTCAATATGAATCGCATCTCAATAATTGAAAACGCTGGGGCTCATGTCATTCAATCCATCCTTGACGATCTTTTCCCGAATCGTGATCAATGTTCGAAGCCGAGAAAGTTCGTTGCTTTTTTGAGAGGTTAATACAAATCAAATTCATATACTTAGGTATTTTCGTTCATTTCTCTAATCCTAATTAAATCGTTGTGATGTGTTTTCATTGTAAATGTAGGTATTGATGGAGCGATTCTCAAAAGAAAGCGAGAATTTTACAGGTTCTGCAAAAAACGTTTTGGTGCGATTCACGTAGCCCTTCAGAAACGGTTCGGTTTCATTTATTTCAGGAACGAGGTAGAAATTTTATTGTATACTTTGATGGTACTATACATATATCACATGTGGAGGGCTTTTTCTAAATCGAATAGGTGAAGCTGAAAAAATATTATTTTAATTTACCTGCGTCTGATTCGTTTTATGAAGAATCTGATTTTTGAAGGGGGACTGTTCGATTTATCGAAAATTTAAATTGATGAATTTTAGAGCTAAAAGGTAATTGACTTACACTTATATGTTGAATTTTGAAACTACAGATCAGTTGTCCTTGCCAGTTTCACCAATAGTGAGGTGTGTAATTGAAATCGCCCGTGCTCACGAACGTGCGATGTAGGTATCTAGATGCTTCAAAATTGAATTTACAATGTAGGTATTAAAAACGGAAAAATAAAGGGTTTTTTTCAATGCTCGCCCTAAAAAGTTCAATTTATCTGTAGTTTATTTTGTATAATATCACGGTAGAAATTTGTGCTTTTTAATATATCGAAACCGGGATCTGGACATCACTTCAAAATATCCTAAAATTCGATTCGTCGATTTCCAATTTAGTAAGGTAGTGCTGCAGTTAAACAGTAACGAACCTTTTCCTTAATTTGCTATAGGATGATTGCAATAGACTTATCGGAAAAGTCTTCCATTTCCAAAATACTTCGGTCGCTGTTGAGGCGTATAAACCGAGGAATAGACGAGACCGTATACGTAGGATCAGTATGTATTTTGTTTTTTTCAAAGTTGTTAAATACGACTGTTTTTGTAATTTTGTACTTTTCAGATTACGATCGTAAGAATAATTTTGTAAATAAGTATCCCGATATCGAAAGTCATCTTGCTCGTGAGGGTCATGACGTGTCTGATGCTGGAAACTTGGTCGTTAAATGTAATTTTTGTAACGTTTATTCAGTTAGGTTTGGATGCAGAACATTTTATTTTTTGGGGGTGAAATTTTATGATGAAAAATGGACGAGAATGTATGCGCACGATTAAAGTGTGTTTTTTTTTCTTTTATTATATAAGCCTAATTGTTTTTGTAATTTTATCTTTTTCAGATACTGACCGTAGTTGTTTGAATAAAAGAAAAATTGTGACTGAGTATCCCAATATTGCAAGTTATCTCGCTGATACGCCCGATGGTGATAAAAACTCAATTTTTAAATGTAAAATATTTGTTCGATTGTATTTATGTATAGAAACTTCTCCTATATTAGAAGAAATGGACAAGACTACATGCGTATGATTGAAGTGTTTTTTTATTTTATTTTATTATTATATGGGCGTAATTGTTTTTGTAAATTTATTTCTTTCAGATATCGATTCTAGTTGTTCGAATAAAAGAACAATTGTGACTAAGTATCCTAATATTGAAAGTTATCTCGCTGATAACCCTGGTGATAAAAACTCAATTTTCAAATGTAAAATATTTTTTCACTTGTTTATGTATAGAAAATTTTTTTATACTGTATTATAATAAGATGTGGTCTATATGCGTATGATTGGTGCCTTTTATTTTTCTCTCTTTTTTTTTAGTCGTTATATGGACTTAACAGTTTTTGTGACCTTATATTTTTTTAGATACCAATCGTAGTCGTTCGAATGGAAGAGCAATTGTGACTGCGTCTCCCGATACCGAAAGTTATCACGCTGATGAAAGGTAATCGACTTTTTTTTCTATTTGTTCGAGTTATTTAGTTCTGTGTTTTGATATACGAAATTTTCTTTTTGTTATTGAAATTTGATTATCGCTTGATTGATAGTACTTGACGAAATTTTTGTAGCCATTGATCGGGATGGTGAAGATTTAGCTGGAAATGGTGCAAATTAGATATGGTTGTAGCACTCACGGTTCGAAAGTTATCATAATTATTAATAGTAGTAAGATAAGTTCTTTTTCTCTTTTTTGTGATTCATTTTTTCAATTAATGTTGCTTTTCAATTTCCCCTTGTAATATTGCCCGAAGATTCTTCATCAATTTAATTATAGTATGTCATTCGAGTTCATTTCATATCCAATTTCGAATTGATTGTTGAAAAAATTGTCAATAAAGTAAAAATGATTATTAATTTTCGTCATCACTCATTTTATTATTATTTTTTCTTTCCATATGGATGAACAGAGAAATTTAATTATGCAGTTGATAGAAATGGTCTTGATATGACATGGGAAAACCTAAGAAAGAAAAAAAGCGGGTGGGGGGAAGAAAAATCTGATTTTTGAAACATTATGTAGGTAACCGAGTATTCGAACTCATTCAAAAAAATTACAGCCTTTGTCTTCTAATAATATTATGGGCCGATTCCCTAGACTCAGTTATTAAGAGCGAATCTACCCAATGTTATCTCGTTTCAAACGCATTTACTCCCTTGAAAGTAACACAATGAGCAAAGATTATCTTATGAATACTTTGAAACGAGGAAGGAATAGGAAATTAAAAGCACCTCCATAACTATTTATAATTTGGAGTGTTCTCAACATTTATCCAAAGAACTGAGAAAAACTTCTTTTTGATTAATGGTAAAATGATCTTTGCTCTATATTTTATCCTTGTGGCAGTCAGTGTGTTCATCCGAGGCAAAGATAGGTAGTCTTGCTCTCAGTAACATACGTATGACGTGATTCAGGAATCGGTCTATTTGTCTAAATCGTTTGATTCGAATATTATCGCCACGTTCTTGAAAAAAAATACCGTGTTGAAAATTTCTCTCGTAGGTTGGTTCAAAACCGTGCATTAAACTCGGAGCATTTAATCGAACATAAAAATTCCAATAAGCATTTAAATTGTCGTAACTTTATTATACTTCATTATTTGTATAAAATTTACAATCACATTGTTTTAAGACTAGAATTAAAAATCGTTAAGGCATAAACACACAGTATTAAATGGTACAAGGATGTACTTAATACGTATATGTACAAGTCGTAAAGGTAGACGAATCACCTACATTTATTTACAATCTCATGTTAGTACAGCCTTTTCATCGGATGAAAGGACTGAGAATAAAACAATTTCTACTCTATGGGGTCCGCTACAATGAAACGAAGTTGGCAACGAGCAACGCGCAAGGAGCAATTTCGAAACGGTAGTGGTGTGTAAAAAACAAGCAACCGAATCAAACTAATTTGTTTCGGTTGCCCGTTGCTCGTTCACGTTGCTCAGTTTGTTTCATTGTAGCGGACCCCTAGAGAGGTGATATTCTTGACGCACGGTCGTCAAAAATTTTACGCCACCAATGGAATCAACTAGTCACCGAGAGAAAAGTACAAATAGATGCCTCCTGTTTGTATTGTTGAACACGAACAAAATGCAGATAGTTACGCGATCTCTAAAATAATTTCTAAAAACAATGAACGACGAGGATAAAAAGGACAACAAAATGGTTCTTTGGGAATACAAAAAAATAATAAATAAATAAATAAAATATGCCCATAACTTAAAATGAATAAAAACTGACGAAGTTGGCTAAGAATAACTAACAAAAGTGGTTGTGACATGAATATGTGCATAAAATTTTTGCAACACCACGGAATTCAAGGAAAATTTCGAAGTTTTTACGAGACATCTAATATAGTTTTTCAAACAAATGAATACATGATTGAAAAAGATACAAAAATGGGAGAAAATGAACAAGGAAAAAAAACTATAATTTTACAATAGTTTTGATTGTCATAAACTCAAACGAGAAAACATACAAAAGGCAAACAATCAGAGAGAGAAACCAAAAATAGAATACAAGAATACAATCGTTATGAAAAACATACCGAGTAATTATGTAACTTGAAATCCCACCTGAATCGAAGATCACAAAATTATTCTATTTTTTTACACTACAGCTCATCATCGTCATGAAATTTCGCAGGAGTTACGACCTGTGCAATGCGTTTCAGACGGCACATTCTGAGGGGAAGAGGTATGAATAAGAACATTACGTATTTGACCACTAGAACCATGTCGGAAACCTTTTTTACTGCTTGAATTACGCGGTAAAGTCATGGTTAATGAATTCAAACTGGTTAAAGCGTATGATTTCAAGTAAGATTTTATCGATTCTGGTAATGGCAGTTGATCAATACCGTACACTGTGGTTCTGGAGACTATTGTTCGACAACAAAGTTCCTGCAAACTAAGAACTAGAAAACAGAGATAAATCAGATATCAAATTGAAATTTGTCTAGAATATACCTATTAATATTGATTACACAAGAATCAAAGTACCTTTGTTAGATCTCAACAGTCGCTCCATACCGTTGCGATATAATGCTCGGCGAGATAATTCGCAAAAACTTTCTCGGATGTTGAAATTACACAGAGAACTAACCTCGAAGAATGCCATGTGATTTTTTATGGCATATTGCTCAGCATCTCTCATATTTACTTGTCTTTTGAATTCCAAGTGGAGTCTATTACCAATTAATACTTTCGGAACGCCAGGAGCGTGCTGAAGGTAATCAGAACACCACATAATGCGGATTACCACGAGTTATGAGACAGACAATTAAAAACTACATTTAGGTCACATACATGTTCAACTTCTTTTAACCAGCGGTCCACACCGTCAAACGACCATCTGTTCGTAATATCGTACACTATCAAAACACCCTGAGCACCTCTTGAATAAGATCGAATGATCGTACAAAATCTTCCTTGACCAGACGTATCCCATAGCTGTAATTTTACACGTTTACCATCCAGCAGGATTATGGTCGTTTTGTAGGCTGAAATTGAAAATACTCATTTAATTTGATCGTTCTTCTCATCATTACTGAATATTAAGTAGACA
Source organism: Aspidiotus rigidus (assembly GCA_035079385.1). Taxonomy (NCBI): domain Eukaryota; kingdom Metazoa; phylum Arthropoda; class Insecta; order Hemiptera; family Diaspididae; genus Aspidiotus; species Aspidiotus rigidus. The sequence continues at coordinate 14,353,390 of JAVHKY010000054.1, read as the reverse complement.
ACACTAACCATAGCTACCACAGAAAGGTGACTCCGAAGAACCGTCTTCGAGACCACTGAGAATTTCTTGTTTTCCAACATCACTATCTCCAACTAACAGGAACTTTAATAAGTAGTCATATGGCTTGATTTGGTTGGCTGGTCTTGAAATATCGGCCATAACCTAGGCTGCTGATTATTTTCTGTTTTTGGTACATAATAATACTTGTTTCAGCATGTACTTCGTCTTCCAACTTCAACCATTAACGCATAGTGAATTGAAGTAAATAATTACGAAGAAAAGATATTATTTTAGAAACTCCGTCCTCCTACAGGACGATAAAATTGTGAATAATAGAACGATACGATTGATTTTAAGAAAAAGTTCTACACGATTTATTTCAAGCTTGAAGTATTGATAAAGTAGCTACAGGAAAACAAAACAGGAACTTCCATGAAGTGACGAGTTGGGTTTCTGGAACAGAAGTCGCAATTGTTTTCTCAAAATTGCAACGTTGCAACCTAAGATTGCAACGTCGTAATATGATAAATTTACACGCTTATTCTGCTTATCTCGCTTACTTTCTTCCACCGTTATCATTATTTCAAAACACAACACTACTCTGAATCGATACACTCTGAACATTGATACTTTTATGGAAAAATGAATTTTCTTTCTTGTAGACTCACAACTTCGCTCGAATTTTCTCGTATAGTTGTCAAACTTGATGATTGAGTTTGTCCTCATGTACTCAAAAAGAGAATCTTCCAGTCTGTAATGATCTGAATGAATTCTAGTGCTATCTTATAAAGCTAGAGATCGTGTGTTTTCTTCACCGGCATATTTCGTTCAACGCATCATGAGTTCTATAACTCAACGAGACAGAGACTGTTTCTCGTGCAGAGTAACTAGTGGAGTAGGACTTCTTGGTGCTGGAATTTACGTTGCCGTTCAAGCTAGAAAGCTTGAAAAAGGAGTACTTCCAATGCGACTTTTTTCGCTCGGTTAGTAATATTAATATAAATTCATTTTTTCTTGACACTCCTTTATTTCTCTCGAATGATGTTCGTTTTTCTAGGTCTGGCTAGTCTTGGAGTTGCAAGACTTTTCCAACTGCCACCGTTTCATATTCCTTTTGACGCGAAAAATGCCAACTGACGATGAGAAAATCGGACGATGTATTACGTCATGAAAATATTAGTCAGCAATCCTACAAAAATGTATAATCTTGTAAATAATAAATTTCTGAGCTTTGTTCCCTATCATTTTGCCAGATTCCTACTCGAAGGCGCAGGTTAATTCAGACAGTACAATATTCAAGAATGATTTCTATCGCCTAAATTCCATTTATTACCGAACATACTGCGAGTACTCTTGAATATAACATGCGTTTCCTAGAAAAACTTCATTTTTTGTCTCTAGAAAATTCGTTTTTGATTACTCTAATGAAAAATTTGCTTTAAAAGGGATAAATTTTTATTAATTAATTTTATTTACAACAAAATATGCACTGAGTTTTACTTTTAGAGGTGTTCTTCCGAGCGTAGCACATAATCTGATGTCGTTAAAGTGGTCGACATCGAATCGGCCGCCTCTCCTCATTGAACCAGAAAAATTAGAATCCAACTTTCCCTAATTTAGTATCAGTTTTCGGATTTGCAGTAACTTTCTGAGCTGCTACGATACATTCATTGATAGCCGTTTGAAGAGTTCGGAGATCCTGAATAAACAACATTCTTAAAATTTTTCCAGCTTCGCTGAGTGGCTTATCATTCGTCTTCAAACCTGAACTGGTTTCAGCGAATGGAAATGGTTTTCCCTGAAATAAGAAATTTTCGAATCGTTTTTAAGAAAGAATTTTTTGTACGTGGATAACAAATTTTAATAAAATATAATAGCAAACTGGAAAGAAGAGAATTCATGAAAGCTTCAAATCCTTCACACAATTGGCTTATTTACTTCAGTTTCTCTGTTGAGTTTTTAAAAAACTGATTTCAACTAGTAAAATTTACAGTATTTTGAAGTTTCGCATACCCTCCCTACAACAACACTCGTATTTTCTTCTTTCATCTCGAAAGTTGAATTATCAAAAAATTAGAGGAAGACGAACAAACTGGAAGGATTACAAATACGAGAAACTCAACTTCCATCGGACAATTATTTTCCATTCCTTCCAAGAAACGAGCACGTAAAATAGATTAAGAACGATACCTTCGGTACGATCGAATCTGGATTTTGAACAGCACTTGGATTCAATCTGTCACAAATAACTTTACTGACGGCCTGGAGTGTTACTAGGTGATCCGGGTGATTCGTGACGTTTAATATTTTTGCTAAAGATTGAACCCCATTCTTGAAGTCCTCACTTTCAACTGCGAAAGAATAATAAAAATGTATGAATAAAAAATATGGTCATGATTTAACTTTCAATCGATTCTTCTGATGAAACGTGATTTTAAATGAAAAGACAATAAGTTCTCTGTGCATCAAGAATTCTTTGTTCTCTATTACGACACATAAATCCCAAAATTCACAAAACACAAAGGTTACTAGAGTTGTATTCTCCATCATCCGAAAGCACTTGCTCAATAAAATTTTTAAATTAAGACTAGTAACCTTTGTGTTTTGTGAATTTTGTTCTCTGTGTATTATAATTTCCTCGAATGGAATTATTACTACGTTTTTATGATAATCTTACAATCTGCGATTCATTAATATTATGGCAAGGTCGAATACAGTTTACAATATTATAGTATGGCACTATGGCAGATCCTCATAATTTTCAGCAGAGATGGTACACGTGAACAATGTGACTTCCTAATTCGATACGTTAAAACCACTGCACCAGTCAATTAATAACACTTTGGAACCCAAAATAAGTGTTTTCATTACTGGGAATCAATTTTTTTTATAAAAGTAAAATTGTGATCTCTAGGATTTCGAATTGAAATTTTTGCTTATACTGATGTAACCTCAACTACATACAGTAAGGCAATAATTTTAATCAACTAATCAGTAATCTGTAGAAAAGAAATAGCGTTTCTACACAAATAAGAATGATTTGTGCTAACTATAATAAAGTCGTAAATTCAATTAATATTGGAGTGACAATTTGGGAACGTCTCTTCCATTTGAATCAAGATTTTCAGTAATTTATATCGAGGTCAGTGCTTTCTGGGTTATAGGATATTTGAACTTACAATCTAAGGAATCAAGCGGATTGGAAGAAACAATTGTCGGCGCATCAGTTTGTTTCTGTAGAACGGAATCAGACGTTAAATTCATATATTTTTCGGCTGTAAACAAGAAAATAGAAAAACAGAATAATAATTTTTAAAAGTAGGTGACAAGGAACCAATTCAACGGAAGATTAATAAGGCTAGTGTTAACAACTCACCATTGTCAGAATATTCAAGTTTAATGGCATATTGTAAGAGCCACTCTAATTGATCATTCTTGGATTTAAATACAAATGGGCACTCGATATCTCCTAAATACTTGTGGAAATGATTCGTCCAGTTCGAACTGTCTAGCTCACTCAAGCCTTTTCGATCTTCTATTTTATAGTGTCGAATTTTCATATTTTCCAACCACAATACTACTCCCCGAAATTGTTTTTCATCTATTAGAAACAAACAATGACATTGAATCATAATTATACTTTCTCGAAATCTAATGCACAGTTCAAAATAAAGATACCGGCAACCGGTAGATACTACAAAAAATTTTCTTACTATCAATATTCATCACTGCTTCTACATTCGGATGTTCTAGGGCGAGCAGTTTCCTCTTGAACATCGTAGGGATACTTTGAAATCAACTGATTGATTAAATTTGTGGACGGATTGAATTTTTGTTCGATGAATCCTATATAATAAACTTTAACTGCAGAATTTTACAAAAATTGACAACTCGACCGAACGAATTAACCAAAAGAAAATATTGATAAGTGATAGTGAATCTGCAAATGACTTTTACCTGATGTTCGGGTATTTTGTTTACCGCACGAAAAAGGTCGATGAAAGTCGATATTTCACGAGGCACGATTGCCGCGTACAGTCCATGAGCGTGCTCGAACTTTCAGTACACGAACTCTGCACACGAATTTCCATGCTTCGAATGAGGACTGAGAGGAGCACGAAAGGGTAGAGTGGCCGTAACCCTGCTCTCTGTTTTTACAGCCCCAGCCACACAAATCTAATGATGCTGATGGCAATGAGGTCGAAGATAAATTTGTTTATACCGCTAGCTACGTTGATATCGGTAGAGTCTGAACCGACCGGGATATGGGTGAGTTATAGCAATTTACTAAACAAGTTTTTCGCGATTTCGAGACAATAAAACTGAATTGAAAGGCTTCAGTTTATCTTTACCTCAGTGATCCAGCAATGGTGATCGAGTGAAATGACGGAGCCTGAATTGCCTTGAATGTCTTTCAGTGTACTACTAGTAGTATTAAATATGTTGAAGTGTTTATTGAAGGTAGGAAAACGTCTGAGTTGATTAATTTTCGTAAGTATTGAAATTATTAATTGAGATTGGTTTTAATTTACATCAGGATTCAGTTCGACATAAGCTGCGCCCACACTTTTGGATGAACTCGCCTTCAGAAATCTCGAAAAATTATTCGTTTTCGACACCGTCTAAATATGAATGGAATATTTCAGATATTTTTCGTGGCCCTTATTCTGTCGCAGTTCTAAATACGCCGATCGTAAGCCCGGAATTCTTCACGTCTATATGGAGAAAAGGTATATTATTATATTCTCTATGCTCGACTTGCCAGCGTTTCCAAGAATAATTTCTATAGTCACCGTTTACGAAACAGCAAGGATTGCTTGAGAAGAGGAAAAGAGACCGAAATATTGCATAATTGAGCAATTGTAAATTTAATTATCTATCTCTCCTTCAGTACGATAACATTCTTCACCGTCTAGTTTGCTAATCTCTTATCATTCTGTTCATTCTATTCCCAATTGAAGATGATGTAACAAAACGTCTTTTATTTTACAGCAAATTTCAAAATGCTCATCGATGGCGGTGGAAACGAGTTGTACGATTTATTGTTCGCCAAAACTCATGAAAACTGTACCAAAGATTTACCAAACGTTTTAAGTGGGGATTTTGATTCGATCCGCGCGGATGTCTTCGAATTCTTTAAAACGCAGAAAGTCGAGATCATCAATACTCCCGATCAGAACGAACCCGATTCCTTCAAAGGCTTGAAAATCTTGGCGAAAAGCACAAGTGTAAATCGTAGATACCTATATTTCATTCTTGACGTCATAGTCGGATGGTTTTCAACTCAAGTATTTTTATTTTCAGGATCCTGATGTGATCCTATACTGTGATAATGTTGGTCGACTGGACCATATCATGCAAAACCTAAATTTGTTGTTCAAAGTTTCCTCTCACGAAACTTTAAATAAGTATAACATTTTTCTGCTTGGTAATAGAAGTCTTACATGGCTCCTGAGGCCAGGTTCTCACACTTTACGTGTACCACAATACTTATGGACCAATGAATCTTATTGCGCATTAATCCCTGTTGGACATCCATGTCACCATGTTACCACCGAAGGCTTGAAGTGGAATCTACGTTAGTATAATGATTAAGGATTTTTTTGAATTAGACGTCCCAATCAAGGTAGATATTATGATACCGACCCTAGAATGATGCTATGTTCATTTTTAGATGACGGAGAACTAAAATTTGGTAAGATGGTTAGTAGTAGCAATGCATACGACATTACCAAAGATGAAGCCAAAATTATCGTAACCACGACTCATGAATTGATCTGGACTATGAGTATCGACGAAAAAATAAGTATGTGATCCGTATTTTCGAGACATTAGATATGATCTGTCACTATTGTGTTCCTTTTTTGTCCTAGTTTCCTAATTTGTGAATATAGTCATTAATTTATTTTTGCAAATTAAGCTGTTGAAAATAAAATTTCTTAGTCAAGTTGATAGCGTATCATTCCAACAGAACGATCTTCGGATAAAACGTACAGAATATGAATAATAAAGTTTATAACGTACAAAAAATAAGTATATATATTATATATGAACAGTAAAATCCATTCAGGGTTTGAAATTCATGATCTCTGCACTTCAATATGAAATTTACAGGCAGGCATCGTATGCACTTCGGCTGTGACAATGCACGTTATACCTAGATTCGCAAGAGCTCCTCTGATCAATCCACATGTGAATGTTACGTACTGAAAATTAAACTCAATTACAGGACTATTTATGAAGAATTTACATGAACAGCGAATATTCAGGAGTTTCTTCTCACTTGGGGCGCATATTCTACGTATTGATTTCCGGCTGAAATCCTATTCAAAAATCTAAAATCGTTATCCAACAAGACGTACACTCCTTGATGATTGGTTCGCAGATTATCAACTTGGCGTTTGTATATTGATGACCAGAAATCGGTGCATAGAAATTTCAACATGTCTAATTCTTCTTTGAAACGTGGCCAGTCCTTGGTTAATCTACAATTACAAAACATTATATCCTGTAAATCAAGGAATTCCTTGAACTTTTCAATTATTCTCGTACTCTATTTCGTTACCTTTCGATTATCCGATAGCCGCAAGCAAATCCCAAATATTCTAGCTCAGCGATATCATTTTTCTAAAAATATACTTCTTTGATGATTTCTTATCCTGAGGTAAATATGATTTACTAACAATATGTACGTAGGTTGTATCTTACTTCCTTGCCCGGTTTTTCATTGAAATACGTCACAATTTCATGATGAAGGAATTCGAACAATACATCTTGGAGAGCCATTGCAATTAAATAATTATATCAGTGATCATGATACTTCGTACAAGCATTAAAAAAATGCAAATAAAATTAACTTTTCACCGGTCATTATTATTTGAGTTGAGAAAATTTTGGTTGAATAGTTGATTCATTAAATCCGTTGTAGTGTTTATCATGATTTTCATGAACTTCATGAAAAATTGATAAGAATAATAGTGGATCAGTGCAGCCACTTATAATATTTTTCTAAAACCAAGATGCTAGAAATTGAGGAAATAATGTAACGCAGGAGTGCAGGACCGTGGGTAAAACGAAAACGCAAAATCACGAAGATCGCATAGTGGGAGATTTTACGCGAACCGTACGGAAATTGAAATACTAATCAATCAGTATTAACTATAACATGGCCGCTTGTTACTATACTCTGTTCACATTAAGGAAGGATAGAAATATGACCTTGAGAACGGAACGGTAGATTAAAATTACCCGGAGCGTTCCGTCCTCGAGATCATATTTCTATCCTTCCTTAATGTGAACGGAGTATAGATGGAAAAAATGACAAAAGTGGTAGGTGGTTGCTGCAGGCACAAACCGATTTTCCCTAAAATATGGATGAGTTGTGAGACAGCGTTCTTGGGGTCAATTTTGAGCAATTTGAGTCGAATTTTCTGATTACAGAAATATAGTCATGGCCTGAAGCCTGACTGCAAGAGTAAGCCATTATATCCCTCATGCAAATTCCACGATTCTTGAAAAAATAAGTGATAATTGTACATTCAGCCTAGCTTGACTTCAATTCTATTATCATTGAAGTGTTTTTGTGGTATTAATTGAAATTTCTAAATCATTTGAAATACTGAATTGATCAACGTATCATTATTACAAGATCATTTTAATGGAGTCTTTGAGCTCTTGATGAGCGTTATACTGACTTAGGTACTACATTGTAGTTTTTTGTAACGTAGATAGGTACCTAATCTATAAGCAAAGTGGGGTAGTATTGTTTGTATGCTCTTACAAATAAAGAAGGAGGAGGAAAAACGAGTTAGATGGAAAATTGAGGTTCCTGTTGATTCCGTCAGTGGCTGTGGTGAATTTCTCCTTATATTAGGGACCAGTTTTACCAATAAATGTGACGCAAATTGATTGCAAATTTGTCCAAATACCTACTGCGGCCACAAATCAATCATAATTCCATCGATCCAAGGTTGGTAAAGCATAGCCCTAAAGGGGTTATTCATGTCAGTTTTCTGTAATACTATATACTACAGCATCTGCAAAAAGCTAGAGGCGTGTAGCCATCAGATATTAGATTTTGCATTATGTATACCTACATATCTTTATCAAAATTAATTCAGAGGGGATCTAATTTATACTTCAGAATGATGAATAATTCTTGTAAAAAGAAAAGCATTTGTATAGGTTGTACCTATGTAATAATTCTTTTCCAGTTGTAAAGTAAATATTTTGAAGAAAGTATTCACGTTGTACCTATGTCATTTTGCTGATCTTGCATATTATATTCTTTCTTTGTAAATTGTTGACTCGTCAATATCATGGATTAGGTCAGAAGTAGAATATTTCTTTGAAGTCCGAGCTCATCTTGAAGCACTGTCAGCAAATTATTTTGCTGAAGCTCATAAAGAATCTATTGGGAGCCAAACCAAGCCAAGCTTTACAAAGCAATCGTCAACAGTGGGCCGATCCAAAGGGCTCCTATGCTTCAATCCTAAACAAGAGAAAAATGATACAAATTTTATACAAAAGTGTTGGAATTTTTGAACCAGGGATGATTCATATTTGGTATTCAAAAAGAGCTAAAATGCACAGTGAGAAGATTGGAGCACTTTCATGATTTTATTGAGAGGTTGAAACATGGTCTCTGCGTTAGAGAAATTAATAATATTGTGCGCTAGAACATAGGTACATGTCATACTCTCGCCGCGCCGTATTGTGAAATTCCTTTTACAGAACTAGAATTAAATCAATCAATACCCACCACCTCATTTTCTATAAATACTCGTACGAATCCAAGGTTGAAAGAAAATTTTACAAATTTCTCATAATTTTTCAATGATTAATGAAGTGTTCAAATCGATCTTGGCGTGGCGGGAATGACGCAGGAGTTTTAATTTAAAAGATTTGCGAATTATAGACTAAAGATATCTTAAGATTCTTTGACGTAATATCTTCAAGAACTTTCGAAATACCTAGTTTAATTTTCTTGTTTCAAGTTACTCTATTTAAAATATTAGGGAGTATGTGTTCAAACCATTCTCTACCATCTGCCTACATTCGATACTACCTACATTCATTCATCCGTGTTTATCACTGTTTTCATTTTCGCTGGAACCTGTTATTCCAAATAAGGAAACACAGATCACCTTCCCTGCCTGTATGTATGCTGTACGCTACCATCAAAGCAAAACTTCTGCACTACCTATTTTACGGAGGTAGTCGAAATAAATGTGTAGGTTCAACTTGTGGAGGCTTTCCGCGATCTGGAATGAGTTTCGTACTTGTAAGAACGGTACCGGTACCGTAGAGAACAGCTGTGAGTAGGATTTTCCAGAATACTGTAAAATTATAAAATAATTCGTACGAATTTTATTGCTGCCGGACAGACGTTTTCTTAATGTGAATATTGTTCTGCACGTCTCCAGTCTTATTGTAGAAGTAAAATACACCGTACCTTAAATACTATACAAATCGTAGGATGATGTGTGCTTTAAAAATAAGTTAACGATTCAAATAGATGTGCAGTATTTTGCACTCTCCACGACTTCCTTCGTGTACAGTTTGCATGTGTACAACAACTGGTCAGGTCGCTCGTGTCAGACACGAATTTGCACGGGTTTGTCAATATGTCAATAACCGCTTTTGGAATAAATTTTCACTCATGAATTTATTTCAATCCTTATTATTTCAACGGAGATTTCCGGGTCTTACTGCCCATAGCTTTAGCTTGGAAGTTGACTGCTCCTCATGCAGATCGTTTAAAAATCAATCTTCTCATACTTTCAAGTGGAAAGTTGATATCTTTTCAAATTTACCTCCTCACAAATACAGTTCCATGGTTGAAATTTTTGAAGTCCCCTCCTCCTTAGCTTGCTATATCGAATTTTTCCTAGTACCGCTGAGTTATCAAAAGTTTTCCGAGTCCCCATTGTGACGAAAGGTGGAGCAGATGGGTAAGAACTTGCACAGAGGAAAAATTTTTATTTACACACTTGACCGCGGTTTCTAACCAGATAAGCTCATTTTCAAGAGCGAAATAAAGTTTTTTCATCTGTGCAACTTCGTACCTATCTGCTCCTCCTTTCGTGATATGGCTTGCAATGTTTCAAATACAATCTTTCCTAACCCCCCCCCCCTTATTGTATAGGTACTTTATTCGGGAGTTGAATTTTTCTTCCCCATAATCTCTAGCTCGGAAATAGAGAAAGCTCGACAGAAAACCTGTTTTATTGAGAGAAGGGAGAGTGATTTGAAAATTTTTGTCTGGGTGCCAGCCGTAAGGGTAGTTTTTGGATGAATGTCCGCCCTATTCTGACGTAAACCTAGAAAAATTTCTGGCTGCCGTCCAGTGGCTAGATTCTCACAAAACCTTGAAATGTTATTGATGAATCATTCATTTTGATTCAAAATTCGACCAGTAGTTTTGTTGACATATAGGTACCATATTTTAAATTTTTGCAACAGCTTACGAATATTCATCGAAAGAAAAAGAAGAAAACAATTATTTGGGTCATTTGATAGCTCTCATCTGGCCTGTGAGCCAAATTATCCTTATATAAGTTATAGATACATTATACTGATTACCTCACACATCTATCGTCGTATAATGATAGATGATGTCATACAACTCGCGGTCTAAAGCATTTCCATTCATAATATATAGTCGAATTATAATATTTACCATATTCGTCCTATCGAGAATCCGCTACACAGTATTTCCTCTCTACGACGCTATAGTGGTCGTCTTTTCCTACCCGTTATCGTGAAATTCAGAAAGGCGTTTGATAAATGGTACCCAGTTTTGCAGTTGGTTTCTCGTTGTATCCGAATGAACTTCAGTAGGCGAGATGCGGTCCGATATTACCTTTTTGGCGAGAATGTTTTAATGTAAAGCTTCAAAGAAATTGCTCCGCCAACATTTTTTTCCCCCTGCTTCTTCAAATATCATTACTTTTCGGCGCAGCACGCTAAGGTCGTTCGACTCTGGTGGTAGGTGTATGGTCTGGGTTCTCGATTGACTTTTGTGTAGGAATTTCACGTGAAGCAACATATGATACGAACACCTAACTACGTAATTCTGTGCCTTTGTTACCATAATCAAAATTGATGTAGGACTGAAGAACGCTGGTGGTCATGTGGATGTGTAGTGCAATACGCACATTATTATAATTCGACGTCGTAAACAATGACCCATAATTTTCAAATTAAATCGTTGAAAGGAGTAGGTCTGAATATTATATGGAAAGCATTATGTAAAAATATAATTACGTTGAAAAATAGTCTCCTCGGGTAATTTTGTCGCGGTTCATCTAGGCAACATTCGTTACGTAGGCCTACTATGGAAGTCCCGTATCTTTAAGTTCAGTATGTGAAGGTTTTTTACTCTACAAATAGTAGCCGCAAATTTTTATTGGATCGTAAAGTAACGTAAGGGCAATCGAGTCGAGAATTTTTGAGGAAAAGAAGGAGTGGAGACGGCTACGCGAGACCATATTAATTTCATTCCTATTTGGACGATCTGGTACCATCATTCACGATATACCAAAGCTATTTACAAGGAATAATGTCAACATAAACACCGACTGTGGATTCCTTTTCCCTTATACAGCTATCTTCTTCGTACATCGCCTAGTTGTGAATATGAAAAATCTAACGAGCATTGCGAAAATCGAAATTGTATTGTGTACAGTAATGGTTAGCAAGTCGCCTGATCTCGTCGCTGCCTCTATCCTCGCGGCGTTGTGTTCAATTTCTTTTCTGATGAGTACGTATAGAAAAATCAACCGTCTTCCAGGCTTCCACCCACACGTAAATTGCACTCGTTCCCAATTATCGCGAGCTCACTTAAACACCAGTTCACGAATTGTTCATTTATGGTATATGGTCTTCTCTAACGATCTTTCTTCGATTATTTTCATTCTGCAATCTATATATAATTACAAATTATTATTAACTGTAAGACTCGGGTGACACACCCGTCGAACTAATGGTTACTTAATTGACGGACTTTGAAGATCGCTATAACGCAATTTGAACGCGAATTAAAATTATGTATTATAAATTAATTTAAAGGAATGATAATAATGAGATACACGTCTGCCTCATAGACTGACCGTAGATTACGTTCTTATGATACGTTGGATTTATGGGCCTGTAAAGCATTTAACTAGACCGACCTTCGATCCGAAATTGTAGACCATGAATATAAGTAGGTATGTGCTAGTACGAAAAATAAGAATTGAAGAAGCTTATAGTTTTCGTGCAAACGCGGGGAGTATGATACTTTTTTTGCCCTTTCAATGAATTTTCGCCTTACCTCGAAATCACCAATTTGTATCTTCCGCTATCAGAAAAGAACCTTGCCTTCCCAATAAGGCACCTTTGATTTTATCTAGATGAATTGATTTCTTGCGGGAGGGGCAAGTCACAATATTTAAAAAGTCTTCAGTTCTTGAATTTTTACAGGTCAGATTTCACTCTTCGATTATCACTCAGTGAATAAGAATATCCTCTTAGCGCCAACTCTCGGAATTTCTGCTCCTGGATTGGTCAGCAGTACTTGTCTGTCCTCTGATAGTTTGAATTGTAAAACACCCAATTTTCGTTAATTTTTGTTCTACCGTCTCGGTCCAGGCTTTTTGACATTTTTAATGTCTTTACCCGCACCCCACCCGACTATTGAAAATCCGCGAGGCCGATTCCCCGCCTCCTCCTCCGTTGATGGACTTGAAATCTGAACCCTTGACCTAACCCAGAGATCTGCGAGGTTGAGTTCAAATTTCCCAGTCTTTTCGACTGTAAACAAGGCTAGAACTAGCCTTAATAGCTAGGATTTTACTAGCTTAAACTAGGCGTAGCATACTGTATGTACTAGAATTCATTAACCCTGTGCTGGACCTTCTATTGCTTAGCATATAGTTAGCCTATACTAGGTTTAAATTAGGTCTAGCACACAGTATACTAGCCTTATTCAAGGACCTATGCTAGACTATACTAAGCTTAGCATACAATATACTAGACTATGCTAAGTTCTCCCCCCCCCCCTCCGATGGAGGATTAGAATCCTGGAACTCTCGACTTGATCCAAAAATCTGCGGGTCCGAGTTCGAGTTCCCCAGTCCCAGCATACAGTAGGGTGAGGAAAAATGATGTTACCACTTTTCTACCAACTCTTACGCCACATTCAATGTTTTTCTATAGAGCGGAGAAATTTACTCGTTTTAGCTTTGAACGAGGCTTACTTGTAGGCCTGACATATGCATATGTTACTCTATACTAATACTAGGCTATACTCGGCTTGAACTAGGCTTAGCTACAATGTACAAAATAATATCAGGCTTCTGCTTCGTCCCCATTGATGGACTTGGATTTTAGAAGGAAGTTTCTATTTACTGAATTTTTTGCCAGTACTTGTGCTACAGCATAAACTCGAAACTCCTCCAGCTAAGTAACGTCCATAATACAAATAACACTTATCGACCTAATCCAAAAATGTGCGAATCCGAGAGAGAAAGAAAAATAATAGTAAGTTACTAATTTGATAACGTCACAGACAAGTCCAAACTGACGATGTCACGGATGTTCGTGAAATAACGAAGAGATTAAAACTGACTGGTGTCTTTACTGTACCTTTATCCGCTATCGAAAATTATTTGCTCAAACTGGTAGCTGGATCGAGCAACTATAAAAAGACATTGAAAATGATTTTCATTTATTTGGCTCCGCCAGAACATTTTCTATTCAGCACCCATTCTGTGTTTCTTATTCACCATATTATTTATGCTGGCAGATATCCCGCACGTTCAATTTCCATTTGATACTAGGCTAAGAAATGCTATAAAGGAGTGAGCTCGTTAGCTAGCTAGTTAGCTTTTATTATAACTTGACCTAGGAAATACAATATCAAAGTTTGTATTCCGAAGACATAAATAGGATTCAATGTTTTCTATAAAGTGAAAAAATGTCTCTTTTTTTGGAGGGGTTGAGGGCAAAGCTTGAGCAAATTATCGTATCTCCTCTTACTCTATTTCTTCGTTCTTTGCGTACATGCAGTCGATCTCATTCTACTAGAAGATAAACAGGTCAGTGATGCACGTGGGTGCCATTGTGTTGCCTGAAAGCATAATTAAGTTATCGTGAACGAGGTTAACCTTTTATTTGATTTTTTAAAAGCAAGAACTAAAGATTATTCACTAAATACAATGTAAGACTAAGGCTATTATTGTTCTGACACTATGCATATCGAATGGCGTGCAAACATCGAAGGACAAGACATAAAACGCTTGACTAATAAGATGTAATTTTCAATTTCCTGACGAATGTATGATTTTCGAGGTGTGGAACCGATTTCGATTCGAGCACGCATTTTGAACATCCTGTAGTTTGCGAACAACTTCACATCTTTGTAATTTTGAAGATAGTACGAAAAGGGTGTGTGCCTGTAACGTCATTAGTAATTTGTGTTGTAAAAGAATAGAAAATAAGTAGATCACTTCATTAGTATTTACGGGTGTATATTGGGTCATTGTTATATAAGAGGCGATTATTATTTGACTATTCTTCTCTTTAAACTTGATTTCCTTTGTAAGTGAACAAAAAATTATTACTGTGATTATTCGAAATAATTTTTCGTTCGCATGAGTGTCAAAATGATGTAGTGTCAGGTACAATTTTCTAAAGTTTTGTTCAACGAATTATTTGTAATCATATTTCGAAACTGTTTCAAACTGCTAAAATATGATTCGGGCTAGACGTTAAGATAGGCGAATGACCAATTATTATCAATTAGGATTTGGTTTCGAATCATCTTCGGAAAGAATATTTGAAAAGGAGGACTCTCCTGCTTCAAAAATCTTTTCATCGAAAGAAAAAAAAAAAAAAAAAAAAACTATTTTCTAAAAAAAAATAATAATAAAGGACTACTGATTGGTTATCACACCAACAGAAAATACAGCATGTTAATTGCACGACGTTTCGTGAGGTTAACCGCTCTTTATTAAGTTTACAGTTTACAAACAAAGAGTGGTCAACCATTAGTAGTCTTTCATCTATAATTCAATTTGCACGAATAAATTATTATTTTTAAATTAATAAAAATTAAAATCAACTTTCATTCCTCAAGGTTTCAGAAAATGGAATCATAAATTCGAGCTTAGAAGAACCATCGATATTACCCCTTTTGTCCTAATTCGCTTCCAGATTTTCAGCGAAATACCTAAGTAAAATCATTATGAGTTCTACACTCATCATGATTCTAATCAACTATTATCGAAACACATTGATAAGAAAAGCATTTCGAATGTCTTGAGAAAAATTTGTACGAATAAATTTATATAGGAAAATTTGAGGAGGAAGGAAGAGCTATACAGTTATAAAAAAAAATAGCTGTAATTAATGCAAAAACTACAATATCATTTAACCGCGACATTCCAACTTGACGCTCTCAATTTTTATTTCATTCTTCTTTATAGATTACGCTTTGAAATTATAGTTTCAAAAACACTAGACTCAGTTAATGAGCAATAAAATATGTCATTTTTGGTCACGCTATTAATTTTGAAAGTTCTAATTATACCGTAGGTATTCTGAAGGAAGAACAATAAGAAAAAAAAAAAAATTATAAGGAATGAAATTAATTTGGTTCGAATCGAAAGTTCCTTCGTGTCCACATTTCTCATTATTATTTTCTATGTTCTAATCCTTACTAAAGTTTCTCTCATTGTGAGCACATTTTTTTCTCCCTGTATTTCTAAAAATCTTCATGACGTTTGATATTAGGAAAATATTATCTTGTTCATATAGGTACTTCATGTTGAATCGATATATTACATCGGAGCTACCCTTTAGTTAATTCTGATCTGTTATTATACTTACAGTAAAATATTTACATAATAGGTAGATATCTACTGCACAATTAATGTTTTTATTTCATTTTTCTTTCATGAACTGGTTTTAAATTTTATTTTTTACATACTGTAAGGTACATATTTTATGTAAATTAAGTTATCAAAAAGAAATTCATTTTAAAAATCGTGTTTTAAGCTTTATCACTCTCAAAAATCGGTCCAGATGGAGAAACAAAGTAGAAATTCGCACACATGTATCAAATTTATCCCATTAGACTGTACGGTTTCGCATGCCATTCGGAGGCATCACCGGTCCTGATGATTGCGAAACATAATGCCCCAAATACTTGCGATGCTAATTTAATCACTACTTCACTATGTTTGACTTCTTATATTCAGTCATGCTAATTGGACAACGACTTTGTAAAAATCGATATTCAATTCCTTTATCTTACATCAATTAGTATAGTCGATATTTGGAATGAAGAGTGACCTAAAACTAGGAATAGCCTACATCGAAATAAAATAAAGCTAGTTTTTAGAACGTTTTTTCAGAAGAAAAAAAAAAAAACAAAGTTTTTAGAGTGAGAGCCTTTTATTTGCGGAATAACTTAGGTATGTAGAATTGATTTTGAGAACAGCTTCAGCCTATGATTCGTCGTGTCGAAAAAAAAAAATGATTTTTCGGAACTAGGGATCCGTTTCCTAATACTACTTACCTGTTGGTTGTAAAATTAATATGCATTTGCCGGATATCGCTGCACATGCGCCGAATATGAACAGAAGTTTTACATCGATAATAGTTGGAAGCCTGGAAGGCTAATAAAGATCCCTTTCTCCGTTCTGAATCGTGAATCAATCAAAAGCTGCGTACCTGTAGATAACAACAATTATAGACATTCATTTGATTTTATCTCACAAAGCTTGTTCCTCAAATTTTTTCGATATCATTCATGCTATTTAGGTGGTGTTCAAAAATTTCACCATCTCGCTGTTTAGAAAGAACAGATGTGCACACCTGTAGTGAAAATATAATAGTCACCTACAAGAAACAGTAAGTCTCGCCTTTACATGTGCGATAACGGAAATCATAAAATTATACTCGAAGTAGGGACATCTTGAGTTTCGAACAGTTAAGACGAGGAAACACCTACGCTGAACCTAGCGTCAATTTTCGACGGACTATAGCGTACGTAGGAGTTCTGAATCTTGTTTTCTTTTTCGGACTCCGAGTCCCAAGGTCACAGATGCCGAAGTCGAGCAGAATTCGATGTAATGACGATATCTTTTCCTGTGGGTTGATCTCTTGCAACACTTGGCCTACATGCTGAACATCGCTACTAAGAAATAAAAAAATCACGTTTAATTTGGCGCTAATTATTTGCTTCATTCACCTGTTGAATGAAACTATAGTAGGTGAACATAAAAATCTCACCATCTGGGCGCCTGTCTATCGCATAAATTTGTTCGTTACATAAAAATTTCTGCTCATCGCGCGCGGAAACTAGAATATTTGAAACTTCAGTACCTATAGGTATTTCTTGCAAGTTCAAAAGCTAAATCTCTGAAATCAACCTAGATATGAAGGGAGAAAAAAAAGTGTCTTTAAGTCGAGTCAAAATATGGTGCCGTCCTCACAGGAAAGTTTTATTTTCTCAGTCAACATGAATATTCTAATGATCTGTTCTACGTCGTCATTATGCAAGTTCGTCTAGAAGGATTCGATGGCCACGAATTTTTTCTAATTCATCGATCCACTTGTGTGTGCCCATAAATTAGCCTATACCTACACCCATTTAAAATTAATACAATACATCTTTCCGAAAATGTCAGATTCATTAATTCTTTAAATAAATTCTTTAAATATTCCTATCTTTGTCTAATCTCCCAAACAACGCACGCTTCTATCGATTTCAATAACATTCAGATATACACATACGTGTATGTTGCGATTTGGGAAAGGAAGTTGCTATCGTCTACACCTACTAACCTATCATCATTTCGCAACTATTGTTCCTTGCCAACAAGTTTAGTAAAAACATCTAAAGATAAGCCATCAAACTGTTCGACTTTCCATCATTGATTCAATCATCAAATCCGAAAAATCCACGTTCATGAGATATTTCGAGAGAGATAAAAGGATTATTAATATCTGACCAGGAAATAAAGCAGATTACCATAGAAAGGAAACTCTTAGATATGGATTAATTTTATTATCGAATGAATATTAAAAAATTGAAGTTCGTCGTCACGCATTAATTCTTCAAAGAAGAAACAAAACTCGTTCATGATGCTTTTTTCTTGTTTTTATTCTATGTGAATGCTCTATAGATCCTTCTTTAGGGTCATTACAGGCTAGATAAATGAATATTTATCTATTTTTCACCCATCTGTCTTTTCTTCCAAATGCTCAATAGAGTATAGTAACTTCTTATGAAAAACTGTTACACCTACATGTCTCTCAATGGGCTTATACATCCTCCGAAAACGTCTGTATCCGCGTTTCTAACAAATTCGGATTTTGAAAGAGGGGAACTCGAAAGATTTTTTGCTCCACAGCTACCATTTAAATAATTATATGAGAAGTAGGACTTAGAAAACTAGAGGAGAATTGGACGACGAGTCAAAGAAATTTTGATAAGGTATTGAATGACTCAATGACATAAGTCTTCTGCACAACTACTTTTTATGTATTTTTCATTCACACGATTAAAGTTGCGAATTTCAACATTTCAGAGTAATTCCCATGAATATTATTTTATCTTCACCTCAACATTGTATACAATATTACTCATATACCGGTATTATAATAAAGAGAAGATACGGATACAAAATAGGTCTGTATTTTCCACGACTAGCAAATCATCGGTAAACCTCCCAAGGCTTTTATATCGAGGTGGAGGTTTAGAAGCACTGAGTACATCGTATGAATGCCAACGCAATAAACATAATATCGTATGTATGTTCAATGAAGATTTACACTTGTTGCGCATTCGACCTCCGGATTAACTAAGTTATCCCAGTGTTTGATGGTACAAGATTTTCAATTTCTTGTGAATTGAAAAAAGATTTTATCTAGCTACGGTCTGTACTTTGGGTCTAAGCTCGAAGTTCACTTCTTTTCTTCTATTGCATATACGTACATATAATGAGTACCCAGTCTATACAGTTTTAAATTTTGAGCTTTAAAAAAATTATTTTGTAATATTATGGTGGGGAAAATTGGACTTCCTTCAGTGGTTCGGAAAGAGTGAATCATATTAGAAGGGTTGACTTACTGGAAAAACGAGGAAAAGTAAGGTATAAAAAAAGAAACCGAACGGAAAATGAAGATCGAATGATTTCTGAACCATGTAAGTGCGAAGGTATTGAGAGCATTCAACTGGGGTCATTTTATCGTGAAATGGTGGAGCGTAAATGGTAGACCATTAGAAGCTGCAGAGATCGACTGCTAAATATGCCATGGCCGTGGACCCGCGACCCAACTCGACGATCTTCGAAGCTACGTCTAGAAATTTCTCTTCTGAATTTGTCCGTAAATGAGGAACTACCTATATCTGCCATACAAAATAGAATGGACGTATGTGCACATCGTCTATCAGCAAAACAGGTATTCTCCACCGATCGTGGATCTGCAGATACGTCCATTATATACTGTGTACGGCCGATACCTATATGTATGATATAGGTAAGGAACTATATAAGATAGGTATGCGCAAGTGATAAGAACAGGACTATCTCATGTTGATAAAGCTGAAGGAGGAGCGATCTTAGTAATATCCTAAGAGAATTTTGAGTGTCGAACATCAAATAGGCAAATTTTAACGACAAAAATGAATGAAACCTCACTTATTCTCTTGTTTTTATCGATATAATCCTTCTAATCAACCAAAATTTGATGTTTGATTTCTGAATTTTTCTCACGGCACTCCTGAAAATGCTCCTCCTTCGACTTTATCAACACGTCGACAGTCCTGTTCTTATCACTTGCGCATACCTACTTATCTTATTATAGTTCCTTAATGTATGCACAAGCGATAAGAAGTAGATCGTCCCCATATTGACGGAGTGAAGGAGGGTAGTTTGAGGAGGTTTCAGGAGTGTCGTGAAAGAAAATTTAAAGATCGAACACCGAATTTTGCTTCATTATTATTAGATAGAATCGATAAAAACAAAAAAAAAATAGGTACCTAAGTTCTCCTTTATTTTTGTTGCTAGAATTCTCGTATTTGATGTATGTTATTCAAAATTCTCTTAGGATGCTACTCAGATTGCTCCTCCTTTGACTTTATCGATGATGGACCTGTTCATCAGTTGCGCAGAACTATCTTCTGGGTCCTAGTGAATGATTATTTTTTAAAAACCTCAATATCGTAATCATCAAATATTTGTTGGCACTGAAGTTTAAACTTCGAGTGTAAAGCAGTGGTGTCACGTCTCAAGGTAAATCTTGAGATCTCAAAATATATACAGTTGCTCACGATCAATTTAAATGGTCTCATGATATTTTTCAAGTCAAAAATCTAGAGTCCTCAAGATTTTACAACATTTATAATAAAATCTCCAAATTTTCGGAAGCTTTTCCAGATTCTTTCAAGATTTTCCCCATAATGTTCATTGCTCATACTCGAGATATTTGGATATTTTCTCAATTTTGTTTTTCTAGAACTCTTGAACTTTGACATATCTCAGTTGGCAGCACTGCTGTAAAGATATGAGTGAAGATGATCATTGCGTGAGGGAGTCATTTGTAAATTTTGTCCTCATATTTTCGTTGGAAAAGTTCAGCAATGAACGAAATTCCAATTCAGAGCCAGATGTATCAAGTTAAAATGTCAGGTTTGCATCGTCGGTATAGGCGCCTATGACGATGACAAAAAATTACATCATCACCGATATCGTACTCGTTAAGTTTTACGTGAAAGTTCCATCGATCGTGATTATAATTGCGTTACAGAATGGCAAAAACGATTCCTTTCGCAACTATTTTTCTCTAAAATTTTTATCTGATCATAAAAAATGTTTACAGAGAATGAGGCGAGTATACAGTTAACTTATGGGATACGAGCGAACGACTTCTGTACAGTTTGTGCCATATGACTCATATTTCCATCAACTTTTACGTACAGCTGCGTCGTCGACCGCGGTTTTCCGACGTACGATAATTTCGAATTTGAGCGAATTAGTTGACAACGAGATCAGTTTAACGTAAATAATTCGCCCGAGAAATAATTTCGAAAATCGAATGAAAACTCGCGTAGGAAAAAACGAAAATTCTTACGTTCGATTTCAATCAGCAACAAGTTGCGTAGCACTGTTGTAATGCAGGGGTTGGGAACACTGATGTTTTTACATCGTTCACGACACTTCACCCACGAGGTTTTGTGGTTTTCATTCACTTCTTCATTCTTGTGCCTTCAAATCTACAATACGTGTTCGCGTTTCGTGTTTGTTAGTTTCTGTTAGTTTCTGTTGTAATGCGTTTGGCGTGCCGATATTCATCCGAGCCAATTCGACGTATATTATTTTCGTTTTAAAAAGAAATAATTTCAGTTTAATAAAATTTATTGTGGCATGATTTGTATTCGGCAACCATTCAATGTATTCTACTTAATCGTAAAATCGTCGTTTTGATTAATTCCTCGTCGTTGATTTTTATTTTTGTTTACTTTTTTTTTCCTCCTCTTGTCGTTCCCTATTTTTTTTAAGTAATTCGTATTGTTGAATTTTTAATTATGAGTGATCATCATACGACGAACAATTCGCAAACCCAAAGTATAGCCGATTATTTAGCTCAGTTACTAAAGGATAGGAATAAAGTGAACGCCTTTCCGAATGTGTTCATTCATGTGGAAAGACTGATAGATGAAGGTAAGATACTATTATTATTTTTTCTTTGAAGATAAGTACTCTGGCGACCGAAGAATGAACTTTGTTTCAGAATTTCCTAGAAGGTGCTACATTAAGGCCCGTCCTACGATGTGCCAGCGCGTCTTAATTAATATCAATTCGTTAATTTACAGTAGTTCTCGATGCGAGTATAATGTTCTCTATCTGGGTCCAATTTAGAAACGTTTGAAAGCTGATACCGAAGAATGTTATCAGCTAGCGCGCTGTTTCCCTGTTGTTGTTATTCGTAAGGTCTTTTCGTAGAACGTAATATTTTGTAGGCAAGTTGAAACAATAATATCGACGTTGTTCGAGTTCGCCTAACTATCGAAATCGGTCTCTCGAAATAAATAGAACCTGTCGGAATATGTAAACATCGAATACTAAAATTTTGGCGCGTTAAAAACGTCCGAAAAGTTGATAAGAAAATAATCTAGTATGTTTTTGTTACCTGTTATCCGGTTCCAGACGTACGGGAACGAATACCAGCCACCCTTTTTAACGTTACGGTATTTTGAAAAGGAAAATAGGGTCAACACTAATAACAGGTACTATTGTGTACGGAGATTACACTTGTCTTGAATAGGATGGCGTTCAGGTGGTGGGTTCAACGGTCCGCCGGCTTTTGTTTGGCACTTGTTGCTTCCTCTGGCACAGGAATCTTCTACCCTATGTACAAACCTGCGTGGTTTTGTCGAAGCGTAGGCACGTGTCTTCTAGTTTTTGGATGTATTTGTCATCTCTGATACGATACACGAATCGTTATTCAAATTTTGATTGTAACTCTTCTCTTGTCTACCGTAAATGGCAGCCAGAAATGGCACCTGATACGGGTGTTTATTTTGTCATACGTACAGGAATACTCGTATCACGAGTTCCCCTGGTTCTGCTGTCGAGTCGTATCATTAATTAACATTATCGACGTACCGCATATGACGAATCATTTCCAACTTCGGCACCTAGCACCGTGTAATTGGTCATGATTACATTAATACTGATGGATGTAGCCCTTTCATCAAAGAATCCTCGTAACTTATGATAGTAATATTATTGATCGTAAGATAATTAGACTATAAATTAAAACGTTCCTCCTATAGAGTTACGAAGGCAAAAATTTTGAAGTGTCGCTCCTATTTTGGAAGATGGAAGAATCTTCGCGTCAAAGGTATTTTTACCTTGCTTTGTGGTTCTGGTTTCTAACTTTGACGACCGATTATGAGAACTACGGTCGCCATATTCGTGTTATTATTTCATTTTTGTACACATCGGTATATTTCTCGTGTTGGCAAGCAGACGACGGCGAAGACGTCTCGAAAACAAATTCGTTATATACAAATACGACAGATTTGTTACCGAAAGTTTCTCGGTAGTCATGCGTTATATTTCTGATGAAAATATGACTCATCGACATGTATGTAGTGTATTCTATTTAGGGATCGTAAGGAGTTAACAAAAATCTGTGTAATGTATTTTGTATCCGAGACGATGACCGTCGTGTAGCCTTCTTTTTTTTATGATTTTAGTTCGGGTATTTTATTGAATTTCTACGAAGCAGAACGAGTAAAATATGCGGTGTGAAGAATTGGTTTGAAGCTTTGATTACGATCGTATGTGTTTCGTAAGTCAAGCTTGAAGGATCTCAGAAACAAAACACAAAGAGTGAAATATTCTAGAGGTAGAGAACTAGGTGTCAGACTTGACACTTTTGCTATCGATTTGAACTGAATAAATAAGTCCCGTCATAAACTATCTTGCCGCCCTCTATTTATTGGGTCCGCTTTACCATCTTCTTTCTGAACTTCTCAGTCTTTGGTATCGAATATGAATCGAGTTCTGTAAAAGCCGACCAAGCGCCAAGCCAACGATCCATAGAATACGATCTATTGCACAATTACAGAAGTTCTCTTCCTCCAAACTGTTGGCTTGTTGCTTGACCGGCTTTTACAAAACTCGATTCCTGTATCTGTAAAGAGGGGGGCCGTACCATAAGAAATACACTCAGCAGACGCCCTTTTTACAGATACTTCCTCATAAGCTTTAGAGATGTTTTCCTGTGACGTCACAGCGATAAAAATCATTTAAAATACCTCTTGTTTTTCCTTCAAGCTGTTTGTTTCCATAAGAAAAACACAGGCAGTAGAGATCGTTGTGCAATTAATTGGGAATAGAAAAGAAATAAGGCATCCCAGGTTTTTTTTCCTCGATTGTAAACATGAATTTTATTTTACCATTTTCAATTAATGAATTAGTGATCTTTACTCCCTGTGTTTTTTTCTTACCAGAGCAAAAATTCAGAAGATATTTTTTTGAGAGAATGGATACTCTTGCACAATCTGTGACGTCAAACAAAACATTCCTACAGTCTTGGTTTTGTATTTTACTCAACGTCATAATGTATTGAACGTAAAACGATTTAATTTTTGAACTTTACCGGCCTTTTTACTGTGAACTATCGTATAAATCGAGGACGTGGGTGAGAAATGTCCTCTTTAGATCAGGTTTTCTATCTGTCGTGCACTACTTGAGCAGTATTTTTTGGAAAATTGAATGCTTTATTTTAGTTCTCGTGCATTAAGTACGATTTCATGTTATGTGAATTGTTGGCTCTTTCGATAATTCTTTTACTGCAAATATTAGATCCGAGTTGTAATATAGCCGAGAAAACCTTTCTTAATCTTGTCTCTTTCTCTTTGGTTTTCGTCCAATTGTTTCCACATGCTATTTTTCAATATTGCCATAAATATTTCGTGTTTATCGAAGTTTTCCCTGTATCTTTTGTTTTGCTAATGAGTAAGAAATATTTTAGCTTTTTATCATCGATTAGAATATTTTCTATCTCTTTCATCTCATCGAGTAAAGTACTGGAAGGGAAAATTGCGACGAGAGGACTTATTATTCGATTAGGTTCGTGTTCATCTTTGTCTCTAATTTTTCTTCGTACGAAATAGATAAGGTGGAAAATGCAGAGTAAGACATTAATGTGAAGGGTATTCCAATGTTAATTTATGAGAGTGTAGACAGTTTACAGGGATAGCTAATTAAGGTCGTCGTCGTGTCCTTTGCTCGTGGTGGGCCTGTTGGCCCGTCGGCGTCGAGGAAGCTGAGCTGGATTCGGATGTGTCGGTCAATTTCTTTCTAGGTCTTCCTCTATTTCTTTTGGACGTTGGTGTATATTCCAATGCGATCTTGGGCGATCTTGAGTCTCCATGCATCCAACTCGTGCTCTCCATTTCCTTCTGTATGCCTTGACTTTCTGGATTATGGGTCTAACTCCCAGAGATTTTGTAATATCATTTGGATCTTTTTTGTCCCACAACGTGACACCGGCGGTGAAGAACTATATATTATAAGAACGTTGATAGAGTCGTAGAAATAGCAATCTGGATAATATTCTCGAGGAACATCAAATACGAGAATTGTAACAACAAAAATAAAGGAGAAAATTACTAATTTCTTCGTTTTTATCGATATGATTTTACCAAAAATTGATATTCGATGTTAAAACTGCTCCTCTTTCGTGTTTATCAACATGGTGACGGTGTTCTTCCTATCACTTTCACATACCTATTCAATTAAGGGAGAGAAGGATTAAGAAAGAATGAAAAAACGTAAAAATTTCTGCTTCTTTGCAGTAGTGTTTTCATCTCCTCAATGTTAAACGTTCAAGTTCTTTCTACGTTTCTTTTTCTTTATCTCCAGAATTGCTCTCTACTTATCAGACTAAGAGAAGAGGAATATTGTTGCTGTTAACTCTATTTTTAGCCCTCGACAGCTAATTTGAAAGAAACACGTCGGGAATCGTATTCTTCCGTCGTCCCTCCCTCACGCTTTTCATGAGCCCGAGGTTTATTCCCATTTACATGGAGGAGTATCTCTACGATAACTTGTTCATGGTCGAATATGTATAGTTGAAAAACCTTTATTTCAATCGAATTCTTCAGACTTTCGAGACGCGAGATTTAAAACTACCTTAATCGTTATGCTATAGAGGAAATCGATTCTGTAAATCATCATCATAATTTAAAATTCTGGTATCGAAGAATGTGAAGACGGTCCGAAACGGAATGAAACATTATAAAGTTTATACACGAAGAATTGAACCTGGTTAATAGACAGCATTTACTCGACCGAGAGTTATCTAATTTGTAATAATAATCATGCGTCTCAACATTCTGGTTTAACGTTTTCACAATTGCGAATAGTTCCGATATGTAGGTCGGCTTGACATTTTATAGGAGTTTACCAGTTAATTTGAGGTTTTCGTGAAACTAGTGAAAATTCTCTTAAAAATATAAGTATGAATTAGGAGAGGCTGAACATGAAATACTGAGGTAAGCTTTTTTAAATGGAAAAAATGATATGTTTTGTAATTTATTAGAGACGATAGATAAAAAACAAAAAAACAGCGAGAACGCTTTCTTCCTCTGTTTGGAACGAGAACTTCATTTGGAAAAATTTTAGTGATGAAATTTTTAACTGAAAATCAAAGGTTTTATTTCTCCTGGTGGAATGAATAATATTTGAATCTGGATTGTTGAGTTTACTTGTAGATTGTGATCTGTCATCTCGAAAACAGCTGAACTACATTAGGTTGATCGGTGTTCCAGCGTCAAATATTCCCTGAGAGGGAAATAAAAGACCCTAATCGATTTTATCCTATCTTTTCATTTTTTCTATTGTTCATCAATAATTCGTAGTTTATCGAGTCAAAAGTCTTGTTATAGTCAAACAGCCAGCGTGATATTTTGGGTCTATTTTGTACTCTGTGCAATTGCCCATGGTCTAGATTTTCTCAAGTCGGTTAGACGAAAAGACGATTGGTGACTTGGAAATCATATTTTTGCTCCTTATCTCATCATAAAGGGAAGGAAGGCCGTCAGAGGCGACTTTGAAGGAACTTTCAGAGGTAGGTTGTAGGAAACTTGTCTTTCAGCCAAGGGTATGGAGTAACGATAGATACTTGATTAACGATCCTGACCAGGAAGTTTTCAGCACTCATTAATTGAAGTATTGGTTAGAGCAAATCCTCTCGATCCATAGGGTCGCCAAGAGCTAGACTGGGCCTGAAGGGAATCTGCTATCAGACGTCTTCTCTTCTGCCTTGAAATCCCAGGCTCGGGAGGATAATACCTCCTCCCCCACTGGTCGGCTTATAGATTACTGTTCCGCTTGCAATTTTTTCTCGGGACCATTCAATCTTGAGTTTTTCAAATGAAAACCTCGATGATTCCTGAATCGACAACTAAATATAAAGTTGAAATATTGTTTGTTTACAATCTGTTATCAGTCAGGCACGAAGTATAAGATCGATCTTCGCGTTGATTTTGGCGACGTCGGGTATATTATTATCTTTTAATTAACGGTTTGTAATTACGGGGATCAAGTGAAGACAATCGTGGTCTCACCCACGGTAAAGGCGAGCTGCAGCGTCGGCGAAAGAACTAGTTTTCTGATGGCGACGTCGACGGCGATACGACGTGAAAATTTTTTCATCGCGCGCTTCAGGTATCCGCGAGATGCGTACGGTCGAGTCGTACACAAAACGAGAAGTTGGTAACTTGGTATCTTCTCTGTAATCGAATAATTTGACTAATGAAAGAAGTTCTGGAAACAGGTTATTTGCTGTTGGGGTTCGTGGCGCGTATATAGGAGGTTGTTCGGAGTAAGTGTCTCTGTGTGGGTATAGAAATAGAGTGAGTATGTTGTGCATGCGTGTGTACGCGTAGATTCGTATAGCTCGTATTAAATTGTATGCGTTGTACATATACCATAGAATGCTTCAACAGTACGATCTTAAGTTAGTCGAGTTCCGACATCGCCTTATGCGGAATCTTGTACTTTCGAAACCGTATATCCAAATTCCGAACTTTCTCTGGCGCTATTTTCTAATCAAATTGATTTTATTTTATTTCCCTCGGTGTACTCGATCGCGGTCGAGTATTTACCGACTATCGTAATTGATTATTCGTAAAATGTGATCAATTAAAAATCAAGATGAATATACGATATAGGTTGCGAGAGTACCAGTTTCCCCTGTAGAAATGAGTGAAGCAATCGTCTACGCACTCGTACTCAACGTTCGTGTCATTTTGTTTTATAATCGCGAATCTTGTTTCATTTATTCACGCCTGTCTGACGTATTCGCGGGTACAAAGTGACAGCTGCACGTCGCATTCCGAATTACGGACCATTGGGTTTGATGTCCTCTTCTTGTGAAGTATTTATGGCGATGATTGAAAATTGAGTCTGCTCATATTTGGGAGAAAATACTTTAAGAAAGGTTTTTCGGCTGGATAAAATAGTTTATAGAGCGACAGCAGTGGGCGATTGTGGGAGATGAAGGACTATGGTCCAGAGGCAGAGACTAAAAATTTTCTTATCAGCAGCGAGAGTCAATTCTGATCCTCAATTCGGGTATTATATCCCTCACCCATCCCTGGCCGCACGAATAGTTACAAAATGTGTAAACTGGAGATTTCGTCGAAAATTCAATTATAATATCTCTACTTCAATTCAGTATACTTGTTGTCATAGATTCAACTGCCCTTACCAAATAAGAAAGCACTTTTGGATGCTGGGAAAAGCTTCACTCCTGTTTCTGACGCTCAAATTTTCCCTATTCAAAGAATGCCGGTCAAGTATGCGGTCTATCTCAAAGAACCACTATGTCGATCTTTGCGTCAAGCCAGCGTGGATATCAACTCCCTTTCATTTGATAAGCTAGTCAGAGTGGTTAAACAAGCCTTGGGCATAATTTCTTTGTACCACGGAGATCAGTCTTGCCGCATTGCACGTTGGCCTTTCTTAACCCATCACCCGTGGTCCTTCTAATTTTGTACATCCGCGTGTTTTCAATTTACACTTCAGCCACCTTTGTAACAGAATTTCCCCTCAATTCGAACTTTGTCAACCTGAATTCCGTTTGAAAAATCGGGCTTGGGTTGACAGCAAACCGGTAGACCGCGTACTTCACCGAAACCAGCAAATGTTTTCCGAGTCTCACTGTTTGCAGCTCCAAAGTCAACTGGTTTCAATTGTATTCGTCCCAGAGATTTGGTCGTTGAGTGGATGGCGAGACCTTGCAAAGGCGTGTATTTCTGTCTACGCCTTTTGATTAGAATCTTTTCATCTTACAAAGCTGTCTCACTCCGAACGACGTTAAATTGCCAAAATTTTGACTGTAAGACTGACGTTAATTTGGACCTCTTATTCCGAAATCTGTTCATAGATATCGAGACAAATTAATAGCATCCTTGTCTCACTTCACGTTCAGTAATTTCCTATGAGTCTATTTCCAATAGACCTTTATCCTCTGGCGTTACTCAGCAAGTTACGTTAGCAGAAACCCTGTTGATTTGGCCTAACACACGATTAACCCCCGTGAGAAAAACTAAGGAAGCTGAGTGATTGAAGTTGTAGATTCTTGATACTTCGGATCCCTAGCATTTGTAGATAAACTTTTGATAGATGAGATATGTCTTATCGTCAATCAGCAGGCTAATGACCTCTGCTCCCTCTGTGTTTCTCATGGTCAATTGACAGGGTTTCTGCTAATTGTAACGCGCTATGGACGTCGCTGTAGAACTCAGTGTCATTATCGTTTGTTCTCAATTCTATTGATAGATAAAACGAAGAAAAATGAGTCATACTTGAAAAAGTTGGTGGTATCTTCTATTTCTTTGTTCATTGATGTTTATTGATTGAAAGTTTTCCAACGTTTTTCTCGTTGTCTCTCGAGCTTATTTCTTCCAAGATATAGAAAAGAGGGTGTCCACAACCGGTGCCGGAAAACTCCGAAACGAGTGGAAAGTCTTGGATTCTACGAAGTGGGCTGGAAATCCGGAATACTCGGATCCTTAAACAACTGTCCAAGGATACACAGTGGAAACTCTATATAACGAATCTGAAGGGACCACAAAAAAAATTCGTTATATAGAAAATTCGTTAAAAAGAAATTCATTTTTTATTCTTATTTTTCGAAGTTCCACATTTTGAATGATGAAAATTTTCAAATTTCACCTGAAAGTTGACATCGTTAGAAGGAAATGTTGAAACATTCGTCAAAATTCAAATTTTCTGGAGAAAATATTCAAATGTTTACCAAAGAATCAGAATTTTCAGAAAAAAGTTTGAATTCAGGCCAGAAATCGACATTTTTTTTGGAAAAAATGATAAGGTTTCTGTAGAAAATTCGTTATATAGAGTGAATTGTTTGTTATAAAGAGATTTTTTAATACGTAAAATTCATTGAAGGGGGAGGGACCGAGGAAAAATTCGTAATATAGAGGAATTCGTTATATAGGGGTTCGTTATATAGAGTTTCCACTGTACTTGTAGAGAGCCACAGCTGGGCCTGGGGACTAGATTTGTAGAGTTTCTTCTATTCGCTAAATTATTGAAAACCCGTAGCACTGACGGGCCCGGGGACAAAATACCCACTTCTGCTAAGGAATTGTACTGTTTCCAAGAATTTAAAAACGAAATATGACGAGAGAAATCGATGTGGAATGTGTCTCTAGCTAAATTTTATGGAGAGGTGAGGGAAAGACGTTGTCCTTAGGGATCCTAGAAAAAAATTGTGGGTAGCTGACAAGTCCTGAACTTTTGCCTTAGTTCAACAATTCTTAGCAGTCCCAATCTGAACCAATTTCAAAATCAAGGACTCGTTTCCTACATTTAACCATTCTTCTTACGTACAACTACTATTACGTGCCTAATACAAGATTACTATTGAGCCATGACGCTCATACCGGCACGTCTGGAAAGCACGTGGTAGGTATCCATCGCGGTGGGCTAGAAATAAACAAAATATGATCGATGCAATTGAGATGATTGGTTTCCCCGAAGGAATGAGCGGAACAATTTTGTACCCTTGCTTCACAAAATGGAGTTCAATATTGCGACACGTTTCTTGCCCTCCATGATCGAGGAGGGCATCATAAATGTCCAAGTACGGGTGATTATTTCAGAATTTGTTCTCGAACGCGTACGGCGTCTTTAATGTCTACCAATCCCCGACGTTGGTGTTCTTCTACCGTGTTATGCTTCGGTTTTGTTTTTTTTTTTTTTGTGCCATAAACTAGGTATAGCATATAACGTATTAAAGGTTGGTTAGCGTGAACATTGTGGTATTTTTGTGTCACGAATCGTGCGCCGAGTACAATGTGCGGTCCGCGAGAGATGTAGAAGAAGATGCTAAGAGGCGGGAAAGAAAGAAAAAAAAAAAGCGCTGGCTTGTTGAAACACATTGTAAGCTGAAAAGAAAGAGAGAGAAAACTGAAAAGTTGTCAGTTTGCCAAAACAACATGTTGATAAGTTATCGATGACAGTTCTGTAAGAAAACTTCCCGAAAAGAAATGGCCCGGCCGCGTTGGGGCCGCGATTTTAAAAATAAATTACCCGTTCACTCGCCTCACGTCGGCTCTGCCCATCGCGCGCGCTTTATGGATTATGTATCAAATCTTGTTATTATTGTTATTCTTTTCTCTTTCTGAGACAGCACCCGTCTGCTCTATGGAAGAGGAAAATACGATGGTAGCCTAATTTTTACAGTACGGCTGTTCTCTCCGCAGATTAATGATACCGTGTAAAACCGAGTGTCAAATTTTTTTTTTTTCCATCTCGCATACTTTAATTGGTCAGATGGGACGGGCAAACTATTATTATAATATGAAGGAACCTTTTTTTTTCTTTCTTTCTGAAAAAAAAAAAATTCTTCTCCATTTCAATTTATATTTCTGCGGGAATACTAATCTTCATACGTGCGATTAGACAGTGATTATTTTCTCAGTCAACACACTTTCTAACATGAAAACGCTGTTTGTCGGTACTCTATTTTTATAATTTTTTATATTCGTCTTAATTTAGCGAGAGTGCCGTATTCTGTTTCCTGCAAGCGGCAACATCGCATCGCCTTTCCGTTCTTTTTAGCGTTTGCAATTACACCAAAATAGAATGAAGCGCGAGCTAAAGTCGAGAATGCGGGAATCGAACATGGTTTGACGACGCGCATATGGTTACTCAAGGAGTGGGTACATAACTTCTGTTTTACCGCTAGGATATTACGAAGGTATGATATCTTCGTCGTGGTGGCTGCCATCCATACTCCTCGTGAGGAGTTTTTCATTATTCCGGAGGCGAGAACTGGCCGTTCCTTCGTCCGCCTCGCTCGTCTTCGTTCCAATCGCTAATAGAAAAAAGCTATAAGTGGATTGTGGAATGACCTGTTTATGAAAATTTGAAGACGGTTATGTTTTTTCCTTTCTCGCGCTTCGTAGAACATTTTCTCATAATGCTTGCCCCTCTCATCCTTAGACGAAGATGGGAAAACTAGTTATAGTACGCTGGAGCACGCGGGAGTGTCGAACGGTCGTACGTTGATATATCGATATTATGATAAATTGATCCGTTTTCGGCTACTGTTCATGTGTGCGTACTCGTATATGAAGACGATCTTAAATTTTTCAGAGGCAATTACGAGTCCGAGATGAACGTTGGGTTTACGGGGAAAGCAAAACTCCTTTACAGACAGCAAGAACGAACGGAAATATCCGTAGTTGGAAATCGACTCATTGGAACCAGATAAATTTTCAAAGAAATGAATCACTTTTGTAGTGTTCATTAACAGGGTTCAAAATGACTCTGTAGGAAAAATAACGTACTCATACTTAGGTTTTAAGAAACGAAGACGATGATAAAAATCCAGATAAAGTCATAGTATCACTTTTTTTTTCTCTCATTTGGTGTAGATGGGGAAAAGAATAGAAACGTCTGAGAGAGGCTTTCGCTCAAGAATCTAGACTGGTTTAATATTGAATCTGAAAACCTATAAAGATTACAAAAATCTGTAGTATAACAAATTTGTGCTTACTAATGGAGGTTGTTATATTTATTATCATCCACATTACGACGAACTAGAAAATCTTCAGAAATGGACCCGTCTACCGTTGTTGGAAAATCATATTTTTCTTAACTTCATTGTGTGTGCCTTAGACACATTTGGGTCTCTAAAATTTATGAAGAAATTAAAATAATCTACTATCCCAACCAGAATAGCTCTTAGCTGTACTCTTCGATTCCCGAGGATGACGAAATGGTATATGGTCGAATTTTCAGTTTTATTCTCGCCACCAGATTTCAACGTACAAATAAAAAGAATATAACTTTTAATCGGTATTTGGTCTCTTGAACGCGCGAATTAAGAGAGCACATTCTTACCAAGGAGTGCAGTTTTTATGAGCCAATGAGTTGAAAACTCCGTAAATTACCTCACGGAATGTTGATTACCCTAAAAGTTTCTTCGAACGTATACAGTATTATGACGAAAAAACAGGATATGTATAGAACTTGGAACTCGAGTGTATAATATTTCTTTCGCGACTCATCTCGTGTCGTGTATGTTTTTGATTTTCATTCTCGCATTACCATTCTAAAACCCGACATTCTTTCACATAATTGCTTAATTTGTTATCGCCGGCGTAAGATATGGTAATATTTATTCGGTACATATTCTATTTAGGAACGTTCCATCATCAATACGCAGAGGAGCGCACGTTCGAAACGTCGTTCTTTTTAAAGAAGGGAAGATTTGTAATGGTGTACATCCCTTTGGCGGGATGCGAGCCCATAACTCCCCGTATTGAGAACAATAAATTCATTCGTTTCCACGTGATCTGAGATCTTCAAGTAGTCCCCGCATATAATTGTAATAAACATGTTTATTAATAATTATCAGAATTACGTCATGCGGTACGACGAGGAAACCCTACCGCGTCTCCCGACCTCTCTAGATTCGTCCTCTATGTACTCAAGCAAAGCGTGCCCTGAACAGTTCCCTACCCCTATTCTCGAAATGAGCTATCGTAATACTATCCCTATAGTGTCAAGACTCACGTCGGAATTTCTGCAAACACATCCTCATCCGACTTCTGTGACATATCATTTTCGGAGAAATGTGCAGAGACTTGAAGTATTTTCGACCTCGAGCTATACCAGGAGGAACTTGAGAACAGGACTTGGGGATAACGTCATCAATCTTCGAAGAATTTGTCTAGTCTAGATCGAGTTCAGAGAGAGGCCTCAGGAGATGTATTACTGTTTCGATATTATATCGTGTGTTAGTACAGATTATACATATTTCTCAGCATATCAATATTCCCCCTCACTCTGCTAGAGCCTCCCCTACACCAACTTTCTTTTTGGAAGAATGAACTCGCTTTCTTAGAGCTTCGCATTTTACTTCCACCAAACCTTACAAAACTAATAGAATTAACACGGTTTGAGTATTCTGTAATTCTTATAAAACTATTTTAACCGGTTTTGTAAATCTCAGAGACCTAAAACCGTCTCCTTTAACAATATGAAGATAGCAAACATAAGACCAGCTGTTTTCCACGGTGCCGCGGAGGTTGCGGGTTCGCCGCTGTTTACAATGGCCTCTGAATTTGTTATTTTTTCCCATATCCAATAGTGATAAATCCACTGGGGAGCGCGTAATAAAAAAAGAAAAATATAAGGAAAAAGAATGATGGAGAAGAAAACTAGTTCAGCATTTTTCAGTTGGAAAATTCAAGTACCCCTCCACCTCTCCTAAAAGGAACAACATTCAAAAAACAAAAGCTATAGAGTTTTTTGTGTTGAAAAATTTGAGTCCTTCTCTCGAAATTCTTCATCGTATCCGAAATTTTTTAGCTGGGAACCCGCTATTCCTCTTATTGGGGGCATTTTCAGGAAAAGTCTTTGTCTGACTTCGATGACGTCATCAAGCGAAGTTAGACTAGGTTACGGGACTTGAAAATCTTATTCGTAGTGGTGTGCATGACGACAAAGTCAAATTTTTGCCATCTTGTTGTGATGAAGATCTATTGGACATGGTCTGGATTGTTCTGGTTAAAATTCGGAACTTGCGAGCTTTTATGATATAGGAGGGGGATTCATTTTTACTGTCGAAACCGCTATCTGCTTTGTTTGGGGAAGGTGCATCCTCAGAAAACGTAAGCATTCGACTTCGATGACGTCATCAACCTTAGTTAGGCTGGATTATGTTGATTAGAAAGATGAAGAAGATCAAGAGCATTATTGAAAAGAAGGTGTCACAATTTGTCTCCATAAATAGTGTTGTATTTTGAAATTAAAAATGCGTACAATGTTAAACCAGCTGTTTTTTCAGGGGACAGTGGAGCTTGCAGGTTCGTCGCTGTTATTGCAAAGTTTGAAAGTTTGCAATAGCCGAAACAGTCGAGTTAACAGAAATGAAGACCTCCCAGAATTTGAGATAGTTTATTTTTTCGCTCTCAACTTAAAAACAATTCAAGAAGAGCGCTGCAAAATATTTGCATTAGAATAGTAGGGTGTCCAACAGGTGATTTAAGTCACTGTCATTTATTCTCATTCATTGTCTCTTGGAAGTTGAAAAATCGGTAAATTATTTATTGAAAAAAGGACAGCGATTGGAAAATTTTATGATGAATTGGAATTGTAGGATTATCAACAATTTAGAAGTCACCAGCGTATCAAAAATTGTTGATCTACATGCTTTGAAAAATATTGCTTCATTTCTTACTTGTTTAATCATGTTATGATTGATAGTAAATGATCAGAATTTTGAAGCAATGAAATTACGATCTAGTTCTCTCAAGTCCCCACTTCCTCCCGCTGTTTTCCCGTTGTGTTTTCCCTTCCTCAGTTCCTCTGTATTGCTTGGAGCAAACCCCTGTTTTTTCTTCAGAGATAATTTTCCCGAATCTACCGGATGAATTCCGGCTCTGGTGACGTCACACGCTCTTCCTTTCTCTCGAGGTCAGCTATTTCTATGAGGATGCTCTCCTAGGGGCGCTAATGTCTGCACCTTTTCGAGCTTAATTATCTTGTACTTGTTATAACAAGTAAAAAAGCTTATTAGCACTAGTTGTTAAAAGTTGGTTTCGAAGAACGTCGAAAAATTTTGATCACCGCGCGTTCTCATGGCTATTCTATGATATAATGCTAACCTTTTCGAGCTGCTTCCAAACTTCGCCACTCGCTTCGTTCACTTTGCATTTTCATTCGAATCTCCCCCCCTCTGTCTCTGTATCGGTCTGCCAATCTCTTCTCAAATGTCCTTAGATCAGGTTGTTGGTTCCTGGATCGGGTTCGAGAGTGAGTGAAATTAACAGTTCGCACGCACGTGTATTTTTGTCAAGTGCAGCGGTCTAGCCGTTTTGAAGAATGGTGTCCAGTAGTGTAAAGATGCAATATTCGCCGCAGGGATGATGAAGTGTCGTCAGTTGATTGACGGTACCCCGTCTATTCGCAAACAGAGTGGACGAAGATCAAAGACGAGGTAGGTTTTGAAGATCGGTAAACAGCTGTGTTTACATGACGTTAACCCTAGAACACTACTCAACATTCCATGACGTCATTCTTGCGAACAGAGTTCTCGTCACGTCTAGAAAAGAAAAGGCTGCGTCTTCATAACCACTTTATCTTCTTGAAATCGAGCTCTTGTGAGCGTTTCTTCTTCTGTATAAGTATTTATAAGTACACGAATTTTTGAAATTTTAGGTACTTGCAATATGTGATTTTCCGTAAATTCGCACCACTCCTCTTGACATCGATATTAGATTAACTACAATTATTGTGATTCGCCAAGCTAATTTTTATAAAACTAATTTCCGGGTGTTGTTGTCATCTTGTGAGCCAGAGAAGCGGAGTAATAGGGCAGCTCTGTTGTCATCTGGACGTAAGATCCGCAGAACCTTAATCGAGGAGTTCGTATAGAAAATCGTGTCGATCAGTTATTAGAAATTTTTTTAAATGTTTTTCTCCGAATGCAAACGCGAGACGAACGGTGAATATTTCTTGTAACGACGTTGTGAAATCGAATTCACTTCGGCTTCAGGTAATTCGCCGGAAATGGATCGAGCAGTACCGTCTCGACAAAACGCGAAGCTAGTAAGCGAGTTCATTGTATTTGAATTACGTACCGCAAAGTAGTATAAAGCTTGTATTGAATGCGCACGTGCCTTTAGAGTAGTTTCATTCAGGCGGATAGAATCGGATTGGCATGAACAATAAACAGGGTTGTGCTGTGGGCGTCTCAAAAAAACCTACGAGTACGACGCTGGCGCTCTGAGAGACTTGAATAATATGCACAGACGTCGGCAAATTATTTCAGTATATCGATTTGATATCTTTTGAAATTCGTCATTTTTGATTCGAGTAAAAACGTAGATTGAAGTATTCGAAGAAGATGGCTCTGGCAAGTTATCGCTTCTTAGAAAATCTGGAAAGCTGGGGACGAACGAAGAGAAGGGCAAGCTAATCGTGATATTTCGACTCGTATATACCTTTGGCACTCGATTACATTCTTATTGTAATTATTGTGGGACGAAATTGACTGTAAGATTTTCCGTATGCGTGTTATCTTGTTGAATGATACTTACATAGGTTAAGAAAATCATAATTCAAGAATTTTAGTGGGACGGAACGTGGTTTAACTTACCAGATCGTTTTCAGCCGACAATTGAACTCATCCAGACAGTTGTTATCATGCAATCTACATAGAGATATATTTTCCGTCTCTGCCAAATAGTATGAAAGTGATCGTGACCGACGTTTCAATAACATGATTTCATATTTAGGGTCGTGAACATGAAATTTCATCTTTTCCATTTATTTTTGAACTGAGTTGTATTTTTGGCTGGGGGGGGGGGACTCATGACATCAATGGAAGGAAACCAGCCCCCTTGTCCTCCTCGACTGCGGATACGTCTCGCATTTCCGTTGAAGCTTGTATCATAATAAATCTTCAAAAAATTATTTTTTAAATTAAACATTATGTTGAAACTATTGCAGCCTCGTTTCACTAGGACACGGGTTAACCGGACCGCTAAATTGGACCTAACAGTGACGAGCAGAAGGTTCGAACGACACGGCAATAATACCGGAGCGACTTCCATATTCCCTCCGCGCAATGTTGCGGCGTCGTTCGAACCTTCCGCTTGTCACTTTCAAGTCCAATATGGCGGTCCGGGTTACCCGGGTGAAACTATATCTTAGTTTCGCAGTGGTGTTGTTCGTCTCACTTGATGAAGCTTCATTTTAAAGGTATGAATATGGGATTCTAAGTCGTCTGAAGTGGAATCCCGCAAGGAGCAGATTTCTCGAAGAATTTTTGATTGAACAAAATAGGATGATGATAGGGGGAAAGGGTCGAGGATTTTCGTAGTATTTTCACTCCTTTTTACCCCATATACACAATTTTTCCACATTTCTCTTTCTTCTCCTCTAGTCAGTGAAAGGGTGTGAATAGCTGATTTTTTCATTGCTTTCTAGATAGTATGCACTATGCAGTCATCAGTTTCACAGACCATTTACTTAATTGCGTTGAATGTTAGTGTGGTTGAAACGTTCTAGGAAATCTTTGAAAAATTTCGTTTGTCCGAAGTTGTATCGAGTGGAGAGGCTTCAAGCGTTCATTGAAGTTCCATCTTGAATTGAGCGGTAGAACGTGGGGCTGAGATCAAATTCAATGGAAATAAGATGGAAGAAATCTATCTTGAACTGGATTTCCTTCTATCAATCGTTGAAAAATTACTCCGCTAGGGAATTCGATTGAAGTCTTCTCAGGAATTTAATATACCCAAATATTTTCCGTCCTCTACTTATAGTCTAGGCGTCTTGAGAAATATTGCAGTTGAAACTGGTTGCAATTGTTGAGGTAGGCTCCCTGTTCCACAAATTAAAACCAGCTTCTTCCATCGATGTCAGCAACACCTCCATCGTTTGAACACGACGTCAAAAAATGTTTTTTCGACTTTATCTCCATAAATGTTGATTTTTAGGTGAAAATACCTCTTATCGAAGTTGAAGAACACAAAATTTCCTACAAAAATGGTCTCCTTTATTTTCGTGGTCGGATCAATACTTATCGAGAAAATTGCAGAAGAACTGTGATGGCAATTGTGAAATCCAAGCCCTAGCGGCGATATCTAGATCGCACTAAAATGTGAACATTGTGTTTTTTACCATAAGAGGTTATGCGTGTAAAATCAACTCTTCTGTCATGAATATTGTTTAGAGAACGAAAGTTGTAGCTCTCCTAATTACCAGATTTTTTTGCAGAACTTTTCTCGCATCTTCACACCTTTTTGACCAAATTGCAGCAAATAGTATTTGTTTTGCTGCCCGAGGGCAGACGTTATACACCCCCCCCCCCAGGTTGTACATTAGGGTAGCAACGAATTTGATTCAGTTCGATACTCTGCGCTAACCCCTCCCCCCCATTCCCTCCTCCTCTTATCAAATCTAATATTTTTTGTTTGTTTCAATGAGTTTTGAACTATTCTAGACGATTTTCTCGATAAATATATTATTGATTCCAAGCAAGTAAGAGACCACTTTTGCAGAAAATTTATTGTTTTTTATTTAAGTATTTTCTCCTAAAAATCAATAAAAATAATCTTTTAGCATAGTGTTTGTGCTGTGGGTTGGCTTTGACATTAAGAGGAAAGGGATCCCCAACAATTGTACCAAATTTCAAACCTCGCGGCAATTTTTTCCTTTATGTGTAATTTTCAAATCTAATATTCCTAGACTATTATTAGGAAAAATTCATTCTCTCTTGGAACATATTTTTGTACAATGAGCAACTTAGACTTCCGCTCTCTAGAGTTTCTCAGCATATTTTATCATCATTTCCTGAACAACTTCAAAACTCCGTCCAAATAAGTCGTTTCCATCGTAGCGGCGTATTGTACTTCAAATTTGCTGCGTTCGCTCTCCGATTGTTACGCAGCAAAATTACGAGCATAGCAAACGGAATTTCAAACGCTGATTCTGTAATTCCTAATCAAATTTCTGATTTGTTGTCGTGATTAGGAAATGATTGCGAACGAA
Source organism: Aspidiotus rigidus (assembly GCA_035079385.1). Taxonomy (NCBI): domain Eukaryota; kingdom Metazoa; phylum Arthropoda; class Insecta; order Hemiptera; family Diaspididae; genus Aspidiotus; species Aspidiotus rigidus. The sequence goes on along the minus strand of JAVHKY010000054.1, from coordinate 14,313,779 downwards.
GGTAACTATAATGTGTTGTGTATTCTGAGCGGAAAGTCCGTTTAGACGCCCACTTACGCGCAATTATGATTCTGAAGTCTATTTCGAGTAAAATATATTATTCTACATCACCGTATGTACAGTACTTTCTGTTGAATAGCGTTAAATGAACAGTGGAAACGGTCAAGTCTTAATAAGAGGAGTGTGCTATAACGATATGGACAGTATGTGCACAGACTGTGCTGTGCCGAAGCGAAGCGTGAAAAGGCCCTTCTCATATTTGCGTTTAGTTTCACGCCTAATTTACTTTACAATTATGCATCATTATGTTCCGAATGCATTCGGCGACCTTGTTGTCCGAAATTTCAATCCGACTCTTCATTGATTCGACTGTTACGACTCTCTAGAACAGCGATCTTTAACGGATCAAACTCGTGTGGGCCTATGCCTGCTACGACGTTCACATATGCCGTTCAGTTTAGTTTCAAGAGTGAGAGAGAGAAGGAAATAGTAAAACGTCTGCTGTGCACGTATGTACCTTTACAAGATATTTTAGCGCAACGCATCTCGTGCACGGTTAGAGCGAGCGAACCTATTGACCGACTTCAACTCTCTCACATTAAAAGCAACCATACTCGATCATTTTTCGCGGAATGTAACGACGAGTGTAGTCGTCGTCCGTGCAGCCGATAACTGGTACCATGCTTAAAGGCATCGTCGACAGCGTGATGGCGTGGGGCGGCGAAGGTTAAACTCGACCCGGAAACGACGAAATACGTTTCGGACGCCACAAGGCGGAAAAATAACGATTTAATCTTATCTAGTCGCGATTGTTCGAGCAATGAGTGGAGAAGATAGGTCCATGTCGCCGTAACTGAGGCGAGGGCATCAAAAATTTCGAATATCGACGCGGCTGGACGTCTTCAGTTGAGAGAAACGTCAACAGGTGGTTGGAAGCGGATGCTGGAAACACCAACGCGTATGATTTCACTGCTCTAATGGTGACAATAATAATGATAATAATGGGTACGGCAATAATAATAAAAAAAATAAGGATGATAATAATTGTGAATTCATTTTAGCCAAGGGCTTAGCTCTGTTCTGTTTTTAGTGGTCGTGAATGCAAATGCTTATAAAATGTTTCACTTATTGATAGAATTTATGTCATCTTGGTGTCGTGTATCTCTAGCTTAGGTTGTTTCCATATAAGGATGATTTTATCGCGATGAAATTTTCTCAACGTTTCTATGTAGGCGTGTATTTTTCACAATGATTCTCTCCTTCCTTCTCCCTTTTATTTTATTTTATGTTGTTTTTTTTTTCAGTCACCATTTTATTTACGTTTAATTTGTGTTCCTTTCTTTTCGACAACGTATACTGGTTTTAAATTTAGAGAAATAATACGACTGTAGTCATCGTGTTCTATCAATTAAATGCGTGGTTGGGAACAAAATTCGTATTTTCTTTCCTCTTCCTCTCTATAAATGTATATAGTTTCGTGAAGGAGGGTTGAGGTGATGTAATATCGAGCCCGTATTTAGTTTTAGAAGCCGACAGAAAGTTTCGTCGTAAATAAAAAAAGAACTAAGTATAATGCCTCGTAAACTGAGAATTTTTTTGTCCCTTACCGAACCGTATATGGTTTTTGTTGCTGGAAAAGAAGACTTCCTGTTTTTTTGAATGAGGGTACCAACGGTTGCGAAAAATGTTGACGCCATACTGGAAGCAAACCGAAATTGGATTCTAGAGTTGGTCTTTTGAGAAAAATATAAAGAAGAATAACGCAAGGCACCGCATGGTCACGTTTTCCGCATAAACTGCGATCTATCGAAGTTGGTGAAAAAAGTTCTCCTGTAGCGACATTAAAGGATGCAGAGAGTGATAATAAACAAGGAAGTGATGAAAATCAGTCAGAAATTGACGATTATCATGAGGGATTCCCATAATCGAATTGCCTAAGGGGAGCTCGAAGGAAAATTGTTGTGGGATTTTCAAAGATCGAGCCATCGAGCCTCGATAGTTCTTTAGTTCTGCCATATGCGCAAGATCGCTAGCGCAGCGTCGTGCTACAGCGCTGGCTGTCATGGAAATTTGCTAAGATTGCATTTATTTTAAAAATATTCAATTTCACGAAAAAAAAGGATTAAATGTATCCGTTATGAAATTTTCTTTCGAGGACTACGAATGTGGTGTGCTCCTAGCTCCAAATTACTCGTTAATATGAACAGATACGAGAACGACAATCGATAAAACTTCGACTCAGATAAGTACTTCCTGTTTTCCTTTGACCAGGGGCCAGTAATGGGGAAATATATAAGTGCACGCCTCATAATATTATATTGACCGCCAGTTCCCCTCTCGCCATGGAAAAAAACTGACACGACGTTGAAACTACGACGAACGCCATAAATGCACGCCAGGACTGGCACACGACCCGTATTTCAAAAGAAGATAATTTTGCTGCATTTATTGTGAGGAACTCCAGCCAGGATGGGCTTGACAGTAGAGACTGCCTCCCCTTAATAAACCTCAAACTCCCTATGAGTGAGGTATGACTGTTGATGGAGGTGTTTTCCCAGTTGTTCCACCCCGGAGGAGTCAGTCGAGTCAGTTGGTTAATGCATTGGATTTCGAGCATTGTCGTGAGATCTTCACTGGTTCGTCAAATACTGCGGTTCGTCGTCAAAATAAGATAATTCGGCAGAAGTATGATGCCAAGGGGATGCGCGGTAGTTATATGGATCAGTGTATTATTGACTTGCATTCAAGAGTTCGCCGTTTTGACAATATTCGCACTTCTGATCCGTCCCGTCATTTGCCAATTCCACTCTTCCTTTTCGCAGGCACTTTTTGGCAATCAAGGTTCTTAATGGAGTCTAACCTTCAGCCCCATTTGGAGCTTCCTTTCGATCTTCAGGAAGCTTTTCACGCTGCACATGTCAAGTGGTAGGCGGAAAAGAAAAATCTTCACTTGGAATACTGTCTTGAGGCTTATGCTGACTTGTCAGTAACCAAAGCATTCCATTGTCTTCTTTCCTGTTTCTTCTTCCTGTATCAGGTTTATAGTTGAATGAATTAAATTTGCACTATATGGGAATGTGTGCACTACTTACATGGCGGTGAATTTGTTCTCTTCAATGGATTTTGAGTGTTTTGATTTTGTGTGCACAACTTGTATCGAGATGTGTTCACTACTTACTTCGTTTTTATCCGTGTAATACATTTCATAGGCGTGTCAATTTTGTTTCCTTGGCGTGTTATCGATAGGCGGGCAATTAAATGTATGCCCCAGTAATATGCAAAATTTCAGTTCGGAACGAAAGCAAATAGGACAAAAGGATTACAAAATACCTACAAAAAATAAGGAAAGGTCGAACATATCTAGGCTTTCCCAACATTCCATATTGCATACTTATTCGCCTGGTTCTTATCAGTACAGTAGGCTCCTCAACATTGATCTTATGATAAATTAATACCGGAATAAAAATAAGTATGCAATACGAAACGGTGAAAAAATCTCACTATAAATGGAAGAAGGGAACAAAATATAACGTGGATACAACGAAATAATTTTGTTCACTATCCGTTAGGAGCGCCACAGTTTCTAAATCGGGACATATTATAAGGGTGGCCAGTTTTTCGAAAATCGGAGAAGTCAGGGAATGAAAGTCTGGAAATTTTTCCGAGTTCAGGAAATTTTCTTCAAGTCATAAACAGGGTTGGATTGACGGTAAAATAGCAATCGGGAAATATTTGCACCGGCACTCGCACGTGAACTTTTTAAAATCACAAGCACTATCAAAATAGCATGCTTTATTCGTTTTAATTTTTTTATCGGTATTATTATTATTAGGATCATTTGGCCATATTAATGAAAAAGATAAAAAAAGGAACTTACCAGCTAATGTTCTACTTTTCTGACACACCTCAGTCATAATATCATCTGAATTAATTTGGTTCAATATCTCATCAGCGTGAAAGCCTCCAAATTTACATCGCTCAACAAGTTTCTTAGCTTGGTTCTTATAAATACACTTTGCTAATTTGTTTTGTCTTTTTTCCTGTTTTTTTTTCTCCTTCGGCCGACCGGCCCGCCGGCCCAAAATCCTCGCAGCCCACCGGGAAGTTCCCGATTCCCGACCCATCAATCCAAGCCTGTCCATAAATAAACAAAACCTGATGGTGCAGACTATTATTTTTGAGAGAGAGAAAGAGGAAAGGAGAATAGTGTGGAAAAGTCTGAACTTTTTTAGAGGAAAAGCCAGTTACTTTTTCTTATGTTGATGTTTGAAATATACAAAATGAATACAATTGTGTGAATCAGTAGGAAAATCTAAATTTTGTATGGTGTTCAATAGAAGAGTGAGAAAAACTTTTGAAAAATCTCCATTTTAGTGTAGTTTGTGACTCGTTTGTTTTGGTTGAACAATTTGTGGATAGTCGCCTTTAGAAATACATTTTTGATCATACAAAGGAAGAAAAACAATGATGAGATTGAGTGGAACTCGAGACACAAGAAATTGTCCCCAAGGGCTAGAAAATAACATGTAAATCTTCCTTCAATTTTTCTAGCAAACTCTGTACAAGAAAATTTTCAATCTTACGAGTAATTTCAGTATCGCTTTGAAACAAAGTATGAAGTTCCTAAATTTGCAACACACTACAAATAAAGAAAATTACTTACAGCTCTTGTTTGATCTGGTCCACAGTTTCAAGTTGAAGTGCCGAGCGTGACCCAAAAGTTACTCGAAGATCCTTTTTTTTTTTTTTTGTCGTCAAAATGCTCGTGCCAGAGTCATTCTCATAAATTTACCTCTTACTTCTCACCTTCAAAATAGGCGCGTGTGAAGCAATATTTCTTCTCTTAAAGGAAAGCCTGTAAAAAGATTAAAACGTTACTGATTTTATCAGAAAGTTAATCTTGTTTGTGAGATTAAGGGTTACGTAACGCGGAAATGAGGATTATCGCAGCGAATTGCGTTATGACGTGAACTTTTCACAAGCGGTGGAATGTCTGAAACGGGATAAGGGGAGACGTGCTTCATAAATGAGAAGCAACAGATAGTCCGAAAAAATTATTCGGCGAATTCTCATCCAAAGGAGAAAAAAGGCTACGAAAATAAATGAAGGGAACGCTTCGGGGGAGATTGCTATCGAATAAATGCTGAAACTTAAAGGGCCCAATTAAGGGAGACGCGTGCTCGATTTGACGGTCATTACTTCAGACAAATATGATACGTAATGAAGATCCATAAATTATTAATACAGGAAAACTAGTCTCTGTAAAATTGGGAAAAGTAAGGGAATTTCCTGAGATACGCCGCATTCATGAATGAAAAATTCCAGAAAAAAAAAGTCTGGCGTTTGAGGAGAAGGCATTTGAGCTTACAGCAGTTCGCTTAGACGGTGGGAAGGAAAGCTGGGACCTCTTCTGTACAAATATGAAAACATATATTCTCATTAGTTAGGTCGGTGATTGAGTTTTCACTTTCTTTTCATTAATGATCTTGGATAAGGCAGATCTGTTTCTTCTCAGTTGATAGAAAAAAAATAACGATTTTTTACTTCATTTTTCATCCCCAAATCTCCAAACTCTGTGACTGAAATGAAAATTTTTTCTGGAATACCCTCCCCGAGAGATGAAGTCGCCTGTACTAAACGTAATAACTGCACGAATAGTTTGACGTTCTTTGACACAATTCGCAGAGTAGCACTGTTTGGATACCTATCGAATCGAAATCAAGATAATGAGACAGATAGATCCGAATACGTTCATCATCGATTTCCAAATAAAAATAATCGTTTCTACTCAGAAATAATTCCGACCATATGCCTGCTCGCCCTAAGGATTTCTAAGTTGGCGATTTAACCTTCCATTCTGATGACCTCATTTAAACGGCTCATATGTCTCTATTCTAACGTCAAACAATGGACTTCGTAATACTCGGCTCAGAATGATAACAATTTTCAAATTTTTTACTTTACTCATAATTAGGTTACCGTGCAAAATTTGAACATATATTGACTTAATTAACATCTACGATATGAAAAGAAAGAGGAAAAATCTAATCAGATCAGTATACGTCGAACAAAACGCCTCGAATGACTCGCATACACATCCACTCAGGGCTAACTTTATTGACGGTCAAATCTGAGAATAATCCGAGTGTATAAGAATGCAATCGATTGTATCAAATCACGTTTTCGGTGTCACATAAGAACGAACCTGTAGAAAAGACGTTGACGAAGGTACGCCATAAAAATAACAGAGAGTACGAAACGTTATAATTGATTGACACAATGTATACGAGAATTTTGAACGAATCCTCCTCTCCAAAGTTTCGTAAAATACTCCCAGAGATTTTCAGAGCAACGCAGAGCGTATTTTACATTCATAGGAACAATCGTAGATAACGAGCAACCTGACTGGTTTGATTAGACTTCGGCGAGTCGCACAGAATGCTCAGGTGCGGTTTTCAAAATAAATCACGAGCCTACACTTTGATTGCGCGACGCTTTCAACAATCATAATATTGTCGTAAGAGGAAAAAATGCAACACTTGACCAAGTCTTCTAATGTGGGCGAGAAGAAACTGCCAACCGAGGAATTTTTCGAACTGAAGATATTCCACATTAATTTATCGTTTATGAATCGCCAGGCTTGTTGGCAGAGAAATATAACGCACATCTAAATACGGTCATATAAGAACCCATGACGGAATAGAGAAATGCACCATGACACGTAGTAGTTTACAAATTGTGCACGCGCGCACAGAATTTCTCACCGCGGTATGCGAGGAAAGGGATGGAGGAGGTGCAAATAAATTTTTTTAACGCCAAACAATAAACTTTTGAGGGCAAGGACCTCTCGAGGAAAACAGTATTCGATCTGCAAATTTGAAAGACGTAAAATTACGCGGATGGAGCTCGATTTTTGAAGTACTCAGGTGTTTTTGTTGTTTTAAAAAATAATGAATCGGGAATCGCGTATATCTAAAAATTATTCAACGGACGAAAATAAATACTGACTAGCTAGAAATATTGCGTTTACAATTTTTCGCAACCGCCAATACTCGTATTCATTACACAGGAAGCTTTTTTCACAATAAAAAAAACCAAATACGGTTCTGTTGGACGAAAGAAAGAAAAAAAAAATTCATTGGACGAGGTACGTTCATTTATTTATGACGAAGCTTACTGCATTCGGTTCATAAAACTGAACTCGCGATCGTTATTATGACAACCTCCTTTCTGTCCTAGAGAGGCAGGAAAATGTAAATTTTATATCCGTAATCCATTAAATTATTACAACACAAACATCTAAGGTCTTATATTTCTCTAATTCAAAATCCAGTACGTATCGTCGAGAAGAAGAGAATACAAAGTGAAACACGATGAATGATTGTTAGGTGGTGACCAGACTTCTACTTTTCCCGACTATAACGATCTCCATCCCCTTCCCTCTCACAGAAAAAGCGATGAATGATTATTAGAGGGTGACCAGAAAATTCTCCACCTTCTTTCCTCTCATAAAAAAATGCTGAAAGCTTTGAGCTTAGGAGTTGTCCTAGCTGTTTTTTTTTCTACTTGACATTTTTACCGACACCCCACTCACTCGACTATTAAAAATTCGCGAGTTCGAGTTGCTTCCCCATCCCCTCCCCCTCGTTGGTGGACTTGGAATCTTTGAACCCTCGACCTAATCCAGAAATATACGAGTCCGAATTTGAGTTTTCCAGTCCCAGCTTACAGTATGCTTAGATATACTGAGCTGGAACTAGGCATACTAGACTTATTAGCCCTACAGCCAGCCCCCAGCCCACTATTGGAAATCCATGAGTCTAAGACCGCGTTCACCTTCCCTTCAACCCTTGACCTGATCCGAAAATCCTCGAGTTTGAGTTCTTCAGGCTTAGTTTATAGTATACTAGGTTAGACTAGGCCTGGCATGCAGTTCATTAGTATATTAGCTCTAGCCTAGGCGTACAGGGTGTCTAACCGATCAACTAAGTCAACTATTCAGAAGCAGGTCAAATAAAGTCAAATAAAGTCAATTTTTTTGAATGATTTTGAATACACGTCAATTATTTTTTAAAAAAGAGGAAGAAAATCAACTCGATCGTAAAAAATTCCCCCAGCCCCCTTCCAGGTATGTACATATTATATTTTTTTAAATTTGAAATTTTTTCAAGTTCTTTGAGGACGAAAATATTCTCATCACCCCACCCCTTCATAAAAATGGTCCCTTGTTAAAAGAAATCCGGTCAACTAAGGTCAACTATTTCAACTTTTCCATTTTGTTAGACACCCTGAACGCGCATTCAACCTAATCTAGATTAGCTTGTCCAAAAGAAAAAAAGAAGAATGTTGATGACGTTATAAACTAATGACGTCAGAAGCAGATTCGACGGATTATGATGACGTCACAAAGAGGTTTAAACTGGTTGATGTCTTTGCTATGCCTTTATTCGCTATCGAAAATTTGCCAGTTTGGGACTTGATCTTCTCTTTTTAATCTCTTCACCAGCATCCTAGCCGTCTATTGGAAATCCGCGAGTCAAAGTTCGAGTTGATCTCCCCCTGCCCAAAAAATTTGCGAGGAGATCTAAAATAATTAGCAGCGGTACTCAACTTTTTTGAGCGACGATCATGTTCCGCGATCGACCAAAAAAAAAAAAAAAGAGAGAGAGGAGGAAATATTATATGGATTTATCAAAACTTGTAATACAAAAATGATAGAAATTAGAATGGTTTTCGTAAATTTTCTGATAAATGAAAAGATGTGGAATGTTTGAGACACTGATTTTTTGTTGACAATTGTTCGAGAACGCTGGCGATCGACCCGTTTGATACAGGGCTGCCAAGAAGGGGGAAAGGGTCCTTTTTCCCCCGGGCTCGTGATTCTCGCGGTGCCCGTATTCAGGTTAGGTTAGGTTTAAAATTATAATCTCGACCATACATTACAAAACAAAAAGAAGAAAAAAAGGAAAAGAAAGAACAGAAAACTGAATTTTCCCCCGGGCCCGGTTTGTCTCTGGCCGGTTTTGGATCGATATATGTGTATTGATAAAACGCTCAAAGACATACATATAATTCAATATTTTTCCCTGAAGTGGGGAAATTTGTTTCAAATTAGGCCTACCATATCCCCATGTTACGTTAAAATAAAACTAGACTACACTCGGCCTAAACTAAGCTCAGCATACAATGTACTAAATTATACTGGGCTTCGCCTCCTTCCCGTTGATGGACTCGGAATCCTCGACCCGACCCAGAAGTCTGCGAATCCGAGAGAAAAAGAATAAATACTACGTTATTAATTTGATGACGTCCTGGCTAGTCCAAGCTGATGACGTCAGAAAGAGGTTTAAGCTAGTTGATGTCTTTATTGTGCCTTAAATTATTTTGTTTTATTGGTAGCTGGATCGAGCCATTATAAAAAGACATTTAACATGATCTTTATTCATTTGTTTCCGCCAGACGTTTTTCTCGTACATGTTCAACCTCAATATTTCTCTAAATTCCGTTTCCTCATCTGAAGCTCAGAAGTCATAATTTTTTCCAAGCTCTTATCGTTTATATTCTCTGGAATTTTTCGAATTTTCAATTGTGTAGACCTCAATTATAAACTGATTTACTGGGAGCAGAAAACGAGTCTTACTGAAATTACGAAAACTTCAACGTATCATAGAAAGACTCGTACAATCGTTTCTTTATCTGCTATTTGATTTCATTTATCGAGTTTTGTATCGTAATTTGTTTACTTGACTATACTAAAGCTCCATTCAAACCCTTCATATCGTAATTACGTCAATAAACATCCGGTGCACCTAAACGAGCTTCATATTAGGGTAGTTGCTTGATTTAAAACTTCCTTAAATTCTCAGACGACCGGTGGTTACGTTATCCTACTTAGTTCGAATAATCTATGTTCTATAGTGGTCTCTAAATGTAGAGACGAGGAGAGATGACCCTTATTATTCCAAAATTTTCTATTGAACCCAAAAGGGATTTAGGAAGTATTTCCAATCATGGTTTGTCGAGTTATCCTGATTTTCCATGAATGTCTTCGGAGGTTTTTTTTTTCATGTCTTCGCACCCCCTTCTTAGTGTTGACGGCTTGAAAACTGGTTTCTAAATTACTTCAAGTCGTCCGAAACCATTTTACTTTCTGACACTAAAAAGATTAATGTTACATATTTAGTACATAAATCTATTATTGTCAAGTACGGAGCGTATAGATTCATAGTTTATATTTTTTTGGACATCTTGACGTCTCTCTTTCCATCCAGCGTCGTGGTTGTAGCGTAGTGTACACTCTCTCACATAATATTATGTGTCTACAACACACGCATATTTCACATAACCTTTTAGAAGAAAAGAGAAAACTGGAGAATCGTCTAGTGCGTATAGGGTTGATCTTACCCAGACGTTCCACACTATGAAAAGGGCGGGTAAAACAAGTGCTGGAGGCCACCTGTTGACTTGTAAACGAGTCGTGAATAGGGGATGAAGCAAGAACACAGTTTGATTTTTCTTTGTAAGAGATACGAATGCGTCTAATCCTGTTATTATACCCGAGTAACGCCTCCTAGGAAGAGGACTATGAACTTGGTGTTTATACTATCTGTATGAATCTGGAGAGAATAGCGATCATCATAATGCGATCTCCGATATACTTTGTGCCGTGGTATACGCTCATTCTGATTGATAGAGAATAATTTTACTCGTCGGAAAGATACGTATAAGATCTTCTTTACAGTAGTTAGAAAGTATTACGTAGCAAATTTTGTACGATGCCGCTGCATTATTTCCTGGTGGGTCTCAAATCTTCTAGAGTAATGAATCACTATTAATGTTTTTTCTTTTCTATTCTTGCGCTATATTTGAAATGCGTTATAGAGATAACAGATAACGTGTAATTAGATGATAATTTATTTCAATTGCGCGATCAGATCGGCTAATGAAAAATAATTAACAACGTCGTATAGCGACGACACTGCGACAATTTTCCTATGTAAAATTGACCATTCATTAACTCAACACACACATATACACACTCTCTCTCTCTCTCTTTCTCTCAAAATCAACCTTGATATTACATTTTAAGGTACGTGTCAACTTTTGGTTTTATTATGCGGTTCTATGAACTGACCGAGCATATTTTATAAGGACGCATATCAATAATAATTATTAATTCGGTCATCGTTATAGAAGAGAGTTATGTAACTCCGATAATTTTTAGATCTGATAATTGGTTTATTACTTTCTTACATGACGGTTGTTAACCATAGGCTAGATTTTTTAATTCAGTCAATTTGTAGTTATCATCCGAGTATCGTTAACACGATTCCTCTGCTTTATTGATTTCAGAAATTACGAGAGTAAGAAGCAGCCTATTCCAGGTAAATGGCGTTAAAAAGGAACCTTTAATATTACCAGATCCGTCCGGCGAACCAGTTACACTCACAGAGAAAGTTTTCGTGCCAGTAAAAGATCATCCAGATGTAAGTAACTAATTTTGCTTTCGTACAATATACAAATTTTAATATTAAGTAATCGCAGAAAAAACTGAATGAGAGATCAAAAAGGAACCTGCGTCCCCGAGAGTACCCCAGTCTCAAAAGGCCCGGAAACGTAAGGGGAGAATTAATTCAAAAATCCTCTGATGACCAAACTTGAATTGTTCCGTTATGAAATAATTTTCTCTTTGTGTGCGCGATGTCTTTTTTGTGTCGTTTTTTAAATATCTGGTTCCGAGATAAAGATGAGTGCTGGATAACCTTTGGTAGCATCATTAGAACATCGTTTTTTTTTTTTTTGTCTGTCAATTTTTTAGTAATGTGATTTCTCGATAATAAGGGGTCCGCTACAATGAAACAAACTGAGCAACGTGAACGAGCAACGGGCAACCGAAACAAATGAGTTTGATTCGGTTGCTCGTTTTTTACACACCACTACCGTTTCAAAATTGCTCGTTGCGCGTTGCTCGTTGCCAACTTTGTTTGATTGTAGGAGACGCCTAATGTTCAGAATTTTACACAATATTCGCAAGTTGAAGAGAACTTTTTGAGGGTTTGTTTGAAATCTTGTGATCACGTTTTGAATGGATGTTTCCCCATTTTTTACCATTTGAAAATAAGGAATTTTGTTAAGCATTTTTTTACCATTTTCTTCCAAATGAGTTGAAATCATTTCTCCAGGCTGCAGCATGGAGAATGTAAATGTGGGAGGAATCCTTTAAATGAAAAAAAAAAGTTCTTATGAAAACTCGAGAAAGTAAGTTTTAAAATTTTTAGAGTATTCATAAGACCGTACTATTGACGTCTGAGAAGCCTAATAAAATTTCATAGTATTGCTCAAGAATTTTCCTATGGAGTATTCGGGCCGGTCAGCGCTAGTATCGCACACAACGAAAACGGGGCAATCAATGGGCAGCGCTGGTGGTGGGTAGAAGCTTTCCTTGAATCGTTCAACATCAGTAATATTTCGATGAGAAGGTGACTCACAGAAAATTTTACGCGCCCTACTTTCGTTTTTTCAATTTCTCTATTAAATGGAAGTATTTTTCACAGTCGTTTTCCTACTTTTTACCCTGAATTTTAAGTATTCGCCCTACTGTTAATATTTGGAAGAGAGTTTGAGTCAAGAGGTTCTGGTCAGGGGCGTAGTTATGAGAATTGAGTCAATTCCACGCCCCCGGAATTTGCCGAAAATGCCGTAAAATGCCTCATCTATTTTTATACCACTAAACAAAAATATTGAAAATAAAAATAGGTCTCAAAAGCTCAATCTTCCCCCCTCTCCCGGGAATTTTGGTAAAACTACATCACTGGTTCTGATAATGATCCTGCGAAAAAAATCGTTGGACTTTGGCCTGCCAGCAAAATACGTTCTATCCGAAAATCGTAGTGCATGGTGCACATATTAAATGAGTCACACGAATACGAGCTGGAAGAATGTGGGAAAATAACATAGTTGTCCGCTAATCGTGTCGGAGAACATTTCAGACGATCTAATCGACTTTTAATGAATAATCAATTCCAATACATATTATAATGGCCGACATACACCTAGAAAACAGCACGACTTTTTACACGAGGGCATGGGAATTCAGAATAATTTGAAGCTCTACTGGAGCGATTGAATTCGATAAATGATGAAAACTACGAGATCCAAATTTTCTAAATGGTCAAAATGAACCCCGAAATTTCAATCTCTCATCTAATGTGTCTACCTGTGGTCCCGGAAAATACCGGAAGAGTCCCGGATTCTGTGGAGAGGGCCCGAAAACCCAGATTGTCCCATAATTCAGTTGGATCAGTTCGGAAAAAAATTTTTCCAAGCCTAATGAATAATTAAACGGATTCGTTCCTCCAAATTACGGTTGTCCATAACGACGAGAAGGGGATACTCCGAAGAGAAGTAAAAACTACAAACACCGCAGAAAATAAATAAAGCCGAGCGCTTTCGGTTAATAAACCATCATCGGGACTGAAATGAAAGCAACTGACAAGAACGGAGAAAAAACCTCGGATCGTTAAGGTTGATCAAACGAGGGTTCGTAACGTGAGTCATAGACGAGTTCAATCAAGCCATCTTCCGGAATGTACGTGTTTAGCACAGTAATATCATCATTCATCAGTATTGAGATGAAGGCAATCCGTTTAAAGTATGAATTCTCCTTATGGAGGAGACTTGCGGATCCCTCATGGAAACTATGACCGCTGTTGATCAAGTGATGGGCAAACGTCCCTTTTTCCAGGCCTTCAGGTGTTCCCCTAATCTCACCTTCATCTGGCGGCCGGTTTCGCCAGTATAAAAACCTCTACAATCCCTGCATTCCAATTCGTAAACACCACACCTTTCATCCGCAGGTATACGGTCCTTTAACTTAACGAACAACCCTTTGACGGTAGTGGGGTTGTAATAGGCCGGTCTGAAACCGAACGGACGAAGGGCCCGACCCAATTCGGTAGAGAACCTCCTTAGAAAAGGGAGACTGATCCATCGCGATCACCGATCACGGATCATTCACTGTAGCCAGGTGTTTTATAGTCGCCAATTCTTTTTAACAGGGAACCTGTTTTATGGGGGGCCTTTTGAGGAATTTGCCGTGCGCCGTCCAGCAAAAAACTTGGAAAAATTTCGACTCTCGAGCCATATATGATTGGAGAGGAACTTAGAAAAATTTCGACTCTCGAGCTATATATGATGGGAGGGGGACTTGGAGAAATTTCGACTCTCGAGCTCTATATGAAAGGAGGGGGACTTAGAAAAAATATCGACTCTCGAGCTATCATATATAGCTAGAAATTTGAGAAGAATTTAGACTCTCAAACTATATTATACTAGGCTTACAGTAGGACTAGGCCCTCTTTATACTAGCTTTATCTAGGTCTAGGCTTCCTTGAATTTTCAATGCCAAATCCCATTTGACTCATAAAACAGGTTGCCTGCGTTCCTGCCGTCGTTTTGTTTTTAAAGCGGCCTGACTCAAAGGAAAGCGAGTCAATCTGTAGACTAAACTGTTAAAAAGCTGCTAACTTATGAGCAACAGGACAGAATGACGCTCCGCGGACTAGAGCATCGGTCGTAGTATCTTTTCTGTATATATTCCAAACTCGTGAATCCCATCTCTAACTGAGACCGACAAATCCAAAAAGTTGATCGTAGAGCTACCAACTTCCAAAGTAAATTTTATGTTAGGGTATATAATGAACTGAGATACCTCAGAAACTCACCAAGGAGATCTGGATGACCAGTCCACGTGCAGAGAACGTCATCAACGTACCTGTGCCAGTGGTGTATATGATTGAGTAACACCTGGCCCGAGGAGAAGAGGTCAAGTTCAAACTGCGACATGAATACTTCAGAGATGAGGGAGCCGAAAGGTGATCCAATACAGATCCCTATCTCATCAGGGAACTCGAAAAATTTCCCTTCGAATTTGCAAAAATTCCAGGACCAAAAGATAATTAAAAGATTGAAAAATTCTTGGGATTCATTATGAGGGATATTGGAGTTAACCAATAACTGGCCCGTATGCTGCATGGTGGCAGCTTTAGGGATATTTGGGAACAGACCCACGACATCAAACGAGCAAAGGGTCGCGCCCGGAGGCAGTTTTACATCCTTGAGAGCATCGGCCAAGGACACCGAATGAGGAGACTCATATTCAGGGTGTCTACGAGTCATGAAAGTCATAAAAAAGTCATGAATTTTAGCAGTGGTCATGAAAGTCATAAAAGACATGATAAAGTCATGAATTTTTGTTTATGGTCGTGAGATTCTTGCAAAATTATTCATCATTCATTAAATATTGCAAAAAAATTACACGGAACAAAATTTGTTCAACAAATTAAAGAAATAGATCATGAAAATGGCTATGAGAACGTCATTAGAGAGTCATGAAAAAGTCATGAATTTTTGAATTGTAGATTTAGTAGACACCCTGATATTCAATGCGGTTTCTGAACCAACGGTCCAGGAATTTGGCAAGGAGGTAAGTGGTGTTGGAAACAAAAGAGACCACAGGCCGCATCGGTGTGTTCGTTTTGTGTAATTTAGGTAACCCATAAAGAAGAGGAGGAACAAGGAGAGTTTTTTTCATAGCTGGGGTTCTAATAATAATCTCATAATTACGTATTGATGACACTCCTGACTTCTTTGACGTAGCCAGGGAAATTGAAATTCTTATTCTCTTAAACCCCACATTGTTGCAGCACTTCATGAACCTTGGCAACGTATGAAGATTTTTCCATCACCAAGACGGCGTTACCCTTGTCTGCCTGTGTGACAATCAGATCTCCCTCCTTAATCTTTTTCTGTAAACCTTTGATCACTCCTCCCATGCCGTTATTCATACTGTGGAGGGGGGTATTGCGGACCAATTCAGCACAAACTTTTTGGGTGTTAATCCCAGGACCAATTTTCATGGCGAGGTCAGCGACCACATTCGCCAACGTTTCGTCATTTTTGGTGGGAGGTAAACTAAACTTCAACCCATTCTCCAGGAGGGTTGTTCCCTCACTATTGAACAATACCTGACTTGCTTTCATTTCAGTCCCGATGATGGTTTATTACCCGAAAACGCTCGCCTTTATTTATTTTCTTCGGTGCGGTGTTTGTAGTTTGTACTCCTCTTCGGAGTAATCCCTTCTCGTCCTAATGAATAAATTGTTTTAATTGAAATGGTTTTCAATATTCTGTCTTGGTCAAGTTCTCGAAAGATCCCGGAAAGTTCTGGATTTTCACTTCCCGATTCTAGTATTTCGAAGTAGAGATGATAGTTTGGAAAAATGCATTAGGCATAAGCTATGGTATGCGTGTGAATGATGTGCGAGAGAATAAACGCACATTATTGAAAACGTTGGTTTTTTTTTTTTGCTTCTTCTATCGATTTCCAAGGACGCAAAACAGAGGTCTCATAGAGAATGCAAAACGAATGCTTTTGCCGCGAGGGGAAACAATTTGCATTCCGACGAAACGACGTGATGAATAATCATCGATGAGTCACGTCGCTCGAATCAAATTTTGAAAACAAATTACAAATCTTATTTCGTCACTTTTTTGTCATTTCTTTGCCCCTACGATGTTTCAATTTCTATCGAACGATGAAAAAATAATATGAAGTCGCGCACTCGTATCTATTTCGTATATGTAAAGTGGCATCGAACCAAGAAATAGAATGAGTCGTTGAGAAGGTATCTTCTTGCTGTATATATGCTCTGTATTGAAAGGTCTTTCCGGTGCGAAACGTTTATTCGTAATTACGATTCCCATGACTTGTTTCAAGAACCTTCTTAGAGTACACGAATACAGGCGCGACATCATTTCGCTGTGCGGGCTTCTTGTGATAATGAACGGTTTGCGTATGTTTAAAAGAGACGACGTTGCCGACTCTTAAAATTTAAAGCTACCCCGTAATTATCTTGTTCGGTACTTATACCATTTATATTATGTCAGACCCATTTACCACAATCCAACATCGAACTCGGATGGTGAAAAGACCGACTACAGTACATCAACGTTCTTCACTCAGGACGCTGAGTGTTTCGAAGTTTATTTTTATATATACGATGGTTATTTATCTAACCTGCTTTCATAATATCATCGCCGATTCTCAAATTCATTTTTGATACAAAAATAGACGTTTGAACGCGTTCTCCGGCTTTCTTCGTCCCTCGCCTTTGCAACCATGTACATAATATCATTTTTGACGTATTTTTACATCACGGGCCAGTGTTGCCATATGGCTCGTGTAGTATTTCGGAGATGCCGCAATGGTACCCGATGTCGCACTATCGGATCGTGTTATAATAGTATCCGAATAACGTCATCAAAGTGTCGAGGAGAAAAAATTTTCACGATTATGAAAATTTTTATCTGGTACGCGCGTGTATGGAGTTGTTTCCTCTGTCGAAAAGAATAATTTCTATCGTTTATGGCGTGGTAAAGACGGAATTATTGTTTTTTTTTCTCTCTTACCCTTGGATTTACGTTGACCGTGTCCGATGATGGTCGCCGAAACACGCAACAATGATTACGAAATCATAAAATTCGCGCAGATTACGCGAATAAAGAATAAAAAAATATTTTACTATCTACGAAAATGATGTACGAGAATCTATTGTTGGTCTAAAAGTCGGTATTTTCTATGTTTTTTTTTTTTCTTAATTTTACTTTCCATTCTGACGTGTGTGCGAAGACAATGATGCCGATCGCGCCCGCGTCAAACGTGCCACTGTCGAAATAAAGAAGACTGCTCTCGATAAGTAGGCGATATGTCGCAAACATATTTCGCTATCCACAGTCAGTCGTCATTCAAAAAATTCAGAATATTATACGAATAAAAATTTTTTGAATGGTGGCGATCATATTTGGCACGAATACACGTGGCAACATCGTATTATTAACTTAAAACCAAAGAAACAGATGTTAGAAGATACGACTGCCAGGCTGTGATTTGAATCTTCGCCAATTGAAACGTTTTCTAGTTCCTAATTCTATACACTTTCATTTTTTGTTTTTATTTCTTTCTTCGTTTTTCATAACTTTCCTCCCGAGGGTTGTCGAGATTGAGGAGTTCGCTCCTGGAACGATGAGATCGATATTACCGGTGATGAATAAATTATTTAATTCTCACGGGTTCGGAAGTACAATTCACGCACGAGATCCCCGTATTCTTCTTCGGTGACTTCGAGTGATAATGATGCGAGTAATTCGCTACTTGTGATTTAGCGGAACCAGTTACGTTGGATTCCATATTTCATTACTCATATATTCTTGCCTACCGAGGCATGCCATGGATAATATTGAGGAGTTGCGTACCAACTACATTGTCGGTTCGAATTTCCATCTAGATAGTTCATTGCCTTCTTAATGACGTTTATTTAGTTACAGCCATCTCTCTCTCTCAGTGAGTAGTCAGATGTAAGAGTCGAATTCCTATACGAAATAGCAAAGGAAAACTGGTTTCTGATTGTAGTGGCTGATGGGTCTCGCTTTAGTCTTTTCTTTCGATTTGTGTAATCACCGATGGATATCGATGTGTGCGAAACAATTCTTTTTTCTTTCGCCAATGATGATTGATGTGAAGATGGTATTCGATGTTGTAGAAAAAGAGCGAGAAAAACATGAAAAAATGAGGGTAGAGAAAGAGATTGGTTGCCGAATTTCATTTGTTGAGAGAAAGGAAGTAGGTTCAAAATTGTCCTAGGTTCGGGACCGATTTTTGTGAAAGCTTCATCGAAAATAGAAAAAGTCAAAATCACCACTAATATTATAATAATTCTTGGATTGTTGTACCCATTTTTGGAGAGAAAGGGAAAATTACTGTGAAGGGGTCTTCAAGCTTCCGGAACATCCAATTTTTAAACAGGGAATCTGTTTTATTGGGGGCTTTTTGAGAAATTTGTTGTTCGCCGTCCAACAAAAAACTTGGAAAAATGTCGACTCTCGAGCGATATATGATAGAAGGGAGACTTGGAAAAAATTTTGATTGATAGGAGAGGAACTTGGAAAAATATAAACTCTCGAACTATATATGATAGGAGGGGGACTTGGAAAAATCGCGTCTCTCGAGCTATACATGATAGAAGGGGGACTTGGAAAAATTCCTATCATATGACTCTCAAACTATATTATAATAGGCTTATAGTAGGTCTAGGCCTTCTTCACACTAACTTTATCTCAGTCTAGGCTTCCTTGAATTCTCAATACCAAATCCCATATGACTCTTAAAACAGGTTCCCTGCGTTCCTCGTTCAACTTCGTTAAGGAAGCCGTCGTTTTTCTTCAACAGACATGAACCAGTAATGCCCTCGTGTAGAAAGTTATGCTGTTTCTAAGTGTGTGTCAGCCATTAATATGTATTGGAATTGATTGTTCATTAAAAGTCGATAAGATCGTATGAAATTTTCTTCGACACGAATTAGCTGGAAACTATGTTAATTTCCCACATTCTTCCAGCTCGTATCCGCGTGTGACTCATTTAATATGTGCACCAGTCCATGTACTCCGATTTTCGGATAGAACGCATTTTGCTGGCGTAAAATACTGTATAGATAACAAGTTTTAATCTGAATCTCCCTTCCGAAGGAGCCTTCTAAGGCGGCATTTTGAAAAGTTTCTAGAAAGTCAGGAAAGGTGAAGCTTACAGCAAGCCTTTCGAACGAGGATACCAGAAAATCTCCTCAAACTCGCCCTTGTTGGGAAATGGCAGTCAATCAGGGGATATGTAAAGGTGAATCGAGGAATTTCATGTCTATCAAGGAGAATGGCGATTAAGGTACCCTAGTGCCCTTCGACCATTCAAGGAAAGATCACGAAGAAATTACAATCCTAGAGAGATTCTTCATCGACATACAATATGGGGATTATGGAATATTATTGGACTTTACTTTTTTTTCTCCTTGTGAAAATATGTGGCAGGCCTGAAAAGGAAAATTATCCTTGGTTGTTTGTCGTGTGGTAGGATGTCTGTCTGAAATTGCATAAAGTAGCGAATTGGGAGTCTTGGAGTATCCCGAAACAAAATGACTCGGCAGATTCTGTGACGACTCTATCTGTTTGTTAGAATACACCAAAGTATGGGGGAATTAACTGAAGGATAGGGTAGGTCGGTGGTGGTAAATTAATTTATTTATATTAGAGTGCCCTCCAACAGCCGATCTACCAATGACAGGAGGACACTATGAACGAAAAAAAAAAATGAAAAATAATAATAGAGAAATACGGATAATAAACAAACAAAATTCAAAATGAAAAAAAAAAAAACAAAAATAAAAACAAAAAAAAAATAAAAAACAATAATGATAATATGTCCACCACTAGCCATCTCAACCCTGGTCCCATGTCCAATCCTCCAACCCCTTCCACAAACCAATCATTTCAAAGAATAAACAATAAAAAATAAATAAATAGATATAATAACTACAGATACATGGAGCCCATTTGATCATAGGGGTGCGGACAAGAGCAGACTAAAATATTTATGATTTAAAAAAAAAAAAAAAAAAAAAAAAAAAAATAGGTAGATGAATAATGAACAGCATTCTCAATTTGTTTCCAAGTTCATGGGGGCTGTCGTCACCTTACTACCTAACATTTTTCCTCTGTCATAAAATATATCAATTGTGCGATCTTCTTTAACAACACGGTTCAAGAGAGACAGGGCACGAAGCAGTGGAGCAGAAGCAAATTGCTGCGTTCTGTGCTAGGAATCTGAAAGATATTCCCACACCTACTCGTTCTGGATGTATCTTACTTAGTAAGAACGACGATTAAGTTTTTCCACTTAGGATGTCCTCACTATCGTTATTAAGTTCCCTTCTCACTTTTGGAGTATTCGACTCGTAACCCAGGACCAATTCCGAATAAGTAATTGAGATATCGTAACATCCCAAAATTTCTAAAATAGAGTTATCTTATGAAGTTCAATTTTTTTCAACTTCCCCTTACCTACTGGACCCCATATCACCCTTGCACTATCCAGATACAAGCACCAGATACAGCAAGCGGAGAACAGACACGTTGACAAAAGATTTGGTTTGTCTCATAATGATTCCCAGATTGCGTTTTGCGCTATTTAGTAGCTGGTGTAAGTGGCAATCAAAGTTTATTCTGGGATCAAAGAGGACACCTAGATCCCGAATTTCCTCAACTGATTCTAAGGTCTCTCCACGTATCTGATATTCTGTCTGAATCTTAGTTCGCTTGCGAGAGAACGTCATCACTTTACATTTTTTGGTGTTTAAAGGTATCGAATATGAATCGCAGCCGTTGACCTTTCTATATCCATTGATTTTACGAGGTCACAGAAATCGGTGCCGTTCGGCGCAACTGTGTATCTACCTTCGACCTCCATACTCATGTGCTCTACCACATGGAAGGTAATGTGCGTTCTACAGGATGTTGCGCAAGCCTGCCTGTTAGTGTTACTTGTGAGACCCAATGAACATCTCCCAAAAATCCACCTGTAGTAGGACTTTCTGCCGCTTCATTCTCCTTTAGTCTTTCTTGGCCTGGGACAATAAAGAAGGGCACTCCGGTCTTTTTTGACTCATCTTTTGGATTGTGGTCCTCGGCAGTGCTCTCGCAGGAAATCGATGTAAGCTGCTTTTGAAATGACATTATCTTTCAAGAATATGGTGAACATAATGGAGATCGTTTGTTTCCATTCTTCAAACATATGTAAGATGTAAAATCTTGACAAATCTGGCGATGCTGTGTTTCTACAGAATCGAATCAAAAAGTCGAGTTCCCGAAGGAAAGGCAGGTCAGCTGACTGCACTCGGAAGGATAAACAGAACGAGAGAGGAAAAGCGTTATATGGTCGGAGCTCCGAACTTTGTCCGTGAGTAGGAGTGACGCGACTGACAGTGAAGAACGTTCACGTTCTTACACATACAACTAGTAACGATCTCCAAACGCAATCTGCGAGTTTCCTTGTAACATCTTGCATCATATGGCGCCAAATCACAATGTGTAAAATATAGTACAGAAAAGCTTGTCTGACGCACCCTGAAACAGCATTCAAAAATAATTAAGGACATCGAATTTGTTACGTTGTAAATAAGAATTTTTTATTAATGTGTTTCCAGTAATTTTTGAGCCTACGACTAAAATGAAGGGAGACCATTTTTGTAGGAAATTTTGTGCTGTTCTTAAATATTGACGAGAGGTATTTTCACTTGACTATCAATAATTAGTGTTCGGGCTGTAGTGGGTGGCGTATGACACCGGGGGAAGGAAGGTCATATTACTTGCGGAGCACTCCTCAACAATTATAACAAAGTTTCAACTATGCAGCAATTTTTTCCTTTTCATTTCCTATTATACCTGGACTATCGTGAGTGAACAAACAACTTGCCACTCTCAACGATACGTGGCCTCATTGGAATAATTTTGCTGATATAAAGTGCTCGGTCTTATCAGTATCGTATCTGATTTCATAATTCAACGTTTATCTGACCATTTCTGATCTAAACATCGTGGCAAAGGACGTTATAAAATGCAAATATTGTTGACAATTCGATGATGATCTTTCACGTCGCCATTCAATCAGGCTCGATTGCGCTTGTCGGATATTGGTCAAACTCATACCTTGTCCTCTTGATTGTACAGTTTTGTTTTTCTTCTTCATATTTCCATTATCTCTCGGTGCTTCATTCAACCGATTCAATTCTTCTTCCTGTATGCTATACTACGATTGTACGTACGTAACCCGCATGGTTTGATAGGGGTCGATTAACAGCTATGTGACCCATATGCTATTATTGGTTAAATTTTCGTCGGACGGTACACGTGATTATTTATTGCTTCATTTATTAAAATTAAAACTCCACGTCGCGTCGTCCTTATACTCGATGACTCTCACACAGAAAAATTCACGATATCGCAGTTTTGGCTATCGTCTACGCTCGCAGGATACCGAAGCGAAAATCCCCGCCGTGTGTGCCTATCGTTTCCCCTCGCTGTATAATTTATATCAGTTGATGATAAACTACATGTGTGTAACTGTATCCGCTAAAGAAATAATAATCATGCATTTTTATCGGCGTATACTTAGAAGTAGGGTATCGGCGTATTGTTCTACAGATTTGATGCCGATTAAAATGGTGTCTCAATCAAGTGTCAATCAGCAAATTGTTATGTGTTCGATATTTCACTTTTGTCGACGGTGGAGATTTTTTTTTTCTCTCGCTATTCTTTAATGTGTACATTGTGGAGATTGAGTCTTCCGCGATTTTCTTCCACGAAAATATATTGAGCGGAATAGATTTACACCTTTGTACATTTTACGTGTTGGTTAATTAACGATTTTAGCGGCTAAGCGTTGGCCAATCGGAATACCTGTCATTAATAAACAATAAAGTCGACTTATTTGTACATATTTGTTTCGTTGACGGTGGTGACGTTTCTTTTTCTCTCACTCCTCAATGACACGAAAGGAAGATTGATGTCATCGAAATTTTCGTAATTTCGACATCGGGTTATTTTCAATGTCGGATGAAATCTGTACGATTTTTCGTACCTCGTACCCTTGGAATGCGTGAAACGTATCACAGTGTTCGTCGGAGGAAGATTCTCAATATGTTGATGAATCATTTAAAATTTCAGTAGAATTTCCAGAAAAAATTTCAAATAGAGACTCTTTGAGATTTGAACCAGTGCAGTGAGAAGAACCTATCTTCGGTGACGTCATGAAGGAAATAAATTGAAATGCGTTGATAGGTATCTGGGGGAAAAATTTCAGAAAGAAACGGAGAGTCACCGAATTTGAAGCTGTGGGGAACCAGAGCTTTGGATTTGTGCCTCCAGTGATTGAAATTTTTTACAGGGATACAGAAGCTGGTACTAGCGTACGTGCTTTACCACAAGTTGAAGTGTGATCTACTCCGAAACCTGTTAGCGTTACCCGAAAGACTCCACGGCTTACCCATCCACCCAAAGAAAGGTTTCGTCTGTATGCGAGCCACTCTCTGGAATGAATAAACGACTCTTTTTTGCATTCCATAAACTAGCGACAATCTTCGCTTTGGCGGAAATCAAAGACCCAGAGTCCCTCGTATATTGCAATGTTCGGCCAAAGCCGCCCCATCACCTATCAGAAGACGACCATGATTATATTTTCGACGTCCGGCTAATCGAACTTCGTCAATTTGAATCGGATTTCTTCTGTCACTACTAGAAGTCCTAGGAAACACCGCGAAACAATTGAAACCAGGAAATGGCCGTCGTCTTAGCTGCAGCCTTTGCGACCGGTATTTCTATTGCTAATAATGAAACATCGGTAAAGCGCGCACACTAGCTTCTGCCGGCCTATGTTGTAGCAATAATCATGCGAAATGAATTCAGTTCGAAGTCGTCGTCTGGCCTCGGATTTCAGGATGTAGCTCACTAGTCCAATCCGTGATCCAACTGACCTCCCGCAGACAGGGCAGGTGATTCGTATGTTGGCTGTGGGTGCGGTTTAGCGTTGCTGTTTGAAGATCCCGCCATTTTGGTGAATGATTGCTCTCTCGTTGCGCGGTTCTCCCAGAGTGTCTCCACGTCACGGCTCATCTTGGCGACGTGGATCGTATCTCTTGTCGTATCCTCCTTGAGCCCTATGGAATCTGCTTAGGTAGTCTGTCATCTTCCATACTTAAGACGTGTCCCAATCGTCGAAGTTGCCTCTTGGCCAGTATTTTTATCCGTTCTAGGACTATATAGTCTTGCTCTTCCATTCGGAGCACATTTCTCAGGTATCTTTGGTAAAACCTGTTGAAGGACTTGACATATTTCCGGTGTAACATCCAGCATTCGCCTTCGCACACCATTGTGGATGCCATCACTGTCTGAACGCAATGTTTGTCTCTATTTTGGATCGTTGTTATCCAGCACTCTCCGCTTCATCATAAATACAGATTTTTCGGTATTGATTTCTGTGTCTAGGTAGTCGAATTGCTCTACGATCTGCCTATATTGATTCGAGGGCTTGGCTCTGCAGGCGCATCGTATCACATTACCACTAGCTTTGTCCTGGCCTGGTTGAGTTCCGTCTCGTCCACCGTCCTCTGAGTTTCCGCTGCTAAGTGTCCCATCATCACTCCGTCATACTCATCTGCATACTGCAGTTCCTCGGGCTTTTTTATGTCTTTTGAATTGTGCGTAGTCAGGTTATGCAGACCGTCATCTGTTATTTCAACTTTCCTGTCCAGGAGTTTACGGTCCACGTAGATTGAAAGGCCGTCACGAATGCATCGAAAAGGAGTGGAGCTATGATACATCCTTGGCGCACGTATTTGATTCTTTGAAGTTGTCTGTTAAGAGAATGCGACAAAAAGTTGGAAGCGGGGAACGGGAAGAAGAAAAATTTTGGTCTTTGTTATGAAACCCTGTTTGAGTCTGAAGTAATGATGTAATCAAATGCAAAATTATCAAACCATTAATTGAGCCCTTTTTTTCAAGAAGGGCGTAACTCGCATAAAGTCCCATAAAAGATACGCCCTTTTTGAAAAGAAGGGTTCAATTTTTGTCAGAATTGTATTTTTCTTGAGAATGATTTCAGAATATGATCATCAAATTTTTTCTTGAGTTATACGTATTAGAGATGTTTTTCGTTTTCCGGTGACAGAAGTAGGGTTGAAGAGCCTTGAGTATGAATAGTGATGGAGGTTCAGGAATCCTCTTTCTCCAAGGTTTTGTTCTGATTCAGTTGTACAATGATCACAACACTGAGTTTACTGAAGCTATCTGTCGTTGCTTTCAAGGTTCTACTATCTCTTTCCTTCCATTACTATTCATATTCAGAGAGGACGGGTATCCTTTATTACTCAGTGATCAAATATTCATTTGCAGAGGTCCTCAATTGGTTTTTAGAGGGACTAATATCGATTAAATTCCACGGAAATTTGTCGAGTTGAACTTCATCGTAAGGAAAATAATTTGTCTGAAAAAAAGAAAGATCGCAATAAGTTTTATTTCACGTTGATGCTCTTGGTAACTGATAAGTAGAATGTCAATCGATATTTGTGAATCAATTATTCAGACCTGCCTTCGCACGGTCATTAATTAGTCAAATTCAATAAAGAATTCGAACTTCCATCTATTATATTAATTTGCATGTTGTAGGTTGCTTTATTATGTGTTTAATGGTAATAAGCATTCTTTTAAAGTCAATTAAAGATCGCTCTACGGTGCATAGGAACGGATAAAATTCAAATTATGAAATCGGCCACGTACGCTACCTCACCCTCGATTATCAGATAACCTTTTTTTATTGCTGGTCGTTTCGAATGATGGTACCATTCTCGTGTAGATCGTTACGTACAATATTTTTATTCCGCGAAAAGTCCAGCATGATTAATTTTTCTAGTCACGTTGAATTGTGCATCATCAACTCTTGGATCACTGGCACTTACTTCGTGTTCATTGGCCTCAACAGCCGACACATGTAAATACACGAAGCGCGTCATTAAGCGATTGACAAATTGATAGTCACTGGCCGTGGTCACAATGTAGGAAAAGAAATATGCATTTTTATCAACGCTCGACTATCTTCTTATATAGGCATTTCATAATGGTATAAATATTATATACGTCTTCGTTGCCGACATGCCTGGTAAGCCTCCGACTTTCGGATGCCTCCATGCAAACCACGTCCGAACTTGAAACGGTTTTAGTTTATTAGTCGAATATATTTTCAAAGAATAGAAAAAAGGTACCGCTCTGACTGAGAAAATGTATTCTCGAAAGATTAACGCTTGAACGCTGCGGCCTTCTTGTCTGTTACCATACTCCGTAACACCGTAAGTTACTATCAATATTATTACTATTATTCTTAGAAGTCGGATCGGATAGCTAGCACTGTAAGGGATGACTATATAGTAGTTAAAAAAGATTGTGTCTACAGACTACTGTGGTAGAAAAGACCCAGAGAGACAATGTTGGGAAAAACTTCTTCCTATTTCCTTCCATTACCGATGTAATATATGGTACGATAGTTCTAAATTTCGAAGACTAAAGGAAAAACGTTTTAGGTATAGGTCGAACAGGTTTTTTTCTCTTCTTCCTTAAGATGAACGAATGTGATGCCGCCAGCTTATAGTGAGTAACTTTTTCCTCTTCTCAATGATTTCCAAAATAAGGTTTTTAAATCGAATGCCTAGAAGATGGGTGTGTGTATGTTTCTTGTGTGGGAGTGAAAAATTAGTCGCGCTCTCACAGAATGGTCGATCACGACTATATTTGAAGCATCGAAATAGATTATGAATACATTGGTGTGTGAAGTTGGATGAACTACGATGCTGTTTTATGTGTAAATTTTAAATTTTCAAAGACGCCAAAAACTGAAAACATTGATGGCAGCTAACATATCTATAAATAATTTCCGTTCAAATTGCGTTGAAATCGAATCTGTGCCATGCTAAGAGTGCGAATAAGTCCATCAAGGCTTCTGTAGTTTGTGATATTTCTTTTTTTCAACTTCCTGGTGACAAGTCTTCTCCCCGCGACAAGCATTTCTGAAAGAGACCAAATTTCTCGGGAGGAACTCATACCAAGAATGACTAGATTTCGAGGGGAATTTTTCTTCTTTCTTCAAGATCATCGTCGAGTCTCCCCTGCATATTCTTCATATGTAAAATTTGGTAATTTTTCGAAGAGCTTCTGAATACTTAATCGAATATTCATCTCCACGTTGTTTTGCATCCCAAGGTGTTAAACTCACCAAAATATGCTCTAAAATTATATCCACCTGTATACCTTGCATTCAGTGATCTATCGGGGGGAAAACCATGATTTCAGTCTTTTAAATATTCTTATATCTCGGATTGTGCATGGGATGGGTATACAAGGAAGAAATGAATATAAATATAGAAATGCGCTCTGAGTGAGTTTACGTCGCGTCTCTTATACTTTTTCTGGCGGTGTTCCATCGGAACATCCTAAACTGTATGGAAATGAGAAGCAACCAAATAATCGTTACATTATACGTATGATGAATATATCCGGATGAAATCATTTTCAGCTTCTGTGAAGAGGCCTTATTTTTATACGTGTATGAAAATGACTGAATATCCGTTGGGACACGTTCGCAATTTTTTCTTCAAAGAGCAAAATTCAAGTACATCGTATCGGTAGATCTCGTCAACATATTTTGTCGTCGTGGAATATTGTTCTTCAAGAATGTTGAAGGATGATTTCTATGCTACTGCAATACTACACGCGTCTGAAACGTGCATTTTTTTCTCTCTGGAACGTACACCTACCTTGTTTAGAACGAGTTTAAATACGTCTTTGTTTTTCGTTCTCATTCTATTTCATTCTTCCTTCGGTGTCTATAACTATCGTGTACCATGTTCGACTAGAGACTGAGTTTAGAATCGCTCGAGTTTAGAGACTGCATTGCCTCATTTCTGTAATACTCTTCTCAAAATACCTTCAAATATCGGTGTTTGCATCGCGTTCTGCCAGTGTAGCTTTTGTAAAGGTCGTGGTCTTGATTTAAATGTTTCTGCGTGTTTGAGTAATGAACAGACGATATTCTTGCGGAAATCAGTAGAAAGGCTGGTCAATTTTATGAATGAAGAGCATAACGAATGCGAGGTCTTGATGAAGGTATCGTTCTCATAATCGAAACAGAAGGAATAAGTTGGAAATATCAAGAACTCGAGAAAGAAATGAAAATAACGTGGCCATAAGGTGCTTTTTTCCAGATGATTTCATCGGAGAACCTTTCATCTCAGAAATTGAGGATTTCAGGAAAAATCAGGAGTTTAATGCCACGCTCGCGTTCTTACGACCATTGTGTGTAAGTAACGTTGCATTAAACTCGCAGATAGAAATCCGAGTAACCGAGCGTCATTAGAACGGGGCAGCACTAGCGTTGTGCTGCAGCGGGGAGAAATCTGAAGAGGTAACGAAACTACGCCCGTATATAGGAGAAAAATGAAAAATTTGAAATAAGCCCTGAATGAAGCAGATTTGGCTCACGGCCGACTTTAATTACAGGCCAGAATAGTAGAACCGGCAACTGCGCAGTAGGTGAAAATTTTACATATAAAATGCCTCTCTCGCGAAAAATTCAAGTCAACCCTTTTAGCTATAAAATTTCAAGAGCAACAACTTTCATTCTCTCGAATTTTTCATGAAAATCTATATTTTTCTAGATATTTTCAATATTTTGTTCAACTCCCATATACGCCTGTGTTATGTTTCACCTACTGCGCTGTTGTCAAGTAAATCACCACTCCGGCCTGTAATTAATGTCGGTCGTGTTTGACTTCTTCACATCCCATATAAAATGTCCGCAAACGCACGTTCTACAAATCAAATGGGATGACAAAACCTTCAATTCCGCTTCATTCAAGAATTATAAATCGATTTTCTGTGACTTCGCAGCACTGATAACTGTTGGCGAAAGTACCCATTTTGTGAATTGTACTGAACTAATTCTAAAATTAAAAGACTACGCTAACTAGCAAAATGGCAACGTTGCTAACTGTTGATTTTGTCACATTTCGATAACAGCTATTCGCGAATAAAATAGAAGAAGGCGCTCTCTACTTTTTCTGTGACGGTCATTTAGGGAAGCTTGGCGAAAAGGTGATGATCTTGAAAAATTCATCCGAGACATTTGAAATTATATGTATTCACTCGACAGGAAATTAAGAGGACCGCAATTTTTGTTCCATACATTTTTCAGAACAAATAATATTTTGAGAAGGTACAGTCGATTTTATTAACGTGCTGTGTTATGGTGAAAAACGCCATGATCACCTTCTCGACATCGACAACAGCGCCACTACAGATTGTTTTATATGCGAATGGCGTGAAACTCTCTCTGCGAGTTTTGCAGCAACTCAACAGGCAGGCGTCTCCAGGTTTTGAACGTAAGGAACGTCGTGAAACTTTACACGTCTATTATTTATAGCTCGCCAAGTTCTTCCTTCACGGTTCGAAAGTAAAAATTTCTCCAAATTCTTGTAGTAGGTCACAGGGTTCCTGTGCATCTGCCAAAATACACTTTGCGGAAGAGGGCGTTCCCAGTGGTGTAAGTGGTGTACTTGGAAATCCTCTTTTGGGGGAGCCAACAATTTTCGAGGGTGAAATTTTCCTTGAGCAAATGCAGTTTATTAGTTGAAAATTAATGATTCTACATATTTTTGGAAGCCCTCTGACGGGGTTGTCCCCAAAACCTCCCCCCAAGAATACGCCCACAGTCTTCCGGAAGAACACCTAGTAAAACTGGTTCCCTGTTCAAATGCTTTAAACGTTTTATTTTTGTTCCGATGTGACTTTGAGGAACCGAGTAGCTTGGTTGAAGTGTGTTGTATTAGACGTCTTTGTTCAGTGAGAATTATGCTTCGATGATAACTTGGAGTGTGCAAATCATAGGCAGGGGTAGTGTGCAGGTGTTACCATCCCCTCTCCTTATCAGTTACTAATCGCATCAAATTTCATAAATTTTGTTTATTTTGTTGTTGTTTGCACACTCCGAATGAGGAACAATATTTTGAAACAAAGTTCAACAGTTGTAAAATCTACTTCATGAACCATTCGACTGTATTAATTTTGATCCTTATCTCCTTAAAAGTTTTCGTGAGCTTATTTACCGTGACATACTCATTCACGAATCTTCTTTAGTTCTTTCTATCTCACTGAAAAACTGATGGGTGTTGGAGGCATAATTTTTTTTTGGAGGCCTTCGGAACGAATATAGAAAATGACCCTGCGACTCCGGTTGCCTCCAGTGGACACATTTGGAGGCGCCTGACCTCCCAAGTATGTTTCTGGAGGTACCTCCAAGTGCATCCAGCGCAATTACACTGCCTCCGGAGGCACTTGCAACGTTGATCAGTGTGTCCAGATGTAGCATATTGGCCTAATTCAGTGTTGCCAGATGACAGAAGATACTCAGAAGGTGTATTTAAAACTTTGGCTTTTATTCAAACCAAGAAGCGCTAGCATCAAAGTGGCTAAATGAGGTTTCAAGGAATAAAATACTGTTGAAAAAAAATGCCTCTTAAAGGATCTTCGGAAGCACCTCCAAGCCTCTAGGTGGCAACAAGGTACTTCCGGAGGCAAAATGCTCCTGCTTCCAACACCTTGATTCAAATACTCACTATAGTACTCCGGAGGCACTTTGGAGGTAGCTCCAGATGCCTCCAAGCCTCCAGAGAGCCTTCAAAATTTCAGCTAGCCTCCGCCTGACTGAAGGCGGGGGCAAGTTACCTCCAGAGGCAAAGTGCCTCTAGCCTCCAACACCCTTGGAAAAACTTGATGCATATTTTTATGTTGGAGCCTCGAAGAAATTGCTACAACTGTCTTCAGTAAATTGAACATCGACTTAGAAAAACGGTTGCGAATCATTGAAGCAATCTCTTGAACTTTGAAAAGAAGTACTTACCTATGTATAAACCTGATTTTTATTTCTAGGTATTAAACCAAAAAACCCACCTATTACAAAGTAGTCCCTCACTGAGAAAAGAGAATGGTCATGGTGACTAGAAAAAAAGTGTCACCTTAAGACATGTCGCCTATTTTGATTCACTATGACTAGATTTTACCGTTAAAATAACTCATCAAATTGACAAAAGAAAAAGGTGCCTGTCTTGAATTGAAACTTTTTTTCTAGTCACCAAGACTATTCTCTTCTCTCAGTACTGTGCTGACTTCTCTCAGTACTGTGCTGAAGAGCTTTCACGCTGCAGTTCTCAAACTTTCCTGCTCTAAATTGGTATTTTTTTATTTGCATGTACGTTCAATGCGACGGTAAATCGTGAAATAAAAACACTGAATAGAACTCCAAATAGCCGCCGCTCGACGTCCCTTGAAAATGTCTCTGAAAACCTGGTGTGATGAACTCTGATAATGTTTAAATAAAAAAGCTTTGGTTGTTAAATTACTACTTGTATCCATCATGAATTATTTTGGTTGATATTTGGTCGGATGATTTTGTCTCTCGATTTCTGTTTCTGTCGGTACTTAGTAAGCAATTTCCTCCTTTATCGCATCTGCTGATAACGTACACACATCTCGGTGGTATTGAAATCTACTGTATTGATTGTAGGGAGCGACGAAGTCAAGGTTGAATTTGTCATACAGATACCCGATGTGATGTAAACTGTTGCAAAAATGTATACGCGTACTTATAGATATGCTTCGAAGAATTGCGGTTTATTTGTTTCCCATCAAAAATATCTCGTTTGCCTATACCATGTAAGAAATTACAACTTTCACGCGTCCTTTTTTGTACAATCCGATGAAAACGAGTTGATATTACGGTCTTTGACGAGCCATTATAGAATTCGTGACAGTTGTCATAATCTTATGAAGAGAGATCCTGACACGTGCGTGGTCTATTTTTCTCATCGATTGTGTACATTATGTGTAATGTCTATTGTATATCATGATCGATCATTGAAAATTTCGTCCTACATTCCTTTTTAAGTGGCTTCGTATTATTATAGGTTTGAGGGTGGGACTCTTGGATGCTTGCAGAAGTTATGTGAATATTTTAGCCGATGCCGTGCTTGAGTTGAATATTTTGAGTGTAGTTAGGGAATAATCTGTGGTGATTTTGTCGATATTTTCTCTTGTTTGTCGGAGAAAAGTCGAGAGCGCGCATTTAGTGGTGTGTTTAACCAGCGTGAGAACAATCCGTCATCTTTTCAAAGCCGGAAATTTACTCTACCGAGTGTAGAACAATTGAACTTATCTTTCTGGTCTACCTTTAGCCGGCAGGTTCGTAGCTTTTAAGATTCCTGAAGGTTGAACGATCCTACAATGTTTTAAAAATTTCCAATCACTCTTCCTCATCACCGCATAGTTTCGAACTTTTGCCAGTACAATTCTCACCAAAAGTTTTGGGTAAGTTTTCGATCAACAGATTCTTACCTGTTTGTCTGCTAAGAGAAATATTAATAGTTTCTGGTTGAAGAATAGCTGCTCACCGTCTGGCTTTAGAATTTGAGAATCAAACATTGGCAATTACAATAACAATAAGTAAATAAATGAAAACATCGAAGAATTCTGTGAAAAGTTTGATGGTTAGCTTCAGATTGAGATTGAAGTAGAGTAATGAGTTGAAAGTATAAGAACAAAATGGAAACTTTGAAAACGAAAAAATGTTTGAAACGGAATAAGGCGGAGAATGTAAAGACAGAAAAACTGGGAACAGCTGAGATTGGCAAATCCTCAACAAAAGGCGGAGGGGAAGACATGAGATAAGGTGGGAGGTGGAAAGATGACATGTAATAAATACTGAAACATAAACTTTTAATTTAAATGTAACAATTAATGTCAAACACGTGGTATTCGTATTTAATACATGCTTGTTAAAAAAGTAATAATGATAATAACAACGATGATGGAGATGACAATGGTATATTATTCTGTGTGCTTGTAGTGAAGCCTCTAAAAGGTTTTTTTTGCTCCCGAATATAATTTTTCGTCTCTTTTATCTCTTATGCTTCGTAGTTTATCTCTTATTTTTATTCTGTCTTTTCTAAAAAGGATTACCAATTTTTTCAGAAAATTCGAGGATATGCTTGACCTACTCGCTTCTTTTTCTCGTAATTGTTCTTCATGATTGGGGAACTGCTCTCACCTATTTTGACTATTTTCGGTATCCATGTCTTATGGCCCTAATTTTTGGGCTGCCTTACTTAATATCATTTTGTACAACAGTCATATAACGGGTCCATTCGAAGCTTGAATCTTCTTTTCAAGAATATTTCTGCATTTTCATTATAATTGGTCTTTTTGGCTGGGCTTACAAGCTGAGTCATTGGTTTAATGCATCTCTAACTTATGCCTCAATTATAGATTTGTATCTGGGAGTCGGACGTGAGTCTAGGATTTGACCTTCGTGCAACTCTTCGTTTGATCTTTTCCATATTTTTTCTTCTGTGCGCCATCTTTGTGGAGTTAGCCGGTTTTTGGGTACCATAAAGCGGTGCTCATCATCATCCTTCTTCTCTTGATTCCCTCGGTCCTCCTAGGTTTGTCATCAAGTGGCTCAGGAACCCCGTTTTTTCCGCTGCTATCAGGAAATCGTACCTGAAGCTGAACTTTGAGTCAAACCAGATGCCCAGATACTTTATAACCTTCTCAATCGTGATTTTCACACCTTGCAGGCGAAAGGTGGGTGGCGGGTCGTACATAATATGGCCTGTATCTTTCCTACAGCGAGTTCTAGTCTGTCACTGCTTCTAGAGCCTTATTTACCCTGATCTCCACCGCTACAGTTGTTTCGAGAGTGCATACCTTTGGTATGTTAACCGCGTAGCAGATTAGCTTGAAGCTTAAAGGCAGCTTTACCTTGAAGATCCCGTTAAATGCGATGTACCACAAGTTTTACGGTGCGTGGGATTCTCGACAGCTGAGGTAGCTGCTGATCATCTTGAGCAGTTATGCAGGTACTTCTGTGTCCATGAGGACGTCCAATATTCTCTCCTATGGTATTGAGCTGAACGCCATTCTTACGAAGAAGTTGACGGCTGATGGACTCACTCAATTTTCGAAATTATTTGACGTCCGCCACCTCTCAGCGGAGTTCGATCCAAACGTATAACAAGGACATGGAGGCACCTGGACAGATTTCAGTGATAAATTTGACACCCAACCCAGTCTAAGCCTAACGAGCAGAATACTATCAGAGAGGGAGAGAAAGGCTGCACCCCATCAATGGTCGTAGTTTCCTTCTTCTGTCTTCATATCACCTAATATATTATATTATGGTAGTATAGATCCAAGACCTTGGAAGCGATTAATGGGCGGGACGCGCCTCTGACCCAGGGCTATAGTTTGTTCGATGGTTCTCTTCTTCTACCGGCCCTGTTTCCTCTACCCGGGTGATCTCACAGGAACGACTTTAGAGTTTTGCAAGAGCATTCCTACCTCCTGATATGAAATATGATCATCATTTTTTGCACATCAACAGAAAGTTTAGTCAAGCTGCAAACTTTGTAGTTCCTGTCTCGCTTCAGTGCTTCTCGCTGCAGGTATTATTCAGCAAAAAGTTGCGCATTGTAAGGCGATAAAAATGTTATCATCGAATGAGTTCGAGTAAATTGCTCAGAAACCTATAGAAACAAGGGAATTATACAGGAAGCGCAGAAGTGTACACTCGATTAAGATGAAATTCTTTTTTACTCGTGTTTTTATGTACTGTATATTGATGTGGTGTACGTTCAACCGGTCGGCGCTCGACGATACAGCTCTATACGTAATAATTTATGAATATCGTGACGAATACAGTTACGAATCGAGTTTTTGCTAATAATTTTTGACGCGAGATGTATGAATGTGAGGTGTATAGCATAATATACGTATCCTGTTTTTCTCGTTCTCCGGTGAGAACTGGTCTGCACTTTGAGAAGTGGTGTCTTTTTCGAGCAGGCCGTAAAAGATCCAGGGAGAAGGGGGAAAAAAATAGATCTTATTTTCATTTCAAATGCGATCTTCTTCGAATCGGAATTTCAACAGCTAGCCACTGAACAGCTACCCAAGAAAAAAAGAAGACTGTACCTACATCGATACAAATTAAAATGCTTCTCTATTTATAATGATGAGAAACCTTCAGACAGCAATCTTATATAATAATCAAAGTCTGCGACAGTGTGGGGTCGACCGTTTCTCTTGGAAAATGAATGTCAACGTCATCAGATCGAAAAATAGTACACGAAAAATGTGCACTTATACGTACATAGATAAAATCGTCATCGCCTGTGAAAGAAAACGATCCAGATGTGTGACACTCAAATTCGTGCAGATAATCGACTATCAATTTGTGCAGCGCTACTTAGAACATACGGCGCGGGGAGGGGGCCGGCAGCACATGAGTGTGTATTACGCGACACGACGAGTCGAAGATTGCGATTTTTAGGTCAATATTCTGTGCAGTCGAATGGATAACTGTTTTCAACCGCGTGTATGCAAAATGATGGCTGCGCGTTGAAAGTATTATTGCAAATGTTGTGAATTGTTTGAAACGGAAAGTTATCAGATCCGCTCTCTTATCCCCGTTTCGTCATCGTGCCTTCTTTTCCTATACGGCGCGGCGCTTCGTTGGTATCGTTCTCCTGGCCTTGATACGATGTAGGGTTTGCCTATAAAAGACAATTGACCTAGGTTCGATCATTTGTGATCGATTCTAGAAGAAGATTCATGAAGAATCCCCGTCAAGTTTGTAAAAATTTGGAATCCGTTAACAAAGTGTGAAGATCGATGGCGAGTGCAATTACAAAAATAGTCACTGATTTTAATGAATCATCCAACTTTTTGTCGAGCGTGTAGATGAATCGCGTCATCATGAATTGCTGTCGCTCGTTCTCTTCACGATCTTCCTTTGGGGAGGAATCGTAAAAGTTATAATCCGATTGACTAATGTGACCTAATGACATCATCTAGCTACATTATTATTATGTCTTGGCGGTGTACCAAAAAATTCAATTTGGACACTTCACGGTAACTTGATCTGCTACTTTTCAATCTTGAGGAGCATAAAAAGCGTCCCGACGAATGGAAGGATTTCGAAGGCGAGAGATAAGTTTAAAAAATGAAAAAGTAGGCAAGGTAAGATGAAACAGAGGCGCAAGAAGGCATACATTTATGGTTTCGAATATTCTCGAAAAGAACATGTGTTTTGTATTTTATGGTCGTTGAACCGTCAACCACCCGTGAAGCGCCCTGTGTATTTATCTTTAAGTTCATTTCTCGATCTTTTTCTTTCATTTGAGAAGTGTCCGTCCGTCACTGGTTCGAGTGATCGGGTACAAATTTCGAGAAAGTTATTGATAAAGAATAGGGATGAACCACAACCACAAATTGAGTATCAATTTTTTCATTCGTTCAACATATTAAATAGGTATGAATTAAAAAACTTGAAGTTTTTGAAATATCCAGAATCATCTTTTGACTAATATTTTGCTCCAAGTCTGGGTGATCTTTTTATAGGCTAGAAATCGTGAGAAGTAGGTCAACCTTCTAATCTTCTGGCGCTGTGCAGTATTTTGTGGAGTCAGCCGGATTAAAAGTTGAACATTAAGGGTAAAAGTTCCGAACATTTTATTCATGAAAAAAGAAATTATTTGCCAAATGTTGATGAAAATCTCCAAAAATTTCGTATGTAACACGCATTTTCTAGTTTCTGTTTACAAATACTGCAAACCTTCAATTTGATGTGTTTATGTGTTTCTGAGTCCAACGGACCCTACGAAAATTAGAGTTTGACATTGTTCCAACGTAAAAAATAATGCAGCATTTTTTTCCGACATCACGTAGAATTTCGATCGATCCCTGCTCAAAAATTCGCCATTTTTTCACATGATTAACGTCTGTTTAATTTTGTCTTTTTTTTTTTTTTTTTTTTGAAAATGTAAAATTTTCAGACATTTTTAGTTTTTTTGAAAATCATTTTCATCATTTCAACTTTTCGTGTTGGATACAATTCTGAACGTTTTCAACAAGGCATTAAATTCTTGTTGGAACTTCCGAGTCTTCATAGAAGGGAGTGTCACAGGGCATGTGTACAGAAAGAAACCGAGGGAATCCCCCTCCCCCCGCTCCCAAGAAGAAGAAGAAGAAGAAGAAAATCCCAAATGGTGGGCAAACAAAGTCGTATTGTTTCATTTTTTCGCGACTTCGAACCTTCTCCCCCTCCCACCAGAAAAAAAATTGTAAATATCGGGAAAAATCGAAAGAAGAACTTGCGACACACCTCGTTCGCTGCTCGCGGGGTCTCCTTCACCAACTCCGTTGCTTGAATCAAGCACAAAGCCCGTTTCATGGGGAATACCTCGATTTGATTAGATTAGGTCGACATTTTTCAAGTCCGAAAGTTGGAATTTCTCCAAGTCCCCTCCCAGCTGTTGTTCTAAGTTCTTGATGTAGATCAAAGCTTCTACTCCTCGAGACTACAATACACCACCTCTCCTCTAAATTTAGAAAACTTTTCAGATATCTCTTCCTCATATACAGCTCAACGGTCAAAATTGTTTGACTTCTCCGTCCCAATGTATTTAGCTCAAATGTGGCGATTGTTTAAAGTCTTGATATGTAGTACTAGCCTTCCCCTTCATATAGAGCTTAATGGTGAACATCTTTCCTAGTTCTCCTCTCGTATTGTGTACTGATCAATCTTCGGAATTTTTTTCAAGTCCCTAACCCTGCCGTTCTCTCTTTTCTGAAACGATGGCGTATATTCCATTCGTTTCAAAAGATCGAGCGGTTTTACCTGTTTTCCTTGCCTTCATCTCTCCTTTTGGCTTTCCTCGCTGTAAAATGATCTGGATTTCCCAACTAATCACACGCATCAGACACCACTTGGAGCTAAATTACTATCGGAGTCTCTTCTTCTTCTTTTTGACATTTTTACCCATCCCATTATCGGGTATCCGTGAGGCCGAGTTGCCCACCTCTGCCCTTCCCCCGTTGCGAACCCTCGACCCAATCCAGAAATCTGCGAGACCGAGTGCGAGTTTCCCAATCCTAGCATACTGTATATTATTAGGCCATACAAGTTTTAAATTAGGCTTAAACTAGCCTTAATTGGATTATACTAGCTTCAAACTAGGCCTTGCATATGCCTTTGCTAGGCTGCACTAATACTAGCCTATACTAGGCTTTACAATCTCCTAGATTGGACTAGGCTTCTATCAAAAGAGGGAAATATTGATGATGTCCCGAACTGATGACGTCACGGTTGGTGATGACGCCGCAAGTAGATTTGACGGATGATGATGACGACACAAGGAGGTTTGAACTGATTTGTATCTTTACTGTGTTTTTATCCGCGATCGAAAATTCGCATGTTTCGGACTAGATTTCTTCTTTTTAACGTCTTTACCGGCACCCCCGCCTCACCGTCTAACTCTAATAGAAATGTTCGAGTCCAAGTTCGAGTTTACTTCCCCCTGAGAATTTGCGAGGAATCCTTGACTTGTTCCAGAATAGTTAGGTTGACTAAGAATGAGTTCGCGAAAGCTAGTTGATACAATCAAGATCAATATATTGAAAAAGTCCTGAAGACATTGTACATGATCTTTACTGCATTCAGGGCGGTAAATTGCCATTTACCGCCCGGCAATGAAAATTTAACGCCCTTTATACAGTAAAATATCGTACGCAACTTGTGAAAACAAGCGGTAAATGACTTCTCGTGCAATTTACTTCACTCGGCTTCGCCTCGTTCAGCAAACTTTGCACTCCAAAGTCATTTACCGCTTTTATTTCACCCGTTGCGTAATATACTATTTTAGCTTTGAACTAGGCCTAGCATCTGCCCATTTTACGCTGTACTAGTACTAGGCTATTCTCGGCTTAACTAGGCTTAGCATAGAAGGTATCAGATTACACTAAGCTTCTACTTTCTTCCCGGTGATGGGCTTAGAATCCTCAACCTTATCCAGAAATCTGCGAATCCGTATGAGAGAAAGAGGAAATGGTAAGTTGCTAATCTGATGATGTCACAGGCAGGTCCAAGCTAATGACGTCACGAAGAGGTTTAAGCTCGATTTCTTTCTATTGAAAATTATTTTGTCTTGACTGGTAACTGGATCGAGCAACTATAAAAAAAAAACATTGAAATGATCTTTATTCATTTGGTTCCGCCGGAACATTTTTTCATGTCTATCTGCTTACTTGTTCTTTTTTCTATAGAATGTTATCTGTATGTGAACGGCACACAAATGTTGAGTAAGCCATGGCGTGGTTCTGTTTTTTTGTCTCTTTGATTCCATATCATCTTCTTCATGACTGTAACTTCAAAAGCAGACATTAGGTTCCTTGCTTCTTCAGAACTTAGCATGGTGGTTACCAGGCTACTCGGAGCAAAGGCTTCACCAACCTCTAAGCATCGAATGTACAAATCTACTTTATTAGTTGCTTTTAAAAGAGTACTATCCCATCATCAGTTGTGTCGCAACTGGAGAACAAAGCCTTAACCATGACTATAACACTGTGATCTTATTGGCTATAACAATGCTGTGTTGTGATAGGTTCACTTCTTAGGAACTTATTCTTACAGTAATATGACAAAGTGTTCTTATTGGCTAAAACGTATTGCTTAATGATTGGTTCAATCTGTCATCCTAAATGCTGCGTTTCTGTTGGCTACCCGGTTTCCTGCCGTCTCGTTGGTTGGTTCTGTTCTTCTTCTCTCGTACAATCACCAGGCCGAATAATTTTTCGCTGTCAAACGTGTTCACATTGTTCAAGAGGCGCAGGCTTTCTTCCTCTTGGCTTTCGCAATCTCCATTTGTTCCCAGAGTTTTCTTCTCTTTGTGCCATTCTCTACAATGGTGTTCTTTGTTACAGTATTTCCCAAACAGTGACTTGCCATCTTCTTTCTCTTTCGACTTTTTGTACTCCTTTTTTCTGATCTCAAACTTTCTCTCAGTCTCACCGATGTAGATGCCGTCGCACTGTTCACAACTGAATTTGTGCACTCCGCTCAAGATTTCCTTGTCGTTTTGCTCCGTCTGGTCATTGCTGATTCTCTTCAACATGGGTTGGTTATTCTGGATACCCACATTTACATCGTTCGTAGGCATTGAACGCCTTTATCACCTTGTTTGTGTACTTTCCTATGTATGGTTTCGATCCGGAGTACTTTCTCACTATGCCATCGTGGGTTCCCTTCTTTGTTTCCATATGCCCGAAGACTCCATCCACCACGTCTCTATGGTAACTATTGCCCTCGCGATCTATCTCGATCTCTTTCCTCTTTTCTTCGTTGTTCTTGAGGACAAAAATCGCTCGATAGCGGTAGTTCTAAATTGCCGCTAACTTGTGCCTGGGGTGGTGGTAGGAGTCATTTGGGATGATGGTGTCAGTATGCGTCGGCTTCCTGTAGATTTTGTATTCTATCCTATTGTTCTCCATTGTGAGTGTAAGGTCCAAATAGTCGATGGTCTCATTGCCTCTTTCCACTGTGAATTTGATGCTCTCATTCATCGCGTTCATTTTTGAAAGGAATAGATCCACCTGTCTATCAGTGCCTGACCACACAATTGGGATATCATCTACATATTTGGCCCAGTGTTTGATCGAGTTTCTGAACTTGCTGCCCTTCAATATCTTGTTTTCCATATCATTCAAGAATATCTCCGCCAGTATTGGTAACAGTGGTGATCCCATCGCAAGTCCCCTTTCCTGACTGTAGAACCTGTTATAGCGGCAGTAGTTCTGGTTCCAGATCTCTTCCACTATGTTGGCGTACTTCGACCCATCGGGGTTCCCATGGTATCTGTTGCTTTTGAGCAGGGTGAGAAGTTCCTCCTTCGGTATGGTACCAAACATGTTTGTCACATCAAAGGATATCAGCTTGTCGTTACTCCTGATTTCCAACTTGTCCAGTTGCTCAATCAGCTCTCCATTGTTTCTGATACTTCGTCTGGGTGCAAACTGGTAGTTTTCTTTCAGGAATGTGGCTACGGTCTTCGCTATCTTGTAGCATGGTGATTGAATGCTGTTGACTAGGGGTCTCGTCAGACGGTTCGCTTTGTGGAGTTTTACAAGCCTCTTGAGTTTTGGTGCAACCGGGTTCATCTCAAGCGTCCTCCCATTGACGGGTACATTATGAGTTCCAATAATCTATGCATCATACTCAAATAAAGTGTGTTATGTTTCATCATCACAATCTTCCTGCTCAACTTTTCTGAACTTCTCATGAGGGTACTTGTGCGTCAGGTAGAAGTTCAGCTAACCATAGTCTTGGCTCATCCTTTCATCAAGGTCGCGTATTGACACAATTGTATTTGTAATATTATCCGGGCCCCTCTTCTGTCGTCACATGAGACTTGGTGAGATTGAAGTGCACCTCATCCTGTCCTAAATACCTCACACAATTTAGAGACGGACGCTCCTCAATTTTTAAATTTTTTGGAAAACATTCGCTACCAAGGTCCACAATTCAGTGCCACCAGAGGGCGCACCCTTCAGTCGTACATAGAGTTTCTTATACCGTGTAATCGACTGTTATGTACAACATAGTAACCTTGCTCTTCATCTCTGGTACTTCCCCGTAAAGTTCGCAGAGTAAACGCGACGTTAAGATGGTAACGTCATCATCATTAAGGAACGCTCAATAATCAAGAGTAATAGAAGACCATTACACGTCGTGCGAAATAAATAACCCACCTACATCACCACGATCGTAGCGTATCCGCGCTCAAAAAGACACGTGCGAATATTCATCACGCTGATCGGAGCAATGAATCGTATCTAGAGAGAGCAAACTTCTGTAATATTGTTACGATTCCACGGTGTTTGTTTTCAAAATGTCAACAGGCACTGGCACTATTTGTATGAACTTCGCTAGGGTAAGGTTGTATTCATACTAAATGTTTCTCATCGAAGAGCTGAACAATTTTAGCGATTTAACGTTTCGAAGTCAAGTTCTGAATGTGACCTAGTTCATTTCCTTTTTCTCAGTAACGCAGGTCTACTTATATTTCAATGTTATTAACGTACTATACGGTGGATTATACGCAATAAGTAAACCATTATTATTTCTCCTTCTAATGGCTATTCCTTTAGAATAAATAACGTTAGATTTGATATCAAATTCAAATTAGTCGTCAACGCTGGCTTTACTCAGTGTCGTATTGTTTTCTGCATATTACGCACCGTTATAACGGCGGACGAGGTATAAGGGCATCGTGTGCGCACGTAGAGCAGAAAAATCGAGTCGAGAAAAGCGTATATTTGCCTATTCGAGGAAAGCAAGGAGGTTAGAATTAGCTGTGTGAAAAGACATGGACGACCTCGCTGATACCCCTATATAGATTCGCCTCTGGTACGCTAATAATGGTAACACACATGAGAGAAATCATTATGTTAGTTACAGTTGTGTGCGCGCTAAAACGTTAATTCAACGTTTAGAAAGAAGCAATCAGCGAAGATAGCGACTAGTAAATCTGCGGAGACAGGTCGCTGTATAAGGCCGGGTCCGGTATAATTTCGCAATGTAAGTCACTATTTTATCGGTCTCGTTTAATCGTGGAAAAACCAAATAT
This sequence comes from Aspidiotus rigidus, assembly GCA_035079385.1. NCBI lineage: Eukaryota > Metazoa > Arthropoda > Insecta > Hemiptera > Diaspididae > Aspidiotus > Aspidiotus rigidus. The sequence goes on along the minus strand of JAVHKY010000054.1, from coordinate 14,270,787 downwards.
AGAGTCCGAAAATGGGCAGCAGATGGAGTGTATAATGCAGCATGCGTGCAGCAGTCTTAAAATGAAAGGATAGCAGAAAGAAAAAGAGTCTACAAGTGTGAGTGAATTTTACGCTTTCGGACGATTATTGTCATTTCACATTTGGTCTCGAATTGAAATTTAAAGAAAGAAAAAAAAATAAAATGGTGGGTACGAAATTGATGATTCACGTAGTAATGATTGGAGCTACGTGTACAGGATTATATCGTTTATGTCAGCGGTATAATGGCGAAAACGTGAATTTATTTTTGTAGCGCCGCTAAATTTTCATGCATTGGAAAATATATTTCCAAGTTTATATGACAGGAGCTTACCTTTAAGATGACGATCATGTGACTGAAATCGGATAGCTCATAACATTTTCGCAATCATATTTACACGTATATGCGAGCTTAAAATAGGATATACGACAGTGTCTCGCTCCTCGTGGGTACAGTCGGTGTCCATGGTTTCAATTTTATTGGTCGGACTACACACCATCGTGTTTACATATCATATCTGGCTGATTATTATGAAAGTTATGTGAAAATTTCAGTTCTTCTATATTATGTATTTCTCCCTCCTTGCTCGCGGGCCTGGGCAGTATAGCGTGAATACAAGAGAGGCTGTCGGTTCTTCGGAACAATTCAAGCATCGGTTTCTATTTTTTTACCGAGATATTGTCGGCGTATCCGCGCGTTACCTTTTTAACGACAATGAATGTCTGCGGTATCGGTACCGACACAGCCTAACGAAGGTTCAATAATGCCCATGTACTTGTACTATAAGTTTTTCTTTTCATTCTTCTTATTTGTCCATTGCAGCGTAGGCGCTATTATAATAATAAGCGTCGAACAACGAGAGTGTTACTCATTGCTCGACTGACTGGCGATTTTGTTTTTTGTTTCAGTTCAATTTCGTCGGTAGAATACTTGGACCTCGAGGAATGACTGCCAAGCAGTTAGAGTTAGAAACCGGCTGCAAGATAATGGTTCGAGGTAAAGGCTCCATGCGCGATAAGAAGAAAGTAAGTTCATTAAAGAAAAGAAAATAAGAGTAATGCCGTAGTTTACAGTTTCGGCGCATTTGATCGGTATCGAGTGTTGTTCGGTTCGAAAACTTCGTTGTTGCCATATCTTGTTAACTTTGCAACAAATCGGCGAGAAAATTCCAGTACGTCCTAACTGGTGCTTAGGGGACCTCTTGAAAATTGATTTCTGGGCTTAGTCTGCAATCAGGGGCGTAGATAAAATTTGCAATGGGAGGGGGGGGGGGGGGGAATTTCCCCAGGAAAAAAAAAAGAAAAGAACAATTATTGCTTCTACGATAGGGGTGTTATTGAGCCTATTCTCGATTACCTGTTTCTTTCTAAGTTCATTCACTCGATTTTCAGTTCCTTGTCCCCGGTCAGCCATACAAGTCAAGAAGGTAGTTCTATGAGCTACTGCATTGATATGATATTGTTTGATTTCATGACTCCTAAACTCCTGTTCAAGAAAGTGTTGGAAAAATTACTTGGAAGAGCACCCGATTTGGTACCCCGGTAGCGAAATTCGAGAGGAGGGGGGATTTCCTTTGGTATGACAATAAACCTAACAATTTGTCGAGATTTTCCTCTCCCCCTCTTCTCAAATTTCGCCAGTTGAGGAAATTTGTAATTTGACGGCGGAACCCACACATTAATCAACACCTGCAATCTTTCATCTTCTCTTAACTGACGCTCTTCGAAATTCGCTACGTCGTTCTTAGACCCAACTTTAAAATTGGGCTCATCAATAACGCCCTGTTACGAAGCAATGTTCTTCCATGCTCTTTAAATTACTCACCTTCTTCACTTTTCTATTCAAGCACGAAGTGTTCGCAAGAGATGAGAGAGAAAAAAAAGCAATGGGGGATATATCCCCCCCTTATCTACGCCACTGTCTGCAATTGATTGATTTTCAATGAGTCTTCAAGCTGCATCCCATGGGCGTGACCTCAGATACTCCTGACTCCATTTCCTGGATTTACACCTCCTTCAGACTTGTCTGCTGTTGTAGCAGAAGAAGAAGCTAGGCTCATACTAGTGTATTAATTCGACCATGGCGTCCGGCATTCTCTTCTGGCTAGTTTTGGTAACCTGACTCTCTCCCCTCTTCTAAGAACCATATGATAATTAGCGTATGCTTACATTAACCCTCAAATACAACGAGGCTGAGAACCGGAACCGAAAAGATTCGGAAGTATTATTAGATAAGAATTGGAAGCACTGGTGGAAACCTTGACCTGACAAAACTAAGAGCCGAAACGAGATCCGGTTCCGAACCGATATTTTTTGGTCTGAGAACCGTAGGCGAAGAACGCTATTCCCAGAACCAGAGATCCAGCAGAACCTTTTATTACAAAAACCAGAACCAGAAAGATGTGGAACCTTTTATACGACGATAACCAAACCGCTAACTTCATTAAACACTGAAATTATTTCGGTTTTCGGCTAGTTTTTTTGCGATTTAGATATCCAAAGCGTAATTTCCACTTGCTTACTCGTATTTTATTATATAGTTCAAGGTTCCATAGTTCTCCAAGACCACCAAGTTAATCAAAGTTGCCAGGGTCAATAGAAGTTTTGAAGGCACCTCTTTTGGGATACAATATAAATTTTTAGCCTGAGCTCCTTTCGTTGTCTTAAACCTCTTTAGTCTTAGTCTAGATTATGTGCTTATTTTTGTGCCTTAGACAAACCATTTGATCTAGGTCTCCGAAGTCTTTCCCTTCGACATTCCCTCATACACACTCCCTCTCGGATAATGTGTCCACCCCTTACCACTAAGGATACGCACCCAAAGAGGACATTATACTATTGTGATCACCCAGCACTCCACTTACGTCCTAGGGGATAAAAAGAGTATTGAAAGATTGCTTATGCTTGCGGCTAATTTGGGTGGTCATTCATTTTATTGACTTTAATGCGTGAGGTTAGTCGCTATACTGGTTTTGCGGTAAATTATGTCTTGATATGAAACTTTGGTCCTCTAGATTTGGTTATATACAGCGCTTCTCTGGAGCCTCGTATTTTCACTATTTCTTCATTCCATAGGTCCCTGACTGCTCTAATTGAGTAGTCATGCGTGTACTCCTTTGTACCGCCAAGTGAAGCAGGACGTCTTTCCGCGTGTCTTTCATACTCCCTAAAGAGGTAATATGGAGACTCTACCTCGTGTCCACACTGGTATTTGAGGTTTTCTCTTCGCCGAAATTTGGCAAAGTATTCCCGAAGCAGCTGAGGCACTGCCTGCCCTAGCCAAAAAATTGACAGTAGTATGTTTCGTGTAATCATGGATTAGACGAACTTTAGGTCCCATCAATTTCTTTTGCAACCATGCGACCTTGTCTTCCTTGCAGGCTGAATAGAGACACTCAAATATAGTAACCCCGAGCAATGCGTTCTTCTTCTCCAATGACTGTAAGTTTTTGGGTAGTCACCCAGGTCATAGCAGAACACATTAATCAGTGTATGCGGTTCACTACCTTTTAGCAATATTGGACCCTCAGCCTAGGAGGGCCCACCAAGTCCTTAAGTATATCAGCTGTATAAGCCGAGCTTCTGAGCCATGGCCGAAGATATTGCGAGCTATGGTGCCTAACTTTGGCAACAGAGCAGTGGTAGCCTTCTTTCTAGCTAGAGCAAGGTTGTCTCTTAAGGTCGATGGTGAGAGGCAGGGAACTAGATATTTTTCTGCGAATTATTGACATAATTTTTGTCTCTTAGTGAAAGGCCAGTGGGATTCGTATGCCTATAGCTTCAAGTTCCTTAGGGTTTTCTCCACTCGATAACAATAGTGTATTGTCGCCTCAACAATAACATTTCACCCAGATATGTTACAATTTTTCGACTACCGTATTGTATCCCAAGTTCCATAGTACTTGGCCGACTACATTCCTCTATGGCACCGTCTTCAAGCTGTTCTTCACTATCACCGGCCGATATACATTCTCATCAGGTACTCCGGCGTATTGTGCCTTTGCAGTTCGCTAAACATGTACGCCTTCAGAGTCTTAGCATGGCCTTCATTGTGTTGGGATAGATTGCCTACACGCAAAGTATAACTCTCGCCTGCTTACGAATCGCCCGAAAATCAAAATTTTGAATTTCGAAAGTGTATTAAAAAACATTCCCTATGATGCGTCCTGCGAAAAAAGCGCGACGTGAATTTTCAACTGACCCTTAGCTCGAAGACGTTTGCATGTTAGGTTTCAGAACGTTCCTTTCATTGAAACCTTATATGAGATGCATGTTGAGTTGTTATGACACTCGCAGACAAAGTTCTGCGCTATGGCTATGTAAAAGAGACTAACAATCAGTGTTTGCGCCATGAAACCGCTTCATCGCACTCCTGACCTGACTCATTGCGTTCTTGTGGCGGTTTATTGCACGCCGGAGTCTGTTTTTACCGGTTTGTTACGCTTTGGAACCGGGTGGATTTTTTTATTAATAAAAATCGAGAAAAAATAAAGTCCTGGGAAAATTCAGAGCCAAATTTGAAATTTGCATTTTTTTTTTTTTTTTAATTGAGCCGGGGAATGATCAACCATCTCTAGAGATCTGCCACTCTATCCCCTCTCAACATTTTATCAAGATCGTTTCTTAGTCACCGTCCTCGAAAATATTGCTCTAGAAGCGAAAATCTTCCGAGTTCCACTTGCTCGAAAATCAAGATTTCTGAAGTTCTGCTTCCTGATTGTCGAAATTTTAATTCGTCTTTGGCGATTGTTCACTAATACCAAAGATTTTTGATTAGTTGGGCCGTAGTATAGAGATTCAGGATCTTACCTATCAGTGTCAACAATTTTAGCGGACAATACTGACTTAGTCTTCAGGTAGATGTACGGATAGAGGAGTCTGTTTTTACCGGTCCAGAGCCGGTTTGTTACGCTTTGGAACCGGGTGGTGTTTTTATTAATAAAAATCAAGAAAAAAATACAAATGTTATGTCGAGGTGATTGTTCGAAGTTGAACTTGTATCCCACACAGGAGAGGGCGGGTTGACTGGAAAAGGAGGAAGGGCAAACTTTCAATACTTACTCAGACAGTATGAATTTTGAAGATGTGCCTTGAGAGATTGAGAAAGTACTTAGAATGTATAACCAGGAAAATAGGAAGTTCTTGGAAAATTCAGAGCCAATTGCGGGAATAATCAACCATTTCTCAAGATCAGCCTCCTTATTTCCTGTTAATATTTCTCTAAGATTATACCCTTGAAAATTTTGCTTCAAAAGCAAAAATCTTCCTACGTTCCACCTGCTCGAAAATCAAGATTTCTAAAGTCTTGCTTTCTCAATGTCAGAACTTGTCTAGAGGCTAGAAAATAGAAAAGCTCTTCTCGCCGAACCAGGACGCGAAAATTTTAGACGATATAAATGTGAGGTTGGTCAATATTTCCGAAATACGTCATAAATAAGAGGTTCATTTTGTCATCTAGAGGCTTCAAAGTTCCCGAAGAAGTACTGTACTTGTGTTTACTTATTCGATGTTTTCCAACTGCCAGCAGCATGGGAGATTCTTTACTTCTTTGACTGACTAGAGTGGGGTATTCTTGCCTTTTGAAGAATTCGGTACATCATTTAGAGGTTGCAGTGTCCACTGATATCTGCGCGAATCACCCTCGTATCGAAATTGAAGGATTCTCCTTTTCGGGAAAGTCTTCTGTTAGCGGCTGCGTATAAATTTTTAATGAAAATTCTTATGAAAACTTTTATTGAAACGCTACTACTCTTTGGAACTAAGAAGGAGATTTTCGATCGTTGTCCTCATATCTATTGAATTTTTATGACTTTGAGCAAACAATTATAATAATGATGATCTATGTACTTTTTACGCTTTCTTTTTTCGGAATTAGACAAGTGAGTATGACTTTCTATGCACTGAACATTATTTTTTTCATTTCTTCATTTCTGCTAGTTTTGACAGCTTAAATATTGTTCTCGTATAAATGCATAGTTTAAATATTTTGTATTATTTTTAGCTTTTTTTTTTTTTCTGTTATAATTTGAAGCACCCGTAGATAAGTTTCATTTCTTACGATTTATTGATTGTTTTATTCTTTTTCCCTTCATCGTCGATTTCTAGGAAGAACAGAATCGAGGCAAGCCAAATTGGGAGCACTTGAATGAAGAATTGCACGTATTAATATCAGTAGAAGATACAGAAAATCGAGCCAAAATCAAGATGCAACGAGCCATCGAAGAAGTCAAGAAATTAATTATACCAGTAAGTACTAAATTATACCCTGAATATTACGTAGCTAATGCAGTTATGTTTATTACTCGTTTTGAGTGTTTATGAAATTGTGAAATTTCATTCTTAGTAGACTAGAGGCATCATCTCTCGGGAAATATTTTCCCTATCAAGGAATTCAGTCTCTTTCAGAAATTTTTTCCTCTCAAAGCTGTACTAAAATAAATAGTGTGTATGTGTTGTTTCATATGTGTACATGGTAGTAGTATTGATGATAAGTCACACAATTTGCTCGTTAAACGATTGTAATTCTGTTTTCGCGTTGGTGAACGAAACAAGTTTTATATACCCTTCTTTCATATCGGTAGTTGAGAAGTCTCGGTCGCTTTTATTACTTTTCTGCATACTTATCAGTAGTTGGAGCCCTATGAGTAATAATTGAGCGTGTATCGAGTACACATACATCAACTCGGTACAGTGCAAGTGATGTAAATGTAAATAGTTTCTTAGCCACGACAAATAATCTTCACCCAACCATCCATCGTGTACAGACTTTGAAGAATACACGTCGGTACGGATGGTCTCTCGATGTTTGTACAAAAGGAAACGAAGAAGAGATTTCGATGTTTATATTTCTGTTGCTTCTTGATTGTTCTTGACACGCTTACTTTAATGTGTAAAATGTGGAAAATGACTCGTTCCTGTAATTTTATTATCCTCCTCGCATATAATGTATTACGTCTGATACTTGATTGGCCTATAGGTTTTTCTTACTCGACTGATTATTCGTCTGCGCTTACGTAATTTTTTATGGTATCTGAGCGTAAATATTTTTGAAGATTACACAGCGTATGCGTGTTTGATGGCTACATACGATGTTTGACTGCGTGATTTTGTGGAGCGTATATGGATAGTTGCGGTTATGGAACATGCTCTCACCGACTCTTAATTTGTGAATAATTACTGCACGTCGTATGAAAGACAAGAAAGGGACTTGAACTTGAATTGACTTGCGGTTAGATTTGGAACGGTTCGCTGGCTTATGTTTATATAGAGATTATCATTTCGAAGGTAGCCGAACGCTATCCTCGTATTGTTCGCCGTTTTTCAGATGTATTCAACGCTCATTTTCCGATCCGCCCTGCTATTTAACGAATATTTTATTAATTTCCTGTGTCGTTTCAATTACCGTGTCTTTTTGTCGGTCACACCCTGTACTGTACGTACGTAAGGCATCCCGAACTGCAGGTTATGTACATATAGGCTATATCGTATATTACCTATTGTAGTAATCTGCATGAATAATCGAGATTAGCCGGAAAAATGATTTAGAGAACGTTTATATTCGGGCATCGTCTTCGTGTACCTTCCATTGGTCTTGACAGCGTAGGTACACCTAACACATTAAATATATTCTGGCGTTTTATGCCAGAATGAGATCTGTGAGAAATTTTTCGTTCAGGACGTTAATCGTATTCGAGGTAATCTTCAATGCTCTGAGACGAGTGGAAATTAGGTACGAAACCGTTTCGACAGCATAACCATATCTTACTGCTAAAATCAGAACTAAAATGCCAAAAATTTCACTTGGTATTTCCCATGAGAATGAAGAGAACTTCAAAAAACCTAAAATGTTTCGAAATCATTGAAAAAGTTTAGAATTGGATGATAAATTAGAAGCTTCTCTCTTTCTTCCGAGCTTTTACGATCAAAATTTGTTAAATAGTTGATTGAATAACTAGTAAGTATCTTTCAGCCTTTTGTAAGAGATACCTTTCCGTAGATCGTGTCTTCGAACTTCTATGGTAAGGTGGTGTTGGAAAATATGACGTCACAAGAACGCATTCTATACTGTCCTATACAAACAGCAAGGGTGGTGTGCGATTCGATTTTAGGGCTTAAGCTTAAAGCTTAAACTTAAAAAAGAATTTCTTTTCGCTTAAGCTTATGGCTTAAACTTAAAATAGGGATTTCTTTTTGCATAAGCTTAAGGCTCATTTTTTCTGACAAAAACATGTTTTTTCTGACAAAAACATCTTTTTTCCAATAAAAACATATTTTTTCCAAATAAAACATGTTTGTTTTTCGAAAAAACATTTTTTGTACTTTCAACTTTAAGCTCTTGAAACTTAATCAGTTCGAGCTGAATCGCTGAAAACTTGAGCTTAAAGCTTAAAGTTGAAAGTACAAAACATGTTTTTTCGAGAAACAAACATGTTTTATTTGGAAAAAACATGTTTTTGTTGGTAAAAACATGTTTTTGTTGGAAAAAACATGTTTTTGTTGGTAAAAACATGTTTTTGTTGGTAAAAACATGTTTTTGTTGGAAAAAATATGTTTTTGTTGGAAAAAAGATGTTTTTATTGGGAAAAAGATGTTTTTGTCAGAAAAAACATGTTTTTGCCTGTTTTAAGTTTTAAGCTTTTGTTTTGCTTATTAAGTCGCTTAATTAAGCAAATGGAAAATCGTTTCGCTCTAGCTTATTTACGGCTTAAAACTTGAATAAAACCTAAGCTTACCACCCTTGAAAAAAAGGAATGATAGGGCAATTGAACCGAGAAGCGACAACCCAACAGTTTGGAGGAAGGTATGTCTTGTAACCGTGCATCAAACCTTATTCTGCGGGTCGTTGGCTCGTCGCTTGGCTGGCTTCTACAGAACTCGGTTTAATTATAACTGGTTTTAAATTGATTGGCCTTCACCTCTCTGCTGCAATTGGCGTAAACTTTTTCGTACTTGGGCCAATGGTTATTCGCTATTGAATGTAAGAATTCTACACTCGTTAGAAAATACCGGAGAAAGTTGAAGAAGTTGGAAAATATCGAAAAAAATTGTCAAAAAAAACACTTAGCTGCTAGAGCTGGTCTTAGCTAAATCGCTGAATTTAACGTCTGGCTACTGATAGGCATGGAAGTCACTGCTGTTATTTTGGCCTTCGGCCGTTTTACTTTACTACCCCCGCGTACAAGCCCGATGGATCATGCAGACCCGTAATTTCGGCCAAAAGTCGACTCAGGAACGATATCGATTTTGAGTCGATTTGACTCCACTCAGTATGAAAGGCAAATCGACTCTTGGAGACTACCATTGTCGACAACGAAATTGGGTCGACTCCTCCTACTCGATTGATGTCGAATGAAATCAACGTCGAACTTGGATAGGTTGTACGATTGCGTCGATTTCGAGGGCTCAATATGATAGGGTTTCAGCATCGGGGTCAAGAGTGGATCGACTTATGGTATTGGATATCGCTGTTGACTTAAAATCGATATCCGAATCGTATCAATTAAAACATGGGTGAAAGAAATCAACTCTAAAGCAACTCCAGAGCGGTAAAAAAAAACAACTTTGGTGACTCCCAAAACACCATGAAGCGATGAAAACTTTGTCAAGCTATTCAAGTTCAGAGTAATTTTGATCCAAAAAACGTCCGAGTCCGACCTTAGTGACGTCATCGATAGTACTATACTATCGACAACCTTGGTCTGATCCAGGGACTAAAAAAAATGTTTCAAGTTCCGGTTCTTCATAGAGGAAGGACTCGAAAGCATTTAGAGCTAAGAATCTGCATATAAGTGAGCCCAGAGAAAGGTTAGGCTCTGAACCTTGAAGCCAGGCTACAACTAAGCCTTTCTTGTCCCTAATTTTCATCCTCCTCGCCTTTATAGGCTACTGAAGTCCATAAATCTGAGACGCCCATGCGTCCTCTTGTCTGTTACATCTCCCGACCTATTTCATTGAGAAACACGTGGATCAATGGTTCAAATTAATTTGAACAACCCCCTACTCCATCATAAATTCCACCTCATTGATCCAAAACATCAAAGATGAGGCCCCCCCCCCCGAATCGACCCTCACCTCATTCTAGTCGTAAACCTCTTTCCGAGTATAGCCAAAGAAGTCATTCTCCAGCAACCCACGCCTTGCTGTTGAAATCTCTCATTTCTGAAGAGATTCATGAATTCATAAGCCTCCTGCATACCTGTTGGTCAGTCCCAGAGGAGGTCGGTATGTCCGTCGGCTTCCCTCTAGGCTCTATCATTTCCGAAATATTCATGTACAAATCCGAGTATGACTTATCGTCTTCACCTTCTCACTTCCTCACTCACATCTCCTACTGGTACGAGTACTTTGATGATTGGCTCTTCTCTTATTCTTCATGATTTTCTTTCTCATACCAACAGGCTTCATCCTTTTATCATTTTCCTAGTTTAGTATCTTTAGGAAACCTACGTCCTTTGAGACTACCATCCATGGCACTTCCTTCTGCCCAAAATCCAACAAATTTGGCACCTCCAACACGTCATGGCCCATCGCCTGGCTACTATTCCCGTAACACCGCAAAACTTTTGGAAAGAGGTTGTTATCATGAAACACCTCGCCGTTTGCAGTAACATTTACATCGATACTGACCGCTTGATCCATAAGAAACCTAACCGCCAAAGTATTGACCTCACCACTTCCACCCCTCGTGAGCATAATTCGCGACCGAGGAGTGGGTGTATCAAATTTTCCTACCTTGGACGACACTTCAGCACCCTAAGTACGGCTATCCACCTTTTGGCTTTTGACCTGCCTAATATAATTTTATTGTCCTCGGAGGACTCCTGGTCAACCTCAAAATCGACTTCTCATTTTGCACCATTGACTCGTTGTCGACGTCGAAATTGGGTCGATTCCTGCTACTCAATTGATGTCGACTGAAAATTAACGTCGAACTTGGGCAGGTTATACGTCATTCGTTGGCATCCCTGTGTCGATCTGATACGGTTTCAGAATTGTCGACTATAGTGGTATTAGATATCGATGTCGTCTGAACATCGACATGCAAATTCCGTTGATTCGACCATTCATTGCTGCATATTGGTTAAACATGGGAAAACAAATATACTTCAGTGCTAATTACCGCTCCAAAATATGCTAGATTATGTTTTTTGAAAAAAAGAAATCGACTCCAAAGAAGCCCCGGAGCGTTACCAAACAATTTCGGTGGCTTTCGAGCCCAATGGAGCAAGAAAATATGATAGAACCTTTGTAGGACTTCTTTTCGTACAGGCTAATTCTAAGCCACATCGTTTACCTAACCCAGGGGTTTGAAAAAATGTTGAGTTCCGATCCTTCATAGAGCGAGGACCTGCACAAATTTGGAGCTAAGAACCTCTTTAGAGGTGAGGCCAGAGGAAGGTTAAGCCCGGAACCGTCAAACTGTAGACTACAACTATGGATAAAGTCTTGAGCTAAATTCTCTCGTTTAGGTATGAAAACTAAGCTTCGACCAACATTAGGTGAGCTCAGAAGAGTCAAATTTTTGGTATCAATTCTGGACTGCGCTAATCGGTAAGAAATACGGCTCAACATCTAGTGTTACTCGTGCTTCGGTATAGGCGGGAGTACCAAATTCGCGGTGGCGACGTGAATATTTGAAATGTGTGTGGTTGTCGCCGACTCTTATCACATCTGTGAACGCTTTTTTTTTTTTTTTTTTGGTCGTTTTACACACCCTAGCGCAGTCCCCATAATATACAGTCAAAGTTGAAAATATTTAATAATCGTAACGTGGCAGCAGGTACGAATGTATGGAATATTGTTCCTCCCTACGATCACTCTCCTTCATCCTCAAGCCTCATTACGCTTGTAAAACGTACATTACTACTACCTACAAGTTCGAGACAAAAATATACTTTTGTTACAGCGCACAGAGACGAAAATACGTTCATTAATAGAATTAGGACCAACACGCTCTTAAGCTCCGACATGTGTTTCACATCGACGACCATCTTAACATTGGTGAAGCGTAGAGAATATTTTTCCATCTCCGACCATTTTCCAACGACTCGCAACGTCACACATTCGTAAGCTGTTCATCCTATATATTATGAGTATTTCTAGACGACTACTTTACTTCAGTTCTGTAAAACGTTTCCTATTACACGCGCATAATCTAAACACACAGGATGATGGCTTCGGTATTTCCTGTATAATACGTCCGCGCGTTTCTTTCTCGCGTTATCTCCCTTTCCATTTTATCGAAAGGCATTTGCTGGCTCCCGTCATATTTATATTTCGCTATTTGCCTACAAAAACTTGAACAACGTAACCTATTATACCGCAGAGAGTATGGACGGTCGATATAGACCTCTCTTTCAAATTAGTGGATGGATGGTCGGTGAAGAAATCGTTACGCGACACCGCGCGACCGAGAATGCGGAGAAAAATTATTCATCTTATTGATACGTATACGTGTATCGCAATACATAATATTCAGGTCACAATCACATCAAGGTAAAACAATACGCCGATATGCTAGGTACCGAAAATACATAATTTGGTCAGAAATAGGTAGTAAGTCAACCGTAGCCACAGCTGTTTCCAATACTGCACACACACATTACAAGTACGTACTCGCTGTCCATAGATGCAGAGAAATGGACCGCTACACGTACAATACATGAGAAGGATAGAGGATAAACAATTTCTCTTTGAGCAAGGCGCACTCGGTCTCTGTTGCTTCTCACTCGCGTCTGTTGAACACCTATCCTTGTCCTCCATTTCACATCTGAATTCATTTTTTCTGTCTCGTCCGCTTCCTCATCGTGGATGGTAGAAGAATCTTCACTCAAACGAATGCTTGAACAGTAAGCATGCCTAAAAAGGATGTTTTAGTTCATCTAAAGGCTTCAAACCTTGCTGTGAAGCGCAAGAATTAAGGAATCTCGACTTTTAAGCTGTTATAGACATTAGGTGTTGAACGAAGGAATTTCAAATTGAAGGACTTCGTAAACATGTATCGTTTTTCAAGATTCACACCCGCAAGCCCGCTGAAAAAATTCCATCTTGGAACTTTATACAAAACCACAGACCCTTAGAATGACATGAAAGCTTATAAGATAATGACACATGACTGATCGTAAGATTATAAGAGGGAATACTTGAGATTAAGTTGATATTCAGAAAAGTGATATAATAAAATTTGAAACTTTCAGCTCTGGAAAAAGCGAGGAGTTGAGGAATATTAATTTTTGACATTGACCTGCAAACGAATATTTGCTATTTTCAATCACCTGGCATTAAATACTTCCCTCTCCTTTTTGAAATTTTATAAAGTCCTCTCCTGTATGTAATTATCGTAATTTGTCTCGACATCAGAATGTTTTTATGTAAGAATTGATGTCAAAAGTCATTGCCTGTTGACGTCACATTCTCCTGCTCGCACTTTCGTCGTCTTCACGGATTTTAAGTGATATCCGGCCCTCATGATATCGTGGGCTCACGTTTGGGATTCTTAAAATTCCTTCTTCAGTCATCAAAGTATATGAATGACGTCACTTGACAATCAATTAACCAATCTTGAGAGTCTCAACTCGAAGCGTATTTGGACGAAAATCCTCCTCTGAGCCTAGCTCCTGTTGGTTACAGTCTAGTTTTTATGCTCGGATAAGAAATTCAGCTCAAGACTTCATCCATATTGAATCGATTCGTTTTTCGGTTATTCATAATTATTTATTAGAAATTGAATGCACTATGCAAAGAGAAGGAATTGATTGAAAGCTGAGCGCCTGTCTGTCACAGACCATTATCAGAGCAGATCAGAAACAAACTAACGAGACAAGGAAACAAGACAGGAGAGGACAGTCCTATACTTGGGGTTCTGGAGAATCGACCCAGGTAGAGAAATTTGATCCACCTACTCCTTGGCGGCGAATTACGCTCACGAGGGATAGAAGTGGTGAGGTCAATACGTTGGTGGTTAGGTTTCTTGTGGAACAAGCGGTCAATATCGGAGTCATTGTTATTTCGAACGGCGAAGTGTTTCAAGACAGCAACCTCTTTTTAAAAGTCTTGGTAGGTTCAGGAATAGAAGCCAGGCGATGCGCCATGACGTGTTAGAGGTGGCAAATTTGTTGGACTTTGGACAGAAGGAAGTGGCATGGATGGTAGTCTCAGTGGACGTAGGTTTCCTAAAGATACGAATCTTGTAAAATTGATGGGAGGATAAAGACTATTGATATGAGAAAGAAAATCATTGAGGATAAGGGAAGAGCCTGATCGTGTCATCAACGTACTCGTACCAGTAGGAGATGTGAGTGAGGACGTGGGAAGGTAAAGACAATAAGTCATACTCGAATTTGTACATGAATATATCGGAAATGATAAGAGCCTAAAGGGGAGCCGATGGACATATCGAGCTCCTTTGGGAGGGAATAGAACTTCTCCCTGACCAAGAGATTTGCAAGAGTCTTACGAATTCATCAATCTCTTCAGAAATGAGAGACTTCATCAGCAGGACGCGAGTGTGCTGGAGAATGAATTTTTTGGCTGTATTCGGAAAGAGGGTTACGACATAAAATGAGGTTAGGATCGATAGGGGAGGGGGGACGCCTCATCTTTGATGTTTTGGATCAATGAGGTGGAATTCATGATGGAGTAGGGGTTGTTCAAATTAATTTGGACCATTGATCCACGTGTTTCTCTATGAAGTAGGTCGGGAGGAGATGTCAGAGACCACAGGACGCATGGGCGTCTCAGATTTATGGACTTTCGGTAGCCCATAAAGGCGAGGAGGATGAAAATTAGGGACAAGCAAGGCTTAGTTGTAGCCTGGCTTAAAGGTTCAGAGCCTAACCTTCCTCTGGGCTCACTTATATGCAGATTCTTAGCTCCAAATGTTTTCAAGTCCTTCCTCTATGAAGAACCAGACCTCAAAACATTTTTTTCAAGTCCCTGGATCAGACTAAGGTAGTCGATAGTATACTACTATCAATGACGTCACTAAGGTCGAACGCGGACGTTTTCTGGCTCAAAATTACTCTGAATTTGAAAAGCTGTACAAAGTTTCCTTTGCTTCATTGTGCTTCGGAGTCACCAGAGTTGTTTTTTTTTACCGCTCTGGAGTTGCTTTAGAGTTGATTTCTTTCTACCATGTTTTAATTGATACGATTCGGATGTTTATTTCAAGTCGACAGCGATACCCAACACCATAAGTCGATCATCTTGACCCCGATTCTGGAACCCTATCATATTGAGCACTCGAAATCGACGCAATATTGGCCACGAATAACGTATCCTACTGTTTTGGATCAATGAGGTGGAATTTTTGATGGAGTAGGGGTTGTTCAAATTAATTTGAACCATTGATCCACGTGTTTCTCTATGAAGTAAGTCGGGAGGAGATGTCAGAGACCACAGGACGCATGGGCGTCTCAGATTTATTGACCTTCGGTAGCTCATGGAGGCGAGGAGGATCAGGATGAGGGATATGCAAGGCTTAGTTGTAGCCTGGCTTCAAGGTTCAGATCTTGACCTCCCTCTGGGCTCACTTCTATGCGGATTCTTAGCTCTAAATGTTTTCGAGTCCTTCCTCTATGAAGAACCAGACCTCAAAACCTTTTTTTCAAGTCCCTGGATCAGACAAAGGTAGTGGATAGTATACTACTATCGATGACGTCATCGGACGCGGACATTTTCTGGCTCAAAATTACTCTGAATTTGAAAAGCTTTACAAAGTCTCCTTTGCTTCATTGTGCTTCGGAGTCACCGAAGTTGTTTTTTTTTCCGCTCTGGAGTTTCTTTAGAGTTGATTTCTTTCTATCATGTTTTAATTGATACGATTCGGATGTCGATTTTAAGTCAACAGCGATATCCAATACCATAAGTCGATCCACTCTTGACCCCGATGCTGAAACCCTATCATATTGAGCCCTCGAAATCGACGCAATCGTACAACCTACCCAAGTTCGACGTTGATTTCATTCGACATCAATCGAGTAGGAGGAGTCGACAATGGGTCGATGAAGTGAAATGAGAAGTCGATTTTGTGATTCGACTTCTAGTCATTTAGGGTCGATTTGCGGTTACATTGGGCGGAATGAAATCGACTGAAAATCGATGATAATCCTTAGTCAACTTCCAGTCGATTTAAAGTCGACATGTAGGTGGAGGGCAGTTTGTTCGTTGAGGTTCAAACAGGAGGAAATGGATTCATTTTCTCAGGTTGGTGGTCGTCTACTTCTTGGTTACTTTCTACGTGCTGGGTTCTGGTACATGTCCTTTACTTTTGAATTGGCGCACAGGGCAAGAGAATAATGTCATTGAAATGGACCGCGGTTCTAAAGTGAGGAAGCAGCCTACATAGCTGCTACAGTTCAGTTTGCCATTAGGATGGCCTGGAACATTGAGGATTATATAAACCATCAGGGAGAAGTGGAGTATACACCTCGCTTTCAGCTTGTACAACCAATTCTTTCCTGCTTGTACCCATGTATATCCCAATATCCCATGCTCACGATGAACCCTTTAGAATAGGAAAGAGGAAAAAAAAAATACCGAAACACCCTATCCGGACTAAAAAATTTTCTTGCGATGATTTGTACGGATGAATTCATCTGGATCCAAATTCCAAGTTTACATCGTTGGTCTGTGAAGACAGTTTCTTGTCTGTCTACTCTTCTCTATGAATTATTAGATTAAAAATCGCCTGTTTATGGAGAAAAAAAGAGTTACCAATAGTTCGGAAATTCTATTGTGGTCCTACTAGCTAGGGTCCTTTCATAGAAGGCTAATTACCAAAGTTTTGAATATTTTAAAAGCTCGCAGTTGGTGGACAAAATTTCTTACGCTCAATAGATTTATGGGTTAGTCTCCCATTGTAAGTGAAGTTGAGAACAATAAATATCATTATTATTTCTTTTCGCGACGTATTTCCGCATGAAAACCTGATAAGTATATGTAAGATCTCGAGCTAGTTTTAATTGTATTCGACCTAAGAAGAAAGAAAACTAAATTAAACTTTCAAATTTTTTTGTTACAGGCTGACGGCGAAGACGAACTGAAGAAACGACAATTAATGGAATTAGCGATAATTAACGGCACGTACAGAGATTCAGAATCTATGAGAGCTTTAGCAGCTGCTGGTAAGTCTTTTCCTCGTATACATTTTTTCTCCTTTTTTTTTTCGGAAATGATAATGTATTCCTTGACCCGTAAATTACGTTTACTGGTAGTGCGGATGTACGTAATTTTTTCGTCTCTCCTTTCTCCATCCAAAGTTATGAAGAGATATTGGGGTGCACGGCTAGCCAAATATCTATTGACAAGTTCTTCGTGACCAGTGTGCCTGATCAATATTTACTATTAATTACCATTCAAGAGCCTAAGTTACGAGTATCTAGTTCGGGAGAGATCTCGAATCAGTTCGAGAGTAATTCATTTGAATTGATTACACAAAAACTGGTTTTGTAACAACTTGTACCTAGGATTTTTTGCGTACATGTACGCATAAAATTCTTCGATAAGTTTGACTGAAAATTCTGCGTAAAAAATGAAACAATGATCGTAGGATCGCTCTCGAGTTTTTAACTGGTGTAGGTTCGGAACTGGTTTAGGGAGGCGTAAATCAACCCGAGACGCGTTTGACATGAACTCGTGAAATTTTGAGGAACTGTTCGCGAACGCGATGGATGATGACACACGCAGAATGTAAACAGCAAAATGCTTTTAGAGTGTCTTGCAAAAACTATCATCGTCGACGTCTGTACCGCTATAATATAGTGAGAAAGTGTCGCTGACCCACTTCGCTCGGGAAGAAGAATAGTCAACAAAATAACCCGATACCGAGTTGTACTCGTAAACAGGAAGATATGTATAACGTCGCATATACGTGTGTCAATTTTCAATAGAGTTTAACGAGAAAATGCGCTACCGGTGTGGAAGTAGCACTCGCTGCCCGGCGCGCTTAGTGATGCTGAACGTGTAGCTTTTGTCCACATTATTCTGCTGGTACTGCATTTCAAATCTCGCCGATACCAACTAATTGATTTTTTGTTGTTACGCAGCTTGCGACGAAGAATGGAGACGAATGGCGATCGCAGCGGCCGCTGAAACTCAGAGACTGCTGTCGCCCGCCATGCCCGGCTTGCCTTCGCCGCTCAGGACGCCGACGGCTACTCCTCTGGGCGCACCACTTATTCTGTCTCCGAGAATACCAACTGCCATACCAACCACGGCAGCATCCATTCTGAACGGCTCCGCTGCTGCACAACAATTGTTACCACCTCCCGAAACGCACGGTTTAATTTACACTCCGTTCACCGATTACGCGAATTTCGCAGCTTTAACAGGCTCGCCCCTGCTGACGGCGGAGTATCCAGCGCCGGATCATTCGGGTGGGTTATTTGTCCGTTGATTTTTTTTTAATTTATAGTTTTTTAAAGTGGAAACGAAGATTAAGTTGTTGTAATACAATCATGATGCACGACATAAATAGGATCTAGAGAAATTTTTACGTACAGAATAACCCAAGGTTTTCGCTGTGTTTGAAAGGGACGGGTTAAAATTGCGTGTGCTCTGCTTTTCCAAAATTACACGTATAATGTGCTTTGTTTTGAGCATTTTTTTTTTTTTGTTCCCTTTTTTTTTTAACCTTTCTCTCTGAAATGAACGCGAAACAATATTTGTAAATATTACTCGAATCCCGAAAAAATGTGAAAACGTTTTTATCAGTAGGTCTGTACTGTACTTATGTTTTGTGCCATCGTATAACCATAGATCTGTTTTAGACTAACCAGAGAAGTTCATAATGCTTCTGTCTCGCTTCGCAGCACTATTATAATTCTTGTGTCCAGCATTATTAACTTCTTTCTCGATCGAGCTTATTAATGTTTGGACAACTCGTTGGTACAGGTGATGAAGGTATACAGATTTAATTTATCACAGCCGTGAAATAACCAAAGATTTCTTTCCCTAACACGTCGATTAGTGATCGCTTCCAATACTCATTGTGTGAAGGAAAGTTTTAAATAAAATAATATCGCCGGTAACTTAGTGCATTTTTGTAGGTAATTTTTCTCTTCATTATAGCAATACGACGTATTATAATAATAATACTATGCTTAAGTGCTTCGATTAATTCATATTTTATAGAAGAAAAGTTTTCTTAATATCCTTATCATTTTAATCTTCTAAACGTAATTTTGCTGTAATTTCTTTTTTTGCTTTTTTATTCACTCAATTCTAGTCAATACATCGCAATGATTAACTTAAACTCGATTACCGAGTAAATGATACAGTTTGAGGTTTATTTAGGTCCCTTAGTTGAACACGAAAGAGAGGGGAGAGGCTTATGATATCATTTTGTCGATTTATCGATTACAACATTTTTTATTACTATTCTTATTAGCTCTCGAAACTGTACTTACAATGTAATTTAAGTTCCATTTCGCCTATTATCATGCAACGAACAGCACTCGAATTAATTTTTGTAGTACTAATGCAAACGCATGAAACAACGAAACACTCGGTGGTAATGGATGTAACTATTATCTTTTTATTTTTTTTTTCCTATCTATTTTCGAGTTTATAACTTCAGTATAACAAACATATTAGTTTGTCACTGGTATATTATTTAAAAGCTTTGTATTTCTTAAATATCCGTATGTTCTGACTACCGTATGTACTACTTACTTAATTTTCTACGAGTTACGAGTATGTAAATTTACAACTTTCTTTTTCGGCTTCCGAAAATTCGTCGTATTAATTCCTCCTAGTTTCACCCCACCTTCGTCACACACGATGCTAAATAATACAGTATTATATATTCGCTTCGAGCTACCCGTTTTAACGCCGCGCCATTATATAACCACTTTTTTTTCAATTTTCTTTTCGGATTGGGATATTTAAATCTTACAGCCTTTTTTTTTTTTTTTTTTTTGAATTTGTAGGAAGTAACCATGAGCACTTAATGCGTATGGATACTTCGAAAATTTTAACATCGTAACCGTATTGAAAAAAATCGAATAAATAAAATATTACAAAATTTAAAAAAAAAAGAAAGAAAGAATTAATACACGAATTTTTGAAAAGTACGCCAAAAAGTATTTCCCTTTCTTTTATAAATAACTTTTTTTTTTTTTTTTTAATTTTATTTATTCGTCTTATTTACTCGTATTTCCATTATTTTGTACGTTGTAATACTTTTTAACATGTCAACCTTTTTCTGTAACACGCGGTATATGAAAAGTATTTTGTATATCAGCGTGGTCCAACGAGGAGAATCGCGAATCACGATTTAATCCAAGACTAACTTCTCACCACCACTAAATTTTCTATTACCATTAAATATTTCTGTACCGCTTTGTAGCACGCGCGCAAACGCAAATTAGCGAAGAAAATTTTAATAAAATTAGATGAAAAAAAAAAAAAAATTGAAAAAAGAAAGGAAAATAACCAACTCTTGCTTTATTTATATCATTCATCATTATTGTTATAAAATAATAATTATTATCAATTTTATTTATTATTTTCTTTTCTTTTCCACTATTTTTTCCTTCATTAACGGTTCTAACACATGTGCAGGATATGAATTTATAGTTTCTTTCCTTCTTTTTTTTCCCTTTTTTTGTAATATCGAATGAAAAAATTATTTTGCAGTCGTCATGAATGGCCCACAGCTGGAATACAAAATTCTTTCCGGCCCATCCACAGGAAGAAGTTGGACCACACTGTTATACGTATAAAATGCGCGAAAATATTTAATCACAACCTTCTTCATGTAGTCTGTTTTTATTTTACGTAACTAACAGGTGAATTTCCTATGTCTTCTTTTATCTTACGCGTTGTGTATTCTTTCTTTTTTTTTTTTCATGTTTTGTTTAAGATCGGTTCAGATATCGACGGATTCCGCACGGATATTGCGATGTATTATTTGATAGCTCGCTTAGTGTTTTGATTGAGGGAAAGAGAGGCAAAAATCTATGTTTTTTCACATTAAATTAACGAGCCTTGCAAGTACACCTCAGAGTGGGCAAATGGGGACAATAAGGATGAATATGAATTAGATGGTGTCACAGAAATGGGTGTGTCGGAAGTAATTCATCGTGCTAACGATTATCTTGTGATTCATATTGAGTGTGATAAGGTGTAAGTAGTGCACTGAAAATTTGAAAAGTTCTCAAGAGTGCAATTCTATTTTATTAAATGGCGTACAAGAGTACTTTCGGGTGTTACCCCACCATCTATTGTATCGCACCGTAAGAACAAGACCTTAAACCTTAGTTTTTTGGTTTATTTGTTCACTGCTGTGTTTCTATAACTGGTCGGTATCTCGTCCAAGCACGTGATTACATTCTTTAAGAAACTTCCTTACTTTCCTCCTTTTTGCCTTTGCGATCTCCATCTGTTCCCTGAGTTTTCTTCTTTTTTCTTAAGGTTTTGTGCTCCTTTCAGTGATTCATTTAGGGGGGATTGTAGAGGAAAAAGTAAATGGATTAAGGCAAGGGGAAATAGGAAAGTGTGTATCAATCATTTAATAACTCGTTTATTATCAAAAATACGGAATCAAGATTCTTTTAAAGAGAGGTTCGCTCACTCGCAAGGTTTGCCTATTGTCTTGTGTCTTATGGAGGGATGGTGACGTCAATGGTTTCCTGCTATCATTAATTCTTGCGGATTGCGTTCCGTGTGAGCGAACCTCTTATTAAAGGAACCTCGATACAGATTAAATTTCGACGATATTTTCATTAGCAGCCTTGTATGTGGAAGAGGGGATGCCAAAAAATAGAGGAAATGAGAAACGTTTTGTCGGTCATTTAATGTCTCATCTGATGCCGAAAATACGGACAGGGTGTCCACTTGTCTGGAAAATCTGGAAGTCAGGGAATTTTTTGAGATACGTAAAAAAAAGTTTGAGCTGAGAAGTTTTCCTCTCTTTTTTTTTTTTTTTTGCTTTTCAGTGGAGATTATGGTTGGAAAAACCTGAAAAAGTCATGAAAAAGTCGGGGAATTTCATTTCAGAGAAAAAGTGGACACCCTGTACGGAGTAAATTTTAGAGAGGATTTTTATTTATATTTTGGATGAGAGCCAGGACTATGGTCATTGAATGGCGCGCTTGTTATCAAAAGTACGGAACGCATTATTGATGAGAGGGCGAGGGGGGTGATCGAAGGTAGGATAATTAAGAAAAATTTGTCCCTCATTTAATGGTTCACTTTTTCCCGAAATACTCGGCAGATTAGGTAGCATTTCGGATACAGCAAGAGATAGGATAACTCACTCTTTTCCAAAAATTCTGAATGGAATTCTTATTTGTAATTCAGGTGAGCGGGTGAGAAGAGAAGGGGTGGTAAAAACAAGAAAATTGAAAAATATTTGTCGTCGATTTTCATGTCGGTAAAACTAGTTCGTAGAGTAGACTTATTCAATTATTTAATATTTCCTTGACGTAGCAGGATGTCGATATTACTAAAAAAGTAAAATTGAACTACAAGACAGGATATCGTGCGAGAGATATCGCACATTCTCGAAACGATAAAATTAAGTTCCTGGAATCCGTCGTTCTTTACTCCGATCGTTAATACTTTTTTCAATGTGTTTTATTTTTGTATACTTAGCAATTTTTAATTGTAACGCGAGTAACGCTATGTAGTTTTCAAACCAAAAAAAAAAAAAAAAAAGAAAAAAAAACGCGGATCATTACACTATGACGATATTTAAAACCCTTTGTGTGTGTGTAGTTGTCTCGGTTGAACGGATGTTGAAAAAAGGAAAAAATTGGGACATGACGTTTTGAAAACTGTCGGAATAATTGACGACGCGAAGTGATCGTGTAAAGAAGGAAACACGCGTACGTTCGTGTTTTGGAATTAAATGTGTTTTAGGTTGTCCGTCGTCGTCGGACGAGGACGTATAGGTGTCGCTATTATTAACATTAACGGCGTCTTCTGCATAATCCAGATTTAAATCATTTCTTTTTAGAAAAGCTCGTCATTTATCACGAGAAATGTTTACTTTTTTTCTTTTTAGAGCCTCCAAAATTGTCTCAAAAATTTTTGATTTAGTTGCGCTCTAATTCGCGGTGATCTCTTTCTGTCAGTTCTAGGTAATTGTTGGAGAAAAATGAGTATAAGGTCTTGAGCGTCCTCATTTGTCTCAGTAGAATTATGAACTCAAGACTTGAAAAAATTTCTTGCTCTACTTTCTTTATTTGTAACTTATTGTGTTTCACCGATGACAAACAGGGTCGTACAGTGTCGTCGTGTAGCGAAACTCTTGATTACTGTATTAGCTTCCCGAATTGTCAGGTTATCTCGTCATAAGTCGTGATAATCCGCGTTCGTATTCTTAAGATATTTATATTATTGATTGAACAGAAGCTGAACGATTAATTAATCTGTTGTTTGATAATGGTTTACCATTGAAATATTGGTAATTGCAGAGCAGCGGTGGCTCGCTGTTGGAGTATAAGTCAGTGTTTGCAAAACAATTACAAGCACCAATGGCACCCTCAGCAGAGATGACGACGGCGGTTATAATCAGAAATGATCTTATACGGAGGATTGCATGATCACAAGCACTGATTCTCACGTACTCGATGATGTCGACGTGACGAACGCGTGCGTAATTTTGTATTCGACAGACTACATCACCTCTTCCTATTTTCCAACAAACGTTTTGTCAAATTTTTCTAATTTAGGCTATTGTAGGTATAATTATCGATATGAACTATCAAATTTATACACTTTCCTCGTTACTGTCGAATACTCGGAATAAACCAACTGACAGATTTCTGCATTTTTGTCATTTTTTTTTATTATTGTTAATTTGTTTAAGTACCTCTATCTGTCAGTGTTGGAGCAAATTAAACCGTATTTTTTTTACCATTTTTTTTAAAAAACCAATTTTTATGTTCGTATTATTTTTTCGAAATTTAGTTAGCTCTCTTCATGTACGATTTTTCTTCTTCGATGAAGAATATAGTTCGGTGATCATCTCGTTTTTTCTTCTCGATCCAATTTATTTTACGTTATATTTTTGTTGTACGAATTTTACCAGTGATGACGGATTTTTTGTTTGTTTTTTTTTTTTCTTTCTTTTGTTTGTTTGTTATTATTTTAGTTTATCGTACTTAAGTGATTAGCATTGTAAGAATTTTGAACGATTTCTTCGCATGGTGCTGTTTTAATAATATTTTCTTTTTTTTTCTAATCTTACAAATTTTACTATAGTGTAGTTTTAAAAAAAATTAGAACTTTAGTAGCCTTTGATAACTGGATAATTATTTACTTCTAGGTAGCTTTTAATAATAGATAGTGAAGTTTACAACGATAAACTAGAACCTGATGGACGACTAGAAGAGTCTTAAAGGTTGTTAGTGAATGATAATAATAACGTAAATGAGATGTGTATTTTCGAAATTCGGTAGTTTCTTATTTTTGATCATTGAGAAATTGTGAGTCTTGGGCGACGCTCAAGTAACTCCAAAATTCGTATCAAGTTACAGCTGAATTTCGAAATTGCTTGTTCGTAACAGTATTTTTCTTAGTTATAGCTTCTTTTATTTTAATTTCTACGCAACGAAAGAAAATTCAATAATAATATTTTTGAAAAATTATGCGATAATCTAGGTAGATTTTTTCTTGGTGTTTACTAACGGTAATGTACTTCGACGTTAAAATTTTTTCAAAAGAAATTATAACACTGCTATGAAGAACTTTTTTTTTCCTCTTTACTCGTGGTGTCTGCTATTAATAATTCGTATTTGTTGGCAAACTTAATCATTTTTAATGTTCCGTAACGTAAATTTATGGTTGGTTGCTATTCGTATTCATGTTCTACGCGTTCTATTCGTGGCATATATGTAAGAGTATGCATCGTGCATGTAGAATTTTCAGTCTGCGTGGCCTGTTTAAGAGGTATTTTATTACTTTCAAAATGCTCGACGAAAGCTGAGAAGGTCGAACTATGCCCTCAATACGGAAACGGGTAGAGAGTAATCAGTCCAGGAGAATTAGCATAATATTCGCTAAAAATAAGTCGCGCGAAGTTGAAACTCGGTACGGTTGTCAGACCCTTGGAACTCCCACTCCTTCCTGATGTAAGCGCCGTCTTCCACAAAGGCATAATTGCTTCTTTCAGCAGATTTTTGCCTCAAGCTTGAATATCGTGCAATTTCCTACAAATATTGTTCTGATGTTGATAGTGACTGTGATAATCGCTGCTTGTACTCAACGATGAATACTCAGCTGGTTTGGCACATATTGCGCTAAATTCCAATTTTAGAAGAATTTCTCTCCAAATTTTTATTAATAATTATGGAGGATTGAATGTAACAAACCATTCAACTACGTATTAGCGGAGTTGAATATATGGACCTGAGGAAGTCTGGAATGTTAGTAATAGATCCTGAGCTTTTGGAGCGAGCAGAGGAGGCTTAAGAGGCGATAGAAAATGATTTTCCACGATTTAGGAGCTTTGGACAGGAGAAATGCCTCAGCGTGCCGTGGGATCGAGCGGAGAGGGGATTGCAGAATTGTATAACTGAAGGAAGATCACTGCGAAAGTAGGGCATATTCCGTAAGTTTAGCCATTAGACTTCTGAAAGTTTAACGCGGGAATTCAGGAGCATTTAGAATCGAAGGGGAGACCAAGGAATTTAGTGGAGGATTGGAGGCTGATCTGGAAGTTCTTGAGGAGGAGTTGGAAGAGTGGGAGGGAAGACGCGAGCGACTTTTGTGGAATACAAGTAATGCATGTTTACAGGTGCTGAAAAGTCCTTTAAGTCATGAATTTCAGAAGTAGGTGCTGAAAGTCTTTGAAGAATACCGAAATTTTCGGGAAAAAAATCGTCCGACTCGTTTATTTTTATCTCAAGGCGATGCTTTCAGAAATGAATGTTGTGAAAAATATAGGTAGTTGAAATTTTCAAAAATGAATGTAGGAAAACTGCAGAAGTGCTTCATTTTCACTTCTGGATTTTTGTGGACATCCTGATTTAATGAATTATGTTGAGTGACAATCCGTCCTCTAGTTTTCCTACGTACACCTCCGTGATTGAGAGCCATTTTTGGTTGCGACTAATCTCAGTTACTATCAACACCAGGAAAAAAAAAAGGATAGAACATCATTCGTAAAGAATTTCCTGTTCTTGATCTTTCATTATTATGAAAGGTATTTTTGCTAAAAAAAAAATCGATATTTACCTAGATAATGGCGGAGAACAGCTGAGGTGAAGGTTTTTAAAGAAATTTAATCATACCGAGTTTCATATTCGGCCGATCTATTTCACGGACTAAATCGATTTTCTTTTTTCTTTGTGGAACAAATGAACAAAAATGAGCCGACCAAAATTTATACGTTTTTTAACTGTTAATTTTTCTTCATTATTATTATTCTTTTTTTTTTCAATTTTTCCTTGAGATTTGCGAACCCTCGCTTCGATAGATTTGTGTGCATCACGGTGTGCATTAACCACAGCGCTAACGTACTAAATCTAGCTCGTGAGGGCCGTTTTGAAAAACCAAAAATTTCTTCAACGTCTCTACGAGAACAAACACTCTTTTCAAGTTCCTGAATTTGTCGCATTATAAAAACAAATTTTTATACATTTCAGTCATTATTTTTTTCTCTCTCTCGAAACCTTATTTATTCGTTCATTTTATTTATATTATAGTATTCTTTTTTTTTTTTCTTTATGTATCTTCTTTTCTTTTTATACGTTTTTAAATGTTTTTAACTTGTTATATTTATTGTTAAGATTATTTTAGAGAGAATGTACGTTTTTCTTTTTCTATTTAAAAATCGAGCAGTATTCATCGAAGTATTTTTGCTCTCTTTAAAACAAAAAAGTATTGTATTATTTCTCGCGCGAATCAGTATTGCACGTAAATTTTTTCCAGTCAATCATTTTAATATTATAGAATTACTGCGAAGTTTAGTGCTGTAATGTAGGTTTTGGGAGTGCAGTAATATTAACAGTATAAAGAGTGGGAATAGGCTGTATTTTAGGAATTCCTCCGGGTAATCTCCAAAAATCTAAACAATACACTACGAACATCACGGATGCACATTAATTGATAGGATCTACAGTATTCCCTACCTCGTTATTTTCAAAATTTGGCAACACTTATCGATTTTCCCGTCCCTTGTAACATTTTAGTTTCTCTTTAGTCCAAAACAAAAAAAAAAAAAAATACTCTCTTGTGTGTAATGAACGATAATGTTTATTCTGTATATTGTATATGCTACAAGCAGGTACCCAGGTACAAGTTCAGGCGCAAGTGCAAGCACAGGCACAAGCGCAGGCCCAAGTACAGGCACAAGCCCAAGCTCAAGCCCAGGCACAAGCAGCCGTAGCTGCTGCTGTTGCTAAGCAAAGAAAACATTTGAATCAAGTTCGAGATCAGGTTCATCCATACCAAAGAGTTGGTACCCCCATTGTAAATTGACGTCGCAGGTAGGTCCCCCAATAATTACGTTAATTTATGTACTTGATCTGTGATAGTAATTTTTCTCTCTTTTTACACAACGTACCTAGTAATAGTATTATAATATTATTTTATTATTTTTATTACTTTCTTGTTTTTATTTTTTGTTTCTTTTTCTTTCTCTTTCATTAAGTGCCAAAAAAAAAGCCTTTTGCCTTTTTCGATTGAAGATTTTCAGTATTACGTACGAGTCATTTTACGAGTGTTGAATTTTGATTATAATCGTGATAGGTATTTAGTGGTTTCCCGTGAAAGTGCCATAAATGAAAAAAAAAAAAAAAATTCTCTTTATTGGACCCGTCCCCAGCCTATATTTTGTATGTTACGTGATGTGTCTTTGATCAGAAAATGATATTCGTGAAAGCCATTTTTCTCTTCTTGGACTAAAAAAAGGTACTGCATTCGATTTCAAGTTTGCTTCAGAGGAAAAATGTATTCGATTACATTTTTATGTGATTAGGAAGTCAAAGTATTCGAGTTAGGACCGATATATTGTTTTTCGTTCGTTATTGTCTTTATCTTGAAATAAGTACCTACCAAATGAAATTTTTTCGACCTGATTTTTTTTTTTTTCTTAAGATTTATATTTATTCTTTTAGGCAATACCGATGAAAATTATATTCATACTTATTATATGATAACTATCATGATATTTATTACTTGTTATACTTAAATGAGATTTTTGTTAAGCTGTCTTGAGAAAATAAAACATTATGTACAGAACGTGTCATTCATTCAATAACCTGAAAACATGAAAAAAATAAGGAGTCAGAAAAATCGTGTATCCAGTTCTAAGTATTGTCTTTCAATTGAAAGTGAATAAATGACGAATGAAATTCTTTTTTTTTTTTTTCGAATACTCGATCGGTCCGGTAATTTTTTTTTTTTCCTAATTTCTGAAAGTCGAGTTCTAGTCATTTCAGCAGGAAAAATTTACGACGAACTACTCATTCTCTGGGAGGTATTTTACACTCATCTTGTTTTTCACTTTTTATTATTCCTATTGAAATATCCGCTACGTGTAATAAAATGGCTTTTAATGAATCGTTTCACGAATAACACGTAATTTTTACGTTTGTTGTAGTTTTTTTTTTTTCTCTCCTGTCGTGTATACATACGTATTTTTGGGGATATGGTATATTCTAATTTCTATCCGTCTGTTATGTGTACTAATAAATGATCGTTGACTTAACGAGTAGTGCTGCTCTTTGTATATTTGATTCCAAGCTCTCTCCAAATGCATCTTCACCTTTTTGATACAAAACTGGAAGATCCATGAAATATGATTATTTTGGCCTCATTACCGTCGATCAGTGTCGAATGGAATCATCGATGACAATTTGATAAGGATTGACGATATTTGGAGCACTATTCTGATAATGATTCAAACGAAATCCGATCGAAACCCAAGATAAATTTTCCAATATTATATATTAAATACCTTTTTTCTCCTTTGTTCGGGAAAATATTGATTTTTTTCTTTGAGAATGATGAAGGTTGGGTAGGATAAATGAAATTATATCAGCTTCATATCTTCGAAATCGACTCTCCTACTTCAAATGGTCACAATATTACTAATTTCTGTTCTCAACTTGTCCACTCCCAAACTCTTTCCCTGTGCTTCTTTTCCTACGTGCAGCATTCTTGTTAAGTCAAATGATTGGTTCGCTCGTTAATGCTCGTACTCTATTTTCCCATACGGTTTTTACCCCCATATCAAATATACTTATTATTCAGTATACGTAATACATATGTTTAAAAACTATTAATTTAGAATTTTTCTTTTTATTTGTTTAATATGGCATATTACTAACATTGGTTTTCATTCTTTTTTTTTTTTTTTTCTCGCTTAACAAAAATTTTCTGAAGTGGTTGCGTTTGATGTGAGGATACGGAATGGTTTGGTAACACAGGTTTCTAACACAATATGCTGCCTGCCTGTATCACTGAAAATCGCCTCTATTTCATTACCTAACAGCCGAACGAAGTTCTACTACTGCAACTGTACGTCGTGTAATCAATTTTATATTGTATTTAAAGAAGTCTGTGTTTATTTTGTTTTCCTTCTCATTTCTCTGTACGTTAAAACATGAATGAAGAAAAAATTGGAAGCAAAAACTTGAATTCATTAACATTTTGATGATCATCGTCATAATTGTATCCATATTGCTTTGTTAGTTACCCAATCTGTTTTTGTTTTTTAGTGAGAGGAGTATCAGAAAAAAAAAAAAAAAAAGAGGAATTTAATTTATGTAAGTCTAGTTTATCCAAATTAAATGTGGTAGAACCTCAAAATATCAATTTTCCCGACATGATTATCAGCTAAATTGAAATCACCCTTGGATTATCTTGATTTTATAAAATTTTGGGAATGATTTAGTTTTTCTTTCCTGTTTTTCAAATCGATGATAATATTTGTGTGCATCAATTCCAATTAATCGTATCAACTTCTATAATATTCTGTTCTGTATTTTGCGACTTCATTCTTACGGTAGACTTTCAATTTTTGTTATTATAGAATTGACAAGATATGTGCAAATATTTGTTGAAATGTTTTTTCCGACATTATTGTACTCAGTTCTTCGCGTCATATGTACGTCTTCATTCACACGTTGTTACCTTAAATAATTGAAACAAGGCAATTTTACCGAAATCCTCGGAGGCAATAATTTTTGATTTTATTAGTTAAGTATGTAGTCAATGCTGCGGCTTTAAATGAGAGGAGGTTTGAAAGAATCTCTTCTGTGCAGAATCATGTGACTTTGAAAAATATCACGTAGTAGTAGTGCAATAATTTTTGTGACCTTTATATGAAAATACAAATACAATCTACGTATAGGCTATTGTACTTATATAATATTTGAACTGCCTATATAAATCAACGTTCAATCTTTAACTAAGTCTGTGTCATCATGTTTGTTTTTTCTTTCTTTCTTTCTTTCTTTCTTTTGTTTTATCATTTTTATCATATTTTTTTTACGAAGTTACTTCGTAATAGCCATAAATTTTTTTACCATCTTTATTATTACAATCCTAGAATTAATAGTCTGATTGCACTTGTATGTATTTTAAAGTTTACAAATTATCATTTAAACAAAAATATTTATTAATTTTATTTAACGTACGTGTAGGCTAAGTACTCTTCTTTTAATGAAGGAAATCTATATTTTTTATGTTTTATTCAAAGATTTGATATCATGTTTCTATATTACTTTGAGAAAAGATAGGGAAGTCATTGAAAGGAATTATATAATATTTTATTCGTTGGGTATCAAAACTATAATTTAAATACTCATTCGCGTCCGATTTTCAGTACTTTTTTTTTTCTATATATGTTCGTTATCATTTAAAGTACTTAATGCTTACATTTTTGTCAAAAATTACTATTTTTATGTTTCTACGTCAATTTTTAATTTTTTTTTTTTTTTCTGACGAGGTGCCATAGAGAATTATTTTTGTAAGTTTTATGTTAGGAAAGAAGAAAGAAAAAAAAAAAAAAAAGGAGACAATCATATTATTTGTTAATGCTATCATCGTCATTCTTTCTTTTCTTTTTTCTGCATTCTTTTTGTTTTTCTTTTTTCCGGTTTCGTGAAAAGTAATAAATTATATTTTAATTGTTTCTGATTCGTTTCATTCTGTGCTGTTGGAAGGAAATTCTATAGAGATATAGCGTTTATTTTATTTCAACGAGGTGTCATGCAGCCAAACCGAGATGGATGGTCATTTCTGAATTAACATGAACACTGGTTAATGCGACGCATGAAATGTATTACAAAAATGCGCTATCAACTAAAAAATCATTGATAATATAGAGGTTTGGCGACGAATACAATTTTCTCAACGCGCTTTAAGATAAGATCATTAAGGTACCACGCAAGTAAGCAGCTTGATTCTGGTGGTGATTCCTCAGAATGAACATCAAATACGGTCACCAAATCTTATAATCATGTTTACAATATGTATCACATCGTGATGCACGATCGACATTTGGCCATACCTCCTTCAATTGTTTTCGCGATTTGACGATCTTCTCATATACTCGGTGAAATGTAGGTACAGTCTCAATATACACTTTTTGGATGACCCAGAAATGATTACGAGAAGGAGCGCGCAGATGACATTATCAAAACCGGAAGAATTTTCAAACGAATTTAAAGACAATCAGGCGAATCCAAAAAGCGTATACTCGGACTGTACGTATATTTCAGCGAGTATGAGAAGATCGTCAAATCGCGAAAAAAATTGAAGGAGGTACGCCAACTGTTTACTGTTGGAAGAGCTCAATTCTTCAATCTTGCCCAACTCTTTTGACTAAGCTTCCCAAACTGGTTCCTCTTCTTCCGCTTTTAATAAACATTGGATATTTCAACAATTTCGAGCTGCCATTGCGTTATTGGTATCTTCCAAACTGATCGTTGCAGGTCTGAACCTAGTTGTTTTGGTCCTAGCTTCATCAGTCCGCGTTTTTTCCGGAATTGAATGAATCTAAACGAGACGTCAACAATTTTCAAGCCCTGTTCTACATGTTTTTATCCTTCATTTCGTGTGATTGATTTTGGAGATCGCCTTAGATGTAGAAACTTTTTTATCTTCCTTCTTTAACATTGAGAATTGCCAGTTTTCTCCAAGGAGTTTCAACGTTTCTTGGTTTTGGATTCAAGCATCTCTTAATTTCAGCATGAATGCTGTCTAGCTTCTTTATTAGATCGTCAATCATCCCTTCGGATCCAACCGAGATGTTTTGTCGGGAATTTTTCTTCCTCTTTCCGAAGTTCATCCCGGCGAACTAATCGTCTGGCATACATAGTGTACTACGTTGTCCTGAAAAATTAAGTGGATACAAATTGAAGATCTGCATCGCAACAGACACCTGTGAAATAAATCATCAGAATTCGTCGACCAAAAAATAGTTTAATACGTAAAAAAAATATCAAAGGCAGAAGCTAACATTTCTCCTCCAGAGAGGTTAATTTCGATTTCAATTCCTAATACCAAAACCAGTTTGATCCACAAAACAGATTCCCTGCGTTTCTCGAGCAACTTTATCAAAGAAGACGTCTTTTTTTCAAGTTCAACACCTTTATGTAGATCGAAGCTGGACTTAGCCTAAATATTTTGAGTTTCCCTCCTATCATTAAACTTGGTTAGGTTTTATCCTCCTATCAAGTTAGGTTAGGTTGGCGGTAGACGGCGGACACCGGATATTTTTCCCGTATTGGAAAAATTTCGACTTTCGAACTTTATAAATTATAGGGGTGAGGCCAACTGATGTTACCTTTTTCCCATAAGAGCTAGTAGGAAAGTGCTTGCCTCACCCTGTACATATGATAGGAGAGTGGAGGGGCTTGAAATTTCGACTTTTGATTCTCAGTATTAAAATCAACACGTTCCCTGCGTTTCCTTTCGACTTCGTTCAGGAAGCCGTCGTTTTTTTCGAGTCCCCAAAGTAGTTCAAGGTCACCGATGACGTCGTGAAGCGTGATAAAAACCTGTGAAGATTTTTCGCGATGATTTTCCTAGGACTAGCCTCAGCCAAAAAACTTTCGGAAAACCGTGACGGATTACGAGCACATAGTTTTAATCTTACTAGTCTATAGAATGCTATTATAAGCCTATAGCATAGTAGGCAAGGTCGATATCATAGTCTAGGCTTAGTATACTGAAGTAAGGAAGGTCTGAACTTTTCCTGTGGGTCAGGGCCACTGATGACGTCATCAAGCGTGACAAAAACTCTTGACCATTTTGCGTGATTTTCCCAAGAGTAGCCCCGGCCAAAAACTTTTCGGAAAACAGTCACTGAAACGTGACGGTTTTCCCGTGAATAGTTTTAATCTTATAATGCATATAATATGCCATGTTAGGCCTAGCATACTAAAGGGAAAGGTGAAATTTTAACAGGGAACCTGTTTTGTGGGGTATTTTTGAGACTTGAAATGATCTCATAAGGCTGACCTAAGACGTAATCAAACTGTGACGTAACAGGTCCCACCCTCAAGCTGTATATGATAGGCAGGGGACTTGGAAAAATTTCCACTCTCGAGCTATATGTGGTAACAGGGGGACTAAGAAAAACGACGGCTTCCTTAACGAAGTTAGACGAGGAATGCAGGGAAGCTGTTTTATGAGTCAAATTGGATTTGATATTGAGAATTCAAGAAGCTTAGACCTAGTATGAAGCTAGAAAGAAGACCCAGACCTACTATAAGCCTACTATAATTTAGTTCGAGCGTCTACATTTTTCTCGACTCTCGAACTATATAATGATAGCAGAGGGACTTGGAAAAAACGACGGCTTGCTTAACGAAGTTAAACGAGGAACGCAGGAAACCTGTTTTATGAGTCAAATGGGATTTGGTATTGAAAATTCAAGGAAGCCTAGACCTAGATAAAGCTAGTATAAACAATGAAGCCTAGACCTAGATAAAGCTAGTCTAAAGAAGGCCTAGACCTACTATAAGCCTAGTACATATAATATAGTTTGAGAGTCTAAATTTTTCCACGTCCCCCACCTATCATATACAGCTCAGGAGTCAAAATTTTTCGAAGTCCCCCTCTTATCATATATAGCTCGAGAGTCGAAATTTTTCCAAGTCCCCCTCCTATCATATATAGCTTGAGAGTCGAAATTTTTCCAAGTCCCCCTCCTATCATATATAGCTCGAGAGTCAAAATTTTTCTAAGTCCCTTTCCTATCATATATGGCTCAAGAGTCAAAATTTTAACAGGGAACCTGTTTTATGGGGGGCTTTTTGAGAAATTTGCCGTGCGCCGTGCGCCGTCCAGCAAAAAACTTATAAAAACGACGGTTTCCTTAACGAAGTTGAACGAGGAACGCAGGGAACCTGTTTTATGAGTCGAATGGGATTTGGTATTGAAAATTCAAGGAAGCCTAGACCTAGATAAAGATAGTATAAAGAAGGCCTAGACCTACTATAAAAATGAAAATACGACGAGCGCTTTCGGTTAAACAACCATCTTCGAGCCTGAAATGAAAGCAACTGACGAACAAAAGAGAAGAACGAGGTATTAAGATCGTCCAAACGAGAAATCACGGTGTGAGTCATAAACAAGTTCGATCAGGCCATCTTCCGGAATATACGAATTAAGAACAGTGATACCGTCAGTGTTGAGATGACGAATTATCTCTATATTCTCGAGGGCGATACGCTTACGGTAGGAATTCTCCTTATGGAGGAGCTTTTCGGATCCCTCACGGAAGCTGTGGCCACTGTTTATTAAGTGATCGGCGAAAGCTGACTCCCCCAAGTGTCCCTTCTTCCAAGACTTCAGGTGCTCAGCTACTCGAACTTTCATTTGGCGGCTGGTCTCACCAATATAAAAGCCTCCACAATCCTCACACTCCAACTTATACACACGACTCCTCTCATCAACAGGTATGGGGTCCTTCAGTCTCACAAACAACCTCTTGACTGTGGTAGGGTTGTAAAACGCGGGTCTGAAGTCAAACGGGCGAAGGGCCCGACCCAATTGCTGGGAGAACTTCCCCAAGAAAGGGAGACTGATCCAACGCAAACGGCGATCACGGATCGTGTCTCGGGGGAGGGAGGTGGTGGAACCAGGTGTTACTTAATCATATTCATTATTGGCACAGGTACGTTGATGACGTTCTATGTACCTGGACTGGTCACCCAGATCTCCTTGGTGAGTTTCTGAGGTATCTCAATTCCTGGTACCCTTCCATCAAATTTACGTTGGAAATAGGGGTATTTTCCATTAACTTTTTGGATTTATCGATCTCTATAATAGACGGTATCCATAAGTTTGGAATTTACAGGAAAGATACTACGACCGATGTTTTAGTCCACGGTGGTTCGTTCGGTCCTGTTGCTCACAAGATGGCTGCTTTTCATAGCCTAGTTCACAGACTGACTCGTATTCCTTTGAGTCAGTCTGCCTCCAAGAAAGAGTTAATCACAATAAAACACCTGGCCAGAGTGAATGGGGTCAATGTTGATGTTGACGTGATGGTTCGGAGGAAAGTTACGAGGGGCCTCCTGGATTCCACCATCTCCCTCCCCCGAGACACGATCCGTGATCGCCAGGAACGGATTCGTGTCCCTCTCCTATCATGGCTCGAGAGTCGAAATTTTTCTAAGTCCCCCTTCTATCATATATAGCTCGAGAATCGACATTTTTCTAAGTTCCTCTCCTATCATATATGGCTCGAGGGTCGAACCTAGATAAAGATAGTATAAAGAAGGCCTAGACCTACTATAAGCCTATCATAATATAGATTGAGAATATAAATTTTTCTCGCTCGAGAGACGAAATTTTTCTAAGTCCCTCTCCTATCATGGCTCGAGAGTCGAAATTTTTCTAAGTCCCCCTTCTATCATATATGGCTCGAGAGTCGAAATTTGTCTAAGTCCCCCTCCTATCATATATGGCTCGAGAGTCGAAATTTTTCTAAGTCCCCCTCCTATCATATATGGCTCGAGAGTCGAAATTCTTCTAAGTCCCCCTCCTATCATATATAGCTTGAGAGTCGACATTTTTCTAAGTTCCTCTCCTATCATATATGGCTCGAGGGTCGAACCTAGATAAAGATAGTATAAAGAAGGCCTAGACCTACTATAAGCCTATCATAATATAGTTTGAGAATATAAATTTTTCTCGCTCGAGAGACGAAATTTTTCTAAGTCCCTCTCCTATCATGGCTCGAGAGTCGAAATTTTTCTAAGTCCCCCTTCTATCATATATGGCTCGAGAGTCGAAATTTGTCTAAGTCCCCCTCCTATCATATATGGCTCGAGAGTCGAAATTTTTCTAAGTCCCCCTCCTATCATATATGGCTCGAGAGTCGAAATTTTTTAAAAGTCCCCCTCCTATCATATATGGCTCGAGAGTCGAAATTCTTCTAAGTCCCCCTCCTATCATATATACCTTGAGAGTCGAAATTTTTCTAAGTCCCCCTTCTATCATATATAGCTCGAAAGTCGAAATTTTTCTAAGTCCTTCTCCTATCATATATGGCTCGAGAGTCGAAATTTTTCTAAGTCCCCCTTCTACCATATATGGCTCGAGAGTCGAAATTCTTCCAAGTCCCCCTCCTATCATATATGGCTCGAGAGTCGAAATTTTTCCAAGTCCCCCTTCTATCATATATAGCTCGAAAGTCGAAATTTTTCTAAGTCCTTCTCCTATCATATATGGCTCGAGAGTCGAAATTTTTCTAAGTCCCCCTTCTACCATATATGGCTCGAGAGTCGAAATTCTTCTAAGTCCCCCTCCTATCATATATGGCTCGAGAGTCGAAATTTTTCCAAGTCCCCCTTCTATCATATATAGCTCGAAAGTCGAAATTTTTCTAAGTCCTTCTCCTATCATATATGGCTCGAGGGTCGAAATTTTTCCAAGTTTTTCGCTGGACGGCGGACGGCGCACGGCGCACGGCAGATTTCTCAAATAGCCCCCCATAAAACAGGTTCCCTGTTAAAAATTCAACCTCCGAGCTTATAATACGATAGGACGGGGACTTGGAAATAGGACGTCATCAGTGACCTGGAATATGCAGGTCGAGAGTCGAAATTTTTCAAGTCCCCCTCCCATCACATATAGCTCGGAGCTCGAAATTTTTCCAAGTTTTTTTCCGGACGGCGTACGGCGCCCGGCAAAATTTTCACCCCCCCTTATGGAACAGCTTCGCGGTTGAAGAAAAAACGACGGCTTCCTTAACGAAGTTTAACGAGGAACGCAGGGAACCTGTTCTATGAATCAAATGGGATTTGGTATTGAAAATTCAAGGAAGCCTACCTAGATAAAGCTAGTATAAAGAAGGCCTAGACCTATTGTAAGCCTAGTATAATATAGTTTGAGAGTCTAAATTTTTCTCGAATCTCCAGCTATATATGATAGCTCGAAAGTCGAAATGTTAACAGGGAACCTGTTTTATGGGGGGCATTTTGAGGAAAAATTTCGACTCTCGAGCTATGTATATGATAGGAGGGGGACTTGGGAAAATTTCGATTCTCGAGCCATATATGATAAGAGAGGGAATTGGAAAAATTTCGACTCTCGCGCTATATATGAGAAGAGGGGGATTTAGAAAAATTTCAGCTCTCGAGCCATATCTGATAGGAGAGGGACATAGAAAAACGACGGCTTCCTTAACGAAGTTGAACGGGGAAGGCAGGGAACCTGTCTTCTCCTAGCATAATATGGCTCGAGAGTCGAAATTTTTCCAACTCCCCCTCCTATCATTTATAGCTCGAGAGTCGAAATTTCTTCAGAATCCCCCTCCTATCATATATGGCTGGAGAGTCGAAATTTTAACAGGGAACCTGTTTTATGAGGGGCTTTTTGAGAAATTTGCCGTGCGCCATCCAGCAAAAAACTTGGAAAAATTTCGATTCTCGAGCCATATATGATAGGAGAGGGAATTGGAAAAATTTCGACTCTCGACCTATATATGATAAGAGGGGAACTTAGCAAAATTTTGACCCTCCAGCCATATATGATAGGAGGGGGACTTGGAAAAATCTCGACTCTCGAGCCATATATGATAGGAGGGGGACTTGGAAAAGTCCGACTCTCGACCCATATATGATATGATGGGGACTGAGAAAAATTCCACCTCTCGAGCTATATATAATACGAGGGGGACTTGGCAAAATGTTGACTCTCGAGCTATATATGCTAAGAGGGGTACCTAGAAAAATTTAGGCTCTCAAAGTATAGTACATGTACTAGGCTTATAGTAGGTCTAGGCCTTCTTTAGACTAGCTTTATCTACGTGTAGGCTTCATTGAATTTTCAATACCCAGTCCCATTTGACTCATAAAACAGGTTCCCTGCGTTCCTTGTTTAACTTCATTAAGGAAGCCGTCGTTTTTCCAAGTCCCCCGCCCATCATATATGGCTCGAGAGTCGAAATTTTAACAGGGAACCTGTTTTATGAGGAACTTTTTGAGAAATTTGCCTTGCGCCATCCAGCAAAAAACTTGGAAAAATTTCGATTCTCGAGCTATATATGATAGGAGAGGGAATTGGAAAAATTTCGACTCTCGAGTCATATATGATAGGAGGGGGACTTAAAAAATTTGGACTCTCAAGCTATATATGATGGGGGGGGGGACTGAGAAAAATTCCGACTCTCGAGCTATATATGATAGGAGAAGGACTTAGAAAAATCCGACTCTCGAGCCATATATGATAGGAGAGAAACTTGGAAAAGTCCGATTCTCGAGCCATATATGATAGGAGGGGTACTTGGAAAAGTCCGACTCTCGTGCTATATATGATAGGAGGGGGACTTGGAAAAATTTCGATTCTCGAGCCATATATGATAGGAGGAAGACTTGGAAAAACTTCGACTCTCGAGCTATATATCATAGGAGGGGGACTGAGAAAAATTCCGACTCTCGAGCTATATATGATAGGAGGGGGACTTGAAAAAATTCCGACTCCCGAGCTATATATGATAGGAGGGGGACTTGGAAAATTTCGATTCTCGAGCTATATATGATAGGAGAAGGACTTGGAAAAATCCGACTCTCGAGCCATATATGATAGGAGAGGGACTTGGAAAAGTCCGATTCTCGAGCCATATATGATAGGAGGGGTACTTGGAAAAGTCCGACTCTCGTGCTATATATGATAGGAGGGGGACTTGGAAAAATTTCGACTCTCGAGCCATATATGATAGGAGGGGGACTTGGAAAATTTCCGACTCTCGAGCCATATATGATAGGAGAGGGACTTGGAAAATTTCCGACTCTCGAGCCATATATGATAGGAGGGGGACTTGGAAAAGTCCGATTCTCGAGCTATATATGATAGGAGGGGGACATGGAAAAATTTCGACTCTCGAGCCATATATGATAGGAGGGGGACTTGGAAAAATTTCGACTCTCGAGCTATATATGATAGGAGGGGGACATGGAAAAATTTCGACTCTCGAGCCATATATGATAGGAGGGGGACTTGGAAAAATTTCGACTCTCGAGCTATATATGATAGGAGGGGGACTGAGAAAAATTCCGACTCTCGAGCTATATATGATAGGAGGGGGACTTGAAAAAATTCCGACTCCCGAGCTATATATGATAGGAGGGGGACTTGGAAAATTTCCGACTCTCAAGCTATATATGATAGGAGGGGGACTTAGCAAAATGTTGACTCTCGAGCTATATATGATAGGAGGGGGACTGAGAAAAATTTCGACTCTCGAGATATATATAATAAGAGGGGGACTTGGCAAAATTTTGACTCGTGAGCTATATATGCTAGGAGGGTGACCTAGAAAAATTTAGGCTCTCAAAGTGTATATTACATGTGCTAGGCCTATAGTAGGTCTAGGCCTTCTTTAGACTAGCTTTATCTAGGTGTAGGCTTCATTGAATTTACAATACCCAGTCCCATTTGACTCATAAAACAGGTTCCCTGCGTTCCTTGTTTAACTTCGTTAAGGAAGCCGTCGTTTTTCCAAGTCCCCCTCCTATCACATATTTATGGCTCGAGAGTCGAGATTTTTACTAAATCCCCTTCCTATCATATATAGCTGGAGAGTCGACATTTTTCCAAGTCTCCCTCCTATCACATATAGCTCGAGAGTCGACAGTTTTATAAGTCCCCCTCCTATCTATATGGCTGGAGATTCGAAATTTTTCATACGTTTTTTGCCGGACGGCGCGCGGCGTACGGCGCACGTCAAATTTCTGAAAAAGCCCCCATAGAACAGGTTCCCTGTTAAAAATTTCGACTCTCAAGCTATATACGATAGAAGACGGACTTGGAAAAATGTCGACTCTCGAGCCATATATGATAGGGGATGGGGAAAAAATTTCGTTTATCGAGCTATATATGATAGGAGGAGGGAGACTTACAAAAATTTATGATGGGAAGAGGACTTAGAAAGATCTCGACTATTGAGCTTACAATTATGAACTTGAAGAAAAGTTTTAAAATTTCAGTTCTTCATTCATAAATAACTAGACCGAATTTCTTTTGAATACCAAATCCCATTTGACTCATAAAACAAGTTCCCTGCGTTCCTCGTTTAACTTCGTTAAGGAAGCCGTCGTTTTTCAAATTTTTTGCTGGACGACGCACGGCAAATTTCTCAAAAAGCCCCCCATAAAACAGGTTCCCTGTTGAAACTCATGTTAACGTACCAGATTTATGACGTCATCAAATTGTGACGCCACAGGCTCGGACTTTGGAGGTATCTATAATAGGAGCGGGACTTGGAAAAATTCCGACCTCCGAGTTATAATATGAGACTTAGAATATCTTAGAAGAACGTTCTGTGTCCAAATCTCGTTTCACACGACGCCGGATTCTAGACTCGGCGCGGTTGCCGGGCCGGTTAAAAGCGTGTCCGGCAACATCCAACAGTCGTCACCGGTTCACGGCTGCCGATTTCGCGTGTGAACGTGACGATTGGAAACGACACACTTTTAACCGTGTGAACGGCGACCAGGCCGGTTACCCGCCATACATAAAATAAAAGACGTATGTTGCTCGTTTTCCGCTCTGCAACAATCTGGAAAATGAGATCCTGGACTCGTAAATATGCGTGTGTGTGCATGTGTGCACCATGGTGTACTTACCGGCAGTCTTATGAAGCTGAAGCTTCAAGAGGAAAAATTTAGGGGCGGCAAATTTTTCAAACAAGAAAAAAAAGAAAAATGAAAAACGTAAAGACGAAGATAGGGGCGCGGATTTGAGGATTTAAGGTTAGCTTCAAGGTGGCAAAGTGCCAAGTGCGCCACTGCACCAGATCAATCTGTGTGTAATTCCGCGACATACGTCAAGATAATATCATGGACGTATGTGATTCATCCAGTTTCTAAGAGAACGAAATCTTCAAACTGACTTCAATATCGAATTCTTCATCGAAAATAGTTCCTGAAATTCATCCATACATCCTAATTCTGTTTATTTTAAACAAGAGAAGATATTATAACACCTTTATCGTAATCCAAATTCTGAAATTCTCGTGACATATGTCATTTATTTTTTGTACGGCAGTTACCCGGCGTCGTGTGAAACGAGCTTCAGGGTGTTTGAAGCGTTGCATATCTGGCTCATTGAAGGGGTTGAGCCAATCGGTGTACACG
The DNA here is from genome assembly GCA_035079385.1 of Aspidiotus rigidus. NCBI lineage: Eukaryota > Metazoa > Arthropoda > Insecta > Hemiptera > Diaspididae > Aspidiotus > Aspidiotus rigidus. The sequence continues at coordinate 14,229,216 of JAVHKY010000054.1, read as the reverse complement.
TGTAACATCGTTAAGGAAGCTATCGTTTTTGCCAGTTCCTTAAGTGAATCAAGGTCACTGGTGACGTCATCAAGCGTGATACAAAGTCGCGACGTTTTTTGGTGATGATTTTTCCAGGAGTAGCCCTAGCCAAAAAACTTCTGAGAAACCTTCATCAAACCGTAATGGTTTCTTCCAGAGTAATCCCAATCTCATAAGCATATGAAATTCTAAGCAGCACAGAAGCAAACATGTCTTTTCCACAGCTAGACCCGTAGTATAGCTCGAAGTAGAAGAACGAAATTTTTCCAGGTCCCTAAAGTAGGTCAAGTTCATTGATGATGTCATCAAGAGTGACAAAAAATAATAATATTGACGATTTTTTGTGATCACTATTGTCCCAACAATAGCCACACTCGAAAAACTTTCGGAGTCTTCTAACCGTGACGGGTTCTCTTGCCGGTTTTCCGTGGCGGTCTTTGTAAGAGTTTTTCTAGACGGTTTCTCGTGAAGGTTCTTCAAAGAGTAGTCCCAATCTTATAAGCTTATAAAATGCAAAATTAGGCCTAGTATAGCTTAATATACTGTATGTTACGCCGATAGTATAATAAAAGTAGCGAAGGTCAATATTATCACCTAACATAGGCCTAGTATACTAACGTAGGGAAGGTCGAAATTTCTCCAAGTCCCTGAAGTAAATCAAAGTTACTGATGACGTCATCAAGCGTGACAATTAGCCCTGACAGTGTCTCCAAGAGTAGTCCTCTAATCTTATAGGTATATAAAATGCTCTTTTAGATCTAGTAAAGGCTAGTGTACTGTATATGTCAAGCCTGGAGATAGTATTCAAAGTATAATTTGACGAAATAAACGAGGTAGAATTTTAGCTTACTTTCAGGATTTCAATTTCTCCAATTTTCGCATTAGATTCGGCAGTATAATCCAGGAGATTCTTCCTGATTGCTCGTATTCCTTCTGGGCTTGTTCACTAATGATTTTCTTGAGACGTGGACGTTCTAATATTCATCTTCGAGAATATTTTTCTAAATTCCTAGAAATTTTTGATCAATTTTTTTCAAAAGAGTAAATTTTTTAGGAAGTTCATACGTTTTTTCTTCGAAGAGAATTGATAATCTTTCTTACCTGGTAGCTAAAAGTATTTTTTTGGGGGAATTTTTCGTACTTTCTGTTTGGCGTGAATTCTGGCAATTTATTCCAAACATAGGTATTTGTTGTGGTGCAGATCTTTAATTTGTATCCACTTAATTTTTCAAGACAACGTAGTACGCTTTGCCAGACAAGTAGTATGCCGGTATGATATTCGGAGAGACAAAAAAAAACTGGGACAGGACATTTCGGATGAATCTGAAGGGACGATTGACGATCTGACGAAGAAGCTAGACAATAACCATGCTAAAGTTGAGGGTCTGTCATGAGTCGAAAACCAAAAAACATTCAAGACGACGTGAAAAGATTGACAAGTCTCAGTTCAAAGAGGGAATTAAAAAAACTTCTACATCCTGATTGTAAACGAGTACAACACTATCTGATAATACTTATTCCATCAAAATCATAACACGAAATAAAGAACAAAATCATGTAGAACAAAGAAAAATCAGAAACAGTGTGAACAATCGTGTGAAAGCCATCTCAATGAATGGAAATAATGAGCGCCCGAAAAGCTCAAGATTAGAAATTTAGACTGAGTTATCACACTGTAGCTGGTATTTAGGCTCATATGTACTGAAATCTCAAAATTTATCTGTAGAAAAAATGTTTTCCGATTTTAATTATCTTATCCAACAGTTTATAAGTCCCACGAAGTATGAAATTGACTAAAAAACGCCTATGATAGACAAAAATGTGGAAGTTACAAGTACTTCTTTTTGTGAGCATACAAATGTATACCTATGGGAAGTATGAAAAATACTTCAAAAATTGCACGATAAACTGCTTAAAACTTTCTTTTGTCTTTTTTTTTTTTTTTTGGCTCTTCTGGAATATAGTATGGTTTATTTTTCATATTGCTAGCATCGAGTTTGTAACTTTTTGATTCAACGTATTTTCGGTATTTTTATATCAAGTCATTGAGAATTATTGAAAGCACGTACTATAAATTTTTATTCATTTTCCTTCGTAAATTAGGTGTTGGAAAATTTTAAGATTATTTTGTTGAAGCGAAATTTGCGAAAAATTGATTACGTCATTAGTTCTTGTTTATTTTGGTGCGTCTATTGAAGAGCCTTGAAGGTGAAAAAAGCTTTTCAGATCTTGAAAATAAAATATATTTTCCAGAGTTATTATAATGATGAATAAAAAAGATGTTGAGAACAAGAATTGGCACTAATATCCACACACTTTCATTATATTCTCAACATTTCACTTCTTCGTCAATGAAAGTAATGCTGCCGAAACGTAGTGAAATTTTGAAATAATAAAAATGTGTGGATATCAGTGCAAAATCTTTTCTAAAAACACATTTCTAATTTAAAATTTGAGTTGAAAATTGTTCTTATTTGTTACCTATTCATTTTTTTTTCAAGTCTTATTGACATAGAATTTTTTTAATGCAATAAAAATGATCAGCACGACCTTGGGATGACTTGACGAATTTTTTTTGACGCAATTCTCTACCTGGTAATTTCTTATACTAAAATAAAGGGGAAACTTTCATTGCACTTTGAAATAAAGAGAATAAATGATAAGAATAAAACGATATAAGAATAAAACGATGAAATGTAGTGTCTGAACGTTAGAAAATTCATAAATTTGCGTTACATGAGCACAATTTTTTACAATAAAAAAACGTTAGGTAATTTAGAATGAGTTTGACGATAGAAAAATACAGTATCCTCTTTTTTTTTTTTTTTTTTTTTCAAGATCAAAAAATGTAATACAATGTACTCTTTTATGCGTTTATTCAATACTGAAATATTCTGAAAATATAAATTCACGAATAACGTACAGAAAATCAATTCAAGATCAGCCCAATTCGTCGAAGTAGAAGTCGCTGACGAACTCGGATAAGGGAAGTGATGAATTTTACCTCAAAAATTTGACTATAAAAAATGTACAGGGCGAAATCGCGTTTAGTTATTTTTCAAAACCAACGTACTAGAGAGGTTAGTCAATGAGCGATGCTCCATCTGTGGCTAGAAAGCTTTTACTTGGAGAAAATAACAGCTTGATCCGTCCTGTAGAAGTCACTAATGAACTCGGATCAGTTTTACTGAATTTGTTTTAATAGGTGTATGTATATTTAGATAAATCAAATTTCATTTATCATTGTGGCTATCTTTTTTTCCCCCTTCTTCTTCTAAAGAGTTATTTATCGCGATAAAACTCTTTTTTTTTGAAAACCGTGTTTCACTTCTTTGAATTTTAGTGGTTCGACTTATTTTTAATGGAACTAAAATTTCTCTCGACCGCAATAGGATTATTTTATCCTGCATCCATTTATTTTATCGTTCATTACTTATTTATTTGAAGAAGGAACTTATTACTTACTTTTTCTTCGTTGTTCATACACTCTATTTTATGTGGCGATTGAATAGCACTTCAAAATAAATGGGATATTAAAATCTACAAAGCCAAGGGAAAGAAAAAAAAAAAAAAAAAAAAAAAGAATATTTCTGCCCCCTAAAATCAATTTTATGTCAATATCTCGAGTTTTATTGGGCTTAGAAAAAAACTTTTCTATATGAAAAATGTTTTTCGTGAAATTTCCTACAAGACAGACTATTTGACTGTTATTCTAAGTCTCACCGTTAGCCCAGTCCACTAATGGGATGATTATTCCCGATTGGTACCCCTATTGATGAATAAAAGTAGCCTGAAGACACATGGGTTATGTTGTAGGCACAGAGACATGAGGTTCTTGAATTCGAAGATGAGACCTAGGTGGAAGTTCGTGTTTTCCATGTGTTCAACAATAAGGTCAATAGAACGTACAACTAGGATTTTAGTGAACATGTTCGTGTCGTCGAAAGATATAAGTTTAGACCATGTTGGGAAATTAATATTTTTCAGTTTGGTAGCGAGATCCAAGAAATTTTTGACCTCTTATTTTGGTTGAAAATAAGGTGCGGTGCGAAACCAATCTGTGAGGTATTTTGCCAGTTTGAACGTAGAATGGCCAAAGATTCGCCTTTGTTCGCTTTTCCAATAACTATGTTTTCGTCTTTGAGGCGTTGGCGCGAAGTGAGGTAGGATCTCAGTTCCGAGAATGGGTTCGGATTCTTCGCTTGAAAAACCATTTTGTCGATGAGATCACGGATACGATCTGAGTTGAGTCTCAAGTCGGTTTTGATACCTGAAGCTTAAAGTTCAGCATCAGATATCTGGGTTTGTAAAAGGTTGATTACAGTTGAAGCAAGGTGTGAGGTCTTAATGTGTTGAAATTTTTTTGATTACTTGTCATTTTTCCTCAAATAAATTTCCATTTAATTACGTACTTGCACCTTTTATTTCACTATTTTTATTTGTGACTCTATTTTCAGTCAAATATTGTCCTAGCTCGAGAGTCGAAATTTTTGTAAGTTTTTCGCCGGACGGCGAATTTCTAAAAAAAAACCATAGAACAGGTTCCCTGTTAAAATTCCGACCTCCAAGCTATACGAGTATGATTCGACCTTCGAGGTATATATGATAAGAGGGGGACTTAGAATACCATAGAATAACGTTCTGAGTCTTGTAGTTTTTGAAATGTTGCATTTGGCTCATTGAACGGGCTAAGTCAATTGGTGTATGAAGCACTGCGTATCTAGTTTCTTGAAGGGGCTATCATTCAGGCTATACCGGGTGGACCAGAAAGATGTTACCAGTTAAATAGGAGTTTGCACTAAATCACTCCAGCACGAAAACGCAAAACGTTAGACGTATACTTCAAATCTACGAAATTTGTATTTCAATTTCATCTTCAATTTGGCCCCTACCCAACTATCTACAACTTTTTTGAGCCGAGTTCTGAACCAAAATGTGCCAAAATTCCCAAAAATTAAAAACCGTTTGAATTTCCCTATTTCACTTGATTTATAAAAGTGAAATTTAATAGAATCAATACGTTTCTGTATAGAGCTACGGTCATTCATAATGAGGAGGATACTTGAAAGAATAACACAAGAAGAGATGCAAAAAGACCGCACGAAAAATTGAAAACACGAGCGCTTTCGGCTAATCAGCCATTTTCGAAGTGTGGAAAGCGACTAAACCCAGCATCAACGAGAACAAGCGACATTGAGCGAAATCATGACCGATGCTACGAGTCATCGAAATGTGAATCATTCACGTAGACTAATTCGATCAATCCTTCTTCAGGAATGTACCTGTTCAAAACGGTAACGCTACTATTATTCTGATGACGGAGGATTTCTATTTCCTCAAGGGCCACACGCTTGAAGTGAGAGTTTTCCCTATGAAGGAGGACTTCTGACCCCTCTTTAAAAGGGTCCTTTAGTTTGACGAAAAGGCTCTTAATCGTGTTGGCATTATAGTAGGCCGGCCGAAAACCGAAGGGGCGGAGGATACGACCCAACTCCAATGAAAACTTGCCCAGAAACGGAAGCTTAATCCACCGTTTCCTACCATCTTGGCGTAAATCCCGAGGGAGGGAGGTCGTAGAGTCAAGGCATTTACTTGTGAGCCTTCTACGAACCATCAGGTCAACATCGATCCTGACCTGGTTGACTCTAGTCAGGTGCTTTATAGTCATTAATTCTTTCTGGAAAGCGGCTTTGACTCAATGGGATATGAGTCAAGCGATGTATTAGGCTATTAAACGTAGCAACTTTGTGATGGGCAACAGGTACGAATGACGACCCGTGGATAGTAATATCGGTCGAGGTATTTTCCCTGTAAATACCAAATTGATGGACGCCGTCAGTGACGGAAATAGACAAGTCCAGAAAGTTTATAACGGAGCCACCAACTTCCAATGTAAATTTTATGGAAGGGTAAAGGCTATTTAAATAATGAAGAAACTCGCTAAGGAGTTCTGTTGGACCGGTCCATGCACACAAAACGTCGTCAACGTGCCTGTGCCAATAGTGTATATGACTCACAAACACCTGGCCTGAAGAGAATAGGTCGCCCTCAAATTTCGACATTAAAAACTTCTGAAATAAGAGAACCCAGAGGAGAACCAATAGGGATCCCCACTTCCTCAGGGAACTCGTAGAATTTATCATTAAATGTACAAAAGTTCGGGAGCCAACAGACCCTCAATAGGTCAAAGAATTCAGCCATTTCCTTATGCGGGACGCCAGATTTTACAAGTAACTCACCCATCCACTGCATAGTAGCAGCCTTTAGGATGTTGGGAAATAACCCCACCACATCGAAGGAACATAACGTTACGCCTTGAGAGAGGGAAACATCCTTTAGGTTGTTAGTGAGGGTACATGAATTCAATACGGACAACTCCACTCTAGACTTGAACCAGCGATCGAGAAATTTTAAGGGAGTAGGTCGGAGAGGCGACAAAAGAGACCACGGGTCGCATAGGTACTCCTTCCTTATGAATTTTCGGTAGTCCGTAAAGGAGGGGAGGAACGGGGTTAGGTTCTAAAATGGCTTTTTTGGTTAGAGGTTTCTTAATGACGAAATTACAATTATTAACAAGAAACCTAACCTCTTTTACAAAGTTAGGAAAGTTGAACTGGGCATTTTCCTGGGCTCCGCATTGGCTGAGGATATCATGGACCTCGGAAGTGTGAGAACACTTCTCCATGACCACCACGGCATTCCCTTTGTCAGCTTTTGTGACAATTAACCCAGCCTCCCTAATTTTCCTCTTCATGCCTTTAATCAATTCACTCCCAGCATGCTGGGGAGGGGAGTGTTTCGGACCATCTCGGCACATTTTTCTTGGACATTAACACCAGGGCCTATTTTTACTGTAAGATCAGCCACGACGTTAGCCAAAGTCTCCTGATTTTTGAGAGGGGGCAACCTAAACTTCATACCCTTCTCCAGGAGGGACAATTCATCCTCATTGAATTCGGTTTCACTGTAATTTAAGACACGTTGCTGAAATTTCTGGATGGTACCATCACCGATACGATCTTTTTCACTTGCCAAAGCTTTAGAATTGAGGAGGGAGGCAAGTTTACGAGTCTTCCTATTCCTCAACTTAAGCTCAAAAGTGCGGCAAGCATCATTAACGGAGCGAATAAATGGATCGAACTCACCATGATGAAGCAGATCAGAAAGCCGGGAGTGGACCAGAAGGTTGAGCCTTGTGGTAACGCTGAGGATACCGTACCACCTCCTTAGCTCAGTACGTATCCATTTCTTGGTCATAAACTTTTCTAAGGTTTTAGTAGTAGAAACACAATCCGAATAGAACCGTCTCGTTGGTGCTGGGTTTAGTCGCTTTCCATACTTCGAGAATGGCTGATTAGCCGAAAGCGTTCGTGTTTTCAAATTTTCGTCTGGTCTTTTTGCATCTCTTCTTGTGTTACTCTTTCGAGTATCCTCGTCATGAAATTTAAAGCTGATTCCGAAAAAAATAGCTGAATAACCCTACGAAGTTTGAAAGTGACGAGATTTTCAATTTCTTATTTCGGGAATCTTGAGAATTGGTAAATTTTCGGCACATTTTGGTCCAGAACTCGGCTCAAAAAAGTCGTAAAAAGTTGACCAGAGGCGCAAATTGAAGATAAAATTGAGATACACATTTCATAGATTTGAATTATACATCTAACGTTTCGCGTTTTTACGCTAGAACAGATTTAGCGGAAACACCCATTTAACTGGTAACATCTTTCTGGTCCACCCGGTATACATCGACCACTGAACTATATATGATAGGGGGGTTGGAAAAGGCTGACCTATGACGTCATCGAAGTGTGACGTCACCGGCCCGGACTTTGGAGCTATACTGGAGGGTAATCAGATTGTAACTTCACAAGGCTAATCTTTGACTTCCTCAAACTGAGGCTCCACCCCAAGCTATATATGATAGGAGGGGGACTTGGAAAAATTGCGAGCCTCGAGCTTTACTGGCTGGTCAGACGGCGGACAACGGACGTTTTTTCCGACCCCTCCCCTGATAAAACACGTTCCCTGTTGAAACTGCAAATAAAATCAATGGTGAACGTATTTGCTACCTATTAGGCAATTACAACTTCGAAAAATTCGCAAAAAATGAAATATTCGACTATTTAAAAGAACTTTCTTGGCTAACAGTAAAATAGTCTATCTTGTAGGAAATTTCACGAAGAACATTTTTCGTGTAGAAAGTTTTTAATCGAGATATTGACGAAAAATTGAGTTTAGGGGGCAAGAACGTGCCACAGCTCCGCGAGCCATCCGATGAAGGATTTCGATTTGTAGTATGTTTTTTCAGACATCAAACTTGAGATATTTCCGTTAAATTTAATTATTGCACCCGAAGTGTGATGGCCGGTGTTTCTATCGACTGTACTAAAGTGTTTGACATCATAGAGTTTCCGTTTCAAGAAGACAAAATGTTGAAAGTGGTGGTATTTGCGTCCAGTCCTACAGATACAACGCGGAAAAAACTCGCCAACAAAGTATACCTACGTCTAATAATTTATTCAGGAATATGAAGCATGAATGATCATTTTGTGTTGGATTAAAATTCCAGTTTTTACGCCGTTCGGTTTACCGGTCTTCTTATTGCCGTAAAACGCCCATTAGGGCCTAGACACACATTACTTCTCTGTCTGGATCGAGTCATTGACATTGGCTGAAAAAAATTTAATTTACAGTCCATGTTACGTAGAAACTCCTTCCCTATCTATAAAGCGAGCATATAAGCTTCTTCCCACCGACTATTACCTTAGAAGGATTCTGGAATAACATTTTATTTTTTCAAATCGATGAAAATTTTCTTTTTTGTCGCATACAAATTGTAATATACTGGTTATCATTCAGATTTCCAAAGCGATCCAGGAAGAAATTGTCGTTTGAGGTTGATACCCTCGTCGCGGTATTATACTAAAATTATTTTCTGATTAATTCAAAACATTGTCCGCTATCGGCATGAAATCTTGTATAGCTACAGTAAGTGTCTCGGGTACGAACTCGTTTCTCGTAATCAATGTTGTAAGTATTTAAAATTTATTGCTGAATAAAAAGACGAACAAGGTTTGACAAGGACTCGTACTGCATGTGCGCCATCTTTTAAATTATACCTCTATTTCTATAAAAGGCGAGACTTTTTTTTTTCTTCTTTTGCTAAATTAGAATTATAGGTTCCTTCCATCTGCGTAATCACAAAAAATATTGTCGCTAAAAAAAATGTACACAGATTTTGTTTTATATAGTCGTATCATCAGAAAATGTAAATGTATACGGCGGTGGCGTCGAGGTTGCGAAAGTAGCATAGACGATTAAAGCTAGGCGTAAAGAAGAGCATCCAAATTCTTTGGATTTCCTCTACTAACCTACGCTTTTTTTCGAAGACGAGAGATTACAGTGCATGATTTTAGTCGATAGAGTTGGATTAACTTGATGTTTGCACGTTATTATTCCATTATTCATCGAACGCGCAGCTTCAAACACCTTTGCAATCGTCAGCTGTTGTTTGCATCAATGCTTAGTGTATAATGATTAATAAACGTACAACCCAGATTCGTTGTTTTTTTCGTCCTCACGATTTTAAAACTTCATGATCCAGTCCGAGAAAGTATGGCTAAATGATGACGAAATTTCCAACGTTGGTCGCTCGAGTTCATATAATCGTATGCAATTTTACACGGTGCTAACTTGAACGTTCATACTGTATTTGGAAGAGTATTAAAATCATGACTACGAGAAAATAAAATCATCAAATCTAAGAAGCCTGAATAATGAATCGTATTTTCATGAAAGGAGAAAAAGAATAGGAAAGTGGAATACAAATTTAATGGATGACTAATTTTCAACAAGGTCGTGATAGATCTACAATTTCATCGTTCATCATTTCTATTTCTATCCGGAGTATGGTGTGCAGATTTTTCAAAAAATATACCGCCATGGCCACGTTTCATTCATAATAGGTTTTCTTATCGCCCGTTATACGGAGAAACTTTTTTATCAACAGATCGACACCCCGAAAAAGGGTGGCATAACACAGAAGTTAAAATCTCTTCTCAAGAGACACGTATAGTGTTTCATTTTTTATGCTTGTTTCCTTATCGGTATCAGTTGTATCAAATCGATTCTACCTATTATATCGACTCTTGATAAGTCGTCACATGACGTCTCATTAAGGTCCCCCTCCACCAGTATTTTTTGGTTTAGTATTTGCCTAGTATTCTGTATATTATAGGCTAATTGGTTTAGAGGCTCATTCTTAAACTTGTGTACTGTATGTTGAGTTGATTGTCTTACGGGCGCACGCCTCCATTCTTAGCCTAGTATGAGTTTAGTAAGTTTTGAGCTCCCTCCCTTCACTCGTTCACCCGAACAGCCTATTATAGGCCTATGAAGTTATAATACGCTCCACCTCCTCTCTTTCTCTCTGTTTCATGTGTTTACTCTGCCCTAGCTGACCCCTAATTTGAAATTTTTGTGAGTGGCCCCCCTTCACCCTGGCGTGCGCGTGCAAATCTCTACCCTGTGGGTGATTTCGAAAATTACGAGTTCACTTGGCCTAGTTTGTACTAGATTAGTGTATTGAAGTATACTAGATTTATACTACGTCTATGCACCTTTATACTAGGCCTAAACAAGTGTAAGCATCTACCAGGCTACAGATTGGCTAGTATAAACCTCGCATACTCTGTAACAGGTGATCCTAGTATAGCTTTATGCTTCTCCTTTATACTAGGCCTAAAAAAGTCTAGGCCTCTACTAGGCTACATCTTAGCTTTAGCTTTTTTTTTTTTTTTTAATTTGAGTTTATTGTTTTTAATGCTACAGTATTACAATTCGATTAATTATTAATCAATATCATAACACCATAACATTAAGGGGGCTCTTTTACCATTGGCATCTCAGAGCCCCCATGCCGTGTTACAGTCAATTAGCTGCCGGTCGTTCCTTGTTCCACAGCGTCTGCACAGTACTGCGTAGATAGTCTACAGTACTATGCACTTGCAGGTCGAGCGTCGTTGGTCTTCCATCCCTGTGAATGGGGCACTCCATGAAGACGTGCTTCGGTGTTTCCTCTTCTCCGCATTCACATTGGCTGCTGCTTCTCCTCTTCATTTTGCAGAGGTAGCTACCAAATGCTCCATGCCCAGAGAGGGCTTGGCCTAGCCAGAAGCATGGGTCCATTTCCACTCCCGGTTCCTTGATGAGGGTCTTTGTCCATTCCCCACGTTCGTCGTCTTCATACTCCTGCCTCCACTTGTTATGGGCCTCTGGCGCCATCAAGGACCAGAGGTTACCCTCAGCGGACGCATCTGAAGCCTTCAGCACCATGTCGCCAAGCAGCATCACATTCCTCTTGTGTGCGTAGATAATAGATCTAGCAGGCTACATCTTAGCTAGTATAAACCTGGTTTATAGAAGGTCTACGCTCCTTTATAAGGCCTAATACTGCCCTAACTAATTGAAATTTTGCGATTTCACACCGGCCAGTTTATACACTAGCTTTGTACTAGGATTTTACTAGTCTTAAATCAGACTTGTAATAGACAAAGAAGTCCCTACCCCCTTCACCTTCGTTACTCCGTCGGTGATTCAAAAATCTGTGAGTTCGTCCCGCGAGTTCACACCAGCCAGTTTATATACTAGCTTTATACTGAGAGTGAATGTCAACGTAGCTAGTATAAACCAGGCATACACTAGTATACTGTATAAAAGGAGCTAGTTATACTAGACCATGCTCCCAAAAAGCTATTAGCTTGAAATATTCTAAGCTGAGCTAATACTAGACCAAGCGAGGTGGACCGAGAAGAGCGAACGAGCGGAGGGAGTGAGCCCCCCAAAAGTTAGTAGCTTGAAATATTCTAAAGCAGAATCATACTAAACTCAGAAGAGGGGACGCCGGACGAGCGGAGCGTGTGAGCCTCCCAAAAGCCATTAGCTTGAAATATTCCAAAGTAGAATCATACTAAACTCAGAAGGGGGCGAACGAGCGGAGCGAGTGAGCCTCCCAAAAGCTATCAACTTGAAATATTCTAAAGTTGAATCATACTAGTCCAAGAAGAGGGTTTACTTGCGTGTGGAGAACAAGAAGGTGGTACTCCCAGATCAAGCAAAGCAAGCATGACGAAGACGAACTGGTATGCTACCTTATAAAAGACATGAAGCATGATCTTCATTTATTTGGCTACGCCAAAACATTTCCAATTAATCGGGCTAAGTAGCTGAGCCTTGTTTAACCTACTGTAGTGCATCAGAAGATAACTTATAGAGTAACAAAGGTCGAGATTTTTCCAAACCCAAAAATGGAGCATAGTATACTGTATATTACCTCTAGTATGGAGGAAGTTTGGTATAGGGGGTAGGATGAGCAAATTAGTCTAACACATAGTATCATGAAACCCTTAGTTTATTGCATATCAGGCCTAGTATAATGAAGGCGAAGGATACAAGTCTCAAAGCAGCTTAGGCCAAAAAGTCTCTAAAATAGGTCAAGGTCACTGGTGACGTCACCAATCGTGACGAAAACTATCACGATATTTCGTGCCAATTTTCCCAAGGTTACCTAGTCCCAGTCAAAAAACAGTCAGGGCTTCACCCCAATTGTTTGTTGTGCAAACTAGCTGAAGGGCTGACTTGAGCACGTGTGTTGCTTTTTGGCCTGCATAAGGCTACGATAGGCCTAATATAAGTGTAGTATATAGAACTACCCACGAGATCTTACACCTAATATAGCCCTAGTGCACTTCAAGTTGGGCCTAGTATATAATAAAACTTGGAAACTTTTCGATGTCCCCAAAGTAGGTTAAGAATAACGTCATTAGGGTGACAAAAACCGTAACAATTTTCTTACTCCCGGAAGTAGCTCCAGTCGAAAAACTTTCGGAAAAGTGTCAAAAAATCGTTCCGTAAAGGTTTTTTCAAGAGTAGTCCCAATCGTATGAGCACATAAAATGCTAAAAACTGAAAATCATCCATTCGATCGATGGTCGCGGGCTGTTTTCTATCTGATCTCTAGGTTGTGTTAAAAACCAATTGAATTCATTAAGAGTGACTCCGAATGTTTAAGGTTACTCAATAAGAATTTAGGGAAAGTTAGGAGTGAGAACCTTGAAAAGAAGGAGTGAGAAGTAAGGACCTAGAGGTGTTGTCACCAATGTGCGGGTAAAGTGGTTTTGCGGTTTAGGCGAAGGGAAGAGGTTTAGCCGGTTCACCTTCCTATCGCCACTGAACCTCTTCCTTTCTCCGAACCGCAGAACCACTTCACCCACTATGTTAACAGGGAACCTATTTTATCAGGGGGGGGGGGGTCGGAAAAAACGTCCGCCGTCCGGCCGGCTGCAAAGCTCGGAGTACGAAAATTTTCCAAGTCCCCCTCCTATCATATATAGCTTGGGATTGCGAGGCCTGTGATGGCACAGTTTGATAACGTCAAAGATAGGTTTATTAAAATTCCTCTCCCATAGGCGGTGTAACCTGGAGTTTCCAGTGTTGGTAGCCGTGCGTACAGAGGTGATCATGGTTCAATTTGAATATCTCCAAACAGTTTTTCAATTCTGTTTTCCAATTTAAGTATGAGCGTTAGAAAAAATTGTTCATCACAAAAAATATTCTTTTGAGAATTCTCTACAACTTTGATTCTTACACTGTTCTTGATTAAAAGTCAAATAACTTCAGAAAGTGCGTTTGAACAAACGCATGTATTCGGTCCATAAGAAACAAATACCATGATCCTTTGTAACTAGCGCTACCTAGTGTAGGTTACGCCGCCTATTATATATAGCTCCAAAGTCCGGGTCTGTGACGTCACAATTTGATGACGTCAAAGGCCAGCCTTGCGATGTCACAATCTTTACATTTTTCCAATCCCACGTGCCTCACGGGACAGGTTCCCTGCCACCCCTCGTTTAATTTGTTTACATTGGTGAAAATACCTCCGAGTCCTAATGAGGAGTGTTGCTGAGGCTCATTCTTTAGCTCATTTAACGGAAGTAGGGTACCCACTATTATTTTGTTTAGGATGCGTTAGACCGGGTAAACAACAACAGCGATACAATGCGAAAATTACTCAGATTCTAACAAGAATGATGAATTTCATTTGCTACAAGTCACATTCTCTAACTTTTTGTTAATCGTATTCATTTGCCCAGTTTTCGTAGAGTATTTCTTCAATCGATACTCGCGAACCTACAATTTTTCTGGTTCAGAAATATCCACATTCATATAAATTCAAGGACTTATCAAAATGTTGAGTTCCGGATTCCCATACAAGAAGGATTTGGAAAAAATTTGAGGCGACCTTGACGTGATTTGGGAACTTGGCCTTTCCTTAATGTAATTAAACGTGGAATGCTGAGAATCTGTTCGGTGGGACAAATTCACCCTTTATATCGAAAACTGAATTAGGAATTGGAAATTCGGATATTTCTAACTGTCTCTTCGATATAATATGATTATTTATAGCTCGGGATTTCAGGATTCTTTCCTCTTATGTACAACGATCGAAGAAGTCCAGATTTTCATGAGTCCTTTACCTGACATTCGACATTTTTGTTAATCTCACTCTTCTCAAATGTGCCCTGAAACTCAAAATTTCCTTAAAGTCGCCCCTCCCCCCCCGTACATGCGTATATATTTAAATACTGGGTATATGTCGTCCGACAAATCTAATTAGGCCAAAAGTTTCCCCTTTTTCCCGCTCTTTTGGTATCGGAAGTGGGACTTGGGAAAAATTCCGACAATCGAGTTGCTCAGGGGTGGAGGACTTGAAAAAATTTCAACTTTACACTGGAGTTGGAAATCAAAATTTTGCCTTTGTTGCTTTATATGATCGAAGGGGGAGTGAGAAAATGTTGACCATCAATGGAATTGTATGGACTTTGGAAAAATTCGAAGGTTGAGCCATGGAATACAAAAAAATTTCGATTTCTGGGAATTCTACCACAGTCTGCAAGAAGGAGGATAGACGGATTGATCTCCAGCACCTGCAGGCCCAAAGCTACGCCATAAAAATGTCCGATTATCACCTCATGACGTTAAGTCATCAACCAGCGGTCTCCTCTGTAGTTCCAGATCGAACTTTTTCCAGATGTTCCCTCATTATTCTCATATGTGTACCGTACATCATGAAAGTCGCAGATAAAGTACGTTCTTGAGACAAAAATTTTTCCAAGGTTTCTTGATGACATCACTCTATACCCCTGTTGAAAATGAACCAAGTTCCAAGAACGTACCTACCTTATGACGATATCATATAGACTGTAGAGTCATCAGAATGAAGAAAAGTCTCTCTTAATCGCATTACTTTGCCCCTTCGTGAACCATTTTCCCTATAATGTGAATCTAGACGCTCTCATTCACTGAAAGTAAAAAAATGAAAAAGAGGATCATTATTTTCACTCCGATGGCTACATAAAGTATTGTATTACATTTATATTCATTTTGCCAGTCATTTGAGTGTCAAAGTTCGATTCGGAAGTATTCTTCCGTGTCAAGGTCGTTTTTCATTCTCCAACAGGTATGTATTACTGCTGCTCTTATGCACCGAACGTTCGACATGCGGTCATTTTTATCGCGAATGACGTATTTCTCGAAATTTATACTCACACACTAAATTTCAAAGATAAATAAAAATGAAAATTCTCGCACCTGAACTTGAGAGAATAGAAGTTGCTACGCACTTTACGTTACTATTGACCTAATGACGGGACAATTTAATATTTTAGTACTATTCAAGGACAGCCGCAAGTTGAAAATGGCATTGCTATTTGAAACCACTTTGTAAAGGGGTGCAGGGCAATACGTCAATCAGTATACCATAGAAGTAACGTCTATATAGCAGAGTACAACCTTCTTCAGATATGTCATCGAAATTGGTTGAATTATTGTAGACGAGATGGTCTTGAATGCGCCAAATTAGGATATAATAAAATACAGGTACGAGTTTGAAGTTGTGTGACCAGTATACGTGAGTAGCAGAGACAGCTGCGAATTCGTAGTACTTTTCGTGTGTATTCATCATCAATGAAAAATACAGTAGGCTACACGTGAGTCATCGATCGATTTACCGCTCGATTTTAGAATAATATGTGTATAAATAAATGATAATCGTTATATTCAACCGCGTTTCGTCGTACTCACACCCCCGCACAAAGTCCATAATATCGTAAATTCAGTTACAGTTTCCGAATTTGTTCAATTCCTCCTTATCGTTGTGAATATAATTACCTACCGCCCAATCACGGAAGCGTTCGATCGTTGAGGACATATCCTTGAGGTCATTTTCGGAGTAGAGTCACTATTTTTCTGGAAAGACCACCTACGATGTTTACTGATTTTAAATTCATTGATAACTCCAGTGAATGAATGAGATTTGAACGTTTTCGCTATAAAAACTCTTCTGAACGTAGTACGAAAAAAAAGCGATATGGTTTCAAGCTTTTCATTCCACAAGATTTCAAAAGAGGATTATACGTTTTGGAAAATGCCCGTTTTCTGGAATTTCTTGACCTTGAGATTGAGAGAATTTTAGATTTCCGAGCTACTATGACCTGCCGGGAAAATTTAACTCATGTGAGCTGAGTAAGTATAATTACTGGGCGAGGAGGTATTGGAGCTAGTTGATTTAGAAAAAATCTCGCTGATAAACTGTGCGTAAATAATATAATGACGGGGGAAAGTTGGAGAAATTTTGATGGTGGTGTGATTCCGCCAATGGGCTAGATGAGTATAAGCCGGAGTGAGACAAGGTATAGGACTGAGCCGGATAAGATGGTCAGAAGTACTTCCCCTTAAATTTTCTTTCCATCAAAGCAAATAGGGCTACATTTAGAACCTCATTTCTTACTCATATTTCTAGGTTCACTCATACAGTCCCTTGGGAGGAAAACGGGATTTTGACATTTCTAATATCCATTGGAAGTCGGTGAAATCGAATTCCCCCTCCCCATTGATGGACTTGAAATCTCGAACCCTCGAGTGCACATGGGTGGCTTCGTCCCCCCTTCCCCGTCATGGGCTCAAAGTCCTCAAACCCTCAATTCGATCCACAAATAAGCGTGTCCGAGTTCGAGTTCTCTTGTCTTCGCATATAGTGCTAGCTGTAAACTAAGCATACGCTATATTAATACAAGACTATACTAAGCTTAAACTAGGTTGAGCATATAATTTACTAAATTATACTAGGCTTCTGTCAAGAGAGAGGAGTATTGATGACATTACAAACTAATAACGTCAAGGATGGTGATGACGTCACTTACAAATCTGACAAATGATGATGACGTCATAAGGAGGGTTACACTGGTTGACATCTGTCCTATGCCTTTATCCGCTATCGAAAATTTGCTAGTTTAATGTCTTTATCAGCCTCGGTACCCCAGCCGTCTATTGAAAATCTGCGAATCCAAGTCCGAGTTGACCTTCTCCATTCCCTCAGAATATTTGTGAAGAATCCTTGACTTGGTCTATAGAATTAGTTAGCTTATTATAGTGACCAAGGATGAGGGCAAACGGAACAGAGCGATTCAGACCCTAAAAGATAGTTAGCTCGAAATGTGTACACTGAACTTATACAAGACTAAGAATGGAAGCGAACGAGCGGAAGCAGCCTAGTTTAGAATCGATATATTGATATAATCAAGATCGAAATATTGATAAAACGCCCAAACACTTATGCACGATTCAATGATTTCCCATAGAGCAAAGAAATTTACCCTTTTTAGCTTGAAACTATGCTTTGTTAAACTATACTAGTTTTAAAATACACATAGACCCAGTATATGCCTATGGTACACTACACTTGTACTAGGCCATACTCGGCGTGAACTGGGCTTAGCATACAATGTACTAGATTTTACTTGGCTTCTGCCCAACCCCGGATTTAGGGGGGGGGGGCAAGGGGGCCATGGCCCCGGGCCTCTACCAAAGAGGGGCCTCCACCACCCTCACTTTTTTGGGGGGGCAATTGGGTAGAAAAATTTAATAGGGGCCTCCACCGCCGCTGGCCCCCGGGCCCAAAAATCCTAAATCCGGGGTTGCTTCTGCCTCCTTCCCGTTGATGGGCTTGGAATCCTCGACCTAATCCAGAAATATGTCAATCCGGGAGAGAAAGAGAGAGAGAAAGAAGAAGTAGTAAATTACTAATTCGAGGACGTCACCGGACAGGTAGATCCAAGATGATGAGTTGATGACGTTACGAACAAATGACTTCATGGATATTGATGACGTCACAAAGAGGTTTTGGTGGCTGGTTGATATCTTCATTGTGCCTTTATCGGCTATCGAAAATTACTTTATTTTAACTAACATCTGGATCAGTGGTATGGTGACCCCATGTGACCTACGAAGAGACCCCTTCCCAGAATCTGTCGTACAAAGTTGGATGGACGTATCAGGGAAATAAGATTTCTTTTCGGCAGCTGTTCTTGATGTCACCATCCTCATCTTCCAAATCGTAGGTTCGCAGATACGTCAATATTCAACTTTGTACAACAGAGATGGCGAAAAAGTCACGTACCTTTTTTTTCGGTCCCTCAAAAATGAAGAGTTGCTCTTTAAGAAAGTAGCGTCACCCTATACCCCTGCAACTATAAAAAGATTAGCTACGCGAGAATATTTTTTCTTCCTTCAATTGTTTCTCAGTCATTCGAAAAGATAAACAGAACCGATTCACAATCAATAAGTTTTTCAAATCGTTCATATATTTTTAAATGTTTGATTAACACCAAATCTACCGACGCCTCTACGCCACAATTTTGGAATCACCGTCAGAAAAAGTTGAGCTCCGTCTGTTTTTGTTGACTTCATCGTTCATTATCATTTCCCGTCTATGCCTCCCATCTGCGCTTTATAAATTTACCTGCTCAACAGAATGGTGCGTCAGTTTTTTAAACGTAGCTGTGGGCTTTTATCAGATCATTGCTTTACCGATGATAACGAGTAGAAATGTTTTCGCAAAACATATTATTTTTCAAATGGTTGACCGAGCACACGTCGACTATATAGCGTGAATTTTACATTCCACGTAAACGACATTCTGGTAATCGACATTTTCAGAATGAGAAATAAAACTACGATGTGTAAATTTATGCGTCTCTGTGTTGCATTCCTCAATGCAATTGAAATTTGCGAGTTAATGATTAGATCACGTATAACATTGTATCGACGTCACAACAGAGCTGTACACGCGACCAAAATAAATTTTCTACAAAATGCGAGACTGTATAATTAACAAAGAATGATTTCAAATGTTTAACGATTTTGACGAGGATTGAACAAATAAAAAGATGTTTGTCAGTGGTAAACAATTGTCAGCTGAGTTGACTGCACCAAAGAGAATTTTGGGCCATCTAAAAAAAAAAAAAAACGCTACTTAAGATCATACCTGGAAAAATGGAAGGGGGTCTTTATCAACAAATGAATATGTTCTTCGGACTTGACCCGCTCTTCTTTTACTCCTGCAATTTGTTCGTTCGTGAATGACCTCAGTCTGGTACACTCTATTATCACAAACTAAGCTATTAAAATATGTAATACTAGGTTCCTAAATCTCCCCCTTTCATAAAATTCTTGAGTCTGTTCGTTCGCGTGAGACACGAGCCCAGTGCAATGTCAGCCATGATACTAAGGTATACTTGGCTATCAAACATACACGAGGCCAAAAGTCAACACTAAGCGAACGTTTGGGATTTTGAATCCCGATGACCTTGACCTAAAAGGTCTCGGCGTCGCGCTTCTGATTCCGAATGACCTTGATATACATATCTTGAATCAAAGGAACGTGACGTCAGCTCTATGCCCCTGATCTCGAATGACCTTGACTACATTGGGGATTTTGAACAGTACCAGGATTCATTAACGGATTGTTTTGTGAGACTCATGTTTAGGGAAGATTACTACCATCAATAAGGGTTTGACATCACTCTGGGCAAAGTAAGAAATTCAAAACATAACTCTTTGTGATGATATACTTGAGAAAAATAGTGTGACACAATCCGCAATTGCGTACACAACTTATATTTCAAAATACAGTACACACGTACTTATTTTCGAGAAATACTTGAAAAAACACTCCCTAGGATGTTTGAAAGGTTGGTCGGAATCTGGGCTCCACCGAGAGCTTGACCGTACGAGGAACAGGTTAAGAAACCAGCACTGTAGCAGAAGATGGTTCCAAAGTAGGCACCAAGTGGTATCAACGATCCCTGTACAAAATTTCCTTTACCAATTTCATAACCTGTTTTGCAACCGTGTGAATAAGCTACATTGTATGCTTCTTGAAATGCATTATTGCCACATTGAGGTCCGTTATTCTTGCAACATTCAGCTTCTCTATCACTGCAAGAACTGCCGCATTGAACTCCTTTTCCGTCGCCTTGAGTTGTATTTCTACTCTTGCAACATTCAGCTTCATTATTACTGCAAGAACTGCCGCAGTGACCTCCTTTGCCGTCGCCTTGAGTTGTATTTCTACCACCGAAGAAACCACTTTCGCAAAGTCCACAAGCAAAACCAGCAGTCACACCTGAAATGTAACCTAGGTAACCACCAAGAAGTCCGGTCACTCCATCATAAGCGCTTTGACCATATTTCTGTTGACCAAGTTCACACCCTGATTGATAAGAGAATGGACAAGTTGCATTATAACCCACTGAATAAGGATCTGGATCGGCACCATCATCCGTACAGGAAGCAATAATCGCGGAAATGGCGAGGAAAAAGATGAAGATTGTCAGGGCTTTGACCATATTTCTCTGTAAACTGTCGAAGAAGAACAAGAAGTCATCAGAATTCCATACGCGAATTGAAATTGTCCATCACTACGTGTTTCGTATCTTGTTGTCTTATTTGACGGGAAAGATCAAAAAATAGCGCTCTCATTTAGTGATTAGCTGAATATATGTCCTTACCTGCAAATATTTTCGAATCAAAATCTCGCGATGAATGTATCTTTGATCACTCTCTTGATGTTCTATTTTCAAGCAGTATATACGTACAACATATTCATTCCACAGGGTATGCAGCTGTGAAAAGAAAGGCAAAAATTATGCATTCATGACAAGGTGGGGTCCCTCACCAATTTGAAATTTTCTTTGAACTCAAACTTGGAAATTTTCCATCTTCAATAGCCGTACCAATAGGGACGGTACGGTATTCGGGAACAACCTTACCACTTCTAATCACAGAACTGTATCTAGTAAAAGAATCGTAAACTATTTTTCACGACCTCCAATCGTAAAAGTTAATAACACATGTTGACGCAATAGAGTTCAGAGGTACTAAAAATTGAAACTTAATTTCGTAATAATGCCGGCTCAACAAACTTCTACTAATGTACGTATTTTCGCGGAAACATTGGAGGGCTTCAATGAACTCTGCTAGAAGTTTCAAATTTCACAATTGACTACAAAGGCGACGATGTGGCATTGGTATCTCGTCACAAAAATATTCTATTCACCTTCAGAAATTAACGCAATTGCTCACCTTACAAATATTCAAACCAGTTTATGCCCTAAGAAATTAAAAAATAATGAAATTCAATATCATGTTTTTTGTAGGTAATGGAGTTTGAAAAATTTATTGGGACAACCCGAATGATCCTAATTGAACGTGATCGTTTGAGAAAATGAAGAACCATATTCGTATGTTTGTGAAAATGAAAATAGTAAACATTTGACAGCTCTTGAAGAAAACGGCTCTTGTTTCGGACGAGAAAAACCGTGCCAAAAGACGTCACGGTTTTTTGACGGTCACACCCTAATTATAGCCTCATACTACTCGTACATTAAAACCAGCGAGTGTGTCCGCCAGCCTCCCAGCTAATCAGCATAATAAACAATAGGGAGGAGAGCCTGACGGTTCTTTGACAGAGACTATATTGCTGAGAAAATCGTCCAAAAAGGAACACACTTAATGACGTCACCAGCGACATTAACCTAGGGAACCTGTCCTAAGGATTAACAAATAATGCATCATATGGACCCTAATAAGCAAAACTCGACCAAGCGACAATCACGTAGTTTCGTGATATTTAGACTTAAAGGAAATCGGTTACTTAAAAATAGATGGAGGTCGATATTTTCAATTCATATTTATTGGACGAGTATTGCGTTTCCAGTTTTTTAATCAGCACCGTTGGAAAGAGCTCGTTGAGCTCTTTCCAACGGTATATATAACTCCAAAATCTCAAAAATGTCGCTTGGTCGAGTTTCGCTTATTAGGGTCCATATGATCCACATTAAGATATCCCTTTAAAGTAACTAAACATGCAATGCTTTGTACATCAATTGGCTTAGTCCCTTTAATAAGCCAGATATGCAATGCTTCAAACATCATAAGTCCCTGGTCGCGAGTCGAAATTTTTCCACATATACAGCTCGAGCGTGGAAATTTTTCCCAAGTTCCTCTCCCATCACATATAGCTCGAGTCGAAATTTTTTAAATGCGAACGACGAATTTCTCAAAAAAAAAAACCCACAGAACTTGTTCCTTGTTAAAAATTTGTAAGACAAGCGGCTCCATGACATCAATAATCTTGACCTATTTTAACAGGAACCCTATGGTTTTATTTTTGAGAAATTTGCCGTGTGACGTGCGACGTGCGGCGAAAAGCTTGAAAAAATGTTGACTCTCGAGCTATTATGATAGGAGGCAAACTTGGGAAAATAACGGCTTCCTTAACGTTGTTAAAAAAAGAACACAGAGAACCTGTTCTAAGGATTAAAAAATAATACATCATATGACCCACATTAGGGTAGTAACTAGACATGCAATGCTTTATACATTAATTGGCTTAGCCCCTTCAACGAGTCAGATATGCAATGCTTTAAACACGTGAGTCCCCCTTCTATGAGTATAATAAATTACTGGTCGTGGATCGAAATTTTTCCAAGTGTCCGAGTTGAAATTTCTCTCAGTTATCTTCCGGACGGCACCCGAGGAACGGCGAATGGCGCACGGAGAATTTCTCAAAAAAACCCATAGACCACGTTCCCTATTAAAATGTCGACTCTTGAGCTATATATGGTAGGAGGAGAACTTGGAAAAATTTCGACTCTTGACCTGTAATATAATATGTGGAAATGGGACTTATGATATACGAAGCATTGCATATCTAGCTCATTGAAGGGGCTAAGCCAATTGGTGTACAAACCATTGCATGTCTAGTTACTCGAAGGGACTATCCTAATGCGGGTCATATAAGGTATTATCATAGAACGGGTTCCCTGCGTTATTCAGCCGATGTTTTGATACATAGAGCTTGATGGTGCAAACTTTTTATCAATTCAGAGGTCAAAAAAAGTGGGGGAAAAACAAACGGTTTCCGGAACGAATGCCCAAGGAGGGCATTATTAATTAGGTCGACCTATTTGTAGTATTGATCTTCTCACAGTGAATGGGAGGCGTCTTCCTGTTTCTGGTGGGAAGATGTTGGGTTACATTCATAAGATTTAGGCGCAGACAGTATAGCCATAAGCTCAGAACGGCAAATTTCGAGAATATAAAATTTCTGGTTATTGCTTTCAAAGTAGTGTCAGTGGAGGACTCGTAATATCTGCTGTAATTCTGTAGGCGACCTACAGATAATGTCTTCTATTTTATTCTTTTTCAGTTGAAATTTTCCTGTTTAGTTAAAATTTTTCTTGTCCTTTCTTCTAATTAAGTAATTCGTGAGTTGAAATTCAGATCACTTGCTCAAGAGACGCTCGCAATTTTTCCAGGTCCTTTCTGTATAATTAAAGGGATTTGAATGAAAAATTTGACTTCGTTCCCCGATAGCCTTCAAATACTCATCACGTCATATTTTTTGAGGATGTCTACCATTCTCGAACAAAAGTTGAAAGGGGGTGATTAGAATTTTTCTCAAGTCTGAATCAGATCAAGATCGACCGCACATGGACTTTTCCGAGTCCCCTCTGCGTGGTTCGTGACTCCATATTTTTCAAAATCATTATTCGACAAGGAGTCTCTGAACAACGTCAAAATCTGAGCTCGAACTTTTATTTTGAAATTGCTCTTCTACAGAGGTCGGTAACAACAGCCCCTTATCCCTCGATTAGAGATTTCGACTCAAAAATAACCCTAATAATTTTTATCAATATAAACCCATCAAATCCATGTGGCCATTCCATACCTATGATTCAGAATTATCCCTAATCAGGCTTGATCGTTTGCGTTACGTTTGTGGTGATGAGAGATTGACTCTGTTGAAAGTCAACAAGAACCCCGCAAAAGATCAAAGCAGGAAAATGTGCGTTGTGTTGGGCGATACATGAAATATTGCCGAAGAGCTGGTCTTCTATTGTTCACTCGCTTATTTTAGCACTTCATATGCTTTTAAGATTGGGACTACTCTTGAAAAAATTGTCTCGGAAAACTGTCACGGTTTGGTGACGGTTTCACGAAAGTTTTCTGGCTGGAGCTGCTCCTGGAAGAATCGTCACGGTATGACGTCATCAGTAAGCTTGACCTACTTTAGAGACTTGGAAAATTTCGACCTCTCTTACTTTAGTATACCAGGCGATAATATTGACCTGAGCTATTTCTTTATACTACAGGCCTAACATACAGTATACCAAGCTATATTGGCCCTCCCCTACTTTAATTATACAAATCCCCTTTCAATATACTTAGCCTAACATACAGTATGCTAGGTTATACTAGGCTTTTGGCTGGGGCTACTCCTGCACAAAAATCGTTATGGTTTTTTGCATCAGTGACCTTGACCTACTTTAGGGACTTCCCAACAAGGCCTAACATACAGTAAACTAGGTTGTACTAGACTAATGTTGATTTTCTATACTCTTATTACGCTAGACTACTCCTGGAAAAACCGTCCCGATATGGTGACGGTTGTCAAAAATTTTTAGCCGGGGCTAAACGAGTCGAACGAGTGGAGCGAAAGAGCCCGTAAGCTATTTAGCCTAAGTATATTATACATGACTAGCGGTTGGCGTCGCGCCTCCGGCGCGCCTGACCGCTAGCTGTGTGTTGAGTAGATATCTGTGTTTTATAGGTATCTGTATCTTGTAGGTATGTGTGTTTTGTAGGTATCTTGGAATTCAGATGAATTTTTAAAAAAGAAACAGTGGAAAGAGTTTTGCAAAATTTACAACTATTCAGGTCAAAAATAAGAAAATAGACACCAAAAACTGCGACTGTACTTATAAAAATATATCAAAGTTCCGAGTCGCACAAAAATAAAATCACCAAATTAAATTTTTTACACACTAATTCACTTGAGAGCTGACTTAACGCGTGAAGCCTGTATTCATCGCAGCAGAATACAGACAAATCCATTGACATTTTGCCAGTCCCTAAGAAAACACACGGACAACAGGTAAAAAAAAGGGTAATTTCCGCTAGCCCATACGCAGTGCGCACCGTGTCTAGACATTGGTTCTTGTATGAGATACCGGATGTAAAATCCTTTATGTAGGTGTTTTTAAAACTGTGAATAAAATAACTTGCTTAGTATGGAAGTACAGCGAATACTGTAGTCACAAAATTTCCTCCTAAAAATCTGGAACCGGGCTCATTCGAAAGGAAATTACAGGGGCTACAATTTTTGTTCTCTTCAATTTTTCATAAAAATGAGTTATACTCGAGTTATCACAATAATTCAATTCTCGAAACTGCGCCACTCAACGCGCGTAGGTCTAACGTACATGGCAAGCTACACCACCACGTTTTTTTATATTGAAAAAAGTCATTGTTTTCGCCCTTTTTTGAAATTACTCAGCACCTCCCCGTCAAATTTTTATTTTTATGAGTCTATGTGCTGCTCTGGGATGAGGACAATATATCCTGAAAGTTTGAAAGCGATCGGCCCAGTAGTTCTCGAGTTATAAACGGACAGGAGGACGGACGGACAAACTTTCTGCTTTATATATTAGACTAGCGGTTGGCAGCGCGCCTCCGGCGCGCCTGACCGCCAGCTGTGTGTTGAGTAGATATCAGTGTGTTGTAAATATTTCGATTTTAACGGTAAGAGCTGAGTTGACAGGTAAGGGTTGTATTGCAGCAAAAAACGGACTAATTCATGAACCGTCGCAATGATTAAGGAAATAGATGGACAGTAGGTAAAAAGCCTGCCATATCCCCGAAGCATTACATCAGTCTGTGTAGAGGCATGAGACGAACTCAGTCGTTTCCTATATGAGAAACCGGATGTAATTTTCTTAATTCTTTCTCGAACCCAGTACCTTTTCTTAGGTAGTTTCAAACTCTGACGACGATATTTACCTAATGTATAGTTACTCGTCAGAAAAGAAGAGCAAATTTTCAAGAAATTATTTTACATAAACGTCTCCTTTCAAAATCGAAAATTGGATACGTAAAACTCGAATAGTCTCTGTAGATTCATCCAGAGCAACCGGTTTAAATGCTCTCTCTCTCTGTAAACACAATGATCTTAAATACGCATCAGTCAAAATACCAATAGTTCCAAAATTTCCTCTTAAAAATCTGGAATTGGGCTCATTCGAAAGGAAATTAAAGGGGCAACAATTTTTGTTCTCTTCAATTTTTCATAAAAAACTCGAGTTATCACCATAACTTAATTTTTATAACTGCGCCGCTCAACGCGTTTGAACGGTACGCGTTCGATGGCAAGCTACACCACCACGTTTTTTTATATTGAAAAAAGTCATTGTTTTCGCCCTTTTTTGAAATTACTCAGCACCTCCCCGTCAAATTTTTATTTTTATGAGTCTATGTGCTGCTCTGGGATGAGGACAATATATCCTGAAAGTTTGAAAGCGATCGGCCCAGTAGTTCTCGAGTTATAAACGGACAGGACGACAGACGGACAAACTTTCTGCTTTATATATTAGAAGAAGATTATGCCAGGCCAAGAAAAGCGGTAAACGAGGGGACCGAGTGAGCCTGTAAGCCACTTAGCCTTTTATACTTGTACAACAAAGTAAGTCTGATGTCAATTAGTTAGCTTAGCATACAGGTTTATAATAGGGCTCAGCTAAGAAGTACTGGTGTAGGGAAACCTGTATTCGTGACCAAGACGAACGGATCAAGAGTTGATATAATAGATGAAATCCATTCAATATGATCGATGAAATCAATATAATTTTAAATCGAAGTGAAGGAAGCAAGCCAAGGATGGGAAGTTATTTGGAAGTTGGAAGTTATTCGATAAATGCGCTCAGGAAGTGGAAGCTGGAAGTTGGAAGTCGCAACGTGAGAAGTTGGAAGTGGAAGTCAATAGCAATTGACTTCTTCAATCAACTTACTACACAGGAAGCTACACCGCTGTTTCAAAGGAAGATG
Source organism: Aspidiotus rigidus (assembly GCA_035079385.1). NCBI lineage: Eukaryota > Metazoa > Arthropoda > Insecta > Hemiptera > Diaspididae > Aspidiotus > Aspidiotus rigidus. The sequence continues at coordinate 14,201,916 of JAVHKY010000054.1, read as the reverse complement.
GAAAATACCCAAAATAATGATTTGAAGAAAAATATTTCTTTTTCACAAAAGATGAATATTTTTCCCAAAAATTGTTATTTTGGATATTCGTCAATCTTTTTTCATTTTTTTTCTTTGTATGGCACCACTGCATATTTTGTTGGAAGTTGGAAGTTATTCGATAGAAGCGCTCAAGAAGTGGAAGCTGCAAGCTGCAACGCGAGAAGTTGGAAGCTGGCAGTGGAAGTTTTATCAATCGACTTTGCATCCTTGAAGCAAGCATATAAAATGCTACACCACGTGTCTCTGGGGAAGACATTTTGACTTCTGTGTTGTTTCAACAGGAAAACTGTTTTATCGGGGAATTTTTCGGAAACGCGTCCGCCGTCCGGCCGGTCGGCAAAGCTCGAAGTTCAAAAATGTTGTATGTCCTCCCTCCTACCATATAGGCTATAGCTTGTGGGCGGGGTCTGTTACATTACAGTTTGATGACGACATAGGTCAGCCTTGCGACGTCACAATCTGATGATGTTATGGATCAGTTTTTTTCCAAGTCCCTCTCCTATCATAAATTATAGAGCTTGGGGAGCGGGGTCTGTGACATCACAATCTGATAACGTCATAAATCAGTTTTTTTATAATACATGAAGCGAAAGTGCTGCGTATCGTGTTTGTTTTTTGTAGCGAAACATTCTTTTTGAACGATAACCAATTTAAATTGTAGGCCTAAGTGTTCCTTTCACTTCATGTATTACAATTATAAAGCTCCAAAGTCGGGGTCTGTGACGTCACAATTTGATGACGTCATAGGTCAGCCTTGTGACATCACAATCTACATTTTTCAGATATCACGTGCCCCATAAAACAGGTTTAACTTCGTTAAAGAACCCGTAAATTTTTTTCGATGTGGATGTGTCTCAACGTTCAAGTCTTTCTGAAATTTGCGTCACTAAAATGACGTCACGAACTGATGATGTCATACGGACTTGAAAAAATTTCAACCTTCGTCACTTTGAGACTTGTATACTTGGTCCTCATTATATTGAGCCTAACAATAGCCTCCATTAAACTTCATACAGGCGCAATCAATACACTAAAGATAGCCTTTATTTACTGAACCCCTTCTCATGACTAGCTTATGGAGTCTCGAGGCAAGACATAACCTAAAGGAGAACCACTAACTTCAGTGGGACTGAAATCCCATCTCCCATAGATTCTACGATGGATAGGGGCGGAGTACAAATTTTGAAACTGACGATACAAAAAGCACAAATTTTCCAGACTATTTTCCTCTCTTAGTAGGCGACGGGAGGGGCGTATCTTTCAATAAAGAAATTAGAAATACCGGTAAAAGGGGTCGGGCACAAATTTTGACATTGTTGACACGAATTGAGATCATTTTCGAGACAGTGGCTGAGGTTACCGACCTTCTCCTCATAGCCCAGGCAGATAAGGTTTTGAAATGGAAATAAATGCCGGCAAAGGTTTTTTTCGTGGATTAAGTTTAAAATGGTTTCCTGATAAACATACTAAAAGTCCACAGCGACCAGAGAGCGGCCCCTCCCCCAAAGGGGGTCAAAGTACCACGAAAATTAGTTTTCTGAGAATAAATCGAAAACTAAGCATCAGAGAAAAAAAAAGTTTCAAACAAAAGTTGTTCCTCATCAAATTTTCTATAAATTTCACTATATGTATGTCAACTTAGCCCAAAAACTCGAGCTGTAAAGTTGGTTTGAAAGTTGAGCGATTTTCTAAAATTTTTGGTTTTAGTGTTAGTGTAGTCAAATTAGACAAGTTTCGGAAAAAAAAAGAATATTGCGACATAGTAAAAGTCTGATTGCAGGAAATGGTCAAGAATGAAGTCCAGAACAACATACTAACCTCTCTGCGTTTTTCCCCAAGAGCATCTTTTTTATGGGGGTTGAAACCCCCTCAAAATCAGTTTTTTGTAAATATCCCGCTTAATACGCATTTTAGAGAAAAAAGTCATCAGCCAAAAATTATTCCTCGTGAAATCCAGGTAAACTAGCTGAATTTTTTATTGTTCCAGGCGATATAGGGAATGATACCAAGAAGATTGTTATCTCTTGTTTCTCCGTTTTGATAATTGTGAGACTCATGCAGTCAATCTCTCACCGCAAAACAAGCTTCTCGGGAGATCGCCTGAAAGGGCGGAGCAAGTTCGCCTGACTCAATCGACTATCAACGAACACCCTCATGCGACTACGCCAACTTTGACAAGGAGCGCGTTATTCTCGGATTCGTATTGCGGCGGTTCTTCTTGAATTTGTGGGAGCACGCAACAATAACAAGCTTCTTGGTGACTTTCCTTCCATTACTTGAAACAATTCCACACGTCAGCCCACTTCAATTGTACGCGGGTCGAAGTCAAAATCTCACCGCGAGTCCACAACAGAAGACCACATCCAGTCCCACCATCGCTTGAAACAACCAGAATGGAAAACTTGAGGGCATAATACAGCAAAAACGTAGCACACGAAATTCAGCCTGTTTTCAGTCCGAAAATGGAGCACGACATGCTGGCCTGGCCTGGCATACAGCCCCCTCATAAGGTTGGAGGGGGAAGAAGACCAGCACCAACGGAAAACTCTACGGCACAACCCAGTACAAACAAATCCACCCACTCCAACTAGGAAAATCGAAATGGGGGAAGGGCTCGCATGTTTACAGCCCCCCATTCAGCTTTTTACATATCATACATGCATAAGAAACGATTTTTAAAATGTCTGTCTATGTATGGAAAACTTTATTTTCATGTATGATAGGCAGTTGATTATACCTTTCTCAAAATAATATCGTGCAGCAAATTCCCTGTGACAATTAATTAAAACTAATAAAATTAGTATACGTTTCATTGTATGTACTAGCGACATATTAACGTTACATCCGCGCGTAACCACCGCGCAACGACGTCATCTCTCGGCAAGGAGCGCGTTATTCACGGATTTGCATGGCGGAGGCTCAATTCCCATGAATTTTTGAGCTAATATTATCACGTGTAGGTAGAAATGAAATACGTGGTCCGATAGGAAATTTCACGAGGGATAATTTTTGACTGAAGAATTTTTTCTCTAAAAGGCAAAAAACTGATTTTGAGGGGGTTTCAACCCCCATAAAAAAGATGCTCCTGCGGAAAAACGCGAAGAAGTTAGTATGTTGTTTTGCGGACTTCATTCTTGGCCATTTCCAGTAATCCGACCTTTACTATGTCGCAATGTTCTTTTTTTTTCCCCGAAAACTGTCTAATTTGACTACAGTAACACTAAAATCAAAAATTTTAGAAAATCGCTCAACTTTCAAACCAACTTTTCAGCTCGATAGAAGCAATGCGGTTTCTCAATTTATGACCAGATATACCAGACGAAGTCATACTCAAGCGAGTAACACAATCGGAGTAATTTACAAATTTACCCCCTCTTAATAATAGTAATGCTTTGGCTAAGGTTGTTGCCAACCTCGAGGTGAAAATCGGACCGGGGGTTACTACTCAAAAAAAATGTGCTGCTTTTGTCCGCAATACCCCCCTCCATCGCATAAACAATTATGCAATTGAGGTGATTAAGGGATTAAAGAGGAGGGTCAGGGAGGAGGGCTTAATCATCACGAAGGCTGACAAAAGTAATGCCATTGTCGTGATGGAGAAGTCCTCCTACGTCTCCAAGGTCTATGACGTTCTCGGCCAGTGTGGTGCTAAGGAAAACGACAGTTTCAATTTTCCCAAACACGTAAAAGAAGTTAGACGTGTGATAAACGAGTGTGAATTTATTATTAAAACTCCCTCGCTAAAAAGATTGCTCCTGGAGCCCAACCCTGTGCCTCCCCTCTTGTACGGGCTACCAAAAGTCCATAAAAAAGATAACCCGATGCGTCCGGTCGTATCCTTTGTGTCCTCCTCCACGTACGCTCTGGCGAAATTTTTGGACCGGCGATGGTTTAAATCGAGAGTTGACTATGAGTCACCTTACTCGGTGAACAATTCGGTCCCCTTGGCTGATAGGCTTAAGGATAATATTCTTCCGTTGGGATCGATCCTGTGTTCATTTGATGTGGTCGGCCTGTTCCCCAATATCCCCAGAGCAACCGCCATGCAACATATGGGAGACCTTTTGATTCAAACAAATGTTCGCCAAGAAAATTGGGTGAATTTTTCAATCTCCTCAATATTTGTTGGTCTCCCAATTATTGCAAATTCGATAACAAGTTTTTTTAGTTTCCTGAAGAGGTTGGAATACCCATCGGTTCTCCTTTGGGTTCTCTCATTTCGGAGGTCTTTATGTCTAAGTTTGAGCTCGATTTGTTCTCCTCTGGCAGTGCGTATTTAGATCAGATTTATTATTGGCACAGGTATGTCGACGATGTGTTGTGTACGTGGACTGGTCCCCGAGAGCTCCTTTTGGAGTTTCTCCAGTATCTAAATAATCAATATCCCTCTATAAAATTTACTTTAGAAATCGGTGGCGCATCTATTAATTACTTGGATTTGACGATCTGTAATAGAGACGGTATCCATGAATTCGCCATATACAGGAAAGATACTGCGACCGATATTACTGTCCACGGCAAATCTTTCTGGCCTGTAGCCCATAAATATGCTGGATTTAACAGCCTAATCCATCGACTGACTAGTATTCCTCTCAATCAGTCAGCCTTCCAAAAAGAGGTATTAACTATAAAGCATTTGGCCAGAGTGAATGAAGTGAACTTAGACATTGACCTTATGATCCAAAGGAAAGTTACACGAAAATGCCTCGATTCCACCACCTCCCTCCCCCGAAATATGGCCCTAAACAGTAGAGAGCGTTGGATAAGGCTTCCGTTCTTGGGGCAGTTTTCATCTCAATTGAGTCGTGTCCTACGCCCTTCGGATTTCGGCCTGTGTATTACAACCCCAATACCATAAAAAGTTTATTGGTTAGGCTAAAAGACCCCATCCAACTGGCCGAGAGGAGTGGTGTGTATAAAGTTGAGTGTAAGGATTGTAACGGAATTTATATTGGCGAGACAGGCCGTCAGTTGAAAATTAGAATCGCTGAACATAGGAAGGCGTGGGAAAAGAAGAATATAGGTGAATCGGCGTTTGCGGACCATCTAATCACTAGCGGCCATAGCATTAAAGAGGGGTCCGAGGTCCTCCTCTATAGAGAAAACGCGTATTCGAAGCGGAAAGCGTTAGAACACATCGAAATAATCCATCATTTAAATAACGACGACCTTAATGTGCTCAACAGGTACATACCTGATGAGGGGTTGATTGAACTAGTTTACGACTATGATTCACGTCGTGATGACTCGCTGGTTCAATCCTGATTTTCTCGTATGTTTCTAGTTTACAGCCGGAGTTGGTTCAGTCGCTTTCCGGTCCCCGTTGACAATGATTGTTTAATCGAAAGTGCTCCGGTATCGTTAAAATTCTGAGGCTAAATTTGTAAATTACTCCGATTGTGTTACTCGCTTGAGTATGACTTCGTCTGGTTTTCAGCTCGAGTTTTTGGGCTAAGTTGACATACATATAGTGAAATTTATAGGAAATTTAATGAGGAACAACTTTTGTTTGAAACTTTTTTTCCTCTGATGCTTAGTTTTCGATTTATTCTCAGAAAACTAATTTTTGTGGTACTTTGACCCCCTTTGGGGGAGGGCCCGCTCTCTGATCGCTGTGGACTTTTAGTATGTTCATCAGGAGACCATTTGAAACATAATCCACGAAAAAAACCTTTGCCGGAATTTATTTCCATTTATTCTTATTTTTGAGCCTAATCTTCCTGGGTTAACAGGGGTTTAAGCAACAATTTTTCGAAGTGCTTTAATGATGTCACGATCCGAGTTTGTAATTTTCTCTAGTCTCTCATGTAAAGGAATTTCTGTCAAAAATTTCAAGTCCTTAGATTGGGCCAGGGTCATTTGGAAGTGAGATTTGAAATGTGATTGCGATAACTTCCAAGTCCTGTGAAATTTAAGTCGAAGAATTTCGCTAGATGTGATGATATTGGATTGAGCTACAAAATGATACGAGAGCCGAGATGCAAATGTAAAAGAGAAAAAATTTAAATTTTCTGATGAAATAATCCCGGTACACGACGTATTGTTGAGCCTGCGAGTATTAAATGGCTGTTACTTGGAGAATGAAAACTCCAAAATTCTCAATAGTAGGTACCTAACTTAAATGTTCTACAGACGATCAGAATTCTCTACCCACGCACAAGCGGCAGCACAATCGAATGTAGTATTGACTCAATAAAGCAAAGTGTGTAGAAGAGACGAGTTCATTTCGATATTTCAATATTGCATCTAAAACGCCCTCTTGCTTTTCGAGATAGTAAACCTACTCGCAAATCCAGAAGAAAATTAAGCAACTTCGATAGTGCAACTTCAATGAAAAGAAAGGAAGAAAAAAAAAAACAATAATGTATTCTTCGTAAAAAAAATACAGCAGTCGTATGACTAGTACATAATGAAAAGAGATCTTAAAAATACCTTCTTCTTTGTTTACATTTTGTGTTATGGAATAACAGAACATGGAAAGCTTCAATAAGCGAATAATAAGGCATAAATTTATGAAGTATGAGTGAAATTATCTTAATAAAGCAATTACAAGGACGCAGTGTTTTCCAATTTCTTTCCTTTCAAAATTTCGATAATACGTATACGCTGCCTATTTCAAGTTCACAATTTTTAATACTGTATTCGGCTATTCCATCGTATACATCTACTTCTCGTAATTTATAGAAAACGTCGGTGCTGTTCGCTTTAAATCCGGATGTACGTTAAACTACATACCCAACAGCACGCAAACCAATTTCAATTTAATGGACGTATTTACTAACCTTATTCTCTCCATAAAAAGGATGACATCATCCCGAGTTGGGAAACACTACGTTAGTATATTAAAAATCATTTTAGTAGCTTGAGTGAAATTACCGAAAAAAAAAAAAAAGATTTTTACATTTGACCAGTTTTAGTTCTTACACTGTCAATAATAACAATAACCTCGAACTTTTGCGGTAGCGTAAGAAGTCGATTAAATGTTAAAGAAAGTTAACTTGTTAAATATTACTATAATATTGATGGTAACGATTTTACACTGATCACGGAAACAATATAAATAATAGAAAAAAAAAACAAAAACAAAAAGTAGAACGAAACAAAAATCGAAATTCTATATATTATTATAATAAGTCAATAATAATTTGTGCTAATTAGTTCACTAAAAGATAGGAAAAATGAAACGACGGAAAAACAAAAGAAGAAATTAATACGAAGACGATGAAGAAAATCAGAAAAATCCTTCTCTTTGGCAACATTACAATTTCAGCTTATTTACAGTACAATGGTCAAAATAATACATGGAGAATAATAATACAACATTTTTATATTATTCGCAAAACAAAGAAGTTAACGCAAAAGGTAACTCGTAAGTACATAAATGACAAGCTAGGACGACTTACAAACTACAAAATACAGATGGGAAATAATACCTAATCATCATTAATAATACCGCTAATTTCGAATCTCAGGTCAGCGACCTAACATGGAATTATTTTGAGGGCGATAGGCAAGGAGAACAGTGGAAAAACATTTTCTCTTTTTACGAAATTTCAGACTCTTGAGGTTTTTAAATTTTTTATATCATGATCGCAAATTTTTTTCGACCTTACGAGCTACTTTATTTCCAATTCTTAATTATACATGACTAAAATACCTAACCTGGAGTGACTTATTTGAAACGAGAGGTCACTCTTCGATATGTATTTTTCATGACTAAACAAAATTGTTATATAAAATACAAAAATATTATTAAAAAAGATCGAATTAGAAAGTTTGAAGGAAATACCAGAAGAACTTCGCTAAGCTCGCAGGCTAATCGTAGACTTTCTTCTAGCTTTATGAAGTCTCAAGGGCGGATTTGCGGAGGAGGAAAGGAATTTTGGTACGTTCCCGACAAAAAAAGTTGTTCAAAAGTCAATCTTTTTTTCATTGAGCTCCCACCCAAAATTAATCCCTCGTTCCATACTCGTACTTCCAGTCAATCGTGGACTTTTTTCTAGCTTCATGAAGCTTCAAGAATGGATCTACGGGGGGAGAAGAGGGCAGCTTGGATGCAATTCTCACGAGAAAATTAACAAAAAAAAGGAAAAAATTATGTCAAGTGTTTTTTATTCAGTTCCATCGAAAAATTAATTCCCCCTTCGTACTTCCTGCTGACACTTTTTATCCTTCTGGGCAATTGTAGACTCTTTTCTCGCTCCATGAACTCCAAGATACGGGCCTACGGGGAGCAAGGTTGGGTACTGTTTGCACATGAGGAGAGTGTAAGAGAGGAAAAATTTGGGTCAAGTATTTCTTCATTGAGTTTCTTCCCAAAACCAAATTTCTCCCTCTTTTACTTTCTTTGGACATTTTTCATCCTTCTAGACAATCGTGGACTTCCTTCTAGCTTTATTAATTCGTATGGGTGGATACACAGGGGGCTGGAGGGCTCTGGAATAAAGAAATTCAAGAAAAAAGGGGGAACAGTTAGGTCTAGTATTTCTTTATTTTGTTTCTTCCCAAAATTAATTTTCCTCGCTTTACTTTTAAAATTTTCAATCCTTCCAGACAATCGTGGATTTTCTTCTAGCTTTATCAACTTCCGCATCGGGTACATGGAGAAAAGGGAAGGGGGGCTTAAAATTATGTCAAGTGAAATCCCTTCCGAGATTGAATTGAAGCGCTGCATGGAAAAGGGGCCTCCGTTCCATAAGAAATACATTAGACGGAGGCCCCTTTTCCACGCAGCGCTTCAATCCCTCTTCTGACATGTTAGAGTTTTTCCTAGCTTTATGATGTCCCAGGGGTAGATCTACTGGTGAACAGAGGAAGGCACTTGGGCATAGTTCTCACAAAAGAAAAAAAAAAGAATTTAGGAGGAAAAGAGTTCAAAAATGAAAACAAATTTACGCACATATAAAATTACTAGAGAATTGAGTACGCACAAGCACAAAAAAAAAGGAAGTTGAAGAAAAATCGTTTAACAAAGAAAATAAAATCGGGGTCTGTATTTCTGTATTGAAATCTTTCCCAAAATTAAATCTCCTCTTTCTTTACTTTCGGGTCAAGAGTTCTTTATTGAGTTCCCTCTCAAAATTAGTTCCTCGCTATTCCTTCTGACGTTTTTAATCCTTCCAGGTGAATTGCGGATTTTCTTCAAGCTTCAAAGGCCAATCAACCGGAGGAAGGAGAACTTAGATAAAGTTCCCACGTTGAAAAACATCGTAAAAAAACGAAAAAATTCGAGTCTAGTGCTCCTTTATAAAATTCTCCCACAAAATCAATTCCTTCTTCGCCTATACTCCTTCTGATATTCTTGTTCCTTCGAGGCAATCGTGACCTTATTCTAGCTTTAGGAAGTCCCGGTGGTAGATCCACGACTTGGCTACAGCCTCCACACAAATCAAAGTTCAAGAGAAAAACTGTTCGAAAAAAAAAACAAATTTGAGTCACGCTTCCACAATCAAATTCCCACCTCCTTTATGTTCTTCTAACACTTTAAGCCTCGTGGGCTTTATTCTAGATTTATAAAGTCATAGGGGTAAATCTACAGAAGGGAGGATTCGGGTGCGGTTTCCACACAATTAAGAGAAAAATCGTCCGAAAATGTAAAAGTTTTTTCTTTATTAGGTTCCCTCTCAAAATTAGTCGCCCGCCTTCAGTCTTTCCAAGCAATTGTGGATTTTCTTCTAGCTTTATGAACTGATCAAAGGCGGATCCATGGGCAGGGAGGTGGATTGGATAGTTCCCACATCGAAAAAAATATAGTTCAAGTTTTTCTTTATTAGGTCTTACTCAAAATTGATATTCCCCTCTGCCGAGTCTCTTTCTGACATTTTTAATCCTTCCGGACAATCGTGAACTTTTTATAGACTTGTGGGAGGGGACAATTCAGTACAGTTCCTGCAAAAAAAAAAAAAAAAAAAAAAGGTCAAGTATTTTTCTATTGAGTTTCTTCCGAAAATTGAATTATCCTTCCCTTCACTTTTTCCCACAAGGCAATCGTCGATTTTCTCCTAGCTTTGTAAATTCCCACGGTTCACTGGGAGGGCAGAGGGACTTCAGCACAGTTCTCATACTCGAAAAAGAGTGCAAAAATTAGGTCAAATGTTTCGTCATCAGAAAATTTGGGTATCTTTTCAAAATTAATCTTCCATTCTTCCTCTTTACAGGGGACAACATTTCAAAGAAGTGATTTCAAATTTTTCTATTTCAAAATAATTAGAGCTCCTTTCCCAAAATTCTTTCCTGGCTCCTGCCTCTTCTACTTCACTTAAGTGAGGCATATGACGATATGACGACGACAGAAACTAGAAAAATTGTCCATCATTTTATGGTTCTTCTAGATGTAAATTTTTACTCGTTTTGTGTTCTCCTTGCACTACGACGCTACCGAAGGCAAGATCATCTCTTCACGTGATATTTTCAGCACGTATTGACAACGTTAGCTCGAGACAGCACGATAGGAACATATCATTAGATTAGAGAAAAAAAGTAATAAATAATAAAGAACTTATCTACGTTTCTTAACAACATAAATCTGCTCAAAAATCAAAAATTTCGTACGCTATAACTTCGATAGAGTAGAAAGACCACTCTATAAAAACGGACGAGGAAACATAAATTTGAAAGAATACTGCAACTCATGACGTATTATTGCAAAATGATAACTTTCGACGAACGATGACGAGGAAATGAGCGAAATCTAGGCAAAAGAAAAAGAAAGAAGTTAATGAAGAAATATGATACTGAAAAATTATTCATTAATTTGCCCACCTCATCGCTCACAAACCGAAAAATTTATTCAGCTAGTAAGGACTAAAGAGAAAGGAAAAAAATTCAGGAAGTAGGTATGTACAGAGAAGATGAGTAATTAGCGCGCGAATTAGTGCGAATATCTATGAAAAATAATAATGAACTTTATTACGGTATAAAATTAAAAGAAACGATTAATTATTATTATTTTTTAATAGTTTCACGTGGCCATATCACATTCGTAAAGTGTAAATCCACTACGAATCGAACAGTGTTGAAGTTTTTTTTTTTTTTTTTCATAAAAATTGTTTACTCAATATTGCTAACAATATGTACGGTTTGTGTACTCGACTTTGAAACTTAGTAGACCATGAATTCAGCGGTAAAAAGAAAATAGCAATACCTCGTAGACATGAAGCGTGAAGAATTCTTTCTCAGGTCGAGTTCATTAGAGTCCAATAGCTCAGCCCTCTATTCTCTTGTACTATTTCCGATCGAAAATTAGACAGCAGATGAAAATGATTGGCAAGCTATCAGAGAGGTTATTTTAAGTCGACAGCGATTTCACTATTTTTTTCTTTCTCTGAATCTTTTAATGTGAATTTCCTTTCCCATTTCGATATTTCTTCATTCGCACATGAGCAAGTGAAGGAGATGAGCGAGAGCGTCTTACTTTCCAGAATATTGGATCTATTTTCGCAATGAAGGCAAGATTCACTCTTGGTCTGACTATCATTTCAATTCAAGAGGATCTAGCATAATATTCTGACAGATTAATAATAGCTTACGGAGAGAAATATTATTCTTCATAGATGACTGAAGGAAAATGGTAAAGGAGAAGTGGTATTCGAGGACGGCGATGGTATTTTTCAATCATTTACCTACATTCATTGATGGTAATTTGAAAAATGTTTCAGAATTAGTTTAGTTTTATTATTTCTTTTTGGTGATTACACGACCACGTAAGCAACCATTCTATTGTGAAACCAAAAACTCCACCTCAAAACAAGAAAACTGAGGAGTTAAGGACCACAATTTGAAATTTTGACGAGTTCATTGACCTTCTCCTAACCTTGACACTGGAGGCTCGCTCACATAGCATTCTCAAGATCATTGATGTGGCGAGGTGAAATCTTACTTACGTGGTTGTTTCCCCTCTTCTTTGGAAAAGTTGGGAAAATAAAGGAATAACGTGGAAGAAAGCGAGGGATGCTGATGGGAAAACAAAGCCTTCAAGTTTAGGAAGGGTAAAGGTAACAGCAGATTTTGGAAAGAATCTTAGGGTTTTCACAACTTCACAGCTCGACGATATGGAATAGAACTGAAGAATCCTGATTTTTGTGCCAAAGTCAGCCATGCCTTGCGGACCAGTCAAATTATAGGATCGCTAGCATCGTTTGATAAGGAAACTGGAAAATTTGATAAGGGAAGATGTGAAAAAAACTCCCTCGTTCCCTTATCAAGAGATGCTAGCGACCGCATGATTTACCCGGTTCGAATTGGTCTAGCGCTTCTTCTCGGTCCAAATTGGATTCATTTTCAAATTATAGGATCGCTAGCATCGTTTGATAGGGAAACTGTAGATAAGGGAGTATGTTTGTACTAGACTGATGTTAGTTGTAAAATGTAGATCGGGTAGCGCTAAAATGGTACTTTTGAAGGAACCAATTTTAATCTCTTGCAGATCGATTCTACGGAAAATACATTTCAACCGGTCAGACGACAAGACAACAGTTTGGAGGAAGAGATCTCTTGTGGTTGTGCGATAGACCTTATTCTCTGGATTATTTACCTGTCGCTTGACCGACTTCTACAGAATTCGGTTCATTTCCAAGTCCCCAGTTTTCTCATCAAACGATGCTAGCGACCCTATGATTTTCCCGGCTGTCCGGTCTGAACTCGATTCATTTTATCAATGATTAAGTGTTTTGTGATATGATCTGTCTTACTGTTGACAAAAATACCGAAAATATTTCCATTGAGCTAGATGGCTCCCATAAGTTTAAAATACTAATAACTACAAAATGAGAAGTCATTTCAAAATATCAATAACTCATCAATTTCAATATGATGGTCTTTACTACTGTTTCGGCCAACAATAAATCAGATCGTGTTATCACAAAAAGCTTGACCCATTGTTTGGTATTACGGTTGAGTTCATTTTAAAACAGCAGATCCACAAAGGGGTGTCAGAAGTACCAGGATGTCTCAGCCAACATCCTACTTGAAAAGAGGGCCACCCTGACTTATGTAGCAACCACGCAATAGACGTGTAATTTAATAAGTAAAATGCCCCTCTCGTGAGAAATTCAAGTCTAACTTTTTCTGCTCGAAAATTTAAGTGGTACAGTTCTCATTATCTCCAACTTTTCGTTAAAATCCACATTTTTTGACATATTATCAAAACTTTGTCAACCCCCATAAACGCCCGTGTTATGTTATTGCCAAGTAAACCACTAGAGCGGTCTTCTATTCAAGTCGGTTGTACTCAGCCCTGCTTGTAAAAAATCCTCAAATGAAATAGGAGGGAAAAGCAGTAGAAAAAGAGAAATACATAGAAATAGAGATGGGAAATTTTCAAATGCCCCCGAATCTCTGAAATTTTGAAACATCGAGGCATATCTGCCTAGCAAAATGAAGTTTGACAAACACACAGAATTTGGTTTAGATTTCCTTCTGCCATGTACAAACAATGTTGCCTTTTCTCAAAACCAAATTCTGCACATTTATCAAACATCATTGGCACTGCAAAATGATGAAGAAAGGATTCTTTAGGCAATATATCAGGAAACTCAACAAAAAACTGTGATATCAACAAACACTTATAGCAACAATATTAGGAAAATGAAAAGAGGAACAGAAAAAGTGTAGGCGGGTATGAGATTGAGAGATGGACAGACAGAAAGAGAAGAAAATTCTTGGAGCAGCGGGATAGTTTTATGGAGGGAGAAAATAATTTTTCAATTTACCCTATTATCGGACCCTGATTCTATTCTCAATAAATCCACGTTAGACCGTCTAGTCTTGGATTTACCCTTAGTTACCCTCTCGAATTGAAGTACACCCGTCCCAACAACTTTGATGCCCATCATCTTTTCCAAGGGTCAAGATTTAGAACGTACTCCCCTTCAGGATTTTCATGGTCCATTCTTTCAAAATCGAGAATCCTCAACCCTCCAACAGCCGTATATCTAAAATAATTTATCAATATTAAAGCTTCTTACTTCATTGCACAAAGATGTCTTCACTTTGGTACCAAACCACGGGGTTGCGGATAATATTTCCCATTGCGCACGATGCCCGCACTAGCTCGGACAGCGGATGTACCGCGCGATCGATCTCTAACTCGACTACTACTTCGACTCGGGGCTGCGTCGATCTCAATATCTTCCTCTTCTTTTAGCGCTGTCTGTAACATCAATTTCAACGAGGATGGGATGGCGGTGCTCTCGTAGTCCTTGGTGGTGCGCGGCAAAGGCTCCAGATCTAATAATACCACGTTTTCGCCGCCCACATGGAACTCTCTCTTCGCAATCAGTCCTTTAGTATATTCACACGTTGGTCTCCTAAACGCAGTATTCGCAACCAGTCTTTTAATAGAATAGGAAATATTATCGTCCGGCAGTATTCGCCAAGAATTATCGTCTTCGTCGTACACCAGACGATCCTCGATACTCTTCTTCTCGTCCGAAGGAATAAAATTGTCTATGATCATTTTATCTAATTTGATCTCCTTCAGGATGTTCTTTTGAGATTGCTCTAGGTCTCTGCGATTCTGACTGTGCTCTTCGGCGCTATCGTTTATCTCTTGCTTTACACGTTGACATTTCGACAGAATTTTATTCAACATCTTCTTCTTCGCTTCGACCTCTTCCAATAAGTTCGAATACGAAGCACGTAAGCTCTCGGCCGATTCTTCTACCTCTTCGAGCTTTTTCTGCATTTGAATATTCTGTTGTTTGCGATCTCGAATTTCGCTCATTCGTTTTTCCAGGGCTTTCTGCTGTTCGTTCGTGTGGTCGATAATGTTTTTACCACCCTGCAATAACTTGCTTTCCATCGATTTTATTTTTTCGGACAATTCCATCGAACATTTCCGCTCTTCTTCGATCTGTTTTCGTTTCTCTTCGAGCACCTTGAGCTGTCTCAATTTCTCCTCTTCAGTCTGATCGTTTTTCATCAATATGCTTGCTCGCTTCTTTTCCAACTCATCTGCCTGTCGTTGGTAGAATTCTTTCTGTTCTTCCCACACCATACCCGTCTTCCGACTCTTTTCTGTAAGCATAGTTTTCAGTCTTTCAATCTCTTCTTGGTACTGTCGAATCAGCGCATCTTTCGGATCCTCGTTAATCCTAGGCTGGTTCTGAATATTCTTAGCGCGATTAGCGTACCGTAAAGTTGTCAAGGACTCGTCGTAATTGTAACTGGCGGGTCCTATATTCGCTACCATTAGGGTTTTCGAATTACCGCCCAAAGAATCTTGCAACAGCCTAGTTAATTTTGAATCTCGGTACGGAATATGTTGACATTTTTCATCGACCAGCGCCGAGATAACATTTCCCAAAGCGGATAAAGACAAATTAATTTTACTCGCTTCTTTTAAACGATCTCCAGTCGCCCCTGTTTTGGATTGACGCTCGCTGCCGGCCAAGTCGACCAGATTCAGTTTGCCGACGCGAACTTGACCTTTGGCGCCGTTCAGATCACTCATCTCGACGGTTATCATGAATATAGCGTGCGACCTCGAACTATGTTCGTTCATGTCCGTTGCACCTATGGTCCGGTTACGATTGCCTACGTTCATCACGTGCTCGATTTCCTTCACGCTTTTACACACGAAAGAACGTAATCCCTTCACGTAGACACCGATATCTTTGCTCTCTTTCAGCTCGTATCGTTTTTTTGTATCCTTGTCTAGTAAATCGCGGATCTCCTCTTGGTAAATTTCCAAATACGAAGTTCGTACCAGATGCTGTCTGTCCGTGGTTCTCGATATGTGCGTGAAAATCTGTTCGAATGATTTGGGTATGACTCCACGTTCATCGTCGCCGTCTGAGGCGTTCTTACAGCCTTCCATCGTGTACGTTTTACCTGTGCCGGTTTGACCGTAGGCGAAAATGGTAGCGTTAAAGCCGTTTAGAACGGACTCGACTAGAGGACGAACCATTTCACCGTACAGATCTTGCTGTTTGGAATTCCAGTCGTAGACAGCGTCGAAGGTGAACGTTTTTACAGGATCTTTGTGATCTTCGCGAGGATTTCGTATGAGCACGGTGCCCTGGTCCGGCCACATTTCCACCACTTGAGAATACCCCATTGACTTTTCCTTCGTGCTCATAGGACGACAGCGAACTACGACCGAAACGCATTCCTCCTTTTTACTTTCTCGTTTTTTCGCTGACCTTTCAGGTCTCGCTGCAAATTCTTTCATTTCGGGAGTTCTTTCAGTTAGCCCGTTGAACGGTCTGAACTCTTCGGAAGGGGTTCGTAATTTGAAAAGCGCGTTATCAATATGCATTATATCAGCGGCGACACTCATCTCGCCTGTTAGAGAATTTTAATGATGATTTTCCACGACCATCGTACGAGGTGGGTAACTTGTGAACTCACTCTGCCGACCTTTCGTCGTTCGTTTATCGAATTTCCTCGAAGAAGCACGGTCGTAAAACGCACACTGAAAATGACATGTGAGAGACGCAGATCAACGAGATCGTACTACGGAACAGAACTAACAAGTTTGATGGTTTCTTGGCGAACAGACAAAAACGAGATGAACGCGAACATATGTGATGAAAAAATGTGATTACACTTCACAACCAACTTTCACGCGTTCGATTGAAATATCACTGTTAACTGAGAATTGAGAATGTAATTACTCTTGCTGCTCTGTTATTTTGTTTATCTTTTATTGACCGTAACGTTGAAGACGGTGTTGCCATTTGAACGATTTCTTTGAAAAATCGATAATCTTAAAATTCAAGGTAATGAAAATTTCCGAATAATTTTGATTTCGATATTCATTTTGCTGATAGGTCGTGAATCGTGATTGATTGGAACTCATAACTGGAACCATTTTGATTAAGAATAAGAAAAAAATTTAGCATGTCGTGGAATTCAAATTTATAAGCAGCACTGTATTTCAGTGCTACCCTCGCTTGAATACCCTTTGATTTATTTGGTTGTCCCGTTCACTAAAGTTGGCAACACTGGTTTTTACGTAATGATAACATTAGGAATATCAGTATGACCAATTTTTGAAATACTATTAGAAAAACATGAAGTGAAACATCATCATGGTACATTTTGCCCATTCCACGTGATACATGTTAGAGATAATAAATAAATAGATCAAAACGTGATCAACATTATCTTTTCTGTAATATTGTCCTCCGATTTTGAGGTTTCCGTGTACTTTGTTGCATTTTGTAAAATAATATTGAGACGACATGGGTTTACCGGAGAAGGTACTCATGAGAAAAATTAGGAATACTCAATCAAAGAAGAAAAAGTTCAAGAAAGAGAAGATTCGTGAGTACCCAAATCATTTGTACGGATTATTGACTTCACGTGTAGATGATGTTTGAGAATTGAGAGCTTTCACTACTTGTTTTTGTTATCTGGCAAAATGAGAAAAGATACCCAACGAAGTGAGCAGTATATCTATATCCATGGAGTACTGCATTGTTAAAGAGAGAATGCTCAGTAACCTGAGTTTGCTGACCGTTTCCAGGCAGCAAGAAAGTTCATAAGAAGAAGGGATGTCTTCATTCGGCAATAGATTTTCTCTCAATTTGACGTAGAAATTGAATGGTAATCAAGAAACCAAAAATTTATGCGCGAGCAGAGAAACGAATCACTTCTGCTATTCAAGAGTAGATATTTTTCTTCAGATTGTAGTTGCTTGACTGCGTATTAGATTGTGTTTAAGAGGCTGTTCAGAGTTGAAAGACTCGATGGAAAGAAAACCTTCAGTTCTAAACGATGCTTTAAAAAGTGGAACTAATTCTATAAATTTAATGCCCCAACTTCATGTTTGTTGAAATTACAGCATAGTCAAGTCTCTGTCATGAATCTTGTGAAAATGAAGTAGCCCACGTCCTATTTTCTTGAAAAAAGAGTTGATTGTATAGAGCTGTGATTGAAAAACGTCCGTAAAACCTTTCATCAAGAATCTTACGTATTTGATTGATTTGTGTTGTGACCGGTCAACTCTAGCTGCTGACGTACTGACTGTACATTCTGACGCAGATAACAAAGATGATGTGATCAGAAAATAAGGATGCTTGGACCTTTAAGGGGCAATGTGACTCAGCCTGGCGTAGTCTAATGCAAACCGCGACATATGAAGATCCACAGATCCTTATTGCTATCACTACACTCGTCCGAAAAATCAAGTGGTGGTGCTGGTGGTGTACGTTGGATGTTAACCCAAGTTGCGTAAGTTGGTAACCGTGCTCGAACATGTGGAGGATAATTTTAACGTACCATGCTTCATGATGGGGAATTTGCAAGTTTCAAATACGATTTAAATTATTACAATTCGTAATATCAAAAAATTATATCCTATAAATCGTTTAAACACTTCAAGAGAATCGATAACTGAAAGAAGTAATTTTAATAGTGAAGTATTGAGTCATCTACGACTAATTGAAAATCTCGTTTCTTATGGCCAAATACATTGAACGTAAAATCGTCACCCAGAAATTCAAGCGAGTGCGGCGAGAGAGGAAGGCGATTCTAGCGCTACCAAACATAGGTTAACATCCCAATGGACCCATCAAGACTACCCTTATCACCACCACTTGATTTTTCGGATTGCACACATTGAGCGAGAATACCTCTAGCGCCTTGACGCTCGGTCTGATACGAGACATATTCACATTTTCCTAGTTTCCTCCCACGTGCGTGATTAATAGATTCAACTCTTATAATAATACGTTCTAATAATCTCATTGTCATATCGGTACTTTTTCAGAAACGATGCCCGAAAAACCAGAAGAAGAAACCCAACAAATGAGTGAAGAAGAAGGAGAAAATGCAGACGAAAGTAAGAATTCGAGCTAATAACGTACGTAATATTGAAAAATTACGTGTGGTTAGATCAAAATTTGTATAATATTTTCTTAGCTCCTCCACAATTACGAGATCCAAATGATAAGAGTTTCAAGAGTTTGGAAGGAAGCGTTTGTGAGAATACTCTGAAGGCCATCGCCGATATGGAGTTCTCCAATATGACCGAAATTCAAGCTAAAGCTATACCACACCTTTTGAAAGGATGTGATCTTGTCGGTAGAGCAAAAACAGGTTCCGGAAAAACGTTGGCTTTTCTTGTACCGGCCATCGAAGTCATAATGAAGTGTAAATTCAAGCCTCGCAACGGTAAGTCGATTACCATCCGTACCTATTTTGATCTTTTAACGTATTTCGCCTATAATTAATAAGAATCGGGATTATTCGCAGGCACTGGATGTATTATTATATCGCCTACACGAGAATTAGCCATGCAAACTTTCGGTGTTTTGAAAGAACTGATGAAGTATCATACGCACACTTACGGTCTTTTAATGGGAGGTGCAAATAGACAAACGGAAGCTCAAAAGTTGTCGAAAGGTATTTTCGTGTGTCAAGTTATATCGAACAATTAGTGAGAATGAAATTTACGATCAATTATGTTATTGTTTCTAGGAATTAATATTATCGTCGCTACTCCAGGAAGATTACTAGATCACTTACAAAACACCCCAGATTTTCTGTTTAAGAATTTACAATGTTTAGTGATCGATGAGGCTGATCGGATACTCGATATAGGTTTTGAAGAAGAATTGAAACAAATCATCAACATTTTACCGAGTATGTTATGCAATATTTATTATGTAAAATGTTTTGTTAAGAGGAAGCATCGTAACGAGCAAAATATGTTTTCCTGTATCAAGTTGAATCTATAAATTTGCCGCTAGTCAAGAGCTTGGCATTGATCATTAGAAAACAATACTACAGCGTACAATTTTCTGAATTCTTCAAACAGGTCGTTATATCTCTATTTCCTCCAAGATTCCATTTTACATCTTCACCCGCCCGTCATATTGTTTTCCAATGTCACTGTTCTAAACAGAGAGAAAAAAAAAACTCCCACTGATCATTAATTTCTGGTATTTCAAAATTTCTTTTTCATTCAAACTTTTATGTACCATTTCTTTTTCGATTCACCGTTTTAAAATTTTCTACTGTTTTAAATTCATTAGAGCGTCGTCAAACCATGATGTTCAGTGCAACCCAAACACAAAAAACTGAAGCATTGACCAAACTCGCCTTGAAAAAACAGCCCATATATATTGGTGTAGATGACTGCAAGGAAAATGCTACTGTCGAAGGCTTGGAACAAGGTGATTACAACTTGGAAATTGCCTTTTTCGAAATAATCTCGAACACTTGACAGAATTTACGCGTTGATTCCTCTGTACAGGTTACGTCATTTGCCCGTCAGATAAACGATTCATGCTACTCTTCACGTTTTTGCAAAAAAATCGAGACAAGAAGGTGATGGTGTTTTTCAGTTCGTGTATGTCCGTTAAATTCCACCATGAATTATTCAATTATATCGATTTACCCGTAATGTGTATTCACGTAAGTCTCGTAAGAGAATGATAATTTTACGTTTGAAAATTCGTCATTCATCTGAATCACGTATTGTTTAAATTTTAGGGCAGACAAAAACAGCTGAAACGAACCACAACTTTTTTCCAATTCTGTAATGCTGAGAAAGGTATCTTACTATGTACCGATGTGGCTGCCAGAGGTCTCGACATACCTGCCGTTGATTGGATTGTTCAGTTCGATCCTCCGGATGATCCGAAAGTAAGTCGGAATCGAATAATTTACGACTGATAGTCAACAATGAACAAGAAATCGATACTACTTTACTCTTGTCACCAGTATTTCGTTGTCAATATTATGATTAAAAAAAAATGTAATGAATACTAGGGTAGGAAAGAGGTTATTCGTTTTGTCTAATTTTTAGTATTCGAAAGTTCGTTCAAATAACGTTTATTTCTTTCGAACTATAAAAATGGATCTTTGTTTTCGAACTACTGTTTTTTTTTTTTTTTTTGCTCGAAAATATACTATTTCTCTTATCGAGAGGAAAAAAAAAAATTGTTTACTCTTCAACATATCAGTTTAAAGATCGTTTTTGACGTCACCGTGCATAAATCAATTTTGCGAGGTGACGCACATTTTGTAAAAAAATTATGTTTTTATTTTCAGGAATATATTCATCGAGTTGGTCGAACTGCAAGAGGCGAAAACGCAAGTGGCCACGCTCTGTTGATATTGAGACCCGAAGAAATAGGTTTTTTGTGCTACTTGAAAAGAGCAAAAATTCCGTTGAATGAATACGATGTCGAATGGAAGAAAGTGAAAGATATTCAATCTCATGTACGTTTAAGATGATTCGGGTAGTACGGATGTACTTTAATCTTTTTTTCACCAATCGACTGAGGGTATTATATTCCTGAGAAGTCCTAGGAAATTATCAATGTTGTCTCATGATTTTCTTCTCTAAAAGAATTGAGTTAGAAATTTCTCGGCAAGCTCATTGCTACTGATCAAGTTGTGGTTGTTTTCTCTAATTAGTTATCTATTATTGTTATCTATCGATAAAGACTAATGTCGGTCGAGTTGTTCGATTCAGTGTTTTAATTGCCGTAACGATGGGGAATATAGTTTTGTTTTGATTGGCCTGAAACAATCTCGGGGAACACAATACGTCAATACTAATTAACGAATCAATAAAACTTTTGCGATTTGTTCTTTTTTAGAGAAAAAATTATTAGAAGACTCAGTCAAGAGTCCCGTGCAAACCTTAATAATTGTATATTTGTTTCTTTTTCAGCTTCAACGCCTCGTCTCCAAGAATTACTTTTTGCATACATCCGCGAAAGAGGCGTTCAAATCTTACATTAGAGCTTATGATGCCCATCATTTGAAAGACATATTTAACATCGAAACCATAGACCTTGCGAAAGCAGCCTTATCATTTGGATTCGAAGTACCACCTGCGATAGATTTGAGTGTATCTTCGAGTAAACAGAACCGACCTCGAAAGCGGAATGGAGGCGGTGGATTTGGTTTCAACTCTAAGAAACCGAAATTCAATCGTAATACAAACTATGTAAATATCAGTAGAAAATAAAGTTGATTAATTGCTTTTCGTCTTAGTGTTGTATTTATGTGCAATCGAGACGCTTCGTTCTTATTCTAATAAGAATGTGTTGAGCAAGTATTTCTCTAGTACTGAATTAAAGAACCCCGTCACGGAGAAACTACTTATCAACTTCGTGATGAATAATAAAACTGAAATGTAACTTTATAGGTATTTAATGGGGACCACACCAGACTAACAAAAATATTCTCTGGTAGTTCTAATTAAAATAGATATTGAACGACAAGGAAAATAATAATAATAAAAATAAAGAACATGATAAACTTAAAAAGGTTTCACGTATTCTCTTTGGATGAGTCGTTGTGACCGATCTCGGTAACACTGAGTTAAATTCATAAACAATATTATTCTAAGCGGTAATCTTGCTATTCAGCCGTCATTCATGTAACAACCACATGAAATACGTTCTTGGAACATATTTCAAAATGGTACAGACGTATAAAACTGCATTATACGAAAACAAATTGAAAAAAAAAGAAAAAAATAACCAGTAATGATATAAAATTATAAATATCGATTTTATCGACAATATGACATAAAATAGTAATAATTATCATAACAGGAAGAATTATATAATAATATCCAAACATTCCAAACACACTATCAATTAATCTTAGGTTGCCTTTGAGGTCGCATGTTGGGATAACAGTTAACAAAACAGGAGCTTCCTGGCTTGGAAATGTGCACATCTAGGTACGCTTGACGTGAAAAGACTCGATGACAAGTAGGACACTGATACTTACAATTATGGACTTTGTTATTGTGTCGCAACAAGGACGTCTGAAATTTGAACGATTTCCCACAATCACGACACGAAAATATTTTTCGATTCTTCTCACCAACGTCAACAGTCTCGTGAGGTGCCATTTGCATCATACCCATATCGGAAATAGGTTCCTGTCTCATTGCGGTGGATCTAGTCGGTCTCTGTTTGCCTTTACAGGGTTTCGGAGGAGGAACCATGTGGTGAGCCGGAACTTGAAAATCATCATTGGTTAGCAAAGACTGAGCGCTTAACTTTTCTGAGACCGAATCGGGTAATTTACGTTGATTCATCAGCAATGGATGGAACTCGTAGCCCAGCTGCGGATAGAGCATGGTTACGTGAGATGGTGACATAGGTGATTTAGCACAGTCGATCAGCTCGAAAGGAAGATTTGAAGATCCCGCTGATATATCTAGGTCCGTCGGATCGGCGTCAAGATCGGTGTAGTACGGATCCATGCTGAATATGGACGTGCTTAAATTTATGTCTACAAAAACAAACCACAGTAACACGTAAAAAACGAGCAAAATACAAGATGGTACACGTTGCAAATGAGCTTCAGTCTTCGAACATCCTAAAATTGTTTGTTACGAAGGAATATACCCTATCTAAATATCTGATACTGATGAAACCGTTATTATCACAATGGCGATATGGCGATATCAAGATAATAAGTAATCAGAGATTGGATTACCGAATTCGAACTTTCCAGGTTAGAGAATGTAGAGATGATTCAGTTAAAATTATTCACTATTAGAACTTGGTACAAAACTCACCTGAAGAGAATATTATTGAGTGATTACCATAATCATAACTCAGAGCAGATAGATAAGAGGTGAAACGTAATGTTCGAACTGATGAAGTTTTTCAGAACGGAAAAATACATCCTACTTTATTGACTCACTATTGTTCGGTCATTTTCTTTAGCCATCGCGACACAATACTCTAAAATCAATCAACGTAGTACCCTTCATTTACGGATAAATATGTGGATAATTTCAAGAATTTTTCATAGTCGATCATCAAATATTACGAAGGAAGTCCAGGATAGGTGCGCAGTGTCCTGTAAATGTTTACTACCTATGATTCAGTGTTGTCACTTATCAGTGTTGCTTGAGGCATTGTTCAGTGTTGCCACTTAGGCTAAATATTTTTTCTCCGGTCAGTTTTCTATCGTGCGGGTGCGACATCGTGCGAGATTATGGCGCATTATAGTTTGTCCGCAAATAGAATGGGTCACATAAACAAACCCGCGACCCGCTTTCATGCAAAAAAAATTGATTACGATGCGAGGAAGCGGTTCGCGGGTTTGTTTACGTGACCCATTCTATTTGCGGACAGACTATAGCGCTCTTAGCGGAGCTAAAGGATCTTATAATAATAATATATTTTCATTTTTTACAACACTGCGTGCAAACTTGCAATCAGCAGCAGTAATCAAGAATTCAAGAATCGTAATCAACTAATCAAGTTATCATCTAATAGAATAAATCGTATTTCATTTATTTCTCTAATTCTATTCGTTTATTATTCGTCGTCTCTTTTTTAATTCGATTAAACCTGTAAATTTTATTCCTTCTGTGATTGTAAAGAATGATGTTATCATGAGTATTCAGTGCGGAGGATTCACATTCATCTCGAATTTCGACTCTGGCAATATTGCTCGAGTAGAATTAGTTCCTCAAGAAGAAAGTGGTTAGTATCTGTGCCAACAAAAATTTTTTTGTCTAAACCTCAGCGCAAATTTTTATGGATGATTCTCATCTCGTATGATGCAATTGAATACCTCCCAACCTAACTGCCACCCTTATCCACCACTATTCAATGATAATAAAACTTTCATCATATTCTCCTCCCTTTTAAGGTGAACCAGCTCAGGACAAGAGCATACCACATTGTGAATTTAATATCTGGACGAAGCCTGATTGTGCTGATACGGAGTTTGAAAATAACAACAAATCTTGGTTTCATTTTGGTGTCACAGGTACCGTATGCAATCTTTTCTAATTCAAGTCTCTTAAACTAAAAATTTCTTCTTCTGAGTAAAAGTAGGTATCTCGTAATCACCGAGTAACTGGAATTATATTCGAGTACTTTGCTGACTTTAATTTGTGGAACACTCGAACCTCAACTGTCGACTTTTGAAATCGAAGATCAATACAAGATGTTTTGATGAACGCTAAAATTTTCCCATCTCATTACTGTACCTGGATGTTTATTTATTCATATGTGTTTGTCTTTTACTTCGAATTTCTTGAGGTTCTCATTATAAATGTATGATTTCTCATCTGTATCACAGGTGGTACTCCTTGCACTGATGTCAAGTTGAACGTCGTAAATCTCAATAAACAAGGTAAATTGTACAAGCAAGGAATGGCTCCTGTATTTAAGACGATACCAGGCTCAAATCGTTGGGAACGAGTTCGCGAATGTCTTTCATTTGATGTAAGTCCTGAGAATCTGTGTCATCAAACGATAGATATCAAATCATAACTTTTTAAAATATCATTTAATCTAGCTTAAGAAGAATTTATTGAGTTTTGGTTACCGAACTTTGGAGAACCTTTGTTCAACAACGTATTTCGCATTTACATATCCCTATTCGTTCGTCGACTTACAAAATTCTTTCAAACAACACGATTTGATTCTGAAGAAGATGAATATTTGTCCGAATCCGATGGGTATGATGTGGATTCAGTATTTTTTCATTAGCCCTGCATTTTGATTTTCTCTTGACTCACACTCGCTGTACCCTGTAAATCACAGAAGCGGACCTGGATGATATTTATTATCATCGTGAATGTGTAATCATGTCACTGGAAAGTAGACCAATCGATCTTATCACGATTTCTTCTCATCACGGTATTATGAAAGAACGAGAACCAAGATTACGTGACTTGTTTCCGGATAAAGATACGGAAAGACCACATTTATTCAAAGGGAAAAAAGTATATATGGCTTCAATAATTACTTTTTCGTCGACTTTTCATGTAAAACTAAGTTTTTAACCATCCAACATTTTTTTTTCAGGTAATATTTCTTAGCGCTCGAGTTCATCCTGGCGAAACACCGTCCAGTTTCGTCATGAATGGTGTTCTCAGTTCTCTGCTCAATAAAACTGATCCAGTTGCGATAATTTTGCGGAAAACGTTCGTTTTTAAAATAATACCAATGTTGAATCCAGATGGTGTTTCGAAAGGATTCTATCGCACGGATACTCGAGGAGTGAATCTGAACAGACTTTATTTGAATCCATCATTCGTTCTTCATCCTTCAGTATTCGCTGCTAGGTAAAATTGCTTTCTGTTTTTTATGCATTTTTTGGATCATATTCTGAATTTGCTTGTACCTTCGACAGGGCCCTAATTTTGTATTACCATTTCGGTGACGAAATCGCGGATGAAACGCTAGATAATCTCCAATCAGAGAGTGTTGAAGAACCCAAACCGTTTGAAATTTCCTACTTTTCTTCTTGCACGAATTCACCGACTGATGCAGTACCTAACGACTTAAGTGTAAGAAAAGAGTCTTCCGAACTTTTATCTGATGCTGCCAGCGCCTCGTCTTCAACCATTATCGCAGAAAGTACTCCCTCACGGGAGGATAGCGATATTCGAATTTTTTCAGATACTGATAATCTTAATGATAAAGTCGCCGAAATCTCAATGGCTGAAGAAAATGTCGGAATTGCGAGGCAAACCAGCCTGGAGACTGTGGTTCCTTCTATAAGTATGTCCTCGTCGTTACCGAATCTACCTTCACTTTCTCCTAGTAAAGAAAACTCGAACATACGCAAGAAATTTATAAAAACTCGACGATTATCGCGAAGTAATATCGAAGGAAATAAGCGTCAAACTGATTCAGGTCTTTATTTGTACGTGGATTTTCACGGACACGCTTCGAAGAAAGGTATTCGCACGAGTTAACTCTCTGCATATCATTGTAAACTTGATTCAAAAATATTATTTTTATTTGTATTGTCTCATCGTTGCAGGGATCTTTATGTACGGAAACCATTTCGATAACGTTAACGATAAAGTCGATTGTATGCTGTTACCAAAGTTATTATCTATCAATAATCCAAATTTCCATTATAACCAGTGCAATTTTTCGAAAAGAAATATGTATACGAGGTTAGTTGTTGGATTAGAATCTTGTAAGTTAAAAGATATCTTGTTTTCAAATTCTTTAAATTATGAATTTTTTGAACTTTTAATTTTGGATTATCTTTCTAAAACTATCATTTATGAACTAAGTCGATAGTGAACTTTCGTTTTATTGATTTAAAAATGTCGAGAATAGGCGTGGTGCATTTGTAGAATTATAACCATAACCTTAGAACTTGATGAAATATTATGCCAAAATTTTAAGAATGCTTTGGAAACCATCCTTTGAATTTTATATCGGGTGTATTTCCGATTCTTCGAGTATCCTAGTTTTTAGTCCATTATGTAGAATACAAGAATTGTACTTGGTGTGTTCTTAATTCGATCGATTCTTAGTCAAAGTATTTTATATTTTATCCTTATTGATTGAAATGATATTTTTCGGTACAAGAAGTCTAGTCCATCTTGAAACACGATAATATCTTTTTTTTACAGAGATCGACGAGACGGACTGAGTAGAGAAGGTTCTGGACGAGTTGCCGTGTTGAAGTACACTGGTCTGATCAAAAGTTATACTCTTGAATGTAACTATAACACTGGTTGCATTGTTAATATAATTCCTCCCACTCCAAGACCGTTAGGAAAACATATTGTTCACCCAGTTTTGGTACCACCGAAGTATACTCCTCAAATTTATGAAGAAGTGAGAAGATTTTCCTGGCTGTCGATGAACAAGAAAATTTGAAGAACGAATTCTATTAACAAACAATTCGGTGCATTTTGTAGGTTGGTCGAGCGCTGTGTGTATCTATATTGGATCTAATAGGATGTAATCCTAACAGTCGATTGCAGTTATCACAGTACAAAACAGTCAATGGATTAAAGGAATCTTTACGAAGTGAAGCACTTCTCGCGAAAAGCTTACAAAATCAGCCAAGTATGAAGATGCGACAAAGTATTGCTGTGATGCAGGTAATTTTTTAGAATTTTATTGTAATGCGATTGTTCTAACTGCTAATTTTGATATCAATGTGATAGTTTCGCTTCGCAAGTTTTCTCTGACTGTTGAAAGTTCAAAATCGCTTTCTCACCCTTTTTATTGTTTTGTTTTGGTCATTGTCCGCAATGTCGGTGACATAACACTAATTATTTTCAGGATCGCTAGCTGAACTACCGTCGTTTGTTTCAGAGAGGAAGTAAACCGATGAACAAGAATTACGCAGCTAAAAATCGCAAATTTTTATCATTGAAGAGACAGTCTTGTCAGTCTGCGTCAGCAGATAGAAAAGAGTCGTCGTTGGGAGTGGTGTCTCTCGCCACGGGTTCGAATGCAACGAATATTTTACATCCTCTAAACAAGTGCGGTATTCTAACGAATACGGCGATTACTAGTTTGATGAAAAAACAAAGTCCAGTCGGTAAGCTGTCATCGAAGCCAAAGAAGAAGAATATTCCATTAAGGAAAAAGAAGACAGTATTTGAAGCGTCTTATAAACTCGAAAAAGAGATGCGACAAACTCGAGGCGAATTTTCCGGATGGAGCACCATCAAACGTAAAATAGAAAAAAAATCGAGTCCATCGGGTAACGCGAATACAAGTGCTCGCCCGCCGAACAAGAAACGTAGAAAATCGAAAATTTTATAAGTAAATTTTTTACGCCTATACCGTATTTGTATTTTTATAATCCGATATTTTCGTATTATCTCGTTGAATGATTTTTTTTTTATCCTCTTCTCGGTTGTGTTTTGTTTTGAAATATTTGTATGGATGAACCAATAAATAATTGTTCGTAAAACAGAGCTTGCGTAAGATTTTTATGAGTGGGGTTGATTATAGATTTACGCGATAAGGGTAGGAAAAATCATTCTGTATGAGTTCTCACAAGACTTCCAGCGATAACACCATTGTCACCGGCCTCTTATCAGTTGACCATCTCTTATCTCTAGCCTTCGATTAGAAAAGACCAATTAGAAAGCAGCACTGATTGCGGTGAATTATCGAATTAAACCTCAACCTATGAAGCACGTTTCTACTTGCATATTAATTGTTTATCCTTTAATATAGCCTACGACCCTTATTTTGCGATCAGCGGATCTCGTTTTTAGATAAAAAAACGTGGGACTTCAATCCAGTGAATTATACCTCTTCGAAGGTTCGCTCTCATATTGCTTGGACAATGAAATAGAATAAACTCATATAATTTAGATAGTTGATCAAAGGAAAATTCTTGGCTGTGCACTATAGCGACGAGCCGACCTCTGCAGATATTTATTTCGTATATTGTTAGCGGATAATAAGCTAAAACGCTAAAAAAAATTTCCAAGTTCGCCAGATTATTTCGTCATGATAACAGATCCGTCCGATTATGGTTGGTATCCAGTGGAATATAAAGCCGATATATACGAACGACTGAAATTTCTCGAAAGAGAAAGATCAACTTTTGGATGGAAGTCTCCGCAGGTATTCTAAACGCAGAGTAATATTGCAGATTCCATGTAGCAATGAATAGTATTACGTGTCGAAAACTGGGTGAATTTTATATTACTTATCTTACCCCCGGAATAATGATCGACCATTGATTTTCGAAGACGTGCCGGGGGTTTGCTTTTCATTCCTTACAGGTAAATGTTGGTCTATTACTGTATTAATTTTTGCTCGTTTTATGCAGTTTGAATTTCGAAGTAGCATGATACACTGGCTGCGGAAAGTATTTAAAGAAGTTAAGTTTTGTCGAGTTACCCTACACCTGGCCGTATTCTTACTAGATTATTTTATGGATGCGCATTCAATACATCCGGAGAAGCTCACACTTGTTGCTATGATCTGTTTTATTCTAGCCGGTAAAGCGTAGTTTCTAACTCAGGTAATTGAGAAAATTTCTCAACATTGGAGTTGTTATCGTGAGGTACTCTTCTATTCCAGGAAAATTTTCTGAACGAGATGCAAACGTCCCTAGAATTTCAGAAATCAACGAATATTTAGAGAACGTGTATACGAAAACTGATATCATTTCTTTCGAAGGTGCGATATTAAAGCATTTCAAATGGAAATTAACGATGCCGACGGCGTTACATTTTGCCGAATATTTTATGGAATATGCAATCGCTCCTCAAGATATTTGTCAGAATTGTTCCAATTTTCGATATGTGTACAATATTATTAGAAATTCCGTTAATGATTATCTGGATGTAACCCTTGAAGGTATGAAAATAGTCGCCAACGAGGAATGAAATTTATCTTGATTAGGAGAACTAATTTGATTTTGAAAATTCTAGATGATGATTTGATCGAGCTTCCTCCGTCACTCGTAGCTGCCAGTTCTATATTATCTGTTAGAAAAACATTCAAAATGAATCCGTCGTGGCCGAAAAAATTAGAACGTATTTCGGGGTACACCGAAGACGAACTCAAAGATTGCGCTACCCGATTAATAAAGTAAATATCTTTTCCCCTTGGATATCCGTTGTAGACAATATCTTTACGATGCTAGAAACTCATGTAGGAAGAATTGAAATTTTTGTACTCGTCTCTGGGAAAGTCGTAGTAGGTATCTAAGTGAAAAAATTGATTTTTGCTTTTTAGTTTTTTCACCTCAGTCGTTTTCTTGAAATCATCTTCCTTGTTAGGTTTGAGGAAGTGCGGTACCTTGTAAATAGTGAGATGTTCTCGTTCTCAATATTATATTCTAAGAACTCGAGTGTGGAGAATTCCCGAGAGAAAGGCAAACGGTGTACTACAGTGATCATGGTCATCAAATCGAGAAATTGGACGAAAAGATGAACCCTACCTAAACGCATTGAGAGCATAAAATTAAAACCCTCGTACCTCTCATGGTAGGCCTACCTCGAAGATGATAAGCAGAGAACTCGCTATTATATTTGTTGGAGGTACAATTGTACATCCTCAGAAAATCTTCTTGTCCTATACCTAGTTTAGGAGCTTGAATGAATTTCTGAATCCAAAGAAAAGGGGAATGAAAAAGCGTAGTTCCAATGGTGGCGGGGGCTAAGACCTACTTTGAAGTCTTTTCTCTCGTCTCCGTCCGGCTAAAAAAACTTTGCTCATTCTGTGGACCTAGGAAGCTATGAACACTTTTTACCAATTCAAATTGTGATTCCGAGAGGTCGGGGACTGAGACCTAGTTTCAGGAATTGGAAAACGGAAGGAACTCCATCCTGAAAGACGGCTTATCTTCGTGTTTCCACATTTTATTTTGTAACGAACGATATTTTGTGTGGAAAACTCTTGACCTCAGTTCTAATTGTATATTTTTGTAGGTTTAGAGAACGTAACCAACAGCAGAGAAAACGGAAGCTGGATGAATCGCCTGATCATGGCTACGAAACTGAAAATAGTTCTCCGTGCTCTTTGAAATCGCGAAGAGAAATGTTAGACGATGAATAAGAACAATATATAGTCCTAGATTTAGATTGTTATAATTTTTGTTGTTTTCGCGTTCAATTCCTCCTTCTCTTCTTCTTAATTAGATTCTACACTTCTTATTTTTATACCGAATTTTATTCTCATTATCTTCGTAGGCTGTAAGAGATCTTTTCTATATTTATTGAAGAAAATCTCTTCTAGCTCTCTAGGATTATTTATATTGCCGGTATTTTACGTTACCGATGTATCGTAGAAAGTCGTGTTTTACTCATCTTTCCTCGAAGTGTTGTACTTTCTCGTTCGAGAAGAGTAAAACGTTTTGAAATTTAATTATGTTATATAGCAAAGCTTGTAATCACTTCGTGTAATATATTATAATACCCCGTATCTGAATAGTGGATCTAAATAAATTCATTTTTCAGCGTCAAGTTGTTTATCATTTTGTCTCGAAATCAGGGGGTTAACAAAGTGAAATTTTATTCATTATGTCTAGGTACCTCAGTAGTACTAGAAGTCCAGTTAGAATAACAAAGTTGGAGGTTCCGCCGACACATTAGCCCGATGAAATTTAATTGTTTTTGATTTAAGAGTGTGTGCTCAAAGACTTTTCAATCTTTTTTTGATAGTCTCGTCAACGGACTTGAAATATTTTTTCGTTTAAATTCTCACGTCCAAATAACCTCGTGAGGCTTCACGAATATGGAAAAACCCTGCAGTCCGCGTCCGAATTATGACGTCATTCCATTTCTGCTGGCTGGAATCTCTCCGAAGAGGAAATTGGAAAAATTTCTAGGTCCGATTCTTATAGAGGAAAAGAAGAAAAGGGAGTTGCTCCGAACTTCTAGACACACATTATACTGTTTACGTTCACATTGTGAAGGTATAGGGAAACCTTGACATCCGATCAGCGGGCGGATTATGACGTCTTTAGGGGAACTCAGAATATCTATAGAGAAAGCGTTTAAAAAGATTCAAGATTTTGACTTCGAAATACAGGGCCAGATTCAGTCTCACGTTTCACGGAGGAATAGAGACCGTCCACGCTTGGATTTTTGTACCGTCAGTTTGAAAAAATTATTCGCTTAAATACATTTAGAGGAGGGGTTTGATAAAATTTCGAACTCTGCTTCCGAAGCTGACTGGACAGTGTGTTCCTCGCTGTTTCCACCCCGTAATGTTTTTTCTTTCGTATCCCTGACGGGTATTTCATTGTTGAGACAACGCGCGCAGGGTCCTTACCAAAATAGTTGGATAATATTTGCTCTGGACTAAGAAAAAGAAAGAAAATAGAAAAAACTTCACCCGAAGGAAACTTCATCTAGTCAACGATTATAGACGCATGTGATGATGTGGATGTGGATAATGACTCGACTCTCAAGGTAATAGAGGCGTGCAGAAACAAAACCTTGTAGAAAAAAAACACCTCAGTTAAAAAGTATTGCCCATAAAATTTCCTTTAAAATGGCATAATTCGATATGCGCAAAAACTTACTGTGTTGCCATTACAGCCACTTGAATGCCGGTATTTGCTGTTTCTTAGTATTTTCTGATTTTTCTTGTAATTGATGGATTTTTTACGAGTAGAAGTCGCTAAATCTGAATATTATATGGGTAACTTTTTGATACCACCCCTTTTATAGATGAAATTGGGGGAGGCAGAATGTCGACTGTTTTTTTCATTATTTTCATTATTGAGTTGACACAAAGCTTTTTCCAAAAAAATTCATTTGTTGAAAAATGTTTCACACCTACATATTTTTTGTTTGATGGTATAATTTGAGAAAATTACAATATTTCCCTTACTTCCACTACGTACACTTAAAAACAACAGCTTCCTTAACAAAGTTAAACGAGGGACGCAGGGAACCTGTTTTATGAGTCAAATTGGATTTAGTATTGAGAATTCAAGAGGCCTAGACCTAGTAT
Organism: Aspidiotus rigidus; assembly: GCA_035079385.1. Lineage (NCBI taxonomy): Eukaryota > Metazoa > Arthropoda > Insecta > Hemiptera > Diaspididae > Aspidiotus > Aspidiotus rigidus. The sequence goes on along the minus strand of JAVHKY010000054.1, from coordinate 14,168,731 downwards.
AAAGCTAGTATAAAGAAGGCCTAGACCTTCTATAAGCCTAGTATAATATAGCGAGAGAGTATAAATTTTTTTTGACTCTCGAGCTATATATGACAGGAGAGGGACTTGGAAAAATTTTGACTCCCGAGCTGTATATGATGGAAAGGGAACTTGAAAAAATTTCAACCTCCGAGCTATAATATGATACAACGGGGATTTCAAAGTAGGTTGTCATCAGTAACCTGGACCTATTTTAGGGACTCCAAAATATATAGGTCAAGAGTGAAAATTTTTCCAAGTCCACTTCCTATTATATGTAGCTCGGAGGTTGAAATTTTTTCAAGTCCCCTCCTATCATATATAGCTGAAGAGTCAAAATTTTTCCAAGTCCTCCTTCTATCATATATAGCTCGAAGGTCGAAATGTTTTTAAGCCATGTTCCTATCATATATAGCTCGAGAGTCGAAATTTTTGTAAGTCTCCTTCTATCATAATAACTCGAGAGTCGACATTTTTCCAAGTTTTTTGCCGGGTGGCGTACGGCGCGCAAAGGGCGATCAAGTTCTTCCAATTTGCTATAGGTATTAAGATTTTCACGCTGATCTTCATTGCACATGTGTGTACTGTATATAGAGCCCTATGATAACGAGTGAGGACATGGACCGCCATATTTACTTTTCGGCAAATTGATTTATCTTGTCTAACGTCCAACTTATGTCAGTTACCTTACATCAGTTTTATCGAGAATTTGGATGTCTAGCCTGAGGTTCGGTCGTTGAAAGAGGCGAGGTTTATTCATGTAAGATTGAATCGTTGTTTTCTTCCACTTTGCTAGGCAATTCATTTTTCGCAGATAGGTAGATTCGATGCTCCACATATAATTGAATTGTTTTTTTTTCCCCCCTTCAAATTTGTATTCATTTTACTCTTACATCTGTAGTATATATGTCACATACAGTATCGAAAGTCTATACAGTGACAAAAATCCCGCTCGTTTCCATTGAAAATCACGCGCGGCGTTGTTTCCCCAATTTCCCCTATAAAAGGGGTTGTATCAAAAAGTTACCCATATATTCAGATTCAGCGACTTCTACTCATAAAAAATCCATCAATGACAAGAAAAATCAGAAAATACCAAGAAACAGCAAATATTCAAGTGGCTGTAATGGGAACACTGTAAGTTTTTGCGCATATCAAATTATGCCATGTTGAAGGAAATTTCATGGGCAATACTTTTTAACTGAGGTGCTTTTTTTCTACAAGGCTTTGTTTCTGCTCAAAAGTTAAACGAGGAATGCGGGGAACCTGTTTTATGAGTCAAATGGGATTTGGTATTGAAAATTCAAGGAAGCCTAGACCTAGATAAAGCTAGTATAAAGAAGACCTAGACCTACTATAAGCCTAGTATAATATAGTTTGAGAGTCTAAATTTTTCTCGAATCTCCAGCTATATATGATAGTTCGAGAGTTTAAATTTTTCCTAGTCCCTTTCATATCATATATAGCTTGAGAGTCGAAATTTTTCCAAGTCCCCCTCCTATCATATATAGCTCGAGAGTCGAAATTTTTCTAAGTCCCTCTCCTATCATATAATTATGGCTTGAGAGTCAACATTTTAACAGGTAACCTGTTTTATGGGGGGCTTTTTGAGAAATTTGCCGTGCGCCGTCCAGCGAAAAACTTAGAAAAAAACGACGGCTTCCTTAACGAAGTTAAACGAGAGTCTAAATTTTTCTCGAATCTCCAGCTATATTTGATAGTTCGAGAGTTGAAATTTTTCCTAGTCCCTTTCATATCATATATAGCTTGAGAATCGAAATTTTTTCAAGTCCCCCTCCTGTCATATATGGCTCGAGAGTCGAAATTTTTCCAAGTCCCCCTCCTATCATATATGGCTCGACAGTCGAAATTTTTTCAAGTTTTTTGCTGGACGGCGCACGGCAGACAGCAAATTTCTCAAAAAGCTCCCCATAAAACAGGTTCCCTGTTGAAATTTCGATTCTCGAGCTATATATGATAGGAGGGGGACTTGGAAAAATTTCGATTCTCGAGCTATGTATGATAGGAGGAGGACTTGGAAAAATTTCGACTCTCGAGCCATATATGATAAGAGGGGGACTTGGAAAAATTTCGACTCTCGAGCCATATATGATAGGAGGGGGACGCGAAAGACGAATACTCCGACGTGGAGTAAAGCATGCAAACCGCAGAAAAATAAAGGACGACGAGCCCTTACGGTTAATAAACCATTTTCAAGCCTGAAATGAAAGCAACTGACGAACAAATGAGAAGAACGAGGTATTAAGATCGTCCAAACGACGAGAAATCACGATGTGAGTCATAAACCAGTTCGATCAGGCCATCTTCCGGAATGTACGAGTTGAGTACAGTGATACCGTCAGTGTTGAGATGACGCATTATCTCTATATGCTCGAGGGCGATGCGCTTACGGTAGGAATTCTCCTTATGGAGGAGCTTTTCGGATCCCTCGCGGAAGCTGTGGCCACTGTTTATTAAGTGATCGGCGAAAGCTGACTCCCCTAAGTGTCCCTTCTTCCAAGACTTCAGATGCTCAGCTACTCTAACTTTCATTTGGCGGCTGGTCTCACCAATATAAAAGCCTCCACAATCCCCACATTCCAACTTGTAAATACCACTCCTCTCATCGACAGGTATGGGGTCCTTCAGTCTCACAAACAACCTCTTGACTGTGGTAGGGTTGTAAAACGCGGGTCTGAAGTCAGACGGGCGAAGGGCCCGACCCAATTGCAGGGAGAACTTCTCCAGGAAAGGGAGACTGATCCAACGCAAACGGCGATCACGGATCGTGTCTCGGGGGAGGGAGGTGGTGGAATCCAGGAGGCTCCTCGTAACTTTCTTCCGAACCATCACGTCAACGTCGACATTGAGCCCATTGTTTTATTGTGAATAACTCTTCCTTGAAGGCAGACTGACTCAAAGGAATACGAGTCAGTCTGTGAACTAGGCTATGAAAGGCAGCCATCTTGTGAGCAATAGGACCGAACGAACTAAAACATCGATCGTAGTATCTTTCCTGTAAATTCCAAACTTATAGATACCGTCTATTATAGAGATCGATAAATCCAAAAAGTTAATAGAAAATACCCCTATTTCCAACGTAAATTTGATGGAAGGGTACCAGGAATTGAGATACCTCAGAAACTCACCAAGGAGATCTGGGTGACCAGTCCAGGTACATAAAACGTCATCAACGTACCTGTACCAATAGTGAATATGATTAAGTAACACCTGGTTCGAGGAAAAGAGGTCAAGTTCAAACTTAGACATGAAAATTTCGGAGATGGAGAGCCTAGTGGTGATGCAATGCGATCCCTACTACATCAGGAAACTCGAAAAATTTCCCTTCAAATTTACAGTAGTTGGGGGACCACTTAGTATTCAGAAGATCGAAAAATTCTTGAAGCTCATCATGAGGAATGTTGGGTTAATAAAAGGGGGTCTGGTCAAAATTTTGACTTTCGAGCTATATATGATAGGAGGGGGACTTGGAGAAATTTAGACTCTCAAACTATATTATAATAGGCTTATATAATAGGTCTAGGCCTTCTTTATACTAGCTTTATCTAGGTCTAGGCTTCCTTGAATTTTCAATACCAAATCTCAGTTGACTCATAAAACAGGTTGCCTGCGTTCCTCGTTTAACTCCGTTAAGGAAGCTGTCGTTTTTTCTAAGTTTCCCTCCTATCATATATAGCTCGAGAGTCGAAATTTTTCCAAGTCCCTCTCCTATCATATATGGCTCGAGAGTCGACATTTTTCTGTTTTTTGCTGGACGGCGCACGGCAAATTTTTCAAAAAGCCCCCCATAAAACAGGTTCCCTGTTGAAAAACAATTTTTTTGACGTTCCACCCCCCCCCCCATTTCTCCAATAAGAGGGGTCGGATTAAAAAGTTACCGATATTTTTTTCATTGAGAACATGCCGGTTACCAAAATGTTATATTAAACGCATCTCAAGATCCTTTTTTTCAAAAATGGGTCTAGTCTATTTAAGGGAGGTTCGCATGCCGATGACGAACGTTGTATTTGATACTGGAATGAATTTGTATCTACCAATGAAGCGTTTCGTATCGAAGTAGCAGGTGGAGCGTATGCCTGGTCAGGTGATGTCGAAATTGAGTAGGACGATCGATAAAGCCAATTTGGCTCGGAAAGAGGATATCCGGGTACTGGTACTGGTCGATTTTGAGAACGAAGGGAACAAGGAGGTGAATGGGCTCGAAACGAAGGTAAGCTGGCGAGAAAATCAGGAGCGGAGGCAATCAGTGAAGACATTTGCGTTCGGTTCGGAATGATGACACTGCAAGTTTGTTGGGCAGCCGTCTCGGTTGGGGAACAGCTCCCCCTCCCCATCCGTATAGAATGGTTTTGATGGATATTGCTACAGAAGATTCAATAATAGTCAGATCGTCAATACTTGGCGCCGGAGGGCCTAGAATCCAAAATTTTTTTTCTCATGCATCAATGAAACTATTCATTTAGATCGCTCAATTTCAATAATAAAAAACGAATAAATATTTATTAACGAAAAAAATTTCAGTGCGTCCCGCACAAATAAATTTTGTACACGATCAATAAAAACAATAATACGTATACAACAACTGTACACACAGATACGTTTCAATTCACATTTTTGCCCTAAATTACGATTTTAATTTCATGTCACATATCGATTCTGATAAAAAAATTGTTTAGGATTATTTTCTTCCACACTTCCTACCGCATCATTATTAAGTTGAGCAAAACCGGAGTAAACGGGAAATGACATTTTTGTCGGTGACTGTGGCGACTCCGACGTCTTTTCACCTAAATGGACATCTTTTGACTCGGTCGTAGAACTAATTCCAAAAGTATTATCCGAATCATTTGAAGCCATTCTCACTGCAGCTTCAATGTCATCACGTTGGATTTCGGGCACGTGATGAGGAGACGTAGTGTACTGAGCAGAAAAAATTGCTGAATTGGCTGAATTAGTTAAATTAGTGTCTTGGGGTAACGATGGATTCGCGTTTAGCAGAACAGGAAAAGGTTCAACTCGTGTTCTTGATTCGGTACAATTTAAGGGAGGTTCGCATACCGATGACGAACGTTGTATCGGATACTGGAATGAATTTGTATCTACGAATGAAGCGTTCGGTATCGAAGCAGCGGGTGGAGCGTATGCCTGGTCAGGTGATGTCGAAAGCGAGTAGGACGATCGATAAAACAAATTTGGCTCGGAAAGAGGATATCCGGGTACTGGTACTGGTCGATTTTGAGAAAGAAGGGAACAAGGAGGTGAATGAGCTCGAAACGAAGGTAAGCTGGCGAGAAAATCAGGAGCGGAGGCAATCAGTGAAGACATTTGCGTTATGTTCGGATTGGTGATATTGCAAGTTCGTTGTGCAACCGTCTCGGTTGGTCGTTCGGTTTCGTGCTTCTGAGCGGGTGGGCCAATAGGCGTGGAGACCAGCTGAAAAATAAACGATAAACGATATAATCACAAGTTTTTCATCCAAGTATTCAATAGACCCCAAAAATGAACGCAAATGAAACAATCTAATTTCCGAAATCAACTCATAATATTATTCTAATTAACTTACTATATTCAGCGTAAGAACTTTTAATGTGTAGTTTCCATCTAGAGTTGACAATCCAGAGTCAAAAGAAACAGAATAATTTTAAAAACATCGTTTAATATTGCGTTCTTTTTTAGGCACGTACTATAGGACGGCGAAAGATTTTCCCTTTATTTTAATTCGAGTATCTTACCTGACCCATATGAGGGAAAATGGGAACAGAACGTTTGACGAAGGTTGCATCGGATGATCCGTCCTCGGAGTTCGCGACTGTCGCGTTAGGTTTACTTTCTTTCGAGTCTCTGTAGATAGATGAATAAAATAAGGAAGAATAATCAAAAACATAAACTAGATAAGATCAAAAGGTACCTTGATTCATCGGCAGCCGATTCTGGTACAACTGGAGAAGACGCTTGAGACTCTTTGTCGTGGACTGCGAGAAAATAATACGAGATGAAGTTTTACACATATGTAATACGCTAATCTTGGAGAACGGGAAGTATTTATCAAAGGTACATACCTTGCGAATGATTGCGGAAGAGTTCGACTCGTAATTCTGGAATAAATTGGTCAACTTTTTCCCAAGTCAGTCTCCAAAATGGGGACTGCCCATTATCGTCAGAGAATAATTTCGCGCTCACCATTACAAGGATCATATTCTTTACGCTTTCTTGTATAGCCTCGTTCTGTGGCACGGAAAATAAGACTTTACAGGCTGGAATATTTAATTTTCGCCATCGAACTATCTTATACCTTACCAATAGTTCACTGTTTTTGTCAAGATTCATATAACAGTTCATAACATCGAGAATTTTTAGCCATAAACTCGCGAAGTTTGGTAGCAACTGCAGCGGAGACAGATGATGAAGGAAAACCTATAAATAGGGCGTATGTGTTAAAGATCTAAAAATTGAGAATTCCAAAGAAAATTTGAAACTAGTTTTTGAACTCAAGGTAATTTCTAATATTCCGAGAAATTTAGAAGAACTCAGGAAAACGGAACTGTTTAGAATAACGAAGCACGGTTGAATCAAAAACGAAGCTCGTAACTGGAAATCGGATATCATCCTTCTAATACTAAAACCTACTAAAGATCCCTTTCTCCTCGCATCTTAGCCATTTACTCGTACCGCTCCGACCTCTGTCCTTGGCAAACTCCCAAACAAGAACTATTCTGGTTCATTGATTCGAAAAACTTCCTTTCGCCATAGGCTGTAACACCCTCCAAGCCATGTCTGACTTGAACTTTCAAATCAAGGAACAAGCTCTGCTTCATTTTCTTCGACCACCGGGAAGCGTTTCCCCATGTTCGGCGTCACTACATCTCTTCCGATTATAAGGAATTAGCCTTTGAGGCAATCTACTCGAACTCTTGCCATCCCAAAAAGATGTTTCCCAGGGAAAAGTATGAGGCGTTTTTCTCTTTCAGCTTCCTCCTTATCAAGCGCCTCTCTGCTGATAACTTCAGGTTTTCTCTACTAACCTCCAAACCCCAACAAGCATTAAGACTACCCTAACTACCCTCAAAAAAGTCTCCAAGTGGTCATCTGACAATGGATTTTGGTTTTCAGACGAGAAAAAGTCTGGTAATATTCCAAAAAAAGATACTTCCGCCCTACATCCCTTCCTTCTCTGCGTCTACAGAACTTCACAATTACTATCTAATCCTGCGCTAAGTTCCTCGATCTCACCTTTAATTCTAAAACCTTTTCAAAATCTTAAGAGCAAAATGCCTGAATTCCTGAAACGGATTTTTCACCTCCGTACCGACTGTAATCGCAAACTTAATCTGTTCTCAACTTGATTGCGGTTCGCTAATTTACACCCACTGCTTCCTAGTCCTCTCCTCCTGCTATGATTTCTGATCCTTCTTGTCCTCCAATAAGTTCCAATCAATTGAAAAAAGATCCAATTCCTTGGTCTTCTTCAAACCGCTAAGTCACCCTAACCCGTCTCAGAACAGGTCATACCCGTCTAACCTACTCTTTTTCCGTTGCTCTCCCTTTCATCCCTATACTGCAATGCTAATGATATAGCCTTTCAAGACTTTATCCGGCCTCACCATTCCATCCCTCCCTGCATCACAATGCGCCCGTTTTCTTATCAAACGATACTAGCGATTCTAAAATTTGCCCAATCTGAATACCCATCTGCCCACTCCGAGTTTATCACCCTGAACGTAGTAGCAAGACTCGTTGAATTTAAGAAACAATGACAAAGTATTACTTTTGACAGAAGAGTGGCCGCACGCGTCCTTGTTTCCTCTAGTCCCGAGCAGTCTTTCCCTTGCACTGGTTCCGCCAATTCTTCCAACAAAGGGAAGAGTACTTGGTTGAAACACGATTCCCATTCGTTGGCTCGTAATTTCTGTAAATCGTGCATCAGTAATGCTCTTTGAAGATAATTGATAGCATCCCATCTCACCTGTTATCGAAATTTAAACAAATTACTTCTTACAATATAAACACTCAGCCCAGGAAGCATAGATGAGAGTCGAACTATAATTTACCGTCTTTCGTGGATCACAGCAAAGTCTAGCAATACCCTGCAGCAACGGACACCAGCCTTCGGGCCACAATGAGCCAACTTCGTGCTCCGAATTTTCTTTGGACCAGCCATTATGTATATGAGCCGTTTTAGAGTGTAACGTATGCATTAGATCTAGCAACTGGAAAAATTACAACGATTTATGAATTGGTGAATCTTCCTCTGACAACGCAGTAAGATATTCTAAAGTACGTACTTGCAACGGGACCTGGAAGTAGGAATCGGGATATTCTTCGGTATCACTTTCTTCTCCATCGTATGTTCCATTCTGAGTTTTCTGACTAGAAAATTTATTTTTCTTCAACGTCGAACTTTTATTCTTGGCGCGTGTTTTATTCATCGTGTTCGCATCTTGTTTACGATTTTTCTGCTCACCTGAATATAATGAGCGATCTAATGTACAGCCGGAGGACGGACAATACTATTACCTAAAGTTCATGCTAATGAAAAATTACCCGAGTGCAACGTAGCTTCCACAAAGGTTCTCATGGTATGAACGCAGTTCTTGTAATTGAAAGGCGTTATGTGCGCGACGTCCCGCACTAGGAAAGCCAAACTTTCGCAACATTTTACTAAAGCGAATGGATCGTGAGGAAGTAATTCGACGCCTTCATAAAATATTTTCAAATTCACATCTAATTTTTCTTGCTGTAAAATTTCAGATGTTGATAAAAAATCGTAAAATATTAACACAACGTAGAAAGAAATCTATTACTAACCGACAAAGATACTATTGACGAAACCTTCTGATTTTCCGAAACAGGGAGATGTTGTTTTTCACAGCCTGATCCCTCTTCCGTATTTTCAACGACTGCCTCCTCTGAAAATGAAACAACTTACGTCAATTCTTTTTCAACATCAATTAAAAAATCCTTGTCTAACACTCACCATTCGAATTTGTCGATTGGGGTAAAGGAGCACCAGCTCCAACAATTTCAAATAAGGTGAATATAATCGCCCAATCAGCTTCCGAATGAATATTCGCGGCTCCTGTTTTCAAGAGTTCGTACAGGCCGTACGAAATTTGTCTGCTGACCGAAAATAGAACGTTCCACTTCAATAATAGTAGCATACGTAAAGATTGTAGCACCTGCAACAACGCGATACCCAAACATTGTAACATGGAGACATTTTCACGTAAGTGTTTGGCATTTAAGTGAGAATAGTCCACCTCTGAACTGATTTCGTCATCCCGTCGGGTCAAACTTTTAGCCAGCCTTAGTAGCCCGATAACGCAACGTTCTACCAAAAAATGCTGTTCCGAAAGGGCGGCTGTCATCAGTAACCTATGAATATGATTCTGTACCATCGACCACAGCGAATTTATACGATCTCTGTAAAGATACAAGGATAAGTTACGAAGACTTCAGAAGGAATTTTGGTGAAATGATTCGAACGGAGTTCCAACCTGTTGTGTATTACAACTTTCAGCAGAAGTTCTAGGAAAAATACTGCTTTATCTTCATCTTGTCTGGTTTTTAAAACGATGACATTATCCGTGTTGTAGCACGCTCGAACAAGAACCTATCATAAATTCGAGAACCGATCGCTGTGATTAATTTTCCTTTCTTTCCAGATATTCACCCGAAGTATTCACGACGATTTTACCTTGAGTAATTCTTGAAGCGATTCCAATCTCAAAAATTTCGACTCCGAAATCAATTTTTCTGGTTCACACTCCGCGATACAATCTTTCGCAATTTTCACGTACTCTTGTTCTTCAGAGCTGTTCATTCGCTGCGATGAATCTGGTCACAAATGAATACTCGAGTTTTGGTAACACATTTCGCCTTTTATGAATTTTTATCAAGTCTTACTCACCAGCAGCTGACGTAATATACAAATATAACGAGCTCAACAAGCCTGACTCAATTGTTTTTTGACTGGACACGTCCTCTCGTATGAGGGATATTTTACCGCTCAATTCCAAGAAGTCTTCAGCCTACGAACATTCATTTATTCCAAAATTTATGAAGAAAACGAGGTACATAAATTCAGTAAATATTTCTCCAGGTATGCATGGACTTCAATAATTTCCATAAAATGAATTACAAACAACATTCTTCTCCTCTAACAGGGACTAAAGGTTTTATAACTACTGTCTCTGTGATTCTGGTTACTAAGACGAGGATACAATTTTCTGAGAATGAGGAGTAACGTCAAGTACGAAACTCTTGACTTTTTTTTGTCGTCGTCAAACTCACCTCAACAAGGAATTTGGGCAGTAATTTGCAACGGAATAACTGGAAAATGCAGCTGAAAATACAATACCATCCATCGCACAAAATATCACCGTGCCTATGAACCAACTCGAAAACCGTTCTGGCCGCCAATCTCGGTTTTTTATTCATCCCGAAAGACACGGTGAATGTTTCTGGATTCTAATGGAAAGCAAGATGTTAAACTGCCAATCGTACATTTTCAAAGGTAAATACAATCGAGAATGAAATTACCTCTATATGATTAATGAGCATCGTAAATTTGCATAAATACAAAGTCAACTTGTCAAATTCACTACTCATACCATAATGAGCGGATATCGTAGCGCATTTCCTGTTGAACATACGATATTATATGTAATTCCAAAAAATTTAGTAAACTTTCGTAGGAGGAACTTCATCGAGCCTTACCTAAAACCATCGATAATTGATTTATGAGAAATGATTGAATCAGCAGCTCTGTCGAACATATACCGGAGTGCGGTCACGACAGGACCCCAACAAATCGTAAACAACTCTCGATCGTACGTGCCTTCCTTAGCTTGAATATATATTCCGTCCTTGCCGACGCCTCTTCTAAGCATAACTTCCCATAAATAATTCTCACGAACCAATCCAGTCTGTTCCGCAGGCATAATTATTTCTTGATTTCTAAAAACAATAAATTGTTTTGGTGTGGGCATGTCGAAAGGAATCTTAGATATAGGAAAGTTCAAAATATAGAGAACTAAGACGCAGATTATACTGAATAGTTTGTCATCAAATCTACTCGTAAGCTCTCTACAAGTCTGGATGAAGATTAGGGCGTCTTTCGGGATAGTCAAGAGGGCCATAAAAATCAAAGAATGACTCAAAACGACAGTTGATACAAAAATTCTTCGTCGATATCATGCGAAGAGGAAATATCTCGGAGCACGTATCGTTCGCTGCTCGGGCGGATAATTTTACCAAATAATCCCAGGTTTCTCTTATATTCATGACCTTATCTGAACATCTGAATCTTCTCTTAGAACACGTTTGCCAATCCTACTCTGGGCGTCGTAGACGCTTAAAGAGCGTTTCTAGTATACTTCAATAGATAACAGAAATTACTTTATTGCTTGATAAATAACTTCCAGCATTTCCTCGTCAAAATCTTTCCCGTCATCTGTTCCTTTCAAATTCTTTTTGAATTGCTCGAGTGTCATCGGTACATGCTGACGACGGACTGTTTGATTATGTTGATCTACGTTCAACATGATGATCGCGTACGCTAGCACAAACGCGGAATCCTTAGAGAACGGCTCGCCATTCAATTTCTACGATGAAACAGCTCTCAGAATTAATCAACACCCATCATGTTTTAGCTAATAAATACCCAAATACTTACGATCCAATGATGAGAGAAACACTGTAAATTCGACGAGATTAGCGGAGACTCGCCCGGCAATCTAAACGACTCTAAATACACTCGTAGAGCCTCGTCTATTCTAGTTCCGGCAAAATCGAAAGACCTGCAATTCGGAGTACCAATGTTATCGTTTATGGTTCTATCGGGGATCTTACAATCACTTCAAAAAGTACTCACATAACAAAATGTTCCAAAATTTGTAAATTGGATCGATTACTGATGTATTCTCCGATTTGCTTTTTATCCAAATGCGGATTTTCGCGCAAAAAAGTAACAACTTCGGCTGGTTCCAAAGGAGTTGACAGTAAACCATTTTCTTGCAAAAACTGTATTCCGTTTTTTGGTTTTTCGTTGAATTTTTCAGTACCCATGGATAGTAACTCTTTTCTACGTTTTATTGCTATCAACTGATCGTGACTAGGAATGTTGTACATGGCACCTCGCGTATTCGCAGTGGGTGATACCGAATTTTCTCCTGTATTGTACAACGCGGTTAAATCATGAAAGTAAAAAGGTGACGCAACTGATTGTAATTCTTACCTGAATTCTGATCAAGGTTTACCGTGGAACAATCGCTCGTGGTTTGACTGTGACAGTGTTTTTCAATCGTATCTACTATTGACAATAAGGCGTTCAGCGACAGTAAATGGGTATTGTAGATGTCGGCGACAGGATATACATTCTAAAATGTCCATTAAAACAATAATAAATCAAATCCACTTGGACGTAATTTCGCAAAGCAAAAGGAACTTACTTTAGATAGTAATTTTGTTATATCTTCGTACACGTTAGAACAGTATAGATCACAATCGTAATTAATAAATATTTCGGTAACTAAACCTGGTACGCGCCACATTTGGACCAAACATTCTGATAGAAGAAACCAAATCATAAATTAACAGCTGAAGGGCGTGAAAATTGAAAATTAAAAAAAAAAATGCTTACCTAGAGCTAATTCTCGTTTATCGTACGATACTTTAGATGTATCCGCAATTATAATATCGGTCAACCTTTTGAAAAAATATTCCAACTGAAATTTCAAATGGCAACGCATCGATTCGAATAATAAAAACGAAACGTGTAAAGCGGCGGTGAAAATCGACATTTTTTCTTTGTGCATCAACTACAACAGTAAATAAATTGAAATAATGATTTGACTCGAAGTATTTGCAGCTAATTATGATATTCAAGGTATACCGATAGTAAATTTCGACATAATGTATCCCTGACAATGGACAATAATGTTGGATGTCGCGAGATAGCATCCGCGCCGACCTCCAAGGCGACGGTAAGCAAAGATAGACCAGTACGTATCATAACGTCGGAATTCTGCTTGTCGTACGGATTACAAATGACTGTCAGAAAGCGTAATAACTCCTGCACGCAAATACTATTATGCGGTTCGAGAGGAATGTATTCTGCAAGTAGCCAATCTATAATACATTACGAAAGAAAACGAGGAGAAAAAAAATCGATTCCTGATTTCAAATTTAAGGACTGTTCGATTAACGTGCTTCGAACTCACCTTCGGAATTTATATCATCGGACATGAAACGAACCCCCTGAGAATTAATGTATTGTTTATTGCCTGTCTCTTCAACCGGGCTGGGACAAGGTGAAGATGAAATAGGACTAGAACCACTTTGTTTACCATCAGTTTCTAATTCCGTAGATGCACAATTTTCTGTAAAAAGTGAGGAAGATAATTAGTAAAGAAAAGAATTTCCATTCAATAAACAGATCATTTACACATACCAGCTGGAAGAGGATATGTGGTAGAAGACTGGTCTTGATCACTTTCGGCAGGTCCATTCTAAACATGTGAGTTATGTTACAACAACAACCATCAACCGGGATGCGAAGATCTATTTCTTAACAATACTTACAGAATTTTCGGATAAAATTGGTTGAACGACATCAGTCTCATTGTCGTCATTGATAATTTCGTTTTCACACTTCACCGTGTCATCAGTTTGTTGTATTGAAGAATCCTCATTGCCTTTGGATGATTCTGTTGTTTGTTCTTTACTTATTAAAGATGTTGTTTCACAGCAATCTAGCGAAGAGGGGAAAAATAAGTGAAATCATGTATTGATTAACCGAAACTGGGATATCATGACCTACTCTGGTGCTCACTTTCATCTTTCGAAATAACAACTGATTTTCTGTGATCGGTAACTTTCGACGTGCTCAATTTTTTTCTCTTCTTCTGATTCAGTTCGTCAGGCTTCGATCGAATTCTCATTTTCTACAAAATTCATCAATATAAATCCGCATCTCCGAATCACATAAAATTACATATTTAAGGAATCGTACTTTATTTTGACCTGAACATCTATCTGCAGGTGTTCGTATGAATTCTGGTAACCGACTGAACAAGAACTGAACCACGTCTTTCACGCAATGTTCCGCACTGTGTCGCACTAATTCTAGAAATCGAAGTTTCATTATAGAGATCTTTGATAATTATCCGAGAGTGTCAAGTAAGGAACCTACCATTAATTTGCGTTTCAAAACATATCTTAAAACACCTAAGCATGATGTTACAAATACTATCGTTGGACAGTTGCGTACCTAATGGTGACATAACTAGAGTTCGACACACCTGAAATTTGAGTTGCAGTGTTATCTCAAGTTTTTGGAGTGGCACTACATTTTGATAATATTGAGGTGCAGAAACTTACTTCAACAATCTTCATTAAGATATTCGGATGCATGAAATTTGCATTTGCTATTGTATTCGCGATATTTTCAATGGCAGGAAGCAGGTTCTCGGGAAACGTATCTATCATAAGGAACAACAAATCTGATAAAAATCTACTTGAAAAAATGACAGATACTGCATGATACAACTTACTGATCAAACCATAAGATATGAATTTATTGACGGATGATAGAGCGAGCACTGTAACCGAGACAGATGTTTCGTTGGATTTGATGACTTCTAAAAATGGCCCTGAAACAAAGAAAAGACTGTCGGTGATTATCTGTAGACCCGGAAAGGAGATTTCCCTAAATCAGAACCAACGTACTAACCTAGAAATGCTATCAATTCAATTTCCCTCAAGTCTTGAATTTGATTTAAGTTACTTTTCAACTCGGACAGATTTTTTAGCAGTGGATTATTGGCATCCTCCTGAAATTTGGATACAGGAAGTTGTTAGAAATCCTGTTTATGTAAACTTTGATTCATCTTGAGTGATCCTTACCTGATACGACCGGGCTGACCAATGCACCTTTCTCATGGCCGACATTAGAGCGGACACCTCACCTTGTACTACGTAAAGTCCGTTTCCAGGATATTTATGAGACATCGCGGGGAACGATCAATGACTTATAAAGCGTACAAAATTAGGAAGAAGACTACGATCTGCGCAAAGGGTAAGGAAAACTTGCTCTAGTTAACGTTGTACCATAATTTTTCATTGATGAGAGACTTCGATACAGATTGATAGGGTACGAAATAACAGATGAACGAAGACACAGAGAAAATGTAACATCAATCTTTTGTTTTGAGGATTTCGGGAAACGATCTCACCTAATTTTCTCACCTGGAGTAAGAGATAATTTGGACGATATTGATCAAGGGTAGATTAGGATTCATCTCGAGATTATTCATAAACGTCGATACAATATGAGACCCGAGACATATTATCTCAAAGGTTTACACGAGTACACAATCGATAAAAACTGACATACATCTGTTTTTGGTATTATTATGATCGCCTAAAGTCTTGAGGGTACATTGATAAAAATTCATCACAAACGTGTACAAAAATGACACACAAGACCCGTTCATTGAAAGATAGACAAGCCTGAACGGGAGGATGAAAAATTTGCATAGTAATTTTCTAGCTCTTTTTCTCGCGTTTACAGTGTTACCATTTCTCCGCCATCTGATTCGAATCAAGAGAATAGGTACATTTGATCGAAAAGTTGAATCAAGAACATCATTCACCAAATGATATGACAGATGATTCACTCTGATATCTCTTACAGCCTCTTTCCTTGATCGTTTTGAAATTGATGTGGATTTTGTTATCTTTTCACACAGTCACACACGTACAGTCATTTTGGTGATTCTACTGTTGTGTGCAGCTGTGCACGGTGGTTGTGTGCCTTCTTTTCACTTCCTCAGCTGACGGTCAACATAAAAAAAAATTAGTAATCGCATAGAATAGAATTATCACTTGAACGAAATTTTCGAAATTTTGATAAAAATTCTTTTGATGAAGTATCCTCATTATCTTTTCGTGAACTTGTTTCGCAAAGTCGTTCAAAGGTATTGCAACATTCATTCCTTTTATAATGGTATCAGAAGATGTCCAGTAGCAGTGAAAACGAAGAATTTTTCGATGCAGAAGATGCTTACAGGTACCTGTTTTATTTCGTTTTGCCGAAAATCTATCTTTGTTTATTATTTGATGTAATTAATGAAGGTACGTCGTTTGTCGTAGTCCTTCAGGCAAACAATCCAGTGGAACATGCAAGTTTAAATCAGTCATAGCCGAAAAAAAACAGGCAAATATTGGTACTGCGTTAGTTGATCCTGAACAAATCGTCGAAGAAAAAACCGCAGTATCAGAGCGAGTAGTCGCCAAGTCCAATCAAAATTTTCAGGTGACAAAACAAACAAACTAGAAACGAATGCAGCATTTTTTGTCATATACTAAGATATCGTTTCTATTGTATTTCATTATCCGTAGTTAATAGAAAATGAGAATCACGAGACAAAGCGAACGTGGAATCGTTTTAAAGAACTTCGACAGCGAATTCAAACTGAAGAAGAAGATGTTTGTGTCAACAGTTCTCCCGTCGATAGTCAAGTATCATCGGTGGAGGATGTATTCACTGGACCGTCCAGTAGGATATTACATCCGTTCAGAGTGATAGAACATGATACCTTGTCGGTTCAGAGTATGACATCGTTAGGTCGTGTTGGACGCATACTTAGTGGAAATTCGGAACAAAATGGTGAATATCAATCTATTTTTTTTTTCTTCCTCGTAGTCGTTTTTCATCGATATAATTATCTACGACTTTATAACAGATAATCGTAAAGAACCTCTGACTACGTCGACTGGGACTTTGAGTGAAAAAAATAATACCGAAGTAAATCGTACGAGACCAGTATTGAAGCAACAATTAAGTCAAACCGAACCGAAAGTAGTTGCATCATCTCAGCCTTTATCAACTTCATCTTCAGCTCCTACTTTGCAAGAACCCGATGTTATCGCAAGTACTAAGATCGGTGGTACCATGAATTCTTGCAGTGAACAGAAGACCATCGTGCCTGCATCTTCCGCTGAAGAATCTCTCATGCCTGCTCCAGTTGCCCCGCCTAGGAGAAAAAAACGATTGAAAAATGCTCTGCTACAAAATGCGTCATCATCATCAACTAAGTCGACTGATTCAATTGTATCTACTTCGTGCAAGGCAAGTTTGTGATGTTTATGACTTTCTTTCTTTCTCTCTCCATTTTTCAAATAAGTAATTTTATTCAAACTACAGGAAGAAATGCCTGAATTCGATACGCAGACACCCATCAATAGTTCAACGAAGGATTCAAAACGTTTTGTGGATGTGAATAGAGTTTCAAAAAGCGAATGTACCGATAAACGTCGGGTAGATAACGAAAAATTTATGGCTCTTGAAAATTCTTGAGTGTAGCTCACTTAGTGTTGAACATCGTTTTTTGTTTTTTTCTTCTAGAATGATGAAAATAGAAAAGAGCTTAATGGTTTTGTAAATGAGCGTGAAAAGCAAAGACCTGAACCAATGAGACGGAAAGGTACTTCCCATACAATTGCTGGTCGCATTGGTGGACCTTATCAAATGGCGGCGAATAAAGCATGCAATTCAAGCTTGGCCCGAAATAGCAGCACCTATCCATTGTCTTCAGTTAGCAGTCATAATGTGGGTGGAGCTCGTGCTGGACTAGGTTTACGTCTTGGTGTAAGCCCAAGACGTGATAAGGAGAGGCGGAAGAGTACAGGGGATGAAAAACAAATACCGCATCAGCTGAATATGTTTGTTCGCACGCGCACTGATTCGGGTAAACAATTATCAGATATGGTGAGTAATACCGATGAATACTGCGAGGAAGAGTGAAAGAAATTAGTTTAACATTATAATTATCTCTATAATATTTTTTCTTACCCCAGGAAATATTGGAGCAAGTTACAGTATTGAATTTAGATACAGGCGAACGCGTACCTCTCAGCACTGCTGAAGATAAGATACCGCAATGTATCAATCCGCTATCGCTGCATATTATGCGTTTAACTTCCGAATACGTTAGTAATTCTAGTCTTGAAAAACGTAAAGAGTCCGACACAGAAAGTATCGATAGCAAGAAATCTTTCGCGACGACTACGGATGGTGATACCGATTCAGTTTCTCTGCTTAAGAGAGGCAATAAATTGAGAAGATTGCTCGGTTCAACTGTCCGCAAAACAGTGAGCAAGGCGAAGACTATAGCTCAGGAGGTATCACATGTACGTCATAAGGAGGATATGGAAATACGCGACGACGTAAATCCAGGTCAGCAAAACGAGCCATTCAAGTTACGTGCTTCCAGTAGTCACAAAGGTCCGTACGAATTCCAAACTTTACAACACGTACAGGTAAGCTGTTCAAAGTTGACGTTCGAAGGTTTCTTCGAAGGAAACAGTTTTCATACAAAATATTTTGACAGGAGCTTAGTGGTGAACATGTAGGACCAGTATGGTGTATGAAGTTCTCAATGTGTGGTCGTCTGTTAGCTACTGCTGGACAGGATAGAATTTTACGAATTTGGATTTTGCGTCATGCATTTTCTTACTTCCAAGAAATGCGGACCAAGTATAACGCCGAAAAAGTATCACCAACGCCATCACAAGAATCTCTAGTATCACAACAATCTCTCGAGGATCCAAGCTGTTGTAATAATGCTGACGGTAATATTTGTATTTCATCAGTTTATATCCGGATATCCTAATGTAGATCGTATTAATCATAGAGTTGTTATTTAGGTTCTTCAATTCACGAAGAAAATACGCCGTTCATGCCGAAACCATTTTGCGTGTACACTGGACACACGTCCGATCTGTTGGACGTTTCCTGGTCCAAGAGTTACTTCGTCTTGTCATCGTCTATGGATAAAACAGTTAGATTGTGGCACATATCGAGAAAAGAATGTCTTTGTTGTTTCCAACATATTGACTTTGTAACGGCTATCTGTTTTCATCCGAGAGACGATAGGTATGTTTATTTTATATTCTTTATTTCATTTTGTTGGTCGAATACAACCCTTACGTCGAAATATTTCTTTTACGAATTCACAAAAAAATTTGAGAAGAAAAAATCCGATAGCAATATCGTACGATATTTAGTAATTAATATCGTGTACGACGATACACAAACTTGCTGATTCTTGATAAATTTCACTACAGATCTACCCAAGCAATCATTACGTCGTTTTCAAGTAAAGATGATACGTATTTCAAAAAAAAAACAATAGTTCAAATTTTCAGTCCAATTTATTTCGACGAACTTGATTGCGTTTGTATTTATTTTTTTTTCAATGGTTTCAATCTTTAACGTTAAAGTAAAACTTTAAATTCCGTATTATTATCGATTATTTCCCTCAACTTCCGTGAAGGTCCTTCTTAATGCGTAGGTTTATAGCGTATCAACTGCAAAACTGACGAACAGTCCCTCCTAGTACGATTCAAAATTTGTTTTCGCTTGCAGATATTTTTTGAGTGGCTCATTAGATGGGAAACTAAGGCTGTGGAACATTCCAGATAAGAAAGTAGCTATGTGGACAGAGGTAGACGGCTCGTCCAAGTTGATTACAGCCGCGAATTTTTGCCAGAATGGAAAATTTGCGGTAATCGGCTCGTACGATGGTCGGTGTATCTTTTATAACACCGACCAGTTACGTTACCATACGCAAATTCATGTTCGATCAACCAGAGGAAAGAATTCGCGTGGACGTAAAATTACTGGCATTGAACCAATGCCGACAGGTGAAGATAAAATCTTGGTAACGTCGAATGATAGTCGTATACGATTGTACGATTTAATAGACTTGAACGTGTCGTGCAAATACAAAGGTAAGACTTATACCTAGATACATTCACTTCAATCAGAATCTTTTTTTTTGAATGTACGGATCACAAGTCAGAAGTTTTCTAACAATTCTGAAATATTTCAATATGTTCTTCAGGTTATGTGAACACCAGCAGCCAAATTAAAGCGAGTTTCAGTCATGATGGTAAATTCATAATCTGTGGTTCAGAAAACCAATGCGTCTACCTATGGAAAACGAATCACGATTATTCCAAGTTTCCGTCCGTACGACGCGATCGCAATGATTTCTGGGAGGGTGTCAAAGCACATAGCGCACTAGTGACGTGCGCCGTTTTCGCTCCTAATCCAAGCGCCATTATACAGCAAGTGGAGGAGAAAAAGAAGGAAAACGAAACACAAAGTGATGATCCACTTCTATCTCAGCATACTCAGGGAGCTCAGGGATATGTTTTCGTGAGTGCTGATTTTAGTGGTTGTATTCGCGTCTTTTTGAATAAGACTAAACCCAAACATAGTTCGTTACCGGCTTCAGCTATGGCTTGATATTTTTACCAGAAAAACAAGTAGGATACCGGGACTGCGTATATTTCCGTCCCGAAGATGGAACTATTACGAAAAGTTGGTAATGGGGTATATTATTGTTCGTTTTTTATTTATTTTTATTTATTTTCGTTGATCACTGTAATAATCGTGGAAGAATTAAAAAATACACTAACAAAGCCTGACGAAAGAAAAGTCAGTACGAATCGTGAAATTTGAGTTATCCAACTCGATATAGCTGACAATAAAATTTTCATCGAAGAATCGAAACATCATATTTATTATTTTTCCTTTTGGTTACTTCGTCATTTGTATAATTGTTTTTTATTTATTCAACTATTTACGATGAGCATCGATTTATAAACTTTTTTTATGCAAGTTCTCTACGAGAAAAATGAAAAAAATTAAGAGTATATCGAAGTCACTGACTGACACAAAGGCATTTAGAAGAGTGGGAATAAAGTGACGTTATTCATATTCAAGATTACTACTGTACTCAAAAACGACTACGAATTCTGTAAAATTTCGTTAAATTCATAACAAGAGTCATTTAAATTCTGCAATTTAGTTTCATCACTTCCGCTCTTTTTAAATTTTGAGATTCAGTTCTTTCATATCGTTGATAGTCTTTGTAAATTATCAATTGATCAGGGCGATTCCAGAAGTCATAAAAAATGTATGAACCTTGGCCAACAGTCATGTCGAACTGGTGTTCAATTTATTTTTCGAAGATCTGTCTTTCTGTAAACATTTCTATTTTTACGATGTCTGGATATTATTTAAAAAGAAAATAAAAATATCAGTAGGTCGTTGCGTAACAAAATTTTTCAAAGTGTTTCTGAAACTAGGCTCTAAAAATGTCTTGATCTCTTAGACACTCTAGGTTCTGTCAATAGCAAAAATGAAAATCTTTTCTGTTGTATTTTCGCAAATATTTTCAAACAAATAATCTCACAAATGGGTACGAAATTTTCCAGAATAAGTCAGAGGCGAATACAGTAACAATATGAATACGGAAAAATCACTTTCATCCCGTGGAACAATTACATTTCTGTAGAACAAGAATGTCAAAGTGTGATATCTAGAGGTGAAATAGTTATTATACGTACATGTGTCGAGAAAATAACTTTTGTAATTTTTATCTTATCGCACGGCTTATCAATAATACTGCTTGTGTTCTCGAAGAAAATTATGACACCTCTTTTTTTTTCTCTCTTTAGTCTATACATGACGTTACCATTATTTGAAAAATATGTTCACTATTATTGTAGTAAATATTATTTTAGTACGGAAGAAATCTATTTATTTCAGTCTGCATGAGATCTGAATTAATTCTGACAATCTACGCCATATCTTTCTGCTTATTCTCTTCTTCCGTGGACTCGTCCGGTACCTTTTCCTTCCAGGAATCTTCTTCATAATTTTCAATCGTTAAATTCTTGTATTTCCGCAACGTCATCGCTAAATAATCTCCCGATGGTCGAACTTTCAGAATTTCAACCCGCGATACGATGATGAAATCTGGATTATCTGGAGACTTTCCTCTAATGATATCGATTTCATCACCAACATCAGTCTACAAATTTCATTCAAATAAATCTTTCAAGACGTAAATGTCTAATGAGGATAACACCAAGAAAATGAGCGGATATTCCAGACTTACATCAGTACTTTTCTTAGTAGGTTTCCTCCCATTTATCCGTATTTTGTTCTCGTAGAATAGGACTTCACACTTGCTGAAATTTGAGAGTAAAATAGTGAATTGTTTTTGGCAATTTGATATCCGAGTAACGAAAAACTATTTCTGACATCTACTCACTTACGTGCCACACCGAATGCGTGTTTTATCACAGCGTCCACTCGTAAATTGTCTACTTGTACTTGAACAACTTGAGCACCACCTGCTTTTACTTTTTCCTTCTGAATAAATTCATCATCCGAATCTGAATCACTCTCAAACTCTGAAGATGTGCTACGATTCTTAAACATTAATGCACAATTTAATGAAATGTGATACCAAAATATGATGAAATGAGTGAGCCAAGAATTACATACTTACTTTGTCAACTCCTTTCCAATTCTTTTTCCCACGGACTTGTATAGCGTTGGTTAAGAACATTCTGGAAGACAACAATTCTTGACCAGTCTCGGCGTTGAAATATGGCGTATTTGCATTCCTTTTTAAAATACATGTTGTACAAAACGTTGGAATTATCGTTGTATCTCTTACAATGTTCCGATTGACAGAGTTCAAGATTTTCATACAAGAGAAAGGAAGTCTGTAGATCATTTTGTCTACAGGAAATGCTCCAAAATAGAAACCATCAGAGTTTTCTATAGTTCTCGTCCAATTAGATTTTTATCTTCACGTTTTCGGTTTCAGGGTTTCAGGATGCGGTTTGCATTGCCTCTGGTTATCCTCGAATCACGAAACGACCGTCGGATGGACTCAAAGACAGAAATGATAAGCTGAAAAGGAGAAGAAAAAACTGATAATACCAGAACAATTCAAAAGGACTCCGCGTGGTTCGCTGTAGCCTCGGTTGGAGTCCTACACACGATTCAGACGATAAAATTTAATACGGTAGGTCCTTGATGTTCATTCATCAAGAGGAAACTCTTCATGCGAGGAATTTATGAAGATTGAATTTCAGATTTCTGATGAATTATGTGCAACTGGTCTAGCTGTTATACTTTGCAACGAAGAAATGAGGCAAAAAAACAACAATAATGTTCTTCTCATATTAAGGATCATTTCATCTTGAATACCCACTGTCTGCTACCGTTTTATCAAAACCTATATTATTTCACTCACATGCTTCGTTATGAGAAAATTTTTCTCTCTATTGAGTCGACTTTTTCCAAGATAATCAACTATCTTCTCATCATCACTAGTTTTGTACGAGTAGTCTGAACATTTGAAAATAGGAAGCAAATAAAAATGTAGTCGCAACATCATGTTTTGAAAAGATGAATAATTTGCGGATTGTGCTATAAGGGCTGGTGGATTGGATCCGCATTACATAGACAACGACCGAAATGAATGAATGCTTTGGAAGCCAGAGACGATGATAAAATTAATTCTTTAGAAAAAAAAAAAAGTTTCGAAGTTTGTGAGAAGTTTTTGAGAACACATTTGAAAAAAAAAATCTTTCAATATTTAGAACTCATCGCGCGTCATCAGTGAAACTACTGTGAGTATGATTAATGAGAAACAATGGAGGGGCGGCCAATAGGCTGAATTGTTAGTCCCTGATCTTTTTCGCAGCATCCGAAACCAATTTAACCTTTTTTCCAAAATAGGTACCCGGAGAGGTAACCCAACACAGTTTTTTACTATGCGTCGGACCACGGTCCCAGTAGCCCACAGGAGTGCATTGCGATAAGAAAAAATGTTACATGACCTACAAATATTTATGGGAATCCAGTAGACTAGAAGATGAAGATAAAACAAAACTAAGTCTCTATTTGTTATATATAGACTACTTAACCTTATAAAAATCCGAAGAAAAGAGCCTACAGGTAAGTTCGAGTAAGTAAATGGGTACTAAGTACCGATAGCATATAAAGATAGAGAATTTTGAACAACAATAAATTAGTAAAAAATTTTTTTTTTTTCTGAAGAATTGATTTTATCTTCGTCTCTGTGGGTGCACCTATATGTATATTGTTGTTACTCCAGAGTTTATTGTGGTAGTCTTAGTGTCTATTTTTATTTTTTTTTCCTCATTGGATTGCATTGGATTACGTTTTTTATATTGTACTACTGTATGTTCTTTATCATCTAGATTTCATAAATTTGTTCATAAATAATCAGGATTAGATTAAAAAGACGTAACTTAAGTATAAAATATTAAAAATTAAATAGTTCCAATTTTTTGCCATATCATTAAACTGACTTGAAATAATTTAAGCATGAAGTCGTCAGCGCGTTTATCACAGGCGTAAATTGAATTTTACGGGGTTAGGTTATTTAGAGGTGAAATAATTCTCCAAAAATTATACTTTTTTGCACGTAAGCACCTGGAGGTCTTTATCGCTTTTTGGTAAAACTTTGTTCAAATTCCTGAGCGCAGTATATTAATATCTTCGTATGATTTTGCTATACATAGAGCAACGTAAAGTTGACCATTATGTGTGAAATTGACGAGCTTATTTGTTGATAATTAGTCATTGAAAAAAGCCTAACGAATAGGCAATCATTTATTTCCTAGGAATTATTCTAGTAATAATTAAACACGGCAAATCTGACAGCATTAACGCTATTATCTCGTAAAATTGCCACTTTTTAGAAGAAAAAAATTTCTCGTTCCTGCTACCATTTGTGTTGATTTTATGCCACGCGGCCGGAAAACATCGATAGGCTATCCACTGTCGGTAGTCGCTGATGAGAAGACGAGATTCGAGAAATAAAAATCTTCATACCTGTTAAATTGGATAAATTTCCAGTGATGAGAAAATAAGTTTTGGTCCAAAATAGAATAATTTTCATTAAAAAATGAAGAGATTTGCAGTATCGACGAATTTTGATTTCTCAAAACGAGTTGTGATTTTGGCATTATGAAAATTGGGTAATTTATGTCAGAAATCGGGTAATTTTGGTTATTGAGAGTCAGAGAAAAATACCGGTGATTTCTTTCATTATTTCTTAAATGCCAAATAATGTTAAAAATACAACATTTAAACACCGAAAATATTCATTTTTAAAACGCAAAAAGAAAACCGGGAGCTGAAGTTATTACATTCGCTTGAGATTGAGAGTGTTCAGATTTTGAATGACAATTAGAGAGGGTATGAATTCTTATGTTCCATTGCCAAGAGTTGTGATAAAAAATTCCAACATACACGAATTATCTGTACGTGCACTAATAAGTTTGTTCATCTCGACAATCACTAGCCACATTTTATTCTGTAGCCTGCGACAAACGTCATAAAAAATTAAAAATACGAAGTAGTAAGAATTGACAGCAGCGCACCACGGTTGGGTTTCAACTAATTTTAGGTGTGACATGATCACTGATCACGGCATTATGATGGCTCTGATTGTGGAGCGCTACTGTATGCAATTCGATGCCAGTTTCTCTAATACATATTTTAATCAATATAATTATGTTTCAACTATTCTGAATAGTTCTAGAAATTCAGAATTTTCAATCCCATTTTTTTATTACTTGGCCCAAAATTCATTCATTCATGAAAAGAAAAATCTATGGTTGACGGTTGGGTCTGACCTATGACGTGTGTTAGGCTAACGTGCACCTTGATAAGTACATGTTGTTGTTGAGTTTGTGTGCCTTCCATTTGCGAACGATTTCCTCTTTCCTGCCAGAACGAGAAACATCTCTCTCAATAGAAATACCTCGATGGTTATTGCAAATTCATCGGCACGTTTGTGGAACTTCTCCAATAAGGATTAAAGTTTCGGTTTTTGATCTCTAATTTTCTCCACTGGTGTCTCATACGCGATCAATTCTTATTTAGTTACTCTGTTAGTTTTTAAGTATTATTCGATATGGACGATTTGGAAGTTGAGGTGGTCGGCGAAAACGGAGCTTTATATAAGGTACGTACCTTTATGCTCAAACAATCTTCCTATGCAAATTATCCGCGAATTTTCAATCGAACATGCGTTAGTTTAGGTCGTCTGTAAAATGAGTATTCGAACTAATATTCGTACCAAGTAAATTATTACGGTCTTCTTTATCTTCGTACGATCTCATAGTTCCCTGGCTGACGTCGATACAACCGTACTATCGGTTTCCTATGTATTCAGTTACAGTACACCCACTATGTTGTTATAAACTTTGTTTTACATCTGAGGGTATGCCTTTCTTGACAGAGGTAGATCTTTCAAAATTATTTTTCATCTTGTTTAGCACGCTCACATTTCACACATGTCAACCCGTGGTATTCGGCACCCGCTGTAGTTATTTTGATTCTTCATCGTTCTGAAAGTCTAGTATCACTTTTCGCATACTTTATTAGTTGTCTAGTTGCGAACTCATGATCGACGAATGCGATTGCGTTTATGAGACACTCTCATACTTGGTGTATGTTTGACCCGCTTATGTATTCCAGATTGACAAAGAAATGTTCTGTAATTTGTACTTTGATCTTATGTTTGTTTGTTGGGGAAATCTCTGATACGAAATTCTTGAGATTTTTGTTCGTATTTGAGAAATTGATGTCTTTCTATTCGTGTAGTGAGATTCTCGTATTACTTATATGGCTTACGTTTGACTCAATAAATTCTATTACAACGTGTGAGTTTCCCATCAACTCTGTTTCACTAATGATTTTTGCGTAAATTTCCGATCATCATGTTTTCTGACCTGTGTTATGATGTAGATGAAATTCGTTTACGAGATATTTGTAAAATTCCTCTCCTGAATCTTTAATTGTTTGAGCGTTGCGGAAATAGTACATCGATTGTTCATGTATTTCAAATTATTACTTATTTCAATTATTCATAATAATATCTTTAACGATCTTTGTAGAACGTACGAAAATCAAACAAAAGAATGGACTTATCATTGATTATTACGCTTCATCTGTTATAGGCTTTTGTCACCGACGTTTTCGAGAACGAAGTTCAAGTTGTTTTTGAAAATGAGTAAGTATTCAAGTTATCGTTATCAAAATGTATGTCTCGTATCTCGTAAGTATCTTCTTTCCACATTGGCTACCAGGAACGAAAATTTTTCTCTCATCATCATGTAATCGACCATCACGAACAATTGTACCATGAACTTGTTTATTGATTAAATGTAGATAACACGTATATCGTGTCATTTTAATGTAGAAAATGTACGAATCCCAGTGGACTTTGTCTTGAGATATTATAAAGGCTTATTTTTGTCGTTCTTTCTCTCTCTCTCTCTCGTCAAGGTGTCCGTTCAACGAACCAGAAAGATAACGAATACCTAGATATTCGCGTTGGAATATTTTTAGTTAATTTATTCGAAGGGAAAAACTTATCTTCTCCCTGTAAAATTCTCTGGTTCATAATTTACCATCTCTTTCCTATAGAGAGAGGAAAAATAATTGAATAGAATCATCATCGTGACTTTTATTTTCAGGTGGCAACCGGAATCCAAATTTAATTTTAATTCAGTGAAATTACCACCAAGAAATAATAATCGAGAATTTTCCGAACATCAAGAGGTCGAAGTTCTGTCTAAATCCTCCGAACATGATACTTGTGGTTGGTGGAAGGCTCTTATTAAAGTAAGTGTTTGATATCAAAATTCCATAGAAGATTGTTCTGCTCAGCTATCAAACGATATGCTGTAAAGTGCTTTGAGATAAGAGTCGATGTTCTAACGACATTTTCAGGACGATTGAACGCACGTTCGACTGTTACTTTTGATTGATTAGAACTGTCATCAAACCTTTGAAATGATGAACTCCGATTTTCCAATAGGTTAGAGGCGGGAACATTCGCATTTTGTTCTAACGATTACTCCTTGATATTTTTCAGATGATCAAAGGAGAATTTCACGTAGTCGAATACATAGGGTATGAAAGTACTTTTACAGAAATAGTACCACCCGAACGCTTACGGCACGTCAACAGTAACCCTCCAATAGATAGCAACACGTTCTTCAAATTTGAAATTGAAGTCCCTGAAGAATTACGAGAACACGCGAAACTCGACGGTGCCCATAAAGAATTTCAAAAAGCCATAAACGCGTGCATCTGCAGATATATACCGGACCGCGGCGTGCTTACCGTAATCTCTAGAAGCGATCAGTCGCAAAAACGAGCTTCGATGGTGCAGGATATGCACTTTCGCAATCTCAGTCAGAAGGTCCTATTGCTTAAACGTACCGAAGAAGCTGTCAGACAATTAGAATCTACCAAATTACAGACCTCAGGCGGGTGAGACTCCCGATTTCTATTGCGAAATGTAAATTTTGTATTCCTGTTCTAATTTCGTTGGGATTCGTTTCAGTTTCTCCGACGAATTTCATGTGCGCGAAGATTTAATGGGATTAGCGATTGGTGCGCACGGTTCGAATATTCAATTAGCAAGAAAAGTGGATGGAATAACGACCATAGATTTAGAAGAGAATTCGTGTACTTTTAAAATTTTCGGCGAGGTAATTAGATAAAATTTCAGAAGTACTAAATTATTTTGAATTTCGAACTTGAGTTCGGCAAAGACACTATAGTGTCAATGACGAAAGTTTGAACCGGACGAGGGTTCTTTTTCTTGCTAAATATCTTTGTGCTTCACTTTGAGGTTACATTAATTGTCAGGATCTATCTGAAACCCATATTTTTTGCATTCAAATGATATTCATCACAATCTCTGGACGTGTCCTTATCGCAGTTTCATAATGTGTTGACAAACGATTGAATTTTCGACGAGTTGTACCGTTGCTCATTGAGCGATACAACTTGAAAATAGATTGGGTTTTAGATGAGGTTTATGATACTTATTTAGTAGAGAAACTTGTCAAGATTGAAGACAATATTTAGTTCGAATTCCGAGCCAGATTCTGCATTATTTTGTCCTCCATAGTTACTGTAACCACATACTGACTGTATCTTTATTGTCCGTAGACTGAGGAAGCAGTGAAGAAAGCGAGAAGTATTCTGGAGTATAGTGAAGAATCTTTCCAAGTTCCTCGAGATCTTGTTGGGAAAGTAATTGGAAAAAACGGTAGAATCATTCAAGAAATTGTCGATAAAAGTGGTGTAGTAAGTATCGTACACTTTTAGGTAAATCTGATCGGTTGAAGTTGTTCATGTTCGGTGTAATAATTTTTTTTTTTTTTTTCGTGTCTTAGGTACGCGTTAAAATCGAAGGCGATAATGATCCGCAGCCGACATTACCCCGTGAAGAGGGTCAAATTCCTTTTATGTTTGTAGGCACTGTAGAAAGTATATCTAATGCTAAAGTGTTGCTCGAATATCATTTAGCTCATTTGAAAGTGAGAACCTATGATTCTGTTGCATTCGCGACTTAATTGACCTGATCGATACTCAAGTCTCTGGTTGAAAATTGTTTGCAGGAAGTAGAAAAACTGAGACAAGATAAAATCGAAATCGATCAGCAGTTGAAAAGTATGCATGGAAATAGTATGGGTTCTGTGCAAAGCTTTCCGACCCAAAGAAGAAGTGACAGGTAGAATGAAGAAAAAAATAATAATGAACGAATATTCGAACACTCTGTGGAAGAACAATGGATTTTTTAACTCGCATTCGATCTTACAGGGGTTATAACTCAGATATGGAAAGTTCTCAAGTTGGAAGTCGAGGTCGTGGAAATCTTAGAGGTCGCGGTGGACGGGGAGGTAGAGGAAATAGAAACGATTCTTCTCGATTTAATCCTGGTAGGTATTATATTATAGCCCATTATGTACTTAGGCTCGAAGATAACAACTTCTGCGTATATTTTAATATTATTACAATTTACGTGTAGGGTCGAGGCATCAAACACCCGAAAATGCTGATGACAGATTGCCACCGCGCCAACAAAGCTATCAAGGAACGAATTCTAACTCGATGTCCCGACAATCTGAACCTATTTATTCGAATGTCAGGAATAACCGATCGTCCAGAGGTGTACCGCCGTCTCAAGGAGGTGCGCGAAGGGAACGCCGTATTGATGATCGTCGTCGCATAAATGACGATGACGACAACGTCATGGATTCTCACGAAAGTGTAGACAGAGGTGAGTAATTAGTGGAATTGATAAGACTTCCATTGCATGTTGCACTCTGACTTGACTATTCGCGCCGTAGAATTGTGGAATACGGTTGCATATATTTCCCCTTCTGTCAACAGCATAATAAGTCCGGATAATGTGTAATATATTATAGCTGTCTGAAGTAGTTACGAAGTATCACTGTGTAGTTCACATGTGACAAATATTATTATAGTGTTGCTTTCTTTTTCTCCTTCTCAATAGAATTTATTTCTGAATTATACCTCGATGCTTTGGCGTATAGAAATGCTTATCGGTATTTTGCTTTCTGATTTATGTACGATATTTTTAGGAATGTTGACTGAAAAGATGAACATATTTGCACTTGTACTGTATCAGCTTCTAGAAAAGAACTAGTTTTATATCTTGCTTGTGTATGCATGTTGCTTTATTCGTCGAATAGCCTCACGCAAATGAGTAGTTTCGGTACCATTTCGATTAGTAATTATCTCAAATCTGTGGATATGGTTCGGGGCCCGTAGCTAAATACCGTTAAGCATATGTGAACAAAATGTTCATACGTCGAAGAACCGAGGAGCCCGGACAAAGATTAAATTTTTTTTATTATCATTTTGTCTTTGTCCTTGCTATGCACGTAGAATCGATCTCCAGTATGGAAGGTCCAAGGGGTGGTCGGCGTAAGAAAAATCGTAGTAAGAAAACGGCTCAGTCACAGAATTCGACCCCAAATGAAAGTAATAATAATGATGTAAATGATAGTGAAAAGCACGAAGGTAAGTGCATCGATAGTAGTTATAGAGCTAACAATTGTAGATTTTCGCGCTTTTTCTTTAGCTTGCTGACATTAGTTTGAACTTATACAGTATCTTGAAATATTTAGACGTGTACATTTTGCGTAGTAGTATAATTATCTCTGTGTTTGTGTGTGTGTACGGTATACCGGGTATTTTATCAGATTTGTAGTTGTTCTCTGATTGCTGCTTTGGGCGCGCCCTAACAAAAACAGAGTATTGTGATTTTAATGTGTGATTTGAAAATGTTCTAATTTTTAAATTCATGATTTTTTCGATTTTAATCGATTTACGTTGAATTGATCGGATTTAGCGTCTTCAACTAATAATGTAACCGATCTGTAGAAACGTATCTGATTAATTTGTCGGGAAGGAAATACGTACGAATGTTTTTGACGATGATGAAAGTACACTCCGATCTTCCCCGTTGAAATATTGAGTTTGGGGCATGTTTTGTATTTTTCATGACAGACTTGTGGACGTATTCAACTTATTCTAATCCGCGAATGGCTTATTTTCAACACTTATGTAATATTTAACGTTGTTTTCTAATCTATATGAGTGAGATTTTCGTGCTACTAATTGCTAGTTATCATTTAGGGATGTTTTTTTCGCGTCGTGGGCCAGCACTATTTTTCGCACGTTTAGGGAAATTTTTTCGTCACAAAAGTATTCCTCAATCTGATTCATAGTTCATTCATATGCTGTCTTGTTGATATGAAAAGAGAACGAGAGACTTATTTTATTTCTATTCATTCATTTTGGCCTGACATTATTCTGCGTAAAACTAATTTGTCTAACTTGAACTTCTCTTGTTTCCCGTAAGTTATATTTATCAATTTTGAAAAGTCAATAGCGTGTTAAAAATCGTTTGTTTTACAAAGTGTTTTCAAATATTGATTATTTTTATTCGTTATCTGTCTTGTTCCTTCTTCATTCCTTCATACATTAATGTTGCAACTAATAATTACTGATCATGATTTTGTAAGAAAATATTGCAGTTTTGAGGGACACTTATCGTTATTATTATAATTTTTTTTTCTCATTCTTATGCGAGGGATCCTCAAAAAGTGTCCGCGTCCAACCTTCACGTCATCAATGACCTTGATCTACTTTAGGGCTTGCGAAAATTTCGACCTTCGTCACTTTGAGGTCTACATCCTTAGCCTTCACTAGACTTAGCTTTCTTGCTGTAGCCTGCATTACACCAAACTAAGGGCTAGTTTTACCAACGTCGTCTGAAGTCTCGAATTTAGCCAATTAAGCGCCCGAATTTTAGCGATTAAATTCGAATACTCTACAATTTAGATGAATTGACGAAGCCTTCGATTCCGGTTCATTCAAGAGTTATTCCAAATTTCTCATTTTTGTCCCATATTCTGCCATACTTTGGATACCTCTTTTAAGTTTGACAAAAGTACCATCGCGCGTTGTTAGCGATCCTGTGGAATGCTCGGTTCCAAGATGACGCTGCCACGTGCCGTAGGTTTTCGGTCATCTTCCAGCGTAGACGTTTTATACTGTATACAGTTTTCACTTTTAAATATCTTGGTTTGTTACTTGTTTGTCATCAAAGTACAGAAAAATAATGCAAGCAGACTTAATTCTATGACATAAGAGTCCCATTATATCTCCCGGTATGCGGTTTTGCTGTAGGTATTTAGGCCAAATATTCTCAAATCTTTACCTCGAGTTAGATTCTGGGCAGGCAGATGAACAGACGCGGACATTTCTAGGGATGAACCACCAATAGAATTGAAAGCGGGTTCGAGAGGTCATTATTGAAAGTTATTTATTTCCAAAATTCGATATTGTTCGATACCTTGTGGTATAATTTAAAATACTTTAACACAGAATATTTTTCCGTGGAAACACAACTTTTAAGAGTATGCTCTACCTAGTCACTCACGCACACAAAATACATGTGAATAATGCTTAGAATTTTAACGAGGAACCTGTTTTATCGGGGGGATTTTCGGAAAAAATTTTCGCCAGGTCGTTTAGAGGTCAACCTCCTATCATAATGTAGCTCGGAGGTCGAAATTTTAACAGGGAAGTTACTTTATCGGGGGAGTCGGAAAACGCTTTCCGTCCGGCCGGCCGGCAAAGCTCGGAACTCGAAAATTTCCCAAGTCCTCCTCCTATCATATAAAGTTTAGCGGGCGAGGCCTATGACGTCATAGTTTGATGACGTCATAGGTCAACCTTCTGATGCCACAATCTGATGACGTCAAGGACCAGTTTTTTAACAGGGAACCAAAAATGTCCGCTGCCCGACAAGCTTGGAGTTCAAACATTTTCAGTCGAATTTTTCCAAGTTCTTCTTATAATGTAACAATGACGTCATAGATCAGTTAGTTCACAGGGAATCTGTTCTATCTTTTATTTATTTATTTTTTTTTTTTTGAAGAATTTGCTGTTGGTACACCCGGCCAAAATCGACCTGGGAAAATTTTTCTTTTGTTTATTTATTTTCTATCTTTCTTTATATGTAGAGACCGGATTCGATGGCATTTGTCAAATCATTTCCTGGAGGGCGGGGAGCATGAAAACCAAATGAAAATACGTTTCAGCGGTTAGGGAGCCTGGGAAAAAATTTTTATTGTGCCAAAAAATGCCAAAAAGGGAATTAATGCCAAAAAGTGGTGAAATTGCTGAAGTAAAGAAATACCGAAGAAAAATAGAGAGAAAAAAGAGGTTAAACTTCAATTATACGTATGGTAACATTAACGAGAAAAGAGAGAAATTATGCTTTATTCTCATACTACCATTAGCTGAGTCATAAAGTCATCGCTCCTTACAATTTTACTCAAGAGAATCTTGAAAAACTTTAATTATCATGATACAACCTAAAAATACTGTTTGAGTTGGTTCTTCATACCTTTCAATCATTCCTTTTGTATTTTTTTTTTTTTTGTGCCAAAAAATGCCAAATTTTCGATTTTCAGCGCCAAATTTTTCATTATTCATGCCAAAAAATCCGGTCTCTATTATATGATAGGAAGGCAAGTCCACTATCATACGAGTATATATCTCGGATATCAAAAGTTTAACAGGGAACGTGCAAAGGGACTCGAAAAATTTTGAATTCTTGTCATAATACGATTTGCAAAATAGGTGTTTTCTCTATTCAGTTCCACACTACTCTAGAGGTCAAATTGATATTGTGTTTTAACAGGGAACCTGTTCTATGTTTTTTTTTTTTTTTTGAGAGAGAAATTTACCGTGCGCCGTCCGGCGAAAACTTGGAAAAATTTTGACTCCTATTGTATATAGCTTGAAGGATGAAATTTTTTCAAGTCCCCCTTCTATCATAATATTGCTCGAGAGTCGAGAAAAATTTGGACTCTCAAACTATATTATATTAGGCTTATAGTAGGTCCAAGCCTGCTTTATATTAGGTCTAAGCTTCCTTGAATTCTCAGTGGCAAAACCAACTTGACTCATAAAACAGGTAGGAGAGGGAATTTTGACTCTCGAGCTATGATAGGAAGGGGGCTTGGAAAAATTTCAACCTGAGGTGGAATAAGGAAATAGGGTGAAGGACCAAAAGTTCATTTTTCTGTTCCTGACAAATTTGTATGCACAATTTCACGTTCTTTCCAAAATGGTACTGATTATAGGGTACGTAACAAATCCTCTTCAAAGTATAAACAAAAACGCTTGACGCGTCTGTATGCTGTGGAATGCCTGTCAGAATTTTCAACTCTCTGTTACGCAATTTTTTGTTTTGGTTGTTAACCGGCCTATTTCTCGATTCCACCTCACAATTTATGATAGGAAAGGGACTTGAAAAAATTTCGACTCTCGCCCTGTATATTTCGGAGTCCCTAAAATGGCTCAAGGTCACGGAAGGCGTTCTATTTCATCTTAGGTTTATAGTAGGTCTAGGCCTCCTTCATACTAGCTTTATACAAGGTCTAGGCTTGCTTGAATTCTCAATACCAAAACCAATTTGACTCATAGAACAAGGCATTCAAATTCGTTAAGGAAGCCGTCGTTTTCTTTTAATAGTGGTTTCCCCAATAGGCGTATAAACCTCATTACTAAAACAAAGTCGACTCATTGAACACATTCCCTGCGTTCCTCATGTAACATCCTCAAGGAAGCCAATTTTTCGAAGTCCCCCTCCTTTCATATATAGCTTGAGGGCGGGGCCTGTAATTTCACAATCTGATAACGTCATAGATCATTCTTTTCAACAGGAAACCTGTTCTATAAGAAGTTTTTTTGAAAAATTTGCCGTCCAGCGCGGCGTTCGGTTAAAATGGACTTGGAAAAATGTTGCTTTCATTTATTTTTTAATAATTAATTGGTCGATTTATTTCTTGTTTATTTATTTAGTTTCTTTCGTCACATGGTGGGAAGGCAAGTCCTCTATATTTTAACAGGGAACGTTTTGAATTCTAGTCATAATTATATGATAGAAGGAGCTTTTGGAAAACAAACTTGGGGGCAGGGTCTGGGACATCACAGTTTGGTGACATCATAGGATCCATCTTGTGACGTTACGATTTACATTTTATAGGTCCGACGTGTCCCATCAAATAGGTTCCCCCCACCGCTTGTTCAACTCCCTTGAAGATCCTGTGAGTTTTGACGTGTATATGCCTTTGGACTGAGGGTCAATCCGAAATGTGGGTAACGCGACGCGTCATCAATGACCTTGACCTAGTTTAGGAACTTGGAAAAATTTCGACCCATGACCTTCATTATGCTAGGCCTAAGATATAGTATACTGGCACATGTTCTAAATAGTACCCCACCTGACACGTTCTGAGATAGACTAACAGGGTCCCATATGTTGTATACCAGGTTTCCTTATATACAGCGTACTAGGCTTAAACCAGGCTGCTTTTGTAGGTTTAGGCTTCATTATACTATGTTACTAGGCCTCTACTAACTAGCCAATATAGGCAGTATACAGTATACTAGCTGCTTCTACTAACTAGGCCTTACGAAGAAGGGGAGTGGGCGAACGATCTCCAACCTTCATTGTACTAGGCCTAGTATAAGTCTTCCTCCTAACTCCCATGTCATATATAGCTTCTTATGACGTCATAGATCAGTTTTTCCCAAGTTCCCCTTCTATTATATATAGCTCCAAAGTCCGGGCCTGTGGCGTCACAATTTGATGACGTCTGAAGTCAGCCCAACTATATTTTTCAGATCCCGCGTGCCCCGTAAAATAGGTTCTCAGCCACCCCTCGTTTAACTCTGTTAAAGAACCCGTGAGTTTTTTCAAAACTTCGGGTAAATTATTTTTGAAGTTGGGGAATATGCGGCTAATTACTTAACAACTCACAAAATGTTCCGAGAACTCGTCA
Organism: Aspidiotus rigidus; assembly: GCA_035079385.1. Taxonomy (NCBI): domain Eukaryota; kingdom Metazoa; phylum Arthropoda; class Insecta; order Hemiptera; family Diaspididae; genus Aspidiotus; species Aspidiotus rigidus. The sequence goes on along the minus strand of JAVHKY010000054.1, from coordinate 14,132,587 downwards.
GGAGACGTTCGAAGTCACGTCTAAAATAGGCATCTTTGAATCGTCCAATATCAGTTAATGAATGAAACTGGTTCGTGTAAACCATTTAGCCGCATATTTCTAACCTTCATCTACAAAAATACGCAGTTTCGGGGTATTTGTTGATGCATTATTGAATTGGTCATCTTTGGCAAAATGCGCCTCACGCAATACACCATTTTCTGAGTGTCTTATGTGTTAGTAACTAGTAGTCCATGGGCCATAATAGAAAATAGTGGTTTTTGGTACCACGTGGGGGGACAAAGCGTCACTTTGGGAATGTTAGTAGGGGTGATACTTGACATAAAAAACGATGATAGACATCTGAGAAGAGCGGCTTTCCAAAATGGCGGCCAAATTCAAAAGGGCGGATCGGTCTTCTGGTAAAAGGTGAATAACTCATATTGTGTGGGTCAAATTTTCTACTTTTCTTTTTTTAAATAAAAGAAAATAAGGCCCCGAATAATACATCCAACTTCCTAGCTCCCAAAAATCAATGTTTTGCACATATCTTGAAAAATTGGGCATCAATCATGAAAAGTTACAGATAAAAAATATTCCCGTGAAATTTGTTATAAAAAATACCATACAAACTTTGATATGCGTCCAATCATCAACTTAAAAAGTTCGTCGAAAGTTGGGAACTTTGGGGAAAAGTCAATTTTTCAGCAATAAATATCTAAAAAATCAAACACGAATGAAATAAAATTTCAAACAAAAACTATTATTGAAAAATTGTACCTGCAAAATAGATTGACTAAACTATCATCCAAACTTTGTCGAAAGTTCTGAGTTTTTGGAAGGAAATCGATTATTTTAGGGTGTCCAGTTTGTCACTTTTGAATGACTTGGTCCCTTTTTTAGGCTTCAGTCATTTTTAGGCCCTTTTTAAAGAAAATAGTCACTTTTTCATCCATACTTGAAAATCACAAGTTTTTCCGGTGTTGACATCACTTGGTATGTGATTGACCGCGGATCTTTCTTCCTTTCTTTTTTCTATCTGGTACCCTCGTATCTCGCTTCCTATACCACTTAGAGCCTTTTTTTTTTTTTTTTTTTTGATAAGGCAATTTGTTACTTTTTGGACCAATTGAGCGTTTCCTTCTTTTTATCAGTCCAATTATTATAATTTATTAACAAAAAAATGTTTTGGGACACATCGTTTGCATCATACATAAATGTTTAACTAAAAATAATTCAAATTAAATATTAAAAAAAAAAAAAAAAAAAACTCTTGGGTGTTGCTGATGAAGTTGATTGAATTGACTTTATCGTAAGTGAACTAAAAAGAAAAAACAAGAGTTTGAATCAAAAAACTCTATAGTTACCAAACAAAATATTAAATCATTTTGTAATCAAACATTCATATGTAAAATCTTACAGCAGCAATATAGTATTCACTTATATAGAAGGCAATCGTAGAGGCTGTTTGTTCCCAATATAATGGAAAACTGAATAACTAAGTGATTGTATCACTCATGAGGAAGCGTAAGGTTATAAGGGTTTGTAGGATCCGGGGATGTTGCTATAAGATTTTACATATGAATGTTTAATTATAAAATTATTTAATATTTTATTTAGTAAACAGAGTTTTTTCAATTCAAACTCTTGTGTTTTTCTTTTTAGTTCAGTTATGATAAACTCAATTCAATCAACTTCATGAGCAACACCTTATTCTTTTTTTAAATATTTTATATTTTACATTGTGTTCTAGAATAAATAATTCAAAATAATTAGCAGATATTCAAAAATCTATTTTGTGTGGTTTTAAGAGATTGCAGCGCCGCCATGTGCGGATGAACAGCTTGAATATTATTTTAATTTTGTTCAAAGTCTGTCAACATCAACGCGCATGTCGGCAAACGGCAAATTAGGTACAATTCCTCATCAAGATTTTATTCCTCTGACTGCAACTAGGCCACTGAACTGTTATTGGCATCACTTAACAATAAGAGTACTTTAAATAAATACCTAAATAAAAGTATTCAATGTGATTCCTACAGATTTGGACTTTTTATGATGACCATATTAGCTTTACAATAAAGTTGTAGTGAATTTTGTGAGATTCACTTTTGGGTTAAAACTTTTCCTCATTAAAGCTCTAGTTTGGAGGATATTGTAAAACAATGACTTTCCTTCCAAACGCTCAGAACTTCCGACAATTTTTAAAAGGAAGTTTAAGTAGTCCACTTTACAGACAATTGCAAAAGTAACATTTTTTTTTTTTAACTCAGTTCTCCAAAATATTTACTATGAATCGATTTTTTCGGATGCTCACAACTTTTAGAAGCTTTTCAAAATTATAACTAGACTGACAATGAAGTTCAGATGGTCCGTGATGAAGTAAAATTCATGAAAAATACTTTTTTTTTTTTTTTTTTTTTTTTTATTTTTTAACGAGCTCTGAGCTGCTCAAGGGCCATTGGCTCGGCGGTTGAAATAAAGGAATGTACAAAGTTATAATTTAAACATTACAAGAGTGGAACTGTGGATGTTGTGAGAACGGTAATAGAGTCTTAAATTTTTTTTTTTTTTTTTTTTTTTTTTTTAAATGATGGAATAAAATTGAGTTTGACGTAAATAATCGAGGGAGGGAGTTATTGTTTCTGATTTGTTTTTTAGTGCTTGGGAGAGGCAGGAAGGAACATTAAAGGAAGAGCGGAGAGGAGAGAGAATGGGACAAGAAAAGAAGTGTTCGACTGTAAGAATTTCTTCTGGACAGTAAAAACAAGAAGGAGGGGCCAGGAGATCAGGATTGATGAGGTAGGAATGGGTGGTTCTGGTATGACCGATTCTTAGCCGAGTAAGGACTACTTCTTCTCTTCTAAGTTTTCTAATAGATGTGGACCAGGGTATGGGGTTGCGTTTGATTTTTAGGAGTTTGTTAGAGGTTTGATTTTGCCAAAGATTTGTCCATTTTTGTAGGATGAGGGAACGGTAATAATTTTTATAGTCTGAAACGGGAATTTGTGAGTTGTCTGTAACTCTGGGAAAGTATGATGCTTGTTTAGCAGCTAGGTCTACTAAATCATGATCAGTTAGGTTTATGTGACTAGGAATCCATATGAAAGTAATGTCGGAGTTGATAGAGTTTAGAGTGTGTAATGTGAGGTGGATTCGTTGAATGAGAGAATGATTGTTATAAGTATCTAGCAGTGCATGGAGTGAAGAAAGAGAGTCAGTGAGTAGAAGAAATTTGTTGTTAGGTGGAAGTTGTGTAAGGTGAGAGAGGCAGGAGAATATAGCCATTAATTCTGCAGTGAATATAGAGGCAATGTTACGAATACGGTGAGAAGTTATTTGACCATCTATAGAGTAGGCATAGGCAGTTCTATTTAATTTTTTGGATGTTTGGAACTCCTTCTTATTAGAATAGGCCTAGCTTATTTTTTTGTAATATTTGACAACAATCGATTTCCTTCCAAAAGTTCAGAACTTTCGACAAACTTCGGAAGGAAGTTTAGGCAATCTATTTTGCAGTTGGAATTTTTCTATAAAAAAGTTTTTGTTTTAAATTTTATTTCATTTGTGTTTGATTTTCTAGATATTTATTGCTGAAAAATTGACTTTTTCCCAAAGTTCTCAACTTTTGACGAACTTTTTAAGCTGATAATTGAACGCATAGCGAAGTTTGAATGATATTTTCTATAACAAATTTCACAAGGAACATGTTTTATCTGAAACTTTTCATGATTGATGCCCAATTTTTCAAGATATTTCCAAACATTGATTTTAGGGAGCTAGAACGTGCCACAGAAAATTTATTAGGACGTGAGACGCGGGAAGTTGGATTTGTTATTCGGGGCCTTATTTTCTTTTATTGAAAAAGAAAAGTAAAAAATTTGACCCACACAATATGAGTTATTCGCAAGAACGATCCGCCATTTTGGAAAGCTGCTCTTCTCAGATGTCTATCATCGTTTTTTATATCAAGTATCACCCCTACTAACATATCTCAAAGTATCGCTCCGCATTTTTATATGGCCCATGGACTATAGGTAGATCGAAATGAAAATGGCAGTCGCCTGTTACTCCAACTGGTAATATTCCAATTTTCACTTTTTCCCCATGTATTTCAAGGTATGCAACTTCCTTCCTCTCTCTTCTCAATTAACCATGGTCGTAATTTTTCAGTTATTAAAGCTGACCGTTGTCATTGTTCGAACTTGCGCTGAAAGAACAACTTTTTTATTTTCATTTACAATTGTGTTTCTGAGCTGCTGAGCATCCAGAGAAACGTTGTTGATTGAATCTTGCTCTTCCTCGTGGCAGCGGATGCTCGCACGTGGTGTTTCTCTCCTGATAAGTCACGAGTACGCGGACTACATTGAGTTCAGTAGTTAGGAAATCCTGAAGCTCAAAGCTTCATCGTTGGAAGTGAATGGCAAATAGCGTTGCCTTTTCGATAGTGAACAATTCATTGAGTTTGAACACCTTGTATTTTTTATTATTTGAAATACTTATAAATATCTTCACTCTCGACTTCTGAGGCCAAAAATTCTTGATGGAGGACGGTCAGTCTTGTTCCTCGACCTACCGTGAAGACCTGTCACCCCTATAGAGTTCGTAGCTCGTAAGTGTTGATTCAGACGGTCGTTTTAGTGATGTATGGGAGCGGAGTTTATCGTTCTATTAAATTGTGATGTATTCCCAAGTATTGCCCTAATTCATTCGGATGACGGTAGACCAGTAGGACTTCGGAAATTCTGGAACATTTTATAGCGCAGAAAATAGTACTTTTATGATTTGTTTTTCCGAGTGAATCGTTTATGAATGTGTTTTTTTGTTTACAGTGATCGCATCCGGCAACGGTATTGATAACTCTGTATCTAACAACATTAAAGAAAACGCAGTGAATGATGCACCTCGTAGTCAACGCTCCAAGAGCCAGAAATCGGCGTCTAAACGTTCTGGCGTGAATGATAAACCAAATGAACAACCGTTGGTTAATGGAACCTCAGCTTAGCTGGTACGCGTTCCTGTTGATTTACTGGACAGAAATATTCTGCTAACATGAAAAACAATTTCATCTTCTCGTTGAGTGTTTTCCATCGAATTTTACACTCTATTATGATAAATGATACGATACGTTTATCGGATTTTTTTTCTCTTTGTTCCACTTTTTCTTTTCTGAATGTTGAAGTTTTATTCGCTTCTCCTATCCCCTCCTCATAAATAATTTATGTTCCGTACGTTCAACAATAGATTATCTGCTGCATATTGTATCGAAATGTTTATCTGTACTTTTGCGGGCGTGTCTATCTTTTTTTTTTTTTTCTTCGCTCTCTACTAAACTACGAATCTACTTTTATGTCGGATACGTAGCTGACAGTGTGTTGAATTGATAGTTTTGTCAAGAAGAAGATGAAAAAAAAAGTGAGGATAGCACCCCGCAAATTGATGTATCCAGTTTGTAAATTTCTGAAAGAATAATTTAAGGTATGATTATTGCATATTACGAATCTATAAATATTATTGAAGAGAAAAGAAATTGATGTATCGTATATTCCCAAATTTATGAACTTCGAGTATCAACTTTTTTAGTGATATTCATCAAGTAATGCGCGTTACAGTATAATTACTGGTACACTGTAAAATTTTCATCGACTTTCTTACTATCTCCTACGTTTTTTCAAATGGTTTAACATTTATATATTTTTTTCTCGAGTTGCCGACTTAAAATTTTGCGTAACATTTGTTGTCGTAATTTTTCCTTACTAACATATATTTTCATTTTGTATTTATTTTATGTAATATTGTCTCTTTGTTTTTATCTTTTTTCGTAAGCCTTGTTTCCTTCTTCCCCTTTTTTTAAATAAATAAAAAAAAAATTCTTTCTCGGTTGCACGCAGGAATTCAACATTAACTTTCACAAATATTTTGATGTATTAACATTATTGTGTTTATATTTATCGAGGCGTTTATTTTTTATTTTTTCTTCACCCTTCGGCATATTTTGATACGTAATGTGGTGTCATTTTTGCTTTATTTTTTAATGATAATTTATACCGTATCGTTACTATCTATCTCTGTTCTGTTATCATCATCATTGTATCACGAATAAGGTTGTGTACGCGCATTACAAATATTTTTAATGTATCGAGCCTTCTCGGCAGGGAGGGGAATAGCGGGGGGTGTGCTAAATTGTGTGTTCGTGCTTCAGCACGAAAAATTATTTCGAGAAGTTAGTCGTAGTCTCTAGGCAAGTTGGTTCTGAAATATTTTACCCGCTTTAACTAATCGTAATATTCTTATGTAGATCTTTTTCTTTTTCGTCGAAGATTCTTTCGTGAGAAGAAGTTACGTATGGTACGGAATTTATTTCCAAACCTTTCTCGAGGTCGAATGCTCATCGTAAGTAAGGATAACGCCTATTCGCTTCTTCGAAAATCCGATATTCGCCGGTGTAGTATTTTCCAAATACTGTGTTCAAGATTTTCGTTCACATATCGTCTAAGCTCTGTATCATCGAGAATGGTATTTTTCATAAGAGCTTGAGATAAAACGGAAGCAACTTTCAGACAAGTAGTACCTCAACTCCCGAGTTTTGGATGATACATGATAAGAATTGTGTGAATGGTGGTAGAAGTAATATGAGTTTTAGCGAAGTATCTGTCCGGTGAAAATATATTCCCGAAGCTATGTCCCTTTTTCGAAATATCCATTCTTTACGAATAGAACCTATGATACTTGATGAAGACTTAAGAGAGGGTCAATATTTGTGCATTTCAATTTGTGTGGTCAGGGAGAATCTTTTTACTCTGTAAATTTGTACTTAGAAATTATTGATAAAATTATTCTATCGAGTGGTAATGAAAATTTTGCATGGTCGTGGTGTCTTTGAAATTTTCACATATCTGGAAATTGTTCATTTTTTCATTGTTAGGAAATTATCGCGAAAAATTTGTTACTTTCAAAATAGACTGAGCAACGGGGGAGACGAACTGTTCATTATTATATTATATTAAAAAACATTTTTTTCTATCTTTTTTTTTTTTTTTGAATGAATTATTTAGAGAAACGGGGGAGTGTTTCGGTCAGATAGCAACCCGACCATGCCTAAATAAATATTAGGAAAATATGTGTAAAATGTAGAGGAAAAACTAACGTCTTCATTTTTATATAATTAATAAATAATATGTTTTTATTATTATTCTTAACGAATTATTACTGCTACTTCTATTGTTATGTGTAATATCATAAATTGGTCTTATTCTTAAGGGTATTCAAAAATCGGAAGAAAAGTTGTTTTCATAACGTTTGCTTATAACTTTTAATTACTATATACCTACTATATTTTCCCTCTTTCATTTTCGTATTTAGATAATGACACGTGTGCATAATTGTATCAAACTCACGATCTATTGCGACCGCCAAAATCACAGTTCGCAAAATCACTCGTATTTTGCGACTCAGAAAAGAAAAAAACGCTCTTTTACGTTCTCACGAACTGGCGGATCGTGTAGCTAAACTATATTGTTATCATTTCGATCGGTATTTTCTTTTAATATGGCGACTATTTGAACCTAACAGATCGCGTTTACACGAGGTAAAAAATACCTAATTCATTTTACAGAAGTAAAAAAAAATTTGTCATTTTTCATGGACTTAAGCGACTCTTGTTTCACGTATTCCGTTCTGTCGCGATTGTTGTGTGCTGTTTGCCGATTGGCTGACGCACCGTCCACGCGATTAATTACCATCTTCAGAACGTCGGACCGTATTCCATCTATTGTGGATGATTTTTAGCCCGATTCGAGTTTTTTAAATTTTGATTGACTCGTCAGGGCGGATTCAATATTATTCTCGTTTTTGCTGACTAACGATGATTTTCGATTAAGACTTCTTAATTTTTTTTTTTCAATGATTGGCCCTTTTTTTTTTTCTTTTTCTTTCTGTTTTTTTTTTTTTTAACCTCAGACTGAAGTATAATTTACGAGTAGTAGTTTATACTCGATGTAAATGCGGAGAAATGTATAAAAAGTTGTATGAAAACGATTTAATTTTAGTTTTACATTATTTATATTAAATTTTTTGTACTTTTTTCTCCTCTCGTTTTAGATTAATAATACGATTCGAAAAAAAACGTAGAAAATATATTGAACTGTTATATAAATATATATATTGACTGTAAAAAATTACAAATAAATCGGTTAGGTATAACGCGTTTGTTTTTATTGATGGTCCGGGTGTTTGAGAGGATGCTTGCTCAGTTTTCGCGTCTTCGGTACAATCATATCTTGAATAGCTTGATAGAATTCGGGTACATGCGAACGAGCGCAATCAGTCTGATCCATATCGAATAAATATTCAGGATCGATGTCGTACCGAGGAAGTTTATCTCTTAAATAAGCGATCACGTTATTCGGAAGAGTCGGCTGACGGGACATGATGAATGTAGATAGATAACGAGGACTTCCCTTCTTTTCTGCGCAATGAAGTAAAAGCACCCACGATTTATCACCGTTTGCATCCAGGTCAAGGACATAAGTGTTGTAATCTCCTTCATCTGAAAGGTGTTTAATTATTATCGACTCACACGACGCCTAGTTGAAGGTAATCAATAAGAAGTTTCTTAAAAGATTTTGGAGAAACTAAACAGTTTTAGAGTTGGTTTCATCGGACTCATTTTGGTCATGGTCAATCAAGGGCACAAAGAAAAAAATGTTGACCACGTCCTGCGAAAAGAAGCCTAGAATTTCTTATTTTGTAGCCTAGATTAATTTTGAAATTTGTGAAGTATAGAGATGGTTCCTTGCTCCTCTCAATATTGATGGTCAACATTCAGAAATTTTCGTTCCAACAACTAAAGACCAAACGTTCATCGACGCTATTTTTCTGAGGAAGATCAAAAACGCAGAAATTACGCGTTTCATCTATTTTTCTCATCATAGATCTTTAATTATGGTTACGAAATAATACTAGGTAGCTACTTAATAAAATTTTTAAAAAAAGTCATGTTTTAAATTTTCTACTCTTTTTTTTTTTTTTTTTTTTCTTCTTCCCGAAATGAGACGCAAATTATGAAACATAATCTTCATGAAAATTTTTTTAATTGATCTATTTATTTTATTATTCATTTTTTTATCTCTTTACTGAGTATTTATTTATTTATTTATTCATTCATTCATTTATTTGTTCATTTATTTATTTAGTTTCTTTCATTCTTTTTTTCCTTCTTTTTTATTTAATTGGTTAATTAATTAATTTATTTAGTTTCTTTATTTCTTTCTTTCTCTATATGACAGGAAGGACTTGAAAAATTTTTAGTTTTTGTCATAACAATGTCAGAGAAGGAAATTTTGGAAAATAGGTGTTTTCAAGTGCGTTCTTTTTAAGTTATAGTGGTTTCCTCAATAGGCCTATAACCTCATTACTACGTAAAACAAATTTGACCCATAAAACAGTTCTAAATCCTCCTCCTATAATAATACTTAGTTCGGAGGGCGGGGCCTATGACGTCACAGATCAGTTAGCTCTGAAGTCCCCCAAGAGATGACGTCGTAGGTCAGCCTTATGACGTCACAATCTACATTTTTAAAATCCCACGTGCCCCATAAAACTGGTTCCTGCCACCCCTCGTTTAACTCCCGTTGAAGAACTCGTTAGTTTTTCTATTTCAAAATAGCTCGCATGAAACATGTTCCCTGTTGTTCAAGGAAGAGGGCAAATTGGAGAATCATGAGGAGACTGAAAATATCTTCCCTTTAGATGCTGGAAATAGAATCGATCTGTGTTCAATAAAAAGGTACCATAAATGTACGACAAAATGAATTTCTCAGTATCGTGGCGGCGTTCGTATATCGCTAAAAAGTAAAAGAAACGAAAAAATTTGCATTATCGGGTCGTTTTAAAGAGGATTTAGAGTTTCAGCATTGCGATTATATTCTTGAGCGCTTTCACAAAATCAAATCATCCGAAAAATCTAAACTTGTAAAATTTTACTCCATTCATTATTCAGAGAAACATGAATTAATTGTTAAGGATTGTTCACAGATAACGACGAGTGGTCCCATATATCCCTATAATGTGATTATGCTTCAATTTCTAGTTTATTTTATCTATCTTTCGAGTGTTGACCGAGAAATATTTGAATATATAATTTTTTGTGGTGTTTACCTAATTTGTCGAACGTTTGGTAAATTACTTACATATGTTCTCCGAATGCACCCAATGAGAAGGACGCTGCAAATCTGGTATACGCCACGTGATATTGCCGTACAGGTGCTCGTTATCCGGGTCGTCTTTGAAAGTGAATGTAAAATTCATTGATATTTCGGGTTGATCTGCCGATAGAGAATAAACAGTCCGCATACATCGGTAAATTTCCGATTCTTCAGAACTAGCGTAATATTTTATCACGTACCAGGAACCTTGCATCTATAAAATATGGATCATCCGATTTTTCAAACGAAAGATTTCTCCTCGATAATTTAAACTGAGTTAGATTAATTAGAACCGGCGATTGATTCTATTTTCTTAGTTTAAATACTTAGGCGGTGTCCTCGACTTTAAATCACAAGAATATTTGTACGCGCACCTATGATGTCAAAAATGTATTATGTTATACTCACTTGTTCTAAATCGAATGATCTGTAGGTATTCACATTAGGACATTCAAATTTTTCACTAATACCGGTACGACGTTTGAGCGAGGTAGCATCAATGGAAGATTTAATGAAGAATCGTGCAAAGATGCTAATTATTAGCAGAACCTGTGATTTCCAAAACATTTTTTTTTTCGTAAACTTGATTCAAATTCTATATCCTTCTATATCGACTAACAATTAATATACCGTAATATGTAACACAATTTATTCACTGTCACGTCCGTTTGAGTCATGAACATTTTACCCGATCGTATCGTCGAGTCTGTATCATGTGTATTCATCTATATCTTCCGAAGATTATTATTATCGCATGATACCCACATATAACATCATATAAGTTACTACGACATGATTTACTGCATAAATATTCTATAATCTTGGTAAATTGGACAACAGAGTACTTACATGTACTCGATTTCGTTTAATATATACATTACGCGTGATTCATGTAGCAATTACAATTTTCCCCAATTTATGGGTATAGTAATGTGCACGGAAGTTCCTAGTTCATCTCACGCCTATACTCAATGATAAATTTCTTTTCACGTAATTTATGGTATAAAATATTTTGAAATTGCAACATTATTTTTTTAAAGGTGGAAACGCTGTTTTTTTTATGAGGAATCCGCTTTATTTACCTATCGGCTTCTAGAACCAATATATTTATATACTTATTCTATTAACAATAGGTAATAAGTCAGTCCATCACATTATTTGAGTGACTCACTGATTGTACCCAAAATTCATAATCATTAATTTGGTTCAGATAGAACATAGGTATTCAAAATTTCGTGGAAAAAAAAAAAAAATTCCTTCATAACATCAATCCTACCTACAGGCTACAACCAACATTTCCTGAATTTTACCTTTATTTTCGAACGCATAATTATAGGCTATACTCTGTTCACGTTAAGAAAGGGGAGAAAGTAGTACGACTACAAAAGTACAAAGTACGTACCTCGAGGGGTAGAGAACGGAACCCTCCAGGTAATTTTAATCTACCGTTTCGTTCTCGATACTTTCTTAACGTGAACACTCTACAGTCATAATATCTAATGTAGATATCTACCTTTTTCATAAACAAGATGAAAATTATGACGTCATACAAAAATGGTCTCTAGCGATGGTTGAAGCCTGTGGAGGTGGAGCCATTTTGTTGTTGTGAATTGTCTTATTGAGTACGTTGTGCCTCTATTTCATTATACATTTGTGATTAATTCATTTCTGTCTATTCAAATATTCATAATTCATATAGCCTAATAGCGAGATCAGACAATTGCGCGTTTAGATGCTGTGCTAACTGCTAAATGTTCACAATCGAAAAACGCTTCCTATATCTACCACTTTGTTTATCTCTCGTTGGATTGCTTTGTGTTTAAGCAAGAGTATGTATTTTATTGTGAAGTTCTACGTTTACCAGTTTGATTCAGCTTATGATATTTTGTGCCAATTTTGATTGTGACTGTGAGACGCTGATATGGATCCGATGGACATGCAGGTCAGATAAACTCTATTTTATATTCATTATATTTCATAGTGCTCGTTGTGTCAACTATGGATACGGGTATAAGATCTTGGGTTGGATTTGCCTTCCTGGCAGAACACCCACAATTGCTGAAATTCACATCTTCAAGATTTATCTCTCGTTTTTCCAATCAATGATATAAAATAATAATCTGCCTAGTTGTTCAGATTATCAGAGTTACTAAAGTTAGTAGTAGCTATATAGTGAATCAGTAGGTGATTTATAATTTGGTGGTTGACAAAAAGGCTTTTGATAATAAATAGACTATAGCCTGCTTCTGAATAATTTTTCATATCACTTTGTCTCTACTTAGATGCAGGTTTCCTTTTATTAGTGAGGTTTATTGACTGCAGATTTGACCATTTAACTGCGGCGTTCCGGTTGAGCTTTTCTTTATATTATGTAATGTTACAAGAAAGGAATTAAGCACATCCCATCCCTTGTAGAAGGAAAAATAATATAGGTAAGGTTTTTTCGGTATTCCATATTTGTAAACTTATTCTCTTATGTTTTATCAATGGGCCTTGTTCTTGTGATACTGATAATAGTGAGTGATCATAGCCAAAAGTAACTAAGAGACTATACTTACTCGGCCTTACAAAGTGAAATTGATGACGTATCTGTGGAACAACAATCATGCGGAAAAGTATGAAAACAAATCAAAGAATGTAGTTCTCTGGTTTCTGTTTTTGTTTTTGATATTGAATTCAACAATGGTAATAATTTCCTTTAATATAAGTTCTCGATTTTCAGATACAGTATAGGTATAAATCACTGTAAATTTACGTCAAAAATATTGTCCTACCATATATGCATATTTATTTGACTGGGGTAATCGTGGTGGGTGATTACAAAGCTTCATTACTAACATGTACAAAACATGGCGCGGAACCCCTTATGTCAATTCAACTTTGTATGGCAGATATGCGAGATAGGTATGTGCAAGTGATGAGAGGAGGATTGCTGGTGAAGATTGTAAGAGGAGCAGTTTCAGGCATTGAAACCCGCGCAGTCTATTTTTGACGTCTCCGTGGACAAGGAGGATCTAATAGCGTTCCTAACTTTGATCTTATTGCAAACTCTCTGGAATGAAAATAAGCATGCAACCCGGCGACGCTCATAGGATCAATTCTACTAAACACTACCAGATTGATGACAAGTTTATTGAAGAATAATATTAAGTAAGCAAAATACGGAATACTGGAAAAACCTTATAATCGCTATTGCTTGAGAATGCTTTTTTTGGAGTGCTAATGTTTGCACCTTTTTGAGCACTTTTGTGCACAAGAAAATTCAGCGTGAAATATTTTTGTTTTCAACTACCCTGAATTTATAATTCTCTCGTTATTATAATAAATGGAAAAGCTTATCTGGACTAGTTTCTTAGATTTTGTTCTAAAGGAAAAATTTTGGAAAATTACCGTTGTCATTGAAAAATATGCCAAGGCTGTTAATGTTTGAATGAAGAACTTGCGAGGACTTGGAAAAATTGTCCACGCACGACCCTTCATGACGTCATTAATGGCCTTTACCTAATTTAAGAACTTGGAAACTTTGGGCCTAGAACCCAAAGAAGAAAAAATTGTTAAGTATGAACAGGTCATAATTCCAATTTAATCTTTTATTCCCAAATAAAGGGTTTACTGATTAGGGTAGAGATGTAAAACAGGGCAGAGGTAGGTTCCCTTGAGATGGTCATTGTTCTGGCTAATTAAAAAAAGGTGGTTCATTGATATCGTGTCGTGCTATACAGAACAGAAATGAAAATCAGAACACGATACCAAGTGCGTAGTTATGTCAGATTCATGACGAATGGATGACGACGATCGCCTAATTCGCGAGTGCTCCAGTACCGGTCGCACAATATGTTTGAAATCGATTCTCGTTGTTGTTTAATTTGATTGATGATTATATTCGCCGTGTTGAATGACCGACAACTTATATAAAAACTCCCCATTACGTTCTCGCGTCTCTTCGGAGCTCGCCAAGTTCACGTTATTCCGCGTAATTAAAGCGAAAAAGAGACGGCAGGTCTTGCGACCGGATCTTCACATGCGGCAAGCATCGATGTTAAGTTTCATTTTTTACCATGTTGGTAAAGTTGGTATTTTTAATGTTGCACTATATAACTATGTACTCAGCCGATCAATGTTCTTCGATGATACGGATGAGGGGTTGACTTACTGTTCTGTTATGGTCTAAACAACTGTCCTCAGTGTCGAAGAAGGGAAAATGGAACGCCATCTCCGCTGTTGTACACTCTTCGCTCAATATTTATACCAAGTAACACGTGTATCTGGGGTACTCGCATCGAACCTTACATCAGTGACTTAGTTTTTAAATCATTTGGTTCACATTAGAAATATAGATGCTATCGGATATGAAAAACTTGTACGCACAATCTGGGCGACTAGTCTCCGTATTTTAGATCGCCATTATAAAGTTTCGGACAAATAATTTTAGAAGCATGACCACCCAAATGACCTCTTGTAAATAATGTTGAAAGATAGTGAAAGACAGACACTCGTACATATACCTGTAAACCTCGTTTGTGAAACTTCGTTCGAGTTTAAATTAGTGGTGCGTACAAAACCTCTACCAGAACAAGGATATGAGAGGATGGTAATCTCAAATATATGCTGTCTATAACTCACGTGAATTTCTCGTCTTGCGGAATTATATTTGTAAGTAATTTGGTGACAGGGATGCTGAATGAAAAGCGAAGTGTTTGAGAATGAATAGGAGTCTCAATAATTCCATTTGAGGGTCGCTATGTAAAATAGCATCTCCTGAATATTTAGGTAAAAGTAAGTCGGCCTCTCCACAGCCTATTCCACTCTACTAAGGCGTATTTTCAACAGGAGATCTATTTCACGAGAAAGTGACTCGATGAGAGTGGGGGCGATGACTCAGTTCGGGGCAATGATTGCAGATTCTCGAGAGAGGGAGCCCCAACCACTGGGCGAACTCGAGATCCTAAGAGGACGGTGGTTTTGACCTAAAGAGAACACTTCAAAATCGCTGTATTCCTTCACAAAATTAATCAAGGCGAGCAACCAGTGATCTGTGGTTCTGTGGGAGCGAGGGCTTCGATCTAAGACTTGAAAAAGCCTCGAGGGGCAGGAGCAGGAAAAATTTCGATCGATGATGCTTTTTAAAAAGACCAGACCATCTGACAAATTTTTTGTAAGGAGATATTGTGGACAATCACTTGGGTACAGATTTCTCCGAGTTTCATGGGATTTCTCGTTCCTTACTTCATGATCGGTAATAGATATTGGGTTTTACAGCCTTATTTCATTCTCGAGAGCGAACGAGACGAGCATCGCTAAATTTTTTAAATTTTTATGGATGTTGTACGAAGCGAGACACGCGTGTCCCGCCAACGTCGTTTGATGTGTTGATCGGCCAAAAATGACATAGCCTACGTGAATTAAAAGCAAGATTTTCCATGATAATGACTATAAATGAAACATTCCTCGGAATTTTATATTTCTCTTACGAAACATCACGAGTCGACGCGATGTACTATTGTATGAAAAAAAAAATACATCAAGAATTTATTAGCGTCGATGTTTGCATTTCAATGATACCTTTGTGAACATAAGTTACTTCTCTTCTGTCTACATTTTTGCTGTTGTACAATTCGCGAATGTTTTCAACGAAAACGAGAGCATTTTTTGTGGAAAATTACATATCTTAAAAACGATCGTTTATGTATAAAATATTCAGGTCATATAGTAGATGATATAATGATTTTCATAACGACGAGTGTGATGCGAAAAACTCATTCACTTTTACCGGCGTTGGCATCAGTCCCGCTCTGTATAGAATATTCATTTGCCTGATCTTCCCTTCAGTTGCCCAATAACGTTTATATTGCTGTCTTATCAGCCTTTTTGGCACCATCGTCGTAAAAGGAACGTAAATTTTTTAAATCAGAATTCAAGGTAATTCAGACGCTCTTCAACTTGGCTCGCTAGGATTTCTTTGACTTTTACCAATTTTTTCCGAATTACCCACCACCCCCCCCCCCGATTTGAAGTTTTTCTAGGAAAGTGGTCAAGTTGAAACGTGATATATACGGTTTACTGTTTATTTCAAGAACAAGATTTGAAATAAGGTTTATAACACTGGCATGTACTTTCACAAAAGTAAATTGAGGACCTTTCTGTCAAAAGGGCGTCGCGTCCGCTCAATGTATTTCTCATGGGATAGACGCCCTTTTGACAGACAGGTGTTCAATTTATGAAAATGTGACCTGCGATGAGAAAAGGATGCTCATTTCCCATTGGCAGGAACACCATTTCTGTCCGTTGTTTGGGTTATATACGAGTACCAAAAATGAATGGATCGGTTGACGTAGAACAGTGTTTCTCAACCGGTGTGCCGCAAAAGTTTTATCAAAAACATAAATTAACATGAACTAAAAAAGAATTGTCATTTTTTTTTTTTTTTTTAGAACTTGACAAATATTAATGTTATTACTTTAACTAAATAAATTGAAAATATTTTATTAACATAAATAAATATATTTAATTTCCAATTAAAAAATTAAATACTATAATAATAATTTTGATTCTTAGTACAAATTAAAATTTTTAAATTTAATTTATTAATTTAATTTAGAAAATAAATTTAAATAATTAAAATATTAATATCTTCAAGGATAACAGGATGATTCAATAAAAATTCTTAATTTGTTACCTCGATGTTGAATTGTTAGAATTATATTGAAAGAATTTATATAATTCAATCTGTAATTCTATTCAATTGATTAAGGATACGATCTATTTTAATATTTATTGATGGTAAAGTTCATGAATGAATTATATCTCGGTTAAAATAGAATACCCCGACGATATATTATTTTCTCTGATTTTATTTTATTTCGAAATAATTTATTAATAATAAATTATAAAATAAAAAATTCTATTAATAATATATAATTTAAAAAAAATTTCATATTTAAAAAATGAAATATTAAATAAATAGAATAAATTAAATTTTTAATAATAATTAATATTCGAAATTAATTGAAACTTGGAATTCAAAATAAAGCTAATCGCTATTAAACTCGTAATAAATTTTGAAAATCAAACTTTTCAAAGGAATTTAAAAATTAAATTTCAAATTTAAAAATTAATATTCTTTATAATATAAGAATTATAAAAGTAATACTTGAAGATAATGAAATAATTAGATTTATTGATGATATAAAAAAAATCCAATTTAAATGATTTTGAATAAAATATTTTATGAAAAAATAAATTAAAATATTCATTTGAATTATACATGAATACAAATTAAAATAAAAATTAATTAATTGTGTATTTTCTATTTAATTTAATTATTATAAATTGAATTCATAATTTATTGAATAATAATTATTTTAATTTTAATTATTATAATCGAAATACTAACTATTTATTTTCTTTTATATTAATTTACCAATATTTTTATTAAATTCATTTTTTTGAAATTATTTTCCAATTTTTTTATTGATTGATATTTTTAGTTTGTTAAAATTTAAATTGAATATTTTATTGATGAAATTACTCGGAAAAGTAATCATAAGCCCTATCTGACTGATGTGTTCCAATTTTTGAACGATGTCAGTTCCAGTTATAATTACTTAGACTTGAGTCCAAACCTGCAGTCACTGTCATAAAAATCAAGAACTTTCTGTGACTTGGCCAGAAATACAGATTATATTTCATGTTTTTTTTTTATAAATTTCGGAATTAGAAGAGCCCGGAGGTTTTCCAGTAAATGCAGGAAGTATGCAGAAAATTTTTTTGAGTCCCGGTGGAAGATCAAAGCTCTTGTTTCTCGTGACCGTAGCACAGAGAAAGAAGGCTGAGGTCTCATATAGCCATCTTGTAGGCCACAAATTCTGAAATTAGGAGGAGGAAATCTCTAGAGATATGACTATGTCAAAACGCACAAAAATTTTCGATACAATTTGGAGTTCTGGAAATGCTGTGCGGCAGTAATATTATCTCATGGAAAAATGTACCGCGATATAAGAAAGGTTGAGAAACACTGTCGTAGAATGACTGATGTCGCATGTGCAACCGCCGGTCCTGCATAGTGGAGTGGGTTTTGATTGTGTATGCATTAATTTTGTTTCTTCCAACACCGATATCGACCCTTTCGGGTATAACTTCAGTGTTGGAAGAACCTCCTTGGCGAAGAATCTTTTCCTTGGTGGCGATCGTTAAGTTGCAGTACCCCTAGACACCCCAGACACGCACAATAACACACCAGTCACAACTTTAAGCAGTGTATTGCAGCCGATAGTTTCAGCTTCGGCTTTAGGCCTGAACTTACAACCTTAAAAAATCTGGATTTCTGCTTTTGGAAATAATTCAGTTGATCAATGTTATGAATGTGGAACGATCAGGAGAATTGGGGCTTTATCATACTTATGGAAGATAAAATTTCTCCATTTTGTGTTCATCTTCATTGAATAACTGCGCCACAGGCTTTATGCTGAACGGCTGAACAGCTTAACGAAACCAAAGTGAATCTTTCTTATTTTTGTTAATTCTTTGGCGAAGCCAGTCTGGCCTAAAGAGTGGAGCAGTTGAACTTGAAATTTGAAGTGTGTAATTTTTTTTCCCCATATTCTTTTTTTTTTTTTTTTGTTTTGTTTTGTTTTGTTTTTTTGTTTTGTTTTGTTTTTTTGTTTTTTTGTTTTTTTTTTTTTTTTTTTTTTTTTGTTTTTTTTTTTTTGTTTTTTTTGTTTTCCTTTAATAATTTTCTCTATGGTATAAAAAAAAAGATTCAGGCATTGAAACTTTGAGACTTGCTTAGAACTTTCCTGATGAACTTTTAGAAAAAAAATGTACCCTATGTCCGTCTCCAGTCTACTACCAATCTACATTTCAAAGTACAACTCGGAATACCAAAAACTGGTCGAGTTTAATTCGGGCCCAACAGCGCTAGCTTTAAGGCGCTAGAGGTATTCTCAAGAATGTAAACAAACACGTGATGTGGTGGTAAATTTTAGTGAAGCGGTGCGACTTAATATCACATTAAGTCGCACCGCTTCACTAAAATTTACCACCACATTATGTGTTTGTTTACATTCTTGAGAATACCTCTAGCGCCTTACTAGCTTCGCTGATAACGCAACCGGGTACATAATAGACATTGCGGGTATCGAGGTGAGCGGGTAGTAACTGTTTTCGTAGAATTTCAATGTATTTCAAAACTGATAATTTCATTTGAAAGGAAATTTTATGATCAGCAAATTTAGTTCTTTCAATTTTTTCAAAAAATTGCTTCTTTCCAAAGATATTTCAAATTGAAATTACATTGAGACAAATGCAATTTTTTCCTTCACCCCGGTTCCATTTTCGCGACTACAGCGAACCTAGCGGTTGTAGGGCCCGAATTGTAACATAAAAACGCGCTTCTCCTTATTATAAAAGAATAGATACAACACCTTTTGAGAAACATTGATGCCGTTTATTTTTCCTGCCAAACTGAGAGGCAATCAAAGTATCCCACAATTTTAATTACTCTCTTTCAAAATAGTATGGAATGATTTATTTTTTGAAAATTTTTGGGAAGAGTGGAAGCTGCACCACCGGACAAACATGTACTTATAACTTGGTTGAATTGCAAGAATTTAGGCTTTTCAAAGATGAATAAAAATTGGCTATACATTGATTAGGATTCTCTCTAAATGTAATACCTATGGCAAAATAGTTGTCGAATTTGGATTACAGTTCGACAGAGTAATTTCTGCCTAGAACTAATACCAACGTGGTACCTCTTGTAACAGTTTCACATCGAAAATCCTATAAATTTTCGAAGGTAGGAGGATATCATCTGCAGTGAATGAACGAAGAGACAATCATCATCAACGCATAAGACACAGAAGATTCAAAAGACTTCTCCAAGCTTCTCGTGTCTTTCGCGAATGATGATGAATACGTTTGAAAAACACGTTGCATCTAAAGAACTCAATTGTGATACATCCAACGATCAGATTATTCTTCACCATCCCGGTATAGCTTTTCTTGGCCCATTTATTTTTGTTCTATTCTCGCTGACATTTTTTCCTTTCGAAGTAATTGTTACGAGTTTATTTAGCCTGATTATTGTAGAACTTGTAGCGCTACTTGAGGAACGTACGTGTGTATTTCAAACTATCCGGCACACATTTTATCTCGCTAGATCAATGAATGAAGCTTACGATATCGATTAATGACACATGTGTAATGTGTGCGAGTTCAAAAGCGAGTCTCTCGTGCTCTCAATGTTTCGGTGGACTGAATCTGGTCTTTCTTCAGAGTAGGTTTTTTTTTTTTCCAATGGTCATGTGATTTAATGCGTCAATTTCTTGAAATCATTTGTGAGAACATAAAGTACCGACTGCGTGATTCGAGGGAAGAAGCCCGTCAGTTTGGAATTTGAAGCGGTGTAGCTGAAGTAGTATAGGTAACATACGAGTGTAGAAATCTTAGTCTACTTGCAAAGCATCAGTATTTGTACGGAAGGAAACGAGAAAAGAGCCAGATAAAAAATAAAATATTGACTCGAAGGTCCGAAGAGAGGAGAGAGAGAGAGAGAAAAAAAAAGGAATTCTATGTAGTCCATGGGCAGAGAAAACAGACTTTCCACTCAAATACCTACGTCAGAAAAATATCGAAAAAAAATTTAATTTTAAATGGAGAATTTCTGGAATTGATTTTTTGAAATTTTTGAGTTGGAAACAACACTAAAATTGGACATGGCGAGTATGTCCTGCTCCATTCGTACTGATGAAGAAAAGATCTATTGTAAGATCCACCTGTCTAAATTATTGTATTATGGTCTGTCTTCCAAGGGAAGGGCTGAGTATGGTGCGTACCAAACATCGTTTACTTGATGATCATCTTTCTTCTCGCCTCTCAGCACTTATAACAGAAATAATTAACACATGAATTTGCGAGGAATCATATAATAGGTAATTCATAGATTTACATGACAAACTGGTAGTGTAGGCAAATAAGAAAAAAACCAACGGCTTCCTTAACGAAGTTAAACGAGGAACGCAGGGAACCTGTTTTATGAGTCAAATGGGATTTGGTATTGAAAATTCAAGGAAACCTAGACCTAGATAAAGCTAGTATAAAGGAGGCCTAGACCTACTATAAGCTTAGTACAATAGAGTTTGAGAGTCTAAATTTTTCTCGAATCTCCAAGTACATATAATAGCTCGAGGGTTGAAATTTTTCTAAGTCCCTTTCATATCATAATATAGCTCGAGAGTCTAAATTTTTCCAAGTCCCTCTCCTATCATATATGGCTCGAGAGTCAAAATTTTTCCAAGTTTTTTGCTGGACGGACGGCGCACGATGCACGGCAAATTTCTCAAAAAACCCCATAAAACAGGTTCCCTGTTAAAATTTCAACTCTTGAGCCATATGTGATAGGAGGGGGACTTGGAAAAATTTGGACTCCCAAGCTATATATGATAGAAGGGGGCCTTGGAAAAATTTCGATTATCGCGCTATATATGAGAGGACGGGGAGTTAGAAAAATTTCAACTCTCGAGCTATCATATATAGCTCGAGATTCGAGAAAATTTAGAGTCTCAAACTATATTATACTAGGCTTATAGTAGGTCTAGGCCTTCTTTATACTAGCCTTATCTAGGTCTAGGCTTCCTTGAATTTTCAACACCAAATCCCATTTGACTCATGAAACAGGTTCCCTGCGTTCCTCGCTTAACTTCGTTAAGGAAGCCGTCGTTTTTTCGAAGTCCCCCTCCTATCATATATGGTTCGAGAGTCGAAATTTTTCTAAGTTTTTTGCCGGACGGCGCACAGTGCACGGCAAATTTCTCAAAAAGCCCCCCATAAAACAGGTTCCCTATTAAAACCATTTTGCTGGAGCAAACGTTTCTTAGCTGAAAATAGTTCAGGATGTAGCACTGAACAACATACTAAAAATACCGCGTTATCCCCCAGGAGCTTCTTTTTTTATGGGTGCTCGAACCCCCCAAAAATTAGTTTTTCGCCTAAATCGCGTGAAATATCGAAATATCGTTAAACAAAAGTTGTTCCTCGTTAAATTTCCTTCCAAATAACGTATTCAACTTTTACCCTATGCCGCTTAAAGCCTTTGCAAAGGGCGTTCAATACAGTCTCAAAATCAGTTTTTCCATATATCTCACAAATTGAAATTTTATTAAAAAATGTTTCAAACAAAAGTTCCTCCTCGTTAAATTTGCTATAATAGAAGCTATTTATCCTTCAGGACATTCTGTTTTAGTGGGGGTTTCAACGCCCCCCAAGATTTAGTCTTTTGCTTATATCTTGTCTAATAGAAATTTTATTAGAAAATGTTTCAAACAAAAGTTGTTCCTCGTTGAATTTCCTATCAAATAACGTATTCAACTTTTAGCCTAAGCCGATTAGTGCCTTTGCAAAGGGCGTTCAAAGGAGTCCCAAAATCAGTTTTTCTATATATCTCACAAAATTGAAATTTTATTAAAAAATATTTCAAACAAGAGTTTTTCCTGGTTAAATTTGCTATAAAATAAGCTATTCATCTTTCAGGACATTCTGTATTGGTAGGGGTTTCAACGCCCCCCCCCCCCCCCAAGATTTAGTCTTTTGCTTATACCTTGTCTAAGAGAAATTTTATTAGAAAATGATTAAAACAAAAGTTGTTCCTCATTCAATTTCCTACCAAATAACGTATTCAAGGCTCAGCCTAGCCCCGGCAAACTCTTAAAAGGCCGTTCAAAAGAGTCCCCCAAAATCAGGTTTTCCATATATCTCCCAAAATTGAAATTTTATGAAAAATGTTTCAAATAAAAGTTGTTCCTCGTTGAATTTTCTATTAAATGAGCTATTCAGCTTTCAGAATAGAGCAACTAGTCTGTAAAAAAGGGTTTTCGATATTGAAGATAAAAGGATGAACTATATTTTTTTTTATATTAGACAGTTTTGTTAATGATTTATGGAAGTCTTGCATCATTACAAATTGTAAAGACTATTTTTTTACCAGTGACAGAAATATTGAAAAGAAGGAAATTAAATAAATATTTTTTTCATATTCATGACTCACATGGTACCTAGGTATTGAAATAAAAACAATTAAAGTCGCGTTGTATTAAAGACTCTAAGGCAGCTGCAATACTCTCTGATCTACGGTAGTACAAGAGACAAGCCATTGAACAAATGTCGGTTTCAAGCTTTCCCGAAAAAAGGCCGTCCGAAAGTACTTGACCTCTCTACCCCCCACTGAAGACGCTGTACGGTTTCATTTATACAGAGTGTACCACCAAGTACATTTGTAGCTTGGTCATGACTCCTGAAAAAGATCCATTAGAATGGAGATATGGAAGCGAATCGATGGAATATTGGAGCCTATAACGGTGAACAGAATCCCAGTGCCGCGCCAGACCCTCTCCTACAACTTATTTTTAGTGGGTGCGCTAAAGGTTGCAGAAATGCTTGTAGCTGCCCAAAAGCAGGTGAACAACAGGTGAACAACAGATATTCCATATATAAAAGAGGATAATTCGGCACTTTCATAGAGGAAAATACGTGCATTTTAGTCATTCCTACCTCGATGAAAAAGAGGCGTCTACACTATACATACTTCTCAAATAACATAGCATCATGCCTCAACCATAAGTAGCCTATTGTTTGAATTTTTATTGAAAATAGTTGTTTTTTTTTCTTCCCAGGATTAAAATGCTCCCCAATGTGTCTTGGGCAGATTCGCCTCAATGCTAGTGGAATATTAGAGGTAGTAGAAGACATTGAGGACAACTTGCAGGATGTATTAAGTCAGGACGAGGAAGCTGACGATGAGTCCAGTACTGATGACGATTCCTCAGCAATCACAGACGAAGAGTATGGCGAGAGTGAATTATATCAAGTCCCTCCATCCCAAATATAAGACTACTGTACGTCGGCAGGCTAACGTACGCTGCTCCTATTAGGAAGCGTAGAAAACTCGTAGGTAGGGCATAGGACGGATGGCGGAGCTCAAGACATGTGCGAGAGACGACCTCCCTCCTCGGGCTAAATTATAAAATTATGTGTATATATTACCTGAAATAGACTAGCCTAATGGAGTAAGATTCAGTTGACGAACCTACAGGAAAAATGTACCACCTTTTTCGTAGACAAATTACTCTATTCTGAAAGCTGAATAGCTTATTTTATAGGAAATTCAACGAGGAACAACTTTTATTTGAAACATTTTTTCATGAAATTTCAATTTTGGGAGATAGTTTGCCGGGGCACTAATTGACCTAGGCTGAGCCTTAAATACGTTATTTGGTAGGAAATTTAATGAGGAACAACTTTTGTTTGAAACATTTTTTAATAAAATTTCAATTTCACGCGATATAGGCGAAAAACTAATTTTTGGGGGGTTCGAACTCCCATAAAAAAAGAAGCTCTGGGGGGAAAACGCGGGATTTTTAGTATGTTGTTCAGTATCACACACTGAACCATTTTCAGCAAAGAAACGTTTGCTCCAGCAAAATGCTTTTTTTTTCGCAATATGGCTCTAATTTGCCTACACTATGAACCAATAAGATGTTTTTTTTTATTATTTTTGCTCTTCATTGTTCTTCTTCTTTTCTGCGTATACGAAAAATACAGTCGCGTTAATAGGTTGACTATTAACAAGTGTCAACAAATACTTGATTATAGTAGTAAAACTCGTTAATCAGTAGGCAGATACATTTGTAATTGGCCGTTTAAATGAACCTGCCTCAGTTCTTACAGTGACTACCCGATTTAAACCATCTTAACCGGGATGTAGTTCCTGTATTCGTTCCTTTCTCCAGGTCATCATTGTCTTCCTCGAGCAAGACAAAATCATTAATTTTAAATTCATTTTTAACTGCTCGCCATTTACTTTTCTGTTGGAGAGTATTTAGATATTCCTCATTTCCAGAATAACTGCATTGCTCGTTCACGCCTTAGGTATATATTTTTACCCTGTTTTTTGGAAAATCAGTTGATGGTTCACTAGGAAAAGCTGTTAGAGGGCCTTCAACTAAAAAATGACCTGGAGTCAACGCAGTGAGTGCTTAGGATCAGACTTTAGAGGTGTCAAAGGACGAGAATTGAGGCATGCTTCAATGTGAGTGAGCAGAGTAGTTGACTCTTCAAAGGCGACAACCTTCTCCCATAAGACAGTTTTTAAATGCGCTTTCATCGACTTCACTGCGGCTTCCCACAAACCGCCGAAATGAGGCCCGCTTGGTGGAATAAACTGCCAGTCAATGCCCTTTGAAATTGCAAAATCATTAATCTCCACTCTCTTGAAGAACAGATAGAGAAACTTGTAGTTCATTGTTTGCACCTGTGAATGCGGTTCCATTATCTCAATGAATTTCAGTTGGAATACCCCTACGACTAACAAAACGAGTTAAGGTTGCAATAAAGGCTTGACTTGTCAAGTCAGAAACTACTTCAAGGTGAACGGCCTTTGTCTTGAAACAAATAAATATAGCCACACAGGCCTTGATCATTACTTCATGTCGACCACCTTTACCTATGATTGTGTAAGGTCCTGCATAATCAATGCCAGTAACTTCAAAGTCTTTGCTTCAAACTACTCTCTGTCTAGGAAGATTAGCCATCATTTCACTCGAAGCTTTGGCTTTCAATTTGATGCAAGTGTGACATCGAATAATACTATGACGTTCTACCAGTCACCAAATATCTCTTGACGCCAATAATAAAGAACAATATTACAAAAACCGAGCTTTATTACTGGTACCGCAAGTACAACACTTCTGAACACCGTCAAACTGTAACACAATCGCGTTAAAGAACGAGAACACGTTAACTATTGCTTTAAGATTTCAACTGATCGCTCTAGCGGGTTGCTGCCGGTTATTTATAGTCTCACCCTTAATTCCGGAATCTTCAAGATTTCTTCTAGAAAGGCAAACAGTTTATGCAAGAGTCTTTACAATCAATCGAGCATGTTCCAGGTTGTTCACGCGTATTCGGCGAACTAGTGAAGCAATAAGTGCGCTTCCTTGTGGCGTCTGCTATTATTAAAAGTTTAGTGGCATGTGCAAGCTTGGTGCTTGCGGCTTCATTGCAGAATGCCACACTTCCCCCTCCGCAGTTTTGAACGTCCCGTTCAAACGCCGGACTCCATACAGCTAGTCTATTTCGGTGGACCACTTTAAACTTTCTGTCCTGTTGGATGCGATAGATGACATCATTGATTCTCTTCTTGACTGTTTAAGGTCCTTCCCATTTGCGCTGTAATTTTGGGTTCTTCCCTTTCTTTCTCTGTGGGTTGTAGAACCACACCTTATCCTGAGGTTTGAACTTGGTTTCATCTGCACAGATGTCATAGTGTTCCTTCATCCGGTCGCTAGCAACTTCTAAATTTTCTCTGACCAGCTCATATACCTGCTTAAGTCGGTTCTTCAGTTCTTGCGCAAACGGCTTGACTTCTTGAGATGGCTGTGGGTGGGTACCCAGCTCTAAATCACACGGCAATCGAAGTTCTCTTCCAAAATTGATTTTTGCAGGTGTTTCCTTGGTGCTCTCATGGATTGAAGACCAATAGGCTAGCAGGAACAATGGAAGTAGCTTGTCCCAATTTTGCTGGTCACTATCACTTACTTTGGATAGGAATTGGTCTATTTTTTTGTTGAACCTCTCGACCATACCATCAGATTGTGGGTGGAGTGGTGTTGTACAAGTTTTCCTCAATCCCATCAGCTTAGCCACTTCTCCAAATACCTGGGATTCAAAGTTTCTTCCCTGGTCTGAGTGTAACTCTAGAGGTACTCCAAACCTTGAAATCCAGTTTTCCACCAGTGCTGTTGCAACAGTGACGGCTTCATAATTTGGCAGTGGTAAGCATCCGTCCATTTGCTGAAATAATCTCCTACCACTAGAATATAATGATTACCTTGGTCAGTTTCTGGAAATGGTCCTGAGATATCTGCCGCAATCCGTTCAAAAGGGTATCCCACATTGTAGATTTGCATCATAGCTCGGCCCCTAGTATTGGGCCCCTTACTGGCATTACATGTTCTGCAACATTGAATCCAATCCTTACATTACTTCTACTGGCTGGCCAGTAAAACCGTTCCCAAATCTTGGCCAACGTTTTTGTTATTCCAAGATGACTACCAGATGCGTCATCATGAACACTCTTCAAGACATCCGGTACAAGTGCTTCAGGTATCAGTAGTTGGCGCCGGTGTGATCTGCCATCTGTTGTTTCCCAGACCCGGTAAACGATTCCATTTTCTACTGGAAGCGAGTCCCATTGTGACCATAAAATCTTTAAATTTACTGACTGTGAGCTGATATCCTGCCAGACTAGTCGTTCACGTTTCTCCGTCCAGGCTAAGATGACTGAAATATCTTTATCCTGTTGTTCAGCATTTCTCATATCCACATTGGAACTTAGTTGTATGGCTTTGACTGGGATTTCCTTCTTCTCTTGCTTGCAACAATGACTACTTTCTTCTGGGCATGGTCTTCTTGATAATGAACTAGAGGAAGGTTCTATAACTCCTGGTTTCAGCATCTCTTCCAGTTGACGTTTCATCTCTGCTTCCTTGGTAAACGGCATTCTTCTTAGTCGCTGCCTGATTGAAGCTGCGTCACCAGTATTTATTTATGCAATGCTGAACTATAGAAGTCCTCCCTAAGTCATTTTCACTTAGTTCTTCTTCAACTTTGGTCTGGAGGAGACGATCCTTGGGTTCCAACTCATAAAGCGGCATATCTCTACAGGGACCTCTGAAGACGTCATGCTTCAGATCAATAATCAACCCATTTTTTCGCATTAAATCCAGGCCCAGAATGCAGTCATCCTCAATATCAGCAAGGATGAATTTTCCAGTTATTATCATTGAGGAAATCTTGATAGATAGCTGGACAGTGCCCTTGGTCCAAGCTTGTTCACCCATGGCAGTCCTGAGGCGGTACTTTTCTCTCCAATTAATGAATAAGCCTGGGATGTCCTCATAGTAAACCCAGCCTTCAGATCTTCAGCCATTGTATCTGTCAACATTTGCAGCATTGCACTCAAATCTATAGCTGGAGACTGCTTTGTTGGCGTACCGGTCTCAAGGTTTCCAGTAGCCTCGTCAACCTCAAATTTAAAATTGGCCACGTCCAAACCTGAGTCTCTTATTGCTTTTTCCATACGATCGGCGAATTCATTTTTGGTTCCACTGACAGAGAGATCACGATTCCGGAGTTCCTCGCGGAGTTGATCCCGAGTAAGTTCATGAAACTTCTTCTTCACCATCTTGAATCACCACAAGCTTCAAACGCACAGACTAGGCTTACGCAATCCCACTTCTGACACCAGTTATGACGTTCTACCAGTCACCAATTATCTCTTGAAAGTGGAAAATTTTCTTTCAGATGATCATATTTTTGAGAGATTTTAAAAAATTCAAAAATTTTGTGCGATGCTAGCGCTGCCCGGTCCGAATACATTTCTTCACTAGATTGTTTAAACCTAATATCCAATATTTTCTCTGAATTACTACTTTCAGTAATCGAGGACCAGCATGTAGATGAATCAAATGTTCATGCCAGATAATTAATATTGATAATTTGTGATGAGAGTGGAGAATGATAGGATACTTTTCATCATATGAAAGTTCAGAATTATCCAGCCTTCCTCCCACTCTCAGTATACCTTCTGGATCCACAAACGGACTATAACTTATCAATTTACTGGTTTGAGGCAAAACCTTGTTATCTCCTAAGCATCTGATTTCTTGAAAGAAGTATTCTCTTTTCTGCTAGCTGGAAAGACTTCGTAACAATTCTTTCCTTCTTCCCAATATCCCTGAAGACTAAGAAACTAGGGTACCCCAGTGAAATTTTCTAACACGACCAAAGTCACAGAGAAAGTAGATATTGTTTCAATTTGGTCTCTCCACAGTTCTGCGGATGAGTTATTTTATTTCAGTGACATTTTCACCAGAATTTACGTTCTATAAAAATTATTTTTTCCTCGTTGATATTTACACGCGGTACAATGTATAATATTAACGCTCATTTATGTGCATAGTTTGTGAAAAGTACGAGTGTTATTGCATACATTTACATATTATTTTTATTCACGTATTTTTCTTCAAGTTGGACATCGCGTGAAATGCTAAATTCCGATTGCATCTGGGAGAAACGAGAATATAGTTCTTGTGTGTTCGAAATATTAGTTCGAAACAATTATGGAAGCTAGCCGTGTAATCGAAATTCCATTACAGCGTACACCTATAGAAGAAATCCAAAATCTAAAATTTGTCGTTTCATTCTCATTTTTCGTTAACTTTCCCTTTTTCTATGCTCGTACGAAAAAAAAAAAAAAAGGAATTTAACACACAGACTATATTTTCTATCGAGCAACCAACCTTTCGTAGAAAATTACTACAAACCTCGTCAATCGTACCGCGTTATTAATTTCAATTTGTCGAGGAGTACAACCGGTTCGCACGACTTCACCGATGTATAGCTTCACGCTGGAATGAAAAGTTTCGTCTGTTGCCCGCGATGCTAATAGGATTTTTTTCGCATTTTGGTTTTAAAAAAAAGTCATAAGAAAACTTGAAAAAATTTCCAACATCGCCGACGAGATACATACAATTTTGACTATCATTGGACAAAAAGTTGTGTATATTGGCGAGCAAGTTGATCGAGTACATTATATAGGTCAGTTGGTCGGTGGTCATCCTGGAATGCGGCGAGTTTTAAACTTAACCTTGGGGTGATTACCTCCGAGATAGTCGGGTGTAGGCATGCGTCGGTGCGTATATAAATATTATTAGTCGATCGCCGAGAGTCGTCGCAAGTTTGCGACTAATTATGAAAACGCATCTTGTTTGTACAATTATCGTTTTCACACGCACCTCGCACTTGCCGATATTGCGTTGGTGCGAAATAGAAAACGTGAGTCAATTCCGTAATGCGGTATTCTCGTGTCGAGCCCACGAGGAAGAACGAGAAAAGCAGCCAGGCGCTGCCGGATAATTAATTAATCGCTCCTCTCTTGCAAACGAGAACCCCGCTGTCCTACCTATTCTTCACTCGTTAAGGTGAAAATTTCAAATTCAATTTGTCCGCACTCAAATCTATGTGATGCATGTATACTGCGTATATATATAGGAGTATTTGGTCGTGAAGTTTTTCAAATTGGT
Source organism: Aspidiotus rigidus (assembly GCA_035079385.1). Classification (NCBI taxonomy): domain Eukaryota; kingdom Metazoa; phylum Arthropoda; class Insecta; order Hemiptera; family Diaspididae; genus Aspidiotus; species Aspidiotus rigidus. The sequence continues at coordinate 14,102,265 of JAVHKY010000054.1, read as the reverse complement.
TCGAGATAACAATAACTCACAAATGATTGATGGTTCATCGCCTCAATCAATCAGGCGAGATCATGTTAAAATCGAGAGAGGCTTCTTCGAATCGGAACGTACGCATTCGAAGACCGGTCCAATAAAGAATGATAGCTACCAAATATGAAACAGCAATAAAAACTTGTACAACAAAATTCAGAACTATAAAGTAGGGTAACGGTTTTCAATGGTTCTATAGCAAATTAGGAAGACGCAAAAAAACAAAAATTGGCTTTTTTGGAGAAAAATATTAAGATTGAAGACGCAATCAACGAACTAGTGCACTCGGCAGATCCAAAAGGGAAACTCGAATTTCATAACGAAGAAACACTTTGACCTATATTTTATTTTATCGATTTTTCGACGTAGAATTCGCTATTACTTTTATTGGGACCACATCCCCAGAAAACTTCCGCATCTGGTCAAGAAAAGTCCATTCATCTTCTTGTTTAGATTTCCCTATTCTCTGTTTAACCAAGTCAAATTTTGATACCCGTTCGGAAAGAGGCAGTGCACAGTGGCGAATTCTCTGATACAGCTACGGTCTTAAGAGGTGGTCTGACAAATAAAATCAAGGGAAAATTTACAAACACCGCCCATCCTCCATAATGGAGTGGGAGTGGGTTGCGTATGCATTTAATTTTGTTTCCTCCAACACCGGAATCGACCATTTCGGGTATAACTTCAGTGAAGGAAGAATCTCCACTGCGAACTCCCTCTTCAACTCGGCAACTGCCAAGTTGCTTTGGCAACCACCAAGTTGCAGTGCCTCCTTGGTGCGCACAAAAACATGAGAACACACACGACAACAACACCACCACATTACATAATAAAGTAGATCGCTGTTGGAGTTTCTTCATCCCCTTCTCTCTTAAGAGATGATCTTAGCCCCTCTTCTTTCTGCAAATCTGGGTGTTGATGGTACATAGGAGTCGAGTAGGCCATAACGTGGTTCTGCATTTGCCTTCCATTCCTGGTCCATCTTCCTCTTCATGATGGTGGCCGCAAATGCAGACACCTGGTTCTATGCGTCTTTGGAACCTAGCATGGTGGGTACTAGGCTACTTGGGTCAAGCGCTTCATCTACCCTGGTCTCTTAGAAAGACCGACTAAGCTTGTTCCGCTCACGCCTCCACGCCTCACACTCAAATAAGGTGTGTTGTGGTCCATCATCCCGCCCTTGGTTACAGTGCGAACACGTTGTATACCACCGCTCTCTCCTCAGCAAGGAGCTCGGTTGGTGGTAAACGTGCTAATACACAAAGAACCTCCGTCGAGACAGTGCGGTAGTACTGACGCACCTCAGCCCAGCTCTTTGTTGGATCTTTACCATCCCTCTCCGTCTGTATGGTATCTTCATGGAGTCGGCCCATACTGGCGCACCATATAGGAGGATTGTCAAGACGGTGCTCATCATGATCCTTCTTCTTGCTTCTCTCAGTCCTCCTAGGTTTCTCGTCAGGCGCCTGGCTTTTCCGCAGCTATCAGGAAATGGTGCCTGAAGCTCAGCGTCGAGTCAAACCAGACGCCCAGGTATTTCATTTGCTTCTTGGTTTCAATTTCCACACCTTGCAAGTGAAAGGGGGGTGGAGTGAACTTCTAATGGTCGTGAATAAAATGGCTTCCGTCTTACCAGCTGTACAAGTTCGAGTCCAGCCGACTTGATTCAACGCTTAACTACCTCTAGAGCCTGGTTTACCCTGCTCTTTACCGCTATAGTTGTTTCCGCGGTGCATACCACCAGGGTGTCATCCGCATAGCAGATGAGCTTAACCCCCGGGTGGTAGCTTCACCTTAAATATCCCGTTAAATGCGACGCACCACAAAAGCGGCCCAAGGACCGATTCTGCGGCAACCCAGAAGTAATAAAGCGCTTTACTGTACCAGCAGACGTCTCTGCCTGGATTTCACGATAGCTAAGGTAGCTTCTGATCATCCTGAGCAGGTATGCGGGCACTCCTGCGTCCACAAGAGCTTCCCATATCCTCTTCCATGGAATCGAATTGAACGCGTTTCTTATGTCGAGGCTAACGGCTGCGCAAAACTAACGCATAGCTATTAGTGATTCGGCTATCCTCTTCAGCCGGATCCCAGCACCGGATGTACAGCGTCCAGTTTGAAAACCGTACTGTCTACTAGAGATTATATCTCTTTCCTTCAGATAACTCTCCAGTCGATTGGCTATCACTCTTTCCAGGAGTTTCAAAACATTGTCCAGCAGACAAAATGGACGATAAGAGGATGGTAGACTATGCAGTTTATCCTTCTTATCATCAACGCTAGCTTTCTATCGGACAGGGAACAGTCCTTCAGCAATTGCCGCATTGAATGTATCAACAAGCAATGCTGCGTTAACTGAATGTATGGCGCTCCAGACTGGATGTGGAATCTCATCCGGGTCTGGAGCCTTCGAATACTTACCCCGTAGTTTATTGACTGCTGCATCCACCTCTTCGGTACCTAGGAGGGATATACCATCCTCTTCTATTATTGGTAGCGTTACAAATGGTGGTGGCTGCTGTGGGAACAAGCCATCAATGATTTAACCCACAACATCCGGCTCTGATCGGCTCATTGCTGAGAAGCCCTTTAGTTTCTTCAGCACACGTGTCGTCCTCTGCCCTCGCCATGCGGCACTCTTGCTGTCTTTGATGGCCTTCTTCAGCCTTTTACGAGCCAGCTCGTATTCAGGTGCAACCGCCCGCGTCCCGTTGCAGCCTCTACTACCCCATACTGGCGCACCATATAGGAGGATTGTCAAGACGGTGCTCATCATGATCCTTCTTCTTGCTTCTCTCAGTCCTCCTAGGTTCCTCGTCAGGCGGCTTAGGTATCCTCTTTGCGGCCTGCCTTTTCCGCTGCTATCAGGAAATGGTGCCTGAAGTTCAGCGTCGAGTCAAACCAAATGCCCAGGTACTTCATTTGCTTCTTGGTTTCAATTTGCACACCTTGCAAGTGGCTCTATTCGGCTCATTGCTGAAAGGCCCTTTAGCTTCTTCAGCACTATCTTATAAGGATTTCTAAACGGGTGGTCTTCTGCCATCTCACACAGCTCTTGCCATGCAGCACTCTTGCTGTCTTTGATGGCCTTCTTCAGCCTCTTGCGAGCCAGCTGGTATTCAGGTGCAACCGCCGGCGCCTCTCTGCGGCCTCTACTACGCTGGTATATCCGGCGCTAACGGTTGCACTCTTTTCTTAACTCGGCAATCTTGTTGGCCCACCAGTAAACGGCTCTCCTCTTCTTTGATGGACCTGGCCTGAGCATGCCTATATCGCATGCTTTGGTGACAGTCTTTATCATCCTCTTTGCTGCCACCTCTGCATTAACTTCTTGCTATTGCTCTTGATCCCGTGTGAGAGCAAGGTAATAAACGCGAAAAACGAATTCTCCGAAGGGAGAGTAAACAATGCAAACCGCAGAAAAATATAAGACGACGAGCGCTTTCGGTTAAAAAACCATTTTCAAGCCTGAAATGAAAGCAACTGACGAACAGAAAAGAAGAGCAAGGTATTAAGATTGTCCAACGAGAAATCGCGGTATGAATCATAAACCAGTTCGATCACGCCATCTTCCGGAATGTACGAGTTGAGTACAGTGATACCGTCGGTGTTTAGATGACGCATTATCTCTATATGCTCGAGGGCGATGCGCTTACGATAGGAATTCTCCTTATGGAGGAGCTTTTCGGATCCCTCGCGGAAGCTGTGGCCGTTGTTTATTAAATGATCAGCAAAAGCCGACTCCCCTAAGTGTCCCTTCTTCCAAGACTTCAGGTGCTCAGCTACTCTAAGTTTCATTTGACGGCTGGTCTCACCAATAAAAAAGCCTCCACAATCCTCACATTCCAACTTGTAAAACCACTCCTCTCATCAACAGGTATGGGGTCCTTCAGTCTCACAAACAACCTCTTGACTGTGGTAGGGTTGTAAAACGCGGGTCTGAAGCCAAACGGGCGGAGGGGCCGACCCAGTTGGAGGGAAAACTTCCTCAAGAAAGGGAGACTGATCCAACGCAAGCGGCGATCCCGGATCGTGTTTCGGGGGAGGGAGGTGGTGGAATCAAGAAGGCTCTTCGTAACTTTCCTCCGAACCATCACGTCAACATCGACATTGACCCCATTCACTCTGGCCAGGTGTTTTATTGTGAGTAACTCTTTCTTGAAGGCAGACTGACTCAAAGGAATACGAGTCAGTCTGTGAACTAGGCTGTGAAAAGCAGCCATCTTATGAGCAACAGGACCGAACGAACCACCTTGGACTAAAACATAGGTCGTAGTATCTTTCCTGTAAATTCCAAACTTATGGATACCGTCTATTATAGAGATCGATAAATCCAAAAAGTTAATGGAAAATACCCCTATTTCCAACGTAAATTTGATGGAAGGGTACCAAGAATTGAGATACCTCAGAAACTCACCAAGGAGATCTGGGGGACCAGTCCAGGTACATAGAAGGTAATCAACGTACCTGTGCCAATAGTGAATATGATTAAGTAACACCTGGTTCGAGGAGAAGAGGTCATCAAACTTAGACATGAAAATTTCGGAGATGAGAGAGCCTAAAGGTGATCCAATAGGGATCCCTACTTCATCAGGAAACTCTAAAAATTTTCCTTCAAATTTACAGTAGTTGGGGGACCAGCAAATATTCAGAAGATCGAAAAATTCCTGAAGCTCATTATGAGGAATGTTGGCTTTGACGAGTAGCTTACCCATACGCTGGATAGTAGCAGCCTTAGAAATATTCGGGAACAAACCAACAACATCAAACGAGCCAATGGTCGTTCCCGGGGGAAGACTTACATCCTTGAGGACGTCAGTTAAAGAGGCCGAATTCAAGACCGAATGAGAGGATTCAAAATCAATTCGATTTTTGAACCAACGGTCAAGGAATTTGGCAAGGAGGTAGGTAGGAGAGGAGACGAAAGAAACAACGGGTCGCATCTGGGTATTGTTCTTATGCACTTGAGGCAGCCCGTAGAGGAGGGGGGGGGTGTGGGGTTAGAAACAAGGAGGGCTTTTTTCAAAGCAGGAGTTTTGATAACAGCCTCACTCCTGTTGATGACACTCCTAACTTCTCTGACGTGCTGAGGAAAGCTGAAATCCTCAATTTCTTTAGCACCACACTGCTGTAGGACTTCATGGAGCTCCATCACTACAACAGCGTTGCCCTTGTGAGTCTTAGTGACGATTAAATCTCTCTCTTTCATCTTCCTCCTTAAACCCTGAATCACTCCTCCCAATTTATTACTCATGCGAAGGAGGGGGTTATTACGGACTAATTCGGCACAGACTTTCTGAGTAATAAAACCGGGACTAATCTTAACCGCAAGATCCGCAACAACATTCGCCAAGGTGTCATCATTCTTGAGGGGAGGCAGACTGAATTTCAAACCTTTCTCAAGGAGGCCTGTTTCGTCACTATTAAACACTACCTGACTATTATTTATGAGGGGGGGGGGTGGAATTTATGAACGACAATGAGGTACCAGCAAATATTCAGAAGATCAAAAAATTCCTGAAGCTCATTGTGAGGAATATTGTCTTTGACGAGTAGCTCACCCATACGCTGGATAGTAGCAGCCTTAGGAATATTCGGGAACAAACCAACAACATCAAACGAGCAGATGGTCGTTCCCGAGGGAAGACTTACACCCTTCAGAACGTCAGTTAAAGAGGCCGAATTCAAGACCGAATGAGGAAATCCAATTTGTAGCTGACGGCCAGTCTTGCCGATATTAACTACCTTACAATCATTACAGGGTCTTTCAACTTAACGAATAAACTCTTAACGGTATTAAGGTTGCAATACACAGGCCGAAAACCAAATGGCCGGAGGACACGGCCTAATTGAGAAGAGAACTTCCTCAAGAGCGGGAGCCTTATCCAACGCTTTCTACTGTCTAGGGCTGGATTGCAAGGGAGGGCGGAAGGAGGTGGAATCTAGGCATTTCCGAGTAACTTTCCTCTGAACCATACGGTTAATGTCTAGGTTGACCTCATTCACTCTAGCCAAATGATTTCTTAGTCGATAGCTCCTTATTTAAGGAGAATGACCCAACGAAATACTGGTCAGCCGATGGACTAAGCTGTTAGGAGCGGCGAATTTGTGGGCGGCAGGGCAAAAAGATTTGCCGTGGACAGTACGAGTAATATCTGTCGAAGTATCTTTCCCGTACATGGCGAATTCATGGACGCCGTCTCTATCAGAGATCGTCAAGTCCAAGTAATTAATGGATGGACAGCCAACTTCCAAGGTAAATTTTATGGAAGGGTACTGATTGTTTAGATACTTTGGAAACTCCAAAAGGAGATCCCGGGGACCAACACTGAACACGAACAAACTGAAGTGGATTGTATGTATAACGAGAACGAACTATATTCGAAAAAAAAAAAACCAATCGAACTATATCCAAGATAACAACCAATCGAACATATACAAGACGACAACCAAGATACATTTCATATTAACAAACACATCGTCGACGTACTTGTGCCAATAAAATATAAGACTCGAGAACACCTGACCGAAGGAGAAGAGATCAATTTCAAATTTAGACATAAAAACCTCCGAGATGAAGGAACCCAAAGGGGAAGTCTTAAGAAAATCGGTACCATACATCTGGAGCCTATTTGTCTAAAAAGGCCGGGCGCTTCTCCTTTATAATATAGATGATATCAGGGGGACTCGGAAAAATTCCTATCATATATGAATTTCGACTCTCAGCTATATAATGTGATAGAAGGGGGACTTGGAAAAATTTCGACTCTTGAGCCATATATGATAGGAATTTTTTTAATTCCCCCTCCTATCAAATATAGCTCGAGAGTCAAAATTTTTCCAAGTTTCTTGTTGGACTGCGCTCGGCAAATTTCACAAATAAACCTCCATAGAACAGATTCCCTGCGTTGAAACGTTCTTTCTGAAATTTTCTGTGAAGTGGACTACCTGAACTTCCTTCTATAAAGTTTGTCAAAAGTTCTGAACTTTTGAAAGGAAATAAGTTGTTTCCAATTATCTCGCAAACTTGAGCTTTGATAAAGAAACGCTTCAAACGAAAAATTTTTCTCATGAAATTTATAACATATATAGGCCTGAGGTCAGCATTAAAAAGTCTATTGTAAGCATTGAGAAAAAATGTGCAAGAATCATGAATACTTTTCCGCATTATTTTTTCATTTTTTGTTTTGCGAGCTCTTAAGGGCACCCAGGTTATGAGTTTGGTGGTGCAGTGTTCTAAGGTGCGTCGGAGGTAATTAGTGGCTTGTTGGTGACATATTATGATGATTAAAATGAATGCGGGGTCATCAACGATAGTTCTTTTAATAGACGTAGAAATCTGGTAGGTGTGGCCAAGGGGCGATAAGACAGAGCATACGAAAATATGGAAAGGTGAGTCGAGATTGCAAAGTTCATATGAGAGAAAGAGCAGGTGGAAAAGTAGGTGGGCTAGACGTGGGAGGCAAATTTTGTATCGGCAGAATTTTCAGTAGAATAAAGGTCAAGAGAAATTCAATGATTTAATTTGAGCTAATTTATGAGTTGAAATTCACATTCGCCGGAACTGATTCATTGATCAGTAAGTTTCAGTCAGATAGATTGAGTGAAATCGAACTTAGTGAGGAGAAAACGGAAGTTGATTCGTGAGAGTATTATGGCAGCTTTTTGATTCAAAGGAAAGGCGTAGCAAGCGGGGTGGTGGGACCTCATCGACCAACCTTCAATGTGTATTTGGGCAGATGCAATGACTAGGCTTAAACCAATCATGTTGAACCGGAATGATATTTTTTATTTTTTTATTCAATTTTACGTTCAAATAATAATAAATATTATCAAGATTATTTATAACATTAAAATCAATTATTATTTTATTCTTTCTACCAAATTTTAATGAATCAAAAATTTTTAATAGTAAATTTATTTTATTTAGAAAAGTTTTTATTTATATTTTAATTATATTGATAATTAAAATATAAATAATAAAATATTCGAATTCATAAAAATATTAATAAAGTTATTAATCATGAATAAAAAAATGAAATTTATACATTGAAAACTTGAATATTTTTGATAAATAATAAACATAAATCAATATGAAATTTAAATATAACTACAATAAAAAATTATAATATTATTAATAAAATATCATAAGATAAAAATTAAATAATAGTTCGAATCTAATTCGTACAATATAATAGATTTTTGTACTAATAAATTATAAAAAATTAAAAATAATAATTTAATTTATATAAATAATATTATTATAATAATAAAAAAATTATTATTTCTTTAATCGATAAATAAAATTAATTGATGTTCAAAAATATAAATTATTAAAATTAAATAAAAGAGATATTAATTTAATATTAATTGAATATAAATATAAATGTTCTTTTAATAATAATTTAATTATATCTAATAAAAATTGTAATAAACCAATAAATATAACTTTATTAGGTCCAAAACGAAATTCAATTAATCTCATTATTTTTCGTTCAATTAATCAAAAAACAAATCCTATTCTAATAAATTAATATTAATAAAATTAAAATTACCATAATAATTTAATTTATTATTCATTTATTTATATTTAGATTCTAAATTTAAATTATAATAAACTTAAATTTTCCAATTCAATAACTATGTTTTGACTTTTTAGGTTCCCTGAATCGGAGGAATAGATCTATCGCTTTTTCCGCGTTTCATACCTGCCATTCTATCGTTCAGTTGGATTTGTAAGATGGTAAAGTGATTGACGCAGATAAGCATATTTTTCCATTTAGCTTCCTTTTTCTCGAGAAAAATATTGCCGAGCTGTCTTCCAAGTCCTTGATCTCACTGTAGTTCGAGCTAGTCTTCATGAAACACCCTTTCCCAAAAATATTTGTGCCAGAGTAATTGAGTTCTATCTATGGCGCACTCTGGATTAAATACATAAATTGTGACTTTTCTAGAAGATGATAGAGTGTTTAATCCAGAGGTTCTGAGAAAAGCTTAAAATCTTGATACATACTATTAGGAAGAGGAAATTCCTTCTTGGCGATATGTACGAATTGCTGAGGTTGTTGATCGTATATAACTCTGTGATAGCGGAGCAATGTTCCTGTAGTTTTTAAAAGGGGGTAGATAGTCAACAGTATCGAGAAGAAGAGAAAGTGGATAAGGGTTGTTTGGATAATGGAACTTCTCAATTTCTTTTTCACTCGAATCCATGAATGACACTGTTTGGGGTCGAAGATGACGAACGCCTATTCTGACCGCGTATGTGTGCATCGTAAACTAGTTTAAACGCTTTGAAATTATATTCGTCTATCTTTGGTCCACATCCGTAATATTTTTTCGCTCGCGCCGCGTTTAATATGAAGATGACTTCAGGAAACGAGTTCGTCGTTTCGAAATTCAAACGACCATAAAAGCGAACTGAATTATGTGGAAAAATGTTAGCTTGTTCGCGTAGAAAAATAAATTAAAAATGTTAATATCGCTATTTTTAAGAAGATCCATCGATATTTTTCTTTCGGAGCGGTAAAAAAGTGGGAATAAGTTGCGAATTCCTCAGCTTCCGGTTCGTTTACTGTATAGGTATATGTAGTATACGGCTCGTATACTGAATACGATGCACGGTCGGTTTCTATTTTGAAAATCGAAAGTACTACACGTCTGTTATTAAGTATACGCTTTCGTCATTAAGGAAGCTTCGATGACACCGATACGGTACTGTATCGTTACCCCATCTATTTCTCACTTGGATCACACAAGATACTTATACGGTCTTGTACGTGCCTATAATTACACACATACACACGCTCACATTCACCATGATTTTCTTTTTCCACGACATTTTTAGGTGTAAGGCAGAGTTCAGGCTTCTTAATTTCCAAGTCGCGCGACGATCAACCTCGTAAGTAAACTTGTTTTTAATTTACTTGTACTCCGTATTTATCAATATCGTATCTATGTGGTAATTACTGCCTTTTTTTTTTTTTTTTTTTTTTTTGAGGATCGTATTATTAAGATATATGTACGCTATTTCGCGAAGTCATTGTGCCGCCGTATCGTTGAGAGTCTCTTCTTTCTCTCTCTCTTCTCTTCTTCTCTAGCTCACTTCCTTTCTACAGCCTTCCTCGCTCAAACTTGTTCTTATCGCATAAAGTCAGCCGAAATGACGAGCGACTTGCATCGCGAATTCATCATCATCGTACATACACAAAGAAGGCGCGGCGATACGTTCAGATTGTGGGAATTGCCCCGAAGACAAAAGTGGCCGACACCCGCTTTTGGTAGTCGTATTTGGGTCAAATTGATCGTACTCTATCTCAATGGTTCGGTTTGATTCGGTTTCAGTTGTTATTAGTCCACTCACTCTCTTCATTCTTCGGGCTCACTCGCGCCGGATATTTTATTCTCTGCCGGACATATTTCATTCATTCGCGATGTTGGTACTTCGGTACCGTACGGTACATAATAATATATATAGATACGTGTACGTATCGTCTACGAGACGTCGTCGTTTTGAGTTGCTGGTACATACGCATAATCGTACACGAGAAGAGTACGTCTCGTACACGAAAGTAAAGTAGATAAGTATCGCAAAAGAAGAAGGAAAAAAAATATCAACTTTAGCTCGGTTATTTCTAGAAGAATTTCAACGAGAATGAAACTCGTTTTCGAGTCGCTAGTTTCTTCTAAATCGTTCACGGCTCATTCATTAATCTCTTTTATCGCTTAATTAGTAAAACAAATTTCTGGAAACGAAGAATACGAAGCCTGAATGAATAAGAAAATCGTTGACATTCAGAAAAAAATCCGGACATAGTAATATGATAGGCTCGATGTGTAGGTAATTGACGACAAAACGAAACGATCTCTCTCCACTCTCTCCTATATTTCGCACCTACTTTTAGGATAGAATAAGGTGAAGTACATGTCACACGAAATTAAAAGAACCACTTATCAAACGGACGATGCGAAAAGAGGAGAGACAAGGGTGCCCTAAAGCTACTTTTTATTTCTCGTTTTCAATTTAAGGGGTGGGAGTTGGCCTATTATAATTCAGTTACGGATTTTTCTCCTGCAATCAAACAAAAATTCTATATAATCCTGAATTATTCCGGGAGAATCCATAGCATCGGCTAAAATAAAAATTCCTGGAACAAAGTTCGTATAACAGATAAAATATCAAACTTTTCGAATCATTAGAACTCATATTGAGTGTGATGAGGTAAAAGTAAAGCACTGAAAATCAAAATTCAATAACAAGCAACCCGTTGCACGAGGTATTAGGAGGGTCGGCTAATCATTTCTTTTTCTTCTGGCTTTCTACATAAAGGACCCAACACAGAAATATCAAGATTACCTGAAAGCTGTGTTGAAAGGGAGGGACGCTTGAGATGAACTCAGTAGCACCAAAATTCAGGGGGCGTGTAAAATTCCACAAAGCGAACCGTCTAATGAGACTCCTGGTTAACAGCATCCAATCAACATGCTACAGGATAGCAAAGATCGTGGCTACATTCTTGAAAGAAAACTACCAGTTTGCATCCAGACGAAGCGCATCAGAAACAACGGAGAGCTGAATCTGCAACTGGACTAGTTGGAAATCAAGCGTAACGACAAGCTGGTATCCTTCGATGTGACAAACATGTTTGGCACCATACCAAAAAAGGAGACCGAAGAATAGAAGCCTGGGCAGTACTGGACAAGGAGCTTACTGGGAGCGATCATCGATTGGAAACTTGAGGTCGCTGCTCCACAAAAGCTGGTAAGAAAATGGGCTGTTAGGAAGCTGAATGACAACCGTTCACATGGGATCAAGGACAAGAGCAGGAAGGTAATGCAGAGGTGACAGCAGAGAGGATGACAACGACTGTCACCAAAGCATGCGATATAGCCATGCCCAGGCAAGGTCCACCAAAGAAGAGGAGAGCCGTTCACTGGTGGACCCACAAGATTGCCGAGTTAAGAAAAGAGTGCAACCGTTACCGCCGGATATACCAGCATAGTAGAGGACCAGCTGGCTCGCAAAAGGCTGAAGAAGGCCATCAAAGACAGCAAGAGTGCTGCATGGCAAGAGCTGCGTGAGATGGCAGAAGACGACCCGTTTGGAAATCCTTATAAGATAGTGCTGAAGAAGCTAAAGGGCCTTTCAGCAATGAGCCGAATGGAGCCGGATGTTGTGGCTCAAATCATTGATGGCTTGTTCCCACAGCAGCCACCACCATGGTGATGCTACGAATAGTAGAAGAGGATGGTATATCCCTCCTAGGTACCGAGGAAGTGGATGCAGCAGAAACAATCCGTTTTTCAAGTTTAAGGTCATTCATTATGAATAAAATACTCGCGAAGAGTAAAGAGGAAGATACGCGAACCGCAATAAAATTATACGACCAAGCGCGTTCGGCTAAACAGCCATTCTCAAGGTATAGAAAGCGACTGAGCCCAACACCAACAAGAACGAGCAACAACGGAAAGGAGGTCAGGATTGAACCAGCGAGTCATCCTCATAGACTAATTCAATCAATCCCTCCTCAGGAATGTACCTGTTCAATACGGTAATGTCTTTAATATTTCGGTGACGATGAATTTCAATTTCTTCCAACGTTAAGCGCTTGAAATACGATTTTTCCTTGAGAAGGAGAGCTTCAGACCCCTCTTTGGGACTATGGCCAGTTTCAATTAAATGGTCCGCAAACGCCGACTCGCCTACTTTTCTTTTTAGCGGGGAACCCGCTACCCATTTTGTTAGGAGATTACATCCTCAGAAAACGTCCGCGTCCGCAGGTTAGGTTAGGTTACGGGACTTGGAGGAATTTCGAGTCTCGAGCTATATATGATAGGAGGGGGACTTGGAAGAATCGTGACTTTCGAGCTATATATGATAGGAGGGGGACTTAGAAGAATTTCGAGTCTCGAGCTATATATGATAGGAGGGGGACTTGGAAGAATTTCGAGTCTCGAGCTATATATAATAGGCGGGGGGGGGGGGACTTGGAAGAATTTTGACTTTCGAGCTACCGTCCGCCGTCCAACCAAAAACTTAGAAAAATTTTGAGACTCGAGCTATATATGATAGGAGGGGGACTTAGAAGAATTTCGAGTCTTGAGCTATATATGATAGAAGGGGGACTTATAGAAGAATTTCGAGTCTCGAGCTATACATGATAGGAGGGGGACTTAGAAGAATTTCAAGTCTCGAGCTATATATAATAGGGGGGGGGGGGGACTTGGAAGAATTTTGACTTTCGAGCTACCGTCCGCCGTCCAACCAAAAACTTAGAAAAATTTTAAGACCCGAGCTATATATGATAGGAGGGGGACTTGGAAGAATCGTGACTTTCGAGAGGGGGACTTGGAAGAATTGTGACTTCCGAGCTATATATGATAGAAGGGGGACTTAGAAGAATTTCGACTCTCGAGCTATATGTGATAGGAGGGAATGTAGAATGATAATTTCGATTTGAATTATATGACAAGATTATCAACTCAGTTCCACACCACCTGAGAGGTCGAGCTAAGGAATTGCGGATTCCCCGCTGCCATTGCAACGTCTGCAATGGCTTCTAATTTTTTTTCCTAGGCTTTCCTGTGTTCATCAACTCTGATTTGGAGTTGACGGCCTGTCATACCTATGTATACACTAGGTCAATCGCCACAGGCCATCCTATAAACACCCCCCCCTCTCGGTCACCGGTATCGGATCTTTCAATTTGACCAACAGGCTCTTAACAGTATTAGTGCTATAAAACGCCGGTCGAAAACCGAAGGGACGGAGGACGCGGCTCAAATCCGAAGAAAACTTCCTCAGAAACGGCAGCCTAATCCACCGTTTACGCCTATCAAGGTGCAATTCACGGGGGAGGGAAGTTGTGGAATCGAGACTTTTTCTCGTAAGTCTCCTACGGACCATGAGATCAATGTCCACCTTGACCTGATTCACTCTAGCCGAGTGCTTCATCGTCGCGAGTTCGTTTTTGAAAGCAACCTCACTCAGAGAGGTATAATCTATTTAAATAAGCAAGAAACTCACTAAGGAGCTCCGCAGGACCGGTCCACGCGCACAATATGTCATTCACGTACCTGTGCCAATAAAAAACGTGATTCAAAAACACCTGGCCCGAAGAAAACAGGTCAACCTCAAATTTGGACATAAAAACTTCCGAAATGAGGCAACCCAAGGGGGAACCTATGGGGATCCCTACCTCCTCAGGGAACTTGAAATATTTACCATTAAACTTACAAAAATTAGGTGACCAACAGACGTTCAACAGGTCGAAAAATTTGCCCAATTCATTATGAGGAGTACCAGATTCCACAAGCAATTTACCTATTTGTTGCATAGTGGCAGCCTTAGGGATATTGGGAAAAAGCCTAACGACATCAAACGAGCACAAAATTGAACCTGGAGGAAGGTATGTGTCCTTCAATTTTTCAGCCAGGGCGCTCGATTTCTTAATTGAATAGGGAGACTCAACCTCCACACGAGCTTTGAATCATCTGTCCAGGAATTTAGCGAGGGAGTAGGTGGGGGAGGAAACGAACGAAATAACCGGCCGCATCGGTACATTTTCTTTGTGTACCTTCGGCAATTCGTAAAGGAGGGGAGGGACTGGATTCGGTTCCAAAATAGCTTTCTTTACAGCGGGGCTCTTAATGATCACCTTACTACCATTAATAAGTTATCTAGCCTCTTTAACGAATTTTGGGAAATCAAAGAGAGGGTCCTCCTTGGCCGAAGTTGAGCCGCGTCCTCCGTCCCTTCGGTTTTCGACCGGCGTTTTATAGCATTAATACTGTTAAGAGCCTGTTGGTCAAATTGAAAGAAAACTCACATGAGGGAGAGGGGGGGGGGAGGTGCCGACAATTCTCACGTAATTTTTTTCTCATACAAATACATTCTAAAATATTGCTAAACGGCTTAAATTTAATAAAAACTAGTCCTTTTTGAATTCAAGAAAATTACGTTTTTTGACATGTTCCATGTCTTTTCTCTCGCCGGACCCCGATTTTGAAACTCGCGAGTACCCCCCCCCCCCCCCCCCCGTCAAGAGAAATCTCTACCCCGTCTGTGATTCAGAAATTCGCGAGTACACCCGGTGTAATGATAATAATAATTATTAAAAAATTAAAAAATTAAATAATTAAAAAATTAAATAATTAAATAATTGAATAATTAAATAAATAAATAATTAAATAATTAAATAATTAAATGATTAAATAAATAAATAATTAAATAATTAAATAATTAAATTATCAAATAATTAAATAATTAAATAATTAATTACCGTGCGTCCGTGCAAGCGTGCGTCCGTGCCCATCTCTACCCCGCGGGTGATTCAGAAATTCGCTAGTACACCCCGCGTAATAATAATAAATAATTATTTAATTAATAATTAAATAATTAAATAAATAAATTTTCTAAGTCCCTCTTCCTATCATATGGCGGGATAGTCGAAATTTTTCCACGTACCCTAGACTTGAATTGTCTCATACCATTCCAATACAACAGCGAGTTCGCGCTACCTCATATTTCTCATAGAAGACTTATACGACGCCAAGATAGGTAAAGGGATAAACGAATAATATCTCACGAACATTTGACCTAGTAGAAGCCTAGACTGAAATATTTCAAGATGACTGATAAAATATAAAAGACATGGAACATGATTTTCATTTATTTGGCTATGCCAGAAAATTTTTTTAGTAGATAAACCCGATTAAGCACAGATAAACGTATTTAAAGCAAAAATACACATTTAGGAAAATCTCACGCGTGATAAGAGGGGGGTCGAAAAATCACAAAAATCGCCTCACGTAATTTATGGACGCCCCCAAAGCTTGAGATTTTTTCAAGTGCCTGAACTTGATCAAAGTTGTATTGAGTTTACGTGAGGCAATTTTCACCCATGAAACCACGGGTTCCCTGTTTAAATGTCAGGGAAGCATCTGACAGATAGTATCCGTCCCATCCCCGGCCAGCGATACCCTTCTAAGTCTCAAAACACAACATTAGAACCCGTTGTCCAGAGGGAGTAATCTGCGTCAAGAATAGAATCTACGGTGACTTAAGTGGAAAGGTGAAGGGAGAATGCAGTGACACCAACCATCTTCACCGCGATTTATTTTCTTTTGAGCTCGCTCAGTACATGACTGCTTCAGTATTTTTTGAATCGTCTGGCGGACCAACAACGCAAGAGAAATGTGAGTCAGATCGACTAGTCTGTAACTGCAGGAAAAGACTATTGAATAAAATCAAGAAAAAGTTAGATTTCCTTTCAATATAATTTTGTAATTGGATGATTTCTTCAGCAAACTAATAATGTATAGTCTGAGTACTGCAGTATTCGCGAATGAGCGCCGCGTTTAATTACTTCCCTAATAATGCCACCCAGGGGATCAACGTTTCCTATTATCCATTCTCCTATCCAACACTATTGAAAGATCTTAAGTGTTCTTCTCAATAGTTTCTCGGTCTATACTACGAGCAAGATTATAAGAAACCCATTAGAGCTTCATCATTCATCGTATGTCTGCGGCGCTTGGATTATTTCGTCTTGAATGGATGTAGGCTAAGGTGTATCAAACTTATTCGCATTCTTCAAACAGTAACATTTACGAATTCGAATGGTCGATCATTCGATTTCTAAATGCGGCTTCAAATTTGTGTTTGATCTTATACGCGTAGAAACAAAATAACTATACTTGATTTACGATTTTTATTTTCTTTCGGCATTTTCGCTTCTGTTTTTCCCTTTTCGTTGTAGAACACTAGGTATCTCGGTAAAAATAAAAAAATTGAACGGAATCATGTCTAATTCGATTACAGCCTGGAAGGAAACTCTAATTTATGTAACCGGACACATCTTTTTCTTGAGATTCGAGCAGTTTAAAATACGATAAAGCCGGCACCTTTAAAGAGTACAAGCAAAACGTACAGGATATTATACTCGTATATAGATTCTTTCGTGTCCACCCAAGGGCTCGAAAAACAACAAAACAGATATCTGTGCGCAATTACAAGTTACGCCGGTCTAGTTTATTGGCATTTTTTTTTTTTTTTGTAATCTTTAACCGTCAGTTTCTTTATTCGGCTCATTAAATTTGGCCGTGTATTCACATATGTAGTTTCCCAAACATTGTTAAAGTGAACCAAACCCGACCGTCGTTTGTACCTCATCAATATTAAAGGGAATCAATTCCGGAATCCGACTCAAACTGGTTGACAAGTTTGCTACCGTGAGCCCACGTAGGTATTCAAAACTTCGATGTCGTTTGGGCTGATTTTTGTTTCTATATTGTCCACCAGAAAAATCGCTGGATCGAACATTTTAAACTACGGATCATTAATCAGGATATAGAAATCGATAAATTGTTATTAAACCGTGCACCTAAATACATTCCGTTAAAGTAAACATAGAAATGAAATTATCTCCAAAATAAGGTGATGGGTATACATAGTCTATGTATACCTCTATATTATTTGTGACGTTAAAATTATTACAAAAACCTTTCAATTCCATTTTTATTTATATTTAATTTTAAATGATTAATAATTAAATTATTTACAATTAATATAATTTTATTAATTTTTATTTTATTAAATCAATTTATTTATTTAAAATTCTGTTTAAAATTTTCAATAAATAATTTTTTTGTATCAGAAGAATCTTACCTCAAAGGTCTCAAATTTCCCTCATCTCTCTTTTTACATACAGCTCAATGGACGAGTTTTTATCAAAGTCCCTTTCTCTTGATCTAGGTATATAACATTATGGTTAAAATTTTTACGAGTCTTTCCATCCCTATTTTTCAGTATGCATCAATGGATAGTCAAAATTTATTCAAGTCTATAACTAGATAATCAGAATTTCCCTAGTTTTCTCCTCCTCTACACAACTCAAGAATTGAAATTTTCCAAAGTTTTTCCCTTCAATGAGACCACTGGTTAATAGCATTCAATCGCCATATTACAAGATTGCGAAGATCGCTGTCAGATTCTTGAGAGGCCCAATGGTAAAAGAATATTGTAAGTCATACTTTGCTATGTACTATGTACCAGTAGTAAGGTCCCCCCTTCAGTAAACCTGTACCAAAAGGGGGACCGAATGCAAAAAAAATATACACATCCAATGAGTCTAGAAGGGGACTAAATGAAAAAAAAAAAAATTAAAACTTTCCCCCAGGAATGATGACTTTGGAGCTGAATTAGACAACGTGAACATTATACTTATTTTCAAGAAAAAATTATAATAGACCATTTATTGTGTACATAGGAAGAAATCTGAAGTTTTTTAAACCAACCTGCTACCACTGTCTATGCAAACGTAGATGTGATTTTAATTTTTGTAGTTATATAGACAAGGAGTTTTTTCCATTTCTTTTTTCTTTTTCTCTCCTTGCGATTGTGTTTGGAATTTTGCGTTTGTTATAGGTTGACAGTATCATTGGTTGCTATTAAAGATTACTGTCCTTATATTGTGTTTCATAAAATTAGAGTTTGGAATATGGATAATTATGCGACAAAAATAGAGTGGTGTTCAACTGAACCACTCATTCTATCAGCAATGTTGAACTAAATATTCAATTCAAGAATCAATTTATCCGGATGGAATATTATAAATTATCTGTAAGAGAGTAAGTCAGGCACTGCCGTCCAAAATTCAAATGGTCATATAAATAAATAAATGATAAAATTTATTTATTAATTAAAAACCCGACGTCTCAACAGTACAACTATCATTCTCAAGGGTTATAATATAAGTGAAAGAAAAAAAGTGAAAAATACAAATCAATGCTGAACCATATAGTTCAGCATTGAATATAGAGTTAAGCCATGCTCATGGAATATGTGGTTCAGCATTGCTCATGGAATATTTGGTTCATCAAATATATGATTCAGCATTGCTTGTAGAATATGTGGTTCAGCATTGTTTATGGAATATGTGGTTGGTACAGTAGTTAGCGTTTTATGGTCAATTATGTGATTATTATGAAAAGTGGCTGAAAAAAGACGTTCAAGGTATGTATTTGACGCGTCTTGGCGCCCCAAATCCAAATCTGTTGAGCTTTTTACCGTATCTCCAACAGTTAACGTTTTACAGCCAACGCCATTGCCTATGGAATATGTGGTTCCTTATTGTCTATGGAATAAGTGGTCCAACATTGCTTCTGGAATATGTGGTCCAGCATTACTAACATAGTCCATCAACGATGCTGACCCTCATATTCCATAAGCAATATTCAACCATTTTTTCCATAGGCAATGCTGAACCGTGCTTACGGAGTATGTGGTTCAGCATTGCTAATGGAATATTTGGTTCAACTAATATATGGTAAAGTATTGATTTTACATATATGGTTCAGCATTCCTTATGGAATATGTGGTTCAGCATTTCTGATGGAATAAATGGTTCAGTATTGCTTATGGAATATTTGGTTCAGCATTGCTAATGGAATATTTGGTTCAGTAAATATATGGTTCAGTATTGATTTTACATGTATGGTTCAGCATTGCTTATGGAATATGTGGTTCTGCATTTCTGATGGAATAAATGGTTCAGTGTTGCTTATGGAATATTTGGTTCAGCATTGTTAATGGAATATTGGGTTCAGTAAATATATGGTTCAGTATTGATTTTACATGTATGGTTCAGTATTGATTTTACCTATATGGTTCAGCATTGCTTATGAAATATATGGTTCAGCATAACTTATGGAATATGTGGTTCAGCATTGTTTATGGAATATGTGGTACAGCATTGCTTGTGGAATATGTGGTTCAACAATGCTTATGGAATATGTGGTTCAGCATTGCTCATGGAATATTTGGTTCATCAAATATATGATTCAGCATTGCTTGTAGAATATGTGGTTCAGCATTGTTTATCGAATATGTGGTTGGTACAGTAGTTAGCTTTTTATGGTCAATTATGTGATTCTTATGAAAAGTGGCTGAAAAAAGACGTTCAAGGTATGTATTTGACGCGTCTTGGTGCCCCAAATCCAAATCTGTTGAGCTTTTTACCGTATCTCCAACAGTTAGCGTTTTACAGCCAACGCCTTTGCCTATGGAATATGTGGTTCCTTATTGTCTATGGAATAAGTGGTCCAACATTGCTTCTGGAATATGTGGTCCAGCATTACTAACATAGTCCATCAACAATGCTGACCCTCATATTCAACCATTTTTTCCATAGGCAATGCTGAACCAAATATTGCATGATCAATGCTGAACCGTGCTTACGGAGTATGTGGTTAAGCATTGCTAATGGAATATTTGGTTCACCTGATATATGGTTAAGTATTGATTTTACATATTATATGGTTCAGCATTGTTTATGGAATATGTGGTTCAGCATTTCTGATGGAATAATTGGTTCAGTTTTTCTGATGGAATAAATGGTTCAGTATTGCTTATGGAATATTTGGTTCAGCATTGCTAATGGAATATTTGGTTCAGTAAGTATATGGTTCAGTATTGATTTTACATATATGGTCCAGTATTGATTTTACATATATGGTTCAGCATTGCTTATGGAATATGTGGTTCAGCATTGTTTATGGAATATGTAGTTCAGCAATTCTGATGGAATAAATGGTTCAGTATTGCTTATGGAATATTTGGTTCAGCATTGTTAATGGAATATTTGGTTCAGTAAATATATGGTTCAGTATTGATTTTACATATATGGTTCAGCATTGCTTACGGAATATGTGGTTCAGCATTGCTTATGAAATACATGGTTCAGCATTGCTTCTGGAATATGTGGTTCAACATTGCTGATGGAATATATGGTTCAGCATTGCTTATTGATTCATATGGTTCAGCATTTCTGATGGAATAAATGGTTCAGCATTGCTTATGGAATATGCGGTTCAGCATTGCTTGTGGAATATGTGGTTCAGCATTGCTCATGGAATATTTGGTTCAGCATTGGTAATGGAATATTTCGTCCGCCAAATATGTGGTTCAGTATTGATTTTACATAATTATATGGTTCAGCATTGCTTATGGAATATGTGGTTCAGCATTGCTTATGGATTCATGTGGTTCAGCATTTCTGATGGAATAAATGGTTCAGTATTGCTTATGGAATATTTGGTTCAGCATTGTTAATGGAATATTTGGTTCAGTAAATATATGGTTCAGTATTGATTTTACATGTATGGTTCAGCATTGCTTATGGAATATGTGGTTCTGCATTTCTGATGGAATAAATGGTTCAGTGTTGCTTATGGAATATTTGGTTCAGCATTGTTAATGGAATATTTGGTTCAGTAAATATATGGTTCAGTATTGATTTTACATGTATGGTTCAGCATTGCTTATGGAATATGTGGTTCTGCATTTCTGATGGAATAAATGGTTCAGTGTTGCTTATGGAATATTTGGTTCAGCATTGTTAATGGAATATTTGGTTCAGTATTGATTTTACATGTATGGTTCAGTATTGATTTTACATATATGGTTCAGCATTGCTTATGAAATATATGGTTCAGCATAACCTATGGAATATGTGGTTCAGCATTGTTTATGGAATATGTGGTACAGCATTGCTTGTGGAATATGTGGTTCAACAATGCTTATGGAATATGTGGTTCAGCATTGCTCATGGAATATTTGGTTCATCAAATATATGATTCAGCATTGCTTGTAGAATATGTGGTTCAGCATTGTTTATTGAATATGTGGTTGGTACAGTAGTTAGCGTTTTATGGTCAATTATGTGATTATTATGAAAAGTGGCTGAAGACGTTCAAGGTATGTATTTGACGCGTCTTGGTGCCCCAAATCCAAATCTGTTGAGCTTTTTACTGTATCTCCAACAGTTTGCGTTTTACAGCCAACGCCATTGCCTATGGAATATGTGGTTCCTTATTGTCTATGGAATAAGTCGTCCAACATTGCTTCTGGAATATGTGGTCCAGCATTACTAACATAGTCCATCAACAATGCTGACCCTCATATTCCATAAGCAATATTCAACCATTTTTTCCATAGGCAATGCTCAACCAAATATTCCATAAGCAATGCTGAACCAAATATTGCATGATTAATGCTGAACCGTGCTTACGGAGTATGTGGTTAAGCATTGCTAATGGAATATTTGGTTCACCTAATATATGGTTAAGTATTGATTTTACATATTATATGGTTCAGCATTGTTTATGGAATATGTGGTTCAGCATTTCTGATGGAATAAATGGTTCAGTATTTCTGATGGAATAAATGGTTCAGTATTGCTTATGGAATATTTGGTTCAGCATTGCTAATGGAATATTTGGTTCAGTAAATATATGGTTCAGTATTGATTTTACATACAAATATATGGTTCAGCATTGCTTATGGAATATGTGGTTCAGCATTGTTTATGGAATATGTGGTTCAGCATTTCTGATGGAATAAATGGTTCAGTATTGCTTATGGAATATTTGGTTCAGCATTGCTAATGGAATATTTGGTTCAGTAAATATATGGTTCAGTATTGATTTTACATATATGGTTCAGCATTGCTTATGGAATATATGGTTCAGCATTGTTCATGGAATATGTGGTTCAGCATTTCTGATAGAATAAATGGTTCAGTATTGCTTATGGAATATTTGGTTCAGCATTGTTAATGGAATATTTGGTTCAGTAAATATATGGTTCAGTATTGATTTTACATAATTATATGGTTCAGCATTGCTTATGCAATATGTGGCTCAGCATTGCTTATGAAATACATGGTTCAGCATTGCTTATGGAATATGTGGTTCAACATTGCTGATGGAATATATGGTTCAGCATTGCTTATTGATTCATATGGTTCAGCATTTCTGATGGAATAAATGGTTCAGCATTGCCCATGGAATATGTGGGTCAGCATTGCTTATGGATTCATGTGGTTCAGCATTTCTGATGGCATAAATGGTTCAGCATTGCTTATGGAATATGTGGTTCAGCATTGCTTGTGGAATATGTGGTTCAGCATTGCTCATGGAATATTTGGTTCAGCATTGCTTATGAAATACATGGTTCAGCATTGCTTATAGAATATGTGGTTCAACATTGCTGATGGAATATATGGTTCAGCATTGCTTATTGATTCATATGGTTCAGCATTTCTGATGGAATAAATGGTTCAGTATTGCTTATGGAATATGTGGGTCAGCATTGCTTATGGAATAAATGGTTCAGCATTGCTTGTGGAATATGTGGTTCAGCATTGCTCATGGAATATTTGGTTCAGCATTGGTAATGGAATATTTCGTCCGCCAAATATGTGGTTCAGTATTGATTTTACATAATTATATGGTTCAGCATTGCTTATGGAATATGTGATTCAGTATTTCTGATGGAATATATGGTTCAGCATAACTTATGGAATATGTGGTTCAGCATTGTTTATGGAATATGTGGTTCAGCATTTCTGATGGAATAAATGGTTCAGTATTGCTTATGGAATATTTGGTTCAGCATTGCTAATGGAATATTTGGTTCAGTAAATATATGGTTCAGCATTGTTTATGGAATATGTGGTTCAGCATTTCTGATGGAATAAATGGTTCAGTATTGCTTATGGAATATTTGGTTCAGCATTGTTAATGGAATATTTGGTTCAGTAAATATATGGTTCAGTATTGATTTTACATAATTATATGGTTCAGCATTGCTTATGCAATATGTGGCTCAGCATTGCTTATGAAATACATGGTTCAGCATTGCTTATGGAATATGTGGTTCAACATTGCTGATGGAATATATGGTTCAGCATTGCTTATTGATTCATATGGTTCAGCATTTCTGATGGAATAAATGGTTCAGCATTGCCCATGGAATATGTGGGTCAGCATTGCTTATGGAATATGTGGTTCAGCATTGCTTGTGGAATATGTGGTTCAGCATTGCTCATGGAATATTTGGTTCAGCATTGCTTATGAAATACATGGTTCAGCATTGCTTATGGAATATGTGGTTCAACATTGCTGATGGAATATATGGTTCAGCATTGCTTATTGATTCATATGGTTCAGCATTTCTGATGGAATAAATGGTTCAGTATTGCTTATGGAATATGTGGGTCAGCATTGCTTATGGAATAAATGGTTCAGCATTGCTTGTGGAATATGTGGTTCAGCATTGCTCATGGAATATTTGGTTCAGCATTGGTAATGGAATATTTCGTCCGCCAAATATGTGGTTCAGTATTGATTTTACATAATTATATGGTTCAGCATTGCTTATGGAATATGTGATTCAGTATTTCTGATGGAATATATGGTTCAGCATAACTTATGGAATATGTGGTTCAGCATTGTTTATGGAATATGTGGTTCAGCATTTCTGATGGAATAAATGGTTCAGTATTGCTTATGGAATATTTGGTTCAGCATTGCTAATGGAATATTTGGTTCAGTAAATATATGGTTCAGTATTGATTTTACATATATGGTTCAGCATTGCTTATGGAATATATGGTTCAGCATTGTTTATGGAATATGTGGTTCAGCACTTCTGATGGAATAAATGGTTCAGTATTGCTTATGGAATATTTGGTTCAGCATTGTTAATGGAATATTTGGTTCAGTAAATATATGGTTCAGTTTTGATTTTACATAATTATATGGTTCAGCATTGCTTATGCAATATGTGGCTCAGCATTGCTTATGAAATACATGGTTCAGCATTGCTTATGGAATATGTGGTTCAACATTGCTGATGGAATATATGGTTCAGCATTGCTTATTGATTCATATGGTTCAGCATTTCTGATGGAATAAATGGTTCAGCATTGCCCATGGAATATGTGGGTCAGCATTGCTTATGGATTCATGTGGTTCAGCATTTCTGATGGCATAAATGGTTCAGCATTGCTTATGGAATATGTGGTTCAGCATTGCTTGTGGAATATGTGGTTCAGCATTGCTCATGGAATATTTGGTTCAGCATTGCTTATGAAATACATGGTTCAGCATTGCTTATGGAATATGTGGTTCAACATTGCTGATGGAATATATGGTTCAGCATTGCTTATTGATTCATATGGTTCAGCATTTCTGATGGAATAAATGGTTCAGTATTGCTTATGGAATATGTGGGTCAGCATTGCTTATGGAATAAATGGTTCAGCATTGCTTGTGGAATATGTGGTTCAGCATTGCTCATGGAATATTTGGTTCAGCATTGGTAATGGAATATTTCGTCCGCCAAATATGTGGTTCAGTATTGATTTTACATAATTATATGGTTCAGCATTGCTTATGGAATATGTGATTCAGTATTTCTGATGGAATATATGGTTCAGCATAACTTATGGAATATGTGGTTCAGCATTGTTTATGGAATATGTGGTTCAGCATTTCTGATGGAATAAATGGTTCAGTATTTCTGATGGAATAAATGGTTCAGTATTGCTTATGGAATATTTGAATCAGTAAATATATGGTTCAGTATTGATTTTACATATATGGTTCAGCATTGCTTATGGAATATGTGGTTCAGCATTGTTTATGGAATGTGTGGTTCAGCATTTCTGATGGAATAAATGGTTCAGTATTGCTTATGGAATATGTGGTTCAGCATTGCTTATGAAATACATGGTTCAGCATTGCTTATGGAATATGTGGTTCAACATTGCTGATGGAATATATGGTTCAGCATTGCTTATTGATTCATATGGTTCAGCATTTCTGATGGAATAAATGGTTCAGCATTGCTTATGGAATATGTGGTTCAGAATTGCTTATGGATTCATGTGGTTGAGCATTTCTGATGGAATAAATGGTTCAGCATTGCTTATGGAATATGTGGTTCAGCATTGCTTGTGGAATATGTGGTTCAGCATTGCTCATGGAATATTTGGTTCAGCATTGGTAATGGAATATTTTGTCCGCCAAATATATGGTTCAGTATTGATTTCAAGTATGTAGTTCAGCATTGCGTGTGGAATATGTGGTTCAGCATTGCTCATGGAATATTTGGTTCAGCATTGCTAATGGAGTATTTGGTCCACCAAATATTGTGTTCAGTATTGATTTTTTATATATGGTTCAGCATTGCTTACAGAATATCTGGTTCAGTATTTCTGATGGAATATATGGTTCAGCATTGCTTATGGAATATGTGGTTCAGCATCGCTTATTTAATATGTGGTTCAGAATTGCTCGTGGAATATGTGGTTCAACGTTGCTCATGGAATATTTGGTTTGGAATCGCTAATGGAATGTTTGGTCCACCTAATATAGGGTTCAGTATTGATTTTACATATATGGTTGAGCATTGCTTGTGGAATATGTGGTTCAACAATGCTTATGGCATATGTAGTTCAGAATTGCTCATGGAATATTTGGTTCAGCATTGCTTATGGAATATTTGGTTCATCAAATATATGATTCAGCATTGCTTGTAGAATATGTGGTTCAGCATTGTTTATGGAATATGTGGTTGGTACAGTAGTTAGCGTTTTATGGTCAATTATGTGATTATTATGAAAAGTGGCTGAAAAAAGACGTTCAAGGTATGTATTTGACGCGTCTTGGCGCCCCAAATCCAAATCTGTTGAGCTTTTTACCGTATCTCCAACAGTTAACGTTTTACAGCCAACGCCATTGCCTATGGAATATGTGGTTCCTTATTGTCTATGGAATAAGTGGTCCAACATTGCTTCTGGAATATGTGGTCCAGCATTACTAACATAGTCCATCAACGATGCTGACCCTCATATTCCATAAGCAATATTCAACCATTTTTTCCATAGGCAATGCTGAACCGTGCTTACGGAGTATGTGGTTAAGCATTGCTAATGGAATATTTGGTTCACCTGATATATGGTTAAGTATTGATTTTACATATTATATGGTTCAGCATTGTTTATGGAATATGTGGTTCAGCATTTCTGATGGAATAATTGGTTCAGTTTTTCTGATGGAATAAATGGTTCAGTATTGCTTATGGAATATTTGGTTCAGCATTGCTAATGGAATATTTGGTTCAGTAAGTATATGGTTCAGTATTGATTTTACATATATGGTCCAGTATTGATTTTACATATATGGTTCAGCATTGCTTATGGAATATGTGGTTCAGCATTGTTTATGGAATATGTAGTTAAGCAATTCTGATGGAATAAATGGTTCAGTATTGCTTATGGAATATTTGGTTCAGCATTGTTAATGGAATATTTGGTTCAGTAAATATATGGTTCAGTATTGATTTTACATATATGGTTCAGCATTGCTTACGGAATATGTGGTTCAGCATTGCTTATGAAATACATGGTTCAGCATTGCTTCTGGAATATGTGGTTCAACATTGCTGATGGAATATATGGTTCAGCATTGCTTATTGATTCATATGGTTCAGCATTTCTGATGGAATAAATGGTTCAGCATTGCTTATGGAATATGCGGTTCAGCATTGCTTGTGGAATATGTGGTTCAGCATTGCTCATGGAATATTTGGTTCAGCATTGGTAATGGAATATTTCGTCCGCCAAATATGTGGTTCAGTATTGATTTTACATAATTATATGGTTCAGCATTGCTTATGGAATATGTGATTCAGTATTTCTGATGGAATAAATGGTTCAGCATTGCTTATGGAATATGTGGTTCAGCATTGCTTATGGATTCATGTGGTTCAGCATTTCTGATGGAATAAATGGTTCAGTATTGCTTATGGAATATTTGGTTCAGCATTGTTAATGGAATATTTGGTTCAGTAAATATATGGTTCAGTATTGATTTTACATGTATGGTTCACCATTGCTTATGGAATATGTGGTTCTGCATTTCTGATGGAATAAATGGTTCAGTGTTGCTTATGGAATATTTGGTTCAGCATTGTTAATGGAATATTTGGTTCAGTAAATATATGGTTCAGTATTGATTTTACATGTATGGTTCAGCATTGCTTATGGAATATGTGGTTCTGCATTTCTGATGGAATAAATGGTTCAGTGTTGCTTATGGAATATTTGGTTCAGCATTGTTAATGGAATATTTGGTTCAGTATTGATTTTACATGTATGGTTCAGTATTGATTTTACATATATGGTTCAGCATTGCTTATGAAATATATGGTTCAGCATAACCTATGGAATATGTGGTTCAGCATTGTTTATGGAATATGTGGTACAGCATTGCTTGTGGAATATGTGGTTCAACAATGCTTATGGAATATGTGGTTCAGCATTGCTCATGGAATATTTGGTTCATCAAATATATGATTCAGCATTGCTTGTAGAATATGTGGTTCAGCATTGTTTATTGAATATGTGGTTGGTACAGTAGTTAGCGTTTTATGGTCAATTATGTGATTATTATGAAAAGTGGCTGAAGACGTTCAAGGTATGTATTTGACGCGTCTTGGTGCCCCAAATCCAAATCTGTTGAGCTTTTTACTGTATCTCCAACAGTTTGCGTTTTACAGCCAACGCCATTGCCTATGGAATATGTGGTTCCTTATTGTCTATGGAATAAGTCGTCCAACATTGCTTCTGGAATATGTGGTCCAGCATTACTAACATAGTCCATCAACAATGCTGACCCTCATATTCCATAAGCAATATTCAACCATTTTTTCCATAGGCAATGCTCAACCAAATATTCCATAAGCAATGCTGAACCAAATATTGCATGATTAATGCTGAACCGTGCTTACGGAGTATGTGGTTAAGCATTGCTAATGGAATATTTGGTTCACCTAATATATGGTTAAGTATTGATTTTACATATTATATGGTTCAGCATTGTTTATGGAATATGTGGTTCAGCATTTCTGATGGAATAAATGGTTCAGTATTTCTGATGGAATAAATGGTTCAGTATTGCTTATGGAATATTTGGTTCAGCATTGCTAATGGAATATTTGGTTCAGTAAATATATGGTTCAGTATTGATTTTACATACAAATATATGGTTCAGCATTGCTTATGGAATATGTGGTTCAGCATTGTTTATGGAATATGTGGTTCAGCATTTCTGATGGAATAAATGGTTCAGTATTGCTTATGGAATATTTGGTTCAGCATTGCTAATGGAATATTTGGTTCAGTAAATATATGGTTCAGTATTGATTTTACATATATGGTTCAGCATTGCTTATGGAATATATGGTTCAGCATTGTTCATGGAATATGTGGTTCAGCATTTCTGATAGAATAAATGGTTCAGTATTGCTTATGGAATATTTGGTTCAGCATTGTTAATGGAATATTTGGTTCAGTAAATATATGGTTCAGTATTGATTTTACATAATTATATGGTTCAGCATTGCTTATGCAATATGTGGCTCAGCATTGCTTATGAAATACATGGTTCAGCATTGCTTATGGAATATGTGGTTCAACATTGCTGATGGAATATATGGTTCAGCATTGCTTATTGATTCATATGGTTCAGCATTTCTGATGGAATAAATGGTTCAGCATTGCCCATGGAATATGTGGGTCAGCATTGCTTATGGATTCATGTGGTTCAGCATTTCTGATGGCATAAATGGTTCAGCATTGCTTATGGAATATGTGGTTCAGCATTGCTTGTGGAATATGTGGTTCAGCATTGCTCATGGAATATTTGGTTCAGCATTGCTTATGAAATACATGGTTCAGCATTGCTTATGGAATATGTGGTTCAACATTGCTGATGGAATATATGGTTCAGCATTGCTTATTGATTCATATGGTTCAGCATTTCTGATGGAATAAATGGTTCAGTATTGCTTATGGAATATGTGGGTCAGCATTGCTTATGGAATAAATGGTTCAGCATTGCTTGTGGAATATGTGGTTCAGCATTGCTCATGGAATATTTGGTTCAGCATTGGTAATGGAATATTTCGTCCGCCAAATATGTGGTTCAGTATTGATTTTACATAATTATATGGTTCAGCATTGCTTATGGAATATGTGATTCAGTATTTCTGATGGAATATATGGTTCAGCATAACTTATGGAATATGTGGTTCAGCATTGTTTATGGAATATGTGGTTCAGCATTTCTGATGGAATAAATGGTTCAGTATTGCTTATGGAATATTTGGTTCAGCATTGCTAATGGAATATTTGGTTCAGTAAATATATGGTTCAGTATTGATTTTACATATATGGTTCAGCATTGCTTATGGAATATATGGTTCAGCATTGTTTTTGGAATATGTGGTTCAGCATTTCTGATGGAATAAATGGTTCAGTATTGCTTATGGAATATTTGGTTCAGCATTGTTAATGGAATATTTGGTTCAGTAAATATATGGTTCAGTTTTGATTTTACATAATTATATGGTTCAGCATTGCTTATGCAATATGTGGCTCAGCATTGCTTATGAAATACATGGTTCAGCATTGCTTATGGAATATGTGGTTCTGCATTTCTGATGGAATAAATGGTTCAGTGTTGCTTATGGAATATTTGGTTCAGCATTGTTAATGGAATATTTGGTTCAGTATTGATTTTACATATATGGTTCAGCATTGCTTATGAAATATATGGTTCAGCATAACCTATGGAATATGTGGTTCAGCATTGTTTATGGAATATGTGGTACAGCATTGCTTGTGGAATATGTGGTTCAACAATGCTTATGGAATATGTGGTTCAGCATTGCTCATGGAATATTTGGTTCATCAAATATATGATTCAGCATTGCTTGTAGAATATGTGGTTCAGCATTGTTTATTGAATATGTGGTTGGTACAGTAGTTAGCGTTTTATGGTCAATTATGTGATTATTATGAAAAGTGGCTGAAGACGTTCAAGGTATGTATTTGACGCGTCTTGGTGCCCCAAATCCAAATCTGTTGAGCTTTTTACTGTATCTCCAACAGTTCGCGTTTTACAGCCAACGCCATTGCCTATGGAATATGTGGTTCCTTATTGTCTATGGAATAAGTCGTCCAACATTGCTTCTGGAATATGTGGTCCAGCATTACTAACATAGTCCATCAACAATGCTGACCCTCATATTCCATAAGCAATATTCAACCATTTTTTCCATAGGCAATGCTCAACCAAATATTCCATAAGCAATGCTGAACCAAATATTGCATGATTAATGCTGAACCGTGCTTACGGAGTATGTGGTTAAGCATTGCTAATGGAATATTTGGTTCACCTAATATATGGTTAAGTATTGATTTTACATATTATATGGTTCAGCATTGTTTATGGAATATGTGGTTCAGCATTTCTGATGGAATAAATGGTTCAGTATTTCTGATGGAATAAATGGTTCAGTATTGCTTATGGAATATTTGGTTCAGCATTGCTAATGGAATATTTGGTTCAGTAAATATATGGTTCAGTATTGATTTTACATACAAATATATGGTTCAGCATTGCTTATGGAATATGTGGTTCAGCATTGTTTATGGAATATGTGGTTCAGCATTTCTGATGGAATAAATGGTTCAGTATTGCTTATGGAATATTTGGTTCAGCATTGCTAATGGAATATTTGGTTCAGTAAATATATGGTTCAGTATTGATTTTACATATATGGTTCAGCATTGCTTATGGAATATATGGTTCAGCATTGTTCATGGAATATGTGGTTCAGCATTTCTGATAGAATAAATGGTTCAGTATTGCTTATGGAATATTTGGTTCAGCATTGTTAATGGAATATTTGGTTCAGTAAATATATGGTTCAGTATTGATTTTACATAATTATATGGTTCAGCATTGCTTATGCAATATGTGGCTCAGCATTGCTTATGAAATACATGGTTCAGCATTGCTTATGGAATATGTGGTTCAACATTGCTGATGGAATATATGGTTCAGCATTGCTTATTGATTCATATGGTTCAGCATTTCTGATGGAATAAATGGTTCAGTATTGCTTATGGAATATGTGGGTCAGCATTGCTTATGGAATAAATGGTTCAGCATTGCTTGTGGAATATGTGGTTCAGCATTGCTCATGGAATATTTGGTTCAGCATTGGTAATGGAATATTTCGTCCGCCAAATATGTGGTTCAGTATTGATTTTACATAATTATATGGTTCAGCATTGCTTATGGAATATGTGATTCAGTATTTCTGATGGAATATATGGTTCAGCATAACTTATGGAATATGTGGTTCAGCATTGTTTATGGAATATGTGGTTCAGCATTTCTGATGGAATAAATGGTTCAGTATTGCTTATGGAATATTTGGTTCAGCATTGCTAATGGAATATTTGGTTCAGTAAATATATGGTTCAGTATTGATTTTACATATATGGTTCAGCATTGCTTATGGAATATATGGTTCAGCATTGTTTATGGAATATGTGGTTCAGCATTTCTGATGGAATAAATGGTTCAGTATTGCTTATGGAATATTTGGTTCAGCATTGTTAATGGAATATTTGGTTCAGTAAATATATGGTTCAGTATTGATTTTACATAATTATATGGTTCAGCATTGCTTATGCAATATGTGGCTCAGCATTGCTTATGAAATACATGGTTCAGCATTGCTTATGGAATATGTGGTTCAACATTGCTGATGGAATATATGGTTCAGCATTGCTTATTGATTCATATGGTTCAGCATTTCTGATGGAATAAATGGTTCAGCATTGCCCATGGAATATGTGGGTCAGCATTGCTTATGGAATATGTGGTTCAGCATTGCTTGTGGAATATGTGGTTCAGCATTGCTCATGGAATATTTGGTTCAGCATTGCTTATGAAATACATGGTTCAGCATTGCTTATGGAATATGTGGTTCAACATTGCTGATGGAATATATGGTTCAGCATTGCTTATTGATTCATATGGTTCAGCATTTCTGATGGAATAAATGGTTCAGCATTGCCCATGGAATATGTGGGTCAGCATTGCTTATGGAATATGTGGTTCAGCATTGCTTGTGGAATATGTGGTTCAGCATTGCTCATGGAATATTTGGTTCAGCATTGC
This sequence comes from Aspidiotus rigidus, assembly GCA_035079385.1. Classification (NCBI taxonomy): domain Eukaryota; kingdom Metazoa; phylum Arthropoda; class Insecta; order Hemiptera; family Diaspididae; genus Aspidiotus; species Aspidiotus rigidus. The sequence continues at coordinate 14,069,355 of JAVHKY010000054.1, read as the reverse complement.
TTATGAAATACATGGTTCAGCATTGCTTATGGAATATGTGGTTCAACATTGCTGATGGAATATATGGTTCAGCATTGCTTATTGATTCATATGGTTCAGCATTTCTGATGGAATAAATGGTTCAGTATTGCTTATGGAATATGTGGGTCAGCATTGCTTATGGAATAAATGGTTCAGCATTGCTTGTGGAATATGTGGTTCAGCATTGCTCATGGAATATTTGGTTCAGCATTGGTAATGGAATATTTCGTCCGCCAAATATGTGGTTCAGTATTGATTTTACATAATTATATGGTTCAGCATTGCTTATGGAATATGTGATTCAGTATTTCTGATGGAATATATGGTTCAGCATAACTTATGGAATATGTGGTTCAGCATTGTTTATGGAATATGTGGTTCAGCATTTCTGATGGAATAAATGGTTCAGTATTGCTTATGGAATATTTGGTTCAGCATTGCTAATGGAATATTTGGTTCAGTAAATATATGGTTCAGCATTGTTTATGGAATATGTGGTTCAGCATTTCTGATGGAATAAATGGTTCAGTATTGCTTATGGAATATTTGGTTCAGCATTGTTAATGGAATATTTGGTTCAGTAAATATATGGTTCAGTATTGATTTTACATAATTATATGGTTCAGCATTGCTTATGCAATATGTGGCTCAGCATTGCTTATGAAATACATGGTTCAGCATTGCTTATGGAATATGTGGTTCAACATTGCTGATGGAATATATGGTTCAGCATTGCTTATTGATTCATATGGTTCAGCATTTCTGATGGAATAAATGGTTCAGCATTGCCCATGGAATATGTGGGTCAGCATTGCTTATGGAATATGTGGTTCAGCATTGCTTGTGGAATATGTGGTTCAGCATTGCTCATGGAATATTTGGTTCAGCATTGCTTATGAAATACATGGTTCAGCATTGCTTATGGAATATGTGGTTCAACATTGCTGATGGAATATATGGTTCAGCATTGCTTATTGATTCATATGGTTCAGCATTTCTGATGGAATAAATGGTTCAGTATTGCTTATGGAATATGTGGGTCAGCATTGCTTATGGAATAAATGGTTCAGCATTGCTTGTGGAATATGTGGTTCAGCATTGCTCATGGAATATTTGGTTCAGCATTGGTAATGGAATATTTCGTCCGCCAAATATGTGGTTCAGTATTGATTTTACATAATTATATGGTTCAGCATTGCTTATGGAATATGTGATTCAGTATTTCTGATGGAATATATGGTTCAGCATAACTTATGGAATATGTGGTTCAGCATTGTTTATGGAATATGTGGTTCAGCATTTCTGATGGAATAAATGGTTCAGTATTGCTTATGGAATATTTGGTTCAGCATTGCTAATGGAATATTTGGTTCAGTAAATATATGGTTCAGTATTGATTTTACATATATGGTTCAGCATTGCTTATGGAATATATGGTTCAGCATTGTTTTTGGAATATGTGGTTCAGCATTTCTGATGGAATAAATGGTTCAGTATTGCTTATGGAATATTTGGTTCAGCATTGTTAATGGAATATTTGGTTCAGTAAATATATGGTTCAGTTTTGATTTTACATAATTATATGGTTCAGCATTGCTTATGCAATATGTGGCTCAGCATTGCTTATGAAATACATGGTTCAGCATTGCTTATGGAATATGTGGTTCTGCATTTCTGATGGAATAAATGGTTCAGTGTTGCTTATGGAATATTTGGTTCAGCATTGTTAATGGAATATTTGGTTCAGTATTGATTTTACATGTATGGTTCAGTATTGATTTTACATATATGGTTCAGCATTGCTTATGAAATATATGGTTCAGCATAACCTATGGAATATGTGGTTCAGCATTGTTTATGGAATATGTGGTACAGCATTGCTTGTGGAATATGTGGTTCAACAATGCTTATGGAATATGTGGTTCAGCATTGCTCATGGAATATTTGGTTCATCAAATATATGATTCAGCATTGCTTGTAGAATATGTGGTTCAGCATTGTTTATTGAATATGTGGTTGGTACAGTAGTTAGCGTTTTATGGTCAATTATGTGATTATTATGAAAAGTGGCTGAAGACGTTCAAGGTATGTATTTGACGCGTCTTGGTGCCCCAAATCCAAATCTGTTGAGCTTTTTACTGTATCTCCAACAGTTCGCGTTTTACAGCCAACGCCATTGCCTATGGAATATGTGGTTCCTTATTGTCTATGGAATAAGTCGTCCAACATTGCTTCTGGAATATGTGGTCCAGCATTACTAACATAGTCCATCAACAATGCTGACCCTCATATTCCATAAGCAATATTCAACCATTTTTTCCATAGGCAATGCTCAACCAAATATTCCATAAGCAATGCTGAACCAAATATTGCATGATTAATGCTGAACCGTGCTTACGGAGTATGTGGTTAAGCATTGCTAATGGAATATTTGGTTCACCTAATATATGGTTAAGTATTGATTTTACATATTATATGGTTCAGCATTGTTTATGGAATATGTGGTTCAGCATTTCTGATGGAATAAATGGTTCAGTATTTCTGATGGAATAAATGGTTCAGTATTGCTTATGGAATATTTGGTTCAGCATTGCTAATGGAATATTTGGTTCAGTAAATATATGGTTCAGTATTGATTTTACATACAAATATATGGTTCAGCATTGCTTATGGAATATGTGGTTCAGCATTGTTTATGGAATATGTGGTTCAGCATTTCTGATGGAATAAATGGTTCAGTATTGCTTATGGAATATTTGGTTCAGCATTGCTAATGGAATATTTGGTTCAGTAAATATATGGTTCAGTATTGATTTTACATATATGGTTCAGCATTGCTTATGGAATATATGGTTCAGCATTGTTCATGGAATATGTGGTTCAGCATTTCTGATAGAATAAATGGTTCAGTATTGCTTATGGAATATTTGGTTCAGCATTGTTAATGGAATATTTGGTTCAGTAAATATATGGTTCAGTATTGATTTTACATAATTATATGGTTCAGCATTGCTTATGCAATATGTGGCTCAGCATTGCTTATGAAATACATGGTTCAGCATTGCTTATGGAATATGTGGTTCAACATTGCTGATGGAATATATGGTTCAGCATTGCTTATTGATTCATATGGTTCAGCATTTCTGATGGAATAAATGGTTCAGTATTGCTTATGGAATATGTGGGTCAGCATTGCTTATGGAATAAATGGTTCAGCATTGCTTGTGGAATATGTGGTTCAGCATTGCTCATGGAATATTTGGTTCAGCATTGGTAATGGAATATTTCGTCCGCCAAATATGTGGTTCAGTATTGATTTTACATAATTATATGGTTCAGCATTGCTTATGGAATATGTGATTCAGTATTTCTGATGGAATATATGGTTCAGCATAACTTATGGAATATGTGGTTCAGCATTGTTTATGGAATATGTGGTTCAGCATTTCTGATGGAATAAATGGTTCAGTATTGCTTATGGAATATTTGGTTCAGCATTGCTAATGGAATATTTGGTTCAGTAAATATATGGTTCAGTATTGATTTTACATATATGGTTCAGCATTGCTTATGGAATATATGGTTCAGCATTGTTTATGGAATATGTGGTTCAGCATTTCTGATGGAATAAATGGTTCAGTATTGCTTATGGAATATTTGGTTCAGCATTGTTAATGGAATATTTGGTTCAGTAAATATATGGTTCAGTATTGATTTTACATAATTATATGGTTCAGCATTGCTTATGCAATATGTGGCTCAGCATTGCTTATGAAATACATGGTTCAGCATTGCTTATGGAATATGTGGTTCAACATTGCTGATGGAATATATGGTTCAGCATTGCTTATTGATTCATATGGTTCAGCATTTCTGATGGAATAAATGGTTCAGCATTGCCCATGGAATATGTGGGTCAGCATTGCTTATGGAATATGTGGTTCAGCATTGCTTGTGGAATATGTGGTTCAGCATTGCTCATGGAATATTTGGTTCAGCATTGCTTATGAAATACATGGTTCAGCATTGCTTATGGAATATGTGGTTCAACATTGCTGATGGAATATATGGTTCAGCATTGCTTATTGATTCATATGGTTCAGCATTTCTGATGGAATAAATGGTTCAGTATTGCTTATGGAATATGTGGGTCAGCATTGCTTATGGAATAAATGGTTCAGCATTGCTTGTGGAATATGTGGTTCAGCATTGCTCATGGAATATTTGGTTCAGCATTGGTAATGGAATATTTCGTCCGCCAAATATGTGGTTCAGTATTGATTTTACATAATTATATGGTTCAGCATTGCTTATGGAATATGTGATTCAGTATTTCTGATGGAATATATGGTTCAGCATAACTTATGGAATATGTGGTTCAGCATTGTTTATGGAATATGTGGTTCAGCATTTCTGATGGAATAAATGGTTCAGTATTGCTTATGGAATATTTGGTTCAGCATTGCTAATGGAATATTTGGTTCAGTAAATATATGGTTCAGTATTGATTTTACATATATGGTTCAGCATTGCTTATGGAATATATGGTTCAGCATTGTTTATGGAATATGTGGTTCAGCATTTCTGATGGAATAAATGGTTCAGTATTGCTTATGGAATATTTGGTTCAGCATTGTTAATGGAATATTTGGTTCAGTAAATATATGGTTCAGTTTTGATTTTACATAATTATATGGTTCAGCATTGCTTATGCAATATGTGGCTCAGCATTGCTTATGAAATACATGGTTCAGCATTGCTTATGGAATATGTGGTTCAACATTGCTGATGGAATATATGGTTCAGCATTGCTTATTGATTCATATGGTTCAGCATTTCTGATGGAATAAATGGTTCAGCATTGCCCATGGAATATGTGGGTCAGCATTGCTTATGGATTCATGTGGTTCAGCATTTCTGATGGCATAAATGGTTCAGCATTGCTTATGGAATATGTGGTTCAGCATTGCTTGTGGAATATGTGGTTCAGCATTGCTCATGGAATATTTGGTTCAGCATTGCTTATGAAATACATGGTTCAGCATTGCTTATGGAATATGTGGTTCAACATTGCTGATGGAATATATGGTTCAGCATTGCTTATTGATTCATATGGTTCAGCATTTCTGATGGAATAAATGGTTCAGTATTGCTTATGGAATATGTGGGTCAGCATTGCTTATGGAATAAATGGTTCAGCATTGCTTGTGGAATATGTGGTTCAGCATTGCTCATGGAATATTTGGTTCAGCATTGGTAATGGAATATTTCGTCCGCCAAATATGTGGTTCAGTATTGATTTTACATAATTATATGGTTCAGCATTGCTTATGGAATATGTGATTCAGTATTTCTGATGGAATATATGGTTCAGCATAACTTATGGAATATGTGGTTCAGCATTGTTTATGGAATATGTGGTTCAGCATTTCTGATGGAATAAATGGTTCAGTATTTCTGATGGAATAAATGGTTCAGTATTGCTTATGGAATATTTGAATCAGTAAATATATGGTTCAGTATTGATTTTACATATATGGTTCAGCATTGCTTATGGAATATGTGGTTCAGCATTGTTTATGGAATGTGTGGTTCAGCATTTCTGATGGAATAAATGGTTCAGTATTGCTTATGGAATATGTGGTTCAGCATTGCTTATGAAATACATGGTTCAGCATTGCTTATGGAATATGTGGTTCAACATTGCTGATGGAATATATGGTTCAGCATTGCTTATTGATTCATATGGTTCAGCATTTCTGATGGAATAAATGGTTCAGCATTGCTTATGGAATATGTGGTTCAGAATTGCTTATGGATTCATGTGGTTGAGCATTTCTGATGGAATAAATGGTTCAGCATTGCTTATGGAATATGTGGTTCAGCATTGCTTGTGGAATATGTGGTTCAGCATTGCTCATGGAATATTTGGTTCAGCATTGGTAATGGAATATTTTGTCCGCCAAATATATGGTTCAGTATTGATTTCAAGTATGTAGTTCAGCATTGCGTGTGGAATATGTGGTTCAGCATTGCTCATGGAATATTTGGTTCAGCATTGCTAATGGAGTATTTGGTCCACCAAATATTGTGTTCAGTATTGATTTTTTATATATGGTTCAGCATTGCTTACAGAATATCTGGTTCAGTATTTCTGATGGAATATTTGGTTCAGTAAATATATGGTTCAGTATTGATTTTACATACAAATATATGGTTCAGCATTGCTTATGGAATATGTGGTTCAGCATTGTTTATGGAATATGTGGTTCAGCATTTCTGATGGAATAAATGGTTCAGTATTGCTTATGGAATATTTGGTTCAGCATTGCTAATGGAATATTTGGTTCAGTAAATATATGGTTCAGTATTGATTTTACATATATGGTTCAGCATTGCTTATGGAATATATGGTTCAGCATTGTTCATGGAATATGTGGTTCAGCATTTCTGATAGAATAAATGGTTCAGTATTGCTTATGGAATATTTGGTTCAGCATTGTTAATGGAATATTTGGTTCAGTAAATATATGGTTCAGTATTGATTTTACATAATTATATGGTTCAGCATTGCTTATGCAATATGTGGCTCAGCATTGCTTATGAAATACATGGTTCAGCATTGCTTATGGAATATGTGGTTCAACATTGCTGATGGAATATATGGTTCAGCATTGCTTATTGATTCATATGGTTCAGCATTTCTGATGGAATAAATGGTTCAGCATTGCCCATGGAATATGTGGGTCAGCATTGCTTATGGATTCATGTGGTTCAGCATTTCTGATGGCATAAATGGTTCAGCATTGCTTATGGAATATGTGGTTCAGCATTGCTTGTGGAATATGTGGTTCAGCATTGCTCATGGAATATTTGGTTCAGCATTGCTTATGAAATACATGGTTCAGCATTGCTTATGGAATATGTGGTTCAACATTGCTGATGGAATATATGGTTCAGCATTGCTTATTGATTCATATGGTTCAGCATTTCTGATGGAATAAATGGTTCAGTATTGCTTATGGAATATGTGGGTCAGCATTGCTTATGGAATAAATGGTTCAGCATTGCTTGTGGAATATGTGGTTCAGCATTGCTCATGGAATATTTGGTTCAGCATTGGTAATGGAATATTTCGTCCGCCAAATATGTGGTTCAGTATTGATTTTACATAATTATATGGTTCAGCATTGCTTATGGAATATGTGATTCAGTATTTCTGATGGAATATATGGTTCAGCATAACTTATGGAATATGTGGTTCAGCATTGTTTATGGAATATGTGGTTCAGCATTTCTGATGGAATAAATGGTTCAGTATTGCTTATGGAATATTTGGTTCAGCATTGCTAATGGAATATTTGGTTCAGTAAATATATGGTTCAGTATTGATTTTACATATATGGTTCAGCATTGCTTATGGAATATATGGTTCAGCATTGTTTTTGGAATATGTGGTTCAGCATTTCTGATGGAATAAATGGTTCAGTATTGCTTATGGAATATTTGGTTCAGCATTGTTAATGGAATATTTGGTTCAGTAAATATATGGTTCAGTTTTGATTTTACATAATTATATGGTTCAGCATTGCTTATGCAATATGTGGCTCAGCATTGCTTATGAAATACATGGTTCAGCATTGCTTATGGAATATGTGGTTCTGCATTTCTGATGGAATAAATGGTTCAGTGTTGCTTATGGAATATTTGGTTCAGCATTGTTAATGGAATATTTGGTTCAGTATTGATTTTACATATATGGTTCAGCATTGCTTATGAAATATATGGTTCAGCATAACCTATGGAATATGTGGTTCAGCATTGTTTATGGAATATGTGGTACAGCATTGCTTGTGGAATATGTGGTTCAACAATGCTTATGGAATATGTGGTTCAGCATTGCTCATGGAATATTTGGTTCATCAAATATATGATTCAGCATTGCTTGTAGAATATGTGGTTCAGCATTGTTTATTGAATATGTGGTTGGTACAGTAGTTAGCGTTTTATGGTCAATTATGTGATTATTATGAAAAGTGGCTGAAGACGTTCAAGGTATGTATTTGACGCGTCTTGGTGCCCCAAATCCAAATCTGTTGAGCTTTTTACTGTATCTCCAACAGTTCGCGTTTTACAGCCAACGCCATTGCCTATGGAATATGTGGTTCCTTATTGTCTATGGAATAAGTCGTCCAACATTGCTTCTGGAATATGTGGTCCAGCATTACTAACATAGTCCATCAACAATGCTGACCCTCATATTCCATAAGCAATATTCAACCATTTTTTCCATAGGCAATGCTCAACCAAATATTCCATAAGCAATGCTGAACCAAATATTGCATGATTAATGCTGAACCGTGCTTACGGAGTATGTGGTTAAGCATTGCTAATGGAATATTTGGTTCACCTAATATATGGTTAAGTATTGATTTTACATATTATATGGTTCAGCATTGTTTATGGAATATGTGGTTCAGCATTTCTGATGGAATAAATGGTTCAGTATTTCTGATGGAATAAATGGTTCAGTATTGCTTATGGAATATTTGGTTCAGCATTGCTAATGGAATATTTGGTTCAGTAAATATATGGTTCAGTATTGATTTTACATACAAATATATGGTTCAGCATTGCTTATGGAATATGTGGTTCAGCATTGTTTATGGAATATGTGGTTCAGCATTTCTGATGGAATAAATGGTTCAGTATTGCTTATGGAATATTTGGTTCAGCATTGCTAATGGAATATTTGGTTCAGTAAATATATGGTTCAGTATTGATTTTACATATATGGTTCAGCATTGCTTATGGAATATATGGTTCAGCATTGTTCATGGAATATGTGGTTCAGCATTTCTGATAGAATAAATGGTTCAGTATTGCTTATGGAATATTTGGTTCAGCATTGTTAATGGAATATTTGGTTCAGTAAATATATGGTTCAGTATTGATTTTACATAATTATATGGTTCAGCATTGCTTATGCAATATGTGGCTCAGCATTGCTTATGAAATACATGGTTCAGCATTGCTTATGGAATATGTGGTTCAACATTGCTGATGGAATATATGGTTCAGCATTGCTTATTGATTCATATGGTTCAGCATTTCTGATGGAATAAATGGTTCAGTATTGCTTATGGAATATGTGGGTCAGCATTGCTTATGGAATAAATGGTTCAGCATTGCTTGTGGAATATGTGGTTCAGCATTGCTCATGGAATATTTGGTTCAGCATTGGTAATGGAATATTTCGTCCGCCAAATATGTGGTTCAGTATTGATTTTACATAATTATATGGTTCAGCATTGCTTATGGAATATGTGATTCAGTATTTCTGATGGAATATATGGTTCAGCATAACTTATGGAATATGTGGTTCAGCATTGTTTATGGAATATGTGGTTCAGCATTTCTGATGGAATAAATGGTTCAGTATTGCTTATGGAATATTTGGTTCAGCATTGCTAATGGAATATTTGGTTCAGTAAATATATGGTTCAGTATTGATTTTACATATATGGTTCAGCATTGCTTATGGAATATATGGTTCAGCATTGTTTATGGAATATGTGGTTCAGCATTTCTGATGGAATAAATGGTTCAGTATTGCTTATGGAATATTTGGTTCAGCATTGTTAATGGAATATTTGGTTCAGTAAATATATGGTTCAGTATTGATTTTACATAATTATATGGTTCAGCATTGCTTATGCAATATGTGGCTCAGCATTGCTTATGAAATACATGGTTCAGCATTGCTTATGGAATATGTGGTTCAACATTGCTGATGGAATATATGGTTCAGCATTGCTTATTGATTCATATGGTTCAGCATTTCTGATGGAATAAATGGTTCAGCATTGCCCATGGAATATGTGGGTCAGCATTGCTTATGGAATATGTGGTTCAGCATTGCTTGTGGAATATGTGGTTCAGCATTGCTCATGGAATATTTGGTTCAGCATTGCTTATGAAATACATGGTTCAGCATTGCTTATGGAATATGTGGTTCAACATTGCTGATGGAATATATGGTTCAGCATTGCTTATTGATTCATATGGTTCAGCATTTCTGATGGAATAAATGGTTCAGCATTGCCCATGGAATATGTGGGTCAGCATTGCTTATGGAATATGTGGTTCAGCATTGCTTGTGGAATATGTGGTTCAGCATTGCTCATGGAATATTTGGTTCAGCATTGCTTATGAAATACATGGTTCAGCATTGCTTATGGAATATGTGGTTCAACATTGCTGATGGAATATATGGTTCAGCATTGCTTATTGATTCATATGGTTCAGCATTTCTGATGGAATAAATGGTTCAGTATTGCTTATGGAATATGTGGGTCAGCATTGCTTATGGAATAAATGGTTCAGCATTGCTTGTGGAATATGTGGTTCAGCATTGCTCATGGAATATTTGGTTCAGCATTGGTAATGGAATATTTCGTCCGCCAAATATGTGGTTCAGTATTGATTTTACATAATTATATGGTTCAGCATTGCTTATGGAATATGTGATTCAGTATTTCTGATGGAATATATGGTTCAGCATAACTTATGGAATATGTGGTTCAGCATTGTTTATGGAATATGTGGTTCAGCATTTCTGATGGAATAAATGGTTCAGTATTGCTTATGGAATATTTGGTTCAGCATTGCTAATGGAATATTTGGTTCAGTAAATATATGGTTCAGCATTGTTTATGGAATATGTGGTTCAGCATTTCTGATGGAATAAATGGTTCAGTATTGCTTATGGAATATTTGGTTCAGCATTGTTAATGGAATATTTGGTTCAGTAAATATATGGTTCAGTATTGATTTTACATAATTATATGGTTCAGCATTGCTTATGCAATATGTGGCTCAGCATTGCTTATGAAATACATGGTTCAGCATTGCTTATGGAATATGTGGTTCAACATTGCTGATGGAATATATGGTTCAGCATTGCTTATTGATTCATATGGTTCAGCATTTCTGATGGAATAAATGGTTCAGCATTGCCCATGGAATATGTGGGTCAGCATTGCTTATGGAATATGTGGTTCAGCATTGCTTGTGGAATATGTGGTTCAGCATTGCTCATGGAATATTTGGTTCAGCATTGCTTATGAAATACATGGTTCAGCATTGCTTATGGAATATGTGGTTCAACATTGCTGATGGAATATATGGTTCAGCATTGCTTATTGATTCATATGGTTCAGCATTTCTGATGGAATAAATGGTTCAGTATTGCTTATGGAATATGTGGGTCAGCATTGCTTATGGAATAAATGGTTCAGCATTGCTTGTGGAATATGTGGTTCAGCATTGCTCATGGAATATTTGGTTCAGCATTGGTAATGGAATATTTCGTCCGCCAAATATGTGGTTCAGTATTGATTTTACATAATTATATGGTTCAGCATTGCTTATGGAATATGTGATTCAGTATTTCTGATGGAATATATGGTTCAGCATAACTTATGGAATATGTGGTTCAGCATTGTTTATGGAATATGTGGTTCAGCATTTCTGATGGAATAAATGGTTCAGTATTGCTTATGGAATATTTGGTTCAGCATTGCTAATGGAATATTTGGTTCAGTAAATATATGGTTCAGTATTGATTTTACATATATGGTTCAGCATTGCTTATGGAATATATGGTTCAGCATTGTTTTTGGAATATGTGGTTCAGCATTTCTGATGGAATAAATGGTTCAGTATTGCTTATGGAATATTTGGTTCAGCATTGTTAATGGAATATTTGGTTCAGTAAATATATGGTTCAGTTTTGATTTTACATAATTATATGGTTCAGCATTGCTTATGCAATATGTGGCTCAGCATTGCTTATGAAATACATGGTTCAGCATTGCTTATGGAATATGTGGTTCTGCATTTCTGATGGAATAAATGGTTCAGTGTTGCTTATGGAATATTTGGTTCAGCATTGTTAATGGAATATTTGGTTCAGTATTGATTTTACATGTATGGTTCAGTATTGATTTTACATATATGGTTCAGCATTGCTTATGAAATATATGGTTCAGCATAACCTATGGAATATGTGGTTCAGCATTGTTTATGGAATATGTGGTACAGCATTGCTTGTGGAATATGTGGTTCAACAATGCTTATGGAATATGTGGTTCAGCATTGCTCATGGAATATTTGGTTCATCAAATATATGATTCAGCATTGCTTGTAGAATATGTGGTTCAGCATTGTTTATTGAATATGTGGTTGGTACAGTAGTTAGCGTTTTATGGTCAATTATGTGATTATTATGAAAAGTGGCTGAAGACGTTCAAGGTATGTATTTGACGCGTCTTGGTGCCCCAAATCCAAATCTGTTGAGCTTTTTACTGTATCTCCAACAGTTCGCGTTTTACAGCCAACGCCATTGCCTATGGAATATGTGGTTCCTTATTGTCTATGGAATAAGTCGTCCAACATTGCTTCTGGAATATGTGGTCCAGCATTACTAACATAGTCCATCAACAATGCTGACCCTCATATTCCATAAGCAATATTCAACCATTTTTTCCATAGGCAATGCTCAACCAAATATTCCATAAGCAATGCTGAACCAAATATTGCATGATTAATGCTGAACCGTGCTTACGGAGTATGTGGTTAAGCATTGCTAATGGAATATTTGGTTCACCTAATATATGGTTAAGTATTGATTTTACATATTATATGGTTCAGCATTGTTTATGGAATATGTGGTTCAGCATTTCTGATGGAATAAATGGTTCAGTATTTCTGATGGAATAAATGGTTCAGTATTGCTTATGGAATATTTGGTTCAGCATTGCTAATGGAATATTTGGTTCAGTAAATATATGGTTCAGTATTGATTTTACATACAAATATATGGTTCAGCATTGCTTATGGAATATGTGGTTCAGCATTGTTTATGGAATATGTGGTTCAGCATTTCTGATGGAATAAATGGTTCAGTATTGCTTATGGAATATTTGGTTCAGCATTGCTAATGGAATATTTGGTTCAGTAAATATATGGTTCAGTATTGATTTTACATATATGGTTCAGCATTGCTTATGGAATATATGGTTCAGCATTGTTCATGGAATATGTGGTTCAGCATTTCTGATAGAATAAATGGTTCAGTATTGCTTATGGAATATTTGGTTCAGCATTGTTAATGGAATATTTGGTTCAGTAAATATATGGTTCAGTATTGATTTTACATAATTATATGGTTCAGCATTGCTTATGCAATATGTGGCTCAGCATTGCTTATGAAATACATGGTTCAGCATTGCTTATGGAATATGTGGTTCAACATTGCTGATGGAATATATGGTTCAGCATTGCTTATTGATTCATATGGTTCAGCATTTCTGATGGAATAAATGGTTCAGTATTGCTTATGGAATATGTGGGTCAGCATTGCTTATGGAATAAATGGTTCAGCATTGCTTGTGGAATATGTGGTTCAGCATTGCTCATGGAATATTTGGTTCAGCATTGGTAATGGAATATTTCGTCCGCCAAATATGTGGTTCAGTATTGATTTTACATAATTATATGGTTCAGCATTGCTTATGGAATATGTGATTCAGTATTTCTGATGGAATATATGGTTCAGCATAACTTATGGAATATGTGGTTCAGCATTGTTTATGGAATATGTGGTTCAGCATTTCTGATGGAATAAATGGTTCAGTATTGCTTATGGAATATTTGGTTCAGCATTGCTAATGGAATATTTGGTTCAGTAAATATATGGTTCAGTATTGATTTTACATATATGGTTCAGCATTGCTTATGGAATATATGGTTCAGCATTGTTTATGGAATATGTGGTTCAGCATTTCTGATGGAATAAATGGTTCAGTATTGCTTATGGAATATTTGGTTCAGCATTGTTAATGGAATATTTGGTTCAGTAAATATATGGTTCAGTATTGATTTTACATAATTATATGGTTCAGCATTGCTTATGCAATATGTGGCTCAGCATTGCTTATGAAATACATGGTTCAGCATTGCTTATGGAATATGTGGTTCAACATTGCTGATGGAATATATGGTTCAGCATTGCTTATTGATTCATATGGTTCAGCATTTCTGATGGAATAAATGGTTCAGCATTGCCCATGGAATATGTGGGTCAGCATTGCTTATGGAATATGTGGTTCAGCATTGCTTGTGGAATATGTGGTTCAGCATTGCTCATGGAATATTTGGTTCAGCATTGCTTATGAAATACATGGTTCAGCATTGCTTATGGAATATGTGGTTCAACATTGCTGATGGAATATATGGTTCAGCATTGCTTATTGATTCATATGGTTCAGCATTTCTGATGGAATAAATGGTTCAGTATTGCTTATGGAATATGTGGGTCAGCATTGCTTATGGAATAAATGGTTCAGCATTGCTTGTGGAATATGTGGTTCAGCATTGCTCATGGAATATTTGGTTCAGCATTGGTAATGGAATATTTCGTCCGCCAAATATGTGGTTCAGTATTGATTTTACATAATTATATGGTTCAGCATTGCTTATGGAATATGTGATTCAGTATTTCTGATGGAATATATGGTTCAGCATAACTTATGGAATATGTGGTTCAGCATTGTTTATGGAATATGTGGTTCAGCATTTCTGATGGAATAAATGGTTCAGTATTGCTTATGGAATATTTGGTTCAGCATTGCTAATGGAATATTTGGTTCAGTAAATATATGGTTCAGTATTGATTTTACATATATGGTTCAGCATTGCTTATGGAATATATGGTTCAGCATTGTTTATGGAATATGTGGTTCAGCATTTCTGATGGAATAAATGGTTCAGTATTGCTTATGGAATATTTGGTTCAGCATTGTTAATGGAATATTTGGTTCAGTAAATATATGGTTCAGTTTTGATTTTACATAATTATATGGTTCAGCATTGCTTATGCAATATGTGGCTCAGCATTGCTTATGAAATACATGGTTCAGCATTGCTTATGGAATATGTGGTTCAACATTGCTGATGGAATATATGGTTCAGCATTGCTTATTGATTCATATGGTTCAGCATTTCTGATGGAATAAATGGTTCAGCATTGCCCATGGAATATGTGGGTCAGCATTGCTTATGGATTCATGTGGTTCAGTATTTCTGATGGCATAAATGGTTCAGCATTGCTTATGGAATATGTGGTTCAGCATTGCTTGTGGAATATGTGGTTCAGCATTGCTCATGGAATATTTGGTTCAGCATTGCTTATGAAATACATGGTTCAGCATTGCTTATGGAATATGTGGTTCAACATTGCTGATGGAATATATGGTTCAGCATTGCTTATTGATTCATATGGTTCAGCATTTCTGATGGAATAAATGGTTCAGTATTGCTTATGGAATATGTGGGTCAGCATTGCTTATGGAATAAATGGTTCAGCATTGCTTGTGGAATATGTGGTTCAGCATTGCTCATGGAATATTTGGTTCAGCATTGGTAATGGAATATTTCGTCCGCCAAATATGTGGTTCAGTATTGATTTTACATAATTATATGGTTCAGCATTGCTTATGGAATATGTGATTCAGTATTTCTGATGGAATATATGGTTCAGCATAACTTATGGAATATGTGGTTCAGCATTGTTTATGGAATATGTGGTTCAGCATTTCTGATGGAATAAATGGTTCAGTATTTCTGATGGAATAAATGGTTCAGTATTGCTTATGGAATATTTGAATCAGTAAATATATGGTTCAGTATTGATTTTACATATATGGTTCAGCATTGCTTATGGAATATGTGGTTCAGCATTGTTTATGGAATGTGTGGTTCAGCATTTCTGATGGAATAAATGGTTCAGTATTGCTTATGGAATATGTGGTTCAGCATTGCTTATGAAATACATGGTTCAGCATTGCTTATGGAATATGTGGTTCAACATTGCTGATGGAATATATGGTTCAGCATTGCTTATTGATTCATATGGTTCAGCATTTCTGATGGAATAAATGGTTCAGCATTGCTTATGGAATATGTGGTTCAGAATTGCTTATGGATTCATGTGGTTGAGCATTTCTGATGGAATAAATGGTTCAGCATTGCTTATGGAATATGTGGTTCAGCATTGCTTGTGGAATATGTGGTTCAGCATTGCTCATGGAATATTTGGTTCAGCATTGGTAATGGAATATTTTGTCCGCCAAATATATGGTTCAGTATTGATTTCAAGTATGTAGTTCAGCATTGCGTGTGGAATATGTGGTTCAGCATTGCTCATGGAATATTTGGTTCAGCATTGCTAATGGAGTATTTGGTCCACCAAATATTGTGTTCAGTATTGATTTTTTATATATGGTTCAGCATTGCTTACAGAATATCTGGTTCAGTATTTCTGATGGAATATATGGTTCAGCATTGCTTATGGAATATGTGGTTCAGCATCGCTTATTTAATATGTGGTTCAGAATTGCTCGTGGAATATGTGGTTCAACGTTGCTCATGGAATATTTGGTTTGGAATCGCTAATGGAATGTTTGGTCCACCTAATATAGGGTTCAGTATTGATTTTACATATATGGTTGAGCATTGCTTGTGGAATATGTGGTTCAACAATGCTTATGGCATATGTAGTTCAGAATTGCTCATGGAATATTTGGTTCAGCATTGCTTATGGAATATTTATTTATTTATTTATTTATTTATTTATTTATTTATTTATTTATTTATTTTTTTAATTAATTAATTTTGTTTTATAGTGGTGCCACCTACAGTTCATGGACCAGTTACAGGTGACACCACTTTTGTAATTACATATTTATAATGATAACAGTAACAGTACTAATAATAATAATATTAATAATAATAATTAATGAATAATAATCATCATCACCAAAATAATATAATAATAATAACATTAATAGTAATAAGAGATTCTGTACAAAGAGTGGGAGTTACTCTCTTAATGAGTTATGATTATGTAAGAAGAAAAGTCGCGTATTACTCAGACTCCTGCGTAAGTATCTTTTTCGTATTTTTATGAAAAATTTTCAATCTTGTAGTTTGTCTTCTTCAATGTTGAAAACGCTGGTAACATGTTGTAGCGCGTAGCCAGTATACGGAGCCACGGCGCAACCGTGCACCGCGTGGCGAGGGGCTCAACTGTGTACGTACTCCCGACTATGTGTTATTTTTTATACTTCAATTTTGTTGCGTCGATTGTGGTTTAACGGTGAGTCTTGGCGAAAAAATGGAGAGAACGTTTTTACCGACTTTTTACTTGTAAAAAGTGAGGTATTACACCCGACGCAAAGTATTCAGGGGGAGGGGGCAATGAATTTTCTCGACGTTTTGGAGGTCCTAGATCACTTCTACCCTAATAAGAAAATTTCAGGTTTCCTTATATATATATATATAAGATTTTTTTGTCCACGCAACTCCTCAAAAACTACTGGTTGGATTCTCATGAAATTTGGCCAAGTTGTAGTGGATTATCTGAAGTTGGGAATGTGAATTTTTTTCTTAGATTTCTCGAGTAGTTGAGTAACTCTCAATTTTCCTCGAATTTCTTAGTGTTGTTTCTCAAAAAATATCAATCTTATTATCTTCATATCACTACATTACGTCATAGTTTATTCAATCTTATTGCTCTGTAATTTTTGTATCGGTTGGACTAGTGGTTCTTGAGTAAATCTCAAAATATACGTGGTCCACGTATAGAGCCGTAAGAGCTAAATCTCGCTTATTCAATTTATTTGAGTTCGTTTGCCACGTGATTAAAGCATCATACACCTATTGGCTGCAAAAACTTCTCATTACCAGTCATATATGGTTGAAAAAATTCGACGTTTATTGGATACGTTAAACAAACGTTGCACGTAAGCGATGGATTGAATATTGGCCGTGTATTTTATAATTACTGCGTTATGCAGGTATACATATCATTTTTTTTTTTTTTTTTTCTTCTTCTACATTATCGCAATAGGCTCGTAGCCTGAACACTGGGGAGTAATGTTGAAATTCAGGTAAAGACAAAGTGGAAGTTTCATTGCCCATTTCAATTTTCCTCATCTATGTTTTGATTTTTGTCATTATCGACTTTATAATATCTTACTGTACCTATTTTTGGAAATGGACAGTCAGGTTAATACTTTAAGATTCTTCTAAATCACCTAAGTTTTATATTTTACTTTTAATAGAACCCATTAAAAAGATTAGAAATGAATTGAACAATAGAAGAGAAAGTGGAATACCTTAAATCATTATTATCACAATCAGCTTATAAGTGAGAAACAATGAAGTTTAGGTATGGGGAGCATGTGTAAATGATTTTATAGCAAATTATTGAAAAGTCGGTGATGCTTACGCTTCTGCGTGAGCTTTTTTATTAAAAGTTTTTTATTATTAGCTCTGCCCGCACACAATTAATACATATGATTTTTAACATTTCGGCCGTCCCGCAGCCTTCATCACACGAAAAAAGTGATTTGAATGTTTTTTATGTAACACTGTACAGGAATTATTTTTGTACTGAGGTATTTTTCTCCTATTCCCAACCGTTCTTGGGATATTAGCAAATTAATACTGAATTTTGAGCGACATTGTGCCTCCCCCCCCTCCAGCCCCCTAAAGGAAATTTTGAGTGGTACGACTTCTGAAAATGTTCTCTACGGTCATAACTACTATAACACCAAATATCATTGTATAACTAAATTTTGCAGTATCATTTCACTGCGAATAATCGCGAGTTAACTTTATGTTCTCCTTTCTCGACAATTGGGCGCTGTACTGTACCGGCAGACGTCTCTTTTGATCATCCTGAGCAGGTAGGCAGATACTTTTGCGTCCATAAGGGCCACTGCTCCGATGATAAGAAGGAGAATAAAGTGTGGAGTATCAAGAAGAAGACTCGAAAGTGAGCGTAAACATGACATCTGGTTACACGGCTGTCTTACCGTGATCCTGCTGGAACTCTTTACCATTAGTTCGATAACCAGAGTAAATGTAATCGGATTGAAAATATTATTTGGCTCATTCACTGATGCAGTGTTTATCGAATTACTGCGACACGTTGATAAGATACTTAATCGAAAATCCATTTTTTTATCATTTCAATGAATGAATTCTGATAAATTTGTCATTCACCCATTCACACTTCGCAATATCGAATTCATTCATCAATCTAATTTCTCTAAATAAAGATAATATACCTGCTCACCGCGAGCGCATTCCAAATACGTGGTCCATTAGTACAAATCGCACGTGTTCTCGAGATCCGTACAACTCGTTCCAAAAAGAGATGCTTCGATATACGTTAGTATCAGGTATTCTACTTCCTCTTTTTTTTTTAATGTCTTCAGTAATATTACTATCCTATATTATTTTAATTTCCTGTTTTACCGGACAATCGGGGGAGACTGGAGAGGGAATCGCTCGAATTAGTATCTACGGCAGCGTCGTGTCTGGGTCAGGTACCCTGTCCCTTAGAGGAGGGGGCTCGCGCATCACTTTTCAATGATTACGCCGCTCACGACTTCACTCGCACAGTTCATTCGATTTTATTACTTTGTTTTCACTTGTCATTATTGCGTGGTGCTTGAACCTGTTGCGGTAAAGACGGTTTGTCTTATTTATTTTACACTTTTTTTTTTTTTTTTTTTGTCGTCGTCTTCATTATTGTGTTATTACCCGCTCTTGGGTTTTGTTTTGATCTTAGTAACGACGACGAAGCGCGCTTCTGTAAATGACGACTTTGTTTACTTCGTATAATTTCGGATAAGATGTTAATGTCCGATATCGTCAGGAATCAAATTAGATTTGGCGGTAATTTCTGATGCGCGCGGTGTGATTGACGGATCGTATGTCGCGTTTGTGACTGGTTGGTTCCTCGTTGTTTTGTTCGTAATTGTTTTTCTCGTTTCTTTCAATTGGTGTTCAATTATACGGCGAGATTCGGAAATACGCATGTGTTTTCGGTGAGTAATGTATTTAATTTACGTCTAGACATGTCGCGAGGCTCCGTAATTTCGTCTCGCATCAGGTAGGAATTGATTCAGTCAGGAGAATCAGTTGGGCATTGGGGAAAGAAGTGAGACTTTTGATGACATTTTCTCCTCAGATGTGCGTCAAATAATTGCAAATGTTGACAAGAATGCTGAGGAATGGCACAAGCAAGCTTTTGCATCTGTCAGGTGTATAAGAAGAAAACTTTTGCTCTCTCATTTCTCAAGGTCGAGTGTTTCTGTGCGTCTGAAAATTTGTCGATTGCATACTATCTTGTCGTGACTGACAGTCGATTTTCCTAAAAACCTGAAGGAAATCCTCAAGAACTGATTATGAAATGCACAAATATGCTAAAAAATTTCACAAATACAATTATTATCTAAATTTTATTTTAGTTGTCCTCAAAACTTGTGAAAGGTGAGACGATAGACATAATCCAGTTTATCTCACTGGGGTCCAGTTGGAGTTAGACAAAATTCAAAATAATGCAACCAGTTTTAGCCTGTTGAACAGAAAGAACCGTTTTATGCCATGGGATGATAATGCAGACAAGTAGTTAAAGATAGTGTTTTAGAGCAGGGGCGCTCAACCTTTTTGAACATGGGGCCATATAACAAAAGTTGAAAGTTCTCACGGGCCACAAAGAAAAAGTGAGATGTTCATCATTTTGTAATTCGGATCAACAGTAAGAAGTTACAAATATTGAAAAACGAGTTTAAAAACTAATGAAATTTTTGAAATTGTATTTTATTTAAAATTGTATTATTTTGAACATCCAAATTTGAAGTCATTAAACTTGACTGATCTTTTAAGTGTTGACCTGACAAGCGAGATCGATGACTTGATTTGACATTTCTCATGTTGTTTCACATTCATACGTAGAACCGAAGAGACAAAACATACTTTGAGCAAAGTCATCCTTGCAATTTGATTTCTTGTCCTTTTTTTTTCTTTTCCCCTCATTCTTTTATTTATTGCTATGTGCTTGCGGGCCGTAGGTTGAGCACCACTGTTTTAGAGGGTAAATAGATCGTAGAACAGACAGACAATCAAACTTCTATCATAGGTCATGGAGTGCAAAACTAGGCCTGGGAAAAGGTTTTGCCAAGAATTCACAGTTCAGGATGGCTAAAATATGAGATCATAAATTAATTGACATTATGTTCAACTACACAACGAAAAAAGGACATTGTCCTGCAATAAAAGGGAATCATAACTGAAAATGAGATTAAGAATAAATTAAAACTTGATCTCTGACAAATTATTGAACAAGACGCAATCACCATACGCCTCAGTATCCGGGTCTCTTATTTTTTTCTGTTCCTAGACTATAAGATAATGGGAATTCATCTTCCTTTTTTTTCCTGTCACCAAAACCCAAAAGATCTGAAGCTTTTTTTAATTGTTCACCCAGATTTAAAGCTCAATGCTTTCAGGTTTCTTCTAAAAGATCCACATCTTCTTGTTTTACTTGGACCTGGAACCTGAGAGATTTGGTTCCTTTTTACCTATCAATATCCAAAATTTGAAAGTGTCCCCACAAATAATCACAACCCCTGAACTGCATTAATGAGAAGTAACAAAAATATTTGTAATACAAATTGTGTTATATGATCAAAAAGTATTTCTTTGCAGTCAAAGAAGAAAAAGAGAATAAGAAACTTTTTCAAAGACTGTACAACAATTTGAAAAATGCTGTGCAAAAATCAAATCTTGAATAGTTCTTCAGAGTGACGTCTCAATGTACTGGTAGGAAACTTCTGGGGCCTCTTGCCTCAGCAAGTATCTGCAAAAAAAAAGTTCCTACCAAAAGGTACACTGTGAAGTCACTCTTAAGATTTGTATACTTTTATTACTTGAGATTTTATGTACTTATATTTTTGCTTAGCATTTTTCGAATATCTGCCCAGTCTGGGTGAGTTTTATTTTTGCATTGCATTTTTCAAATATCACTCCCAGGCACCCATGCGCCATAACTCTTTGAATGTTTTATATTTTCCTTTTGCTCTGTGGTATCTTTGAAAAATGGCTGTAGTGATTGGCTTTTTGGAAGCTGAAGACATGGTCAAATTATGCAGTAAATAATTATGTTGATGATTCTGTGATTAATGATTGCAATTTTCCAACTACCGCATCACAAGGTTCCAGAAATTTGATAAGAGTTGATTCAGTTGTGCACTGCGTCTTAATCCTTGAGTTAGTTGTTTCTAGGTCATTATTTGTGGCAGGATAGCCACTGCTTGTTCCTTTGTACCAATGCAAGTTTTTCTTTAGCTATTGCTCTTTAAAGTACTTTGTGCTTAGCTACAAACAGAGGACAAGCTGCCTCAAATCTTTTCTGGTCTTTACTATAATACTGTGAATTTATATTTTGTCATGAGCATCAAAAACTTTTTGATATTCTCAATAATGTAAAACAGCTCCAGCACAAGGTTTTTTGGCACTACCTTTTCCCAAAGACAATAGGCATAATAATTTTTGATTGTGAAATTGCCGCCCCTTTAAGTTGACATTACAAGCAGCTGCTGGCTTTGCTTGGCCATAGCGCTAGGTCTGAATGGAAGTAAAACATTATAAGAACATATATTCATACTTACTCAATGAACTTCTGTCATATTTCGACCGCAGACTTGATATGTCCACAAGTATATCATTAATGGTAGACTTTGGGACCCTGGTAGACTCCGACTGGGAGGAGCGTGAAGAATTTACGCTCGGAGCTTCTATTTGTTTTTTTTTTGGTGCAGTTGATTTGGATTTGAGATTGCTCGAGTCGCTGTTTGAATCATATGTAGGAGGACCCACATTTGGCACAATTGCATTCAGTCTGTGAGAAACCAGAATCATTTTATAAGAGTGCTGTAATGCCATTAATTGTACAACTTAAGTGGTTTTCATTTCTTCCAAGAGTGATGCAATGAAAAAATTTCATTTGACAGTCCTCACCCTGAGTGCGAGAGAACAGAAAAGAAAAAAGTACATCAACTCACGTCAAATTACAAAATCTTACACAAAATTTTGGTACGATTATTGATAAATCTTTTCCTGGCAGAATACAACATTCCACAAGGGGGTAAAGCACCAAAGTTCCTCACCTGAAAGACGTAGGGGCAACCGGGAGTTGAGCATACAACCTTCTAAAATTGGTAAGTCCTCAATCTTTTTTTTTTTCTAAATTACTTCAAACTTCAACGAGTGCAAAATTCGGAGGTTTTTCTGCCATTCAGTCGTACTTTCTTCGTAAAATTAAATAACGTAGCACGACGGTCAAGTCGAAGTTTACCCATTGATCTCTTCTCGTTGGGTTTAAATGATGTAGACATAGAAGTTTACAATAGTTTTTTAAAATCAAAATGAGCAAAAATTTTCGGTGCAAAATCAAGTAAACTGCCAACTTTCTAAACAAATATTTTGAAAACCGATTAAAATTTGCAAAAACTTATGTTGTGAGGTCCAAAACAAAGTGGAATCCAATGATTCCTCTTTTGGTGGGTTTGAGTAATGAAATAAAAACATGTATTTCTTTGGAATGCAATGTCAAGTTTTTCAGGGGCACTCTAAGGACATATTTTTAAAGACAGTTCTTCCCTATCGTTTTGGATTGAGATGGTGGAGAAAAGAGGAAGCTTTAGGGTCTCTTACGCAAATCAAAGATCATGGAAGTGTCTCAAGTTCTCCTCAAAAATATAGTAACTTCATCCAGCTGAATTTTCCGGCCGTCTGCAAATATATTGGCTGAAAATGGCTTGCAATTTCCGAAATAATTCAACTCTTAGAATTGATCCGGTTCTCAAGTTTACGGTCGGACATATCGAAGAAAAGCTCCACAGTACTTGAAAAAGTAAACTGGAGGGCAATTTGCAAGAACCGCGCGCGGTTCTTGCAAATTGCCCTCCAGTTTACTTTTTCAAGTACTGTGGAGCTTTTCTTCAATTCAACTCTTACTTAGATGAGGGTTCTCCTAGCCAAGTATCTGTGTGCGAGGTTCAGAGGGATTGGAAAATTTCACTTCCCGAATTCTTTCCCTTTCTACCCCTCTTGAAGGCTTCTTAATACCACCTGATTTAGCATATGCTAGGTCTCGCTATGAAGTCGTCTGATAAGTAGGATTTCCAACTACTTACTATCATAAGCTCAAAATACAAATTTTCACAAGTATTTGAACTAGGTCAAAACTGAAGGTTAGAAATTTGGCCGCGCGTATTTTTACCGCTTCAGCGGACATTTTCATGTCAAAAATCGGATTTAGGAAGAGAGGGGACTTTCTTCATTGAAATTGTGACTCGTGATGACGCACAATTTCGATGTTCTTTAGAAACGACCGGACGCCTTTAAAAGCGGAAAGTGCAGATCAAACATTTTTAGGAATTAGGAAAAAGCTTATATTTGTACGTTGGTGGTCCATGAGCCATGAATAAAGGAAAATTATTTACCAAGTATAATTTTACGTTTAAAGCCACTATAACTTCATCTCTTGAAAATTCGTACTATTTACATACTGGGTAGCCACAGGTTAGCTAGTTTTACCTACTACTACTTTCACTTTTGAAATGTGTTCCAAATAAAGATTACAATTATAAGTTACTAATATTTGTAATTTCTTTTACGGAAAATTGTTCGTAGAACCGTCTTTCGATGGTTTTGACGTCCATCAATAGTTTTTTTTTAAATGTAGGAACAAGTGGCTTTATAAAAATGGAGAAATACTATTTTAGATGCGGGTTCAAGAATTGTATGTTTGTCGTGATCAAGGCTCGATGGATGAGGGCAACGATCCACGTATTTGGTCTGCCTGACTTTTCTTTTCTTACGAAAATTTATTATCGAAATTACTGTACCTCCTTTTTCAAACGCAACAAGTGCAACGATTGTCTCATTATCGTAAGCTAATTACGTCAGTAACCGTGTATCAGATACGAACTCGAAAAATTTCGCTGAATGCGCGAAATTTCGACTCCGTCGCGAGTAATCGTTTGGTCAGTGAGTTGACTGGTGCATCTCTAAATTACCGATCACCCTGTAATAACGGAACAATTTCCATTTCGAAAAAATTCGACATTCTTACACTGAGCCGATCATTCTCGAGTCTTCGCTAAAAGGACAGAAAGTGCTTGGACGCTTTTTCTACTACCATATTTGATGTGCATAGCAAGAATTTTATATTACTTTCACTGGTGCGATTTAGTCAGTGGCATAGTGTACCTACTTGAAGAGAAACGAGTTATTGTACGTTCAGCTTTAGCCTTCAGACAGTCACGACGACGACGTATGATATGTATTTCAAATTCCGCAGATGATTCTCTGCATGCTGAAAAATTATTTGTGATATCTGCGCGAGAATATTGCTCGTCTAGAGCCGGGAAACACCCCGAAGACTTGGATTTTTAGGGAAAGAAGATGAGTTGAAAGAAATGACGTGTTCTGAAAATAATGTAATATGTAAAAAAAACAGTAGACATGTCACAGCTCGCATAAGTGAACGCGTATAACTCAAAGGATATCTAAACGAAGCCCCTCTTCTCGGACTATATACAGGATTCATCAAGTTTCATCTTCCATGGGGCTCGAAACAATTCAAAAAAGGTCGAGATTTGTATCCTCAGCTTCCAGTCGCTCCGGCCGTGACAGCCCCAAGGTGTTCTACTTTTGTAGCGCCTGCTTCCTGCTAAATCTTTTCCTCTCATTTCTCATTCTTAAACGGAAGTTTGCGCTTCATTACAACGTTTTAAAAATTTCGCAATGAATTATTGTGTCTGCGAGTAGTCTGGTGACAGGACTGCTACAACCATGATAAATCATTGCAACGTGAGGAGGAATTTGAAGACACTCTCCCTCTCCCGTTCAAAATTTTGTAGATATGCCCCTTCACTGATGAGTTCTAAAATATCTATATTTGAAGCCCAGTTCACCGTAGAATGACATCTTTGATACGGTTTACTCTCAGACGTCTCATATGGAGTAAAAAAGGTTGATTTTCGATAGAAACAATTCATTTTTCAGACAATTTCAGTAGGCTAGCCAGTAACACCACGAACTAGGCTAAATTATGAATCAGCTGAAGAAACAAGAAAGCAAAGGCAGAGAGGGAAGTTCTTCCCGGCTAGTTTGGTCACACTTCTCTTCTCCCTCTTCTTGCGTCAATATATCACAAAGTGTACCATGCAAGTAAATTGATCTATGACAAAGAGGAACCCCGCTCCCAATGCTAGTTTTATCATCTTCTCTTACCTTGATGACCTCTCGAACCACGTTGACCAAAAATATATTTCATTTAAAGTCTTTGTGGAAAGTGCGTCAATATAATTGTTGAAAATCGACCTCAGGTCAATATGGAGTCACCAAAATTTCGTTTTTTCCCCTTCAATTTTTATTAAAAGGTGGTTGCCTAATTGTGGCATAGTTCAACGATATCACTGAAAAGGGGTCGCCGTCGATCTGGAATCGATGTAGAGTCACCCCCTTGAACGGTTTCTGTTTGTTTGGTGACTTTGCTACTCGCAGATAGGATACATAGTCATAATTATATAACTAGGACCATTCGGACTTGACAGCGGAGTGGCTGACATCTGGCGGAAAATGCTAACTTATTGGTTGTTCCTATCAACTGTTGGATACAAATCTAAGAAGTCGCTCTATATGTTTTCTGTAACGCTTATTTGTGGAAGTTCGTTGAAAGTCACCCAAGATATTTAAAAAATGACATTTTATCGACGGGAAATTAGGATGAATACAATTTTTGTTCTATCCATTTTCCACAAAAAATAATATTTGAGAATGACCAGTCAATTCGATTAAATTTGCTATTGTTATGGTAAAAAAAACACCATGATAACGTTCTCGACAACAGCGCCCCCTATAGATCGTTTTACTTGCGAACTTTGCTATCTTTTTTTCAGGACTACTTAGCTAAGCCGAAGGTATTAGCCGCTAGCTGTTAGCCGAGCAATTTTAAACCAAAATTAGCAAGTCGTTAGCTAGCTAATGAAATCACATTAGCCATCAGTTGACCGTTTAAATTGGAATTGCCAAGGTTAATATTTTCTCTTCCCCACACCTCACCCCTCCGCATTGGAGTGATCTCCTCCCTGCTTTCAGCCGTTAGTCATTCTATTTTGGCCCAAAATTAACCAGCTGTTAGCTAGCCATTGAGACTGGGTTAAATTCGATTAAATTTGCAAATGTTATGGTAAAAAAAACACCATGATCACGTTCTCGACAATAGCGTCCCTATAGATCGTTTTACTTGCAAACTTTGCTATTTTTTTTCAGGACTACTTAGCTAAGTCGAAGCTATTAGCCGCTAGCTGTTAGCCAAGCAATTTCAATCCAAAATTAGCAAGTCGTTAGCTAGCTAATGAAATCACATTAGCCATCAGCTTAACCGTTAACCGTTTAAATTGGAATTGCCAAGGTTAATATTTTCTCTTCCCCACACCTCACCCCGCCGCATTGGAGTAATCTCCTCCCCTGCTTGCAGCCATTAGCCATTCTATTTTGGCCCAAAATTAACCAGCTGTTAGCTAGCCATTGAGACTGGGTTAGCCGTTGACTGATAAATTCGATTAAATTTGCTATTGTTATGGTAAAAAAAAAACCATGATCACGTTCTCGACAACAGCGCCCCTATAGATCGTTTTACTTGCAAACTTTGCTATTTTTTTTCAGGACTACTTAGCTAAGTCGAAGCTATTAGCCGCTAGCTGTTAGCCAAGCAATTTCAATCCAAAATTAGCAAGTCGTTAGCTAGCTAATGAAATCACATTAGCCATCAGCTTAGCCGTTAACCGTTTAAATTGGAATTGCCAAGGTTAATATTTTCTCTTCCCCACACCTCACTTCTCCGCATTGGAGTGATCTCCTCCCCTGCTTTCAGCCGTTAGTCATTCTATTTTGGCCCAAAATTAACCAGCTGTTAGCTAGCCATTGAGACTGGGTTAGCCGTTGACTGATAAATTCGATTAAATTTGCTATTGTTATGGTAAAAAAAAAACCATGATCACGTTCTCGACAACAGCGCCCCTATAGATCGTTTTACTTGCAAACTTTGCTATCTTTTTTTCAGGACTACTTAGCTAAGCCGAAGCTATTAGCCGCTAGCTGTTAGCAAAGCAATTTTAATCCAAAATTAGCAAGTCGTTAGCTAGCTAATGAAATCACATTAGCCATCAGCTTAGCCGTTAACCGTTTGAATTGGAATTGCCAAGGTTAATATTTTCTCTTCCCCACACCTCACCCCGCCGCATTGGAGTAATCTCCTCCCCTGCTTTCAGCCGTTAGCCATTCTATTTTGGCCCAAAATTAACCAGCTGTTAGCTAGCCATTGAGACTGGGTTAGCCGTTGACTGATAAATTCGATTAAATTTGCTATTGTTATGGTAAAAAAAAAACCATGATCACGTTCTCGACAACAGCGCCCCTATAGATCGTTTTACTTGCAAACTTTGCTATTTTTTTTCAGGACTACTTAGCTAAGTCGAAGCTATTAGCCGCTAGCTGTTAGCCAAGCAATTTCAATCCAAAATTAGCAAGTCGTTAGCTAGCTAATGAAATCACATTAGCCATCAGCTTAGCCGTTAACCGTTTAAATTGGAATTGCCAAGGTTAATATTTTCTCTTCCCCACACCTCACTTCTCCGCATTGGAGTGATCTCCTCCCCTGCTTTCAGCCGTTAGTCATTCTATTTTGGCCCAAAATTAACCAGCTGTTAGCTAGCCATTGAGACTGGGTTAGCCGTTGACTGATAAATTCGATTAAATTTGCTATTGTTATGGTAAAAAAAAAACCATGATCACGTTCTCGACAACAGCGCCCCTATAGATCGTTTTACTTGCAAACTTTGCTATCTTTTTTTCAGGACTACTTAGCTAAGCCGAAGCTATTAGCCGCTAGCTGTTAGCAAAGCAATTTTAATCCAAAATTAGCAAGTCGTTAGCTAGCTAATGAAATCACATTAGCCATCAGCTTAGCCGTTAACCGTTTGAATTGGAATTGCCAAGGTTAATATTTTCTCTTCCCCACACCTCACCCCGCCGCATTGGAGTAATCTCCTCCCCTGCTTTCAGCCGTTAGCCATTCTATTTTGGCCCAAAATTAACTAGCTGTTAGCTAGCCATTGAGACTGGGTTAGCCGTTAACTGATAGCCGAAGCCAATCAATTTGAAGGGTTAGCTTTTAGTCAAGTTTTTAGCCAATAAGATTGGCTAAGCAGCCCTGCTTTTTTTGTGGCACATAGTGGTATCTATTTTGGTGACACCTTCATATTCTATGTATTTAATTTTTCTTGTACATTCCAATTATTGTCCATGGGCCATATAAAAATGCGGTACCATTCGGGGGGCCAAAGCGATACTTTGAGATATGTTAGTAGGGGTGATACTTGATATAAAAAACGATGATAGATATCTGAGAAGAGCAGCTTTCCAAAATGGCGGCCAATTTCAAAATGGCGAATCGGTCTTCTGGTAAAAGGCGAATATCTCATATTGTGTGGGTCAAATTTTTTACTTTTCTTTTTCAATAAAAGAAAATAAGGCCCCGAATAACATATCAAACTCCCCGCGCTACGCATCCTAATAAATTTTTTGTGGCACGTTCTAGCTCCCTAAAATCAATGTTTTGCAAATATCTTGAAAAATTGGGCATCAATCATGAAAAGTTTCAGATAAAACATGTTCCTCGTGAAATTTGGTATAGAAAATACCATTCAAACTTCGCTATGCGTCCAATTATCAGCTTAAAAAGTTCGTCAAAAGTTGAGAACTGTGGGAAAAAGTCAATTTTTCAGCAATAAATATCTACAAAATGAAACACAAAAGAAATAAAATTTCAAACAAAAAACATTTTATTGAAAAATTTTAACTGCAAAATAGATTGCCTAAACTTCCTTCCGAAGTTTGTCGAAAGTTCTGAACTTTTGGAAGGAAATCGATTGTTGTCAAATATTACAAAAAAATAAGCTAGGCCTATTCTAATAAGAAGGAGTTCCAAACAAGAAATATTTTTCATGAATTTTACTTCATAACGGACCATCTGAACTTTATTGTCAGTCTAGTTATAATCTTGACAAGCTTCTAAAAGTTGTGAGCATCCGAAAAATCGATTCATGGTAAATATTTTGGAGAACTGAGATTCAATAAGAAAAACTTTCAAACAAAAAATGTTCGTTTTGCGATTGTCTATAAAATAGACTACTTTAATTTCCTTTTAAAAATTGTCGGAAGTTCTGAGCGTTTGGAAGGAAAGAGATTGTTTCCAAATATCCTCCAAACTAGAGCTTTAATGAGGAAAAGTTGTAACCCAAAAGTGATTCTCACAAAATTCACTACATCTTTATTGTAAAGCTAATGATCATCATAAAAAGTCTATTGTGAGCTTCAACATCGAAAAAAAATCTGCAATCTCTTAAAACCACACAAAATAGATTTTTGAATATCTGCTAATTATTTTGAATTATTTATTCTAGAACACGATGTAAAATATAAGATATTTAAAAAAAGAATCCGGTGTTGCTCATGAAGTTGATTGAATTGAGTTTATCATAACTGAACTGAAAAGAAAAACCCAAGAGTTTGAATTGAAAAAACTCTGTTTACTAAATAAAATATTAAATAATTGTATAATTAAACATTCATATGTAAAATCTTACAGCAACATCCCCGGATCCTACAAACTCTTATAACCTTACGCTTCTTCATGAGTGATACAATCACTCAGTTATTCAGTTTTCCATTATATTAGGAACAAACAGTCTCCACTATTGCCTTCTATATAAGTGAATACTATATTGCTGCTGTAAGATTTTACATATGAATGTTTGATTACAAAATGATTTAATATTTTGTTTGGTAACTATAGAGTTTTTTTATTCAAACTCTTGTTTTTTCTTTTTAGTTCACTTACAATAAAGTCAATTCAATCAACTTCATGAGCAACAGCTGAGTGTTTTTTTTTTTTTTTTAATATTTAATTTGAATTATTTTTAGTTAAAAATATGTATGATGCAAACGGTGTGTCCCAAAAAATTTTTTTGTTAATAAATTATAATACTTGGACTGATAAAAAGAAGGAAACGCTTAATTGATCCAAAAAGTAACTGCATCATCAAAAAAAAAAAAAGGTTCTAAGTGGTATGGGAAGCGAGATACGAGGGTACCAGATAGCAAAAAGAAAGAAAGAAAGAAAGATCCCCGGTCAAACACATACCAAGTGATGTCAACACCGGAAAAACTTGTGATTTTCAAGTATGTATGGATGAAAAAGTGACTATTTTCTTTAAAAAGGGCCTAAAAATGATTGAAGCATAAGGAAGTGATCAAGTCACTCAAAAGTGACAAACTGGACACCCTAGAATAATCGATTTCCTTCCAAAAACTCCGAACTTTCGACAAAGTTTGGATGATAGTTTAGTCAATCTATTTCGCAGTTAGAATTTTTCAATAATAGTTTTTGTTTGAAATTTTATTTCATTCGTGTTTGCTTTTTATATATTTTATTGCTGAAAAATTGACTTTTTCTCAAAGTTCGCAACTTTCGACGAACTTTTTAATCTGATAATTAGACGCATATCAAAGTTTGTATGGTATTTTTTATAACAAATTTCACGAGGAATATTTTTTATCTGTAACTTTTCATGATTGATGTCCAATTTTTCAAGATATTTGTAAAACATTGATTTTTGGGAGCTAGGAAGTTGGATGTATTATTCGGGGCCTCATTTTCTTTTATTTAAAAAAAGAAAAGTAGAAAATTTGACCAACACAATATGAGTTCTTCGCCTTTTACCAGAAGACCGATCCGGCATTTTGAATTTGGCCGCCAGTTTGGAAAGCTGCTCTTCTCAGATGTCTATCATCGTTTTTTATGTCAAGTATCACCCATACTAACATATCCCAAAGTGTCGCTT
The DNA here is from genome assembly GCA_035079385.1 of Aspidiotus rigidus. Classification (NCBI taxonomy): domain Eukaryota; kingdom Metazoa; phylum Arthropoda; class Insecta; order Hemiptera; family Diaspididae; genus Aspidiotus; species Aspidiotus rigidus. Next base: position 14,037,439 of record JAVHKY010000054.1, on the reverse strand, counting down.
TGTCCCCCAACGTGGTACCAAAAACCACCATTTTCCATTATGGCCCATGGACTATTATTAGTATTATTATGGTTACTTTGTACGCCCTGAAGGCATCACGCAGGGTGTCTACCAGTCACGAAAAACCCGGAAAGTCACGATTTGAAGAATAGGGTCACGGAAGTCACGGATTTTCGCAAAGAAAAATTTGAAACAGAACGAATAAAGAAAAAAATGATGAGATGAATATTGTGATTATTGGAAAATTGTTAAATGATAATCATATTCGTTTAGAACAAATTTTGGGTAGTCACGGGAAAAAGGATCTCCGATCAGGGATTTGAATTTTTTCGACTTGTAGACACTCGACAGATCGTCATTTTGCAGATACGTCAATTTAACTTTGTTCGGCAGATTGGCTTTATATCCCTCTAGGCCTAAAAGACTACTTCGTAAAATAACGATCAAGAAAACTAGTTCTTCTGTCAAATGCACGATATTAAAGTGATACCCTCTTCTCTGGGCCCTTACTTCTATATTTAGAGAAATGTATCTCTTCTCGTCTTACAAAAGATACTTCTCTTGATCGTTATTTTCAAATACGTCATGCTGGCTCATCTTGGTGGCACATGAAACAAGGGCTGCTTAGCTAAGCCGAAGCCGTTCGCCATTGGCTATTCCATTTTGGCCCAAAGCTGTTAGCTAGCCAATGAAACTGGGTGAGCCATTGGCTGATAGCTGAAGCCGATCAATTTGAAGGGTTACCTTTTAGCTAAGTTTTTAGCCAATACGATTGGCTGAGCAGCCCTGATGGTCGAAACGTGACTCATTTTTTGGCGCCTCAAGTTAGCGACGCTGTAGTCGCCTTCGATCCTCAGTCGCCATTAAAATCTAATACTTGGTATTGACTCATTTTTTAATTCGATTCTGAAACCTTGATAAGTTGTGCACTTGAAATCTACAAAACTTGACGTCGATTGCGAGCCATCGTCAAGCCATTTGCGGATGAGTGACGTATTCCGAGAATCAACTCAATAGTCGATTTCGACTTCGACGATGAGACGACTATGAAGAAAATTTTCTACGAGCAGTGCCGGCCCTAGGAATGTTGCCCAAGTTAAGCCAGCCGGAGGCCTGTGAATTGCCAGGTAGGCAGACGATTCAAAAGGTGTTCTTTTGGTGTATTTATTTCTGTCATTTGGTGTTACAGAATTTCTACAAAAAACTTTTGGGTAGGCCTGGGGGCCGCCACTGTACTACGAGCGAAAAAGGAAGGTCATGTTTCAAGTTTCTTATAGTACAGTCAACCTCATAATATTGAGGGTCTCTGCTTGTTGTGTTTTAGACTAACTCGTTGACGGGAATTGTCGTCTACTTCATGAAATGCTGGTCGTACAAAATGTGAGTTGGTCGTTGGTTAAAGAGTTTACGAGCTCCCTGTTCATTTCTTTGCAGTCGAGAAATAGCTCGTGAGAGAAATTTATTGAGATTCATAAAATAAGTACAATTGTTAAAATCGGCCCGGGAACTGCGCCTGAGCGTGACCTCCCGAGACGAAGGCAAGGGTATCTATCAAGTATAGTAATTCATTTTAATACATACGTCACTTAAGCTGGGAACTTTTCCTAACAGTGGCCTCCGAGGACAAAGAAGATGATGAATTCTATAGGGTTTTTACCTATTGCGGGAGAATTCGCCCAGAGACTACTGTTTGAGCCCTTCCACAGGGGGTAAACAATAAAAGAAAGAGGTACTTTCATGAAATATCTTCTTCTTCTTCTTCGTTGGTTTCCATCATTTTAGGAGTTCAGTTTTCTCATCTCTACCCGTATTTTACCCTGCCTACCAGTGGAGCCTCTTCTTGGTAGAAGCAGGGTTCGTTAGCCCGCTTACTTATTAAGGACTTACCGATCGAAAGGTCCTCCGTTAGTGAAGAAAAGGCATTTGGCTGTTGACAAAGCCACGTGGGCAGTCGCTTGTTATGCCTAGTGTCTTTTTATGCAGAGATTCCTTCAGGTAGCTGTAGTTGTTGATAGCTTGCGACGTCCAGTTGATGAAATTCTGACTCTGAGCCTAACGGATGGGAAAAGTTCGTATACCCACTTCTCGGGTTTGATGTTTTTTCACTGAGTGCCCCATTCATTGCGGCTTCCGCTAAGGTCAGTTTTCTGTTCTCGCCGTGTTCGTCTCTCTCGGTTGGTGGAAGGTGTTCCCTTCCTAGTAGCCCTGTCACCGATCGTTCCATGATCCCTAGGTGTAGCAGCGTTGATTTGTGCAACTTCGACGCTGCTGCTGAGGACAATTTGCCTGTATGTCTGCGGTCGGAGTCTGTCAGACCATACTGAAGAGCTGTATTTAGCTACCAAGTATGTAAGGCCCTGAAAAATGACCTTGCGTACCTTGAAGCTGCATGTATACCTATTAGTTTCTGCATTAGAGGAATTCGCGTCTGCATATCTATGCCGAAGTTGAGTTCCAAGTCCAGCATCCCTCCGAAAAGAAAATCAAAGCATGAGGGATGGTCTACGTATAGTTTAAATTTCTTCTGATATAGCAAGGAGGAGCAGAAATGGATCAAGATTCCCATTAACAAGATTTCTTTTCTAACCTGGGTCAAAATTCCGTCACATTAATTGTGTATTTTGTATCCTAGTAGCCGAAACCGCCTGGTAGGTAATTAATTTTTAAACTCATCGGGAGTATAGCGAAATTAGTACAATTTTTATGATAAATAATTAGCATAAAATATTCCAAAAGACTTCATCCGATCTATGGGTGGTTGGGTGACTTTTTGTTTTTTTTTTTTTTAAACGGAATAATCGATTAAAAACTTGCAACCTGTTTGTTTTTGGCATAACCCAGGCGAGAATTAATGTGAGATCTTCCGCTCTCGTCAAGTTCGTACGGTTTAAATTCTTTCTCCCTCATGGAAACGAAGCGACGTCTTATTTATTCGTTGTCTTCCATGCTCCACACCCAGTGCGGTGACCCTGGCCATGACCTATTTTACCTTAACGAGTGAATTCACGTTCTATCCTTTCGTTATCTTCTATCATTATCGTTGACGATCAGGTTTATTTTTCACCTATATTCTAAGATTCTCGAGCGGCGATCTCGAAAGGAAAAGTTCTCTCCGGAAGAGAAATTCATTTGGTGGACAACACATGCGCTACGTATAGTGAATTTGACTTTGAAAAATCACAAAAGTTGACTAGATGATAATGTGCGAAGCACATAACATATGTTTTAGCGTTTCTCACTTTGTTCTCTTTTCATAATTCTTTAACCGGTTCACGATGCGTTTTAACAAACTTCATTTGTATATACGAGGCAGTAGATAATCATCAATGGTAAGTTTTAATCATAAAAATTATTAGGTATTTTTTTTTTTTTTTAATACTCTCTCTAATTTCCGCGTATTACCTCCATTCACTGCGTCCTTGTTGTATTTATCAATTTTGCTTCAATATATAGACCTATTTGAGCGCACTTGAGCTTTCACAAAACGTTTATATTGATTAATCGAAGTTGTTTATGAAGTCGTAAAATAAAATAGAGTCGATTTTCAATCAAACAATCGTTGATTTTCATTTTCTCTTATAAGCGCATCTGCGTTATATTTGCAAAATTATTTTAAGTAGGTTAATATAAACGTTTAGCGACTATACATTGCCAAGTTTTAGTACCCATTAACGAATGTAAAATTTCCTACTCGAAATTGATGGGCCTCGTTCACATCCGCGAAGAAAAATCATTTTTGCCTACATTATGCATCAATTATCTGTCGTATTTATTAACGTGTTAGAGACAACGCTAACTACCTTTTGTCTTACGATGTTAAAAGAGGATCTTCCCTACTAAGCGGTTTCTCAAACGTAAAACAAATTCTATTGACTGTTAAATTAGAAGCTAGGTTATTTATCCAGCGTTTGGTTGAGATATTGAACAGAAAATTGGTAGAAAAATATTAGAATACGATGCTAGCAGGAGGAGTTTTAGTCAAGGCTCGGGAGTGACTGGTGAAGAATTTCCCTTATGGTTCTAACTTTTCATTGCTCAATATGCTCGTCGATTGATGATACCCATAAAACAAGTTTTTTGCATTCTTTGATTAATCGAGTTTCTCCGATGATGAACCGGTAGGTCTAGAAAGCCGAGTCACATCTTTTATAATAATATTATGCATACCTGTGAGGTACTTTTTCTTTCAAATATTGATATTAATGAAATTCCCTCCTCCAGTAAAAACGAGTCCATTCATACCAGTATCTCAGAGCTCTATTTCAAGAGTTTTACTCCTGAAATGCATCGAAAAGTCACGAGTCTCAGCTTCAATCACTAGACTAATTTTCTTATTGAAAGTGCGGAGGTGTGAATGAATATTGATGGGGAATTTTAGGGAAGTTCGTGTGGTATTTGAGCCGTCATTTAGGAATCGACTTTGAATTGAAATGTGGATACAGGAGAGGATTTTGGGAGGGGGAAATCGTACTTGAATTGAGTTTTTCTTCTTGTAAAGATTGGAGGAGAGCTTAGATTTCAGAATGGAAGAAAAACTCTTCCCGATAATCCCTTCTTTCTTCATCAATTTTTGCTCTATGGGAGGAGGACGTATGAATGTACCCCTGTCTTCTAGAAATGACTTGAATGAAATCGCGTTACGAAAATTACGTCACGACCTGACGACTTCATAAAAATTTCGATTTTCCCCTCTTTGATACCTGTATCGTTAGCTGTCATTATACCAGGCCTAACCTACAATATACTGGCTTCAATCTTTATTTTTACTATATAGTATATAGTCCATATAGTAAGAGAAGTAGGAGTGGATGTCACTCTATAGTTTAGGTACCAAACTCAATATCCAGTCGATCTATCGATGTAATCGGGTTTCATTATGATCGATAAAATTTTGAAGATTTTTCGGTCCCTTCTCGATTCTATAGGGCTCTTCCCCTATATCAATTGCATACTCAGTTGCCTGATTCTTATTGTAATGTAATGGTAGTCGGTTTACATCATTGGTCTTATGGCAGGGGAATAAATATGCTATTATTGCATACTCAATTCTCCTGCCTTAAGACCAACGTAAAACAAGTACCATTTGCAATATGATATAGAGGTAGAGCCCTATTTTAGATTATATCGAGAGAAAAGACTGACGTATCCGTGACTTAATGCGTTTCCCGGAAAAGAAACTTTTTAGTGATTTTTTAGATAAATATTTTCTCCTTGGAGAATTTTTGCAAGTCCTTAGATATGGTCAGAGCCCGACTTCTACCCAAAACTACACAATATTTGTCGAAGCTCTTTCACGAAAAAGATTCCTTGTCAAAAGTGTAAATTAGGTTATTAGTCCATGGGCCATAATAGAAAATAGTGGTTTTCGAGACCACGTGGGGGGACAAAGCGTCACTTTAGGATATCTTAGTAGGGGTGATACTTGACATAACAAACGATGATAGACATCTGAGAAGAGCAGCTTTCCAAAATGGCGGCCAATTTCAAAATGCCGGATCGGTCTTCTGGTAAAAGGCGAATGACTCATATTGTGTGGGTCAAATTTTTTACTTTTCTTTTTTTAAATAGAAGAACATAAAGCCCCGAATGATACATCCAACTTCCTAGCGCCCAAAAATCAATGTTTTGCAAATATCTTGAAAAATTGGGCATCAATCATGAAAAGTTACAGATAAAAAAATATTCCTCGTGAAATTTGTTATAAAAAATACCTTACAAACTTTGATATGCGTCCAATTATCAGCTTAAAAAGTTCGTCGAAAGATGGAAACTTTGGGAAAAAGTCAATTTTTCAGCAATAAATATCTAAAAAATCAAACACGAATGAAATAAAATTTCAAACAAAAACTATTATTGAAAAATTCTAACTGCAAAATAGATTGACTAAACTATCATCCAAACTTTGTCGAAAGTTCTGAGTTTTTGGAAGGAAATCGATTATTCTAGGGTATCCATCAGTTTGTCACTTTTGAGTGACTTGATCACTTTTTTTGGCTTCAGTCATTTTTAGGCCCGCTTTAAAGAAAAAGGTCACTTTTTCATCCATACTTGAAAATCACAAGTTTTTCCAGTGTTGACATCACTTGGTAGGTGTTTGACCGCGGATCTTTCTCTCTTTCTTTTTTCTATCTGGTATCCTCGTATCTCGCTTCCCATGTACCAATTAGAGCCTTTTTTTTTTTTGATAATGCAGTTACTTTTTGGACCAATTGAGAGTTTCCTTCTTTTTATCAGTCCAATTATTATAGCATGTCGGCAAACAGCAAATAAAGTACAATTCCTCATCAAGATTTTATTCCTCTGACTGCAACTAGGCCAGTGAACTGTTATCGGCATCACTTACCAATAAGAATACTTTGAATAAATAAATAAAAGTATTCACTGTGATTCCTACAGATTTTTTTTCAATGTTGCAGCTCACAATAGACTTTTTATGATGACCATTAGCTTTGCAATAAAGATGTAGTGAATTTTGTGAGAATCACATTTGGGTTAAAACTTTTCCTCATTAATGCTCTAATTTGGAGGATATTTGGAAACAATCACTTTCCTTCCAAACGCTCAGAACTTCCGACAATTTTTAAAAGGAAGTTTAAGTAGTCTATTTTACAGACAATTGTGAAAGGAACATTTTTTGTTTGAAAGTTTTTCTCGGTTCTCCGAAATATTTACTATGAATCTATTTTTTCGGATCGCTTGTGTGTCGCATGTGCAGCACCGCCTGTCATCCATAATGGAGTAGGTGCGGGTTGCGTATGCATTTAATATTGTTTCCTCCAACACCGGAATCGACCCTTTCGGGTATAACTTCAGTGAAGGAGGAATCTCCTACGCGAACCCCCTCTTCTACACTCGGCAACTGCCAAGTTGCTTTGGCAACCGCCAAGCTGCGATGCCCCCCTGGCACGCACAAAATGAACAGCACTGGAGAACACTCACATCACAAAAAAAAACGACACTATCACATCACATCAGGCGTAATAAGTCGCTGTTGCGTGAATCTCACTGTATGGTGCTCGTTAGACATATTCGTATGAACAGTGAACGTACCGTACTATGTTCACCGGAATAGCGGACGCGGAGCAACCATATAAACGCGAGATTCTTTCAACAACTATAAAGGCCCTAACAATCTGGATGGTATCCTTCTTCCTCTTCTTCCTGCAGATCTGGATGTTGATGGTACACAGGTGTTGAGTAGGCCATAGCGTGGTTCTGCATTTGCCTATTCCATTCCTGGTCCATCTTCCTCTTCATGATGGTGGCCGCAAATGCAGACACCTGGTTCCATGCTTCTTCGGAACCTAGCATGGTGGGTACCAGGCTACTCGGGTCGAGCGCTTCATCTACCCCGATCTCTTGGAGAGACCGACTAAGCTCGTCCCGCTCACGCCTCCACGCCTCACACTCAAATAAGGTGTGTTGTGGTCCATCATCCCGCCCTTGGTTACAGTGCGAACACGTTGCCTGCTCAACATTCCTTAACTTCTCGTGAAGGTACTTGTTGAAGCAGCCATGGCCGCTTAACACCTGCGTCAGGTGAAAGTTCAGCTGACCATGGTGCCGGTTCATCCACTCATCAAGGTCGCGTATTAGCACACGGGTTGTCCATGTACCCAGCTCACTCTGGGCAATTCTTGCTTTCCACTTTACAAGCAAGGAGCGCCTGGCCTCCTGCTTGACCCGTAAAGCTTCTCGGTTGTTCGTCGTTCTCTTCTTTGCTTCGAACACCACCGCTCTCTCCTCAGCAAGGAGCTCGATTGGTGGTGAACGTGCTAATACACAAAGAGTCTCCGTCGAGACAGTGCGGTAGGCACTAACACACCTCAGCGCAGCTCTTCGTTGGATCTTTACCATCTCTCTTCTTCGGTATGGTATCTTCATGCAGTCGGCCCATACTGGCGCACCATATAGGAGGATCGACAAGGCGGTGCTCATCATGATCCTTCTCCTTGCTTCTCTCGGTCCTCCCAGGTTCCTCATAAGGCGGCTTAGGTATCCAACTACCCGGCCCGCCTTTTCCGCTGCCATCAGGAAATGGTGCCTGAAGCTCAGCGTTGAGTCAAACCAGATGCCCAGGTATTTCATTTGCTTCTTGGTTTCAATTTCCACACCTCGCAGGCGAAAGGTGGGTGGCTTGAACTTCCGACGGGTCGTGAATAAAATGGCCTCCGTCTTACTTGCTGCTAGTTCAAGTCCAGCCGACTCGATCCAACGCGTCACATCCTCTAGGGCCCGGTTTACCCTGCTCTCCACCGCTACAGTTGTTTCGGCAGTGCATACCACCAGGGTGTCATCCGCATAGCAGATAAGCTTAACCCCCGGTGGCAGCTTCACCTTAAAGATTCCGTTAAATGCAACGCACCACAAAAGCGGCCCAAGGACCGACCCCTGCGGCACCCCACAAGTAACAGGGCGCTTTACTGTACCAGCAGACGTCTCTGCTTGGATTTCACGGCAGCTAAGATAGCTGCTGATCATCCTGAGCAGGTATGCGGGCACTCCTGCGTTCACAAGAGCTTCCAATATCATCTTCCATGGGATTGAATTGAACGCATTTCTTATGTCGAGGCTGACGGCTGCGCAAAACTGACGCATATCAATCGCTGACTTGGCTATCCTCTTCAGCCGGGTCCCAGCATCTGATGTGCAGCGTCCAGTTTGAAAACCGTACTGGCTATCAGAGATTATATCTCTTTCCTTCAGATAGCTCTCCAAACGATTGGCTATCATTCTTTCTAGAAGTTTACCAACATTGTCTAGCAGACAAAGTGGACGATAAGAGGATGGTAGACCAGATGGTTTATCCTTCTTATCGATCAACGCTAGCCTGGCTTTCTTCCATCGCACAGGGAACAGTCCCCCAACAATTGCCGCATTGAATGTATCAACAAGCAGTGCTGGGTCAACTGAATGTATGGCGCTCCAGACTGGATTTGGAATCTCATCCGGGCCTGGAGCCTTCCAATACTTACCCCGCAGTCTATTCACTGCTGCATCAGCCTCCTCGGTGCCTAGGAGGGATATACCATCCTCTTCTACTATTGGTAGCGTTACCATTGGTGGCGGCTGCTGTGGGAACAAGCCATCAATGATTTGACCCACAACATCCGGCTCCATTCGGCTCATTGCTGAGAGGCCTTTGAGCTTCTTCAGCACTAACTTATAAGGCTTTCCAAACGGGTCGTCATCTGCCATGGACACCCTAGAATAATAGATTTCTTTCCAAAAACTCAGAACTTTCGACAAAGTTCGGATGATAGTTTAGTCAATCTATTTTGCACTTACAATTTTTCAATAATAGTTTTTGTTTGAAATTTTATTTCATTTGTGTTTGATTTCCTAGTATAAATTGACTTTTTCCCAAAGTTCTCAACTTTTGACGAACTTTTTAAGCTAATAATTGGACGCATAGCGAAGTTTCAATGGTATTTTCTATAACAAATTTCAAGAGGAACGTGTTTTATCTGAAACTTTTCATGATTGATGCCCAATTTTTCAAGATATTTGCAAAACATTGATTTTAGGGAGCTAGAACGTGCCACAGAAAATTTATTAGGATGTGGCACGCGGGACGTTGGATATGTTATTCGGGGCCTTATTTTCTTTTATTGAAAAAGAAAAGTAAAAAATTTGACCCACACAATATGAGTTATTCGCCTTTTACCAGAAGACCGATTCGCCATTTTGAAATTGGCCCCCATTTTGGAAAGCTATGCTCTTCTCAGATATCTATCATCGTTTTTTATATCATGTATCACCCCTACTAACATATCTCAAAGTATCGCTTTGTCCCCCCCGAATGGTACCGCATTTTTGCCCATGGACTATATTAGATACAGCCTCAAATAGAATGGAGTTCCGACGAAATATCCAAGCCTACCCTTTCAAAGTACCCATTTCAAATGTACTCTCCTCTTCTTCCTCAAGACAGTTCTATAATGGTTGTTTCTATAAAAAGGGGTATCTTTGTCGGTCACCTAATTTTTCAGTACGTAATTGCAATAGTAAAAAGTTTGGTCAAAATCATCATTATTGAGGTTTTGATGGATCTATAAGTAAAAAAGTATGAGCTTTCACATGATGATGTTTTCAAGATCAGATGAAGCCTCTGGAATTTATAAAATTGAATTCATCTGTAGTTGATCATATGTGACGTATCCTAACTTTTTGTCTGTGATAATAACTTTGAAACGCAATTTCTCAACATTGGTTGAATATTTTTTTTTTAATTTTTTCCTAAGCGCTTCATATCCCTTCATCTCCAACCTCTAAGAACGTTTTATCTGTCACAGAATCAATTTTTTATTTCTTAGTAACATGATTTTACAAAGTTACGTAAACTTTTGAACCAGTAAATCTGTAGTTTCTGAGAAAATGTAAAAAAAAATTAGATGTCCCGAGTTTCCTAGAGCCTGAAGTTTTTCCAAGTCCTGAAAATCATGACGTGACGACTTGAACGCGTTGCAATTTCAAGGAAGCCGTCGTCTTTACAAGTCACCCTCCTATCATGTATATCTCGGAGATCGAATTTTTCCAAGTCCCGCTCCTATCATATACAGCTCGAGAGTCGAAATTTTCTCAATATATATATAGCTCGGAGGTAGGAATTTTTTCGAGTCCCCTTCCTATCATATATGGCTAAAGGGTCGAAATTTTAACAGGGAACCTGTTTTATGGGGGGCATTTTGAGAAATTTGCCGTGCGCCGTCTGCCGTCCAGCGAAAAACTTAGAAAAATTTCGACTCTCGAGCCATATATGATAGGAGAGGAACTTGAAAAAAACGACGGCTTCCTTAACGAAGTTAAACGAGGAACGCAGGGAACCTGTTTTATGAGTCGAATGGGATTTGGTATTGAAAATTCAAGGAAGCCTAGACCTAGATAAAGATAGTATAAAGAAGGCCTAGTCCTACTATAAGCCTATCATAATATAGTTTGAGAATCTAAATTTTTCTCGCTCGAGAGTCGAAATTTTTCTAAGTCCCTCTCCTATCATATATGGCTCGAGGGTCGAAATTTTTCTAAGTTTTTCGCTGGACGGCGCACGGCGGACGCCAGATTTCTCAAATAGCCCCCCATAAAACAGGTTCCCTGTTAAAAATTTCGACTCTCGAGCTATCATATATAGCTGGAGATTCGAGAAAAATTTAGACTCTCAAACTAAATTATACTAGGCTCATAGTAGGTCTAGGCCTTCTTTATACTAGCTTTATCTAGATCTAGGCTTCCTTGAATTTTCAATACCAAATCCCATTTGACTCATAAAACAGGTTCCCTGCGTTCCTCGTTCAACTTCGTTGAGGAAGCCTTCGTTTTTCCAAGTCGCCCTCCCCTCTCCGTGACGTCATCAACCTCGCTCGAGCTCGCGGACGAAAATTTCCTGGAAGTACCCCCAACAAAAGGGATAGCGGGTTCCCCGCTCAAAAAAAAGGTCCTTCAGACTTTTTAGTGGGGAACCCGCTATCTTTTTTGTTAGGAGATTACATCCTCGGAAAACGTCCGCGTCCGCAGGTTAGGTTAGGTTACGGGACTTAGAAGAATTTCGAGTCTCGAGCTATATATGAAAGGAGGGGAACTTAGAAGAATTTCAAGTCTTGAGATATATATGATAGGAGGGGGACTTAGAAGAATTTCGAGCCTCGAACTATATATGGTAGGAGGGGGACTTGGAAGAATTTCGTTTCTCGAGCTATATATGATAGGAGGGAATGTAGAATGATAATTTCGATTTGAATTATATGACAAGATTATCAACTCAGTTCGACACCACCTGAGAGGTCGAGTTAAGGAATTGCGGGTTCCTCGCTGCCATTGCAACGTCTGCAATGGCTTCTAATTTTTTTGGATTATGTCCCCTCGCCTCCAAGTGATCATGTGGATCCCCGCCTGTAGAGTGCGCACCCATTAGATTCCTTTGGCGATTATCTGGAACTCAGAGATGGTTAACGAGATTTTTAAGAAGACCAATGTCAAACTAAGAGTGACACATGTGAAGATTTGGTTCAATAACGAATGCTTGAGACGAGGCATTATTCCCAAGTATGCGACTATCAGGCTACCAGGAAACAGCGCAGCAGTGAAACGCACCAAGATGGAAGCCGAAAGATTGAGAGTGAAGAACGAAATTGGTGAACTCTACAAGAAAATCACCAGGCTGAATGGTCTACTGTATGATCAATATTTCCATCTGTCCAGGTTACTCCACCCGCAAGAAGTCAAAGAAATGATGTTTGAAAAAGGAGGAGAGGGGAAGAAGGGAGAAGACTATGTGGAAAAACGAGTGGAAGCCCAAACAAAACAGATCAAGAAGAAGCTTGCCGAACTGACCCGGAGGAAAGAAGAAAGAAAGGAAGAGACAGCGAGAGTTGAGCACAAATTTGCTCCCAGAACCGAGAACCTATCAAGCGTCACCTTCACAGAAGAAGAAAGAAGACTGCTGGACAAAGGCATCAAATTCGTGCAGCCAGAGAGGCTGAACCAGTGTAGGCTTGAAAGCATGGCCATTAGCTGCGAACAAGTAATCCAAACCATGGAACACGACGTGAGACCAGAAGCTCGGACTAAAATTGAGAAAGTACTGTTGGACATCAAAGAGGATATGTGCCGAACCTATGACATAGCGCAAGTAATGCAGAGGAAGGTCACAAATCTACAAAAGAAGATCCGACAGAACAACCTGATTTTGACAAAGGCGGACAAGGGCAGCACGGTAGTGGTAATGGAGAAGGAGGACTACACCCAAAAAGTGGAGTCGTACATCGCAGTCAATGGATACCAAGAGCTGGCAAGGGACCCAACACGGAAATACCAAGATGACCTGAAAGCTGTGTTGAAACGGAACAATGTACCCAGCAATGGAAGGACGCTTGAGATGAACCCGGTTGCACCAAAACTCGAGGGGTTTGTAAAACTCCACAAAGCGAACCGTCCGATGAGACCACTGGTCAACAGCATTCAATCACCATGCTACAAGATAGCAAAGATCGTAGCCACATTCCTGAAAGAAAACTACTAGTTTGCACCCAGACGAAGTATCAGAAACAACGGAGAGCTGATTGAGCAACTGGACAAGTTGGAAATCAGGAGTAACGACAAGCTGATATCCTTTGATGTGACTAATATGTTTGGTACCATACCGAAGGAGGAACTTCTCACCCTGCTCAAAAGCAACAGATACCATGGGAACCCCGATAGGTCGAAGTACGCCAACATAGTGGAGGAGATCTTGAGCCAGAATTACTGCCGCTTCAATAACAGGTTCTACAGTCAGGAAAGGGGACTTGCGATGGGATCACCGCTGTCACCAATACTGGCGGAGATATTCATGAATGATATGGAAAACAAGATATTGAAGGGCAGCAAGTTCAGAAACTCGATCAAACACTGGGCCAGATATGTAGATGATATCCTAATTGTGTGGTCAGGCACTGATAGATAGGTGGATCTATTCCTTTCAGAAAAACGCGATGAATGAGAGCATCAAATTCACAGTGGAAAAAGGCAATGAGACCATCAACTATTTGGACCTTACACTCACAATGGAGAACAATAGGATAGAATACAAAATCTACAGGAAGCCGACACATACTGACACCATCATCCCAAATGACTCCTACCACCACCCCAGCCATAAGTTAGCGGCAATCCAGAACTACTGCTATCGGGCAATTTCTATCCTCAAGAACAACGAAGAGAAGAGGAAAGAGATCGAGATAGTAAAGCAGATCGCAAAAGCTAATGGCTACCGCAGATGTGTGGTGGTGCCAATCACAAAGCAGTATGTTTTAGCCAATAAGAACACAATGTCATATTATATGTTTCTAAGAAGTGAACCAATCACAACACAGCATTGTTATAGCCGATAAGATCACAGTGTTATACTATAAAAACTCATGGTTAAGGCCTTGTTCTTCAGTTGCGACACAACTGATAGTGGGATAACACCCGAAAGTACTCTTGTATAAGCAACTAATAAAGTAGATTTGTACAATTAAAAAACCCCTTTTTCAATCCTTTGGCGAATTTAGTGCGTTTCAATAGGCGATGCATTAATGTAGGCAGCGAGGAAATACACGACTCCTTCCCCTGTTTTCTGTATTAAAAAGTCGCCATTTTGTAGTTCTTGACAGTGCAGGGCTCTTAGGAGTGCCTCAGATGAAAGAGCTGATATTGATTACAATTTCCCTTGAGACAGATACCTATTTAGTGTGGGTGCGTGATCGCTAGCCGACGCTATTGAAATCACTTTTTTCTTCTAGGTCTTTAGGCATCACAGAATTAGAAGGAGATAGAAAGTAAGCATTCTGTGAGTACGAGTGTATGTGTGTCGTACTATATATTGTGAGAATCAGTTGTACAAAGAGCAAATTAGCTGCTAGCTTTGGTTTAGGGCTGGCTTATAAGGCTTGGTCTGAACAAATTTCATTGAAATTGACGTTGCTAGGATTACCATTCTCTGGAAAACCTGAAAAACTGGGAAAAGTCGGGGGATTTGGCTAGTCATGGAAAAGTTGGAGAATTTTGTTTCAAATCATGGAAATTTTCCGGGAATCAGAAAAGTGGTGTGTATTTAATCGGAGCAAATTTTTTGTTTCGTTTTGAATGAGATAAACTTTCAAAATCTTTCTCCGTTCTGTAGAATATCGCGGAAAAAAGTTTGAGAAAATGAAGAAAATTGGTCTAAGAAACCTGGAAAAGTCAGGGAAAACTAATCCTGAAAAGAGTGGCTACTCTGCTGCCGAAAATTTCAGCTTTGGCCTAAACTTCAACCTTGAAAAATTTAGCTTTCGGCTCGACTCAGTTGATTTCAGCTAATGATCAATGTTGCGAGTCCATAAAAGACAATCAGGGGATTTGGAGCTTTGTCATACATGTGGAAGGTACCTATTCTACGGTTTGCGTTCATCATCATTAGATGATTGGCTCGCAGGCCTCTACGCTGAAGAGCTGAACAACTGAACAACTGAACCGAACCCAGGGGTGATAAGTTGATCATAATTGACTTTCGACTGGCTATTCATTTCCAAATCTTTGACACTGGCGGCTTGAACGTTTTATCAGAATACAAATTTCGTAGATTTTAAGTATACGTTTAATGTTTCGCGTTTTTGTGCTGGAATGAATTTAGTGCAAACTCCTATTTAACTGGTAACATCTTTCTGGTCCACCGGGTATACACCATGATACAAGGGACTCAGTAAAACTTGAGAATCTTCAAGATTTTAATTTGGATTCTCAATACCATAACCGATTTGATCCGTAGAACATATCCGTATTCCCTGCATTCCTCGTTCAACGTGATTCAGGAGACCCGAATAAGAAAATGCATTGCTTGAGTGTTAAAATTTCAAGCTCAACTGCTCCTTTTTCTAGGCCAGAATGGTTTTGCCAAAGAGTTGAAAAATGTGGTTCAGTCAGGGGTGATTTAAGCCAGCCGATAAAATTAAGAAACAGCTAAAATTCAGACAGAAGTCAATGAATAAAAACTGCTTTTTTGCTGACAATTTTTTCAATTTTGACATGTTCCATATCTTTTCTCTCACCAGACCCCGATTTTGAAACTCGCGAGTACACCCCCCCTCCCCCCCCTCGTCAAGAGAAATCTCTACCCCGTGGGTGATTCAGAAATTCGCGAGTACACCCCGCGTAATTATAATAATTAATAATAAATAAATAAATAAATAAATAAATAAATAAATAAATAAATAAATAAATAATTAAATAATTAAATAATTAAATAATAAAATAATTAAATAATTAAATAATTATTTAAATAAATAATTAAATAAATAAATAATTAAATAAATAAATAATTAAATAAATAAATAATTAATATCATTAATAATTAGAAAATCTCTACCCCGTGGGTGATTCAGAAATTCGCGAGTACACCCGCGTAATAATAATAAATAATTAATTAATTAAAAATTAAATAATTAAATAATTAAATAATTAAATGAATAAATAATTAAATAATTAATATAATTAAATAATCAAATAAATAAATAAATAATTGAATAATTAAATAATTAAATAATTAAATAATTAAATAAATAAATAATTAATATAATTGATAATTAGAAAATTTTCTAAGTCCCTCTTCCTATCATATATGGCTGGATAGTCGAAATTTTTCCAAGTCCCCTAGACTTGAATTGTCTCATACCATTCCAATACAACAGCGAGATCGCTCGTTCGCCCCAC
The DNA here is from genome assembly GCA_035079385.1 of Aspidiotus rigidus. Taxonomy (NCBI): domain Eukaryota; kingdom Metazoa; phylum Arthropoda; class Insecta; order Hemiptera; family Diaspididae; genus Aspidiotus; species Aspidiotus rigidus. Next base: position 14,021,233 of record JAVHKY010000054.1, on the reverse strand, counting down.
GAAAGTTGATACCTCAAAATATAGAACACTCACAATTACCTCAAAATATTTCTCATACAAGACTTATACGACGCCAAGATAGGTAAAGGGAGTAAACGAATAATATCTCACGAACACTTGACCTAGTAGAAGAATTAATAATAAATAAATAAATGAATAAATAAATAAATAAATAAATAAATAAATAAATAAATAAATAAATAATATTAAATAATTAAATAATAAAATAATTGAATAATTAAATAATTGAATAATTAAATAAATAAATAATTAAATAATTGAATAATTAAATAATTCAATAATTAAATAAATAAAGGCTGGATAGTCGAAATTTTTCCAAGTCCCCTAGACTTGAATTGTCTCATACCATTCCAATACAACAGCGAGATCGCTCGTTCGCCCCACCGAAAGTTGATACCTCAAAATATAGAACACCCACAATTACCTCAAAATATTTCTCATACAAGACTTATACGACGCCAAGATAGGTAAAGGGGTAAACGAATAATATCTCACGAACACTTGACCTAGTAGAAGCCTAGACTGAAATATTTCATGATGACTGATAAAATATAAAAGACATGGAACATGATTTTCATTTATTTGGCTATGCCAGAAAATTTAATAATACTACAATATGACCAAGTTACAATTTTTTTTTTTCAATATTTCTTGATTTTTCAGAAGGAGAAGCCAATCACTGAGAGGCCAATAAAATAACAAAAAAAACAATTTTATCTTCAATTTGCGCCCCCACCCAACTTTTTTGAGCCGAGCTCTGAACCAAAATGTGCTAAAAATTGACCAATTTGCCAAAATTTTCAAAACTTAAAAATCGTTTAAATTTCCATATTTATATTTGGTGTGTTTCACTGCGGCACTGCTTCCTGGTAGCCTGATAGGGGTATAATGCCTAGTAATGTCGGGCTTCCACATTATAGATATCGAATAGGCTCGGTCGAGTATATAGGTAATGAAGAAAGCGCCATACCAGTAGCTCCCGGTAGCAAACATGACCTCGCAGCTCTTTTCGGATACGTGTTCAAGTGCGTCTTTCTTTCTTATTCTCCTTCAAAACTCATGAACGTGTTTTTATACTGGATAAATAAAAATCGTCTTTCGATTATCATAGAGTAACGCTTTTGTTTACAATTACCGATCTAATTTTTGATAATGTCATCAATTTTGCATATTCTTGCGCCGCGTATGTCAGAAAGTTAGCACCGGTACGGTTGTGAGAAAGTAAAAGTAATGTCCCATTACCTGTGTTGTCGTTAAACATAAACGTACGCAGCTTCTCGAGTTATAGTTCAGAGGTTTTCCGTATAACTTTTAGAAGTTGAGCCTAAGCAACGCGGTGGTCTTCGAAGGAGGTCGACGAAAATTTAAAACTGAACGATGTTGATCGTTATAATATTCGTCCAAGAGAGAAGAGGTTTTTCTGTACGATTAGGCCGTGTCCAACTTTCGCCCACGTAATTTGAAGCTTTCTTGCGTCTCTAGGTATATTTTATTCATAAAACCTGGTCGTCCCGCTTTCGTATATCTATTTTCGGCTAAAAACTTTTCTTAATCTTCCAAAACTTCTTAGTCGCACGTTTTACACTGCTATAAATACAATATTTAGTACCCAGATGGGCTCCGCGCGAGAAAAATTATTGCTCCATTACTCTCGCATTTCCATTTTTGAAATATGTACCGCCCAAATAACCTCATCAGCATTCGTCGGTTAGATTTTTCGGAGATCGGAATACGCGGAAATGAGATTAAACGAAAACTGGACGAAAAATCGTTAAAATATGATGATGCGAGCGAACTTCAAAGCGAGTAATCGAAGGGAGAAAAGTACAGAGAGAGAGTGTGGCAAATACGGAATAAAGGAAGGAAACCAGACTTTTTATTTCGTTTGAAGCTGGTTTACTGAACGGCAGGGAGGGCCAATTTCGCGAGTGATTAATTTAGAGCTCGCCTGCCCTAAATTTCGCTCGCTCATTGATGATATCGATAAGAACGATTTAGCTTCTTAGACAAGATGAATGAGCTAAACAGGTTAGTTGGACGATACACACACCTATAGCTAACTTGTTTCAGACCGCAGATTATTTTAATGTCGCTATATCGTTAAGTTTGAACAGGTTGATGGTACTTTTACTCGTAGATTGATGTAGACATACACTACCGCTATTATAAACTTACTGCGCAGCGTCAAGTTATACATCCTATGCACAGAACTTCGTAGTTCATAATATTAATGTATAGGTATATACTGTGAAGTAAAAAGACTGTTTATTGGTTTAAACTTGGTCCAGGCAACCGCATTTGTATATTGTCTGTTCTTATTTTATTTTATTTACGAGAATACCAACGTATATAGACTTTCCTATAGATGATTTAAAACTATTTTTTCTCGTAATTTGTGTCAAGAAGTGCAAGCAACTATGCGGAGTGAATAATCGTGGTCAATTGGAGACTTCTGCAATAGAGGCTGTACTCGAACTTATCTTTTCAGAGTTATGAGAGCAAACAGGTTTTCTTCGGTAACACGAAATTTTCTGCGCATTCTGAATTATATCGAGTAATTTATCTTGAGGGTGTCTATGTTCGCCGTTGATTCAATAAATTCGACTAAGTACAAATCATCCTTTGAATATTTCTTCCATACTCCTCCGTAATTGATTCTAATATTTCGCCTACTCTCTTTTTTTCTTTCCTTCCTCTACGTATGCCTTCATTAATCATATCGAAACGTGTCTGAGAAAACTATCAAGTGAATAAGTTAATTATATTCTCTTTTCTCTCCTTTTTTTGGGGAGGAGGGTGGATAGCAGAGGCAGATGTTCTCCAAAACGTTGTCGTACCTTGAACTTCATTTTCTTAATGAAATAGTGTAGCAAAAATTCAAGCTCAATTTAAAATATGTTTATGATCTCGTTTTTCAATTTTACAAAGAAATACGACTCACACGGGTTTTCGGAAAGTCTTTTTGTTGAGCTCTAAGTTTCAGAATGTACGATTCGATAACGACGTGAGAATTTCCTCATCTCTGGTTACGCTATCGAAGCACTGGTTATAATCAGAGTATTGCAGCCAGCTGAAAGCCGAAAGTCAGCTTTATTAAAACCTTCCTAAGCCAAAAGCCAAAATAAGCCAAATTCTTTCAACTTTTTTCTAGCTTTTCTATTTCCCGCAAAATAGGGAAGTGCACTACTTGAGTGTTGGAATTTTAAGTTCAATTGCTCCACTCTCTTTAGTCCATGGGCCATATAAAAATGCGGTACCATTCGGGGGGACGAAGCGATACTTTCAGATATGTTAGTAGGGGTGATACTTGATATAAAAAAAGATGATAGACATCTGAGAAGAGCAGCTTTCCAAAATGGCGGCCAATTTCAAAATGGCGAATCGGTCTTCTGGTAAAAGGCGAATAACTCATATTGTGTGGGTCAAATTTTTTACTTTTTTTTTTCAATAAAAGAAAATAAGGCCCCGAATAGTATATCCAACTTCCCGCGTCTCACATCCTAATAAATTTTTTGTGGCACGTTCTAGCTTCCTAAAATCAATGTTTTGCAAATATCTTGAAAAATTGGGCATCAATCATGAAAAGTTTCAGATAAAACATGTTCCTTGTGAAATTTGTTATAGAAAATACCATTCAAACTTCGCTATGCGTCCAATTATCAGCTTAAAAAGTTCGTCAAAAGTTGAGAACTTTGGGAAAAAGTCAATTTTTCAGGTATAAATATCTAGAAAATCGAACACAAATGAAATAAAATTTCATACAAAAACTTTTTATTGAAAAATTTTAACTGCAAAATAGATTGCCTAAACTTTCTTCCGAAGTTTGTCGAAAGTTCTGAACTTTTGGAAGGAAATCGATTGTTGTCAACTATTACAAAAAAATAAGCTAGGCATATTCTAATAAGAAGGAGTTCCAAACAAAAAATTTTTTTCATGAATTTTACTTCATCACGGACCATCTGAACTTTATTGTCGGTCTAGTTATAATCTTGAAAAGCTTCTAAAAGTTGTGAGCATCCTAAAGAATCGATTCATAGTAAATATTTTGGAGAACTGAGAAAAACTTTCAAACAAAAAATGTTCCTTTTGCAATATTGTCTGTAAAATAGACTACTTAAACTTTCTTTTAAAAATTGTCGGAAGTTCTGAGCGTTTGGAAGGAAAGTGATTGTTTCCAAATATCCTCCAAACCAGAGCTTTAATAAGGAAAAGTTTTAACCCAAAAGTGATTCTCACAAAATTCACTACATCTTTATTGTAAAGCTAATGATCATCATAAAAAGTCTATTGTGAGCTTCAACATCGAAAAAAAATCTGCAATCTCTTAAAACCACACAATAGTATATTTCATGACAAGGTGCGAAAGCGACGTTTTGAGTGACGAGTTCCGTGTAGTTGCGACGCGAGTCGAAGACGAGCGGAGCAAGCCGAACGAGTCACTCGAGTCGCTTCGCTCCTTGTCTTGGAAGATTTTTTTTATAACGACGGCTACGAGTGTGCGTTTTTTGTTTTGTCGTCAACTCGTCACCCGGTCGCCGTTGCACGCAATTTCTCCTGCTGCTAACATAGAACATTATCACCCACTATCGATATGGAGCAATGCGGCGCAGCTGGTAGTGCAACGGCTTGCAAAGTCGGGAGTGCGTGGTTCGAGCCCCGATCGCGGAGACAAAAAAAATAATAAAGAGGAAATGGCCGTCGAGAATAGAGCGGGCAGAAAAGTGTGAATTCAGGGTGGTAATGTAGCAAGCGGGCGGTAAAATGAGAGAAGACGATAGAAAAGTAAATAGACGACCTGCAAAGTAGATGAGTTCTCAAACAGCTACTTTTGCACCTAAAATTGACCAACAAAAAACGCACTTTTGTAGCAGGAGTTATAAAAAATAGATTTTTGAATATCTGCTAATTATTTTGAATTATTTATTCTAGAACACAATGTAAAATATAAAATATTTAAAAAAAGAATCCGGTGCTTCTCATGAAGTTGATTGAATTGAGTTTATAATAACTGAACTGAAAAGAAAAACTCAAGAGTTTGAATTGAAAAAACTCTGTTTACTAAATAAAATATTAAATAATTTTATAATTAAACATTCATACGTAAAATCTTACAGCAACATCCCCGGATCCTTCCAACTCTTATAACCTTACGCTTCCTCATGAGTGATACAATCACTTAGTTATTCAGTTTTCCATTATATTAGGAACAAACAGCCTCTACTATTGCCTTCTATATAAGTGAATACCATATTGCTGCTGTAAGATTTTACATATTATGAATGTTTGATTACAAAATGATTTAATATCTTGTTTGGTAACTATACACATAGAGTTTTTTGATTCAAACTCTTGTTTTTTCTTTTTGTTCACTTACGATAAAGTCAATTCAATCAACTTCATGAGCAACACCTGAGTTTTTTTTTTTTTTTTTTAATATTTAATTTGAATTATTTTTAGTTAATAATATGTATGATGCAAACGGTGTGTCCCAAAACATTTTTTTTGTTAATAAATTATAATACTTGGACTGATAAAAAGAAGGAAACGCTTAATTGGGCCAAAAAGTAACTGCATTATCAAAAAAAAAAAAAGGCCCTAAGTGGTATGGGAAGCGAGATACGAGGGTACCAGATAGAAAAAAGAAAGAAAGAAAGATCCGCGGTTAAACACATACCAAGTGATGTCAACACCGGAAAAACTTGTGATTTTCAAGTATGGATGAAAAAGTGACTATTTTCTTTAAAAAAATGATTGAAGCCTAAAAAAGTGATCAAGTCACTCAAAAGTGACAAACTGGACACCCTAGAATAATCGATTTCCTTCCAAAAACTCAGAACTTTCGACGAAGTTGGGATGATAGTTTAGTCAATCTATTTTGCAGTTAGAATTTTTCAATAATAGTTTTTGTTTGAAATTTTATTTCATTCGTGTTTGATTTTTTAGATATTTATTGCTGAAAAATTGACTTTTTCCCAAAGTTCCCAACTTTCGACGAACTTTTTAAGCTGATAATTGGACGTATATCAAAGTTTGTATGGTATTTTTGTAATAAATTTCACGAGGAATATTTTTTATCTGTAACTTTTCATGATTGATGTCCAATTTTTCAAGATAGTTGCAAAACATTGATTTTTGGGAGCTAGGAAGGTGGATGTATTATTCGGGGACTTATTTTCTTTTATTTAAGAAAAGTAAAAAATTTGACCCACACAATATGAGTTATTCGCCTTTTACCAGAAGACCGATCCGCCATTTTGAATTTGGCCGCCAGTTTGGAAAACTGCTCTTCTCAGATGTCTATCATCGTTTTTTATGTCAAGTATCACCCCTACCAACATATCCCAAAGTGACGCTTTATCCCCTTACGTGGTACCAAAAACCACTATTTTCTATTATGGCCCATGGACTACTTGGCCAGATTGGATTTGCCAAACAATTGACAAGGATAAGAAAAATTGATTCCGTTCAAGTGTTCAGTGTAGAAGCCTGTAGTGCAGTCTCCAATGGAGATGAACGCAAACTGGAGAATGGGTATCTTTCGCAATTGTGTCCAAGCTCCACTTCCCCTGATTGTCTCATCTGAACTACATATCGATCAAGTAAAAATCAGCTGAAAAAAACCGGAAGCCAGCTGAATTTTTCCAAAAGCCGAAGGCTAAATTTTCCGAGGTTGTAAGTTTGAGTCGAAAGCCGAAGCTGAAATTTTCGGCTTCTATAACCTGGTTATGGGATTCCTTTTTGTGTAGTATCAAACAATGGCGAATAGGAAGATATGCTTTGCAGGGTGTCGTCATTCTCCTGCGGCTGAGGAAATCCGACGTCTTCCAGTCATATTTTTCAACATCCAGTCCAGGTTTTCTGACAACTTTTTTGGGGGAGGGGGATAGACTCAGAGTTTATGTACTTCTCCGCACCTATGGTTGGAGGAAATGCACTTCTATCTGGAAAAATATGCGAATTTTAGTGGATTCGGGTGAAATGGAGTGTTCCATTGAGAGGAGGACATTTTTGAATCTTGGTAATCAGAAAACTCTCAAATCGCCCCCCCCCCCCTCATGCCGTTTAAATATGTAACTTCGATGGTCGAAATTTTTTTAAATCCATTTCTCAATCGTATATCTCGATTTGCAATTCTTCGAGTCGCACCCTTCACTCTCGTACATATAGTTCGAAGTTGAAAATTCTTTCGCAAGTCCTCCTCGCCTTTATATTTTATTTATGCACAAAATTCTTCTAAATCCCCCTCCATCAATCTATTTAGCTTCGGCCCTTTTAACAGGGAACCTGTTTTATGGGGGCCTATTTGAGAAATCTGCCGTGCGCCGTGCGCCGTCCAGCGAAAAACTTGGAAAAATTTCGACTCTCGAGCTATATATGATAGGAGGGGGATTTGGAAAAATTTCGACTCTCGAGCTATATATGATAGGAGGGGGACTTGGAAAAATTTCGACTCTACCCGTTCCACACCACCATAGAGGTCGAGTTGTTGGTGCGTTTTTAACAGGGAACCTGTTTTATGCGGGGCTATTTGAGAAATCTGGCGTACGCCGTGCGCCGTGCGCCGTCCAGCGAAAAACTTGGAAAAATTTCGACTCTCGAGCCGTGTGTCAGCAGCTTGTCTGTGTAAAATGTGCTGTTTAGAGGTGAAAATGGATATAAAACCGTTTTTCTCCACTTCAATAGTTAAATGAACTCATTACTACGCTTTTATCTTCAGAGGTAGAAAGGTGTTATGTCAATTTTCACCTTTTAAAAAGCATATTTTACACATACAGGCTGCTGACACACTCACACAAGCATACAATAAAATATGGGATTATAAGGGTATGAAGTAACAATTCTCTGCAGGCATCATGTTTAGATTCAATTTTTATCTTTTTTGATTCACGGACGCAACCCATACTTACTTATAATATCATTCAGTAATAGACTCTATTGTTGTAGGCTGTTGATAGCTATATTGATAGGGAACCTGTTGTATGGGGGGCTTTTTGAGAAATTTGCCGTGCGCCGTCCAACAAAAAGCAGACAAATTTCGACTCTCGAGCCATGTATGATAGGAATTTTTCCAAGTACCCTTTCTATCATATATAGCTCGAGATTCGAGAAAAATTTAGACTCTCAATTCTCAAACTATATTATACTAGGCTTACTAGCTTTATCTAGATCTAGGCTTCCTTAAATTCTCAATACCAAATCCCATATGACTCATAAAACAGGTTCCCTGCATTCCTCGCTTAACTTTGTTAAGGAAGCCGTCGTTTTTTTTTTTTTTTTTTGTCAACTGTTGTACAGAAGAATAAGAAAAATATATCTCCTACAACTATGACAAAGCCCCAATTCTCCTGATTGATCCAACTTTAATTTTTCAATAGTAGAAGCCGTGATAAACACAAACTAGAGAATAGGTATCTTCCACAAGTACAACAAGACCTTAATTCTCTTGATCGTTTCAAGCTGAATTTTCCCTGAAGGTTGAAGCTACAATGGACAGAAATTGGAGGATGGTATCTTCTACAAATTTTACAAAGCTGCAATTCTCCTGATTGTTTCAAACTGTGTTTTTTCAGAACCCAAAAGCCAAAATGAACACTAACTAGAAAATAGGTATCTTCCATCAGTATGACAAAGTACCAATTCTCCTGATTGTTTCAAGCAGAATTTTTTAGAAGCCATTGTGAGAATCACTTTTGGGTTAAAACTTTTTCTCACTAAAGCTCTAGTTTGGAGGATATTTGGAAACAATCACTTTCCTTCCAAACGGTCAGAACTTCCGACAACTTTTAAAAGAAAGTTTAAGTAGTCTATTTTACAGACAATTGCCAAAGGAACATTTTTTGTTTGAAAGTTTTTCTTATTGAATCTCAGTTCTCCAAAATATTTATTATGAATCGATTTTTTCGGATGCTCACAACTTTTAGAAGCTTTTCAAGATTATAACTAGACTGACAATGAAGTTCAGATGGTCTGTGATGAAGTAAACTTCATGGAAAATATTTTTTGTTTGGAACTCCTTCTTATTAGAATAGGCCTAGCTTATTTTTTTGTAATATTTGACAACAATCGATTTCCCTCCAAAAGTTCAGAACTTTCGACAAACTTCGGAAGAAAGTTTAGGCAATCTATTTTGCAGTTAAAATTTTTCAATAAAAAGTTTTTGTTTGAAATTTTATTTCATTTGTGTTTGATTTTATAGATATTTATTGCTGGAAAATTGACTTTTTCCCGAAGTTCTCAACTTTTGACGAACTTTTTAAGCTGATAATTGGACGCATAGCGAAGTTTGAATGGTATTTTCTATAACAAATTTCACGAGGAACATGTTCTATCTGAAACTTTTCATGATTGATGCCCAATTTTTCAAGATATTTGCAAAACATTGATTTTAGGGAGCTAGAACGTGCCACAGAAAATTTATTAGGATGTGGGACGCGGGAAGTTGGATATGTTATTCGGGGCCTTATTTTCTCTTATTGAAAAAGAAAAGTAAAAAATTTGACCCACACAATATGAGTTATTCGCCTTTTACCAGAAGACCGATTCGCCGTTTTGAAATTGGCCGCCATTTTGGAAAGCTGTTCTTCTCAGATGTCTATCATCTTTTTTTATATCAAGTATCACCCCTACTAACATATCTGAAAGTATCGCTTTGTCCCCCCGAATGGTCCCGCATTTTTATATGGCCCATGGACTACTTCATGATTTGTGATTCGTGATCCGCGATTCAATCTGTGTTCGATACCGGTTTGGAGTCTATCGGAATCCTAAATCGAGGAAGAAAATCAATGAAATTCTAGTTTTCATTGTGTTGAATGACTCTTGAGAGAGAAGGGAAGGGGAATATTGTTGGTACGTAACAAATAAAATGAAAAAGATAGGAGACCATTTGTTGAAATCAGTATCAGTTGCAGCAGAATGAATGATTTTGACAGCAAAACGTAGGAGTGGAGAAAAAGGCACCAGCCGACCCTCTCCCTACTTCGGGTAGCGAAGTAGCTCTTAGTTTGCAGAATGGACGATGCTTCATGCTTCGCGAGAAATGAATTCCCGCGGCGCGGCAGCAAGTGAGAGAATATAATGTATCGTCCTGCAAACCAATAATATGAGGCCCTATATTTTATACATTTTCGTCAACCTTCTGCAGTGCGGTATGACCGATATTTCACTCTAATCCTCCTTACTTGCGGTTGAAAACAATTTCCAACGTAGCAATGTTCTTTCCAGTAATATAGCTAGATTTCAAGATACTTTCAGATGAATCTGCGTGATTTATTCTTCTGTTCAGGCCTATAAAATATTGTTGACCTATGTTGTTGTCCCATAATGCTCGGCAAGTATCAGGCCTGAGATTTGCATCGCCTTACAAAACAAACAAGTTTCTAAGATTTTAGCTCCAACAAATGTCAGAGACGTGTGTTGTAAATTTATGTTGAGGGCCAATAATTTTGAGGATAAGCACCAAAGTTTCTTCGGCCGCTTCCAATTTTCCTGTTCAAGTTCAAGGTTCATTTTTTCTCATATCGCTCGTGCCATTGATGACAGTTTATCGCCATCATCGTTCGTCCACACCTCGAAAGAATGTACGTAATACGTACACAAATTGATATGAAGAACACACGTCGTGTCTAAAGCTCGTATTTATGTTATGCACGGTATCTATAGAACATCGAATGCACGCTGCGCTTCAATTCTTTGGCGGTTGCGAGTGAAATTGAAACCAGTCAACGACGCGCCATGGAGTTCAGAATTCGCTAAATGGAGTCAAGTATATATCGTGATTATTTAGCCGGCCGCACGCTCGCCGTTGATGTAAATTCATTCAGATCTGTATGTAATTTCGGAAGTCGATCCTCGTGAGATCGGTATATAAGAAAATTAATGGGATGGTCAACGGCGACTGAAAATATGCCCGCATCTTCTTTCGTCTCGTGCCTCGGTTCGCGTTGAAACTTTCATTTTTAATTTCGGAGGCTTTCTTTCAAACTAAAATACCTACGGCGTACGAAGAAAATATGCTCGCGAAGAAATAAAAAATAAAAGTAGGTAGTATAAAAAGAGAGAAAAGCGAAGACGGGGAAAATATGAATAAAAAATCCACTTCCGGCCCAATGCTCCAATTCTAAATCTTGTCAAACTGGTGGCAGTTTTCCTAGCCTCTCGTATATGTGTCTAGGTTTGCATGTGTGGTGCAGCGAAATCGAAAGAATGCTGCACCAGTCCACCGTAGATACGTCGTATATTTATCTATCCATACGTGGAATGAGAGACGATTCAGTGATCAATATTGATTGATTTTTAGCTCATGTCTGTATTCTTTCATACATGTACTAAATATATTGTTTGTTTGTTTTTTCCATCTTGCTTCGCGTTAGGTACTGAACTATTACGAAGATTGCGCATGTATCACCAACCAGCGGACTTTCAAATCTGGCTTCAGTTACCTGAGTAAGGGGAAGTTATGCGGTTGTTATATGCCCTCCTAGCCATTTCACTTACACACACTGGGGTAAGCTTATATGCTATTCTTACTTGTATTTACTTGTATAATGATGTCTGTGGGCGACCATCATACTGTATAATCAAGCGTAAAAATTTCCTTAGATCCGTGTTCACGAGGCGAATAGAAAAGGAGGAGTGAAAAAGAAAATGAAAATTATACGTGTTGGAAATGTGTCAGGTTCCGTGCCTCTAGATCGTGACTCGCCTAATAGGTAGACGTAAATTTTTACCTATAGTCGCGAAAATTGAGTAGCTACTTGGGTACTCAGACGAGATGGAACGGTGAGAAATCGAGAGTGTGAGAATGACAGGTAATATTTCTCGATCGATGGATAATAATTAAGGAAAAGTTCAACTCTGTTTTTAATTAACCAACAGAAGGAAAGAGGAAATGGATTTTGGATGTCTTTCTCAGTTCTAAAAATGATGCTAACGGGGAGAAATTTTATTATATGATCTGGTTGACGTGTAGCGAATAGGCAAAATGTGAAGCCAGAATTCGACAGAAGAAGAATTTGGATTACGGAAGAAGCTCAAGTGCGAGTCCTCGGTCTAAAATTGTGTAATCTTTAAAATTTTCCTTGGTTTCCAAGTAAAAGGCTCTAGCCGGATAAGGGGGGAAAATGGCCTTGGTTTAAAAATGTTTCAAATGTCCGTCAAAATGTTGTCCCCAATAAGAAAACTCGAAACCCAAAAAATTGGACCCATCCGCTCACCCACATGGACTGCAGAGTCATTTTTAGGCCTAAAATCCAAATGGCTGCATCTCAGTCAATAATGATCGCAGAGCAATGTAACTTGGAGACATTTTAGTGTACGAGAACGTTCATCCATGGTATTTTTTTCAAAAAAAATTATTCATATTATCCCTAGTTTCTAGCAATAACAAAACTTCAAACTCGAATATTAAAGAAAATCTGGGGGAAGGCACTTGGGGAAAATCATTCATTTTAAGTGCCATACCCTCTACTACAACATACATTAGTATCATAGTCCTCGGTGAGGTGGAACATTCCCAAAGAAATCAATATTTAATGAATTTCTGTGATTTTTCCATGAATAGCGGGGTGAACTTTGACTGCTACCGCAATAGACTGCGTGAAATGAATACCTAGTCAATGTTCGAGCTGAAAAATACCCTCCCCCCCGTGGGATGAAATGGGAATATAGATAGACCAAAAATATATTTTCAGTATTTTGTTTATCGATTTGGTCAATTCTTATGTAAACACATCCACGGATTGGGTGAAGTGCGTTAAATTGAGAAAAATAGTCAATGAATTCTTTAGTCGCTGAAACAATCTGAAAATAGTAGAGAAGTGAGAAAAACCCGTTTTTCAACCTGGAGAACTGCGATTTTTCATATTTCATTCATTAATTAGGTCAATTCTCAAGTAAAAATATCCGCCGAGTTTAAAAAAAATAGTCAAAAAATTCTCTAGCCGCTGGAACGTGTTGGAAATGACAAAAAATCGAGAAAATCTTATTTTTCACCCTGGAGGACCATGAATTTTGGTATTTCATTCATCAATTACGTCGATTATAACGTAAATACGTCCGCCGAGTTCGAAAAAAACAGTCAATAAAGTCTCAAGTCGCTGGAATGTTTTTGAAATTGTAAGAAATCCAGAGAATCCACTTTTTCAGCTTACAGAACTGCAATTTTTCATATTTCGTTAATCAATTAGGTCAATTCTTATGTAAACATATCCGCCGTCTTGGAAAAAAATAGTCAATAAATTCTCCAGTCGCTGGAACGGTCTAGAAATAGTAGAAAATCGAAGAAGGCCATTTCTTCATCATGGAGAGTCGTGATTTTTGGTATTTTGTTTATCAATTAGTCAAATCTTATGTAAATACCTCCGCCGAGTTCGGAAAAAATAGTCAATAAATTCCCTAGTCGCTGAAGCAGTCTGAAAATAGTAGAAAATCGAGGATGTCCAGTTTTTAACAGGGAACCTGTTTTATGGGGGGCTTTTTGAGAAATTTGCCGTCCGCCGTCCAGGAAAAAACTTGGAGAAATTTCGACTCTCGAGCCATGTATGATAGGAGAGGGACTTAGAAAAAACGACGGCTTCTTTAACGAAGTTAAACGAGGAACGCAGGGAACCTGTTTCATGAGTCAAATGGGATATGGTATTGAAAATTCAAAGAAGCCTAGACCTAGATAAAGCTAGTATAAAGAAGGCCTAGACCTACTATAAGCCTAGTATACTATATTATTGGAACTCATAATGAGTGAGTGAGGTGTAAGTAGAGCACTAATATTGAAAAAGGGTTTTTTCAATTGTACAAATCTACTTTATTAGTTGCTTATTCAAGTGTACTTTCGGGTGTTATTCCATCATCAGTTGTGTCGCAACTGGAGAACAAAGCCTTAACTATGAGTTTTTATAGTATAACACTGTGATCTTATTGGCTATAACAATGCTGTGTTGTGATTGGTTCACTTCTTAGAAACTTATTCTTACAATAGTATGATATTGTGTTCTTATTGGCTAAAACATACTGCTCAATCTATTGTTCTAAATGCTGCGTTTCTATTGGCTACCTGGATTCCTGCCGTCTCATTTGTTGGTTCCGTTCTTCTTCTCTCGTCCAATCACCAGGCCGAATAATTTTTCGGTGTCAAATGTGATTACATTGTTCAAGAGGCTGGCTTTCTTCCTCATGGCTTTTGCAATCTCCATTTGTTCCCAGAGTTTTCTTCTCTTTGTCGATTCTCTACGTGAATGACTTCAAATATTCCCTCTCCATCGTGGTTTTCCTCGTTACAGTGTTTCCCAAACAGTGACTTGCCATCTTCTTTCTCCCTCGACGTTTCGTGCTCCTTTCTCCTGATCTCAAACTTTCTCCCAGTCTCACCGATCAGTGGCGTAGCCAGGAAATTTTTCTGGGGGGGGGGGGGTTGAAGAAGTTGGAGAAAAGATATGATACAAAAAAGTTTCAGAAATTGGCAAAATAAGGAAACACTAAACAGTCTCGTAGGGGCGGGTTCAAAGAGAAATGAGGGAAGATGAAAAGAATTATTGAAGAATTGCAGGAAGTCCAAAGTACATTTTTCCCGTATTCATTTTATTCTGGAAAAGAAAACATAGCTGCACTGTAGGCTAGAGGTTGATGGGATAATTATAGAAAAACGACAAGAAGCAAGAAAAAACTAGGCATATAACGATCAATCCAAGAGCGAGAGGATAAGTATATAGAAAAACGAAAACGAAGCAAGAACAAATCTCCTACATCAAAACACAAAAGAGTAACTTAAGCAAGACATCACTTGTCTGCTACTGGTACTGCTTGTATCTTTTTCATTTGTATATCTTCATCATAATTTTTACACAGCAGCATAAAACATTACAAACATTCGATCGTTCATCGATTTCTCATTGCTATTAGGAATAGAATTTGATATTTAATTTTTCTTGGGGGGGTTCGACCCCTCTAACCCCCCCTCGCTACGCCACTGTCACCGATATAGATTCCCTGGCACTGTTCACAACTGAGCTTGTACACCCCGCTTAAGCTTTCCTTGTCCTTTTGTTCCGTCTGGTCATTGCTGATTCTCTTCACCATGGGTTGGTTATTCTGGATACCCACATTCACATCGTAGCCATTGAACGCCTTTATCACCTTGTTTGTGTGCTTTCCTATATATGGAGTACTTTCTCACTATGCTATCACGGGTTCCTTTCTTTGTCTCCATTTTCCCAAAGACTCCCTCCACCACACTTCTGCGGTAGCCATTGGCTTCTGCGATCTGCTTTACTATCTCGATCTCTTTCCTCTTCTCTTCGTTGTTCTTGAGGATAGAAATTGCCCGATAGCAGTAGTTCTGGATTGCCGCTAACTTGTGCCTGGGGTGGTGGTAGGAGTCATTTGGAATGATGGTGTCAGTATGCGTCGGCTTCCTGTAGATTTTGTATTCTATCCTATTGTTCTCCATTGTGAGTGTAAGGTCCAAATAGTTGATGGTCTCATTGCCTTTTTCCACTGTGAATTTGATGCTCTCATTCATCGCGTTCATTTCTGAAAGGAATAGATCCACCTATCTATCAGTGCCTGACCACATAATTAGGATATCATCTACATATCTGGCCCAGTGTTTGATCGAGTTTCTGAACTTGCTGCCCTTCAATATCTTGTTTTCCATATCATTCATGAATATCTCCGCCAGTATTGATGACAGCGGTGATCCCATCGCAAGTCCCCTTTCCTGACTGTAGAACCTGTTATTGAAGCGGCAGTAATTCTGGCTCAAGATCTCCTCCACTATGTTGGCGTACTTCGACCTATCGGGGTTCCCATGGTATCTGTTGCTTTTGAGCTGGGTGAGAAGTTCCTCCTTCGGTATGGTACCAAACATATTAGTCACATCAAAGGATATCAGCTTGTCGTTACTCCTGATTTCCAACTTCTCCAGTTGCTCAATCAGCTCTCCGTTGTTTCTGATACTTCGTCTGGGTGCAAACTAGTAGTTTTCTTTCAGGAATGTGGCTACGATCTTTGCTATCTTGTAGCATGGTGATTGAATGCTGTTGAGCAGGGGTCTCATCGGACGGTTCGCTTTGTGGAGTTTTACAAGCCCCTTGAGTTTTGGTGCAACCGGGTTCATCTCAAGCGTCCTTCCATTGCTGGGTACATTTTTCCGTTTCAACACAGCTTTCAGGTCATCTTGGTATTTCCGTGTTGGGTCCCTTGCCAGCTCTTGGTATCCATTGACTGCGATGTACGACTCCACTTTTTGGGTGTAGTCCTCCTTCTCCATTACCACTACCGTGCTGCCCTTGTCCGCCTTTGTCAATATCAGGTTGTTCTGTCGGATCTTCTTTTGTAGATTTGTGACCTTCCTCTGCATTACTTGCGTTATGTCATAGGTTCGGCACATATCCTCTTTGATGTCCAACAGTACTTTCTCAATTTTAGTCCGAGCTTCTGGTCTCACGTCGTGTTCCATGATTTGGATTACTTGTTCGCAGCTAATGTCCATGCTTTCAAGCCTACACTGGTTCAGCCTCTCTGGCTGCACGAATTTGATGCCTTTGTCCAGCAGTTTTCTTTCTTCTTCTGTGAAGGTGACGCTCTATAGGTTCTCGGTTCTGGGAGCAAATTTGTGCTCAACTCTCGCTGTCTCTTCCTTTCTTTCTCCTTTCTTCCGGGTCAGTTCGGCAAGCTTCTTCTTGATCTGTTTTGTTTGGGCTTCCACTCGTTTTTCCACATAGTCTTCTCCTTTCTTCCCCTTTCCTCCTTTTTCGAACATCATTTCTTTGACTTCATGCGGGTGGAGTAACCTGGACAGATGGAAATATTGATCATACAGTAGACCATTCAGCCTGGTGACTTTCTTGTAGAGTTCACCAATTTCGTTCTTCACTCTCAATCTTTCGACTTGCATCTTGGTGCGTTTCACTGCTGCGTTCTTTCCTGATAGTCTGATAGTCGCATACTTGGGAATAATGCCTCGTCTCAAGCATTCGTTATTGAACCAATCGTTAACCATGACTGGTGTGCTATTATTGGAACTCATAATGAGTGAGTGAGGTGTAAGTAGAGCACTAATATTGAAAAAGGATTTTTTCAATTGTACAAATCTACTTTATTAGTTGCCTATTCAAGAGTACTTTCAGATTTGTACAATTGAAAAAACCCTTTTTCAATAGTACACTATAGTTTGAGAGTCTAAATTTTTCTCGAATCTCCAGCTATATATGATAGCTCGAGAGTCGAAATTTTTCCAAGTTCCCCTTCTATCATATATTGCTCGAGAGTTGAAATTTTTTCCATGTCCCCCTCCCATCATATATTGCTGGAGAGTCGAAATTTTTCCAAGTCCCCCTCCTATCATATATGGATCGAGAGTCGAAATTTTTTCAAGTCCCCCTCCTATCATATATTGCTCGAGAGTCGAAATTTTTCCAAGTCCCCCTCCTATCATGTATGGCTCGAGAGTCGAAATTTTTCCAAGTCCCCCTTCTATCATATATTGCTCGAGAGTTGAAATTTTTCCAAGTCCCCCTCCCATCATTTATTGCTGGAGAGTCGAGATTTTTCCAAGTCGCCCTCCTATCATATATGGATCGAGAGTCGAAATTTTTCCAAGTCCCCCTTCTATCATATATTGCTCGAGAGTTAAAATTTTTTCCAAGTCCCCCTCCTATCATATATTACTCGAGAGTCCAAATTTTTTCAAGTCCCCCTCCTATCATGTATGGCTCGAGAGTCGAAATTTTTCCAAGTCCCCCTTCTATCATATATTGCTCGAGAGTTGAAATTTTTTTCAAGTCCCCCTCCTATCATATATGGATCGAGAGTCGAAATTTTTCCAAGTTCCCCTTCTATCATATATTGCTCGAGAGTCGAAATTTTTCCAAGTCCCCCTTCTATCATATATTGCTCGAGAGTTGAAATTTTTTCCATGTCCCCCTCCCATCATATATTGCTGGAGAGTCGAAATTTTTCCAAGTCCCCCTCCTATCATATATGGATCGAGAGTCGAAATTTTTTCAAGTCCCCCTCCTATCATATATTGCTCGAGAGTCGAAATTTTTCCGAGTCCCCCTCCTATCATGTATGGCTCGAGAGTCGAAATTTTTCCAAGTCCCCCTTCTATCATATATTGCTCGAGAGTTGAAATTTTTCCAAGTCCCCCTCCCATCATTTATTGCTGGAGAGTCGAGATTTTTCCAAGTCGCCCTCCTATCATATATGGATCGAGAGTCGAAATTTTTCCAAGTCCCCCTTCTATCATATATTGCTCGAGAGTTAAAATTTTTTCCAAGTCCCCCTCCTATCATATATTACTCGAGAGTCCAAATTTTTTCAAGTCCCCCTCCTATCATGTATGGCTCGAGAGTCGAAATTTTTCCAAGTCCCCCTTCTATCATATATTGCTCGAGAGTTGAAATTTTTTTCAAGTCCCCCTCCTATCATATATGGATCGAGAGTCGAAATTTTTCCAAGTCCCCCTCCTATCATGTATGGCTCGAGAGTCGAAATTTTTCCAAGTCCCCCTTCTATCATATATTGCTCGAGAGTTGAAATTTTTCCAAGTCCCCCTCCCATCATTTATTGCTGGAGAGTCGAGATTTTTCCAAGTCGCCCTCCTATCATATATGGATCGAGAGTCGAAATTTTTCCAAGTCCCCCTTCTATCATATATTGCTCGAGAGTTAAAATTTTTTCCAAGTCCCCCTCCTATCATATATTACTCGAGAGTCCAAATTTTTTCAAGTCCCCCTCCTATCATGTATGGCTCGAGAGTCGAAATTTTTCCAAGTCCCCCTCCTATCATATATGGATCGAGAGTCGAAATTTTTCCAAGTCCCCCTCCCATCATTTATTGCTGGAGAGTCGAGATTTTTCCAAGTCGCCCTCCTATCATATATGGATCGAGAGTCGAAATTTTTCCAAGTCCCCCTTCTATCATATATTGCTCGAGAGTTGAAATTTTTCCAAGTCCCCCTCCCATCATTTATTGCTGGAGAGTCGAGATTTTTCCAAGTCGCCCTCCTATCATATATGGATCGAGAGTCGAAATTTTTCCAAGTCCCCCTTCTATCATATATTGCTCGAGAGTTGAAATTTTTTCCAAGTCCCCCTCCCATCATATATTGCTGGAGAGTCGAAATTTTTCCAAGTCCCCCTTCTATCATATATTGCTCGAGAGTTGAAATTTTTTCCAAGTCCCCCTCCCATCATATATTGCTGGAGAGTCGAAATTTTTCCAAGTCCCCCTCCTATCATATATGGATCGAGAGTCGAAATTTTTTCAAGTCCCCCTCCTATCATATATTGCTGGAGAGTCGAAATTTTTCCAAGAGTCCCCCTTCTACCATATATTGCTCGAGAGTTGAAATTCTTTCCAAGTCCCCCTCCCATCATATATTGCTGGAGAGTCGAAATTTTTCCAAGTCCCTCTCCTATCATATATGGATCGAGAGTCGAAATTTTTTCAAGTCCCCCTCCTATCATATATTGCTGGAGAGTCGAAATTTTTCAAAGTCCCCCTTCTATCATATATTGCTCGAGAGTTGAAATTTTTTTCGAGTCCCCCTCCCATCATATATTGCTGGAGAGTCGAAATTTTTCCAAGTCCCCCTTCTATCATATATTGCTCGAGAGTTGAAATTTTTTCCATGTCCTCCTCCCATCATATATTGCTGGAGAGTCGAAATTTTTCCAAGTCCCCCTCCTATCATATATGGATCGAGAGTCGAAATTTTTTCAAGTCCCCCTCCTATCATATATTGCTGGAGAGTCGAAATTTTTCCAAGTCCCCCTTCTATCATATATTGCTCGAGAGTTGAAATTTTTTTCAAGTCCCCCTCCCATCATATATTGCTGGAGAGTCGAAATTTTTCCAAGTCCCCCTCCTATCATATATGGATCGAGAGTCCAAATTTTTTCAAGTCCCCCTCCTATCATATATTGCTCGAGAGTCGAAATTTTTCCTAGTCGGGGACTTAGAAAAATTTCGACTCTCGAACCATATATGATAGGAGAGGGACTTGGAAAAATTTCGACTCTCGAGCAATATAATATGATGGGAGGGGGGACGCGGAAACCTGGCTAATATCGAGAACAATGAGTGCAAGAAGACAGAAGACGATTTCGCGGAATTTTTGACCATTTTTTTAAAATTTGACTTCAGATTTTCCTAGAGAATTGAGTGATGTTTGAAATTCTGAACAATTTTTCGTCTTGGGGAAATTTTTATCCTTTTTTGCGCCCATTGACCCATTTTGTTGCTTTCTAGAGTTTTTTAATAATTTTTTCCGGACTCTACGCAGAATTTCGCCTGGGAATTAGGTAGTTTGAATGTTCGAACAATTTTTTGCTTTGGGGATTTATTTCCCTTTTTGGAACCATTCACCCCGAGACTATCCAATTTTTTATTGCGAGTTTAAAACGGAAGACGATCTTCCTCAAGAATTCACTCTCGCGGCTGGCACAACGAGAGTGATTGCACTCTTACCCGTTTCCATCGCTAGGGGCACCATAGCCAATTTTTCACCGCGAGTTCACAACAGATGATAACAAGAATGATCACACTCTTGCCCGCTTCCATCGATAGAGGTACTCTGGCCAATTTTTCATTGGGAGTTTACAACAGAAGACAAGCTTCTTGGTTCCATGCTTTCCCTCATCGTCTGAAACAACGGGTCTTCCACCAGCTTCAATCATACTCAGGGCCTTCGTCGAACTAAGCTCAATCATTTTGCAAGAGAATCGAATAAAATATGAAAATTTGAGCGATCTTTCAACTTGTGAATATGTGGAATCTCTTGGGACCCTTTCACTGAATTTGGAGCTTTGTTAGATAATTTTCGGGTTATTTTTCCGGACTCAGCACAAAATTTCACTAGTAAATTGTTCAAAATTTTGATGCTAAAGCAATTTTTCTGTTTGGGGAAATTTTCACTTTCTTTGGGGCCGTACATCCATTTTGAAGCTTCGTAGGATGATTTGGGTTGTTGTTTTAGACTCAGCGCGAAATTTTACTTCGGAATTGAACAGAATTCAAAGGATCAAGCAATTTTTTAAAACAGAATCATGTTTTCTTTTGATAATTAAACACCCTGCAGCAAAATTTCGGCACATTGTGGTCCATAACTCGGCTCAGAAAGGTCGTAGAAACTTCGTATTTGGCGCAAATTAAAGATAAAATTGAGATGTGAATTTCGTAGATTTCGAATACACATCTAACGTTTCGCGTTTTTTCGTTACGATGGACTCAACGCAAACTCCCATTTAACTGGTAACATCTTTTGGCCTCATCCTGTATACGACAGGAGGAGGACGACGTCTTCCTTGAAATCGCAGCGCGTTCGAGTTATCACGTGATCATTTTGGGACTTAGAAAAACTTCAATATGATAGGAGGGGGACTCGGGACAGCGGGTTCTCCGCTGCAATGGTATCTATTTTTTTTTTTTTTTCATTTTCACAAAGTCCATAGATTACTACTGAAAAAAGTTTTCTCCACCAATCATCACACTGAAAGGCCAATGATATCATGTGGAGGGTAACCATCAATAATTTATAATAGAATTCGGAATATTTACTTCGAAAAGTAGAGACGGAACCTATGGATTTTTATGATAAGACTCCGAAGAATTATGGAAGATCTTGAGGTGGATTCTCAAGAATTGACTTCGGCAAGTGACCACGATGAACGAGATTTGGTCAGGCGATTGATTTTATATTCAATATATCTGTATTAATGAATAGTCTTCATAATCTGTTTTATCGCCAGCTAAGATAAATTTTTCCGAAGATTAATATGTTTATCATGTTGTGACTAAAAGAGGTCGAATTATTATTTAGAGCAATCGTCGACGCTATAATACAGAAATAGAAATTAAAGTCGTAAATTCGTATGATTTCACAGTAGGCTCGACCTTAAAAATAAATGATACGTTAGCGTGATAGGTTTTCGAAGTAAAAGACGTTTTCAACCTATCCTTTGGGTTTTTTTTTTATAAATATATCACGCGATACTTCCGTTTATTAAGGACCATCTCGTCACCATTTCAAATGTAGTTCCGATGGACAAAAATGATATAGGCTCATCGCACGAAAAGTGAGAAAATCTAAACATATCAACCTAAATTTATCGCAGTAGGTCTATTTCGATTTTTTTTTTTCTCTCTGTCTCTCTCTGTACCAACTTCCAGAGTGAAAACTGGCATTTTGTGAAAGTAGATCGTGTTCGTGATTATTTATTAATCGTCAATGAGAAGAAGCGCATCCCCGGTTGAAACTTGTTATTACTATTTCAATATTTTATTAATGACTCCGATCGCAACACACACTTACACACGGCTCTCGCTATACGAGATGTGTGTCGACGTTTCCAAATTTCTTTTCAGTTTGACCGTGACCCCGAACGAGAAAAGAAATATTAAGAGTGGCTCGCGCGCATAAAAATCAACTACTAATATCGTCCGGTCCTACATTGTTGAACAACTTTTTCTAAATAATGTGATTTTGTTCTATAGTTGTATGGAAAGAGGGAAGAAAGAAACGGAAGATGCGGAGAAGTTAGTTCTACGAATACATTGTAATGCACTGCATATATACAAAAAAAAAAGAAGAATAAAGTTGTTCAGTTATCAACATGTTTATCACGTTCTCAACGGATGCAGATGCAAAATACAAACCCGAGAGGTTGCTCAAGCAACCTTACCTAGATATTTTATTTAATCCAGTTGTGAAGAAGAACCTGATCTTTGGCGAGCCCTAATTGGTCAAATGAAATGTTGACACACATTTTTATCATGTTATTTTCTATACTAAAAACGAACAATCGTCGTTAGAAAAATCCTCTCCGTATAACAATGCGAAAATTATTTTCCAAATTGCGTATATAATTCGTGGTGTTGATTTTATATGTTCTAGTTGGGAGAGGAGGTCGATGTTGTTGAAGCAGTATCGGGCTCATCGTCACAAAGTTCCTCGTCGGACTCAGCCGACCAGCAGAATGCCGTCGCCCAGCATAGAGAAGACACCAAACGAGGGGATGGTGACCAGGTAGCCCTAGAATCTGGACCCGACCAAGAAGCGTCCGCGTCCTCCAACAAGCATACCTTCAGTCAACCTCCGGGTCGTGATATACCACTTTCGTTACCGTCACGTAGCGGTCCACCACTACCGCCTCCTCATCTAATCCACGGGCACCCTGGTAAACCATTTCCTAGCCATCATTCAGGTTACCACGGACTATCTTTACCATTACCACCCCCGCCACAGAAGAACCCCATACCAGAAGCGATAGAAAAGTTGTACTCGGGTAACGAACCTTGGCCGAATGCGGCAGGTGGCGACACCCCCAAAGTCATCAATCTGGACGTAAAATGCGAGAAGAGTTCGATGAAGGTGTTCATCAGTTTCGATAAACCGTTTTATGGAATAGTCTTCAGCAAGGGTCACTACAGTAACATTCATTGCGTTCATCTGCCCGCCGGTTTAGGTAGGACGTCGGCCACTTTCGAGATCAGCATTCACGCGTGCGGAACCACCGGGAACACCGAGAACGGTCTGTACGGATACGGGGCGGATTCGGGTTCCGGTACTTATTTCGAAAACATCATCGTCATACAATACGATCCTCAAGTTCAAGAAGTTTGGGACCAAGCGAGGAAACTTCGCTGCACGTGGCACGATCAGTACGAAAAGTCGGTCACATTCAGGCCCTTCCCGGTAGATATGCTCGATGTGGTCAGGGCAGACTTTGCTGGAGATAATGTGGGTTGCTGGATGCAGATACAGGTTGGCAAAGGTCCGTGGGCTTCCGAAGTATCCGGTTTGGTGAAAATAGGTCAAACGATGACGATGGTGCTGGCGATTAAGGATGACGATTCTAAATTCGACATGTTGGTACGCAATTGCATGGCGCACGACGGTAAACGCGCTCCAATACAACTTGTGGATCAAAGAGGCTGCGTAACTCGGTCTAAGTTGATGTCGCGATTCACTAAGATTAAAAACTTCGGAGCCAGCGCTTCGGTACTATCGTACGCTCACTTCCAGGCGTTCAAATTCCCAGATTCGATGGAAGTACACTTCCAGTGCACGATCCAAATTTGTAGGTACCAGTGTCCAGAGCAGTGCTCCGACCCTAATGTCATATTGCACTCGCAGCACGAGAGTGTGCTAGCCGCGCATCACGGTGCTATTCGACCGGATGCTGTTTACAACCCTCCGCCCCCAGGGCCCTTGCCATTAGATCTGTACCTTCACGGTAATTCGCGACGGGACGAGCGCCGAGTTCGCAAGCACAAGCGAGAGGTGAAAGCGGCCGACGAAAAGGAGGAAGTCGGCGTGAACAGGATTATCAAGGTAGTTTCAACAGGCGATTTGACCTTCTCGCTGGAGGAGGCGGCCAACAGTTCGACACCGACCATGGTGTTCCCAACCGAAACGTTCGAAGAAAACGTGTCCATGATATGTATGACTTCGTTCGGCTTCTCGGCTACCCTAGTCTTTTTATTAACGATTTTATTTATTTCTTGTTTGATTTCGTCAATTTTGTGCGTAAGACTGAGATCGTCTTCGGGTCAGCAGGCATTGTTGAAGAAGACGTCGAAGTCGACTTCGACACCGTCCTCGCACGAGAGTAAATCCAAAGGTTGTTTTTATTGACAAAATTTTATTTATCCGTCCGTACGAGTTCATAATTTTGAATCCGTATAGGCCTCGACGTTGCTCCCTTCTTATTTGTATTTGTATAAGTGTTATTCGTCCGAGGAATCCTACAGTAGTTTAAATTTGATTCAGCGCAGAGTATCTGTTCGAGAAGTGAAACACATTTCCGGACAGCCATATAGCGAATCTTTTAAGGTCACATATTTAGTAGGTTATATGTAAATCTCAAATTGTCGGATCGAGAGGCGAAGAAGGGAAGGAGATGACTCGCGAAGTGAAGAATGCAGCAGCGGGGAAGAAAAAGGAGTAACACCTATTCGACATGACGGGTCATTCACACGTGTATGAAAGTGAATCGTTGAGAATTTCATTTTTAAATTATATTTGTATGTGCTACGGCAACGAGGGCGGCGGTCCGATTAAAAAATATTGTTGGGCAAGCATTTCTTTTTTTTTTTTTTTTTTTTAATTGTTGGAATGTCGATTGCAGTGAGAAATCCTGTGGGGGAAATCTTTCGCTCCGATCGCGTTATTGTCGCGATTATGGCGTAGTTGGACAAGAGTGAGAAATGTTGCAGCGGAGCGGACTCGCTCCGAACACGCGAAAGAACTCTCATCAGATTAACATTTTTAGACATTTCAAGCGCACTCGCCAAAGATGGTATTGGTCGCGTATTCACCGCAGACTCGATGAAAACGTTGTCAACAATGTCTCGGAAAGCGTTTACGAAGAGAAATTTAATAGATTGACTGACTATATACTTTCATCAAAAAGAAGAAAAAAAAAAAAAGGATTTGGCCTGCGAAAATTTTCCTCTTTTATGGGTGAATCCTTCTTTAATCTTCTCTCTTCCACCACTGATAAGGAAAGCAGACACTTTGCGCTTCGAATAAACGTTTACGAAAACTTTCAACGAAACTTTCATTTTTTTTTTTATTATTCTTTAAGATAGTTTTTCATTATAATTTGAAAAAAGAAATCAAAATTAAATTATCATGTACTATTTATTGATTCTTACGTGTAATAGACGTAAGTATAATTTACCTATTTATTTCTTTAATTTGAAACTCAATTTTCCATTATTTATTTTTTGAGACTGAAAATGGACGAGTTCTCTTAAAATGAACACGAAAAAGACCGGATTTTGAGACTACGATGATGAATCGCGTTTTGGAAAAATGTACTAATCGTTATGACAAGCATTTATTAAATAAATAATTGAATTAGGAAGGTAACTTATTGTATCGAAATCCGGCTCGATAATTTTTAAATATTACCTTACTTTCCTCTCTCTCTCCCTCTGTCTTTATATTTTTTTGTGTTTGTTTAGAGAAATTTAGTATAATTATTATTTTATAGTTGTATTGTTTTTTTTTTTTCTTTTTTCTTATCATAATGAGTGCAGATGTTGAGAAATTTGTGACTGAGGCGTTTGCGATATGGAATTATAATTGTTGAAAAGTTGAAATTTAAATTAAGAAGAGACTAATGCTCAATTTCATAAGTTTATATCATTTATATTGACGTATCTTATTATTGGCTGTATTATATTCCGTTGCGTAGCGACCTATGTAATAGTAACGACTGATAGTTTGTACAATTTTTATTCGAATAACGAATGAAAATAAAATTACTCCGATGAGAAATATTCAAATAAAATGATTTTGTGTTGAAAAAGCTGATGAGAGTTTTTATAGTCCATGGGCCATATAAAAATGCGGTACCATTCGGGGGGGGGGGGGGGGACAAAGCGATACTTTCAGATATGTTAGTAGGGGTGATACTTGATATAAAAAACGAAGATGGACATCTGAGAAGAGCAGCTTTCCAAAATGGCGGTCAATTTCAAAATGGCGAATCGGTCCTCTGGTAAAAGGCGAATGACCCATATTGTGTGGGTCAAATTTTTTACTTTTCTTTTTCAATAAAAAAGAAATAAGGCCCCGAATGATTTATCCAACTTCCCGCGTCTCACACCCTAACAAATTTTCTGTGGCACGTTTTAGCTCCCTACAATCAATGTTTGGAAATATCTTGAAAAATTGGGTATCAATCATGTAAAGTTTCAGATAAAACATGTTCCTCGTGAAATTTGTTACAGAAAATACCATTCAAACTTCGCTATGCGGCCAATTATCAGCTTGAAAAGTTCGTCAAAAGTTGAGAACTTTGGGAAAAAGTCAATTTTTCAGCAATAAATATCTAGAAAATCAAACACAAATGAAATAAAATTTAAAACAAAAACTTTTTATTGAAAAATTTTAAATGCAAAATAGATTGCCTAAACTTTCTTCCGAAGTTTGTCGAAAGTTCTGAACTTTTGGAAGGAAATCGATTGTTGTCAAATATTACAAAAAAATAAACTAGGCCTATTCTAATAAGAAGGAGTTCCAAACAAAAAATATTTTCCATGAAGTTTACTTCATCACAGACCATCTGAACTTCATTGTCAGTCTAGTTATAATCTTGAAAAGCTTCTAAAAGTTGTGAGCATCCGAAAAAATCGATTCATAATAAATATTTTGGAGAACTGAGATTCAATAAGAAAAACTTTCAAACAAAAAATGTTCCTTTGGCAATTGTCTGTAAAATAGACTACTTAAACTTTCTTTTAAAAATTGTCGGAAGTTCTGAGCGTTTGGAAGGAAAGTGATTGTTTCCAAATATCCTCCAAACTAGAGCTTTAATAAGGAAAAGTTTTAACCCAAAAGTGATTCTCACAATGGCTTCTAAAAAATTCTGCTTGAAACAATCAGGAGAATTGGTACTTTGTCATACTGATGGAAGAAACCTATTTTCTAGTTAGTATTCATTTTGGCTTTTGGTTCTGAAAAAACCCAGTTTGAAACAATCAGGAGAATTACAGTGTAGAAGATACCATCCTCCAATTTCTGTCCGTTGTAACTTCAACCTTCAGGGAAAATTCAGCTTGAAACGATCAGGAGAATTAAGGCCTTGTTGTACTTGTGGAAGATACCTATTCTCTAGTTTGTGTTTATCACGGCTTCTACCATTGAAAAATTAAAGTTTGATCAATCAGGAGAATTGGGGCTTTGTCATACTTGTAGGAGATATATTTTTCTTATTCTTCTGTACAACAGTTGGAATAAAGAAAAAAAAAAAAAACGACGGCTTCCTTAACGAAGTTAAGCGAGGAACGCAGGGAACCTGTTTTATGAGTCATATGGGATTTGGTATTGAGAATTTAAGGAAGCCTAGATCTAGAGAAAGCTAGTAAGCCTAGTATAATATAGTTTGAGAATTGAGAGTCTAAATTTTTCTCGAATCTCGAGCTATATATGATAGAAAGGGGGCTTGGAAAAATTCCTATCATACACGGCTCGAGAGTCGCCATTTTTCTATTATTTTTTTGTTGGACGGCGGACGGCAAATTTCTCAAAAAGCCCCCCATAGAACAGGTTCCCTGTTAATATAGCTTTCAACAGCCTGCAACAATAGAGTCTACTACTGAATGATATTATAAGTAAGTATGGGTTGCGTGAATGAATCAAAAAAGGTAAAAATTGAATCTAAACATGATACCTGCAGAGAATTGTTAGTTCGTACCCTTTTAATCCTATATTTTATTGTGTGTTTGTGTGAGTGTGTCAGCAACCTACCTGTCTGTGTAAAATATGCTATTTTCCAATTCAATAGTCGAATCAACTCATTGGTCATTACTACGTTTTATCCTCAGAATAAGGTATCATGTCCATTTTCACCTTTTCAAAAGCATATTTTACACATACAGGCTGCTGACACACTCACACAAGTACACAACAAAATATAACTTTCAACAGCCTGCAACAATAGAGTCTACTACTGAATGATATTATAAGTAAGTATGGGTTGCGTGAGTGAATCAAAAAAGGTAAAAATTGAATCTAAACATGATACCTGCAGAGAATTGTTAGTTTATACCCTTTTAATCCCATATTTTATTGTGTGCTTGTGTGAGTGTGTCAGCAGCCTGTATGTGTAAAATATGCTTTTTAAAAGGTGAAAATGGACATATACCTTTTAAACTCTAAAGGTAAAAACGGTAGATTTAACTATCGAAGTGGAGAAAAACGTTAAATAGCATATTTTACACATACAGGCTGCTGACACACTCACACAAGCACACAATAAAATATGGGATTAAAAGGGTATGAACTAACAATTCTCTGCAGGTATCATGTTTAGATTCAATTTTTACCTTTTTTGATTCACTCACGCAACCCATACTTACTTATAATATCATTCAGTAGTAGACTCTATTGTTGCAGGCTGTTGAAAGTTATATTTTGTTGTGTACTTGTGTGAGTGTGTCAGCAGCCTGTATGTGTAAAATATACTTTTTAAGATGTGAAAATGGACATAATACCTTTTCAGTTCTGGAGATAAAACGGTATCCATTTTCACCTTTAAACAGCATATTTTACCAATACCACTATAAGTCTAGTATAATATAGTTTGAGAGTCTAAACTTTTCTCGAATCTCCAGCTATATAATTTATGATAGCTCAAGAGTCGAAATTTTTCCAAGTCTCCCTCCTATCATATGTAGCTCGAGAGTAGGTCCCCCTCCTATCATATATAGCTCTTATCAAAGTCCCTCTCCTATCATATATGGCTCGAGAGTCGAAATTTTCCCGAGTTTTTTGCTGGACGGCGCACGGCAAATTTCTCAAAAAGCCCCCCATAAAACAGGCCAAAAAACGTTGGGTTTAGCAAATATTAGAAAAGTCATAAAGCAGAAAATTTAATATGAAAAGTAACATTAATTATACTCTCTACAATAATATAGAAAAAGTGATATATGCCGCAAATGTATGAAAAGTTAACATTTAGCAAATATATCAAAAGTCATATGCAGAAAAAATATGTCAAGTTTTTTAGCGAATATATGATGGACATATGTGACATCGCCCATTGGCGCCGGAACGCCATTTCTCTCTGATTGGACGTCTAATCAGAGAGACATGGTATTTCTGTCAGTGGGCAATGAGCATCCTTTTGTCCTTTTCTCATTGCAGGTCACATATCTGCTGTAACTTTGGTTTTTGACTTCTGGCTTCTAAAAAATCCAGCTCGAAACAATCAGGAGAATTTGGGCTTTGTCATCCCGGTGGAAGATACCTATTTTCTAGTTTGTGTCCGTTTGACTTTCGGCTTCTGAAAAACCCAGCTTGAAACGATCAGGAGAATTTGGTCTTTGTTGTACTTCTGGAAGGTACTTATTCTCCAGTTTGTGTTCATTTCAGCTTCCAGCTTGAAGCAATCAGGAGAATTGGGGCTTTGTCATACATGTAAACAATACTTATTTTCCAGTTTGTGTTCATCTCCGCTTATAGCTTTTGTGCAACGATCAGGAGAATTCAGACTTTTTTCTACTTGTGGCAGATACCTATCCTCTTATCATTTTTTTTTTTGCTTTCTCTTAATGATTCCAATTGGTTAAATTACTACGTAGAAAAGATATTACTTCCGGAAATCTTCAGCGTTTGTACACAAAAATCTAGCCTCCATATTAGTCCCTTTAAATTTATAGGTAACCTCAAAATTTTTTTCTAGATCCCTAGACGAAATTACGACCTACACAGATCAGCAAATATTTTGATGAGGTAACGAGCACTTAGTTGGTTGCATCTCTTATAACAAATATTATTTCGAATTCCTTAATATTTCCTCATTCATTTTTTTCTAATTTATACCTTTTTGCTTTTATATGGAGGAAAAATAGGTAACTTATATCTGCGTGAGAGTGACAAATTATTTACCTTCAAAAAGACAAAACATTTGATGCTTGCCAACACGGTTTTTAATACACTATTCATAATACAAAACAGCCTTTAGCAAACAAAAATTAACGTTATAATAGTGTATACGAAAATAAATAAATAGACTATTAATAAATAAATAAATAAATAAATAAATGAAAGTATACAGCATGTTCTACACGTCAACAATCATAACTTCTGTATTTTACGATTCATAACTACATAATCCTTAACACGACAACAACTCAGTTCTGTGTCTATTTCACACAATGATATATTCTGTAGAATGTTGGTATGATTGATTCTGATTCAAATTCTTTGTTTCGTTAAATCAAAAAAATTTCCTAATGAATTTTGTTGCCAATCAAAGGAAGATAACAATTATTCTAAGTCGAGATTATTAATGCTATCTAGCGTATGATTTTGAAGCATTATATTTATCGATACTTTCGTTGAAAGACTAGAAGTAACAGCTAAATACGAATTTCATTCGCGTTACTATCGTGAAAGTTGGAGAAGAAGAAACGACGAACACACACACACACAAAAAAAGAAATGCAAATGAAAGTTTTTCGATTTAAATGATTTACTAGATAAGCTCGCAATACTATACTGGAGATGATTTTAAATTTTGAGATTGCTTTCGCTTACCTAATTTTATGGTACAATCCTAGATCATTACATGTTAATCGTAATTAATTTCGTAAGATTGTGATAAGAAATTTATCTTAAACTTTAAATAAATATTACATTATTCTACGATTACCTATAACAATAAATTACCGAGTAATTTTCAAAAAATGAGCAACGATGAACTTAAATAGTATATAAACTTGAAAAAAAAAAAAAAAAAAAAAAAACAGTTTCATTTTAAATAGAAATATTGCACAAGGGCTTTCTAGCATAAAAACAAATAATTACCTACATAAATACATGATTAACAGTCGAATAATAGGTATATCATATTCAATACACCAGACTGTACATAAGAGTAGAGAGATTCCTGTAATTCCTTGGAAATCTTCCCCTGAAGCCACTCCAAATATTTAAATAAGTTTCAATATAGTGTTCATGAACAAAACTCAAAATTACTAATCTTGGAAGTTCATATTATACTGCGGTCATCAGCTCATTTGAACAGATTTGGGTCTCGCATACAATCGATGAAATTTCATCGAGTTTAAATTGCTTCAACTCCTCACAGAGACTAAACAAATATATCTTATGTACTAGAAATTCTCTAATCACTGCTGAAAATGAAAAAAAAAAAAAAAAAATTAAGCGGATATCTGTAAACAAGTACTTTACGGATATTGACCTAATTTGGGCAAAACTTCCCAATGTCAACACAAAAAAGTCAATTTTTGCAAAAAACAAAATCATTCTACCAAGATATTCTGAGTTGAAAGCGCAAAAATAATGATAAGAATATTGAGAACAAAAATTATTTCTCCAATGAAGCACCCTGAAAATTCTATTCTACGTGATTTTCTCCTTTCTAATATTTCTTCGCTTATATCGATCCTATTTTCTCCGTAATCCAGATCATTGTATTCCCTTACTGAGTACACAAACGTTGTATTTTTATGTATATAGGGGAAATTTTCAGCCATCAAAATCTATGACTGTCGAACAGTTTTCGTTTTACGTTACTCTCAAAATTAATGTGAGAGTACAAATCGAATACAAACACCAGTAACAGATTTAAAATTTCGAAGAATTCATTTTTTTTTTTTAAATCGATAACAGTAATAAATTATGAAGATTCTACCTAATGTTCAGTTATAAGTACCTACCGCATTGAAAAAAAAATAAAAAGTTGGTTTTTTCTAATTATTCTAGTACTAAAAGAAATTTTGGTACTTTTATAAGTATGTACAGTACACAATATTACTGATAATAAATAATATCAGGGACTTGAACAATTTTTTTATCTATAGTAAAAATATATCATATCAGATCAAAAAATAGTAAAAAATTGTGCACTTCACAGTAAAATATGAAATTTTAAAAAACCCAAAAGTTAGGTATAACGTGGCTTTTATAAGGAGGCGAGAATGATATTACAAGAGCGCGTCAGAAAGAAATAATAATACTACAGGATAACTGAGATAGGGTATTGATGCCAAAACATTCAGCTTCAGCTCAGAAAAATAATGATTCGGCTTCGATTTTGGGTTTTGAGAAAAAAATATAAATGAGAAAACAACTTCAGAATTAGGCCTAATTGCACAAAATACTTGACAATTTCTCAAAATCGCTTCTACCTCACCCGCAACAAAAAATTAATCTCTCATCCCCTGTTCAAGAATCTGGCTTATTAAAAAAAAAAAAAATATTCAAGAATGAGGATTTTTTTGCGGAAATTTGTAATTTCTTCGCGCTAATAACCTGAAATTTGTAAACGCCATTTATCGTGATAAGAGTTCAAAATTACTAGAATTTTAGGCTAATTGGTTCAAGAAACAGGGGATAGATTAAGTTGCTGTTATGTCACTCTTTGTTCATATTTGCGATCAATAATTTTTTGCAGGTGTGCGATTTTTATGCTATTGCATGTTTTTCCGTTCTCATGAAAATCACAAACTTTTCCGTTGAATGACCCCTATATTTTAAAAAGCATACTTGGCATACTAATATTGAGCATATTTCAGTCATTTCTGCAAAATTGTTACCATTTAAATCAAATTCTCCAAAACTAATCAAAATAATTGAAATAATCATTGGAATATAAATCAGATTCGAGTTCAGGAATAATTTTTAATAAATAATTCAATAATAAAATTGGTTCTTGGATTGAATGCATTTAGGGTTTGTGATTTTGAAAAAACAATGTACGCCATTGAAAATAGGACTCATTTTGAACTGTAAAATGATACCCATATTAAAAGGCATATTTCGGCAAATTTTAGCTGATTGAGAGCAACTCTAAGCATATTTTATACGACGTAAGAGCATAAAAAAATAAGCGCTCATAATATTTAGCTATTTCTCAGAGCATAAAAATCGCGTTCCAGGTTATTTGTAAAAAAGTTACATTGTTGTTTGTTTATTTTATTAGGTTACAACAGTTCAAAACAACTTATTAAATTTCTCAAGAACATAATGGAGACCATTGTAGTCATTCAATAATATTTGGATGTAGGAGATACATATTAAGTAAGACATGGCAATTATCTAGGATAGAAATCTTTTTTTTTTTTTGTTTGGCAATATTATTCAGAAGGAAGTTTTGACGTACAGCCTATAACAAAGTATTGCAGCCAGCTGAAAACCTAAAAGCCATATTCATCCGAATTTTTACTGACGAGAACGAGGCGGAAAGCTAAAGCTTTATATAAACCTACCTAAGTCATAAGCCAAAATAAACCAAGTTTCTTTTCCTTTTTTATTTATTTATTATTTTTTTTAGATTTCAAAACCACGCTTGATAAACTCAAAGTAATAAAGACAAGAAAAATTGGTTCTAAGTTTGTAAGTTTGAGCCGAAAGCCGAAGCTCAAATTTTTGACTGCAATACTTTGACTTATACTATATGAGTCGCGCTCAGCAAAACCATGTACTAAGTCGGAAAAAAAAAAATTCCGATTTTTGGTGAAATTTTCAGAAGAGGTCTTCTGCTTTCGAATAAAAAAAAATAAGAATTTTTTTTTTCCGACTTAGTACATGGTTTCGCTGAGCGCGGCTCATATGCGGAAATATACCTCTGGTTTATATTTCTCCCTTTCAAGTATGAAGAATGATCGGAATATGTTTCCCATTAATTATTCTTATGAGCTTTGATAAGCTGTTTCGAATTATTGCATTCTCTCAATCACAAACGCTTTTGCTTATGGTCAAATAGTTTTATCAATATCGAGTGACGTGACAGCGTAAAATGTTTCACATCAACATTGGGAATTGGAATTATCACCAATACTTGATAAAAAAAATGCGATTTTAGGTACTAGTATGACATTAAAAAACTTTTTTTCGATTACAAACAAAAGACGAATTTCGTCTGCCAACTGTTTGGAAATTGTAATGAATTAATTCTAAGAGTTTTCAATTAAAAATAATCGGTAGAATAGAGATGAGCAAAACAAAGACACAAATTCTAGAAGGCAAAAGAAGACTGTCATAAACAGAAGGACAAATTGAAAGTTTTTCGAAATAATATTCGTTCGATAAATTCTTAAATATGAAAGCTTTAAAATGCAAAGGCGAGATAATTTATCATAATATTTTTAAAACGATAAAGATAGAGTCTTCAGCTTAGGTATGCCTTAAACCCATCCTGATATTGATTATTTACAATTTAATGAATAACAATTACTATTTTACAAGACTGCATGAGTCTTTTAAGATTGAATTCTCAAATTCCTTTTTACTAGAATAAGGGAGAGCCAATGAAAATCAATCAATCTAATAAATAAGGGAAATTATTGTTATTATGAGAAACTGCCGTCCCTAGCGCATACATTGAAGTTTAAATTGACAACACTCCCTCTACCATCATTTTCCTAAAAATTTTCTTCTACATTGAAAGAGGGTGTACATCAATATTTTCAATGCGGATCTGATACACAATTCAATTATTTCTTCGTTTCGGAAGTTAAAAATAATCACTTAGGAACAAAACGTAAAATTAATTAGTACGACGTGTTTTATCGTAAACTTAGCTATCCGAAGGAGAAAAAAAAAAAAAAAAAAAAAAAAACTAAAGAAAGGTATTATAGGTAACTTTTAACGTACAAACGAGAGAGCGAGAAACAGTGGAACATGACGATGGTATTATGATGATAAATGCTACCAGTGACCGTTACTACCATTATTTGAACAGGACTCTCATTACAACCGATAGGTCGTGGCAGCGGTAAATAATGCTGATTTTGATCCGTGGATCTCGCGTGCACAGAAAATCTAACACATCACGTAGGTGGATCGCGATATACACTTGTAATTCGAGTATCCAAATCCTGAAACAAATTTGTTGTCGAATTAGTCTCGCGTGAACAAACGTTAAATGACTGTCATCTGTCCTACTAACAACAGTTACCACTCCTTTCGATGCGCCTTTCTCGATACAAATTAAACAGTCGGCCGAGTAAGATGAATTGCATACTCTTACGCCCACTTCTAAACCTCGCGCCGTCGATATCGACGTGTTCGGATCCGGAAGCGTAATTTCAGCGCTACGCTCTGTATCTTGAACTACGTATTAGCTCGGAACCGAATGATCTAAATGACTTATTCGGTGGCTACGCGTTTAATAATAATAATAATAATCATAATAATGGTCGTACGCTGATTTAATAACGTCATTCATCAAACCACCATTAAATATTCCTCGTTATCTGTTTTCAATTACAACGTTTCTCCCATCGGCACTCGCACCATTTTCCTGCAAATTCTCTCGATCCTCTCGACACAATTATCTATACGATCGTGTACACATACGCAATTCGGTCCACACGTAGCTTTATCGTTTGAATAATTAATAGGTACTGTGCTGAGAAAAAATCTGAGAGGTAATTTCACCAAAATATGAGGACAACGTGAACAAAATCTAAAAAAAAAAACAGCTGCAGATCACTTTTTATTGACTTTTTTATTAATTGGAAAATTGATGGTGGGGTATTGAGAAACAATACATCGTCCTGTAGGTCATCACTTGAATTTCATTTCCTGCAACTACGACGACTCGAAAAAGTGACGTCTACATTGAGGGATAAAGTATGTAATCCATGGGCCATAATAGAAAATAGTGGTTTTTGGTACCACGTGGGGGGACAAAGCGTCACTTTGGAATATGTTAGTAGGGGCGATACTTGACATAAATAACGATGATAGACATCTGGGAAGACCAGCTTTCCAAAATGGCGGCCAATTTCAAAATGGCGGATCGGTCTTCTGGTAAAAGGTGAATAACTCCATATTGTGTGGGTCAAATTTTCTACTTTTCTTTTTTTAAATAAAAGAAAATAAGGCCCCGAACATCCGACTTCCTAGCTCCCAAAAATCAATGTTTTGCAAATATCTTGAAAAATTGGGCATCAATCATGAAAAGTTACAGATAAAAAATATTCCTCGTGAAATTTGTTATAAAAAATACCATACAAAATTCGACATGCGTCCAATCATCAGCTTAAAAAGTTCGTCGAAAGTTGGGAACTTTGGGAAAAAGTCAATTTTTCAGCAATAAATATCTAAAAAATCAAATACGAATGAAGAAAAATTTCGAACAAAAACTATTATCGAAAAATTCTAAGTGCAAAATAGATTGACTAAACTATCATCCAAACTTTGTCGAAAGTTCTGAGTTTTTGGACGAAAAATCGATTATTCTAGGGTGTCCAGTTTGTCACTTTTGAGTGACTTGGTCACTTTTTTAGGCTTCAGTCAATTTTAGGCCCTTTTTAAAGAAAATAGTCACTTTTTCATTCATACTTGAAAATCACAAGTTTTTCCGGTGTTGACATCACTTGGTATGTGTTTGACCGCGGATCTTTCTCTCTTTCTTTTTTCTATCTGGTACCCTCGTATCTCGCTTCCCATACCACATGGAGCCTTTTTTTTTTTTTTTTTTTTTTTTTTTTTCGATAATGCAGTTACTTTTTGGACCAATTGAGCGTTTCCTTCTTTTTATCAGTCCAATTATTATAATTTATTAACAAAAAAATGTTTTGGGACACACCGTTTGCATCATTCATATTTTTAACTAAAAATAATTCAAATTAAATATTTAAAAAAAAACCACTCAGTTGTTGCTCATGAAGTTGATTGAATTGACTTTATCGTAAGTGAACTAAAAAGAAAAAACAAGAGTTTGAATCAAGAAACTCTATAGTTACCAGACAAAATATTAAATTATTATGTAATCAAATATTCATATGTAAAATCTTACAGCAGCAATATAGTATTCACTTATATAGAAGGCAATAGTAGCGGCTGTTTGTTCGTAATATAATGGAAAACTGAATAACTAAGTGATTGTATCACTCATGAGGAAGCGTAAGGTTATAAGAGTTTGTAGGATCCGGGCATGTTGCTGTAAGATTTTACATATGAATGTTTAATTATAAAATTATTTAATATTTTAGTAAACAGAGCTTCTTCAATTCAAACTCTTGTGTTTTTCTTTTTAGTTCAGTTATGATAAACTCAATTCAATCAACTTCATGAGCAACACCGGATTCTTTTTTTAAATATTTTATATTTACATTGTGTTCTAGAATAAATAATTCAAAATAATTAGCAGATATTCAAAAATCTATTTTGTGTGGTTTTAAGAGATTGCAGCGCCATGTGCGGATGAACAGCTTGAATATTATTTTAATTTTGTTCAAAGTACAGCAACATCAACGCGCATGTCGGCAAACGGCAAATTAGGTACAATTCCTCATCAAGATTTCATTTCTCTGACTGCAACTAGGCCACTGAACTGTTATTGGCATCACTTACCAATAAGAATACTTTAAATAAATACCTAAATAAAAGTATTCAATGTGATTCCTACAGATTTTTTTTCAATGTTGAAGCTCACAATAGACTTTTTATGATGACCATCAGCTTTACAATAAAGATGTAGTGAATTTTGTGAGAATCACTTTTGGGTTAAAACTTTTCCTCATTAAAGCTCTACTGTGGAGGATATTTGGAAACAATCACTTTCCTTCCAAACGCTCAGAACTTCCGACAACTTTTAAAAGGAAGTTTAAGTAGGTAGTCTATTTTACAGACAATTGCAAACGGAACATTTTTTTTTGAACTCAGTTCTCCAAAATCTATATTAATAAAAATACGACCTCCACCTTTCACTCCTTCCTGAACTGCCCGATACAATTTAGCTAAAAAAATAGCTAAAACCGAATATTACGTGTATTCTATTACTACCTATATATATATTATAAATATAAACTATAGATATAAGCGTAAAATGAATTGCCTAGCAAAATAATACTAAAAACTGTGCCCTTTTCCTCACCGCGATTCATACCTAATTTACCCGATACAATTTAGTTAAAAAATAGCTAAAACCGAATATTATACGTGCAGTCTATTACTGTAGATTTAAACTATAGATATAAGAGTAAAATGAATTACCTAGCAAATTCGAAGAAAAAAAAAAACGATTAAATTCTACATCGAGCATCGAATCTACCTATCTGCGTAAAATGAATTGCTTAGCAAAATAGAAGAAAACAACGATTCAGTCTCACATCGATTACCTCGCCTCTTCCAAACGACCGCACCTCAGACTATAGATGTCCAAATTCTCGATAAAAGGTAGCCAACTTTGTTGGATGTAAGGCAAGAGAAAATGAATTTGACGAAAATTTTCAATGACGCCACACAGTACACACATGTGTTCTATGAACATCAGCGTGAAAATGAATTACTCAATAGCAAATTAAAAGAACTCAATCGCCCTCTGCATCACATATAGGTACCTAATATACCCGATACAATTAAGCTAAAAAATAGCTAAAGCCTAATATTATAACAGTAACGATCTTCTCTTTGCACTTCATACCTCATTTTATCCGATACAATTTAGCACTTCGCAAATTGAAGGATAATTAATTTGCCAAAAAGTTCTGATGACGTCACAATGTCCACATAAATACATAATGATAGAAAGTATCTAATGAAAGAGAGCCAATAGGCAAAACAGAAAATAGTAGTCATACCAAAATATGATGATCCTTATCAATATCAACTTTTTGAATCAAAAATCACTTCAATTGTAAGAAGTAAAATAAGAAAAGCAATTGAAATATTTGGAAAATGGAATTGAGTAACACGGGTAGTTCCGGGAGTTGGAAACTGTGTTGGAAATGATTACACAGGACAGAGGATACGACTGAGATTACATTGTACGAAGTATCTATGTTGATTCTGAAGAGTAGGACAGGAAAAAAGGTGATAGATAGTCGACTATCTTCATAATAAGATTTATATGAAGGTGGAGCATGAAAACCCAGGAGGAGATGAGAGTGGATGAGTTGAGAGTGACCAATTCTAAGTCGAGCAAAGATAACCTCTTTATGGTGGGAATTTCTGTTTGATGAAGCCTGAGGATGGGTTCACTTTTAATGATTCCAAGTCTGTTGCGTTATTTTTTTTAAGTGAGTGATACCGGTAACAAGAAGCTAGGATTAAGAAATAATAACAGTTTTTATGATTGTCAGTAGTTACCAGGTGGGATTGGTAATTTTGGGTGAGCGGGTGAAGTCTTTAGATGCACAATCAGTTTCATCATGTTGAGGGTAACTGATGTGAACTGAGAATTGAATAAAAGATACGTTTTGTACATATGAGTGTAGAAAAGTATGAGCCTAAACCTAATGATAATCTCAACTATAGACACGTCATGTGAGAAATTGAGAAGAATATGTAGGCCTATTCAGGAAAAGTAGGTCTACAAGGACCTGGACAGAGTAAGGATTGTAATGAAGCTTTCAATCAGATTTCTATAATTAAACCAAAAAAAGTTCAATTGAAGGTTGTAATATAAAAAACAATCACGTCTTTAGTAAAGTTGAATAAGGAATTCCCACAACCTCTTCTATGGGACGGATTGGTTTTGATATTGAGAATTGAATTCAAAATTGGAGGGGTTCCAAAAAGAGGAATTAGATTTGATGAAATTTTGAAAATTAAGCCAACTATAGCAGGAAGGACTCAGAAAAATTGAGACATTTGAGCTCTATTATGATAGATAAGGGATAGGAAAAATTTTCAATATCAAAGGAGTCAGATTTGAAAAGATTTTTAATATTGGGAATTGAGCTATATATGACAGGAGAGGAACTTGGAAAAAATTGAACCATCAGAGGAGTTGAAATTGAAAACGCATTTTGTACATCGACCTATGCAATTATGACAAGTTGATAACATTAAAAACTTTCAACTCTAAGCTATATTTTTTAAGAGAGGAACATGGAAGAATTTCAACTTCCAAGATATATATGACAGGAAAAGGACTTGGAAAAATATCAATCATCGTTCTAGGTAAATGATGGCGAGACACCAAAATTTTCAAAAATCCCTCCCCCTATGGAATGGGTTTCCTATTGAACCTTGATTTAGGTTAGGTAGTTGACATCATAAAAAACTGGAGATGCGCTTAACATCATCAGGATTTAACAGAAGAATCCCTAGAGAATAGTGAATTACAAAAATCAGGACTCGATGTCAAGAATAACTGTTAGTTGGAGGTGGGTGGACTCGAAGGAGTAAATTTAGGGCCTTGAGAAATTTTTTTCTAATTAAGGTAAATGAAGGAAGGGATTTTCAAAGTCTGAACTAAATCAACTCGAAAATAGGAGGAGTTACATTATTTGCATGTAAAAAAGTGAGGTCAAAGAAATAATCATCGCTGAAAATTGGAACGACTGTAGTAACAAATTATACTGTCAACATATAATACACACAAGATTTCAAAAAAAATCTTATGTAGAAAAAAAGTGAAAGAGAAAAAGGGAAATGAATGAACTAATCTTAGAATCGAAACGTTTTTCTTCCATTAATTTGTAGATTAGAGGATGACACGTAGAATCAATTATCACCATATGGATAATTGGAGGAGATGGATGCAGAGAACTGAAAAAGAAGAATAGGAAGAGAGGGAAAACTGGAAGAGTGTGATACTGAGGCAGAGAACAATTTGGAAGACTCAGGAAACGATAAAGAAAGAAAAAAAAAAAAAAAGGTTGTATGGAAGAATCCTGTTTATATAGCGCTCTCGAATAAGATAAAAATGAAAAAACAGAAAACTAAGAGGCGCGCCGTAGGCGCGCCGGACTTGCTAGTATTTACTATGAATCGATTTTTTCGGATGCTCACAACTTTTAGAAGCTTTTCAAGATTATAACTAGACTGACAATAAAGTTCAGATGGTCCGTGATGAAGTAAAATTCATAAAAAATATTTTTTGTTTGGAACTATAGGCCATAACTTATTCTTTTGTAATATTTGACAACAATCGATTTCCTTCCAACAGTTCAGAACTTTCGACAAACTTCGGAAGAAAGTTTAGGCAATCTATTTTGCAGTTAAAATTTATCAATAAAAAGTTTTTGTTTTAGTTTTTATTTCATTTGTGTTTGATTTTCTAGATATTTATTGCTAAGAATTGAATTTTTCCCAAAGTTCTCAACTTTTGACGAACTTTTTAAGCTGATAATTAGACGCATAGCGAAGTTTGGTATTTTCTATAACAAATTTTACAAGGAACATGTT
This sequence comes from Aspidiotus rigidus, assembly GCA_035079385.1. Lineage (NCBI taxonomy): Eukaryota > Metazoa > Arthropoda > Insecta > Hemiptera > Diaspididae > Aspidiotus > Aspidiotus rigidus. Next base: position 13,979,582 of record JAVHKY010000054.1, on the reverse strand, counting down.
TTATCTGAAACTTTTCATGATTGATGCCCAATTTTTCAAGATATTTCCAAACATTGATTTTAGGGAGCTAGAACGTGCCACAGAAAATTTGTTAGGATGTGAGACGCGGGAAGTTGGATATGTTATTCGAGGCCCTTATTTTCTTTTATTGAAAAAGAAAAGTAAAAAATTTGACCCACACAATATGAGTTATTCCCCTTTCACCAGAAGACCGATTCGCCATTTTGAAATTGGCCGCCATTTTGGAAAGCTGCTCTTCTCAGATGTCTATCATCGTTTTTTATATCATGTATCATGCCTACTAACATATCTCAAAGTATCGCTTTGTCCCCCCGAATGGTACCGCATTTTTATAAGGCCCATGGACTAATGGAAGTATTATTGATTTATATAAATAAATAGGTCTTTATACCATTAAATCTCTTCCCACAGATTGATATCTTTGAACATGGGTGAGAGAAATTCGTGAAAGTTGATGTTGAAAAAATGTTCACCAAGAAAGGAAACAACTAGAACAACAAAGTTGATTCCTTGCTTCACTCTGTAAAGGAAACTGTCCTGACTTGCTGAGGGGCAAAGGATCAAAGACAATTGAGAAATATTTAAACGAAATCTTTAGTCACCATTCCTTGTTCTAATTCCATCGATTCCCGAGCTTGCAAACTTAATTACATCCTCCTCTAAACTGTTGTTTCTAGGATGGAACGGGATACCAATAACAACCCCCACCGTCTCTAATTTTCAGTCGATGATCCCCACCCTTTTTAAATGCCAAAATAGTGAACAAGTAAACCAAGTTCTCTGAAAGCCAGTCAAACGAAAAACCAACGATCCACAGAATAAGGTCTATCGCTGGACTATAAGAGATCTCTTCCTCCTGATTGTTAGCTTCTCGCTCGGTCTGCTTTCACAGAAATCTGTTCAAGTAGAGTTCGGTCCAGCTGCCGAGCTGACTAGCCAATTTTGCGAAATACATTGCAACCATTCTGTATAGGAGGACTACCTTCTGTATGTGATTTGATATTATTAATGTGCGAAGTGCTAATCGAAAGTCTCCTTGTGCCTTATCAATTCGTTTCGTTCGCCGTATGCCATACTCGGAGTAAGAGGCGAGTAAGAGTGATGCCGCGGGACTTGGAAATATTTTCGTACTTCTTGGACTTGTAAAATTTTTTATTTTCAATTCATGGACTTGGAAATATTTTCAACAATTGGACTTGGAATTATTTTCAAATCGTGGGACTTTCGAATATATGTTTTCATAAGTGGACTTGAGAAATTTTTCATTTTCGATTCTTAGACTTTGAAATATTTTCATACTTCTTGGACTTGTCAAATTTTTCATTTTCAATTCTTGGACTTGGAAATATTTTCAAGTGTTGGACTTGGAATTATTTTCCAATTGTTGGACATTGAAAAATAATTCCAAGTCCAAGAAGTATAAGAACATTTCAAAGTCCAACAATTGAAAATAATTCCAAGTCCAACACTTGAAAATTTTTCCAAGTCCAAGAATTGAAAATGAAAAATTTTACAAGTCCACTCATGAAAATACTTGAAACTCCTACGATTAGAAAATAATTCCAAGTCCAACAGTGTAAAATATTTCAAAGTCCCACAATTTGAAAATAATTCCAAGTCCAACACTTGAAAATATTTCCAAGTCTAAGAATTGAAAATGAAAAATTTTACTTGTCCAAGAAGTACAAAAATATTTCAAAGTCCCGCAGCATCACTCTTACTTGCTTCTTACTCCGAGTATGGCATACGGCGAACAAAACGAATTGATAAGACACAAGGAGACTTTCAATTAGTACTTTGCACATCCTCTCGTGTGTCAACAGTTGAAAAGCCTGCTGAAAGCTAAAAGTTTCAAGCTGAAAGCCATAAAAAAACCAAAACTCAGAACCTTGGAGGGGGGGGGGGGGGGGAGGAGTGAAAACAGAAAGCTAAAGCCCAAAAGTATCATTAAATATGACCTGCGATGAGAAAAAGATGCTCATTGCTCATCGGCAGGAACACCATTTCTCTCTTTTTAGATGTCCAATCAAAGAGAAATGGTGTTCCTGCCGATGGGCAATGAGCATCCTTTTCTCATCGCAGGTCACAAATTTGATTTTTTCAAATAAAGTCTCAATTTTATAATTCCTATTCTCATTTTCCACATTTTCGGTAAAAAAAGTTGTAAAAAGCAGAAGTTCAAAGTTCAAAGCCATAGGTCGAGAGATTGTGGGTGCAAAAAGTGGAAATCCAAAAGTTGAACGTCAATAGTTTTGCTAACAAAATTCAAGCTGGAAGTCAAAAGCGGAAGTTGTATGACACGACTTTCCAACTGTGTCAGTATTGCCTTTTCCACCAGATTATTCTATTGTAAATAATTCTATTCTTGATCAAAGATTCTCATCAATCTTCATTGACAAATTAGAATTCCAACTAATAAAATCTTAGAAGGATTGAAGGCCATAAGGTGGGAGTGTTACAATCGGAAAAATTCAGATCTTAACGCAAAGGAGGCGCTCTCTACATTTACTGTAGCGGCAAACTGTTGAAGCTTGAATGAAGGATGATTTCAAAAAAGTTATTCAAATAACTTGGAAATAGATTCACCTGAAAGAAAATTAAAAGAGCTACAATTTTTGTTCTTTTCATTTTTTGCAAAAAATAATGATGTTGAGTGGTATAATCAATTTTATGATGGGCAAACAAAATTATCCCCCCACTGTACACCAACGACAGCGACACTCACGGCGGTTAAAATGCAAATTGAAAACTGAATCAGGTCGACAATTTCCCCATTTTGAATATTCATTGAATGATTTGAATTTTGAACTCAACTTAGGAACAAAGAGATTTAGGAGAAAAGTCATGAGAACAAAATTTGTAGAGTAAAAAATTTTCGAGAAGTCATCTTCTCACACAAAATTTGATTCAGATCGATTTATAAGGGAATCTTACCACCCATCAATTGCTCAGTTTTTGTTGAGCGCGATACTAGCGCTGGGGCCCAAATATTTATGGAGAATTGTACAGACCAACGCGAAACCTCATGCTTTTAGCTAAGGAAGCTCGAGAGCGGGTGAAATCAGGGTTGGGATGTTTTAAACAAACGATGTTTGAAACGTGTTTAAAACAGCAAAAATCGAGAAATTTACATTGGCTCTTATGAGAATGTTTTAAACATTTTAAACAAATTTTTTGTTTTGAACGTGTGTTTTTTTTTTAAAAAAAAGTTTTTTTTTTTTTGCAACTCTGAGTAAAATGGATAACTATTTTGTTTGCAACTTACTGTGAGCTGACCGTTTCTTTACTGATTGTATTTTAAGTGAAGAAAAACTTGACGGCGTGGTTAGCGGCACTTTGCGATTTTCATATCAAAATTGACATCGAGCCACGAGCCGCGCCGTATGTTTGTTTACTGAAAATAAAGTCAGTAGAGAAGCCGTCAGCTGGCAGTAAGTTCCAAGCAAAATTGTTTCCATTTACCCTGCTCTCAAGCATCCCTAGTCTAACCTTAGTCTTACCTCTAGCCATTCAATAAATTAGCACTCAAGTAGATTACTGGTGAGGAAACCAGAAAGCAATATCAATTTAGACAGAAAAACAAAATTGTTTGAATTTTGATGAATTGCAAAATACAACCAATCTGACTGCAGCTCTAGGGCTCCTCGCGGATGATCAGCCTAGATATCAGGATTCTAATTTCTATATTCTCCGTGACAGCTTATCAGGATAATCACTAAGAGCCAAATGTAAATAAAGAAATGTGACATTTTGTGATTGTTGAACCACGGATCAGAAAATCTGGTGGTCCAAAATTGGTTGATCGAGCACTCAAACTTGGTTCATAACGAGGTTGAACGTCGATTAGTTGGTAAGTCCAAAGGTGAAATTTTAGCTTTGGGATTTAGCTGTTGATTTTGGAAGATATAACTTTTGGCCTTCTCCAGTTCTTACCTTTCATCTGAACCGAGTTCTGTAAAAGCCGGTCAAGCAACATGACAACAATCTATAAAATGAGGTCTATCGTACGAATACAAGAAATATTTTTCTCCAAAATGTTGCCATGTAGCTTGAATGCCTTTTACAGAACTTGGTTCAACTTTTCATGTTTAAAATACAATAGCTTTCAGCTTTCAAATTTCTCCTATTTTTTCAGGTTTGTGATGTTTTAAACAAACAATGTTTAAGACATGTTTAAAATACAAAAAAATCAAAATTGTGTTTTTCACGGAAATATGTTGAAAACATATTTTTTTTGTTTCAAAATTGTTTTTTTCAATACATTAAGAAACATTAAAAACCTCGTTCTGATTTCATATTTTCATTATTATTCTTTACTAAAAATGAATGCTTAACAATTTTTCCAGGGGCGAAAAAGTAAAAAAAAAAAATTAGAACGTTGTTTTAAACAATGTTCAAGAGATATTCAAAACCGATGTTTAAAACATTCAAATAAAACTCTAAAAACAATAGTTTTTGAATGATTTAAAACGGTTTTGAACAATGTTCAAAATGTTTGAAAAGTATTCTAAATAAGGAATTAAAAACGATCATTTAAAACATTTAAACATAAAATCTGTTTTAAAAAACATGTTTTCCAAAAAAAAGATTGTTTTTCGTGAAAGTCTGTACTTTTTTTAAACGAACTACTAGCGAGTAAAAAAAAAGAGGAGAAAGTTGAGCCAACCCTGAAGAAGTTCAAGAAATAAAGCTTTTGACCTTTAGCTTGCACCTCAAACTTTCCCCGGCCATGCGCTTCAAAACATTTAGCTTCAGCTTCCGGCTTCAACAAATGGCCTTGAAAAATGGTTTCACGACGTTTTTTCTAATACATTTTGACATAAGCTCTAAAAAAAAATACAGCCAACTTTCCGTTTGAGCTTTTGGCTACTTTGATGAAAGGTTCAACTTTTAGTCTGAATTTGGCTTAAAAAAAACGACCTTGAAAAATATGACACTAGATTTCAAAATAAATATTCAAAATACAGCCGACTTCTAGCTCTAGTTTTTGGCTACGTCGATAAAAACTCTAGTTTTTAGCCTGAATTTGGCTACAAAAATAAAAAAATGACCTTGAGAATATGGTATTGAATTAAAAAATATGCATTAAAGATACAGTCAACGATGGCTTTAGTTTTAAGCAACGTTGATAAAAACTCTAGTATTTAGCCTGAACTTACAACCTTGGAAAATACAGCTTTGGCTTTTGGCTTGAAGAAAACACAACTATTATTTTCTTGACTTTGGCTTTCAGTTGGCTCCGATTTGCCTATGAAAGTTTTAGTTTTGAAATTGTTTTTTCGACTCCCAGCTTTGACTGATTAACCGGTTATACGGTTATTTAGAAAATCACTCACTTCCTCTCACACTGGTTTAGTTACCATAAATTGCCACCTGCAGCGCAATGATTGACTTGAACTTGGTTATTGGCTTGCAAGCCTTAGGCTAACCTGGATCGGCTTCTAAACTGCTTCTTCCCAATTTCATCAGATCACAGAGTTTTTCATATTTTTAATTTGGCTTTGATCTGATCAAATTTGCGTTTGACTCTTTGGATTTGGAATTCTTCAACTTTCAGCTTCAAACTGTCCACTAGCTTTTCCAACTTTACATGATCAACCTCTTTCTGATTCTGTCCCTGAGTTTCTATTCGGACCTGACAGAGCGGTCGCGCACTAGCATCGTTACGTGTATATAATGTGTGTAGTAGTCGTACTTGGCAGGTTAGTAGTTGTGCCAAGATTAAGGTGAACCTGCGATTCGGCTACATATATATCAGACGTAGAAAATGAGGTCAAGAAAATCGCCAATAACTTGAGTTACAAGTTCTGGAAAAGCTTGAGGATTATAATTCCTTGTAGCTAAAGGTTACCAGAAGGCATGCTGATAATTTTTGGCTCGATAGAATCGCGATCCTGAATTTCTCAAAAGTTTGAAAATTTTGTTTTTGCCATAAGGAAAGTATTATGATTCAATACCACATCATCTTCTTGGGCCTAGCTCCCATAACTTACATCGCCACCTGCAGCGACTCTTTCGCTGTCGGGTCCGAATAAATCACAACACACAGCGCAAGCGCTCTCTCTACATTTTGCGAATCGCGATTGGTTCAAACATGGCCGTTGGCTTATCCAGACTGACCTTTAATTGCTTTGTTCTCATGTCATCAGCTCACAAAGTTTTTTATGTTTTTAATTGGCTTTGATCAGGGTTGCGATTAAAATATGTTTGAAACAGGTATGAAAAATTTATATATTGGCTCTTATGGGGAAGTTTTGAACAAATTTTTGTTTTAAACGTCGTATTTTTCTGCAACCCTAATTAAAATGTTGTCTTATTGGCTTTGGCCACTTGCTTTTGATTGGTTCCACTGTTAATCAGTGATTCGGACTAAGCAACTTGTGCTACTAAGCTGTTCACCAGTTCCCGCTCGGGCCAAAAGATTTCTATCCAGCGCCGCCGAAAGAATTAGCAGGGCGGGGGAAAAATGTCTCTGGTAGGGTGTCCACTTTTTCTCTGAAATGAAATTCCATGACTTTTTCAGGTTTTTCCAGACCATAATCTCCACTAAAAAGCAAAGAAAAAATTGGTCCTGGTTTTAATACCCAGAAAGCATGTGCCGAATTAGTCCGTAATAACCCCCTCCCTCGCATGAGTAGTGAACTGGGAGGAGTGACCCAAGGTTTGAAGAGAAAGATGAAAGAGGGAGATTTAATCGTCACTCAGGCTGACAAGGGCAACGCTGTTGTGGTGATGGAGAAGTCGGCCTACTCTTCTAAGGTCTATGATGTCCTCCAGCAGTGTGGCGCTAAGGAGAGTGAGGATTTCAGTTTTCCTAAGCACGTTAAAGAAGTTAGGAAGTGTCATGAACAGGAGTGAGGCTATTATCAAAACTCCTGCTTTGAAAAAGCCCTCCTCGTTCCTAACCCCCCACCCTCCTCCTCCACGGGCTACCCAAAGTACATAAGTACAATACCCCGATGCGACCCGTTGTTTCTTTCGTCTCCTCCCTCACCTACCACCTTGCCAAATTCCTGGACCGTTGGTTCAAAAATCGCATTGATTTTGAATCTCCTCATTCGGTCTTGAATTCGGCCTCTTTAACTTCCGTTCTGAAGGGTGTAAGTCTTCCCCCGGGAACGACCATCTGCTCGTTTGATGTTGTTGGTTTGTTCCCGAATTTTCCTAAGATTGCTACTATCCAGCGTATGGGTGAGCTACTCGTCAAAGCCAATATTCCTCAGAATGAGCTTCAGGAATTTTTCGATCTTCTGAATATTTGCTGGTCCCCCAAATACTGTAAATTTGAAGGAAAATTTTTCGAGTTTCCTGATGAAATAGGGATCCCTATTGGATCACCTTTAGACTCTCTCATCTCCGAAATTTTCATATCTAAGTTTGAACTTGACCTCTTTTCCTCGAACCAGGTGTTACTTAATCATATTTACTATCGGCACAGGTACGTTGATGACGTTCTATGCACCTGGACTGGTCCTGCAGATCTCCTTGGTGAGTTTCTGAGGTATCTCAATTCCTGGTACCCTTCCATAAAATTTACGTTGGAAGTAGGGGTATTTTCCATTAACTTTTCGGATTTATCGATCTCTATAATAGACGGTACCCATAAGTTTGGAATTTACAGGAAAGATACTACGACCGATGTTTTAATCCACGGTGGTTCGTTTGGTCCTGTTGCTCATAAGATGGCTGCTTTTCACAGCTTAGTTCACAGACTGACTCAAGAAAGAGTTACTCACAATAAAACACCTGGCCAGAGTGAATGGGGTCAATGTCGATGTTGACGTGATGGTTCGGAGGAAAGTTACGAGGAGCCTTCTTGATTCCACCACCTCTCACCCCCCGAGACACGATCCGTGATCGCCGTTTGCGTTGGATCATACTCCCTTTCTCGAGGAAGTTCTCCCTCGAATTGGGTCGGGCCCTCCGCCCGTTTGGCTTCAGACCCGAGTTTTACAACCCTACCACAGTCAAGAGGTTGTTTGTGAGACTGAAGGACCCCATACCTGTTGATGAGAGGAGCGGTGTTTACAAGTTGGAATGTGGGGATTGTGGAGGCTTTTATATTGGTGAGACCAGCCGCCAAATGAAAGTTAGAGGAGCTGAGCACCTGAAGTCTTGGAAGAAGGGACACTTAGGGGAGTCAGCTTTTGCTGATCATTTAATAAACAGTGGCCACAGCTTCCGCGAGGGATCCGAAAAGCTCCTCCATAAGGAGAATTCCGATCGTAAGCGCATCGCCCTCGAGCATATAGAGATAATGCGTCATCTAAACACCGACGGTATCACTGTACTCAACTCGTACATTCCGGAAGATGGCCTGATCGAACTGGTTTATGATACATACCGCGATTTCTCGTTTGGACAATCTTAATACCTTGCTCTTCTTTTCTGTTCGTCAGCTGCTTTCATTTCAGGCTTACCGACAGCGCTCGTCGTCTTATATTTTCTGCGCTTTGCATTGTTATTCTCCGTTCGGAGTATTCGTTCGCGTTTATTATGGATAGTCGTAACCTTGAGGAACGTATTCGTTTAAAGGAAAAACTTCTTTAGCTCGAACTTTTTTTGACGTATCTCAAAAAATTCCCTGACTTTGGGTAAAATTCCCAAAATTCTCGGACTTTTCCAGGTCTCATAAAATTTCCTGACTTTTCCCTGACTTCCAGATTTTTCAGACAAGTGGACACCCTGTACTGGATCTCTTTCCCTCTCATTGGGTTCGAAAAATTTCGGACCGGGGAAAATGTCCCTCGATCTCGCTCCCTAGTCGAGGCTGCTTCCATCTTCATCTGTATGATCCCGCTCGTGAACGTCCGTACTCTTCAACATCTTTCATTTTCAAATTCAAGACCTTCTTAGAAAACCTCATGTATAAAACAAATTTCTCGCAATGTAGTAGACAGAATCATACTGTCTTCATGGAAAATTTCTGCTTTATCCTCACACCGTTATTCTTCCTCATCTTCTTATTTCCATCTATCAATCAAAGCACGCACTTACCGTTAGCCTCTGCGACGACAATCCAGCAGTCTGTCCCACTTGTTCAACGTCTCACGATGTATGTATAAATTTTTGTTTCTTCTTGTCTAAAACGATTCGTTCTTAACTCTTATGTTCGGACGCGCTCTGCCGTTGCGGTGTACCGTTCGACAGCGGTTGTCTTGATCCAGTCAATCTGAACGTCATCCAGTTGGCCAAGGACGTCATGGCGAATTCGGCGGCAGAACCAGCGTATTGGTGTTGCTGTTGTCGCTGATGACAGATACGCTGATGTTGCTGGTGAAGCGCTCGCTGCTTCTGCCGCTGCATTTGATACCTGTATAACAGGAATCCGGCCACGATGGCCGACACGATGGCACACAACGCCATTAAAACAAATATCAGGCTGAAGCCCTGTACGGGTAGGCAGATTCCGTAGACGACCTCTTCTCGAATCTTTCCTTGGAAGACAGTAACGGCTTCCTGTTTCTTATCTGGTGTGAAAGCCAAATCTGCTTCTGAAATCACCTCGTATAAACCGCTAACGCCTACGTTCGCGTTACTCACTTCTTTGTCCGAGACGACAAACGATCGCCTTCTTCTTCTCTGAAAAGAAGACGACGTGTTCAGATTATTAGTACGATTAGACGACATGTGATAATTAGTTTCAATATCATCTTTTAATTTCCTTGGACCGTGAGGAAAACGTTCGTGCGGATCTCTTTTCAAGCTTAAGCTGTGATGATGTTCTCTTAATACCTATAATCAATGAGAAGAAGAAGAAAAAAAAACGAACGGACAATGTAAACAGAGATGAAATTTCATACTCGTAAATAATTAAAGAAAGAAAAGAAATTGCCACCGTCAACTACCGCTACTATTACTGTGCTACTCGTACTACAACTACATATACGCACCCTGCCAATCGGCCTGTTTTGTTACTATAGGTATTATATATGCAGAATCGATGATGAGAATCATCTTCACGGATTTGAACTTCTACAAGAGTGATTATTGTACGCCCAAAAGTTGGCATAGGCAACAGCAGTGTTCGAGTGATATTGAAATTTAATACTACACGTTCGCATAGGCTCTCCTTGTGCGGTACAGGTCTTCGGTCTGAATACAACGATGAAATAGAAACACGTGACCTGGAACTACGAAGCGACTAACTATCTCAAGAGTGTGTACCTAAGGTAGTCTGTAACCGAATACTCGCTATACACTTTGTATACAATGAATGAACATACATACGCTCAGTCTGTATTCATATCAACGATATCTGGTTGAATTTATTTTTCTAGGAGTTGAAACGTCATAAGCAATCACCAACTTTTTGGAGAAACATGAAGTACCACTTCAGAGGAATTTGCTTCGGCGCCCTTCCGCGCCCATTTAGGAAGTTTCTTTTTGATACTACAAAAATACCCTTCTGCTAAAATATGGAAAAGAGGGTTTACAAAACTTTTCGCTGTAGACCCGGAGAAAAACAAGGTTGGTCCGTTTTATTGACTACTTGAAGCTTATCTAGTTTTTTTGATAGATTCTCACATTCATTCAAATGGAACAATCGACTCCCCGCTCACCTAAAACGTTTTCTGATCTATGTCTCCTTCATCCACACAATCCTTCTAAAGGCAACATCAATCATTATGTTTTCGAATGTTCAGAAATATCCAACATTAGACAAATATTATACTCAGAAGCTATCAATCTACCATTCTCTACCTCTCTCAGAGCCATCGATCTCCTTTCATCCGAAAAACCTTCGATTTTCTCACTCATTTTCAAAGGCTCTAGCCGGGTAAGGGGGGGGGGGGGGGTAATGGCCTTGGTCGAAAAATGTTTTAAACGTTCGTCAAAATGTTGTCCCCAATGAGAAAACTCGAAATCCAAAAAATTGGACCCATCCACTCACCCATATGGGCTGCAGAGTCATTTTTAGGCCTAAAATCCAAATGGCTGCAACTCGGGCAATAATGATCTCACAGCAATGTAACTTGGGGTAACATTTTAGTATATGTGAATGTTCATCCGTGGTATTTTTTTCAAAAAAAGTCATTCGCGCATATTTTCCCTAGTTTCTAAAAAAAAATCGGGGCGAGGCGCCTGGGGAAAATCATTCACTCGAAGCGCCATACCCTCTACTACAACATACATGAGTATCGTAGTCCTCGGTGAGGTGCAACATCCCCAAAAGAATCAATATTTAATGAATTTCTGTGATTTTTCCATGACTTGCGGGGAGAACTATGACTGCTACCGCAATAGACCGCGAGAAATCAATAGTCAATGATCGAGCTGAAAAATACACACTCCTCCGTGGGATGAAATGGAAATGTTGATAGACCAAAAATATATTTTTAGTATTTCGTTTATCGATTTGGTCAATTCTTATGTAATCACGTCCACTGATTAGGTGGAGTACGTTAGATTGAGAAAAATAGTTGATGATGCTCCAGCCGCTGGAACGTTTTGGAAATGACAAATAATCGAGAAAATCCACTTTTTCACCCTGGAGGGCCGTGAGTTTAGATATTTCATTCACCAAATAGGTCAGTTTTCATGTAAACACATCCGCCGAGTTGGAAAAAGAGTCAATAAATTCTCCAGTCGCTGAAACGGTCTAGACATACAGTAGAAGAAAATCGAGGAAGTCCACTTTTTCAACATGTAGAGCCGTGACTTTTGGTGTTTTGTTGGTCAAATCTTATGTTGAAATACGTCTTACAAGTTGCAAAAAAATTTTCAATAAATTCTCCAGTCGCTGGGACGCTCTGGAAATAGTAGAAAACCAAGGAGAAACACCCACCCCTAAGATTCAATTCCTTTACTTTAAAGTGTAGAATGTTTATTTTTGTCCTCTGAAGTCGTAGTGGTACAAACTGTGTTGCTAGGAGCCGTGCACTTGCATGAAGTGCAGGAATCTTCTCTCTAGTTGAGGTGACAATGCTTCAAATATTGGAATTCATGAGTATGACAGTACAAAGGAGATGATTGTCTTCTATTGTGTCTCGGGAAAGGCATGCGGGTGCACGGCTACCAGTAACACAATTTGTACCCCTGCGACTGGAGGGGAAAAAAGTAACACATGAATCATAGTGGCGGGTGTGTATCTTTGATTTTTTAATATTTCCAGAGCGTCCCAACGACTGGAGAATTTTTTTCAATTTTTTTCAAACTCGGCGTAAGTGTTCTTATGAAAATCGACCGCACCAATGAGCGTCTGGAGAATTTATTGACTATTTTTTTTCGAAATAGGGATGTGTTTACTTAAAAATTGACCTTATTGATAAATATAATATAAAAATCATGATTCTCCAAGTTCAAAAGGCAGATATTTTTCAATTTTTCATTTTCAGACTATTCCAGCGACTGGAGAATTTATTGACCATTTTTTCCGAACACGGCGGAGGTATTAACATAAGATTTGACCTTTTTGATAAACAATATACCAAAAATCAGGGCTCTCCATGTTGAAAAAAAGGATTTTCTGGATTTGGTACTATTTCTAGATCAAAGAAGAACCGAAAAATCGGCACGTGCCGATTTTTCTGTTTTTCTTTGATTATTCAATATCACGAGTAAATCTCTCTTTTTCGTATTTCTAGATCGTTCCAGCGACTGGAGAATTTACTGAATGTTTTTTTCCAACTCAGCGGATGTATTTACATAAGAATTGACTTTATTGATAAACAAATATGAAAAATCACGGTTTTCCATGTTGGAAAAGTGGATTACCTAGAGTTTTTACTATGTGTATTTCCAGGGCATCCCAGAAACTGGAGAATTTTTTGATTATTTTTTCCCAACTCGGCGGATGTATTTACATAACATTTATAAACAAAATACCAAAAATCACAGCTCTTCATGTTGAAAAAGTGGACTTCCTCGATTTTCTGCTATTTCCAGACTGTTCCAGCGACTGGGGAATTTTTTTACCATGATTTTTTAAACTGGACGGACATGTTTACATTATAATTAACGTAATTGATGAACAAAATACCAAAAATCACGGTCCTCCAGGGTGAAAAAGTGGATTTTCTCACTTCTCTACTATTTTCAGATTGTTCCAGTAACTGGAGAATTTTCAACTATTTTTCTCAATCTAACGTACTCCACCTAATCGGTGGACGTGTTTACAAAAGAATTGACCAAATCGATAAACGAAATACTAAAAATATATTTTTGGTCTATCAACATTCCCATCCCACGGAGGAGTGCGCATTTTTAAGCTCGATTATTGACTATTGATTTCTCGCGGTCTATTGCGGTAGCAGTCATAGTTCACCCCGCTATTCATGAAAAAATCACGGAAATTCATTAAATATTGATTTTTTTGGGAATGTTCCACCTCATCGAGGACTACGATACTCATGTATGTTGTAGTAGAGGGTGTGGCGCTTCAAATGAATGATTTTCCCCAGGTGCCTCCCCCCGATTTTTTTTATTCGAGTTTGAAGTTTTGTTATTGTTAGAAACTAGGGAAAATATGAATGACTTTTTTTGAAAAAAAATACCATGGATGGACATTCACATGTACTAAAATGTCCCCAAGTTACATTGCTGTGAGATCATTATTGCCTGAGTTACAGCCATTTGGATTTTAGGCTTACAAATGACTCTGCAGCCCATGTGGCTGAGCGGATGGGTTCAATTTTTTGGATTTCGAGTAGTATAATATAGTTTGAGCGTCTAAATTTTTCTCGAATCTCGAGCTATATATGATAGCTCGAGAGTCGAAATTTTAACAGGGAACCTGTTTTATGGGGGGCTTTTTGAGAAATTTGCCGTGCGCCGTCCGCCGTCCGGTGTCCGCCGTCCAGCGAAAAACCTGGAAAAATTTCGACTCTCGAGCCATATATGATAGAAGGGGGACTTGGAAAAATGTCGACTCTCGAGCTATATATGATAGGAGGGGTACTTGGAAAAATTTAGACCAGTATTTCTCAACCTTTTTTATATCGCGACACATTTTTCCATGAGATGATATTACTGCGGCACAGCATTTCTAGAACTCCAAATTGTATCGAAAATTTTTGTGCGTTTTGACATTTTCATGTCTCTACTGATTTCCTCCCCCTAATTTCAGAATTTGTGACCTACAAGATGGCTATATGAGGCCTCATCTTTCTTTCTCTATACTACAGTTACGAGAAACAAGAGCTTCGATCATACAGCGGGACTCAATAAAATTTTGCCACCAATATACGCAAAAGTATTTGGATGTTTCCTGCATTTACTAAAAACCTTCTGGGCTCTTCTAAGTCCGAAATTTATAAAAGAATATGAAATAAAATCTGTATTTTTGGCCAAGACGCAGAAAGTTCTTGATTTTTATGACAGTGAATGCAGATTTGGACTCATATTCAAGTAATTATAGGCCTAACTGGAACTGACATCATTCAAAAACTGGAACACATCGGTCAGATACTAGTTGTGATGAATTTTTCAAGTAATTTCATTAGTAAAATATCTTACTTAAATTTAAAAAAATTAAAAATATCAATTAATAAGAAAATTAAAAAAAAATTTTAAAAAAATGTACTTATTCAATAAAATTAATTAATTAATATAAAAGAAAGATATTAGTTGATATTTTGAGAAAATTGAAATAAAAATTATTATTAATAAATAAAATAATTATGAATTCAATTTATAATGATTAAATTTCATAGAAAATACACAATCAATTTTATTTATTTCAAATTTATTCACGTATAATTCAAATAAATATTTTGATTTATCTTTCAATAAAAAATTTTATTCAATTATATTTAAATTGGATTTTTTTGATATCATTAATAAATCTAATTATTTCATTATCTTCAAGTATTCTTTTTATAATTTTTATATTATAAAGAACATCAATTTTTAAATTTGAAATTTAGTTTTTGATTTCTTTTGAAAAGTTTGATTTTTAAATTTATTACGAGTTTAATAGCGATCAGCTTTATTTTAAATTTTTATTTTTAATTAATTTCGAATATTAATTATCTTTAGAAATTAATTTATTCAATTTATTTAATATTTTATTTTTCAAGTATGAAATTTTTTTTTATTATATAATATTATTAATAGAATTTTTTATTTTGGAATTCATTGTTAATAAATTATTTCAAAATAATATATCGTCCGGGTATTCTATTTAAACCGAGATGTAATTCATTCATGAGCATTACCATCAATGAATATTAAAATAGATTGTATCCCTAATCAATTAAATAGAATTACAGATTGAATTATGTAAATTCTTTTAATATAATTTTATTAATTCAACAGCGAGGTAACAAATTAAAAATATTTTATTAAATCATCCTGTATCATCAAAGGTATTATTAATTAAATTATTTAAATTTATTTTCTTAATTAAATTAATAAATTGAATTTTAATTTATGCTAAGAATCGAAATTATTATTATTTTATTAAATTTTTTAATTGGAAATCAAATATAATATTATTTATCTATATATTTAGTTGAAATAATAACAATTTGTCAAATTAAGAAAAAAAATGGCAATTCTTTTTCAAGTTCATGCTAATTTATGTTTTTCATAAAACTTTTACGGCACACTTGAGGCGGGCTCGCGGCACTGTGATGTACCGCGGCACACCGGTTGAGAAACACTGATTTAGACTCTCGAGCCATATATGATGAGAGGGGGACTAGGAAAAATTTCGATCTCGAGCCATTATGATAGAAGAGGGACAGGGAAAAATTTTGACTCTAAAACTATATTATACTAGGCTTATAGTAGGTCTAGGCCTTCTTTATACTAGCTTTATCTAGGTCTAGGCTTCCTTGAATTTTCAATACCAAATCCCATTTGACTCATAAAACAGGTTCCCTGCGTTCCTCGTTTAATTTCGTTAAGGAAGCCGTCGTTTTTTCTATGTCCCCCACCTATCATATATGGCTCGGGAGTCGAAATTTTTCCAAGTTTTTTGCCGGACGACGCACGGCAAATTTCTGAAAAAGCCCCCCATAGAACAGGTTCCCTGTTAAAAAGTCAATTTCTGCAAATAAATGTACAAAAACTACCTCCTTCATCCATAGGGTCGGTAAAAAGTGAAGAAAGCGCAAAGGAAACCTTATATTTTTTCATACATCAATTTCATGATATCATACTCCCTTAATATAAGAAAATTCGGCTCCAGTCCTCACAATGGATTGCTTTGACAGAGTATTATTGTTTTCGTCTTTTTTTTTTTTTTTTTTTTTTTTTTTTATTCCTTGTTTTATATTTTTTCTTCTATATTTTTATTTATTTATTTATTTATTTATTTATTTATTTATTTATTTATTTATTTATTTATTGTTTTTTTCTTTATATTTTTTTGTTTAAATAATTTTTTTTAGGTTGGATGTAATAATAAAAAAAAAAAAAAAAAAGACAGTGAGCAGCTTTCATTCTTTATATTTGAAGGGATTTTGACTATGGTGATGTACCAGTAAAGGATTCCTATGTGGATCCCTAGCTGATAGGTATCACAATTAATTATATTCTTATCAATTCATTTTTCCCGCCGAATTAGTTTTTCTCATTCATATCGTTCAATAAGATTTACACTGATCAAAATAATACAATATCACATTTTGGAAAATAAAAATGAAATTTGGAGAATTTTCTTGTGGTGAATTTTCATGGAATCGGTGAAAGGTATTAGGAAATGCTCGAAGTTCGAAATTTTAAATTTTCCTATCTCTACGACACTTCCTACTCCAAACATTACGTTCAATCGAACTATAAACTTTCACATGGAACGTAAATTTCAAAATTCCTCTTTCAAATTCACTTATGATGTCATAAATACCAGTTAATGAAGTAGGCTTTTCAAGAATGTGCCTTAATAAGATAGATAAATAATGAGTAGCCTCGGTTCCATGATTCCGCGGATGAGGCGGTTGTAGGTCGGTTTCTCTCCACAATTTAAATTTATTCCCACGTTTAATGATGCTTTACAGAGCAGTCGACTTTTCGGACCAGTTGATGCAAAATGAACGCTAAAAAAAAGGTAAATAATAAATCTGCAAATGTTTTCAAAGATGAATGGCGTTGAATGAGATTTATGAGTGGCAAATAAAAATAAGTCTCCAAGAATGTATCGAGCACGAGTAAGCTTCATAATATCTTAATTCAATTTCGCTACAACGAAGGAAGCTGTACCGTAAATTCTTCATTAAAGTGAAAGAATAGATTACGATCTCGGATCTATTCGTCACAGACAATCAACAAACAAAATGATGCAAGTATTCGAGGCAGCAAATGTAATAATACGAGTAATTCCGCAATAACGCTACAAGGTTTGACTTTCTTGTACCTGAGAAAGAAGAGAAGGCGCAAGCCGGCATCACTTTGGTACCCGAAAACAATAGCTCGTTAAGATGTTCACTTTCACAAAGGCCACCGTCAAACTGTACTTAATATCGATGATGCGTGTAGATTAAGCCTATATGCGTATTTCAGGAAGCGAATCCAAACGGAAATTTCCTTAGAAGACAGTAGTAACAACAACTTGTTTGTACATTCTTTCAACTTCTCAACAGCTATCTTACATCGGCGTCGAGTTTTTCATTATCATTTTCTCTCTAATAGTTGTAAGCTATATGGGATACTGAGAACGAAGACTGACCAAACAACGGCCCTGATTACAAATTCCGTCAAATGGAGGTGAATGAGAAACCAAAAATATGCGATCATGACCTCACATAGGGATTTTTAATACCCTACTCCACTGCCTACTTATAGACAGTGAGATTTCAATTCAATCCGTGAAGATGAATCTAGTACAAGTGAGGAACGTTATAAAAATAATCTAGCGTTAAAATAACAATGTGGTCTCCACACGAGCCCTTTTCCTCCGTACAAGTGAATTTACTCAGCTATATAAGTTTGTTTTCAGCGTATCAACTCCCAATTATAGGCTACGAAAACAAACTTCATCAGCCGATAAACAGAACTAGGAAGCGTATTTAAATAAGAAACAGGAATATTTACCGGTTGCATGAGCGGCGAATTGGAACCAGTATTATCACGCGGCATTGGAACAACATTATTATGACCGATGGAATGTATATCACTATCTTTGCTCTTGGAAGACATAGACACATCGGGCATCATGGTCGATGGCTTACTACTTTTCAGAGCTGCTGGATTCTGGTGATCGTCGTAGTTGGTTTCGTTAGGAACATCGTCTATCGGCTTATCATCGTAAAGTAAATCATTGAGCAAACTGGTCGCCGATGAAGGCTGGTGTTCCGTGGCAGGTGCGGACTCCTTCGCGTGAGACACTCCTACGTTCGAATCTTGCCGCTTCAACGAGTTAAAATCGTCGAAGGCCCCATTATGCACTGGCAGCGGATGATGGTTATCGAGTGAATCTGCCAACTGGCAGTGATCGAGGCAACCGTGACGACAAATCTCTACTTTGCATTTAATGTGTACACTCAGAGCATCCGGAAATTTGAATGCGTGGAAGAAGGCATACGTGATGACGGACGCTCGTTCGTCCGCAATCTTAGCCTTTAAGAAACGACTGATCATTTTTGGCCGCAGGACACAACCATGCTCGTCGCTCAGTTGGATATTGTGGCCTCCGTGACCTCCGTTATCATTGGCGGCGCAGGATTTAACTCGCATGTCAAATTCACCTACAAAACATAGCGAGGAACAAAAACGGGAGGATTAATTTTACTTTGACAAAGCACAGTAATACAGAATAAGATGAATTGAAAATTATAAACGAGAGGTTTGTAGACATTAATACCCATGATTGTCAATCGTAAGAATGAGTACTTTTGTTCAACGATTAGTAATGGCGCGTCTAAACAATTTTCATTGTAGTGATTGAGGTAAAATTGAAACACCATTAGGACCGGTCATTAGCGATAAGTGCCAGCAATCAGAAAGGTCATAATTTTGATTCAAATACTCGCAGAGGGAAGCCCGAACGTTTGCGGTTTCATTTGCGGTGGATGTACAAAAAGTACCGCAGGTGGATTGGATAAAAAAAAGCTGTTTGATGTGAGAGCGAAACAGCCCCCAAATAACGTTACTCAGAACTAGTATAAGTCTACTTTGGAATATTTCAAGCTAATGGCTTTTAGTCCATGGGCCACGTGGGGGGACAAAGCGTCACTTTGGGATACGTTAGTAGGGGTGATACTTGGCATAAAAAACGATGATAGACATCTGAGAAGGGCAGCAATTTCAGAATGGCGAATCGGTCTTCTGGTAAAAGGTGAATAACTCATATTGTGTGGGTTAAATTTTCTACTTTTCTTTTTTTAAATAAAACAAAATACGACCCCGAATAAATACATCCAACTTCCTAGCTCCCAAAAATCAATGTTTTGCAAATATCTTGAAAAATTGGGCATCAATCATGAAAAGTTACACATGAAAAATATTCCTCGTGAAATTTGTTATAAAAAATACCATACAAACTTTGATATGCGTCCAATTATCAGCTTAAAAAGTTCGTCGAAAGTTGCAAACTTTGGGAAAAAGTCAATTTTTTAACAATAAATATCTAACAAATCAAACACGAACGAAATAAAATTTCAAACAAAAACTATTATTGAAAAATTGTAACTACAAAATAGATTGACTAAACTATCATCCAAACTTTGTCGAAAGTTCTGAGTTTTTGGACGGAAATCGATTATTCTAGGGTGTCCAGTTTGTCACTTTTGAATGAATTGGTCACTTTTTTAGGCTTCAGTCATTTTTAGGCCCTTTTTTAAAGAAAATAGTGACTTTTTAATCCATACTTGAAAATCACAAGTTTTTCCGGTGTTGACATCACTTGGTATGTGTTTGACCGCGGATCTTTCTTTCTTTCTTTTTTCTATCTGGTAGCCTCGTATCTCGCTTCCCATACCACTTGGAGCCTTTTTTCTTTTTGATAATGCAGTTACTTTTTGGACCAATTAAGCGTTTCCTTCTTTTTATCAGTCCAACTATTATAATTTATTAACAAAGAAATGTTTTGGGACTCACCGTTTGCATCATACATATTTTTAACTAAAAATAATTCAAATTAAATATTAAAAAAAAAAAAAAAACCACTAAGCTTTTGCTCTTGAAGTTGATTGAATTGACTTTATCGTGAGTGAGCTAAAAAGAAAAAACAAGAGTTTGAATAAGAAAACTCTATAGTTACCAAACAAAATAATAAATCATTTTGTAATCAAACATTCATATGTAAAATCTTACAGCAGCAATATAGTATTCACTTATATAAAAGGCAATAGTAGAGGCTGATTGTTCCTAATATAATGGAAAACTGAATAACTAAGTGATTGTATCACTCATGAGGAAGCGTCAGGTTATAAGAGTTTGTAGGATCCGGGGATGTTGCTGTAAGATTTTACATATGAATGTTTAGTTATAAAATTATTAATATTTTATTTAGTAAACAGAGTTTTTTCAATTCAAACTCTTGTGCTTTTCTTTTTAGTTCAGTTATGATAAACTCAATTTAATCAACTTCATGAGCAACACCGGATTCTTTTTTTAAATTTTTATATTTTACATAATGGGGTTCTAGAATAAATAATTCAAAATAATTAGCAGATATTCAAAAATCTGTTTTAAGAGATTGCAGCGCCATGTGCGGGTGAACAGCTTGAATATTATTTTAATTTTGTTCAAAGAACAGCAACATCAACGCGCATGTCGCCAAACGGCAAATTAGGTACAATTCCTCATCAAGATTTTATTCCTCTGACTGCAACTAGGCCACTGAACTGTTATCGGCATCACTTACCAATAAGAATACTTTAAATAAATAAATAAAAGTATTCAATGTGATTCCTACAGATTTTTTTTCAATGTTGAAGCTCACAATAGACTTTTTATGATGACCATTAGCTTTACAGTATAAAGATGTAGTAAATTTTGTGAGAATCACTTTTGGGTTAAAACTTTTCCTCATTAAAGCTCTACTGTGGAGGATATTTGGAAACAATTACTTTCCTTCCAAACGCTCAGAACTTTCGACAATTTTTAAAAGGAAGTTTAAGTAGTCTATTTTACAGACAATTGCAAAAGGAACATTTTTTGTTTGAAAGTTCTTCTTATTGAATCTCAGTTCTCCAAAATATTTACTATGAATCGATTTTTTCCGATGCTCACAACTTTTAGAAGCTTTTCAAGATAATAACTAGACTAACAATGAAAATCAGATGGTCTGTGATGAAGTAAACTTCATGGAAAATATATTTTGTTTGGAACTCCTTCTTATTAGAATAGGCCTAGCTTATTTTTTTGTAATATTTGAAAACAATCGATTTCCTTCCAAAAGTTAAGAACTTTTGACAAACTTCAGAAGAAAGTTTAGGCAATCTATTTTGCAGTTGAAATTTTTCAATAAAAAGTTTTTGTTTGAAATTTTATTTCATTTGTGTTTGATCTTCTAGATCAGTGTTTCTCAACCTTTCTTATATCGCGGCACATCTTTCCATGAGATGATATTACTGCGGCAGAGATTTTCTAGAACTCCAAATTGTATCGAAAATTTTTGTACGTTCTGACATTTTCAATGTCTCTACTGATTTCCTCCCCATAATTCCAGAATTTGTGGCCTACAAGATGCCTATATGAGGCCTCATCCTTCTTTCTCTATACTACAGTTACGAGAAACAAGAGCTTCGAACATCCATCGGGACTCAAAAAAACTTTGCCACCAATATACGCAAAAGTGTCTGGATGTTTCCTGCATTTACTAAAAACCCTCTGGGCTCTTCTAAATCCGAAATTTATGAAAAAACATGAAATATAATCTGTATTTTTGGCCAAGACGCAGAAAGTTCTTGATTTTTATGACAGTGAATGCAGATTTGGACTCATGTTCAAGTAATTACAAGCCTAACTGGAACTGACATCATTCAAAAATTGGAACACATCGGTCAGATAGTAGTTGTGATGAATTTTTCGAGTAATTTCATTAGTAAAATATCTTACTTAAATTTTCAAAAATTAAAAATATCAATTAATAAGAAAATTAAAAAATAATTTTAAAAAAATGGATTCAATAAAATTAATAAATTAATATAAAAGAAAATTAATAGTTAATATTTTGAGAAAATTGAAATAAAAATAATAATTATTAAATAAAATAATTATGAATTTAATTTATAATAATTAAATAAAATAATTATGAATTCAATTTATAATAATTAAATTTCATAGAAAATACACAATCAATTTTATTTATTTCAAATTTATTCACGTATAATTCAAATAAATATTTTGATTTATGTTTCAATAAAAAATTTTATTCAATTATATTCAAATTGGATTTTTTTGATATCATTAATAAATCTAATTATTTCATTATCTTCAAGTATTCTTTTTATAATTTTTATATTATAAAGAATATCAATTTTTAAATTTGAAATTTAATTTTCAATTTCTTTTGAAAAGTTTGATTTTTAAATTTATTACGAGTTTAATAGCGATTAGCTTTATTTAAAATTTTTATTTTTAATTAATTGCGAATATTAATTATTTTTAGAAATTAATTTATTCAATTCATTTAATATTTCATTTTTTAAATATGAAATTTTTTTTTATTATATAATATTACACTAGGCAACAATTAAAAATAAAATTTTTTGAAAATTGCTGAAGTGAGATAGTTTGTATTCAGAACCGTTTTCCGTTTTTTGATAGGAGGTCGCGTTTTCTTGTTATCACCTTCTTTAGTTGCCGCGCATCGTCGCGAGACGAAGCGTTCTTTATCGAGCTTTATCAACGCCCGATAAGGAACGCTTCGTCTCGCCAGGATGGGCGGCAACTAAACAAAGTGATAACAAGAAAACGGGACCTCCTATCAAAAAACGGAAAACGGTTCTGAAATCAGAGCAAAAAATACTTTCAGATACAACCTAACTCACTTCAGCAATTTTCAAAAAATTTTTAATTGTTGCCTAGTGTTATTAATAGAATTTTTTATTTTGTAATTTATTGTTAATAAATTATTTCAAAATAAAGTAAAATCAGAGAAAATGATATATCGTCCAGGTATTCTATTTAAACCGAGATGTAATTCATTCATGAGCATTACCATCAATGAATATTAAAATAGATTATATCCCTAATCAATTAAATAGAATTACAGATTGAATTATGTAAATTTTTTTAATATAATTTTAATAATTCAACAGCGAGGTAACAAATTAAAAATATTTCATTAAATCAACCTGTATCATCAAAGGTATTATTAACTTGATTATTTAAATTTATTTTCTTAATTAAATTAATAAATTAAATTTTAATTTTTGCCAAGAATCGAAATTATTATTATTTTATAACATTTTTTAATTGGAAAATAAATATAATATTATTTATTTATATTAATAAAATATCTTCAATTTATTTAGTTGAAATGATAACAATTTGTCAAATTAATAAAAAAAAAATGGCAATTCTTTTTCAAGTTCATGTTAATCTATGTTTTTCATAAAACTTTTACGGAACATTTGAGGCGGGCTTGCGGCACAGTGATGTACCGCGGCACACCACTTGAGAAACACCGTTCTAGATATTTATTGCTGAAAAATTGACTTTTTCCCAAAGTTTCCAACTTTTGACGAACTTTTTAAGCTGATAATTGGACGCATAGCGAAGTTTGAATGGTATTTTCTATAACAAATTTCACGAGGAACATGTTTTATCTGAAACTTTACATGATTGATGCCCAATTTTTCAAGATATTTGCAAAATATTGATTTTAGGGAGCTAGAACGTGCCACAGAAAATTTATTAGGATGTGAGACGCGGGAAGTTGGATGTTATTCGGGGCCTTATTTTCTTTTATTGGAAAAGAAAAGTAAGAAATTTGACCCACACAATATGAGTTATTCGCCTTTTACCAGAAGACCGACTCGCCATTTTGAATTTGGCCGCCATTTTGGAAAGCTCCTCTTCTCAGATGTCTATCATCGTTTTTTATATCAAGTATCACCCCTACTAACATATCTCCAAGTATCGCTTTGTCCTCCCCGAATGGTACCGCATTTTTATATGGCCCATGGACTATTTTGGGGGCTCAGTATGATTCTCTAATTTGGAATGTTTTAAGCTACTGGCGTTTGAGTGGCTCACGAATACTAGATTTATCTGATGACATCACGCGATCTAATGAGGTCATAATCTGATGACGTCACAAATACTAGACTTTTATACAGGCTTATACTAACAAAGCTCATTATACTAAGCCTCAAAAAGGCTGGAGTAGTAGGTTTAGCCTTTTATAAGAGCTACTAACTTTCAGGGGCATTGGTTTGCCCCCTTCTTAATCTACTGCATACGGGGTCAGGGCCAATAAGGACATGAAACATGAGGGAAAGCGTAGACCTATAATCCTGGTAGAACTTTAGTACACTGCTCTAGTATAAACTGGGCCACGATAACTTGCAGATTTCTGGGGGGAGGCACTCGCCGAATTTCAAATTAGAGGTCGGGGCTCAGTAAAGACATGAAACATGTCAAAAGAACCGTTTGCAGTGCCATTTGCCGCACAGCGCAAGTAGTCCCGCCAATGATTCCAATCAAAAAAGAACCTTTTGCAGTGCCCTGTACGGTTGAGCGCAAATAGTCAAAAAAATGACTCCATTTTGAAAGGAACTGTTCGGGGTGTCATTTGGGAAGGTCCATAAAAGGTCCCACCAATAACCAACATCGAAAGAGAACTATGTGCAGTATTATTTTTGATGGACCCCAAATGCCTCCAATCAAAAAAGCACCATTTATGATGGTGCGCAAATAGTTTTGCAAATGCTTGATTTCAAGAAGAACTATTTGCGGTATCATTCGGGATGGTGCGCAAGTAGTCCCATATATGACCCCAATCAAGGAAAGTACAGTTTGCAGCGCAATTTGCAATAGAACGCAAATAGTCCCGCAAATAACTAGTATCAAAAAAGAATTACTGGCAGTGCCATCTTCAATGGAGCGCAATTAATCTTTAAAATTACACCAATCAAAAGAGGACCTTTAGGTGCTATTGGCTTTCGAGTGCGAATAGTTCTGGAAATCACCTAAATTGGAAAACGACCCCCCCCCCCCATGGTATCATTTGCCAGAGAGCGCAAATAGGCCCACAAATGACTCCAAGAAAAAAGAAAACATTTGCAATGGAGCGTAAACGGTCCCGCAAATGGCTCCTCTTCTAAAAGAAGAATTGAGCCCTTTTTGAAAAGATATCAGGATCGTGTTCCTCACCCTCCCCTCCGATGTTTACCGAAATTATCAAAATTCTCGAGTAGTGGGGTCTTTTCAAGAAGGGCGTATCTCTTATGGGAATTACCATTGACGTAGAAACCAGTTTTTCAACAAGGGCGAGTCTCTGCAAGAACGGCGTAATTGGACTTGTGCGCGAATCGATGTCGCGCTCTTCTATTAAACACGAGAGGCTGCAACGTTAGGAAAGATAGAAGGGGAGGTATATCGCTAAGTACTGGTGAAAGTCCAATCCCGATCCGACTTTTTTTCGGCATTTTAACGCTGAGTTTTTCTCAAAACACGTTCTCGCGAGTTACGCCCTTCTTGGAAAGAAGGGCTCAATTGGTGATGCCATAGAGTGCAAATAGTCCGGCAAATGACTCAATTTTGAATAGAATTGTTTGCGATTTCATTTGGGGCGGACCGCAAATGACCCACTTTGAAGAAGAACCATTTGCAGTATCATTTGCGGTGGACCACCACCCAAATTGAAAAAGTACCATTTGGAGCGCCATTCGCAATGGAGTGAAGATAGTCCCGCAAATGACTCCTATTGAAAAAGAACCATTTTGCAGTATCATTTGCAATAGAGCGCAAATTGTTTCGCAAATAACTGCCATAAAAAAAGAACCATTTTCGGTTGAGCGCATATATTCCCAGAATGGATTCAATTTTGAAAAGAACAGTGTACGGTTTCACTTGAGGTGGGCCGAAAATGACTGTAATAAAAAAATAACCATTTGCGGTGCTATTTGCGATGGAGCGCAAATGGACCGGCAAAAGGCTCTTATTAAAAAAGAATCATTTGCGGTGCCATTCGCGGTAGAGCGCGAATAGTCCTGCAACTGACTCCAATGGAAAAAAGAACCATTTTTGGTCTCATTTCACGTTCAACGCAATTAGTCAGGAACCATTTGCTGTATCATTTGTGGCGAACCACAACTGACCCGCAAATGAACTGAATTGAAAAAGAACCATTAGCAATATCATTTGCTGTAGAAAGCAAATATTCCTTCAAATGACTCTATTTAAAGAAGAACCATTAGATATGCCATAAGCGAGATCAATTCAAAATAAAAAAGTCGTTTGCCGTGTCATATGCAGCCGAACTTGAGAATTTTTTCAAAAACTGAAAGTAGGTCAAGGTCATTTACAAACTCATTAAGCCACCAGCATTTTTTGATGCAAATTCTGGCATCTCCAAAACTTATTCATGTCAAAAAGGGATCCGTGAAAATTCAGAATGTTGTAATATTGCGAATAAGAAAAAGTTTTCTGACTCTTTTCAAGTATTTAGGGGTGAAATTTTCATGAATCATAATACAGAAATCCCCAAACTTTTGCTCAAGGGTGTTGGAGGCATAATTTTTTTGGGAGGCCTCCGCCTCCGGAACGAATACAGAAAGTGACTCTCCAACTCCGGTTGCCTCCAGTGAACTTGTTTGGAGGCGCTTCCTGACCTCCAAAATGTGTCTCTTGAGGCACCTCCAAGTGCCTCCGTGCAATCACTGAAAATAGAGAAAATGCCTCCAGAGGCAGTGTCGGAGACGCCTCCGGAGACACTTTGCAGGCAGCTCCAGATATCTCCGAAATGGTCCTTGGAGGCATTTCCAAACCTCCAGGTGGAAGCAAGGTACCTCCGGAGGCAAAATGCTCCAGCCTCCAACATCTTGGTTTAAAATGTTTAAATACTCGCTATAGCACTCCGGAGGCACTTTGGAAGTAGCCTCCAGATGCCTCTGAATGGGTCCTCGGAGGCGCCACAGTGAGCCTTCAAAATGTCAGCTAGCCTCCGCCTCCAGTGAGGCGGACGCGGATACAGGGTACCTCCGGAGGCAAAGTGCCTTTAGCCTCCAACACTCTTGCTTGCTTTCTCTCCGTGAACTGATGGAAGTATTATTTTGAAAACCATCACATGAGAAGCACAATCCTTTCATATCAAAAATATACTAAGGTTCTCTTGAGTGTCTTCTTCACTTGGATAACGGGCGCTAAATCTCTTCGATTTGGGAAGGTACTGGAGGAATGAAATGAATATCATTCGCGAGGGATCCAGAGGTGGCGAGGTTTTTACTGTCCAGTATACCGATTTGTATTTCAAAAATTCGGAAGTAAACGTTTCCTAATAAATACGTAAATGATGAAAAAATGGACGTTTCGAAAAAATTGGATCATTAATGCTGTGAAACAGCGAGAGGCTTTATTTACGACAGTAATCACACAACGCGTATCGATATATCCGTACTTGTCTTATGGTCAGTTCACCGATTCTTCGAACTTCTATTCATCTGACGCGTTATCCATGAGCGAAAAGCGAACGGGTAATTTTAAAGTATCGGTGAAAAATTAGTTTTATGTCGTATAGCGTATATTTGGTATTAATGTACGTACAAACCGGTTGGTTTATATTTTTTGCTGGATTGTGTGTGCATCGCAACTTAATCGAAACTCATTTATGATTTTCATAGTGTCTTATGCATACCTAGGTACGCGAAGAAATACGCGGAAGGAAAAGAGGAACGCGAATGCGCAAACGCTGGGAAGATAAAGGAAGGAGGCGAGGAAGAAGAAAAGAAGCGTTCGTATCTTATAAACATAACACCGAGGAGGAAGAAACCAGTCGGTTCTACTAGCATATATGTATTGTATAAAAAAACTAGCATGACTAATGACTCGAACCTGCGTGCCCCTTCGACAAAATTATTTAGTATTTTGATACCCGACTCCAAGAAACGAAGACATACGAACACCGAGATGAATGACTGACAAAGAGTAAATCTCTTTTTTCAGAAAATAGAGCGAAAATGAAATCGAAGAATGATTAGTGTCTCGCAGGGTGAATTTTCTGCAGACGATAATGGCAGTGAAAATAAAATTAAGGACGTCCTTTATTTTGTACGACGTTTAGGTTTGGCCTTACAAAAGTTTGCCAAAGGTGCTCGCCAGCACGGTAGCGCACCCGCTTACGCATTGGCGCAGCTTCCGCGGAAGAGGCCCGTAGAGATGTCTTGCGACCGAAGGGTTCAACTTCCACGTGGAGGGAAATTTCATGAATACTCATCTTTGTTTCTACATCTTGTTACCTCATTTTTGTGTTTTCTTTTGTATAATTTGAACATTTTCAATGTCTTTATCAGCACCCCATCCCATTCTACTAGAGGAAATCCGCGAAGACGAGCTTCGTCCATCATTGATAGACTTAAAATCTCGAACCCTCGACCCGATCCAGAAATCTGCGAGGCCGAGTTCTCAGTACATATACAGTATCATCATGAGGCTATACTAGCTGTAAAGTAGGCCTAGACTCCAACTACCTCTTGGTATACTAGCCCCGTACTGAGTTCATGCTTCGTTATAATTACTAAAATTAGGCTGACTTTGAGTTTCTTAGTGTTCTTACAACTGACGAACAGAAGAGAAGAGCAAGGTATTAAGATTGTCCAAACGAGAAATCGCGGTGTGAATCATAAACCAGTTTGAACAGGCCATCTTCCGGAATGTGCGAGTTGAGTACAGTGATACCGTCGGTGTTTAGATGACGCATTATCAATATGCTCGAGGGCGATGCGCTTACGATAGGAATTCTCCTTATGGATGAGCTTTCCGGATCCCTCGCGGAAGCTGTGGCCACTGTTTATTAAATGATCAGCAAAAGCTGACTCCCCTAAGTGTCCTTTCTTCCAAGACTTCAGGTACTCAACTACTCTTCACTTTCATTTGGCGGCTGGTCTCACCAATATAAAAGCCTCCACAATCCTCACATTCCAACTTGTAAACACCACTCCTCTCATCAACAGGTATGGGGTCCTTCAGTCTCACAAACAACCTCTTAACTGTGGTAGAGTTGTGAAACGCGGGTCTGAAACCAAACGGGCGGAGGGCCCGACCCAATTGGAAGGAGAACTTCCCCAAGAAAGGGAGACTAATCCAACGCAAACGGCGATCACGAATCGTGTCTCGGGGGAGGGAGGTGGTGGAATCAAGAATGCTCCTCGTAACTTTCCTCCGAACCATCCCGTCAACATCGACATTGACCCCATTCACTCTGGCCAGGTGTTTTATTGTGAGTAACTCTTTCTTGAAGGCAGACTGACTCAAAGGAATACGAGTCAGTCTGTGAACTAAGCCGTGAAAAGCAGCCATCTTATGAGCAACAGATCCGAACGAACTACCGTGGACTAAAACATCGGTCGTAGTATCTTTCCTGTAAATTCCAAACTTATGGATACCGTCTATTGTAGAGATCGATAAATCCAAAAAGTTAATAGAAAATACCCCTATTTCCAACGTAAATTTGATATTCGAAACTCTTTGGTATGCTCCTCCCCCTTGAGTTTGACTTCTTTATGCGGGACGTCAATTTAAAGTGTTGGAAGTTTGAGGTGAACTTGAAGGAGAAAAAGAATAAGAAGTTGTTCTCCCTAATGAAGGTTAATGATGAGGTGGTCGAGGAAGGGGTGAGTGACGGTATTGTCGTTCATAAATTCCATCCCCCCCTCATAAATAATAGTCGGGTAGTGTTTAATAGTGACGAAACTGCCCTCCTTGAGAAAGGTTTGAAATTCAGCTTACCTCCCCTCAAGAAGGATGAAACCTTGGCGAATGTTGTTGCGGATCTTGCGGTTAAAATTGGTCCTGGTTTTAATACCCAGAAAGTTTGTGTCGAATTAGTCAGTAATAACCCCCTCCCTCGCATGAGTATTAAATTGGAAGGAGTGATTCAAGGTTTGAAGAGGAAGATTAAAGAGGGAGATTTAATCGTCACTAAGGCTGACAAGAGCAATGCTGTTGTGGTGATGGAGAAGTCAGCCTATTCTTCTAAGGTCCATGAAGTCCTCTAGCAGTGTGGTGCTAAAGAGAGTGAGGATTTCAGTTTTCCTAAGCACGTTAAAGAAGTTAGGAGTGTCATCAACAGGAGTGAGGCTTTCATCAAAATTCTTGCTTTGAAAAAAACCCTCCTTGTTCCTAACCCCACACCCCCCCTCCACTACGGGCTTGTTCAAAGTGCATGAGAACAATACCCCGATTGCGCCCCATTGTTCCTTTCGTCTCCTCCCGCACCTACCTCCTTGCCGAATTCCTGGGCCGTTGGTTCAAAAACCGCATTGATTTTGAATCCCCTCATTCGGTCTTGAATACGGCCTCTTTAACTGACGTTCTGAAGGGTGTAAATCTTCCCCTGGGAACGATCATCTGCTCGTTTGATGTCTTTGGTTTCTTCCCGAATATTCCTAAAGCTGCTACTATCCAGTGTATGGTTGAGCTACTCGTCAAAGCCAATATTCCTCACAATGAGCTTCAGGAATTTTTCGATCTTCTGAATATTTGCTGGTCCCCCAACTACTGAAAATTTTTCGAGTTTCCTGATGAAGTAGGGATCCCTATTGGATCACCTTTAGGCTCTCTCATCTCCGAAATTTTCATGTCTAAGTTTGAACTTGACCTCTTTTCCTCGAACCAGGTGTTACTTAATCATATTTACTATTGGCACAAGTACGTTGATGACGTTCTATGCACCTGGACTGGTCCCCCAGATCTCCTTGGTGAGTTTCTGAGGTATCTCAATTCCTGGTACCCTTCCATAAAATTTACTTTGGAAATATGGGTATTTTCCATTCACTTTTTGGATTCATCGATCTCTATAATAGACGGTATCCATAAGTTTGGAATTTACAGGAAAGATACTACGACCGATATTTTAGTCCACGGAGGTTCGTTCAGTCCTGTTGCTCATAAGATGGCTGCCTTTCATAGCCTAGTTCGCAGACTGACTTGTATTCCTTTGAGTCAGTCTGCCTTCAAGAAAAAATTATTCACAATAAAACACCTGGCTAGAGTGAATTGGGTCAATGTCGACGTTGACGTGATGGTTCGGAGAAAAGTTACGAGGAGCCTTCTTGATTTCACCACCTCCCTCCCCCGAGACACTATCCGCGATCGTCGTTTGCGTTGGATCAGTCTCCCTTTCTTGGGGAAGTTCCCCTCCAATTAGGTCGGACCCTTTGCCCGTTTGGCTTCAGACCCGCGTTTTACAACCCTACCACTGTCAAGAGCTTGTTTGTGAGGCTGAAGGAAGGAGTGGTGTTTATAAGTTGGAATGCAGGGACTGTGGAGGCTTTTATATTGGTGAGACCAGCCGCCAAATGAAAGTTAGAATAGCTGAGCACCTGAAGTCTTGGAAGAAGGGACACTTAGGGGAGTCAGCTTTTGCTGATCATTTAATAAACAGTGGCCACAGCTTCCGTGAGGGATCCGAAAAGCTCCTACATAAGGAGAATTCCTACCGTAAGCGCATCGCCCTCGAGCATATAGAGATAATGCGTCACTTCAACATCGATGGAATCACTGTACTCAACAACTCGTACATTCCGGAAGATGGCCTGATTGAATTGGTTTATGATTCACACCGCGATTTCTCGTTTGACTAATCTTAATTAGTCCATGGGCCATAATAGAAAATAGTGGTTTTTGGTACCACGTGGGGGGACAAAGCGTCACTTTGGGATATGTTAGTAGGGGTGATACTTGACATAAAAAACGATGATACACATCTGAGAAGAACAGCTTTCCAAAATGGCGGCCAATTTCAAAATGGCGGATCGGTCTTCTGGTAAAAGGCGAATAACTACTATTGTGTGGATCAAATTTTTTACTTCTCTTTTTTTAAATAAAAGAAAATAAGGCCTCGAATGATACATCCAACTTCCTAGCTCCCAAAAATCAATGTTTTGCAAATATCGTGAAAAATTGGGCGTCAATCATGAAAAGTTACAGATGAAAAATATTCCTCATGAAATTTGTTATAAAAAATACCATACAAACTTGGATATGGGTCCAATTATCACCTTAAAAAGTTCGTCGAAAGTTGCGAACTTTGGGAGAAAGTCAATTTTTCAGCAATAAATATCTAAAAAATCAAAAACGAATGAAATAAAATTTCAAACAAAAACTATTATTGAAAAATTGTAACTGCAAAATAGATTGACTAAACTATCATCCAAATTTCGTCGAAAGTTCCGAGTTTTTGGAAGGAAATCGATTATTGTAGGGTGTCCAGTTTGTCACTTTTGAGTGACTTGGTTACTTTTTTAGGCTTCAGTCATTTTTAGGCCATTTTTAAAGAAAATAGTCACTTTTTCATCCATACTTGAAAATCACAAGTTTTTCCGGTGTTGACATCACTTGGTATGTGTTTGACCGCGGCTCTTTCTTTCTTTCTTTTTGCTATCTGGTAACCTCGTATCTCGCTTCCCATACCACTTAAGAGCTTTTTTTTTTTTTGATAATGCAGTTACTTTTTGGACCAATTGAGAGTTTCCTTCTTTTTATCAGTCCAATTATTATAGCATGTCGGCAAACGGCAAATTAAGTACAATTCCTTATCAAAATTTTATTCCTCTGACTGCAACTAGGCCACTGAACTGTTATCGGCATCGCTTATCAATAAGAATACTTTAAATAAATAAATAAAAGTATTCAATGTGATTCCTACAGATTTTTTTTCAATCTGGAAGCTCACAATAGACTTTTTATGATGAACATTAGCTTTACAATAAAGATGTAGTGAATTTTGTGAGAATCACTTTTGGGTTAAAACTTTTCCTCATTAAAGCTCTAGTTTGGAGGATATTTGGAAACAATTACTTTCCTTCCAAACGCTCAGAACTTCCGACAATTTTTAAAAGGAAGTTTAAGTAGTCTATTCTACAGACAATTGCAAAAGGAACATTTTTTGTTTGAATGTTTTGCTTATTGAATCTCAGTTCTCCAAAATATTTACTATGAGTCGATTTTTTCGGATGCGAGCAACTTTTAGAAGCTTTTCAAGATTATAACTAGACTGACAATAAAGTTCAGATGGACCGTGATGAAGTAAAATTCATGAAAAATATTTTTTGTTTGGAACTCCTTCTTATTAGAATAGGCCTAGCTTATTTTTTTGTAATATTTGACAACAATCGATTTCCTTCCAAAAGTTCGGAACTTTCGACAAACTTCGGAAGAAAGTTTAGGCAATCTATTTTGCAGTTAAAATTTTTCAATAAAAAGTTTTTGTTTGAAATTTTATTTCATTTGTGTTCGACTTTCTAGATATTTATTGCTGAAAAATTGACTTTTTCCTTTTGACGAACTTTTTATGCTGATAATTGGACGCATAGCGAAGTTTGAATGGTATTTTCTATAACAAATTTCACGGGGAATATGTTTTATCTGAAACTTTTCGTGATTGATGCCCAATTTTTCAAGATATTTGCAAAACATTGATTTTAGGGAGCTAGAACGTGCCACAGAAAATTTATTAGGATGTGGGACGCGGGAAGTTGGATGTTATTCAAGGCCTTCTTTCCTTTTATTGAAAAAGAAAAGTAAAAAATTTGACCCACACAATATGAGTTATTCGCCTTTTACCAGAAGACCGATTCGCCATTTTGAAATTGGCCTCCATTTTGGAAAGCTGCTCTTCTTAGATGTCTATCATCTTTTTTAATATCAAGTATCACCCCTACTAACATATCTCAAAGTGTCGCTTTGTCCCCCTGAATGGTACCGCATTTTTATATGGCCCATGGACTAGAATACCTTGTTTTTCTCTTCTGTTCGTCGCGTCAGTTGCTTTCATTTCAGGCTTGATGATGGTTTATTAATCGAAAGCGCTCGTCGTTTATATTTTTTCTGCGGTTTGCATAGTTCACTCTCCCTTCGGAGTATTCGTCCTTTCGCGTTTATTATGGTGGTAAATTATTCACACCCGTAAGGAACATTTGGGATATCTTGAAAGCATGATTTCCAGTCAAAAAATGTGAATTTGAGGGGAATTGACTCTTCATTTTTCTTTAACCTTGCCCATCTCCCAAATTTAAAAATACAGTTTGTGGATGAATAAAGATAGGACGAATTCTGAAACCATGAAGAACATTTAGAACAAATTGAGAACAATCATTCCCAACATTCCTGACTCCAAAATCCAACTTAGGGAGGGCCTACCATTTCTGTAGCCCCCCCCCCCTCAAACTTGTTATTCAAGTACAAGGACGAGGGGGTGGGAACAAATTCCAAAACTATGAAGAACATTTAGAACAAATTCAGAACAATCATTTTCAAACATTCCTGATCCCAAAATCCAACTTGAGGGCCGCTGAAATTGACCTCTTTTGAAGGTAGGTACACATCTAACTCTATTCTTGTTAATAATTCTGTTACATGTATACCCTCACCGAGAGGCTGATGACGTTACTCCATCAATCATTCCTTTGTAATCCAATTCCTCAAACAAGAAACTGTAGGTAGGTACCGGATACATCGAAAATTTCACACAGTGAGAGTAAGCACAATTTAACAAACACTATTTAGTGATGTTATGATGTTACAGTTGTTGGTACATCATTGAAGACTCACCCCCTTCTCTGCATCGAGCACGTTGAGTCCGTTTGCTTTGTTTATCCACCGTGAAGGAAAGTTGAACGCTCATAAACAGGGAAGTCCGGTAAAGCCACGATCGGACGACGATACGAAATCAAGAAACCTGCCTGCGCCGAACGTGAGAATCTCAACTCCATAATTTTACCGCATGTACTAGTATACTCGGCAATCGCTATTGTTCGCAAACGTATATTAATAAAAGAGCGACGTGTGATTTTTACTTTTGATACTGATCTGATGTACGCAAATGTATATACGTATTATAATGGCAAAAGAAACAATCTACGCGCATACATTCTAATACCGAACTCAGAACGGGCTCTTTATTATCGTGTATTCTCATTTGATTAACAACACCGTTTTAAGCGATTAGTCAGTTTTATCGTCTCTTATGGTACACGTTTGCGATTTTTACAATCGTCATCGCGTCGTCAAATCGTACCATGAATTCTGAAACAATTCGCCTTTCCGGAATTACTATACGACTCGCAGCACTATCTGCGTTTCACTCGTATACATAGACTTGCTATGTTATGCAGGTACAGTCTCCGTACCACCACTACCGTATAACATCTGGATGACAAAACTTGAACGTGTCTCGCAAATTAAACGAACAACAAACGGTAATTGTACGTTCCCATTTTGTGGCCGTCGCTGGCTGCGGCCGCGGATACTATACTATTTATGCCTTTACCGCGGAGAAAAGTTTCTGAGAATTTAATTCTTTTCCGCGGATCACGCGTACATTATTAGATTTAAGTACACATTAGTACGCACTTTGTAAAACCAGTAAAGGGATTTTTGAACTAATATAGCTGCAGTCGCTACTGCTTCTCGCAATATCGTTTCCGAAGGGAAAGATCGCGCGCGTGATGACTCTTTTAACGGTTTTGGTTTTAATCAGAATTTTTCTTTAAGCAATTCGATCGTTGCGGTAGACTGTAAGTACGTGTACACACGCTATATCGCGCGGTAACTTCAAAATAAGGAAGAGTATAGACAGATCGAGAAGGGAGCAACAGTAAGAGCGGAAGAGGAATAAGGAAAAAACCTGCAGCGAGAAGAATTTAATATACATACCAATTCTTCATCGCACGTATTCAATGAACAATAGCACGAGTTGTACGCGAAAGTGAACGGTAAATAGTGTTACAAGTACAAAAATTTTTCCTCTGTATACTAAAGTTAAGAAGAGCTGTAAATACCCTACGTGAATCAGTCGACGAAATTTACATAGTCTTCAGCACAGCAAATTATCATACAAATCAGTTGTTTGAGAGGGAAACACAAGAACGTAACATCAACAATTTTTTTTTCTTTTGATCAAAAGTCTCAAAAGTAGTCTTGTCAATAAAGATGGAAAAATGACAATTAAGGGCCATAAATGTGACGGAAGGTTTTTCTTCTGTAATGTGCTCAGGATAGGCCCTTGATTAAAATACCGATAAATCATATGCACTCTGCCTTCCTCAAAATCCCTCCATTGCATTCTTTCGCAATTTCTAAGCATTTTAGAGAAAAAAGTTTCAAACAAAAGTTGTTCCCCGTAAAATTTCCTATAAGATTCACTATTCTTTTGTTACCCTACATTCATTGGTTGGTCTAAAAATTGCCATTTAAATACCTCATTTTATTCTTACAAGCCATTTTTTGCGTTATATCCGATTATAGTGACAGTTTTGAATCAATTTTTGCACTTTTTGTAATTTTTTCAAGAATTAGAAATAGTATATTTCTATACAAGGAGGTAAAAGGAAGGTTTGAGGAGTAAATTGCACGAACCGTTAAACCTTCCGATCCTTGTATTAGGGAGATACTTTTTTGAATAAATGGTGTTGAAATATTTGAGAAACAAAATTAAGACGGAAAAGCGATAACGCAAAACCAATTGAACGAAAGTACGCTGTACGAATGATCGTTCCTTTACGAATCGTTGTCAACTGATACTCAAAGGCTATTGGCTAATTCACTTTTTCTTCCTATTTTTGTAGTCGATGGTAAAAAGCAAATTTACCCGCATGTATTCGATGGTCAAAACGGCGTTTCAACACCATGTATTAAGAAAAATAATTTCACTAAAGAGAACTTTCTCAGTCTAACTTGTAGTGATTTCGTACATTTATTGGTTGGTTAAAAAATGTCGAATTTTTTGTACACGTAATAGTGTAGGCAAATAAGAAAAGGAAAAACATTTTGATGGAGCAAACATTTCTTTGCAGATAATGGTTCAGGATGTGGTCCTGAACAACATACTAAAAATCCCGAGTTTTCCCCTGGAGCTTCTTTTTTTGTCGGGGTTCGAACCTCCCAAAAATTAGTTTTTCGCCTATATCGGGTGAAATTGAAATTTTATTAAGAAATGTTTCAAACAAAAGTTGTTCCTCGTTAAATTTCCCACCAAATAACGTATTTCACTTTCAGCCTATGCCCATTAGTGCCTTTGAGAAGGGCGTTCAAAAGAGTCCAAAATCAGTTTTTCCCTATATCTCACAAAATTGAAATTTTATTAAAGAAAGTTCCAAACAAAAGTTGTTCCTCGTTCAATTTTCTATGAAATGAGCTATTCATCCTTCGGGACATTCTTTTTAATAGGGGTTTAAACCCCCCAAGATTTGGTCTTTTGTTTATGTCTTGTCTAATTGAAATTTTATTAAAAAATGTTTCAAACAAAGGTTCTTCCTCGTTAAATTTTCTACTAATAACGTATTCAAGGTTCAGCCTAAATCAATTATGTCCCCCGTCAGAGCCTTAAAAGTTAGTTTTTCGCCTATATCTCACAAATTTGAAATTTTATGGAAAAATATTTCAAACAAAAGTTGTTCCTCGTTAAATTTCCTACCAAATAACGTATTTAACTTTCAGCCTATGCCCATTAGTGCCTTTGAGAAGGGCGTTCAAAAGAGTCCAAAATCAGTTTTTCCCTATATCTCATAAAATTGAAATTTTATTAAAGAAAGTTCCAAACAAAAGTTGTTCCTCGTTCAATTTTCTATGAAATGAGCTATTCATCCTTCGGGACATTCTTTTTAATAGGGGTTTAAACCCCCCAAGATTTTGGTCTTTTGTTTATATCTTGTCTAATTGAAATTTTATTAAAAAATGTTTCAAACAAAGGTTGTTCCTCGTTAAATTTTCTACTAATAATGTATTCGAGGGCCTTAAAAGTTGGTTTTTCGTCTATATCTCACAAAATTGAAATTTTATGAAATAATGTTTCAAACAAAAGTTGTTCCTCGTTAAATTTCCTACCAAATAACGTATTCAACTTTCAGCCTATGCTAATTAGTGCCTTTGCGAAGGGCGCTCAAAAGAGTCCAAAATCAGTTTTTCCCTATATCTCACAAAATTGAAATTTTATTAAAGAAAGTTCCAAACAAAAGTTGTTCCTCTTTAAATTTTCTATGAAATGAGCTATTTATCCTTCAGGACGTTCTTTTTAATAGGGGTTTAAACCCCCCAAGATTTAGTCTTTTGTTTATATCTTGTCTAATTGAAATTTTAGTAAAAAATGTTTCAAACAAAGGTTGTTCCTCGTTAAATTTTCTACTAATAACGTATTCGAGTTTCAGCCTAAATCAATTAGTGCCCCGTCAGAGCCTTAAGAGTTGGTTTTTCGCCTATATCTCACAAAATTGAAATTTTATGAAAAAATGTTTCAAATAAAAGTTGTTCTTCGTTAAATTTCCTATCAACTGAGCTATTCAGCTTTCAGAACAGAGCAACTAGTCTGTAAAAAAGAGTTCTTGGTATTGAAGATAAAAGTAGGTATATGCTATATATATATATATCTTTTTTATATACAGTAGAAGCTCGATTATCCGCCATCGGGTTAACCGCCCTCCGGGTTATCCGCCTCAAATTCATCCGCCCGTCCTGCCGGATTATCCGCCCACCGCCCATCCGCCCAAGAGAGGGCGGATTTTTGTAAAAATCTGAATTATTTTATGACTTGGAAAAATTAGTAACTTTGCGAATCTTCCTGTATTATTACTGATCGCGCTTATCTATGGACTCAGGGTCAATATGTACAGAATTAACGACTGTCGGTATTTCATGAAATGACCACACAACTGGTTATACAGTATTGTGTAACAATAATTCGTTCACTATCGGCCAAAAATAGATTGCACGTTTCATGAAATGGCCAAAACGTTAGTCACATTAGCTTTAGAGAAATCATTGGTGTTCATAGAACAACAGGAAGATGTATCGGCAGTAGACGTGTTGACATTTCGAAAGTGGAGGAATTTTGCTGCAGAGAGGCGGTTAAACACCAAGAAACAAAGAAAAATTACTGACTTTTTCTCAAAAACAGGGCTTCCACAATGAAATATGTATGTACAGTATGTACTTTGAATTAATGTGTACCAATACAATAATATATGTACATACATTTATGTATTTCTTTTGTAAAAGTGTTTTCCCCAGCCAAATTCGAAAGGATTGTAGTTTAATGCATACATACACTACATTTTTTCATGTTTAAACGTACTACAATTGAAATTTATCCTTCATTCGGGTTATCCGCCCTTTTCGCTATCCGCCCTACACTCAGCCCCAATTAGGGCGGATAATCGAGCTTCTACTGTATTCAGATAGTTTTGGTGCTGATTTATGGAAGTCTTGCATCATTACAGATTGTAAAGACTATTTTTTTACCAGCGATAGAAATATTGAAAAGATGGAAATTAAATAAATATATTTCTCATATTCATCACTCACACGGTACCCAGGTATTGAAATAAAAAAGTCCTGAGACTTTGGAATAAAAGGAAAAAAAAAAAAAAAAAAATTTCGTTACTATCACGTTCTTGTGTCTCCCTCTCAAACTGATTATGATGGAACGTAGTTTTGAGGAGTCCATCCAACTTATCATACAAATCCAAAACGCACGACATAGTCCGTCAATTTTTGACGGCAACCATCTTCTAACCAATGTTTCGATTGTACGAGACCGAATTTCTGAATTTGAATTCATTTTTCTCGACCAAAAATTCATTGGGCTAGTAATACAGCTCTTTGAGCTCCAGTCCCAGATTTGTTTCATCAAATTTCTCAAAAGAGGCACTTACATACACGAATTTTCCTCTCATAATGAAAAACTCATTGAGAGAGAGAGCCCTTCTTTTGAGATTAACTACCAATGACCTGTCAATCAAGCCAAATATTTGTCGAATGAACAATAAGAATTGGTTTATGAATTCTATCACTATGACGTCACACCAACGCAATACCGTGGATGTCAGGGAGGAGTACATGAGTAGATATGTTTGAGGTGAGTGTCTATATTGGATTCTTATGAAAGAAGTAGTGGGGTTTGGCAACTCACGGAAGAAAGAGGGATAGGGAGTTGGGAACCCTGCACCATAGATGCAAAAAAGTTTATGGTAAAGGTGCACAGAGCACCAATAGGGCTAAACGTTGGCCAGAAGATTGTTTTGTATCCAATGATGGAGATTTGTAGTGAATTAAAGAATTGCAAAACTGAAGGAGGAGATTGCGACTCCAACTAGTGAGACTTTGGGGTAGATGCATTTGGCTTTCAAGTTTTGATTTGAAGGTGCAGGAGTAATTGGAATCAAAGATAAGCCTAAGGAATTTGGTAGAGGGGATTTGGAAGTTTTTGGAGGAAGACTTGAGTGCCTTTTTTGGAATATAACTACGTTTTGTTTGTTTGTTTTTTTTTTTTTTAAAGCCCATGAGAAGACCTTATCGAGCATGAGTTGGAAAAGGCGAGCAGCTCATTTGGGATTTGTAGAATCTAGGGGAGCACTAAAATCATCTGCAAGAAAATGTTTAAAAAGGACGAAGGGGATACAGTTTTACTAGAAAGTTTATGGCAATCAAGAGGATAGGAACACTCTAAACCTCTCCCTGGGGTTTGGGTGGAGTGGAGGGCTAACGAAGAAAGAATTAGCAAAGGGAGGGTAAATTGCAGCGAAGGCCTATATCAAGTGATTCAAAGAGAATGCAAAGTCACAAAATACGAGGAAAAGCGTCCTGTCAGTCGAAAAATATGGTGCAAAGAGGAGAGTTTTCACGTAATGATTCTTCAATTGGGAGGTTGAAGTCGAAAACGACTTGTAAGAAGTTTCGGCTTTTTCGGGGTCCGCATAGACAGGGAGATAAGATGTTGTCAGATTCAAGGAACCAGAATACTCTTTTATTAGGGCTTTTTTGAAACAATTTACCTGAAACAGAAGTTGGGGCGATAGGACAATATGATGAAGGGAGGAGCTCTAGAATTGGGAGAATGGCTAGTTTCCAGCCTAAGGGGTGTAAGCCGTGGAGTAGGATGGAGTTTAAAAGTACACGCAAGGGGAAGGGATGAAAGCGTGAGTGTTTCCAATCTGGGAGTGTTTTTTCAAGGGTTTTTATGGATGATGAGTTGTGTTTAAGCTGGGTGATGAGCAGCTTGTAATTGAATAGGCCATGCTGGTTGAAAATTGTAATTGCTTTTTTCTGAGTATTACAGCCAAAAATTTTATTTTCGGCTTTCGGCTCAAACCAGCTGGCTTAATTCAGCTGATTTTTAGCCGACCAATGTTTTAAAGAAATATGAGTTCAGATGAAACAATCAGTAGAATTTGGGCTTTGTCATGCTTGTGGAAGATACCTATTCTCTTCATTGGATGACCGCACTACAGCATTCTATGCTGAATGGCTGACCAGCTGAACGGAACTGGAACCAATCTTTCCTATTTTTATAACTTTGAGTTTATTAAACGTAATTTTAAAAGCCAAAAAAAAAAATCTGCTTATTTTGGCTTTTGACTTAGAAGAGTTTTGAAAAATCCGGCTTTTAGCTTTGTCTCTTTCTTTTTCTTTTCATTCCCGAAATTCGCTTTTGATAATGGTCTTTGTACACCGAAAACGTTTGCCAAATTTAAATTTCTACAAAGCAGCACATATCTAACAACTTATTTATCCTCGTTGAAGTCGGTATCTAATGGTATAACGATCCTGAAAATTTTTTTGGTGCTGAACTGTGCCGAACTTTAGTTAGTTAGCTGTGAAGTAAGGTATACTCCTCTTATCAAACTTTACTGGCTTTTGCTCAGGAAAATATCTCGTAATAACCACGTCGTGAAAGAACATACGAGTTCTTTCTTCTACCTTCCTTTCCTTTCCGTGGAAGGAAGAAGGTGTGGTAGAGAAAGGAACATGAACAATGTTTTTTTGTGATTCCATCGCTTTTGTGGAGATTTTCGTCAAAGTCATATACCGGTAATCGGAATTTTTCAGCAGGGATTCCTTTCAGGCTGAATACTTTTGTTGAATGGAAGAACAATAATTTTGAACTACGTATTCTATAAGATAAACGCAGAGTTTGTAGCACACTCTTGTATGTAAGCCGATTTTAAATATTGTATTTCCGCTATCTCGTCTACATTTGTAGGT
Organism: Aspidiotus rigidus; assembly: GCA_035079385.1. NCBI lineage: Eukaryota > Metazoa > Arthropoda > Insecta > Hemiptera > Diaspididae > Aspidiotus > Aspidiotus rigidus. The sequence continues at coordinate 13,937,531 of JAVHKY010000054.1, read as the reverse complement.
ATATTTCGGTTTCTGCGATTCTTTTCAACAGAAAATTTATTTGCGGTTGTTAATGGAGCGAGCAAAGGTTAAAATGTAGGCACCGCGTCTCATCTCATTGCTAATCCTTCACTGCTTGCATATATGAAAATGCAATGACTAAGTATTTCATATTTTATGGGTTAAGTGCATATAGCCGTTAGTTCATAAAATACAAAATCTACGATGCTGTGCTCTCGCTTCAGCGTATATATACAATGTTATTTTCTGTATTATATCTACATGCGTTATTTTGAAATACTTTCCAAAACTACGAAAGTAAGAAAAATTATAGAACTGCACTCGAGAGTGGCCGTTATCTCGGTCCGGTTGTCCTCTTCGTGTTCACGTACTAATTAGCACGCGGAGACAAAGTTTAGAATCTAGGTTCTGCGCTGGTCGCGATGAATGAGGACAACAGAGTGTCGTATGGTCGCAATGCTAGACGATCGATGTGTGCGTTTTTTAATTCCGTTTGGACGCAGCTTACGTTGATCGTATTACCAACGTTTGAACGAGATCTGATACATAGTTCGAAAATTGAACTCGACCTTGCGTTTTTGGATCAAAGTATGGAATTCGGTATACATACAGAGGCTCACTTTCATCAGGATGCCACAATAGAAAGAAAAATTCCAATAATTTTTGATATTCTCAAATTCCCATAGGACAATTCGTGCTCATTAAGGGTAGAAAAAAACATTACGTGTGATGAGACTAAGAAAATTATTCTTAAAATTGGCGGTTTTTCCCTACCAATTAAAAAGTTACAATATTATTGTTCACTCCTTGATCATCAAGTTTCTTGCCATTTTGATTTTCCCCCTTTTTTTTCCTTTTCCCCTTATTTTTTTATTTCTTGTTAGGGGCTCGTGGAACGGATAGAAACCTTTCCGCGGGCCGTCGGTTGAGCACCACTGGATTACTCATTCAAGTAATTTCTTATCACCGGAGTATGAAGGTAGAGATTTTCTCATTTAATCTACTTGAGCAATTATAAACTGATTTGATGATTTCTGGAGACTCTAATGCGATACGCTTATATTTAGAACTCTCCCCATGTAAGAGGCGGACATTTTCAGGTCCAGGAAAAAAATGTCCAGACGCCAAATGATGGCCAGCAAAATTAGAGAAATTGGGTTGACTTGAATTGTGTTCGTCGAGACCTGTTTTTAAGGGCCGACCTGTTTGCCCAATATAAGAGAAGGGACACTTTTCGCACTGGATTTTGTGAACACTATACATTCCTCATTTAAGGGAAAAGGATCTTCAAGCTGACCAAGGTGTGTGAGGTTTGGTAAACGAGTGATAACAACACAACTCAAGAGTACAAGGGAAAAAAAGTGAATGTCCAAATGGAACGACCTGGACAAACGCTTCTTTCAGATAGAAACGAAAAATAAAATTGTCTAGATCGTTTCTTTTGGACATTTAGCTACGAATAGCTTTAATTACAGAATACTCAAAGAGTAATCGAAAAAACTGATTGCAATGACCGCAGATAATTAGAAGAAGATGCGAGATCTTTCGGTTAACAAACCATCATCGGGCAAAGTTAGAACGCCACTAACCCAGGTGCGACTCGTAAAACAGAAAACTAACGAGATCAAGATTGAACGAGCGAGCCTTCGCGAGGTGTCTCAAGCTCGTAGACCAATTCAACTAAACCTTCGTCGGGAAAATACCTCTTGAGTACGGTAACATTGTCACTGTTCAGATGACGCAGCATTTCAATATTTTCCAGCGCAATATACTTAAAGTAAGAGCTCTCTTTGTGGAGGAGTGTATCGGTCGAAGTATCCTTTCTGAATATAGCAAAATTATGGTGCTCATCTCTTTCTGAGATAGTGAGATCCCGACAGTTTATGAAAGAACCTCCAATTTCTATAGCGAATTTTATGGAGGGATACCTTTTATTCAGATGTTTAAGAAACTCATCAAGGAGTTCTTGAGGACCGGTCCACGCACATAATATATCGTCCACATATCGGTGCCAGTATAGGATGTGACTCAGTAGCACTTGGCCCTAGGAAAACAAGTGAACCTCAAGTCTGGACATGAATATCTTCGAAACGAGGGAGCCCAAAGGAGAGCCGATGGGGATTCCTACCTCCTCAGGGAGCTCGTAAAATTTCCCATTGAACTTACAGAAGTTAGGTGACCAGCACACATTAAGAAGGTTAAAAAATTCCTGTGACTCGTTATGAGGAGTATTGAACTCGACAAGTAGGTCACCCATATACTGCATAGTATGGGCCCTTGGTATATTGGGAAAAAGGGCAACTACATCAAATGAGCAGAGGCTTGTAACCGGAGATAGAGTATCATTTTTGAGCCTCTCGGCCAGAGAAATTGATTTTTTGACGGGGTAAGGGGACTCATACTCGATTCGAGATTTGAACCAACGATCCTAAAACTTGACCAGAAAATAGGCGGGGGGAGGGGGAGACGTAGGACACGACCGGCCGCATAGGAGATTCCTCTTGTGCGCCTTAGGCAGCTCGTAGAGGAGGGGGGAACGGAGTCAGGTTCGGGCGGGGCTTTTTTGAGCGAAATAGACTCACTCCGGTTCACAACTTTTCTAACCTCTTTGACGTGATAAACGCGAAAAGACGAATACTCCGAAGGGAGAGTAAACAATGCAAACCGCCGAAAATATACACGACGAGCGCTTTCGGTTATTAAACCATCTTCGAGCCTGAAATGAAAGCAACTGACGAACAGAAATGAAAAGTATTAAGATTGGCCAAATGAGAAATCGCGGTGTGAATCATAAACCAGTTCAATCAGGCCATCTTCCGGAATGTACGAGTTGAGTACAGTGATACCGTCGATGTTGAGATGACGCATTATCTCTATATGCTCGAGGGCGATGCGCTTACGATAGGAATTCTCCTTATGGAGGAGCTTTTCGGATCCCTCGCGGAAGCTGTGGCCACTGTTTATTAAATGATCAGCAAAAGCTGACTCCCCCAAGTGTCCCTTCTTCCAAGACTTCAGGTGCTCAGCTACTCTAACTTTTATTTGGCGGCTGGTCTCACCAATATAAAAGCCTCCACAATCCCCACATTCCAACTTGTAAACACCCCTCCTCTCATCAACAGGTATGGGGTCCTTCAGTCTCACAAACAACCTCTTGACTGTGGTAGGGTTGTAAAACGCGGGTCTGAAGTCAAACGTGCGGAGGGCCCGACCCAATCGGAGGGAGAACTTCCCCAAGGAAGGGAGACTGATCCAATGCAAACGGCGATCACGGATCGTGTCTCGGGGGAGGGAGGTGGTGGAATCCAGAAGGCTCCTCGTAACTTTCCTCCGAACCATCACGTCAACGTCGACATTGACCCCATTCACTCTAGCCAGGTGTTTTATTGTGAGTAACGCTTTCTTGAAGTGATTCCACCCCCCCCCCCCTCCTCATAAATAATAGTCAGGTAGTGTCTAATAGTGACGAAACTGCCCTCCTTAAGAAAGGTTTGAAATTCAGTTTACCTCCCCTCAAGAAGTATGAAACGTTGGCGAATGTTGTTGCGGATTTTGCGGTTAAAATTGGTTCTGGTTGTAATACCCAGAAAGCATGTGCTGAATTAGTCCGTAATAACCCCCTCCCTCGCATGAGTAGTGAACTGGGAGGAGTGACCAAAGGTTTGAAGAGAAAGATGAAAGAAAGAGATTTAATCGTCACTAAGGCTGACAAGGGCAATGCTGTTGTAGTGATGGAGACGTCGGCCTACTCTTCTAAGGTCTATGATGTCCTCCAGCAGTGTGGCGCTAAAGAGAGTGAGGATTTCAGTTTTCCTAAGCACGTTAAAGAAGTTGGGAAGTGTCATGAACAGGAGTGAGGCTATTATCAAAACTCCTGCTTTGAAAAAAGCCCTCCTCGTTCCTAACCCCCCACCCCCCTCCTCAACGGGCTACTCAAAGTACATAAGAACAATACCCCGATGCGACCCGTTGTTTCTTTCGTCTCCTCCCTCACCTACCACCTTGCCAAATTCCTGGACCGTTGGTTCAATAATCGCATTGATTTTGAATCTCCTCATTCGGTCTTGAATTCGGCCTCTTTAACTTCCGTTCTGAAGGGTGTAAGTCTTCCCTCGGGAACGACCATCCGCTCGTTTGATGTTGTTGGTTTGTTCCCGAATTTTCCTAAGACTGCTACTATCCAGCGTATGGGTGAGCTACTCGTCAAAGCCAATATTCCTCAGAATGAGCTTCAGGAATTTTTCGATCTTCTGAATATTTGCTGGTCCCCCAAATACTGTAAATTTGAAGGAAAATTGTTCGAGTTTCCTGATGAAGTAGGGATCCCTATTGGATCACCTTTAGGCTCTCTCATCTCCGAAATTTTCATGTCTAAGTTTGAACTTGATCTCTTTTCCTCGAATCAGGTGTTACTTAATCATATTCACTATTGGCACAGGTACGTTGATGACGTTCTATGCACCTGGACTGGTCCCCCAGATCTCCTTGGTGATTTTCTGAGGTATCTCAATTCCTGGTACCCTTCCATAAAATTTACTTTGGAGGTAGGGGTATTTTCCATTAACTTTTTGGATTTATCGATCTCTATAATAGACGGTATCCATAAGTTTGGAATTTACAGGAAAGATACTACGACCGATGTTTTAGTCCACGGAGGTTCGTTCGGTCCTGTTGCTCATAAGATGGCTGCTTTTCACAGCCTAGTTCACAGACTGACTCGTATTCCTTTGAGTCAGTCTGCCTTCAAGAAAGAGTTACTCACAATAAAACACCTGGCCAGAGTGAATGGGGTCAATGTCGATGTTGACGTGCTGGTTCGGAGGAAAGTTACGAGGAGCCTTCTGGATTCCACCACCTCCCTCCCCCGAGACACGATCCGTGATCGCCGCTTGCGTTGGATCAGTCTCCCTTCCTTGGGGAAGTTCTCCCTCCAATTGGGTCGGGCCCTCCGCACGTTTGACTTCAGACCCGCGTTTTACAACCCTACCACAGTCAAGAGGTTGTTTGTGAGACTGAAGGATCCCATACCTGTTGATGAGAGGAGGGGTGTTTACAAGTTGGAATGTGGGGATTGTGGAGGCTTTTGTATTGGTGAGACCAGCCGCCAAATAAAAGTTAGAGTAGCTAAGCATCTGAAGTCTTGGAAGAATGGACACTTAGGGGAGTCAGCTTTTGCTGATCATTTAATAAACAGTGGCCACAGCTTCCGCGAGGGATCCGAAAAGCTCCTCCATAAGGAGAATTCCTATCGTAAGCGCATCGCCCTCGAGCATAATATAGAGATAATTCGTCATCTCAACACCGACGGAATCACTGTACTCAACTCGTAAATTCCGGAAGATGGCCTGATCGAACTGGCTTATGATTCACACCGCGATTTCTCGTTTGGACAATCTTAATACCTTGCTCTTCTTTTCTGTTCGTCAGTTGCTTTCATTTCAGGCTTGAAGATGGTTTATTAACCGAAAGCGCTCGTCGTGTATCTTTTTCTGCGGTTTGCATTGTTCACTCTCCCTTCGAAGTGTTCGTCTTTTCGCGTTTATTATGGATAGCCGTAACCTGGAGGAACGGATTCGTTTAATTTTCTCTATGACGTAGTTAGGAAAGTTGAAAGAGCTATTTTTAATAGCTCCACATTGAGTAAGAACCACCTGAACCTTATATACATAGGAGGATTTCTACAAGACTACGATCGCGTTACCCTTGTCAGCTTTAGTAAGGATTAACCCCTGGTCCCTGACCCTCCTTCTCCTCAGATTATTTATCACCTCACCTGCGTAATTGTTTATATTTGTACGAGAGAGGGGGGGGGGGTGCTGCGGACGAGTTCGGCGCAAGCTGATTGAATAGTCACGCCAGGACCAATGTTTATGGTAAGGTCGGCAACAACGTGAGGAAGAGTTCCATCTTTAGGAAGGGGAGGGAACTCAAATTTTAGACCCTTCTCCAACAAGTACGTTTCATCTTGCGGGAATGGCGCCTGGTTGCAATTAATAATGCGGGGCTGGAAAGCTTGAACAACACCATTATCAACACAATTATTTTTGAGGGCAGTAGCCTTGGAGTTCAAAAAGGAGATTTTCTTTTTTTGGGGGATTTGAGCTTTGCCTCAAAATCCCAACAATCCCCATTAACCTTTCGAATAAACAGGTCAAACTCAACCGGGTGAGTATTCTGTAATTATGATAGCTTTCTTCTCCTGTAACCTTTATAAATATAAATTCGCTAGTCTTTCCACTTCTATTCAATTTCATGCTTCAGCACTATTCACTACGACTGAAATATTCTGAGTGTGTTTCAGACAGAACAAAAATCGTTTTCAATGTTGCGAATGCACCGTGGAGCGAATTGGTCTAGTTCTTCTTCCCAATTAGATTGTCGAGGTTCGATATCGCCGCAACACCTGTCACCTACGTGCCTTGAACAAATGACGCTCAGAAGTATAATTTTTTGAATATTCATCGTTCAAGTTTTATTAATATATGTATACATCATACCCTCTTTCGCCCTTACACTTCGCTTTCTTCTTCAAGAATTTCATATCATCATCACCTTCATCATCGTAAATTACGGCGCATTCTATCGAGAAGAAATTCCACAAAAATTTAAATTATTAAAATATTCGCGCAAATCTCGGATTCTACCGGAATATGCGAGTGAGACAAACAAGGAGAGGGAAAAGAATGAAAAAGCGGAAAGTACGAGACATTATACGAAAAAGACTAGGAGGAGCGAGAAAGAAGCATCAGCGCGATAAAGTCGGTTAACTGACAACAAAACTGCTGTAGTTCGTAACATATCGAGGAATGTGGTGAACCCCACAGGCTATAAGCCAACTTCTCCGTGGAATGTTGAACCTACAACCAGAAATTATGTTGATTCAATCTTCAATCAATCGATGACCAATTCAAACCTAAAGGCTCTAACCAGTAGACATATCTTATGCGCACGGAATGCAGATCAATTACTTTTCATCGCCGATGACGAATTATAAAGACAAGAATATTGTCTCGCGTCCACTCATTCATTCTGATTTTCATCAAAGAATCGCTTTTTCACCCTTCGCGCGACTTCCAACAGTAAATTTCCTTCTCCTTTCGTGAGTTCATCGTGAAAATTAGTGTACATTGTGAAGTTGGATGAGAAATACAAATTCTCTCTTCGTATTTTCTTTCAGACAGGAAGAACGATAATATTATAATGATGCGCTAGTCTCTGCAGCAAGATCGGAGATCGGAAGGCGGACGAGTACACAGTAAAGAAGAATTACTTTTTTTCTTCTTCTTATTCCTGATGGATAATTATATTCCGAGAATTCGAGAAACTCTACGATCGATTATTCTCCATAAATGATCTTGATTAATGGCCTGTGTACGTTGTATTTTGTGACTTAGACAAAGCTCTCGAATAGCTCTTGTATTATTAAAGATGACATCTTCTAACAGAAATTTGCTCTTGTTCTCACTTCGATACGTGTTGAGGAAGGCTCTGATGCCTCTGGCCAAGCGATTAAGAGTCATGGATAGAATCGCAGACTGTATTGTAGACCTGCTCGACTCGTGTATCCAGTTACCCCGCTCTATTATGTAGGTCGTTGTGCGGTGCGCTTCCATACGCCGCTTTATTTTCCCAAAATTAAAATCTCGTGAATCGGCTTACCTCTGTAATCGTTGATGGCTACCACTAACGTCAGCGTCGAACCAAGGGGAACGATCCCGTTGACCGGCGGCGCCCACGGTCCTTTCCCATGCTGTATCTCCATCCAGCAATCCACATTATCTCCTGAAATACAATTATTGAAGTGTTTCAAAAAATTATAAATATATCGCCAGTAAAAGGGTAAATCGAAAGTTGTAAAGTCGGTAATTATACTGGAATTTCTACATTTCTTCAGACAAGAAAGGAATCATTATTTTATATTTCGATATGCGGTTTATTTGATAGAAGAAATTTATCCGCTCGAACGCTATCAAAACTTGAAATTTAGCTTATTATACGTTTTGTTTTTCGGATATTTACATCAAATCAGCGAGAACTTGAAATTTTTCTGAGTCTGTTGGGTCATGGTGTGTACGAGTATATAGCTTGAAAATGGAAACTTTTTCCAACTTCTTTTCCTATCATATTTTTAAGTGTACTCACATGACATATTTCGGCAAAGGACTTGAAAAAATTTCAATCATGACGTCACAGGGTCGAAAGTAAAATTGTTACAAGTCCCACCTCCGAGCTATACGGTAAGGAGGGGGACTTGGACCATTTTTGCCAAGGTGTAGCTTATATCAGTTTGATGTCATCAGATAATGACGTCATACCAGAGAAACACAATCGATCGTCGAAATTAGGTCTTTTTGCAGTCATTCACAATATCGACCATAAATCGACCGAAATTGAGTAATTTACAGGGTGTCTACCAGAATTGAAAATTGGAAATAGTTGACATTAGTTGACCTTTTTTTGATATTTTATTTGACCTTAAAAAATATCAAACTGCCCCCTCCCCAAACTAATATTGTAATTCCGGTATTTTTTTATTCGTTTGCAAGAATTAATATTTAATTGAGAAAAGTTTCATTTTAAAAGTCAGAAGTTTGTTGATTACCGGGTGGGGCAAAAAGACGTTACCAGTTAAATGGGAGTTTGAACTAAATTCACTCCAGCTCAAAAACGCGAAAGGTTAGATGGACACATTGAATATACAAAATTTGTATCTCAATTTTATCTTCAATTTGCGCCCCCTACTCAACTTTTTACGACATTTCTAAGCCGAGTTATGGACCAAAATGTACCAAAAATTAATCAATTTGCCAAAATTCTCAAAAATTGAAAATTGTTCAAACTTCCACATTTTATCCGATTTGAAAGTGAAATTCAACGCTGATTCCGAAAAAAATACCTAAATAACTCTATGAAGCTTGGAAATGGGGGATTTTTCAGTTTCTTATTTTGGAAATCTTGGGAAACTGGTCAATTTTTGTCACATTTTGGTCCATAACTCGACTCCGGAAAGTCCGAGAAACTTTGGATATGGCTCAAATTAAAGATAAAATTGAGATACAAAATTCGTACATTTAAAGTATATGTCTAACATTTTGCGTTTTCGCGCTACGACAGATTTAGCACAAATTTCCATTTCATTGGTAACATCTTTCTGCCCCACCCGGTAGACCTTGATATTGTGCATATAGGAAGACATGTGAAAAATATTCTTTACAGAAAATTATGCATTTTTGGACTTTTTAGTTGACCTACGGATAGAAAAGTTGACTTTACTTGACTTAGTTGACCATGTTTCAAAAAAGTTGACTTTAATTGACTTAGTTGACTTAGTTGACCTGGTAGACACCCTGATTTAAGACGTCTTTATTGTATCTTTCTTTTCTTCGACCCAAATAGGACGCCGATTCATGGTCGAAGTTTGGTTCGTTGATTTCTGTGGACTAATCGACCGTTTTTCGACGTCTTTTTTCAGTCAAAATAAAAATTACTATAATATTTCGACGTCTTTCGTTAGTGAGAATGAAAACTATGCTGCATTTTGATGTCTTCGTTCAGTCAAAATAAAAATTACCATATTTCGACCTCTTTCTTCAGTACAAATGAAACTTGTACTCTATTTAGATGGCCTAACGACACAAATTAGATGTCGATGTACGGTCGAAGTTTGATTGGATAATTTTTCCATAACTAATCGACTGTATTTTGACGTCTTCTTCCAGTCAACATACAAATTACTACATTTCGAGCTCTTTCTTCAGTACAAATGAATTTTAAACTGTCGACCGTATTTTGACGTATTTTTTCAGTACAAATAAAATTTTCATTTAGGTTGAAAAAAGACGTCGATTCTTCAGTCATTTATTGGTAAAACAATATTCGATTTTCATTCAGAATTGAAAAAAGACGTCGAATCTTCAGTCGATCATTGGTACAAAAAGAGTCGATTTCCATTCAGATTTAAAAAAGACGTCGATTCTTGGGTCGATTATTGGTAAAGAAAGAGTCGATTTTCATTTAGGTTGAAAAAAGACGTCGATTTTTCAGTCAATTATTGGTCAAAATAGAACCGATTTTCATTTAGATTGGAAAAAGACTTCGATCCTTCGGTCGATTATTGGTAAAAAAAAGAGTCGATTTTCATTCAGATTTAAAAAAGACGTCGATTCTTCAATCAATTATTGGTCAAAATAGTACCGATTTTCATTTAGATTGGAAAAAGACGTCGAATCTTTGGTCGATTATTGGTAAAACAATATTCGATTTTCATTCAGAATTGAAAAAAGACGTCGAATCTTCGGTCGATCATTGGTACAAAAAGAGTCGATTTTCATTTAGATTGGAAAAAGACGTCGAATCTTCGGTCGATTATTGGTAAAAAAAGAGACGATTTTCATTTAGATTGGAAAAAGACGTGGATTCTTCAGTCAATTATTGGTCAAAATACAATCGATTCTCATTTAGATTGGAAAAAGACGTCGATTCTTTGGTCGATTATTGGTAAAAAAAAAGAGTCGATTTCCATTCAGATTTAAAAAAGACGTCGATTCTTGGGTCGATTATTGGTAAGAAAAGAGTCGATTTTCATTTAGGTTGAAAAAAGACGTCGATTTTTCAGTCAATTATTGGTCAAAATAGAACCGATTTTCATTTAGATTGGAAAAAGACGTCGAATCTTCGGTCGATTATTGGTAAAAAAAGAGACGATTTTCATTTAGATTGGAAAAAGACGTGGATTCTTCGGTCGATTATTGGTAAAAAAAAGAGTCGATTTCCATTCAGATTTAAAAAAGACGTCGATTCTTGGGTCGATTATTGGTCAAAATAGTACCGATTTTCATTTAGATTGGAAAAAGACGTCGATTCTTTGGTCGATTATTGGTAAAACAATATTCGATTTTCATTCAGAATTGAAAAAAGACGTCGAATCTTCGGTCGATCATTGGTACAAAAAGAGTCGATTTTCATTTAGATTGGAAAAAGACGTCGAATCTTCGGTCGATTATTGGTACAAAAAGAGTCGATTTTCATTTAGATTGGAAAAAGACGTCGAATCTTCGGTCGATTATTGGTAAAAAAAGAGACGATTTTCATTTAGATTGGAAAAAGACGTCGATTCTTCAGTCATTTATTGGTAAAACAATATTCGATTTCCATTCAGATTTAAAAAAGACGTCCATTCTTGGGTCGATTATTGGTAAAAAAAGAGTCGATTTTCATTTAGGTTGAAAAAAGACGTCGATTTTTCAGTCAATTATTGGTCAAAATAGAACCGATTTTCATTTAGATTGGAAAAAGACGTCGAATCTTCGGTCGATTATTGGTAAAAAAAGAGACGATTTTCATTTAGATTGGAAAAAGACGTCGAATCTTCGGTCGATCATTGGTACAAAAAGAGTCGATTTTCATTTAGATTGGAAAAAGACGTCGAATCTTCGGTCGATTATTGGTAAAAAAAGAGTCGATTTCCATTTAGGTTGAAAAAAGACGTCGATTCTTCAGTCAATTATTGGTCAAAATGGAATCTAGATTCAAAAAAGACGTTGACTCTTCGGTCGATTATTGGTCAGAACAAAGTCAATAAATAGGAGGAAATTATTCGACCGTTTTCAACCTAAAAAAATCATTTCATGATTATAAACAAACTGGTTCGATTAATGGTCGATAAGAGGTCAAATAGACAGCTTTTTTAGGTCGTTTGTGTTTGCGGGGGGTTCAAAGTCGACATTTTTCCAAGTTACTTTGCATCATACAACATGCCTTAGAAGTTAAAATTTTTATAAGTCCCCCTCCTATCATATATTGTGGCAAGGGACTTGGAAAAATTCACTGACTTATGACGTCATCAGATCGTGACGTCACAAGGTCGAAAGTCGAAATTTTTCCATGTTCCTTGCCATAATATATAATGGGAGGGGGACTCAAAAACCCCTACCTACTACATATTATTGTTCGAAAGTCGAAATTTCTCTCAATCGTGACGTCACAGGTTCAAAAAATGAAATGTTTCCAAGTCTTTTCACTATCATATAACAATGGCTCGAAAGTTGTCATTTTTTCAAGTTCCCCTACTATTATATTATGGCAAGGGATTTGGAAAAATTTCACTGACCTGTGACGTCATCAGGTCGTGACGTCACAGGGTCGAAAGTCAACATTTTTCCAAGTCCCCTGCTATAACAGATGATGGTAGAGGGACTTGGAAAAAGTGTCCCGCCTATCATATATTATACATTGTTCGAGAGTGGAAATTCTTCCAAGTCCAGCCTTTGAGCTATCCTTACATTGCGAAGCGGCTTAGACGAACCTATCGCTAAAGTGAAGGAGAAATTCCTCCAATTCGTTTTTGAGAGGTTTAATTAAGAGGCTTGGAAAATATTCAACCATAGAGGGATACATATTTAGTTCTAACCTACTCTGGGGATTTGGGCTCTGACCTATTTTCGACTTTCGATTCTGGGACTTTAAAAATATGGGTTCTGAAGTGTGACTCTCGGAGAGCCGGAGGCTATGAACTACTTTAGGGACTAAAGGCATATTTGGTTTCGATCCTCTGGAGGGAATTAGGTTGACCGATTTTAGGGACTTATAAAAAGGTCGACTTTAATCTCTTGGAAAAATGTCGTTTTGGAGTTTTTATATATAGGGGAACTTGAAAAAATTTCATTCTTAACTTACATTTAAGGATTGATCAACTAGAGAACGTACTCTTAAGGTGGTGCGGAACAAAGTCCGGAAACAAATTTATTCTCAAAATAACAGAATGATCGCCTCAATTAACACAGGCCCAAGCTGCGAGTTTTTTTGGTTCCTACTCAATCCAGAAGTTTTGAATTATTTGAAGAAGAGAAAGACATAATCATAATTTAATGTTTTTCCCGAAAGGGGAAATCCCTAGTAATTTCTTTCGGTTTTGTTGTGGGGGGCTCATGACATTAGTAAAGGGTGTTCAATCCCCTTCGTTCCTCTACCCTCAGTTCCGGGCCTGATATGTGAACAAAAATCCTAAGCTGTGAGCTGTGAAACTTCCCCAGCCATATTAAGATTTAAAAAACATTACGACGGTCAAGGCATTTGACCGCGCTCGCACTTGGCCTAAACTCAATCCTAGAGCTCTGGGAACTCACATAATTGGTATAGTTTTTTCAAAGTCACCTCGTGAGTTACATATAGGGTCTCGACAATCTGAAAATAATTGAAAAACTTTCTGAATTCACTTCAATTCCAATGTTTTGTTGTCTGAAATTCGGACATTTTCACTGAATACCAGAAGAAAATAATATGCCCCAAATATACCAAAATATTTCGGAAATTATAAATTCTAAGTTTGAATTTTCTATAGTCAATTTAAAAAATAAAAGTTTTTCGAATTTTGATAAACTTTGATCAAATCTTACACAAAAGCGATCGCTAAAAGTTTCCCGTGAGTAATGGGAAAATAGTGAACATCCATTCATATAAAAAATGAAGCCCAGAGATGGCGGAAATGTACCCCTCTAGTCGTCGCAAGCTGTTCCCCTAAATTGATGAAAATGTATTTCTTATTCTTAGGCCAATTTGGTACCATTATAAGCTCGCGGCTTCCGCAAATCTTTTAGAATTTTTTGGCAACGAGGTAGGAAATTATATTAAATCAGGCTGGGAGTAGGAGGAGGGATATCTTCCAATGAGGCGTTCAAGTTGGAAAATCTGATCAGTATTGAAAATACATCTTACGTCACAAAATTTACGCAAGATATTTTGTTGACGTGAAGAGAAAAAAGTTGATGAAATTCTTGCTTCTTAGTTCCCCCCCCCCCCAAAATAGAATAGTCTCAACTATAAGTCACTGCGCACAAGATGTTCCATTTCAAGACATAACACAAATCAGTATCCAAGAATACGCAGCTTACTTTGTTCGTTGCTCGTGACGCCATTTGATTTCTTTAATCTCGGGACGCTCTCGATGATCAAATATTTGGTCGGCCAAAATTCCTCCCAAGTCCTTCCTCTGATGTTATAATTATAGTTAAAGGGTTCAATTTGACCAAGTCCCTACCTCTTCCTACTTATCTATTTCTCAATGGTCGCTCTCTTTCGATAAATAGAGCTCGAAGGTCAAAATTTTACTATGTTCAGAGCCCCGTCGCCTCCCTGGAGACCACAAGTAACACCCCTTCCTATACAGCTGAACAGTATAAATTTTTTCATATTTCTTCCCCTTATTTTTCCAAGTTCCTAACGTGGGTCAGAGCCCTCGGCCCTTTGAAACTACAATTTACCCACCCTTCTTAACATGGATACAGGATACGAATCGGAAAATATCCTTATTTCAGCCTCTTTCCAATGGGATTCAAACACGAGTTTTTCGTTCTCATATTCATCCCTTCGTTTTCATAGGAACCACTGTTATTTTCCCCGCTCCTCGAATAGATTTAGGAGAACCCGCTGGGTAGTTAATAACGATCCGACGACCTTTCACCAGCAAGTTCCCAACCCCAAATTTCGATAAAATTAGTTTTTCGAGAACTCACCTCTGAAGTCCAACTGAATCACGTCTAGATCAGCAATTACCATCGGTGGTTTGGAGGCTGTTTTTTCGTAATCGTTGTACCATTCGCACCGTAATCGTTTCGCCTCGTCCCAAACTTCCAGCAGGTCTTTATCGTACTGCACTACCACCGTATTCTCGTAAAACTGGCCATTAAGATCGGGCTTCGTGCCGCAACCGTCGTATCCGATTCGAAACTTATAAAATATCTTGCCCGTCGACGGCGGCACGTATACGCATCGAGGATCGCCGTACTGACCTTTCGACGAGACGATACCCTCGAAGGGTTGCGTAAACTGCAGATGCACGTCCATGTGATCTTTACCGCACATCACCTCCAGCGACTGTATAGACGGCATTCCGTCCGGCCTTTCCAGCGGCCACACATCATTGTTGGCTGAATACGATCCGTTCTGAAAAAAAAAAAGATGGAAAAAAATTACCGTCGTACTTTTTCTCGCTCACGATCGCGTCGCTTAATTGAATAATTTTTTACAAGCTCCGCTAGGCGTACGCGCAGCAACTGTAGAGGCCCAGCGAATTGAGCAGTTGACGCCAGATGTTGCATTTTTATCGTAATTAGTTTATCGGAATAATAAAACCAGCGCGCAAGTGCACAGGTCTTGTATACAAGGAGTTCGTAAGAAGATAAGATTTAATACGAAGAACACTTTTCATAGATGTTCGTAAATTGATAACGAAATCACGCTTCATTGATTATTCTTGCAGTTCGATCTGGACTCGACGCCGTGTACATACAAGCTAGCCAGACTACAACTTCAAGTTGCGGTGTCTACTTTTCGGTATATTCGAACAGCGGGATGTAAAGTATTTATCTATATCTGGATGCTAAGTGACTCTCGGCAAGCGCGAAAGTATCGCGCATTTTGCAGCATTTTCTTGTTCTAACAGATCTCATTATCATTAGCTTTAATTAACCACGATACTCTTTCTTCGTGGATTTCGAAAATATTTACGATGTAAGGTATGACTTACACATATTTCTTCAATCGTTTGTAGAATGCACGCGTAAAATTTTTTGAAGATTGCGAACGGTCTACGAATGCGGAGAGACCACCGTGGCTCGCGTTAGGATACGACCGATCATTCGGGAATGAAGTGGGTCAAATAGTACAGGTGATAAACAGACGTACCCAACATTTTTTTTTTTTTTTTCCCCACATGAAATCATGAAACTGGACATCTTTTTTAGTCGGACTTTTCCGCGTTTGATCAAGTCGACGCGACGGGGAGACAGATTGTACATCCCCGGAATCAGCCTACATTAAGAGAAGCAATTCTTAGAAATATCGTTGCGAATATTACAAGATCATAGCGATTCCTGTGTTTGAAATGAATTTTCGTTAAATCATTGTAACCCAGGAAGATTAGGCTCAATGGAAATAAATGCCGGCAAAGGTTTTCATTCGTGGATTGTGTTTAAAATGGTCTCCTGATAAACATACTGAAAGTCCACAGCGATCAGAGAACGGGCCCTCCCCCAAAGGGGGTTAGAGTACCACAAAAATTAGTTTTCTGAGAATAAATCGAAAACTAAGCATCAGAGAAAAACAAGTTTCGAACAAAAGTTGTTCCTCATCAAATTTCCTATAAATTTCACCATATGTATGTCAACTTAGCCCAAAAACTCGAGCTAAAAAGTTAGTTTGAAAGTTAAGCGATTTTCTAAAATTTTTGATTTTAGTGTAGTCCATGGGCCATATAAAAATGCGGTACCGGGGGACAAAGCGATACTTTGAGATATGTTAGTAGGGGTGATACTAGATATAAAAAACGATGATAGACACCTGAGAAGAGCAGCTTTCCAAAATGACGACCAATTTCAAAATGGCGAATCGGTCTTCTCGTAAAAGGCGAATAACTCATATTGTGTGGGTCAAATTTTTTACTTTTCTTTTTCAATCAAAGAAAATAAGGCCTTGAATAACATATCCAACTTCCCGCGTCTCACATCCTAATAAATTTTCTGTGGCACGTTCTAGCTCCCTAAAATCAATGTTTTGCAAATATCTTGAAAAATTGGGCATCAATCATGAAAAGTTTCAGATAAAACATGTTCCTCGTGAAATTTGTTATAAAAAATACCATTCAAATTTCGCTATGCGTCCAATTATCAGCTTAAAAAGTTCGTCAAAAGTTGAGAACTTCAGGAAAAAGTCAATTTTTCAGCAATAAATATCTAGAAAATCAAACACAAATGAAATAAAATTTCAAACAAAAACTTTTTATTGAAAAATTTTAACTGCAAAATAGATTGCCTAAACTTACTTCCGAAGTTTGTCGAAAGTTCTGAACTTTTGGAAGGAAATCGATTGTTGTCAAATATTACAAAAAAATAAGCTGAGCCTATTCTAATAAGAAGGAGTTCCAAACAAAATATATTTTTAATGAATTTTACTTCATCACGGACCATCTGAACTTCATTGTCAGTCTAGTTATAATCTTGAAAAGCTTCTAAAAGTTGCGAGCATCCGAAAAAATCGATTCATAGTAAATATTTTGGAGAACTGAGATTCAATAAGAAAAACTTTCAAACAAAAAATGTTCCTTTTGCAATTGTCTGTAAAATAGACTACTTAAACTTCGTTTTAAAAATTGTCGGAAGTTCTGAGCGTTTGGAAGGAAAGTGATTGTTTCCAAATATCCTCAGAACTAGAGCTTTAATGAGGAAAAGTTTTAACCCAAAAGTGATTATCACAAAATTCACTACATCTTTATTGCGTAAAGCTAATGGTCATTCTATTGTGAGCTTCAACATTGAAAAAAAATCTGTAGGAATCACATTGAATACTTTTATTTAGGTATTTATTTAAAGTATTCTTATTGGTAAGTGATGCCGACAACAGTTCAGTGGCCTAGTTGCAGTCAGAGGAATAAAATCTTGATGAGGAATTGTACTTAATTTGCCGTTTGCCGACATGCTATAATAATTGGACTGATAAAAAGAAGGAAACTCTCAATTGGTCCAAAAAATAACTGCATTATCAAAAAAAAAAAAAAAAAAAAAAAAAAAAAAAAAAAAAGGCTCCAAGTGGTATCGGAAGCGAGATACGAGGGTACCAGATAGAAAAAAGAAAGAAAGAAAGATCCGCGGTCAAACACATACCAAGTGATGTCAACACCGGAAAAACTTGTGATTTTCAAGTATGGATGAAAAAGTGACTATTTTGTTTAAAAAGGGCCTGAAAATGATTGAAGCCTAAAAAAGTGACCAAGTCATTCAAAAGTGACAAACTGGACACCCTAGAATAATCAATTTCCGTCCAAAAACTCAGAACTTTCGACAAAGTTTGGATGATAGTTTAGTCAATCTATTTCGCAGTTACAATTTTTCAATAATAGTTTTTTTTTGAAATTTTATTTCATTCGTGTTTGATTTTTTAGATATTTATTGCTGAAAAATTGACTTTTTCTCAAAGTTCCCAACTTTCGACGAACTTTTTAAGGTGATAATTGGACGCATATCAAAGTTTGTAGGGTATTTTTTATAACAAATTTCACGAGGAATATTTTTTACCTGTAACTTTTCATGATTGGTGCCCAATTTTTCAAGATATTTGCAAAACATTGAATACTGGAAAAAGAAGTTTCTTTGTATATAATAACGTCAACTTGATAGATTTTAGACAAAGAATAAATCTCAACGTATGCAACATCTTAATTCGATTGATATAATTCGCGTACTCTTTTATCAAAATCATCTGAATTTGAATTGTCGAGAGTATAACGCTAACCATTCATTATTGTTCGGTTCATATTTACAATTGAATCGTAATTCATGAGAAAAAGAAGTACTGTATTACTTAGTATGTATAATTTTTTTCCAAGTTTTGCAACAATAAGTCTTAAAATAATGAAGCCTTTACCCCCTCCCCATCTCATAGGGGCACAAAAATGAACTTATTCTGTGGCATATTCTTGTTAATATTATTCATTACACCTTCCTTTACCTGTGTACCAAACTTCAAGTTTTTCTGATAAAATTTATGATTTTGTGGAATTTTGGGCCCCAAGGCCAACAATGAAAGGGTCTATGTTTAGAAAAAAATTCCTCGCAGCATTTCGTCGAACAACTCACCAAATGCTTATATTTTATATAATTTTTTTTCAATTTTTGCAACAATAGTGTTCGGAAAAAGCATCTCCCCCCCCCCAAAAAAAATGGGCCCCGGGGGGCACAAAAATAAACTTACTGTATGGCACTCTTGTTAATATTATTCATTACCTCTACCTTCACCTGTATACAAAATTTTAGGTTTTTCTGATTACATTTATAGTTTTGTCAAATTTTGGGCCCACAGCTATTAATGGAGGGGTGCGTGTAGGAAAAAAATTCTGTAAAAAATTTTTTCTACAAATCACATGATTGATATATTTTTCATAATTTCTTTCCAATTTCTGCAACAAAAATCTCCAAAATGACCCCCCCTCTCTCAAAAGTGGACCCCTGGGGGTACAAAAATAGACTTTTTGCGTGGAACTCTTGTTAATATCATCTATTACACCTTCATACACCTCAACACCAAATTTCATGCTTTTATGACAAAATACACAATTCTTTCCTTACTGCCTGTACTACAATTAGTTTCAAGAATTTTTCGATCGCCTGAATCTTTGCTGGTCCTTCAACTACTGTAAATTTGAAGGAAAATTTTTCGAGTTTCCTGATGAAGTAGGGATCCCTATTGGATCACTTTTAGGATCTCTCATCTCCGAAATTTTCATGTCTAAGTTTGAACTTGACCTCTTTTCCTCGAACCAGATGTTACTTAATCATACTCACTATTGGCACAGGTACGTTGATGACGTTCTATGTACCTGGACTGGTCCCCCAGATTTCCTTGGTGAGTTTCGGAGGTATCTCAATTCCTGGTACCCTTCCATCAAATTTACGTTGGAAATAGGGGTATTTTCCATTAACTTTTTGGATTTATCGATCTCTATAATAGACGGTATCCATGAGTTTGGAATTTACAGGGAAGATACTACGACCGATATTTTAGTTCACGGAGCATCTTTCGGTCCTGTTGCTCATAAGATGGCTGCCTTTAGTAGCCTAGTTCATAGACTGACTCTATCCCTTTGAGTCAGGCCGCCTTTAAGAAAGAATTACTCGCAATGAAACACCTGGCCAGAGTGAATGGGGTCAATGATGGTTCGGAGGAAGCTTACGAGGAGCATTCTTGATTCTATCACCTCCCTCCACCGAGACATGATCCGTGATCGTCGTATGCGCGTTGGATCAGTCACCCTTTCCTGGGGAAGTTCTCCCCTCAATTAAGTCGGTCCCTCCGCCTGTTTGGCTTCGGACCCGCGTTTTACAACCTTACCACAGTCAAGGGGTTGTTTGTGAGGCTGAAGGACCCCATACCCGTTGATGAGAGGATTGGTGTTTATAAGTTGGAATATAATGATTGTGGAGGTTTTTATATTGGTGGGACCAGCCGCCAAATAAAGATTAGAGTAGCTGAGCATCTGAAGTCTTGGAATAAGGGACACTTAGGGGTGTCAGTTTTTGTCATCTTATAAACGAGAGTTTTCAACTTTTATATTATAGCCTATTTGAAAGTGTGGAGAGTTTCATCAATATTATGGTCGAATATTTTCGTCATTTTCACATAAAAAAAAGATACCTATCACGATTCTAGACAGTTGTAACCAAAAGTTTGATGGCAATTGCAAATACGACGAACTCGCTGCGTTTCTTTTTTCAATGACCAATTTTTTCTTCTTCTTTGATGGTTCAGCCTTCAAAATTTTTTCAAGTTCCTAAATTAGGTCAAGGTCATTGATAAAAACTTTGGTATTCAAAATGCCAAATCAATTGTCGGAATTCCACGATTCAGGGGCGAATTTAGGATTTGATTGTTCTTCTTAGGATCTTCTTTCCATAATTGTCACAGAACTTATAAAACATAGACAGCGCGTCGCCACGAAGAGCGTGTGTCGGTCCTATATTCCAACATTACACATTCAAAAATACTGAGGTGAACGAACTTAAACGGGTTTCTTTTGGGTTTAATTGTCTACATAGAATTTTCGATTCTCATGTTATAAGATGTTTGAATATCGCAAACGTGCATTTTAGTCATTCCGACCTCGATGATGAAGAGGCGTCTACACTATACATACTTCTCAAATAACATATAGTATCATGCGTCAACCATAAGTAGCCTATTGTTTGAATTTTTATTATTGGTTGTTTTTTTTTTTCTTCCCAGGATTAAAATGTTCCCCAATGTGTCTTGGGCAGATTCGCCTCAATGCTAGTGAAATATTAGAGGTAGAAGAAGACATTGAGGACGACTTGCAGGATGTATCAAGTCAGGACGAGGAAGCTGACCATGAGTCCAGTACTGATGACGATTCCTCAGTAATCACAGGCGAAGAGTATGACGAGAGTGAATTATATCAAGTCTCTCCATCCCGAATATAAGACTACTGTATGTCGGCAGGTTAACATACACTGCTCCTATTAGAAAGCGTAGAAAACTGGTAGGCAGGGCATAGCACGGATGGCGGAGCTGAAGTCATGTGCGAGAAACAACCTCATAAAATTATGTGTATATAATGTAAGAATCGAACTTCGTCTTTCTCGGCAAGAGGTCTCTATTGATCCGAAGACCTTCGTCTTTCCTGCTGCCGAGTCTGTATTGAACGATATCTCAACTACACGTACAAAACGTGAACTAACTGACACTCGCTATCTCTATTCTAATCTCTTATAACAACTACGACTACCTATTTTGTCTGCGAGTGCCAGCGTGCAAGAATATGCAGCAGCATATTCTTACATCTCCCCCTCTTAGGAGGGTCCGCCACCAGAGAAGAATGTCGAGTTGATCGTTTACCTGGGTGATCGTTTACCGGTTTTCTGGATTATCTTTCTTTCCGGCATTCCGTTTGCCCGGCATTCCGTTTTACTCGAACACCCAACTCTGAATCGGCGTGTTGGTCAGTTAATTTGTAAGAATCGAACTTCGTATTTCTCGGCAACAGGTCTCTATTGATCCGAAGACCTTCGTCTTTCCTGCTGCTGAGTCTCTATTGAACGATATCTCAACTACACGTACAAAACGTGAATTAACTGACACTCGCTATCTCTATTCTAATCTCTTATAACAACTACGACTACCTATTTTGTCTGCGAGTGCCAGCGTGCAAGAATATGCAGCAGCATATTCTTACATTACCCGAAATATACAAGCCTGATGGAGTAAGATTCAGTTGAGGATAACCTACAGGGAAAATGTACCTAACGCACTTTTTTCGTAGACAAATTACTCTATTCTGAAAGCTGAATAGCTCTTTTGATAGGAAATTCAACGAGGAACAACTTTTATTTGAAACATTTTACATTTTTTCATAAAATTTCAATTTTGGGAGATATCATGGAAAAACTGATTTTGGTCCCCTTTTGAACGGCCTTTTAAGAGTTTTGCGGGGCACTAATTGACCTAGGCTGAGCCTTGAATACGTTATTTGATAGGAAATTTAACGAGGAACAACTTTTGTTTGAAACATTTTCTAATAAAATTTCTATTAGACAAGATATGTATAAGCAAAAGACTAAATCTTGGGTTGAACGCCCTTTGCAAAAGCACTAATCGTCATAGGCTAAAAATTGAATACGTTATTTGATAGGAAATTGAACGAGAAACAACTTTTGTTTGAAAAATTTTTTCATAAAATTTCAATTTTGGGAGATATCATGGAAAAACTGATTTTGGTCCTCTTTTGAACGGCCTTTTAAGAGTTTTCCGGGGCACTAATTGACGTAGGCTGAGCCTTGAATACGTTATTTGATAGGAAATTTAACGAGGAACAACTTTTGTTTGAAACATTTTCTAATAAAATTTCTATTAGACAAGATATGTATAAGCAAAAGACTAAATCTTGGGTTGAACGCCCTTTGCAAAAGCACTAATCGTCATAGGCTAAAAATTGAATACGTTATTTGATAGGAAATTGAACGAGAAACAACTTTTGTTTGAAAAATTTTTTCATAAAATTTCAATTTTGGGAGATATCATGGAAAAACTGATTTTGGTCCTCTTTTGAACGGCCTTTTAAGAGTTTTCCGGGGCACTAATTGACGTAGGCTGAGCCTTGAATACGTTATTTGATAGGAAATTTAACGAGGAACAACTTTTGTTTGAAACATTTTCTAATAAAATTTCTATCAGCTAAGATATAAGCAAAAGACTAAATCTTGGGGGGGGGGGCGTTGAAACCCCTACTAAAACAGAATGTCCCGAAGGATGAATAGCTTATTTTATAGCAAATTTAACGAGGAAGAACTTTTGTTTGAAACTTTTTTTCATTAAATTTCAATTTTGGGAGATATATGGAAAAACTGATTTTGGGACTCTTTTGAACGCCCTTTGCAAGGCACTAATCTGCATAGGCTAAAAGTTGAATACGTTATTTGATAGGTAATTGAACGACGAACAACTTTTGTTTGAAACATTTTTTAATAAAATTTCAATCTCACGATATATAGGCGAAAAACTAATTTTTGGGGGGTTCGAACCCCCATGAAAAAAACAGCTCCTGGGGGAAAACGCGGGATTTTTAGGGTACGTTGTTCAGTATCACACCCTGAACCATTTTCAGCAAAGAAACGTTTGCTCCAGCAAAATATATATTTTTTTTCGCAACATGGCTCTAATTTGCCTACACTAATCTCTAGACTATAAAAATCTTTTTATTCAGTAATTATTTGAGGGGGTGGGGGAATGTTTTGTATCCATAATGTGTGTAACTACTCTTGATTACATACTAAATTCTTGAACCAAGAATATGATTTTTTGAAATTCTACTAAATAATAGCTTACGTGTACCGAAAATTCGCTATCTTTTAACCAACCAGTAGATGTAGAAAATCACCTCAAGTTGATACTGAGAAATTTTTCTTCACTGAAATTATTTTCTTTCTTGGAAAAATTACAAAAAATGCAAAAATTGAACCAAAACTGTCACTATAATCTGGTATAACGCAAAAAATGGCTTGTAAGAACAAAATGAGATATTTAAATGGCAATTTTCAGACCAACCAATGAACGTAGGGTATCAAATAAATACTGAATCTTATAGGAAATTTTACGAGGAACAACTATTGTTTGAAACTTTTTTCTGTAAAAGGCTTAGTTTTTGAAAAAGAACTGAATTTTTGGCATAAAGGGAGCCGCGGGAGGATCTTGCGGGGGGCAGAGCGCGTAGGACTCGTCGGTATTTTAATCAGGGGGTTATCTTGAGCACATTACAAAAGAAAAACCTTCCATCACATTTATGGCCCATAATTAACATTTTGCTATCTTTATTAACTGGACTGAAAGAGCCTAATTTAGAAAAAAGGATCAACTGAACCCGAAAATACTCTTTTAAGCTACTAATAAAGTAGAATAACGCACTTGGGACCTTTTTTAAATTTTATTTCTATTTTCTACTTGATCCTACCCCACTATTCAAATTCCTCGATATCTGTAGTGTCATGTGACATCAGTCACAGTGTTCGTGCGCGACGCGATCGAATCGCCGTCTTCACCCCCGAGGTGACAGAAGCTGATTCCCAGAATGCGGAAAGATCACCGCACGTTCCGGCTCGCGTTAGAATACGAAAGATCCGGCGGTGCGTCAAACTTCAATTCGGTTGGTTGTGCGAAAAGTAGGTCAAATATCAGACGTCTAGTTTTGAATTTTTTTTTTTTCTTTTTGAATAAATTCTTGATAACGTCTTCGCAACCGTTGGTTGCAATGATACCGTTCTCGTTCGGGCTATACGCGAGTCGGCTACAACATAAGCCAGCTAATTAACGTATACGAAAATTTCTTATTATATCTTCGAAATCTATACGAGTAATGTAAGCAACTCATCTGGAAGCTACGTAATTTTTCTAGCGATGACTCGCTATTCAGTTAACGACACCGACATAATACGCGTGATTTTTACGGCCTGTTTAATAATTGAATAGCGCACTAGCCTCCTTCGGTAGAGTGAAATTATAACTTTGTTGGCCCAGCTCGCGGAAAACTTGAAATAGATTTCGTATCAGCTAACAGCCGTTTACCGGCATTATACATACTACTTATCGTATATATTGTTGTTTCCTATTGGCGCTGCTCATATTCTTTCAATTTCCATAGCGACGCGCAATTACCGCATTTCAGCTTTATACGAGTATAATCTTACATTCAACGCTCAAGCGAGCTAATAGCCGGTAGTTTGGTGGGTCTCATGTGTATGTGTAACTTTTAACACGCTTATTGATTACTCGCTAAGTCTTTTACTGCGTGTATAATTCAAAACCAAACCTTCGAATGCGAGCTAGAAAATTACGGCTTTGTCGATTTGACGCTGCATCAATCAATTCCCGACAATAATCTATCGACGGGGCAGAACTTCCCTTCCGAAGTTTCTTGCAGGCGTGTACGCGCCGTACACATGCCTCTCAAAATTGCGCTCGTGGTTTCAACATGATTGAATTCGAACATATCGAAAAATTTCTTTGCTGGAAGGCTCAAACAGCGCTCATGAATCAATATTCGCTAATTTCCTCGCTCGAGAGGCGTACGTGGGAGCCGCGGATGAATTACTGGCACAAGCCTGCGGATATATATTCGATTCAAAACAACGACGCGCGATGACTTTCATTAATTTTATTGCAGTTCGAATGTTACTTTCGCTCAAAATGAATTAAGGACATAGCGTACAAATGTAGCGGTCGAGGGCGTCAATTTCAGTAAGCAATAAAACTCGAAAAAGACCACAATACGTTATCCGCAGCTTCAGAGATACCGACTTTGAAGTTTGGAAATTCTCTTTGAGGTATAGTTAAGAGTAATATTGAATAAAGACCAAACCTAGTCAAGAGATCGGAAGGGATTCAAAAACCCAAGAAACAATTGAAGAAATTCTCTCCTCTAAATTACTCGTGCGGTTTTCCATAATTTATAGAAAATGTTGAGAACAAAATTTGTCCAAAAAGTGCTACACCGTACTAAACAAATAATTATATTAAACTCAAAATTTTCTAAAGCCATACGCTCAAAGTATGAGTTCTCCCTATGGAGGAGGATACCAGACTCCTCTTTGACTCTATGGCCACTTTCGATAAGGTGATCGGCAAAGGCCGACTCACCCAAGTTCCCCTTCTCCCAAGCTTTTTTATGCTCATCGCTTCTAATTCAGAACTGACGGCCAGTCATTCCTATATCAACTCCGGGGCAATCGTTGCAGGCTATGCTGTATACGCCACTTTTCTCGGCCAGAGGAATGGGGTCCTTTAATTTTACAAAAACTAACTTTTTACCGTGTTAGTATTATAATATGCCGGACGGAACCCGAAAGGACTGAGCACACCGCCAACTTTCAACGAAAACCTACCCAAGTAAGGAAGTCTAATCCAACGTTTCCTCCTATCTAGGTGTGAATCCCTGGAGAGGGAGGTGGTAGAATCGAGGCCTTTTCTGGTAAGCCTCCTGCGGACCATTAGATCGGTGTCCACCCTCACTTGATTCACTCTGGCCAGGTGTTTAATTGTTAAACGAATCCATTCCTCCAGGTTACGGCTATCCATAATAAACGCGAAAGGACGAATACTCCGAAGGGGGAGTAAACGATGCAAACCGCAGAAAAAATATAAACGACGAGCGCTTTCGCGTTTGTTTAGTTGTTCTTAGTACCTCCTGACTCATGGAATATGAGTCAGGCGATGGATCAAGCTATTGAAGGTAGCGATCTTATGTGCTGTTGGACAGAAAGACGACCCGTGGCTTATAATATCGGTCGACGTTCCTTTTCTATAAATTCCAAATTCATGGACGCCATCTCTAACGAAAATGGACAAGTCCAAAAAAATACCTAAATAACCCTATGAAGCTTGAAAGTGGGGGAATTTTCAATATTTCATTTCGGAAATATTGGCAAATTGGTCGATTTTTGGCACATTTTGGTTCATAACTCGGCCCAAAAAAGTTGTAGAAAGTGGAGTAAAGGCGCAAATTGAAGATAAATTAAGATACAAATATTGTATATTTGAAAAATACGTCTAACATTTCGCGTTTTTACGTTAGAACACATCTAGTGCAAACTCCCATTTAACTGGTAACATCTTTCTGGTCCACCCGGTATAGCTCGAGAATCGAAAATTTTAACAGGGAACCTGTTTTATGGGGGGCTATTTGAGAAATTTGCCGTCCGCCGTCCGCCGTCCAGCGAAAAACTTGAAAAAATTTCGACCCTCGAGCCATATATGATAGGAGAGGGACTTAGAAAAATTTCGACTCTCGAGCTATATATGATAGAAGGGGGACTTAGAAAAATATCGACTCTCGAGCCATATATGATAGGAGGGGGACTTGGAGAAATTTCGACTCTCGAGCTATAGATGATAGGAGGGGAACTTAGAAAAATTTCGACTCTCGAGCTATATACGATAGAAGGGGGACTTAGAAAAAATTTCGAATCTCGAGCTATAGATGATAGGAGGGGGACTTCGAAAAAATTCGACTCTCGAGCCATATATGATAGGAGAGGGACTTGGAAAAATTTCGACTCTCGAGCTATATATGATAGAAGGGGGACTTAGAAAAATATCGACTCTCGAGCCATATATGATAGGAGGGGGACTTAGAAAAATTTCGACTCTCGAGCTATAGATGATAGGAGGGGAACTTAGAAAAATTTCGACTCTCGAGCTATATATGATAGAAGGGGGACTTAGAAAAATTTCGACTCTCGAGCCATATATGATAGGAGAGGGACTTAGAAAAAATTTCAAATCTCGAGCTATAGATGATAGGAGGGGGACTTGGAAAAATTTCGACTCTCGAGCTATATATGATAGAAGGGGGACTTAGAAAAATATCGACTCTCGAGCCATATATGATAGGAGGGGGACTTGGAGAAATTTCGACTCTCGAGCTATAGATGATAGGAGGGGAACTTAGAAAAAT
The DNA here is from genome assembly GCA_035079385.1 of Aspidiotus rigidus. Taxonomy (NCBI): domain Eukaryota; kingdom Metazoa; phylum Arthropoda; class Insecta; order Hemiptera; family Diaspididae; genus Aspidiotus; species Aspidiotus rigidus. Next base: position 13,910,026 of record JAVHKY010000054.1, on the reverse strand, counting down.
TTCGACTCTCGAGCTATATACGATAGAAGGGGGACTTAGAAAAAATTTCGAATCTCGAGCTATAGATGATAGGAGGGGAACTTGGAAAAATTTCGACTCTCGAGCTATATATGATAGGAGGGGGACTTCGAAAAAATTCGACTCTCGAGCCATATATGATAGGAGAGGGACTTGGAAAAATTTCGACTCTCGAGCTATATATGATAGAAGGGGGACTTAGAAAAATATCGACTCTCGAGCCATATATGATAGGAGGGGGACTTAGAAAAATTTCGACTCTCGAGCTATAGATGATAGGAGGGGAACTTAGAAAAATTTCGACTCTCGAGCTATATATGATAGAAGGGGGACTTAGAAAAATTTCGACTGTCGAGCTATATATGATCTAGGCTTCCTTGAATTTTCAATACCAAATCTCATTCGAATCATAAAACAGGGTCCCTGCGTTCCTCGTTTAACTTCGTTAAGGAAGCCGTCATTTTTTTTCGAGTCCCCCTCCTATCATATATAGCTCGGAGGTCAAAATTTGTCCAAGTTTTTTGCCGGACGGCGTACGGCAAAGTTTTCAACCTTTCATAGAAGAGGTCGAAATTTTTCTAAGTCCCCCTCCTATCATATATAGCTCGAGAGTCGAAATTTTTTCTAAGTCCCCCTCCTATCATATATAGCTCGAGAGTCGAAATTTTTCTAAGTCCCCCTCCTATCATATATAGCTCGAGAGTCGAAATTTTTTCTAAGTCCCCCTCCTATCATATATAGCTCGAGAGTCGAAATTTTTCTAAGTCCCCCTTCTATCATATATAGCTCGAGAGTCGAAATTTTTTCTAAGTCCCCCTCCTATCATATATAGCTCGAGAGTCGAAATTTTTCTAAGTTCCCCTCCTATCATTTATAGCTCGAGAGTCGACATTTTTTCTAAGTCCCCCTCCTATCATATATAGCTCGAGAGTCGAAATTTTTCTAAGTCCCTCTCCTATCATATATGGCTCGAGGGTCGAAATTTTTCTATGTTTTTCGCTGGACGGCGGACGGCGCACGGCGGACGGCGGACGGCAGATTTCTCAAATAGCCCCCCATAAAACAGGTTCCCTGTTAAAATTTCATCCTCCAAGTTGGTACAATAGGAGTCAAAATTTTTCGACGTTTTTTGCCGGCAAATTACCGCCCATACCTAATTGATAACCTCGCAGCCTAGAACATGATCTTTGTTTTTTGACATTTTTAATTTCTTTACCGGCATCCCTCCCCATTCCACTAATGAAAATCTGTGAGGTCGAGTCCCTCCCCCCCCTGCGTGATGGACTCGGAATCTCGAACCATAAACCCAAACCGGAAATCTGCGAGGCCGAGTTCAAATCTCTCAGTCATAGCATACAGTAATGAGGGCATACTGGCTGTAAACTAGGCATGTACGGTGAATTTTCTCGAAATTATAGTGATAAAGTATACAGACTAAAACTTACAATGAATTGAAACATCTCAGCAATTGATCGTGCAGCCCAAAAATTTGGTCCGAAAGTAAGACCGGATTACGGAGGTGACCCTCACTGAAAATTAATGACCTAAAGGATGATTTTATTTTGTGCTGAATATTGGGGGCAGAATACATGAAAGATAATCGTCGCCAACTGTCATAATATACTTTTTTTACTTGGGCCACCACTTCGATACTTTTCTCAAACATGCCTTCAAGTCAATATTTTTTTAATCGTATATGCTTTTTTTAATCAGGCCACCATATCGATACTTTTAACAGGGAACCTGTTTTATGTGGGGTTATTTGAGAAATTTGTCGTGCGCCGTACCCCGTCCAATAAAAAACTTGGAAGAATTTCGACTATCGAGCCATCCCGTTAAACCATGTCGACCGTCGATTTAGGGCCGATTTTGAGTCGACGGCAATGTCGACTCGAAATCGACTGAAATTCGACGTCAAATCGACGTCTTTATTGAAGTCCATAAAATTACAGTCGATTTTGAAGGTAAATCGACTGCCTAACGACGTCGATTTGGAGTCGAAATATCGTCGACTTAGAAAGCATCTTGTCCAATATCATGTCGACCGTATAACGACGTCGATTTACGGTCGATTTTTGGTCGATCACAACACGACAATTGTCGACTGGAAATCGACTCAAAATCGACGTCGATGTACGGTCGATTTTTGGTCGATCACAATACCACAATTGTTGACAGGGAATCGACTTAAAATCGACGTTGATGAACAATGAATGACAAATCATTTGGTGAATATAATAGCCTACCTGTCACAAAATAAGGGACCCATGTTTCACAAAATACTTTTGGAGAAATGAGTCTCATGCACCTGTGCACGAAACCTCTTTCTCCAGAAGTATTTCATAAAAGATGGGTCCCTTATCTCGTGGCAGCACAATGGTACAGTACCAAAAATGAAAGAAATTCAACAATTTATTTCCATGAATACCTGTTTAGAATCTTCGTCACAAATACCATCATTCAAAGTATCCTCAGCTGAACTGGAAGAGGGAAGTGAGGAATAAAACAATTTATAACAGGGTCAAGTCAGTAATAAATAATAATTTTGACAGATTCAATGAAATATTCTTCAATCACAATTGCGCGAATTTTTAATCGCGAAAATCTATACTGGAATTATACCTCTACCATCGATAGGTCCCCGTAGGTGTTAGGCTAGGTTCGTTCGCGCAGGATAGTTAAGGAATTGTGATGCGCAGTTCGAGCCCCGGTGATGATGATAGAAAGATTCTCATCGATAGGTTTTTTTTTATTTTTTTGTTCTCTTTTCTTTAGTGAATATTGCGTAATAATGATGATAATAATATTAATAATAATAATTATTATTATTATTAATAATTATTATTAATAATTATTGCGAGACTTCATAACGACGTCGATTTTGGGTCGAAGGCCACCGCTCACCTTAAATCGACTCGATATCGACGTCGAAATCCAGTCGTTTGCCGTCGATTTACGGTCGACATACCCGGAACTATTTCGACTCGAAATCGACGTCGAAGTTGGGTCGATTACTTATTAAAAAAATGGGTCGAAATGACGTCGATTTGACGTCAGATCGACGTCGATTTGCAGTCGACATGGTTCAACGGGATATATGATCGGAATTTTTCCAAGTCCCCCTCCTATCCTTATATAGCTTGAGAGTTGAAATTATTCCAAGTTCCTCTCCTATCATAAATAGCTCGAGAGTCAAGAAAAAATTAGACTCTCGAACTATATTATACTAGGCTTAATATAGTAGGGTTAGCACTTCTTTATACTAGCCTCCCGGCGACCGTCATTTTTTTTTCAAATTACCCTCCCATAAAACAGGTTCCTTGTTAAAAGAGGCATGTTGATGACGTCACGAACTAATGACATCACGAGCAGATTCAAGTGGATGATGTCGTCACAAGGAATTTGAAACTGGTGCCTTTATTGGCTGTCGAAAATTTGCAAGTTTGGGACTAGGTTTCCTCTTTTATCGGCACTCCAGCCATCTATTGAAAATGTGTGGTCCAACTCCATTGGAAATCTGCAATTCCAAGTATGAGTTGATCTTCACCCCAGAAAATTTACTAGGAGTCCTTGACTTCATCGAGAATAGTCAGCTCATTAAACCAGAACAAAAAATGAGTCCCCGAAAGGTAGTTAGATTGAAATATATATACCAGACGTCACGGATGTTGATGACGTCACAAAGAGGTTTAAGCTGGTTTATGTCTTTACTGTACCTTTATCCGCGATCAACTGGTAGCTGGATCGAGCAACTATAAAAAGACATTAAAAATGATCTGTATTTATTTGACTCATCCAGAATATTTTTTTTCGCCTTCGCAGAAAGTTTTCAAATAAATGTTAGTAAAGATGGGAACTTTGATGCTATAACTTTTCTTGTGTCGGGTCTAAGTTTTGCGCACCATTCAAATTGATTCAATGAACTTATTCGTAAAAACACCGCTTTATATTCAAAAACCAAAATGGAATGTATTTTTATCGTCCTCCTACCTATGAGAAAAAGAACGAAAGCAATTTCCTACACTTGAATATGACAAATTTTCCAACGGTAAACAACACATCGCCGCGACATGATGTGCTCACAAGATAATAGGTTTTAAGGCGACGAATGTTTATCTTTTGTCTTTCTTCTCGAATCCTCATCGATGTAGGGCAAATGAATTTTACTCTCATACTTGCGTACGTGAAGCCGGAACAGTATATTTCTACCTTGGAGTCAAGAGTGCGTAATTAAAAACTACCTGACGACTTCATTTTCTTGTTAATTGACCTTAGCGGAGGTGTGTTGATAAGCCTACGCTACGCTGGATTTAAAACTAAATGATTTCGACATAATGTCAATGCCCTACAAGTTGCATATTATAGACGCGAATACCGTTTATCAAAAGAAGTCAGAAAAAAAAATCTTCTCTGGTATGTAGTGAAAGTTTGGCACGCGAACGCTATGAAATCTAATTGTATAGTGTATGTGTAGACGAAAACAATTTCGTACGCTCTGTGTATTGAAAAGAGCGTATGGTTAAGATACAACTTAATGAGTGCACCTTGGTCAAATATGAAGAAGAAAGAAATCAGAATTTGTGAAAATACAAAAATGGTATACGCCAAGGTAACACCGGCGACAAAAAGTTTGGAAACAATATCGAACGTTGGAAACAGCTCTAGGTCAACGTGGTGGAATCAAAATGTTGACCGGTCCGATCAGTGGGTGTAGCTGATGTTGACCGCGAAAAGGACTCCAAAAATTTGAGGATTGCTAAAGTAGTGCAATCTCGCAGAAACAATTATAATCTGGAAATTATTCATGACAGGCTATTGTGAAATGAGGGCAACGAAAACGGGCGAGACATCACGGACCTTATAGAACTAAATTGTACTGTCTGGGTCTTGAGTGAGATAAATTCGTATCTGGGTCTCGATTTGTGGATTTTGAGAACCCTATGGCGAATTCGTGTCTGGATTTCGGCTTGTAGATTTTCAAGAACCCAATGACCAATTCGTGCTGTCTAGGTCAAGGGCGTTGCCAGCGACAAGCGTTGTGTAGCAACATAAATTTTAGACCGGAATCTTCATTTTTACTCAGAAAATGCTTTGTCCACAATTTTACTTTACTTACCTTATCACAAATGATAGGTTGGCTATGACTTTGGTCTGGGTTTCAGTATGTGGATTTTCCAAGAACCCAATGACGAATTCGTGCCTGCTTTCAAGAACCTAATGACGAATTTGTGTCTGGGTTTCAATTTGTGGACTTTCAAGAACACAATGGCAAATTTGTATCCGGGGGTCAACTTGTGAATTTATAAGAACCCGCGATGGCGCTTTCGTGTCTGGGTTCCAACTTGAGGATTTTCTAAAGACCCAATGATTTGTGTCTGGGTTTCAACTAGTGGATTTTCAAGAACTGAGGTGAATTTGTGTCTGTGTTTCAACGTGTGGATTTTCAAGGATCAAAATGACGAATTCGTGCCTGGGTTTTGAAAACCCAATGGCGAATTTGTGTCTGGGTCTTGGCTTGTGGCTTCTCCCAAGGACTCAATGGCGATGTGGATTTTCAAGTATCCAATGATGAATTCGTGCCTGGATTTTCAAGAACCCAAAGGCGAATTCGTATCTAGGTTTTAATTTGTGGTCCAATAGCGAAAACATGCCTTGGTTTTGACTAATGGACTTTCCAAGGACCCATTGGCGAACTCGTATCTGGGTTTTCAAGAACCCAATGGTGAATTTTTTTCTTAGGTTTTGGATTGTGGATTTTACCTAAGGACTCAATAGCCATGTGGATTTTCAAGTATCCAATGATGAATTCGTGCATGGATTTTCAAGAACCCAAACGCGAATGTGTATGTGGGTTTTGATTTGTGGATTTTCCAAGGACCCAATAGCGAACTCGTGCCTTCGTTTTGACTAGTGGACTTTCCGAGGACCCGTTGGCGAATTCGTGTCTGGGTTTTCAAGAACCAATTGGTGAATTCGTTTTTTGGTTTTGGCTTGTGGATTTTCCGAGGACTAAATGGTGAATTAGTGTCTGTGTTTCACCTTGTGGGTTTTCAAGAAACCATTGGCAAATTTCTCTCTGGGTTTCAAGTAGTGGATTTTCAAGAACTCACTGGTAAATTAATGTCTAGATTTCTGGTTGTTGGTTCTCCAAGAACCCAATAGCAAATTCGTTTCTGGGTTCTAACTTGTGGATTTTTAAGAATTCGAAGGCGATTTCATGTCTAGGTTTGAACTTGTGGATTTTCCAATGACCCAATGGCGAATTTGTATCTGGATTTTAATTGGCCAATTTTCAAGAATCCAATGTCAAATTTGTGTCTGGGTTTTGAATGGTAGATTTTCCGAGGACCAAATGGTAAACTGGGCTTCAAAGAAAGGATTTTTAGGAGCCCAATAATTAATTTAAAAATGGCTGACTGCAAGTATCAAAAATAGTCAGATATTATTCGGTATTCACGAAATCATAGATGGGATGCAATAATTATTCACCAGCAAACTTGGACAAGTGAAAAATTTGACAGGATTAATCGTTGAACCATCAAAAAATGACGGCTTCCTTAACGAAGTTAAACGAGGAACGCAGGGAACCTGTTTTATGATTCGAATGAGATTTGGTATTGAAAATTCAAGGAAGCCTAGATTTGGAGAACCCCTCCTATCATATATAGCTCGAGCGTCGAAATTTTTCTAAGTCCCTCTTCTATCATATATAGCTCGAGAGTCGAAATTCTTCTAAGTCCCCCTCCTATCATATATAGCTCGAGAGTCGAAATTTTTCCAAGTCCCCCTCCTATCATATATAGCTCGAGAGTCGAAATTTTTCTAAGTCCCTCTCCTATCACATATGGCGCGAGAGTCGAATTTTTTCCAAGTCCCCCTCCTATCATCTATAGCTCGAGAGTCGAAATTTTTCTAAGTCCCTCTCCTATCACATATGGCGCGAGAGTCGAATTTTTTCCAAGTCCCCCTCCTATCATCTATAGCTCGAGAGTCGAAATTTTTCCAAGTCCCTCTCCTATCACATATGGCGCGAGAGTCGAATTTTTTCTAAGTCCCCCCTTCTATCATCTATAGCTCGAGAGTCGAAATTTTTCTAAGTTTTTCGCTGGACGGCGCACGGCGCACGGCAGATTTCTCAAATAGCCCCCCATAAAACAGGTTCCCTGTTAATAACACTTCTTATTGCTGCCATACCTTCACTGATGACATTTTTCAATCACCAACTCTAGTTTTCACGAAAAAACACTGATAAAGTATATTTAGCCATATTAACCGAATCTGGGCGCTTGGTAACAGGTCAAAATACCTTCGACCATACTTATTTTGATATTGGGTTTTCACAGGAAAGTACGATCGCATGATAGACAAAGAAACAGAGAGCGTCAAGTAACTTTTGCTCACCCTCTGTATCTATGCAATGAAGTTTCTCGTCACAATCCTTTCTAGTTTTCATGATTTCATTCATCTACAGACTTTAGTCTCATAATTTTGAATTTTGGTTCAGATACTTCTCAGAATTTTTATTCTGAACGTCAAATTCGACATTTCTAATGTAGCTATCTTTACCTGTATCGTCGGGTATTGTGATTTAAGTCAACGTCGAATTCGGGAACGTCAACATTCCAGTAATTTGAATGAAACCCGCATTCATTAATGACTCTTGTGTGCGCGTCACATGCATTCTTTTCTAAATCTTCCGAGTATTTACATAAATTTTTTTATAACGGTAAATCTTGGAATTTGCTAAATATTTCCCGACTTTCCTCGTGTACGTATTTTGGGTTAGAATATTAGGAGTCGTCATAATTAGCATACCCCTTTCGCGTTATTTCTTAATCTTATTTAAATCATTGTACCTCCGTAGTGCAATACTTCCAAACTCGATCTGATTCCACCTAGAGATACAAATATATGCCACGACCTTTTAGGTGATAATTAATTTTCCACATCGATTGCGAGTTGATTAATTAGTTACAATGTTTCGCGTCGATAGAAAAAATTACGCTTTGAGAAAGAATTTAGTTTTTTAAATAGCCTACTTTTTGCTGCTAACGTAGCTCGAAGGAAGGGAAAAAAGTTATCGTACATATGTTTATACGCGTGTTTCGATCGTATATTATTTCTTTCCTTATCATTGATCGTTCTCCTCGCAGTCAACGAACTACTGGTTTTGCCGATGTGTAAGTAAAGGCGGTGATAGTCAAGGCATTTTAATCTGTGAGCAACTTTTTTCTCATGACTGAGGATCTTATTCTTGAGGATAGGCAGAAGACGTCATAGACTCGGCGGAAGAAATCGAGGGGTGATGATAAAAGGTCACTTTCGAATTCATACGTGAAGACATTCGCTATTAAAGGTCCTAGAAGGGAACCAATTGGGTTAACGATGTCTTTCTCTCTGAATAGGCACTTGTTGCAGGTCCAGCAGATGTTCACAAGATTCAACTATTCACTAGCCTCTTCATTAGGGATATCATATTCGGTTATCAGACCTTGAAAATATTGGACCGTAGCGTGTTTAGGAATAAATACGTACGAATTGGGTTGTGGAGTGGAACTATCTTATGTATTGGATAAGCCAACGCGGTGGAATAAGGGATGTTGAGATCAATACGAGATTTATATCTTTGGCTCAAGAATTTTGCAAGGAGGTAAGTCAAGGACGAGATGTATGACACGACAGGTCGCATGTGGGAGCCAGGTCTATGGACCTTCGACAATCCATAAAGGCGAGGAGGCACAGGGTTAGGAATCAGAAGGAACTTTGACAATGATATGACGGAAATCATTGATAGCTTTTCTTACCTTGGCGACGTGAACGTTGAAGTAGAATAGAGTTTCATGAGTGGCCCCATAATTTTGAAGTACCTCGTGGGTTTTCTCCTCGTGAATGGGACCGTCCACGTCAGCCACAGCGTTACCTTTGTCGGCCTTGCAATGGTCTTCCTACTCAAGCTGCTGATGATGGATCTCTCTTGACGGTTCGTGACAGGCATTGGGTGATTGAGAAAGATGTTGGCAACTATCTCATTGGTGATACAAAAGTTGTACCCTACAAGAGAGTAGCGAAATATTAAAACCACACTAAAGATTTTTCGGTTAAACAACCATCCTCGGAGCGCGAACGAAAGCGACTAATCCAGCAGCAACGAAGACAGAGAAACTAACTTGAGGATCATGATTGAACCAGCGAGTCATCAAAGTGTGAATCATTCTCATAGACTAGCTCAACCAGACCCACATCAGGAATATACCTGTTCAAGACGGTGACGTAAGATTTCAATATTTTCAAAGCCATACGCTTGAAGTATGAGTTCTCCCTTTGGAGGAGAGTACCAGACTCCTCTTTGACTCTATGGCCACTTTCGATAAGGTGAAACGCGAAGGCCGACTCACCCAGGTTACCCTTCTCCCAAGCTTTTTTATGCTCATCGATTCTCATTTGGAGCTGACGACCGGTCATTCCTATATAAACTCCGGGGCAATCGTTACAAGCTATGCTGTATACGTCATTCCTCTCGGCTAGAGGAATAGGATCCTTTAATTTTACAAATGAACTTTTTACCGTGTTAGTATTATAATATGCCGGACGTAACCCGAAAGAACTGAGCACAAGGCCCAGGGGATAAGAACTGAACTGAGGAGGTGGTATGGACAGATAAACGTCACTACAAGACTTAATCTGTTGGTCCACTCAAGGCTTTCTGCCCTCCTTCACCCTGGTGAGTTTGAATCTTTTATAGTATCGGTGAATGGCGACTGTTGCGATTTTGAACGGAATCTAAAAGAAAAGAAAAAATTGTAAACTTGCATCCCTCCAGAGTTCTAAAGCTATGGCTGAGAAAAAAGACTGTGCTGGAGATGAAACAGTCCAGCAGTTCCAGCCGCGAATCATCAATTATAGTACAGTTGAACTTAATTCTGATGAGGAGAACCTGTTGGAGAAAGGCTTGAAATTTAGCCTGCCCCCTCTTAAGAACCAAGAGACTAAACGCGAAAGGACAAATACTCCGAAGGGAGAGTGTACAATGCAAACCTCAGAAAAATATACACGACGAGCGCTTTCGGTTAATAAACCATCTTCAAGCCTGAATTGAAAGCAACTGACGAACAGAAAAGAAGAGCAAGGTATTAAAGCCGCGCTAGACGATCAAGATTTTCGTCAATTTTTTAAAAAATCGAGTTTTAAACCAAATTCTTGACGGTATCATCATTAAAATTCAAACAGAATTGAATTTTATTGATGCACCTTCAAGTTTCCACGTCAAGAACTCGTATAAACTCGATTTTTCAAAAAATTGACGGGGAAAATTGACGAAAATCTTGATCGTCTAGCGCAGCCTTTAAGATTGTCCAAACGATAAATCGCGGTGTGAATTATGAACCAGTTCGAACAGGCCATCTTCCGGAATGTGCGAGTTGAGTACAGTGATACCGTCGGTGTTGAGATGACGCATTATCTCTATATGCTCGAGAGCGATGCGCTTACGATAGGAATTCTCCTTATGGAGGAGCTTTTGGGATCCCTCGCGGAAGCTGTGGCCGCTGTTTATTAAATGATCAGCAAAAGCTGACTCCCCTAAGTGTCCCTGCTTCCAAGACTTCAGGTGCTCAGCTACTCTAACTTTCATTTGGCGGCTGGTCTCACCAATATAAAAGCCTCCACAATCCCCACATACCAACTTGTAGAAACCACTCCTCTCATCAACAGGAATGGAGTCCTCCAGTCTCACAAACAACCTCTTGACTGTGGTAGGGTTGTAAAACGCGGGTCTGAAGCCAAACGGGCGGATGGCCTGACCCAATTGGAGGGAGAACTTCCCCAGGAAAGAGAGACTGATCCAACGCAAACGGCGATCACGAATCGTGTCTCGGGGGAGGGAGGTGGTGGAGTCAAGAATGCTCCTCGTAACTTTCCTCCGAACCACCACGTCAACATCGACATTGACCCCAGTCACTCTGGCCAGGTGTTTTATTGTGAGTAACTCTTTCTTGAAGCAGACAATTGAGGAACGTATCCGTTTAATTGAGAACGCTTCTGCGGCATATTTACAGTTCCTCTTTCTGAAATTTCGGAAGCAATGCGCTCCATTTTCCTCTCATATTTGGTTTCTTCGTCGGTGTTTAGTGTAGCATTTGAAGCCTAAGTTCGTTAAATTCCGGTTTTATTCCGATTGTAAGATTACGACTAAGAAACTGGAAAATTATATTAGGGAGAAGTGGGTAAGAACAGACTTGCGAAGATGGTATGGTAAATTTAATATTACGACTAGATTAAACCTTATGGACCATTCGAGACTCTCCGGTAAGCTACTCCCCCTTGATTACTTTATGCGGGACGTCGATTTAAAGTGTCGGAAGTTTGAGGTGGACCTGAACGAGAAGAAGAATAAGAAGTTGTCCTCCCTAATGAAGATTAATGATGAGATGGTTGAGGAAGGGGTGAGTGACGGTGTTGTCGTTCATAAATTCCATCCCCCCTCATAAATAATAGTCAGGTAGTGTTTAATAGTGACGAAACAGCCCTCCTTGAGAAAGGTTTGAAATTCAATTTACCTCCCCTCAAGGAGGATGAAACCTTGGCGAATGTTGTTGCGGATCTTGCAATACTCAGAAAGTTTGTGCCGAATTAGTCAGTAATAACCCCCTCCCTCGCATGAGTAATAAATTGGGAGGAGTTGTTTGAAGAGGAAGATGAAAGAGGGAGATTTAATCGTCACTAAGGCTGACAAGGGCAATGCTGTTGTGGTGATGGAGAAGTCGGCCTATTCTTCTAAGGTCCATGAAGTCCTCCAGCAGAGTGTGGTGCTGAAGAGAGTGAGGATTTCAGTTTTCCTAAGCACGTTAAAGAAGTTAGGAGTATCATCAACAGGAGTGAGGCTATTATCAAAACTCCTGATTTGAAAAAAGCCCTACTTGTTCCTAACCCCACACAACCCCTCCTCTACGGGCTCCCCAAAGTGCATAATAACAAAACCGCGATGCGATCCGTTGTTTCTTTCGTCTCCTCCCCCACCTACCTCCTTGCCAAATTCCTAGACCGTTGGTTCAAAATCGCATTGATTTTCAATCTCCTCATTCGGTCTTGAATTCGGCCTCTTTAACTGACGTTCTAAAGGGTGTAAGTCTTCCCCCGGGAACGACCATCTGCTCGTTTGATGTTGTTGGTTTGTTCCCGAACATTCCAAGGTTGCTACTATCCAGCGTATGGGTGAGCTACTCGTCAAAGCCACTATTCCTCACAATGAGCTTCAGGAATTTTTGATCTTCTAAATAGTTTGCTGGTCCCCCAACTACTGTAAATTTGAAGGAAAATTGTTCAAGTTTCCTGATGAAGTAGGGATCCCTATTGCATCACCTTTAGGCTCTCTCATCTCAGAAATTTTCATGTCTAAGTTTGAACTTGACCTCTTTTCCTCGAACCAGGTGTTACTTAATCATATTCACTATTGGCACAGGTACGTTGATGACGTTTTATGTACCTGGACTAGTCCCCCAGATCCCCTTGGTTGAGTTTCTGAGGTATCTCAATTCCTGATACCCTTCCATAAAATTTATCTTGGAAATAGGGGTATTTTCCATTAACTTTTTGGATTTATCGATCTCTATAATAGACGGTAACCATAAGTTTGGAATTTACAGGAAAGATACTACGACCGATGTTTTAGTCCATGGTGGTTCGTTCGGCCCTGTTGCTCATAAGATGGCTGCTTTTCACAGCCTAGTTCACAGACTGACTCGTATTCCTTTGAGTCAGTCTGCCTTCAAGAAAGAGTTACTCACAATAAAACACCTGGCCAGAGTGAATGGGGTCAATGTCGATGTTGACGTGGTGGTTCGGAGGAAAATTACGAGGAGCATTCTTGACTCCACCACCTTCCTCCCCCCAGACACGATCCATGATCGCCGTTTGCGTTGGATCAGTCTCTCTTTCTTCGGGAAGTTCTCCCTCCAATTGGGTCGGGCCCTCCGCCCGTTTGGCTTCAGACCCACGTTTTACAACCCCTCCACGGTTAAGAGGTTGTTTGTGAGACTGAAGGACCCTATACCTGTTGATGAGATGAGTGGTGTTGACAAGTTGGAATGTGGGGATTGTGGAGGCTTCTATATTGGTGAGACCAGCCGCCAAATGAAAGTTAGAGTAGCTGAGCACCTAAAGTCTTGGAAGCAGGGATACTTAGGGGAGTCAGCTTTTGCTGATCATTTACTAAACAGTGGCCACAGCTTCCGCGAAGGATCCGAAAAGCTCCCTCATAAGGAGAATTCCTATCGTAAGCGCATCGCCCTCGAGCATACAGAGATAATGCGTCATCTAAACACCGACGGTATCACTGTACTCAACTCGCACATTCTGGTTCACGATTCACACCGCGATTTCTCGTTTGGACAATCTTAATACCGTGCTCTTCTCTTCTGTTCGTCAGTTGCTTTCATTTCAGGCTTGAAGATGGTATATTAACCGAAAGCGCTCGTCGTCTTATTCTTTTCTGCGGTTTGCATTGCTTACTCTCCTTTCGGAGTATTCGTTTTTCGCGTCTATTAAGGAAAGCCGTAATCTTGAGGAACGTATTCGTTTAATCCAAATTCTTTATTAGAGGCTAGTTTTTGCTGGACACCACACGACGCACAGCGTATGGTAAATTTTTCAAAAAATCCCCATAGAACAGGTTTTCCTTTAAAATGTCAAATGCAAGGGCAAACATTGGATCGTGCATAATTATTTCTTCGGGTTTTTTCGGGACTGTGTCTGGTCTGATCTAAAGCTGGACTCTAGACGATGCCCAGACAGACCATATCCCTCATTTAATTTGCGATATAATCACTGTATGTATTAGGGGTATCTTAGGCTAATTGATGAACGAGCTTCCTCGCTTCGGTCATTCGCCACTTCAAGCTTTTAGCCTACTTTGGCCTGGTAAAAAATAGGCCAACTTTGTATTGTGTATTAGGTCACCTTTCTAGCCTACCTCAGCTCAGTATTATATTGTACGCGACGAATACAGGTCGCAAAGTACCGACGTCTGAAATCTCTACAAGTCTTCAAAGTAGGTCAAGGTCACTCATGAAGTTAGCGTGAAGCCTCGCAAGATGGAGTCACGCATAAGGTCCATTATAACTGGTGTTCTGGTTGTTTCGGCCCGTCGGCGGCAAGCTCGTATAATCGTCGTATTGGAGGTATGTGTATTGGGTATCCCATTTCCGATATGAATACTGAATGGTAAACGATATTTCAAGATAATTTCGATGCTTTATTTCGGGATATAATGCTGTTATGACTTTGAAGAACGTGTACAAGAGAGTACACTGAAGTAATATAAATTATCAGGTAGATTAATACAAATGCGAGATCCATTTCGTTCACTGTCGTTCTCTCCTCTTACATACCCACGTTTCGAAGTCCTTAAATTAAGTTGAAATTCTCCCACACAACTTCCAACCGAAATTTTTCAAGCCTCTAAACTCGGTTTCACCTTCCCCCACTCTCAATTCAGAGCCTCACCTCCTAGAAACATGGTGGACATTTTCCAAAAAAAAACTTCCCATGAAAACAAAACATTCCGCTTGGATGGGATGAAAAAATTAAATTCATTTCCCATATGATAGCAAACTCTCAAACTTGAACCCTACGAATTTTAGTGGTAGATGGCCTTTGTGATCACAGAACTCACAGTAGACTACATATGTGTAGATTAAAAGTGCGTCCGTGTTCTTCAACCACTGTGTACATATTTTCACTAAAACGTTTCGCATTCTCTAAACATATCAGTAAGAAGGTTTTATGTACTCTGACGGTCTCGTTACTTGTCTGAAAAATTAACATGCAATTGTGGAAGGCCAAGAAGGTTAACATAAAACGTACGTTCCGTAAGTAGGTAAGCGTAACACTATAGTCTTCCGATCGTCGAGAAGTTCGTCTACGCTGATGTCGATCAGTATTGCGGTGTCGCTAAATACCTTAGAAAAGACAAAATATCGATTCCATTCTGTCGTCAAATTTCTATTAAATATTCCAGTCTGTCACGGTTTGGTGGAACGAATTTGCCAACAGTATGGCTGGGACGATATGTATTGCTTGCAAAACCGTTACCGATGATAACTTGATTTGTTGCTCGCAATTCGCACTTTCCCTGCTTCTCCGGATGCGTGTCATTAGACCCACGTGGTACAACTCGTCAGTAGATAGGTACGTCAAAATCTTCTCTTTAGACTCAGCAGGACAAATTGAGGAAATTGTCGGAAGATTTGTCGAATTAATGACCTTGCGCGAGCGGATTATCAGGAATGTCGAAGTGTGCAATTCATAAGCTTCCATTCGGGATAACCTAGATTTTTAGAATGAATTAATATATAACGAGAACAGCGAGTTATTACGGTAGCTCGTCGTGAGTGGACTTCAAATCAATAAACGTCGAAGATCTCTCTCTGGAAACTCCCTTCTCGAGGTACGGCGTGACGAAAAGTTACTGATTGGACACCGCCTCGAAGACGAAGAACCAATGCCCGGGTTAATTTCATACTTCCGTTCCTATACCGGCGGAATAGAAGTTTAAATTGCTCTTCAAATACGACGAAAAGGTATCAATCTAATGTGGAGATAGATCTGCATGGGTACCGCTATACGAGACAGAAGAAAAATTGAATAATCTCTTTTAGTTAGTCCGTGGTTCAACTGTTAGCCCGGATCTAACAGTTTTTATTATTCGTTGTTCGTTATTATAACGCTCGTACATAAATATTATCTTCGGAGTACGAGTATAATATGTACATATTCGAAAAGCTGACGAAGCTGGTCCAGGTTCTTGCATAAAGTATACGTAGAAGACTCTGCCGGCGCACTTCATTCGTGAATCTCGCTTTTTACGCGATGAATCTAGTTTTGTTCGTGTATTTCAATACAAAAAAATGGAAATTGATACTCCGCGAAACGCTCATAACAATATGATTAATGAGGCGGAGCTCATCTATGTACCGACAATTTTTTTTTTCTTCTTTTTTTCATTCCATACACGAAACTTGTCCAATAAACTCGAAGTCGAGACAGCGATAACCAGCATTCAGAATAATATTTGCGCGTATCACTTTGTGTAGGAAGAGTTCGGTATTTAACGCAAGCTAACCAGTTTATTGTACTACTAGAGATGATCTCTCATTTCGCTTCTTGCTCTTTTATGAAAATTTCTTGCGGTTTTTTACATCGAATTTTCCATGAATCACTCCAAAACGATTTGCAGAGGAAAAAAAAATATATATATTCGAATTTTATACTTAATCCTTTCAAGTTGTCAATTTCTACAGTGGTTCTCAAAATGAGAAATTGTAGATTCTTTTGACATCCTGACTCTTATTTAGAAACACGCGGTAAATGAACCAGAAGGAATTACATATGCTTACTATGTTTATTGTATTAATTAGTTTGCAGATATTTGAACCGGACGTCCGCCAGGATCACCAACAATTATAACGTGCGTTGTTAGTTCAACAGTAATGGTGCTTTTGCCGAATTTTGAAAACGTATTTATTAACTATGAATATGGGAGAAAAAGGCAGAAGCAACATTGCATCGTCTCCTCCAGAGACACGTAATGTAGCATTTCATAATGCAAGTGATTGTTACAAATTAAAGATCATTTACATTGATTTCACACACGAACAGGCGAAGGTGTCTACAAGTACTTTTTGCACTGAATACGATGGCGTTGGCCGCTCTTAGTTTTTCGGAATTTTGTTTCAAAGTTTGAAAAAGGCTACCTTGAAGCGAATGATGAGAAAAGCACTTTGGTGATGAAATTAGTTCTTTGATTGATATCAACATTTTATATAAGCCTAGGTCTTCAACTGAATGAGAATTGAAGGATTATTCTCGATTTTTATGTATCAACTTTTTCCACTTCAAAGTTGAACCTAAAAAACACTCCATTCTCGCTTAAATTACTTTGTTTTTCATTGTGGCAATTTCTAGACCTCTGTGGACTGATACAAAATTAAAAAATCTACATAATATAATATTCCTGTTTCCTTGTCTCAGACCTATTTGTAAATGAAATGCATCTAGAATTCCCTCAATTCCTTCATACGTTTTCTCAAGTGGGAACACTGATTACATCTCATCAATGATGGGAACGTAGATTGCTTCACTGGGCGCCCGATTTTCTGCGTGAGCAACGTGCAGGCGCGCGCATCGCGTGAATCAGTGTGGCCAGGATGACCCTCATTAATTTTCCCTTTCAAATGTCCGTATTTGCTCACGAAATGACTCTCAGAAAAACAAGTAGAACGCTGTAACCATGCGAAAATATTGTACGTTCTAAAGGAATATATGAGCAACATTTCTATATATTTCTTTCCATATCTTGCGGTTTATAATGATTTGAAGAGTATCAGTTTCAAGTGATTTTCAAGCATTGAAACGCAATTTGTAAAAAACCTAGAGGTGATAGCAAAAAATGGCAAACGGTATTGTGTTCAGCGCAAAAAATAGTTCTAGAAATACTTTTGCAAGTTCATGTTCATTCTAAAAGTTTAAAATTTGTTCATGTGTGTTTTTTAATTGTACCTATTATATCAACTTCTAATGATGACGTCAAAGTCATGTTCAATTCCACCATTTTCAATATGTTGGGCTGGTTGACTGACCACCTCAGTCACTCCGCTCGTTTGCTGTCATTCTTAGCCTAGTATAACTTACTGATGTCGGGCTGATGAAAATCTCATGACACGAGTTTTTGAGTAATTTTAATCTTAAAAGTATAAAGTCCGAAGGTTTTGTTACTGTTTTTGATGAAAATTTTTTTATAACTCCTGCTACGAAAGTGCGTTTTTTGTTGGTCGATTTTAGGTGCGAAAGTAGTTGTTTGAGAACTCATCTATTTTGCAGGTCGTCAATTTACTTTTCTATCGTCTTCTCTCATTTTACCGCCCGCTTGCTACATTACCACCCTGAATTCACACTTTTCTGCCCGCTCCATTCTCGACGGCCATTTTCTCTTTATTTTGCTCCGCTCGTCTTCGACTCGCGTCGCAACTACACCGAACTCGTCACTCAAAACGTCGCTTTCGCACCTTGTCATGAAATATACTATTGTGACGATGTTCCAAGAGTAATCCCAATCACTAGGAGGCCTTTGTAACAATTCTTGCGACAGTTTCTACGACAATTTTCCAAGAATAATCCTGATTTTAAAAGCATCAAGTCTTAAGGTCTTGTTACAGTTTTCCGTGACAATATTTGAAACAGTTTTTGTGACAATTTTCCAAGAGGAACAACAATTTCAAAAGCATATGAAATGCTAATTGTTTCCTAAAAAATTTTGCGACAATTTTCCAAGAGTAATTCCAATATTAATAAATTATTAATATTGATAAAAACTCCTTGCACGAAAAAAATTGATTTGAATTTTATTTAGTTATTCTAATCTTAAAAGCATCAAGTTCCAAGGTTTTGTTATAGGTTTGTGACAATTTTCGCGACAGTTTTTGTGACAATTGTTGAGACAATTTTCCAAGAGTAATGCCAATTTTAACAGCAAAAAGTCCTAAGGTTTTGTGACGATTTTTGTGAAGGTTTTCCCGATAAACCAGATCGACCAGATATCTTAGTTCATTTCGACTAAATGTTGACCAAAAATAGACTGAGGGGGCGCTCCGATGAGTGATTGCGATTTACTTCCGCTCTTCCCTACCATATTTAGACCACATTTAAAGCAACTTGACAAAATTTTGAATGAAAAAATTAGTCGATCTGTAGGTGATGTAGGTACCATAAAATGGTCTATCCTCAGTCATTGGCCATACTTCCTCTGCAATGGACTATATTTTGACCATTTTTGACCAGAAAAGGAGTCGATTTCTAAGGAACCTTGACGATATAAAATATTTTCTCATATAGTCAATATTTAATCATTGTAAACAAACCCCCATAATTAGAATTCTTCTGACGAAAAAGATTGGTAGATTTCGGGGCAATGTAGACGATTATAAAATAGTCTGCTGTAGCCTATATTCAAGCGATATTAACGGACCACTACAAATAGACCCCTTTTGACAAAGCAGAACAATCAAGTTTTGGGCAATAGAGACGCCATAAAACGGTCTATAGTTAGATGATATTAATAGACCACCATTTTCGACAGGAAAAACCAGTCCATATCTAAGGCTTTCTCATGTGAGAGAAGAAAGAAATGAAGATAGCAATCTCGTTAGCAGGATTATATCGAGAGGAGTGCAATTTTGGTTTAAAATTACAATATTAATTAGTATACCTTCAATTATTTAAGGACAATGTTCAGAAATTTGTGGAATTTATCATGGATTTATACCAATTAAAATTGAATCATTTAATTTAAATAATTTTTTTAAATGAATCTAAATATTATATGTATCTACTAGCGGTTGGCAGCGCGCCTCCGGCGAGCCTGACCGCCAGCTGTGTGTTGAGTAGATATCAGTGTTTTGTAAATATTTCGATTTTAACGGTAAGAGCTGAGTTGACAGGTAAGGGCTGTATTGCAGCAAAAAACGGACTAATTCATGAACCGTCGCAATGATTAAGGAAATAGATGGACAGTAGGTAAAAAGCCTGCCATATCCCCGAAGCATTACATCAGTCTGTGTAGAGGCATGAGACGAACTCAGTCGTTTCCTATATGAGAAACCGGATGTAATTTTCTTAATTCTTTCTCGAACCCAGTACCTTTTCTTAGGTAGTTTCAAACTCTGACGACGATATTTACCTAATGTATAGTTTACTCGTCACAAAAGAAGAGCAAATTTTCAAGAAATTATTTTACATAAACGTCTCCTTTCAAAATCGAAAATTGGATACGTAAAACTCGAATAGTCTCTGTAGATTCATCCAGAGCAACCGGTTTAAATGCTCTCTCTCTGTAAACACAATGATCTTAAATACGCATCAGTCAAAATACCAATAGTTCCAAAATTTCCTCCTAAAAATCTGGAATTGGGCTCATTCGAAAGGAAATTAAAGGGGCAACAATTTTTGTTCTCTTCAATTTTTCATAAAAATGAGTAAAACTCGAGTTATCACCATAACTTAATTTTTATAACTGCGCCCCTCAACGCGTTTGATCGGTAACGTTGGAACAACGCGTTCGATGGCAAGCTACACCACCACGTTTTTTTATATTGAAAAAAGTCATTGTTTTCGCCCTTTTTTGAAATTACTCAGCACCTCCCCGTCAAATTTTTATTTTTATGAGTCTATGTGCTGCTCTGGGATGAGGACAATATATCCTGAAAGTTTGAAAGCGATCGGCCCAGTAGTTCTCGAGTTATAAACGGACAGGAGGACGGACGGACAAACTTTCTGCTTTATATATTAGATTTATTTAAATTCAATTTATAAAATTCGTACATTATTCCGTAATTTCAATTTTAAATTTAATCATTATAATTTAATTGATATAATAAAATAATTATCATTATTCTTTATCAATTTATTATTTATAAATTAATTTTTATCAATTTAATTTATGTTAATTTTGTTATTTAAATTAACTCTTTAAAAACTGTTTTTTAATAATTTTTTTATTTGTCATAAATAAACCTAATAATTTTCTACTAATTGAATGTAAAATTGAACAAAAAAATGAAAAATATCATTCTGGTTCAATAATTATGATTATTCAAAATCATTGAAATAATTAAATAATTAATTCTCATTTAAAGGATCAAATATGTTAAATAAATTGAATGATATAAAAAGTTATTTATTTTCAATTTTTTTAGTTGTTTTATAATAATTTTTATTGAAAATGAATATAAATATTTTTATTAAAATAATTAATTATTCTGAAAAAAAAATTAACAATTTTGATTAAATCAACTATATCAAGAAAATTTAAATAAGATCTTTATTTTTTCGAAATAATATTATATTATACACTTCTTAAATAAAGTTGAAATTTAATTTCAAAAAATAAAATTGATATAAAATTTGAATTAAAAAAAAATTATATTTAATAATTATATCTGTTGGAACTCCTTAAATTGAATATAATAAATCTAATATTTTTATGATTAGTAGAATATGTTCATTTATTGAATAATTTCATTATTAAGAATATTAATTTTTAAATTTTAAATTTTATTTTAAATATCTTGATTTATCAGCGAGTTTGCGAGCAATAATGATCGTTGATTCATTCCTAAGAAATCGGCTGGAAATTTTGGGCAAAATTGAGCGACCGCGGTTTGCACGAGAATTGACCAAAAAACAAAGAGTAAAAATATTGGTAGATGTTGGGGAAAAATCTACTCAAAATGGATCAAGGTATTTCCCAAAATATCTGCCCAGAAATCGAAGAAATCTTGGTCAAAATTGAGTAATAAATACAATTTCAATTTTCGACTGAGAAACGAGGAAAAATTCCATTTTGTGTTGACAATAAATATAACGACCAGAAAATAGGTCGAAATGTATTCCGCAAAGTGATTAAAAATCAACCAAAAATATGATCAAAATTTAGTAGGAATAATATCAGACCAACAATCAACTGAAATGAATAGACAAAATTTGGTCGATTTATCTCAAAAATTTACTAAAAATCAACCATTTTCTGATGGTACCATAATATTTGGTCTTTTTTCAGTCGTACGACCAAAAACCAACCAATGTCGACCATATAGTGATGGTCGATTTGGTTTATCGGGTTCTTGACAATTTTTGTGACACATTTTCGAAGAGCAATCCTAATTTTTAAAGCATTAAAATGCTGTTCTGGTGATAATTTTTGTAATAATTTTCCAAGATGAATATCAATTTAAAAAGTATATGAAATGTTGATTGTTTTGTGACAGTTTTTGTGAGCATTTTTGAAACAGTTTTTCTGAAAATTTTTGTGAAAATATTTGTGATTTTCTAATAAGAGTAATTCCAATCTTGAAATCATTTAAAATGCTAATTATTTTGTGACAATTTTTCACAATATTTGTGATTTTGTAAGAGTAATTCTAATCTTGAAATCATTTTTAGCAATACCCAATGTTAAAAGTATATAAATAATGCTGATTTATTCGTGAAATTTAAGAAAGGAAAAGACCATTGAATTCTTACAAAAGAACAATCCTCAAACGGATTGGACAGAAAAGGTAATGGAGATTTTGGTGAGCAAGTTCAAATCCATAATGCCAATCATTATTCAAACAGCGAAAGCAAAATTTCAATTTTTTGTAACATTTTTGGTACCAAATTGAGTGGCACCGAACCGACCACGCCGACGTCATCTTTGCTTCAAGTCGATATTTTTCCTTCAATTGTTTGTATGACGGTCCTTTAATGTTTAAGTACTGCAACAATTCGTACTTCGTCTTCAGGGTTTGATAAAGATCAAATTCAGGAGCACCTTCAGAAACGTCCATGAATTCGCGAGCGGATCCGCATCCAACTTTAGTGACGTCATCATTTTTGAGGCAATATCCGGTGAAATGGAATATCTTCGACCATCAAGCTATGTAAATACGAGAATACTCGAAAAATTTTTAATTTTCTAACTAGATCGATAAGACTTGGAATACGCCAAATTTACGCAGATCACTTCAAGGAAACTTCGGTCGTCACCCACAGCCACCCATCAATTGTCCCATTTGCGCAGTGAGTGACTGTAGCGCTCCGAATTATTAATGACAAATATTTCTTTCTAAATTAGATAATCGGCACTCTGAAATGAATCACGTAATTCATTTACACCCGGTCACCGTTTTCCCTAGTCAAACTCTCTCGATCTTGTTCTCCCCTTTTCTCTTCCAGTAATGCTCTTCGTTTTACCACTCTATCTTTCTCATTCTTCAGTAATAAAAATGGGTTACGTCACAGAAAATTTCGAGAGAAATTTTACGTACATAGACTGAAACATTGATACCTGCCTCAATATTTGCAATTCGAAAATTTTCAAGAGAAATTACTTTTCTCCGGGGCGACTCCAGTCGTAGTCAATCGTGTTTCCTGGTTGATCTATGATACTGTAATATTGGGTTCGATCGATTCCCCCTCCGCGTCATTTTACCGATCGCTTCTATTTATGGTACTTCAACTGAGGAAGTTTGGAAGGATAAATTCCATCTTGGAAGATTTTCTTTTCCTCAAAATACTTTCATATGATATTTTCGGGAGAGGCAATTTATCCCTCTCCTCGTCCAAATTCTAACCGCGACACCTACTGCGGTATTTGTAATGATGGTAACGACATTAATGATAGATGTTGGTGTAAACGAACTTCCTCACAGTCCGAATACAAGTGTTACGCTTACCTACTTACAGACTGTGCATTCAGTTGACCTTGGCCTTTCCCAAATGCATATCAATTACGCTAGATATATAGGCGACCGCCCATCAGGACAGCGACGATCGTAACCTATCAAGAATTTTGGCCTTTACCGGCGAATGCGAAAAATTATTACCGAATATTGTCCACGCGAGAACTGGTAAGTACCGGTATCCTCTTTCAGTGTCATTTGAAGCACTAATGACGGTGAATTCGCCGCTTCGGAGTCTATATATCTGTTTACGAAATCTGTATACGAAAGACGTCAAAATTTATGGTGCCGGTAGGTAGTTGACATAAAATCGCGCGCGAACGAGTCACGCTCGCGCAATCGACGTGAAAAAGGGCAGAAAGAAGTACACGCTGCACGCTAATCGAAGAGCGTCTCGTCGAAACCAACTTTTAACTTGATTTCATTACCGCATTCCACGCTGACGTTAATCACATATATTAACGTGAGACTTCATCGAGTAATTTATTAATTCGCTAATATTCCTCTCTCATAGGTGTTCGCAGATAACAGTAAAATTGAAATAAATCAGACGCGTCGATTTTAGCACATTTTCGGAGGCTGTTTCCACACTCTATTTACTCGAACAGCTTGATACCATTGTTTACTCTCGCAGTAGACGCGCTACAGTTACTCGTATCTTTGGGAGTCGTAATAAAGGAATTAGAAAGTGAAAACTTACGATAAATGACAATATCCAACCGATGACGGCGGTGAGAATCAATGACATCGCTGGTTTCCCCGACGAATGGGACTTCAGTTTCACTTTCTGAAAAAGATAGAAAATTCAAATAAAATTACAGCAAACTATTTTAGCACGCTAACAATAAATTTACTTGTAATAATAGAGAAACTTCTTCCCAAGAAGTCTCGAACAAGAGTGGTAACTTTTTTCTTTTCTAACAAGCTCGTAACGACACTAGGTTATGAGCTTGCGGTGGGAGGGGAGGTAATATGATGGGACTTTATGGATGGAGGGAGTTGAGAGAATGAGAAGATTTGAAGGGGTGATAGGGCGAACGCGCGAATACATGACTGACTGAAAAGAAGCAGTCCAAGATTACTAGAGGGAAAAAGCTATCTCGTTCCAAAACGCAACCCGCATGACACCTACACGGAGAAAAAACTATAGTAAATTTGACTAAGAACATAGTAAAGCCGGTCCAGTCACGATTTTTTAGTAAAAACAACTGAGCAATTTCAGTAATACATATTTAGTTTTATTCACTACTTTTTCTCGTAAGTATAACTATATTTTTCAGTCGTTATAACCATAATCTTCGACTGGACCGGCTTTACTATGTTTTTTAGTTAAAAGTACCACCAAAATTTTTCTCAGTGTATAGGACAGACGATGGTAACTGGATTTCAGTGATATCACAATATCTTTATGAGAAATAACTTCAATAGACGTCATTGCGCCTTGGAAGAGGGCAAATCTCCTCTCTCTGATTTTCTTTAAGCAATCCAATAAATTGTAATCTTCGCTGAAGTACGTGGGCGTCAGGCTTGTATGGTCAATCGGGCGAAGGGTGAAGTAAATTTTGTGATTACAGCGTTCTTGGCGAGACGACAGCCGGGAGAAGGGTAATGATTTCCTCTGGCCTCGTCCTTGCCAATGAGCAATCTACTGGTTTGTGATTTGGAGTTGGAAGTGGAGAGTGCAAGGTCGGATTTAGTGTGCAGGCTTTGGAGATTAACACTTAGTAATCGCGCGGCTACTTTGCTGGCTTCGTTACCACTGATTCTGCTGTGGCTAGCAAAGGCACATTATAGATCTTCACCCGCTAGAAACCAACCTCGCGCTCTTTCTCGAGTTTTTTTCAATGTTTTTCGTCTTTAACATTTTTCAAAAAATTTACCTCTCGAAATGCAGGGAAAACCGGGCTCTAGAGGAAGTGAGGCGTTGGATCGAGTCGGCTGGACTCGAACTTGCAGCTGGTAAAACGGAGGCCATTTTATTCACGACCTGTCGGAAGTTCAGTCCACCCAACTTTCGCCTGCAAAGTGTGGAAATAGCAACCACGGAGCGAATGAAATACCTGGGCATCTGGTTTGACTCAACACTGAGCGTCAGGCACCATTTCCTAATGACAGCGGAAGAGGCGGGTCGGGTAGTTGGATGCCTAAGCCGCCTGATGAGGAACGTAGGAGGACCGAGAGATGCGAGAAAAAGGGTCATGATGAGCATCGCATAGTCGATCCTCCTATATGGTGCACCAGTATGGGCCGACTGCACGAAGTTACCATACAGAAGGAGAGAGATGGTAAAGATTCAACGAAGAGCTACGCTGAGGTGGGTTGGTGCCTACCACACTGTCTCGACGAAGGGTCTTTGTGTATTAGCACTTTCACCATCAATCGAGCTCCTGGCTGAGGAGAGAGCGGTGGTGTTCAAAACTAAGAAGACAACGACGACCAACCAAGAGGCATTACGGGTCAAGCAGGGGCCAGGCGCGCGCTCCTTGCTTTTAAAGTGGAAAGCAATTGCCCAGAGCGAGCTGGGCAAATGGACAACCCGTTTGCTAATACATGACCTTGATGAGTGGATGAACCGACATCATGGTCAGCTGAATGTTCACCTGACGCAAGTGTTAAGCGGCCATGGCTGCTTCAACAAGTACCTTCACGAGAAGTTAAGGAAAGTTGAGCAGGCAACGTGTTCGCACTGTAACCAAGGGCGGGATGATGGACCACAACACACCTTATTTGAGTGTGAGGCGTGGAAGCGTGAGCGGGACAAGCTTAGTCGGTCTCTTCAAGAGATCGGGGTAGATTAAGCGCTTGACCCGAGTAGCCTGGTACCCACCATGCTAAGTTCCGAAGAAGCATGGAACCAGGTGTCTGCATTTGCGGCCAACGTCATGTAGAGGAAGATGGACCGAGAGTGGAATAGGCATTAAATGCAGAACCGCACTCGACACCTGTGTACCATCAACATTCAGATTTGCAGGAAGAAAAGGACTAATATCATCCCTGAAGAGAGAAGAAAATGAAGAAACTCCAACAGCGATCTACTATATTGTGTAATGAGGTGGTGTTGTTGTTGTTGTTGTTGTGTGTGTTCTTATGCTTTTGCGCGCCAGGGGGCACTGCAGCTTGGCGGTTGCCGGGAGAAGAGTAGGGTCGCAGCTTCCTTCACTGAAGTTATACCCGAAAGGGTCGGACCCAACACGGAAATACATAGATGACCTGAAAGCTGTGTTGAAACGGAACAATGTACCCGGCAAGATGAACCCAGTTGTACCAAACTCAAGGGGCTTGTAAAACTCCACAAAGCGAACCGTCCGATGAGACCCCTGGTCAACAGCATTCAATCACCATGCTACAAGATAGCGAAGATCGTAGCCACACTCCTGAAAGAAAACTACTAGTTTGCACCCAGACGAAGTATCAGAAACAACGGAGAGCTGATTGAGCAACTGGAAAAGTTGGAAATCAAGAGTAACGACAAGCTGATATTCTTTGAAGTGGCAAATATGTTTGGTACCATACCGAAGGAGGAACTTCTCACTCTGCTCAAAAACAACCGATACCATGGGAACCCCGATGGGCCGAAGCACGCCAACATAGTGGAAGAGATCTTGAACCCGAACTACTGCCGCTTTAATAACAGGTTCTACGGTCAGGAAAGAGGAGATGCAATGGGATCACCGCTGTCACCAATACTGGCGGAGATATTCATGAATGATATGGAAAACAAGATATTGAAGGGCAGCAAGTTCAGAAACTCGATCAAACACTGGGCCAGACATGTAGATGATATCCTAATTGTGTGGTCAGGCACTGATAGACCGGCGGATCTATTCCTTTCAGAAATGAACGCGATGAATGAGAGCATCAAATTCACAGTGGAAAAAGGCGATGAGACGATCGACTATTTGGACCTTACACTCACACTGGAGAACAATAGGATAGAATACAAAATCTACAGAAAGGCGATGCATACTGATACCATCATCCCAAATGACTCCTACCACCACCCCAGGCACAAGTTAGCGGCAATCCAGAACTACTGCTATCGAGCAATTTCTGTCCTCAAGAACAACGAAGAGAAGAGGAAAGAGATCGAGATAATAAAGCAGATCGCAGAAGCCAATGATGGCTACCGGAGAGGCGTGGTGGATGGATTCTTTGAGAAAATGGAAACAAAGAAAGGAACCCATGATGGCATATTGAGAAAGTACTCCGGATCGATACCATATATAGGAAAGGACACAAACAACTTGATAAAGGCTACGATGTAAATGTGTCCAGAATAACCAACCCATAGTGAAGAGAATCCGCAATTACCAGACGGAACAAAAGGATAAGGAAGGCTTGAGCAGAGTGTACAAGCTCAGTTGTGCACATTGCGAGTGCATCTACATCGGTGAGACTGGGAGAAAGTTTGAGATCAGGAAAAAGAAGCACAAAACGTCGAGGGAGAAAGAAGATGTCAAGTCACTGTTTTGTAAACACTGTAACGAAGAACACCACAATGGAGAGGGAATATTTGAAGTCATACATGTAGAGAATCGCACAAAGAGAAGAAAACTCTGGGAACAAATGAAGATTGCAAAAGCCAAGAGGAAGAAAGCCTGCCTCTTGAACAATGTAATCACGTTTGACAGCGAAAAATGATTCAGCCTGGTGATTGGACGAGAGAAGAAGAACAGAACCAACTAATGAGACGGCAGGAAACCAGGTAGCCAATAGAAACGCAGCATTTAGGACAATAGATTGAACCAGTCACTAAGTAGTATGTTTTAGCCAATAAGAACACAATGTCATATTATTGTAAGAATAAGTTTCTAAGAAGTGAACCAATCACAACACAGCATTGTTATAGGCAATAAGATCACAGTGTTATACTATAAAAACTCATGGTTAAGGCGCGAGGCGTCGTTCTCCAGTTGCGACACAACTGGTGATGGGATAGCACCCGAAAGTACTCTTGTAAAAGCAACTAATAAAGTAGATTTGTACATTTGAAAAACCCTTTTTCAACTCAAGAAATTGTGACAGTAAAAGCAAGTTTTAACCGTTGTGAATGGTCTTCCTATGTCAAAATGAGCAAAAATGTTTTCCGTAAAAATTATGTCATTCTTTACCCAATAAGAGTGCACCTACAATGATCCAATTTGCATAAGGTAGGCGGAAATATTTCTTCACGCGAATTCTGTAATGAAAAAAAAGTCTCAGTTTCTGCCCTTGTTCTCAGTTTTTGTTTGTTTGTTTGTTTGTTTGTTTGTTTTTTTTTTTTTTTGCTTGATCACGATGACAGTCTACGTTCAAAAATTCAGTTTCACGACGGTAGACTCGAGTTATCTTCACGAACTATGTATACAATATTTTTGTTCGCACGTCACATCGCTCCCATTCGTAGGTACACCCTATCATCGTGCACTCTTTGTCATGAAAAATACCATCATTGGATTGTGGCACGTACGATCCACAATATATTTAGTTGTGCGGTACAAGTACTCGCATAACTATATAACATGCGTTTTTATTACTGTTTAAATTATAATCAAATTAGGTTCCGTACAGCGTGTTAAACTACCGCGGTAAATACATATTATACAGTGTATTCATCGTATACAAGTATATTGCGGTCTCGTTTGAATGCGGAAATAATGCGCGAGAGAACGCGATCAGAAGTTGCAGGTAGTTATGATGCTAACTATCGTATTTTTGTACGGACGCACGACGCACTCCCTGGTCGTGTTTATAGTTTCTTTTAATAATCGGCTCTTAAAACCTCATCATTATCCCACTTTTCAAACAAACCTAATACCTCTGAGTACAGGCGCTCGCGAACCGTGATGTTAGATTCTCGATGAGAACCTCTGGCAATAAATTAAAAGCTCTTCGATAAGTATGGAAATGACTGAAGAAACTTATTGATAAGAAATGGCAGAACTCGTTCCTCTAGTGCTGAATACGGTTTCGTAGACTACTTCGATCAAGAAGCACAGGGAAGCTATCTTACAGTATGGATGAGAATTTTGAAGGAAGGAACTTTTTTGAACTTATCCTTGATGGGCTTAGTCTTACAGATTATCCTCCTTATCGTATGAAGGCGTAAAAATTGTGGATGAACATGTCGAGGCTCTGAATTTTTCTACGCATTTGTATTACAGCAGTGCTTGAAACTAAAAATATTGGAAATTCTACGATTTGTCAATGGATGATACAAAGAAATAAATCAAGCAATGTATTACAAATATTAGAGAAAGCACTTAGTCACCTACCAAGGATGCCGTCCACTCTTCTTCATTTTTTCAACAGGGAACATTCGCATGGGAAATGAATTAGAGAAAATTGACGGGCGCCGTCTGGGAAAAATGTGCGACATGGAAAAATTTCAAATGATGTTAACAGTTAAATGGTGATTTGGACTAAATTTGTTCTAGCGCAAAAACGCGAAATGTCAGACGTATAATTCAAATGTACGAAATTTGTATCTCAATTTTATCTTTAATTTGCGCCAAATATGAAGTCTCGACGACTTTCCTAAGTCGAGTAATGGACTCAAATGTGCCACAAATTTGACACATAGGTTCCCAAAGTTGTTAATTACCAAGGAATCTAGTTTGTGGAGTGAAGAATCGCGTTATCTCTTAATTTCTTTCGATGCTCTAGTAAAATTTAGTTCTGAACTCCCAAAATGGTTAAAAATTTCTGAGAAGCACCAAAATGGGTCAATGGGCCCAAAAAGGGTCAAAATTTCCTCAAACTGAAAAATTGCGTAATCTTCGAAGTTTTTCGTGGTATAAAATTTAACGCCGAGTCTGAAAAAAATACCGAATTGACCCTACAAAACTTCAAAATGGGCTGATAGGCTCAAAAAGGGTCAAAATTTCCCAAAAATGATAAAACCGCCCAATCTTCGAAGTTTTTCTCGATTCTGAGATTTAAACATTAGCGCTGAATATGAATAAAATTGTTGAAAAATTCTGCGAAGCACCAAAGTGCGTTTAGGGGCCCAAAAAGGGTCATAATATCCTCAGAATGATAAAATCGCCCAACCTTCAGAGTTTTTCTTGATTCTGAGATAAAATTTAGCGCTGAATCTGAATAAAATTGTTAAGAAATTCTGCGAAGCACCAAAATGGACCAAAGTGCAAAAACTCCTTGATTCAGGCAATGGGAGGATACCGCAAATTCGGTCTTGCTCGTGATGAGATATCAGCTACAGTTCAGTATTTGATTGAGGCAGACGAACGTACAGAATTTCTCGGGGTTTCACCGCGGTAAGAGAACGAAAAAGGGTCAACATTTCCCCAAAACGAAAGAAATCGCCTAACCTTCAAGTTTTTCCTGATTCTAGAGAAAAATTGTGTGCTGAGTTGAAAAAAAAAACACCAAAATGTGTGAAAAAGCCCAAAAACGATCACAATTTTACCAATTTGGAAAATCGCTTAGTCTTTCAAATTTCATTTGGTCCTCAAAGAAATCGAGCTTCGCGAGAACAAAGATTGCTTGCAGTGATCGACTGAGAACGATCAAGGCCCTGTGTTCGATCCTTCAAGTGTTTTCACACAAAATTTTACAGATTCTTCCGCCTCTATTGAACAGGGGGCCCTACCCGGTCTCCCACCATGAGCTCATGACCGAGGACAGACTTTAGAGTAACCTTGCCACCTTTGCGTTAAACGACGAGATTTTTTGTGAATTTGCCTGTCCTATTACGGGGCCTATTCGATCTCTCACCGCGAGCTCATAACGAAAGACGAGCTTCACGGTATCACTCCCTCCCTCGCGTGAACGTGTGAGAATTTTCGCACATCCACCTGCCTCTATCGAACACGGGGCCTTGATCGCTCTCTTACCGCGAGCATGTAATGGAAAACGAAGTCGCAGTATAATTCTCTCCTTCGCCCGAAACAACAGGAGTTTTTGCAGAAGCACCAGCCTCGATCGTAGACGGGGCCTCAGTCGATCTATGTTGAACCCAAAGATCATTCGCCTGCCTTTGTTAAACACGGGGTCTTGATCGTTCTCTTACCGCGGCGAAACCCCGAGAAATTCTGGACGTTTGTCTGCCTCAATCAAATACCGAACTGTAGCTGATATCTCATCACGAGAAAGACCGAATTTGCGGTATTCCCAGGAGTTTTTGCACTTTGGCCCGCTTCGTTCATAGGTGGGGCGGGCGTCAGTTGATCTTTCATCGCAAGCACGCAACAGGAGACCAACTTTGCGTTCTTTGACTGAAACAACGAGAGTTTTCTCACTTTTTCCCGCTTTGAGGATATGCAGAGGCCTGGTCAATCTCTCACCGCGAACCTTGAACGGAAGATAAATTTGTCGTCTTCCTCCAATCCCCAAATGAGGAGAATTTCCGCAATTTCCTCTTTTGGATCTGTCACCCGACGCTATTCGATCTCTCACTCCGCGAGCACTCAACGGCAAACGAACTTGTCGTTATCCCTTCCATCCCCTGAATCAACAATTTTACTGCAGAATGAGAAAAATTTTCAATTTTTCATTTTGGAGATCATCTAGGGTCATTTCAGTATTTTTCTCGGACTCGGTGCTAAGTTTTACTTCAGAATTGAAAACTACTCGTACTTTTGAAGACTACGCAATTTTTCATCTTGGAGGTATTTTTATTCTCTTTGAGCCCATCAACCCATTTTGGTGCTATGAAGTATTTTCTAAGCATTTTTTTTTGGACTCAGCGCGAAAGTCCTCTTGAAAATCGAATTAAACTTTTAGGTTTGAACATCATTTTGGACCACCCATTATATGATGGAAAAGGGGTTTCATCTTCGAACGCGGAAAAATCTTCGAATTTCCAGCTCTTGATCAGCAACGCTACTTGGAAGAATTTCGATTTTCAACCTAAAATGGGAATCGAACAAGTTTCTTTGATTGGCTAACTAAGTATTATATGAGGACAGGAACTTGGATTTTCGATTCTCTAAACTGAAGCGCTGGTGGCCGAGAGGTTGAAAGGCGGACTTCTGATTCAGAAATTCGGGATTCAAACATCGTGGCTGGCAAGGTACAGAAAATATTCCTTGTAAACACGTCCGCATTTCTAAAATCATCATTTGAAAGGTACATCTTCCTCATACGGCGCTGGATCAAATGAAAAATGAGGAAAGAATAACAAAATATTTCTGTTATTCCATACTTTAAAAAAAGGTCAAAATTCATAATTTCAATTTTTTACATTAGTGTTTTTTTCCATTTCTTCACGCAGTAGGTGAATGAATTCGAACGAACACCAGTAATTGTGTCTTTGTAACCTGTATGGTTAACGACTGTGACAATGCAAACGACGAGCAATCATTCCAGTATGCTTGTATTCTCGGTCAAC
The DNA here is from genome assembly GCA_035079385.1 of Aspidiotus rigidus. NCBI lineage: Eukaryota > Metazoa > Arthropoda > Insecta > Hemiptera > Diaspididae > Aspidiotus > Aspidiotus rigidus. The sequence continues at coordinate 13,877,407 of JAVHKY010000054.1, read as the reverse complement.
GAGCATTGTCAATTTGCACGTAGACCTATTTTTAATTGTGATTTTGTATATGATATATGCACCTACCACAGCCCATGTACGAAATTCTTACGTGCGTCCTAATTTTTTATTATAGTTCGGCGTAATTGGTAAATCATTAAAAAAAAAAAGACATTTTTTCTAAATAAGAATGTTGATTGAAAACCATACTTCCTAGCTGAATCTCTTCACCCTAATCTCTTCACAGCTTTCTATTGGTTCATTATTTGAAACCATTTTTTGACATTTTCATGTTTTCCAAGACTCCCTCCTAATCTATATCGAGAACAAATGTCCCTCCTAATATTCATACTTGGTGGTAGGAATTATTCTGAGTTCTCTTCTTCACAGTTGCTTCACAAAGACGACTTCCTCAAGGCCCTCTACGACTTCCTTAAGGTCCTCTCCTTATAATATTTACGTAAGTTACATATAGAAAGCGAAGGTCGAAATTAGTCTGAATCCTCCCGGAAGCCGACTTTTCCTTATTTCGCCTTTCACTAGGTGGTCAACATTTTTTTAAGCTCTTCTCCTGATTGAATGCAGTTCAATGGTCGAATTTTTCAAGTCCCTAAAGTAGGTCAGAGTTCCCGGCTCTCGATTGGAATGGAGAAAGTTCAGAACAACATTTAACGAAGCACGTTCTCAAGATTACCCAATAAAATGCGGGCCTGAAAAAGGGTTTTCCAATTGTACAAATCGTCGGGTTCTTGGCAGAACTCACCAAGTCCAATTTTATGGTTTTTGAGTTATATATATGGATAGATCGGCCAGAGCGAGCTCTATCGGCTGGTAAAACTCATCAAATCCATTTCGCATTATTTTTCAAAGTTATTGTCGATATTCTTTTTCACCAAGTCCAAAACATCAAAATCTCGGCTGGTAAAACTCACTACACCCATGTTAACCTTATGAGGACTTGGTGAATAGTATCTTGGTCGTGTTTGGCAGGCAGAATTCACCAACAGTTTTTTTGCTCTCCTGTAAAATTACTATAATGTGACTTGGTGAGTTCTGCCAAGAACCCGACGAAATATACTTTATAGTTGCTTTTACAAGAGTACTTTCGGGTGTTATCCCATCATCAGTTGTATCGCAACTGGAGAACGAGGCCTTAACCAAGAGTTTTTATATAGTATACCACTGTGATCTTATTGGCTATAACAATGCTGTGTTGTGATTGGTTCACTTCTTAGGAACTTATTCTTACAATAATATGACATTGTGTTCTTATTGGCTAAAACATACTGCTTAGTGATTGGTTCAATCTATTGTCCTAAATGCTGCGTTTCTATTGGCTACCTGGTTTCCTGCCGTCTCATTAGTTGGTTCTGTTCTTCTTCTCTCGTCCAATCACCAGGCTGAATCATTTTTCGCTGTCAAACGTGATTACATTGTTCAAGAGGCAGGCTTTCTTCCTCTTGGCTTTTGCAATCTTCATTTGTTCCCAGAGTTTTCTTCTCTTTGTGCGATTCTCTACATGTATGACTTAAAATATTCCCTCTCCATTGTGGTGTTCTTCGTTACAGTGTTTACAAAACAGTGACTTGACATCTTCTTTCTCCCTCCACGTTTTGTGCTCCTTTTTCCTGATCTCAAACTTTCTCCCAGTCTCGCCGATGTAGATGCACTCGCAATGTGCACAACTGAGCTTGTACACTCTGCTCAAGCCTTCCTTATCCTTTTGTTCCGTCTGGTCATTGCTGATTCTCTTCACTATGGGTTGGTTATTCTGGACACATTTACATCGTAGCCTTTATCAAGTTGTTTGTGTCCTTTCCTATATATGGTATCGATCCGGAGTACTTTCTCAATATGCCATCATGGGTTCCTTTCTTTGTTTCCATTTTCTCAAAGAATCCATCCACCACGCCTCTCCGGTAGCCATGTTGCAGAAATGCTTGTAGCTGCCCAAAAGCAGGTGAACAACAGGTGAACAACAGATATTCCCTAGATCAGTGGTTCTCAAACTTTTTTTCTTCGCGGCACAGTATTTTATCAAGCCCGCGGCACACAAAGACAAAAATACACATGAATGAGAGACGATAGAAATGAATGATAGGGCAGACACGTTTGTACACATACCGAGTTCAGGCTACATGTATTTCATACACCGTTCAAGTTTAAACGTTGTTCTATCTATGACAAATGATTTATAAATAAAGCCTCGATATTTTCAACCCGATTATCTGAATTCTGTTTTCATCAGCATTTAGTTCTATGTGTGTACATTTACCATACTTACCTATATCAACAGTAGTTCTGTTTAAGAATGGATAGATTTCTAACAAAAAAACGTAAAATTTCGTGTGATGAGCCTGAAGATACTGCAACAGTTTCAACAAGTAATGAACCTCATGCCGAATGCTCTTCAAAAGGTAAAACAGTGCGGAAATATCATGAAGACTATTTGAATTTTGGATTCAAATGCAGTGGATCAGAGAGTTTTCCTATACCCGTTTGTGTTGTCTGCGGGGAGAAACTGAGTAACGAGAGTATGGTTCCCAGTAAACTGAGAAGACATCTACATTCAAAGCACGGCCACTTATCTGGGAAAGATAATGAGTACTTCAGCCAGTTGGTCGTCTCAGAAGCAAAGCAGGGTAAAGTCATGGTATCAAGGACAACACTGCCTGAGAAAGCACAACTGGCCAGTTACAAGGTTTCGGAGATCATAGCAAAATCAATGAAACCGCATACTATTGGGGAGGATGTTATACTACCAGCCTGCAAGGAAATTGTAAAATGTATGCTTGGTGAAGCCGCTTTGGAAAAAATAACTTTAGTTCCGTTGTCAAATGATACAGTTTGCAGGCGAATTGACGATTTGTCATCAGATATAGACAAGCAAGTTGGTGAAAAATTAAGAGACGGTCGACCATTTTCCATCCAAGCTGATGAGTCCACAGACTTGAGCAGTAAGTGTCAATTACTGACTTATATCAGATTTGTAGACGAGGAATCCATTGTTGAACAATTCTTTGCATGTACTGAATTACTATCCACTTCAACTGGCGCTGACATTTACAATGCTGTGACCACCACATTGCAATTACATGAGACGTCCTGGCAGAACTGCGTGTCTATTTGCACAGATGGTGCTCCAGCTATGACGGGTAAGATGAAAGGATTCGCTTCACGAGTGACACAAAATTTCCCTCATGTACGTACAACACACTGCTTTCTTCATCGTGAAGCTCTTGTGACGCAGACAATTCCAGATCAGCTAAAAAGCGTGTTAGATGCAGTAATCAGAATGGTAAACTTTGTTAAATCCAGACCACTTCAAACAAGACTGCTGAAATCAATGTGCGATGAAGCGGGCTCTCGATACAAAACTTTGCTCTTCCACACCGCTATCAGATGGTTGTCTAGGGGTAAGGTTCTCGCTAGATTCTTTGCAATGAGACATGACCTCATTCAATTTTTCGCCACCCAACAACCAGACTTTGCCGCACTCTTGACAAACGCGACTTGGTGTGCCAAACTCGCATACTTGGCTGACATATTCGCTTCCTTAAATCATTTGAATGCAAGCATGCAGGGAAAAGAAGAGAATCTACTCACATCCTGCGATAAATTGAATGGATTCATCCGGAAAGTGGACTTATGGAAAGCACAGGTGAGGAAGAAAAATGTGCAGATGTTTCCATTGACTTTTGAAATGGATCCAGATGGAAGTGTGACCTCTCATCTCATAGTGGAACATCTCTCAAATCTTGAGGACAACATGAAAAAATATTTCCCTTCCATCAATATTGACAAGTACGATTGGGTACGTAATCCGTACGCTGTTTCTGAAGAATATGCTCATGAGTTGCCTTTGCACAAGGCAGAAGAATTTGTACAGCTTCAAACGGACCGCTCATTGCAACTCAAGCACCACGAGCTTTCACTTGCGCATTTCTGGCTAGCAGCAAAAGCACAATACCCAGCTGTCTCCACAGACGCCCTCAATACTTTGCTACATTTTTCGACCACTTACTTATGCGAATTAGGTTTTTCTGTACTAACAAATATTAAAAGTAAAAAACGCGAAGATTATTAAATATCGATCGAGAAATGCGAGTGTGTCTTTCTGCGCTACCTCCTAGAATAGAGCAGTTATGTAAAACGCGACAAGCTCACGTTTTATGTACAAGTAATCCGTAATTGTAATGTAAATTAATTTTCAACTTATTTTCAGTACCGTCTGTTTCAATTAATATTATAAATTTGGCTTTTCAAGAAATTTGTACTTTAAAATTTCCTTTTTCACGGCACACTTTCATATATCTCGCGGCACACTTTTGTGCCGCGGCACACAGTTTGAGAATCACTGCCCTAGATAAAAGTGGGTAATTTGGGACTTTCATCGAAGAAAAAACGTGCATTTTAGTCATTCCGACCTCGATGATGAAGAGGCATCTACACTATACATACTTCTCAAATAACATAGTATCATGCCTCAACCATAAGTAGCCTGTTGTTTGAATTTCTATTGAAAATAGTTGTTTTTTTTTCTTCCCAGGATTAAAACGTTCCCCAATGTGTCTTGGGCAGATTCGCCTCAATACTAGTGGAATATTAGAGGTAGTAGAAGACATTGAGGACGACTTGCAGGATGTATTAAGTCAGGACGAGGAAGCTGACCATGAGTCCAGTACTGATGACCATTCCAGGCGAAGAGTATGACGAGAGTGAATTATATCAAGTCCCTCCATCCCGAATATAAGACTACTGTATGTCGGCAGGTTAACATACACTGCTCCTCTTAGAAAGCGTAGAAAACTGGTAGGCAGGGCATGGACGGATGGCGCAGCTCAAGTCATGTGCGAGAAACGACCCCCTTCCTCGGGCTAAGTTATAAAATTATGTGTATATATTACCTGAAATATACTAGCCTAATGGAGTAAAATTTAGTTGAGGAACCTACAGGAAAAATGTACCCAACATACTTTCTTCGTAGACAAATTACTCTATTCTGAAAGCTGAATAGCTCATTTGATAGGAAATTCAACGAGGAACAACTTTTATTTGAAACATTTTTTCATAAAATTTCAATTTTGGGAGATATCATGGAAAAACTGATTTTGGTCCTCTTTTGAACGGCCTTTTAAGAGTTTTCCGGGGCACTGATTGACCTAGGCTGAGCCTCGAATACGTTATTTGATAGGAAATTTAACGAGAAACAACTTTTGTTTGAAACATTTTCTAATAAAATTTCTATTAGACAAGATATAAGCAAAAGACTAAATCTTGGGGGGGGGGGCCGTTGAAACCGCTACTAAAACAGAATGTCCTGAAGAATGAATATCTTATTTTATAGCAAATTTAACGAGGAAGAACTTTTGTTTGAAACATTTTCTAATAAAATTTCAATTTTATGAGATATATGGAAAAACTGATTTTGGGACTCTTTTTGAACGCCCTTTGCAAAGGCACTAATCGGCATAGGCTAAAAGTTGAATACGTTATTTGATAGGAAATTGAACGGAGGAACAACTTTTGTTTGAAACATTTTTAAATAAAATGTCAATTTCACGCGATATAGGCGAAAAACTAATTTTTGGGGGGTTCGAACCCCCATAAAAAAAGAAGCTCTGGGGGGAAAACGCGGGATTTTTAGTATGTTGTTCAGTATCACTATCACACCCTGAACCATTTTCAGCAAAGAAACGTTTGCTCCAGCAAAATGTTTTTTTTTTCCGCAATATGGCTCTAATTTGCCTACACTATAAATTGTGCCCTTTAAAAACGACGGATAGATGGACTGCAATGCGGATACACCTAGAAGTGTTACAACATTGTCGTTCAAGTTCGGATTAATAAAGTACACAAAATTATCTTCGGTCTCCATCACGGAAAATAAACCGCATTCTTCATTCATTATACCATTTTCATTCATAATTTTTTTTTTTTTTTAGCAAATCTTTCCTCGTCGATCTCGATATTAAAAAAGAAGGGGGGAGACAGGAAGCCGAAGAAAGTTTCGTAAGCGATTAAAATACTACTCAGACTTTGACCTTCCGAATATGTAATTAAATTAACCAACACACGTACGTTAATTGATTTTCTCCGTTATCTATGTCAAATGATTTTCGCTTTACATTGAACGAGAATATATTATGCGTGTGTAAATCGCCGAAAGAATTAGCGACTAAACGTTGTTGTTCAATTTCCACCTCTAGCTTGTTTGGGTTCCAATTGTTGCCTGGCCTGTTTCTTTCTAAACGGTTCCACGAGACCAGAGTCGAATTTTACCTCGTACACATAATTTCTCCGAACATTCTATATTCGCTAAAACGAGCATACATGTGGTACTGATGGAGAACCGCTACAATGCCACGAGTCCGAGTGGGTAGATGCGTAAAAATGAGGAGGAGTAGCGAGGAAGAATATTTTTTTTTCGTGAAAATGAACGATACCCGATTTATAATTTGTTTTCGGCTTTCTTTATCAGCGTGCGGTCGGTATATTGGTTTTATCAGAAATGAGGGGCCAGGGGGCAGATAGAGATCGAATGCCACAACTATCCTGCTGTTCGACAAAAGAAGAGTAATTACGACCATTGTTGCGTAGAAGGCCGATATAATGATTGTTTATTCATGCGAATAGACAACCGTAACGATACGTCTATCGAATATGGGGTAAAATTCGAGACTGCGTTTATATGGCGCTGTCAATGAAGTTTCCATCGGAAAATTACACGTCACATTATCATCGGACGTTGAAGAATTTTCTGAAGTAGGTCCATCTCGAAACGTGTACAACGAGTTCATTATTGTGGTTAATCGTTCGGCCCCCGCGTGGGTAATTTTACATACGCGAGCCGTACTCTCAATTAAGCAACTATACATTTTTTTTTCTGGCGCACAATTTTTCTCGCATCCGATCTCAGTATATAGGGACAATGGAATGTTAATTTGCTGGAGAAGTAGAAGACATATACACGCGTATTATCGTATGAAATCCGCAGGTCTACACTGTACCGTATAGTGCGATGATGCAGATCTACTTCTGGCATATTTTTAATTTATGAGTGCTCACACTAAAGTGTAGTGCGCTGTATGCGCGTGTCCATACGCTGAGTACTTTTTATACGAGTCACTAATTTATCAGCGTGTAATTTATAGAGTAAAAGTAGAAGGGTGAAGTAGAGATGATGATTTTTTACGTTTACGGTCTTGTAACGCTAGTAATCTGGGAAATTAAAGATTGGTATTAGTCGTTCAAAATGCTATAATTTCATCGACGAGAGTGTCTCGGTTGACGAACGCGAGTAGCAGAAACCGATCACTTTTATTCTCCGTTAATAGCTCACCATCTATGTCTTTCTCCACGCAGTATTATATTTTCTCCTCTCGGGGAAAACTCGATCTTGATGCAGCGGACTATATACAATTCTGTTTCCTAGTTTTCTCTCAAAATCATCTCAGATTATTTGATATTGTAGAACGACAAACTATTCAGCTCCGTGGACAGTTTTTAAGCGCATTGAAGAGGGCAAAAACCTGTTCTTATTCGAAAGATAACCTAGTCCTAACAAATCCCTCCAAATTTTCAGGAAGTTTCATACACTTTTATTCTTCGTTGGTCTGAGGTGTTACCATACTTTTACGATATCGAACAAAGAAATTGGCAAAATGAGAACTTTTCGCGAAGATATGACTTTCTGGTGGTGCGCAAAAAATGTTCTATATCAGTGCTTTTTCTCAACTTTAATGTCGTTTGTATGATATCATCGAAATAGAAGAAGGCGAAAAGAAGAAAATGACTAGACAAACTGACCTAAATGTATGAGGGCGAGGCTCTCCCTTAAGGGTCTTCCTTAAAGTCATGGATCATTTCACTACATTCAGGTGATCTATTGGCAGGGGAAAAAGAAAAAGAGAACTGATCAAACTAGCCTCGGGAATACCTTCTTCTTCACCCGATGGGTATAGAATTGCACTTTTGAAGGAACAAATTTTAATCAGAACACATTCCGAATTTCTCTGTTTCCCTGTTTCTTTACTAAACGATACCAGCAAACCTATAATCTACACAGTTTAAATATACTGGAACTTCAGCCACCTAGTACTTTCTAGCCTAAAATAAAGGAACTTAGATGAGAAAAATAGTCCATGGGCCACATAAAAATGCGGTACCATTCGGAGACAAAGCGGTACTTTGAGATATGTTAGTAGGCGTGATACTTGATATAAAAAACGATGATAGACATCTGAGAAGAGCGGCTTTCCAAATCGGCGGCCAATTTCAAAATGGCGAATCGGTCTTCTGGTAAAAGGCGAATAACTCATATTGTGTGGGTCAAATTTTTTACTTTTCTTTTTCAATAAAAGAAAATAAGGCCCCGAATAACATATCCAACTTTCCCGCGTCTCATATCCTAATAAATTTTCTGTGGCACGTTCTAGCTCCCTAAAATCAATGTTTTGCAAATATCTTGAAAAATTGGGCATCAATTATGAAAAGTTTCAGATAAAACATATTCCTCGTGAAATTTGTTATAGAAGCGTCCAATTATCAGCTGAAAAAGTTCGTCAAAAGTTGAGAACTTTGGGAAAAAGTCTATTTTTCAGGAATAAATATCTAGAAAATCAAACACAAATGAAATAAAATTCCAAACAAAAACTTTTTATTGAAAAATTTCAACTGCAAAATAGATTGCCTAAACTTTCTTCCAAAGTTTGTCAAAAGTTCTGAACTTTTGGAAGGAAATCGATTGTTGTCAAATAGGTATTACAAAAAAATAGGCTAGGCCTATTCTAATAAGAAGGAGTTCCAAACAAAAAATATTTTTCATGAATTTTACTTCATCACGGACCATCTGAACTTTAATGTCAGTCTAGTTATAATCTTGAATCTAAAAGTTGTGAGCATCCGAAAAAATCGATTCATAGTAAATATTTCGGAGAACTGAGAAAAACTTTCAAACAAAAAATGTTCCTTTTGCACTTGTCTGTAGAATAGACTACTTAGACTTCCTTTTAAAAATTGTCGGAAGTTCTGAGCGTTTGGGAGGAAAGTGATTGTTTCCAAATATCCTCCAAACTAGAGCTTTAATGAGGAAAAGTTTTAACCCAAAAGTGATTCTCACAAAATTCACTACATCTTTATTGTAAAGCTAATGGTCATCATAAAAAGTCTATTGTGAGCTTCAACATTGAAAAAAAATCTGTAGGAATCACATTGAATACTTTTATTTATTTATTTAAAGTATTCTTATTGGTGAGCAATGCCGATAACAGTTCAGTGGCCTAGTTGCAGTCAGAGGAATAAAATCTTGATGAGGAATTGTACTTAATTTGCCGTTTGCCGACATGCTATAATAATTGGACTGATAAAAAGAAGGAAACTCTCAATTGGTCCAAAAAGTAACTGCATTATCAAAAAAAAAAAAAAAAGGCTCCAAGTGGTATGGGAAGCGAGATACGAGGGTACCAGATAGAAAAAAGAAAGAAAGAAAGATCAGCGGTCAAACACATACCAAGTGATGTCAACACTGGAAAAACTTGTGATTTTCAAGTATGGATGAAAAAGTGACTATTTTCTTTAAAAAGGGCGTAAAAATGACTGAAGCCTAAAAAAGTGACTAAGTCACTCAAAAGTGACAAACTGGACACCCTAGAATATTCGATTTCCTTCCAAAAACTCAGAACTTTCGACAAAGTTTGGATGATAGTTTAGTCAATCTATTTTGTAGTTACAATTTTTCAATAATAGTTTTTGTTTGAAATTTTATTTCATTCGTGTTTGATTTTTTAGACATTTATTGCTGAAAAATTGACTTTTTCTCTTAGTTCTCAACTTTCGACGAACGTTTTAAGCTGATAATTGGACGCAGATCAAAGTTTGTATGGTATTTTTTATAACAAATTTCACAAGGAATATTTTTTATCTGTAACTTTTCATGATTGATGCCCAATTTTTCAAGATATTTGCAAAACATTGATTTTTGGGAGCTAGGAAGGTGGATGTATTATTCGGGGCTTTATTTTCTTTTATTTAAAAAAAGAAAAGTAGAAAATTTGACCCACACACTATGAGTTATTCGCCTTTTACCAGAAGACTGATCCGCCATTTTGAATTTGGCCGCCATTTTGGAAAGCTGCTCTTCTCAGATGTCTATCATCATTTTTTATGTCAAGTATCACCCCTACTAACATATCCCAATGTGACGCTTTGTCCCCCCACGTGGTACCAAAAACCACCATTTTCTATTATGGCCCATGGACTAAGAGGAGAAAAGAAGACGGCTACGAAAAGAAAATACAGTCCAGATACGAATCCAAAAATGGAGTAGGGGTTAAAAAAACTCGCAACTTACTTCTTCAGCTGTTCGGGATGGCCTTCATCAACTGTGTTAATCGAGGTAAACAGGGAACCTGCTTGAAGGACGTTTCTTTGTTTATCCTTATTCCAAATAAACAATAAAATTTGTTCCTCACCAATTCTTGGGAGTTTAAGCTCGAAAGTCCATATTTTTCTGAGGTTCCCCTCATGAGATACAGCTTAATAGTCCAATTTTTCCAAGTCCATTATCGAGGGGGTGGGGGTCAGCCGGATTTTCCAGTTGGGATAGGGCTCACTAAAGATATGTCAAAAATTTGAAAAATTTATTTTCGAGCAGTGCGGCCCCAAACAATCCTATAAATATATCTTATAAAAATCTTAATAATAGTTTTTTTATATTATTGTACTTAAGGATCTACATAATATGATTTGAATTAAATTATTTAATTTTTAAATTTAAAATTGAATATAAAAATCATTTTTAAATAATATAAAATTATTTAATTTAATTATTTTCAAAATGATTGATTTAAAATTTATTCAATAAATATTTATTATTTATTATATTATCATTATATTTATTATTTATTTTATTGAATTTATAAATATTTTAAATAAAATACCAAGAGGTATTTTTGGCTAAAAAAAAATTCTTGTCTCAGATTGTCGTGGAAGTGGGTCAGTTAGATTGGAAATTTCACGAGGAATTCATATCCGGCCTCAGATTGGACGTAGGATCAATTCAAAGTAGAGAAATTCGATGAGAACGGTTTTTTCACTGTTTTCAAATTCAATCTTCTCCATGAAAAAAGCGTCTGGGCGCATTCTCATGTGGAAATTCGTGGTCTACGTTGAAAAAGCTATTTGAAGTGACTCCTTAATGAATTACATATTCGGTATTCAATGCTGAACCGCAAATCCGGATTGCTCACCGAATATGAGGTTTAAGTATATCGAATATGTGATTCAGGTGTACCAAATATGTGTCTCAGATCGTCTTGAAAGCAGTTGGAAATTTCACGAGGAATTCATATCCGGCCTCAAAATCTCTCTCCTATCATAGTTCAAAGTCGAAATTTTTTCAATTCCCCTCCTTTCACCTACAGTTCCGAGGTCAACATTTTTCTAAATCCCTTTCCCATCATAGATAGCTTGAAAGTCGGGATTTTTCCAAGTCCCCCTCCTGTCACCTATAGCTCCGAGCTCGAAACTTTTTTTAGTCCCCTTCCCATCACCTATAGATCTAAGGTTGAAATTATAACAGAGAACCTGTTTTATCGAGGGGGGGGGGATTTCGGAAAAAACGGACCCTTTTGTTGGGGGGTACTTCCAGAAAATTTTCGTCCGCGAGCGCGAGCGAGGTTGGTGACGTCACGAGGTTGATGACGTCACGGAGAGGGGAGGCGGACTTGGAAAAATTTCGACCCTCTAGCCATATATGATAGGAATGGGACTTGGAAAAATTCCTACCACCGAGCTATAGATGATAGGAGGAGGACTTGGAAAAATTTCGACCCTCTAGCCATATATGATAGGAAGGGGACTTGAAAAAATTTGTACCTCTGAGCTATAGGAGGGGGACTTGGAAAAACGACGGCTTCCTTGAAATTGCAGTGCGTTCAAGTTGTCACGTCATGATTTTCAGGACTTGGAAAAACTTCAGGCTCCAGGGGACTCGGTGCAGTCCTGCAATGGCATCTAATTTTTTTTTCAAGTTCCCTTCCTATTATATATTATAGCATCAAAGTCTGGGCCTCGGTCAGCCTTGTGACGTCGCAATCTACACTTTTTTTCCAAGTCCCCTTCCTATCATATATAGCTTGGAAGGCTGGGCCTGTGACGTCACAGTTTGATTATGTCATAGGTCAGCCTTGTGACGTCACAATCTGATATCTTCTATGCTAGATGTTAGTCTGAGCTTCAAAACTAGTTTGAAGCATACTACGGGCATGTCAGGTTAACCGGCTGACAACTCATCACGCTTTTAGCCTACATTAACCTAGTATATCAGAAGAATGCGGCATTTTTCAAGTCCTAAAAGTAGGTCAAGGTCACGCAAGGTGTAACGCTGATTTAGGATCAATCCCCAGCCCAAGGCCATGCATATACATACGAATAAGTCAAAAACTCTCGATTTAGAATTTTATTCGAATGGAAATTTGCTGATTTCCTCGTTCCGCAAATGATTAACCTGATCCTGACATCAAATGTATACTGGAAGGAAGCTGGGGCGGTTTTCCGGCTCAACCCTTGTTTTCTTTCAACAGGAAATCCAAAGAGTTATTTCGAATATCTGTTGTACCCGCCATCCACCAGTCGGCAACTCAACCTAACTTAAGACAAGGTGAACTTGGAAAGCAAGACGGTTTCCTCAACGAAGTTGAACGAGGAACGCAGGGAACCTGTTCTATGGGTCGAATAAATTTTGGTATTGAGAATTCAAATTAAAGTCTCGAAGAGTCTCAAGTTTTTCTGAGTCCCTTGTATCATGAAGAAATTTTTCCAAGTCTCTCTCTTCTATCATATTTAGCATCAAATTTGAATAAGTTGAGCTCGAATTTCCTGCACCCCTCGTGACTCCTATGAAGAATCTGAGAGTTTTTTTACCTCTTCTTTCACGTGAGCAAGGTTCAATCAAATGATATGTATCGGTTGAAAAATGGTTACACCAATGCTGATTATTCCATTCAGGAAGAAGTCCCTTTTAATGAATCAATGGTCATAAATGATACTGACTGATTTTAAACAAACGTTTCGGAGAACAAAGATTCCAGAAGTCAGGAACCTTTACGCTCACTCATCATCTCATTACGTTTTACTTCTTCATGGGCTTCATTACGTCACCGAATCTCAAAAAAATGTGGGGGAAGGTATGGAAATATAAGGAAATGGACGTTATTATTCTGTACTGTAAAGTTTTTGGAATGGTGCGAGATGGAATTCTACGTCATATTTTAATTAGGTTAAAATCCTGCCGAATTATCTTTCGAAAGTCTTTTTATATTCATATAGCCGCACAGTAATCGCGGATTTATGAGACAAGATACCGCACGCTAATATTAGAAGCTTTAAAACATTCACTATATTACCTTCGCTGATGAGCTACACGTTATTTCAAAGAAGTAAGATAGTATCGGTTCTGTGGTTTTAAAAAGTCAACGATTTCAAGGATTTCCATGAATGAGGTATCATTGTGACCGCATTACTCCGAAAATAATGCACAATTCTTACGACGTCGCTGTTCGTGTCGTACCGCATCTTCGATTTGTTTAGTGTGTGATGTTGGTCACTAACCGCGGTAACCGGTTACCGCCTAGAGATACTTGTACTTGCAGGAAATTGGTCACGTTTCTATCAGTTGACTGGTTCAGTGGTTGAGCTCAACAATGAATATGACATCACGAGAAACGTAACGAAAAAATATATGGCCTTTTTAAAAATTAGAAAATATACCCGGAAGATTTTTATTGCACTATAACCCAATGAGCTACAGTCTACCAGCGCTGCATCATATTCATAACGAACCAGTTGCCAGTCAGTGTCGAACTCTTGAGCCCGAGTTGTTTCTTTTCTTCTTCTCCGGGCTAAATTAGGAGTTTTATTTCATGAGAAGATTCGCCTCGGGCCTTGCAACGAATATCTTCTATTTTATCGTACGATAGGCTAATAAACGTAAAAAGCAGGTTTTGGCAAAAAAATCTAGTGTAGTATACGCAGAGCAGACGCAGTTTCATTAACGCACACCGACGTACCTATATTATACTCGTAATTCGTGTCTAATACGCCTCGGTGAACTACTTAATTTATGTGACCAAATACGAATAGAGAAACCAGTGTTTAGAATGAAAATTTCGCGACGATCACAGAATTGAGTTTTTGATTCGAAAACCAGGGAATGCAATTGTCGATAATGATGATAATAACCATAATGAATATAAGATCGATTGCAACACTACACTGAACAACCATGCTTGTGATATTGATTTTTGAAATAGTTACATGCACCGAATCTATCTTTCGTGCTCTCAATTCACGTATTGGAATGCCAGAAATGAAGTGAGGACTCCTGACGGGTTGGTGATAGTAAAGGTGGAACATCAAATGAGTCAACAGAAGTCAGAAATGTACCGCAATCATTTCAGGAAGAAGGGAATGCTTCGGATCCTCTGTTGGTATTCTCTGCAGGGGAGTTACTCGACCTCGAACGAAACTTTTAAGAATGTACTTGTCGACTTGATCCAAGAAGGGAAAAGCAACAGAAATTGTCGCCCCAAGAAGGAACAATATTTGTTGTAAGTATCTAGCGCCAATTTTACTCTTATACGATGAAATTGAAAGCTACGAAAAAAAATTGAAATTAGAATAGTACACGAATGATACCCCAATGGATGTCACCCCTACAAATTTGCACATTGGCAAGGCACCCAGAGGATTTCGTTATATGAAAGTTCTACTCTATAATAATTATGTAAATAAGCAGGTGCATGATTTTAATTCAAATAACCGCGATCAGAAACTAATTCACACAGAACGAGAGGAGAAGGAAAAGTCCCTAAACCTTCGGAAGATCATCCCAGTTTTTCCTAATAAAATCAATTTGAGGACCTCTAAAAGAAGCAAGCATTCTACATATTACCCACTTTATTATTTTTATACCCAGGCATAAAGGAATCAGAGGAATTGGATTTTGGCTGGAGTCATACCTTTACAAATCATCCCGATTTCATTTCTCATTACAGTGCTTCATCTTTCCTTTCTCATCCTAAGGGGCTGCATATCCTCTTATTTAGAAGTCTATACAATAACTAGATCATGATCTCGTCAAATAAACTTAGCTCAGTATTTTACACTATTGACGTATCATACAATTGGCTGGGGATGGAAAATGAGTTAATTTGAGGTACTGGAGAACGAGAGTAATAATGTCCCAATTATCTTCAAGGCTTTTATATGAGAAAAGGAAATGTAAGAGGGCTCGAATCTGATGACCCATGTCAACTCCAAAATCGACTCGCCATTTTGACCAGAAGTCAAATTGCAATCGACGTTGATTTTGAGTCCAAGTAGTTTCATGCAATGTCGTCCGCAAAACGACCCTAAATGATTGAAAGGCGACTCATCGTCGATAGTTTGATGTCTCGACTTGTTGGGTTTGGGTCAATTATGGGTGATTCATTAGCAAGAGACTTGCAATAATTTTTCTATAAATTTTACTTATAATTATTATAATTATTTTCATTTTATTTGATATTGAACTAATAATTTATTATTATTACCTTTTAATAATCATATTTAAAATTGATTATAAAATATTTCTAATTATCATATTTTTTATTTTTATATTTATTACAACAATGATTGAAAAAATAAAAAATAATAAAATTAATTGATTAATTTAAAGAAAATGAAATTTATTTGCAATAAATTATTTATTTATATCTTTAATTTATTATATTATATTTTAAGATTTCGAAAAAATAAATTTCCAACTTATTATAAAAAAAATCTTTTCGTTTAAAAAAAAACATTATATTTTCAATTTAAAATTTAATTAAAAATATCAATATTAATATAAAAAAAATAATATAAATTAAATTAATAAAAATTAATTTTACTAACAATAAGTCATAAGAAATAATATAACAATAACAAATTTAAATTTGATATTAAAATTAAAAATTGATAAACTTAATATATAAATTATTGAAAATTAATAGAAATATTTTTATTAAATAAATCATTCTAAAAAAAAAACAAGTTTATTTAAATAAATTATATGAAAAAATATATCTTTACAAATAAGTATTCTGAAATATATCATACAAATTAAAATACTTATTATTATTAAATAAAAATATTAATAAAAAATCTAATTTAATCACTATTATTACAATTCAAATATCCTGACAATCACTCGTAATAATTGTAAATTATTAATCCAATACATAAAATAATATTATTGATTTAAATACGACATGAATAATAATATCTAAATACATAAATTAATACTTAAAAAAAATTATTTATCTTAAATTATTTATTGTTGATAAAGGTAATGATTTTTTAATATCAAAAATGAATAATATTAAAATTCTGTAATAAAAAATTCTAATAATTGAATATTATTCAAATCATTTTAAATTTAAATAGTTTAAATATCGGAAAATGAAATATTCTTTAACTGTAACTAAAGTTGATGAATGAACTAAAGAAGAAATAAGTAAAGGAGCAATTATTGCTTCAGTTATTCATAAATTTTTGTACAGATTTGAAGCACACAATGATAGGGTTTCAGAGTCGAGATCAAGATTGAGTCGATAATGCGGACTAGATTTCAATATTGACTCAGAATTAACGCCAATACAGACAGCGTCGATTCTATGCACTGTACTGCCTGCTCAAGCATAATTAATATTCTTTACAGTCCTCATTCAACGATTATCAGCCCCTGGGGGCCCTGACACGGGCTTGTGTTATGAGAAGTTCACAAAATATTGTTGGTGGGATAAGGAGGACTCTTTAAGACACTTGTCTGCAGCACAATTGAGAGCTAACAAATGTGTTTGTTTAATACACGCTTTCTTATGAAATTTTTCAATTGAGTTTTTCTTCCATTCCAAATTTTACAATTCATAAAAAGTTAAGCTGGATGAGAGCAGGAGTTATACCGGTTTGTTTGGTAAATTAAATCTCGTCATTTCACATGGTTATTTCGGAGTTCATACCGAAAAAGGAACAAAGGATAAAACGTCTCTCCCATACGTTCCCGTGTTCTTCATTGCCTGGCTAAATGTGTCGAAAATACCCAAGTACCGACGATAGGACAAAGACGACAACAAAAGAACGACAGACGACTCTTTCATTAACTACTCTTCACTGTACTCTTGACCTTATGTTACTGCGCAGAATGACATCGTCAAGACATTCCCTTTGTTTCAGATGATTTCCTACCCTGGTCTTCTTTGCTTTTTACCTTCTGATGCGTACAGTGAGGAGACAATTTTTGATAAGAATTTTTTTTTTAATAGGAATTTTCAGCTATGACTTGAAGATTATTTTTGAACTACAAAAATATGGGTCGAAGAAGACAGACAGACAAACAAAGTTTCTGCTCTATATTATTCAGATGACTACATATTCTATCTGCAAGTAGTGAAGTCACTAAACACACAGAACGCTTCAAGGCGGTGACTGCATATCGACTCCATTCTATTTCAAGTTAATTTAATGTCCAGTCGATTCCAGAAATTTCGGGAAGTAAACTTTAAATCAATTGCAGATTGACGACGATTTGAGGTCGATTTAAAGTCTTCAAATCGACTTGAAATTGACACCACAGAGCAGTCAATTTTAGGTCAATAAGAAATTTGTAACTGATATCGACTCACAATCGGTCTGAAATTGACGGGCCAGATAATTGTTGAAATCATACCGACGCAATTTCGATTTTGAAACAAGTTAATTTGACGTCCAGATCCATTGAGGAGGAGTTGAAAAATTCCTCTCCGTCAGAGTATTCCTTTCTCCGTTTCAAACAATTTGTAGTTTATGAGTTTATCTTTCGACAAGGGATCGTGCTCAAAAAACGCAACTAAAAATAAAGGAGTTGAATCCCACGCGAATTTTTATCGAAAGTATTTCATCACCCTCAAAATTGACATCGGTTCATGTCTCCCTCCCCCTCTCTTATAATTTAGTTCTAGCAACTTGACATAACTGAACGCCGGTCTAGAGGTCAATTGGTTGAGACACTTACGAAAATTCAGAATTGCAATAAGGTCGGAATAGTCTGAGAATTCTTCAGCATCGTTCAAAACGATGTTAACCTTATCAAAAATTTTGCTACGGAGATGTTAATATTATTTTCTTATGCGTATCGCATAATTTTTCGATGTTGCACCTCTGGCAGAATACAGATTTGAATAAAGTCTGGAAGAGCGAGAGAGAGAAAAAAGGAAATATTTGCCACTACGTTAGTACGGCAATTGTACTCGTATATTCTCCCAGAAGACATCATTCAACTTTTGTACATACCTTCCATACTTTTTCTCACGAACTTAACAACGACGAGAACAATGACGATCAACACATGTCATGGTACAACGTAATTAAAAAAATTACGCTAAAAATGCGGCACATAAATCTGCACGCTAGCCTTTAACCAGCGTCGACGCACGATTCCTCACGAAAATACAAAACAAGACACTCTCTGAATCACCAGCACAAGTAGTGTCAGACATACGGTCGAACGCTGGACCTACATCCATATAGACTTTGAAAAATACTACAGAAAGAAACTCGTTCTATCAGTGTCACTAACTTTCATTCTACGTTCATTGTTCAATCATCATAACAAACAAGATGCTACGTTATTTCATGAGACTAAAAATTGAAAGAAGTACTGCATTTTGATCAAAGACGTGACATCCATATTTTTGATGCCACACCACCTCTAAACGAAAGCTCTCAAATCTAAATCTTCGTCTTGCACCAAGAGGACAAAATAATAAATTGCGAAAGAGCGAATGATAACGTGGAAAATGGTGATTTATAGAAAATATTCGTGGAATAATGTCGTGCTATCGGCGAAGTGCATGCAAGTACCGCGTATACACTATGTATGAGATGCACAGGCAAGTTTGTAACTTCTGTATCACATACGGGACAGGCTCGAAATACATTAAGCGAGCTTGAGTTATGCTGCCGCATGCCGGTGCCGCCGCCAGAAATAAGAGATGGTTGGCCATCCCATTATCGCAAGGCAACTTTAAGAAGAATCCGGTCTTCCGATACCCAACTGTTTAATCATTAATGTCGAACGATTCACGCTTCCTCAGCATTTCTTCTTCGTAATCTGTAGGATATTACGTGAACTGCATGCCTATATAAGAAAGATACGCATCGTGCCTTTTGACGGTATACATGGGTATTACCGCGTACCCATTGCCAAGTTTATGGAAATGAATCGATTTGATTTTTAAGGTTACGGTTACACATAATCAAGGAAGAATACTCAGGTGAGTACGAAAGCTTTAAAAACCGCAAGAGAACTCAGATATAGACATCGAGCGTTTTCGGTTAAACAACCATTTTCAAAGCATCAAAGAGAGCGACTGAGTCCAACACCAACAAGAACCAATAATATATCAGACGAGGTCATGACTGAACCAGCGAGTCATCAAAATGTGCATCATTTTCATAGAATAATTCAATCGATCCCTCTTCAGGAATATACCTGTTTGATACGGTGACGTATTCACTATTATACAATGTCGAATGATTTCGATGTCTTCAAGAGTCATACGTTTGAAGTACAAATTCTCCCTATGGAAGAGGACTTTCGACCCCTCTTTAAAACTATGACCACATTCAATAAAATTATCAGCAAAGACTGACTCCTTCACTTTAGCTTTCACGCTTTCTCATCTCGGCTACTCTGATTTGGAGTTGGCGGCTAGTAGAGTAATACCTAAAAGCTACCCTACGTACGCCACTCCTCTCAGCCATCGAAATGGAGTGTTTTTATTTGATGACTGTAGTTTGATTGTAAAAAGCCGGCCAGAATCCAAGAGGGCGGAGGATGCGACTCAACTGCAAGGAAAAGTTACCCAGAAAGAACCAAATTCCGTGCCTCCCCTCTTTTATGGGTTGTCTAAAGTGCATACAGAGGATACCCCAATGCGGCCGGTTGTTTCGTTTGTATCTCCACCGAGCGACTGACTCCCTTGACAAACTTTTGGATCGCTGGTTTGAATCACGTGTTCAGTTCGGCTCTCCCTGCTCAATGAAGAACTCGGGCTCCCTGGCACAGGTAATCTGAAGGATCCTGTGTTCGACTTTACGTTCATTTGATGTTGTTGATTTATTCCCAAACAACCCCAAAGCCACCGATATTCAATGTATGCGTGACCGGTGCTCCTCATGAGGAATTTTTCGACTTTCTGAAAGTTTGCTAGTCCCTAAAATTTGATGGTAAATCTTTTGAGTTCCCTGAGGAAGTGCGAATCCCTATTAGATCCCCTTTGGGTTCTCTTATTTCACAGATCTTACTATCCTAATTTGAGCTGGATCTATTCTCCTCGGCTCGGGTATTATTGAGTCACGTGCATTAAGACGCTTTGTTTGCGTGGACCGGTCCTGCAGATCTCCTTAGTGAGTTTCTTGCATTTTTAAATAGCCCATACCCTTCCATAGAATTTACATCGGAAGTTGATGGTGCCTCGATAACCTTCTTAGACTTGACCATCTCTCTTAGAGACGACGTCCATGAGGTTGGTATTTACAAAAAAAAAAAATACATCGATCGATGTCGTAATCCACCGGTCGTCAACCTGCCGTGTTGTGCATAAGATCGCAACTTTCAACAGCTTAATCCATCGTCTGACTTATATCCCTTTGAGTCAGATTGCTTTTCACAAGGAACTGATGACGATAAAACACCTGACCTAGATTGACCTTATGGTTTGTAAGAGGCTCACGAGAGAATGACTTAATTCTACAACCTCCCTGTCTCGAGGTTCGCACCATGATAGTAGGAAACGATGGATTAGGCTCCCTTTCTGGATAAGTTTTCCTTGCACAGTTGGATCGCGTCCTCCGCCTTTATGGATTCCGGCCGACTTTCTACAATCCAACTACAGTTAAAAGTCTATTCGTTAAATTAAAAGGTCCCATTTTGATGGCTGAGAGGAAAGACGTACATAAGGTAGCTTGTAGGGATTTCCCTGCAGTCTACACAGGGATGGCTAGCCGCCAACTCCAAAACAGAGTGCGGCCGAGCAGAAGAAAGCCTGAGAGGAAGGCAAAATAAGAGAGTCGCCCTTCGCCGATCATTCAATTGAAAGTGGTAACAGTTTTAAAGAGGGCTCGGAAGGCCTCCTCCATAAGGGGAATTCGGTATATTGAAATTATGTGGACGTGATCATTTGTTTCGCGACTAAGCACCATTATTAGATATCTTGTCAATTTTCTAATCTTACAAATAAGAATGAAGCACTTACACTTCATTCTATGCGAAATTTGAATGCAGTTTAAGAAGCACTAATTTCGCTACTTTCAAAGGCAAACTGAAGCAGAATTTTTCCTGGAGATGGCAGTGCCTTTCAAGTTTACTTTATAATTATACTCCAACTTTCTAAGTTTCAATATTTGTTTTATCTTGAAATTGTGTTATAGACAGTGAAAATTCGAGAATAATCCTTTA
This sequence comes from Aspidiotus rigidus, assembly GCA_035079385.1. Classification (NCBI taxonomy): domain Eukaryota; kingdom Metazoa; phylum Arthropoda; class Insecta; order Hemiptera; family Diaspididae; genus Aspidiotus; species Aspidiotus rigidus. The sequence continues at coordinate 13,855,908 of JAVHKY010000054.1, read as the reverse complement.
CAGAAATTTTTTGAAATCTTTGTGACAATATCGGGCTGGCTCACATTTATCAGGTTGGGCAACCAGCTCAACTCTCATGGTCAAACTTTTAAGAATTTTCTCGCGGGCCTTTCTCAGCCGGGGATCCGCCAGCAACAACACTTCTTTGTAATGATTGTAGGCTTTGATTCCTCTTTCATATCAATCATATCCCTCTTCCTGCACTCCAGTAAAAGTTTTTTGAAATCCACATGATGACGTCTCGCCTCTTTTCTGCAGCGACTCGAGTTCAATATTTTTTCATGTTTCTAAAATGTAGCCAAGTATGTACTCCTTCACAGAGGAAGGACGGCGCTGTACACACGACAAAAGCTTAAGTCGAATCAGTAGAAGGTCTGCTAGGAAATTTGGTATAGTTTGACCAGAGGCCAGAGTTGTTGTTTTGAAAAAAGCAAATGATACTTTAGACAGAGAAATTTGAAAAAATAAATTTAATATCTCGACCGAAACTAAGAAAGATCTTTCGAAGAAGTTTAATCTTTGTTTGAAAAATACAACACATAGAATAAAACCTCATTCGAGAATGAGTACATATACTTCATACAAGATCGGAATACCGCACCATCAGAGTTTCGTTTCTTCATTCATTCGTGAATCGAGTCATTCTGTGATCGTGGTCGCCTGTAAGAATGGACGATGACTAGTTGAACGTTTTCACGAGGAACTGGTCAATTCATAAAAATTACCGATGGTGCCGATAGTGTTGACGTCAAATGAGCGTCGAGCCACGAAAGAATACCCATCGCTGTAGAGCTGAGCGATTTATTTTGAAGATATAAGTTAAAGGAGTACGTTTAGCCAACATGATGAGAGTAAACGTGAATCGATAAGGACATAAAGAAATCAGTAGAATCTCCGGACTCTCGCTCGAATGACCGACGAGATTTGCAGAAAAACTAAGAGTCGCGTTCTTGTGGTTGACCACACCAAATGTAAGACGGTGAACTTCGGGTATCCGAGCACTCAGTACAGACAAAAAGGAAGAAAGAACGAATATGAGGTGAGGATCTGGAACAGTGTCTCTCAACCGGTGTGCCGCGAGATATTGATTACAAACATAAATTAACCTGTACTAAAAGAAAGAAGAATTATTGCCAATTTTAACAGAGAACTTCTTTTTCAGAGAAAACGTCCGCCGTCCGGCCGGCCGGCAAAGCTCGGAGCTCGAAAACTTTCGAAGTCTCCCTTCTATCATACATAGCTTGGGACGGGACAGTTTGATGACGTCATAGGTCAGGCTTGTGACGTCACAATCTGATGACGACATAGATCAGTTTTCATTCCAGGTCCCCCTCCTATCATGTATAGCTTGGAGAGCGGGACCTACGACGCGACGTCACAGATTAGTTTTTTTCCAGGTTCCCTCCTTTATCTATAGCTTCAAAATACGGGCCTGTGACGTCACAATCTACATTTTTCAGATGCCACAATCATGTCCCATAAAACAGGTTCCCTGCCACCTCTCGTTTAACTCCGTTAAAGAACCCGTGTTTTCTATTTCCTCGAATGATTAATTATAAACACTATCTGGCCGGTGTGTTCCAGCTTCTGAATGATGTAATATCCAGTCATAAATTCTCGACCTTTAATCTAAACCTGCACTGAATATCATAAGAATCAAAAATTTTCTGTGACGTAGCCAAAAATATAGATCGCCTTTGAACCGAGCTCTGTAAAGCCGGTCAAGCGACATGACAGCAATCTATAAAATAAGGTCTTCCTCCAAAATGTTGTCATATCGCTTGACCGGCTTATACAGAACTCGGCTCATTTCATGTTTCTCCGCAAAAAACGGAAGGGGGCTGAGCCTCATGGGGCCATCTTGTACGGTCACAAATCTTGAAATTAGGGGGAGGAAATCAGTAGAGACATGAAAATGTCAAAACGTAGAAAAATTTTGGATATATAATCTGGAGTCGTGAATATCGTCTCGTGGAAAAATGTGTCGCGATGTGAGAAAGGTTGAGAAAACTTGATCCAGAAAAAGTTGAGTTTGACTCTCGAGTTATGCAGAAGGGGTGCCTAGGCTAGACAATAGAGGGCAGTCAAGGCTGGGCGAAGGTTCAGGAACTTGAAAAAACGAAGGCGTCCTGAACAACGTTCAGCTTTATGGGACGAATTGGTTTCGTTATTGAGTATTGAATTCATAATTGAAGTACCGAAAAGTCTTAATTTTTGGGAAATATATAAGTGCACGTCTCATAAAATTATATTGACCGACAGTTCCCCTCCCGCCATGGAAAAAAACTGACACGACGTTGAAACCATGACAAACGCCATAAATGCACGCCAGGACTGGCACACGACCCGTATTTCAAAAGAAGATAATTTTGCTGCATTTATTGTGAGGAACACCACCAGGATGGGCTTGACAGTAGAGACTGCCTCCCCAAAGTGAACCTCAAACTCCCTATGAATGAGGTATGACTGTTGATGGAGGTGTTTTCCCAGTTGTTCCACCCCAGAGGAGTCAGTCGAGTCAGTTGGTTAATGCATTGGATTTCGAGCATTGTCGTGAAATCTTCACTGGTTGGTCAAATACTGAGGTTCTTCGTCAAAATAAGATGATTCGGCAGAAGTATGATGTCAAGGGGATGCGCGGTAGTTATATGGATCAGTGCAATAGCCGCGGACGTTTCATTATTGACTTGTATTCAAGAGTTCGCCGTTTTGACAATATTTGCACTTCTGATCCTTCCCGTGATTTGCCAATTCCACTCTTCCTTTTCACAGGCCCTTTTTGGCAATCAAGGTTCTTGATGGAGTCTGATCTCCAGCCCCATTTGGAACTTCCTTTCGATCTTCAGGAAGCTTTTCACGCTGCACATGTCAAGTGGTAGGCAGATGTTAATTTCAACTCTTCTCGGCGTTCGTTATGATGAAGGCAGGTACCATGTAGTCTTGAACTCAGATTTATTCAAGAAGCGGTTGAGCTTAGCCATTATAAATTATTTGAAAACTTATATTTGTACTGTATGGGAATGTGTGCACTACTTACATGGTGGTGTATTTTTCCTCTTCAATGGGTTCTGAGTGTTTCGATTTTGTGTGCACAACTTGTATCAAGATGTGTGCACTACTTACTTGGTGTATTCATCAGTTTCATAGGATTTCTAGTGTTTTGGATCTTGTGTGCACTACTTATATGGTGGTGTATTTTCCCTCTTCAATGGATATTGAGCGTTTTGATTTTATGTGCACAACTTGTATCAAGATGTGTGCACTACTTACTTGGTGTATTTGTCAGTTTCATAGGATTTCTAGTGTTTTGGATCTTGAGTGCACAACTTATATGGGAATGTGTGCACTACTTACATGTTGGTGTATTTTTCCTTTTCAATGGATTCTGAGTGTTTCGATTTTGTGTTTGTTTCAATGGATTTTGGATGTTTTGATTTATTTGTGTGCACAACTTGTATCAATGTGTACGCACTATTTAATTTGTGTATTTGTCCGTTTCATAGGATTTGTAGTGTTTTTGATCTTGAGTGCACAACTTATATGAGGATGTGTGCACTACCTGCTTTGTGTATTTGTCTGTTTTATAGGATTTCCAGTGTTTTTGGTCTTGAGTGCACAACTTATCAGATGATGTGTGCACTACTTACTTTGTGTTTGTTCGATGAATTCCGAGTGTTTTTGGTTTAATACTCGTTTGTTTTTTTCCGTGCAATAAAAATTTTATCGGCATGTAATTTTTTTATCCGTGTAATACATTTCTTAGGTGTTTCAATTTTTTTTATACGTGTAATACATTTCATAGGCGCGTCAATTTTGTTTCCTTGGCGTGTTATCGATCGGCGGGCAATTTTGTTTTCTGAGGCGTGCGATTAGATGTATGACTTAATTTTTCTGAGTACTCGTCTGTCATATCTATACCATTCAAGCTGAAAGACTCCACTAGAAAATTCTTTTGCAATTGTGAACTATCGTAGAACATCGGCTGATTTTTTTGTTCTCTTCAAAATTTCTAATCGGCTTCGATTATTGAAAATATTTTGACTTGATTTCGATGTGCAATCTGATGGCATCAGTGAAATCGAAAATTAAATTTGGTGGTGTACGTCACACGAAAGAGTTCGATGGATTTATTACAACTTTCATGGTACCGACATGATATAAGTTTATGTTTCTTCGAATGAGAATACTTCAAAATAATTATGTAGCCATTGCAGTCATAAAATTAAGAATTCCATACAGGTACGTTTACGTCAATCGATTCTTGTGAATTAAAGATCCCAGCTAGACCGTAAAGGATTTTCCGAAGTGCTAAAAGAATGTTGGTACACGTCTACTCTAAAGGCTACGGCGTTATCTGATGTAAAAAACAGAAATAGTGCTAGCATTCCCGTCCAAAAATTTTACGAAAGAAAATATTTTTCTCTTTTTCTATCCCCGCCAGCACATCGATTGCGAAAGTGGAGAAAAATTATTTAGAGAAAAGATTCGATCTACAAAAAAATGGTTCTACATTAATTACTCGCGAGCCTTTTTTTTTTCCTTCAGCAGTCGCTTCTTAGGGAGTTACGAATACCATAAAAACAAGTTTAACGCGCATTTTCAACATTACCAACTTATCTTACGAGAGAATTCTACGAATATCATGGCCGTCACGATACGAGATCAACCTTTCATCTTTGTTTTTTTTTTATTACAAATTTTTCTCCGGAAAGAATTTCGCGATATTATAATTTTTTATTTCGTACTCTCGCGGACCTTTTAATATATATCAACAAGCTTTGCATTTCGACGCGTACCTATACATGAATAACTCTCATTATTTTACACCGAAGCCATTTCGATCTCACTCGATTATCGTAAAAACGTTTGAAATTTCACTTTTCACGACTAGAATCTGTAACACGTGACTTAATGATCAATTTCCGCCTAATTTATGTTGGCGATTTTTGTTGCTCGCTTCGTTTGCATATCTACGGATGAGTGCAGTTAATTATCGGAGGAATTTCGCACTCAACCTAGGTGCAAAGTAAGAATTACTCTTTTTTTTTTGTCTCTCTCGCTCGCTGACATGAACATCATCGTCACCCCTACAAGTACGTTTGGAACGAATCCAAAGTAAAAGTAGTGCAGCGTGTGACAAATTGAAAACCAATGAATCGACGATGACAAAACGTCAAGCACTGGAAGATATCGTGCGACATCGAATTAATAACTACCGTATACAACATAATATAGGTCAAACCAGTCTGCTCGGTTACTCCACGTATACCCGTAAGTACACGAATACCTAAACCATGTATACTAGAGAGTTCGTTGAAGGCAAGCCGAATGCACTGCGTTTATGTATTTCTCTTTCTCGGATTATATTGTCTCGTACTTCCGCACTTCGAGTCATCCGCAGATGAACTTTCTTGCGGAGTGTAATTCGAAGAAAATGAAAGTGCGGAGAACGTATACTGTCTGTGTTTACATACGGATTTTAAAATCTGTGATTAAACCGAGCAAAAAAGGATGTTTCGACGCCCTGGAACAAGGATTCATTCAACAAAATATCAATTTTTCCCACAATTATGCATGCAATTGTGTACGACACTATATAGTATAGTCGAAGCGTACCATCGAAAGGGAAAACGATAGTTTTGAGATCCGTACCGGAGAGAAAAGTCACACCCTGGTTTTGAACATTTATACCACTTGATGACAGAACATACAGATCGACATTCTGATCTCTCAAGATCATTTTATAGATATAAGATTGCTAACACCAGAAATTATAAGCCAATGGATACTGACACCAATATACGCTCTCGTGAAACATGATTTCTTATCAAAATCAAACTGGTTTCCGGTGTCAACATGATGCTGTAATAAATAGTTTTCATTTTCTCTTAGTGATATTTCCTTGGAGCCAAAGTCAGTTTCTTCCAGTTCACATGACGGAGTCGCGAAAAAAGTGCTAGCTCGAAAGGAGCAAACGTATGCGAATATTTTCCTGTTCCTGTGGAGAAAATTGGACTCATAAAATTACTAGAGAGTGCTCAGCCTAGCTGTGGATCTGCAATGACTCGTAAGGGTTGAAAATATTTGGCAAATAATTAAGATATACCTTCTTTCACAAGGATAGAATGATGTTAGCTTCACCGCTCGTAGAAATAAATGAATATGTGTACAATAAAAATATCAAAAATTCAGTCGAAACGCTCTCAAGATTTCGATATGACGGTTCACGTGGTTTTGAAGTCGTAAGTGAGGCCAAGGAACTTGGCAGAGGATTGGGTAGTGACTGTGACGTTCTGTAAACGCAGAAATATGAGAGGCGTATTATTTTTTTTTTTGAAATACTACAGTGACGGTTTTCTTGCCTGAAAATCAAAATCTACGGTCCTGACCATTTTAAGATTTTTTCAAGGACGAGAAGGGAATACTCCGAAGAGGAGTAAAAACTACAAACACCGCAGAAAATAAATAAAGCCGAGCGCTTTCTGTTAATAAACCATCATCGGTTTTGAAATGAAAGCAACTGAAGAAACCTCGGATCATTAAGGTTGATCAAACGAGGGTTCATGACTCATAGACGAGTTCAATCAAGCTATCTTCCGGAATGTACGTGTTTAGCATAGTAATATCATCAGTATTGAGATGACGGATTATTTCTATGTGCTCGAGGACAATCCGTTTAAAGTATGAATTCTCTTCATGGAGGAGACTTGCGGATCCCTCACGGAAGCTATGACCGCTGTTGATCAAGTGATCGGCAAATGCTGATTCTCCCAGACGTCCCTTTTTCGAGGCCTTCAGGTCTTCGTCTAATCTCACTTTCATCTGGCGGCCGGTTTCACCAATATAAAAACCTCTACAATCCCATCATTCCAATTTATAAACAACACTCCTTTCATCCACAGGTATACGGTCCTTTTACTTAACGAACCACCCTTTGACGGTAGTGGAGTTGTAATAGGCCGGTCTGAAACCAAACGGGCGAAGGGCCCGACCCACTTCCTTCGGTAGAAAACCTCCCCAGAAAAGGGAGACTGACCCATCGCAATCTCCGATCACGGATCACGTCTCGGGGGAGGGAGGTGGTGGAATCAAGGCTTTTCCTCGTAATTTTCCTCCAAACCATCGCCTCATTATCAACATTGACACCATTCACTCTAGCCAGGTGTTTTATACTCGTCAACTCTTTTTTGAAAGCAACCTGACTCAAAGGAAAGCGAGTCAATCTGTGGACTAAACTGTCAAAAGCTGCTAACTTATGAGCAACAGGACAGAATGACGCTCCGCGGACTAAAACATCGGTCGTAGTTTCTTTTCTGTATATTCCAAACTTATGGACCCCATCTCTAACTGAGACCGGCAAATCCAAAAAGTTGATCGTAGGGCCACCAATTTCCAAGGTAAATTTTATGGAAGGTATAATGAATTGAGATACCTCAGAAGATCTGGATGACCAGTCCACGTACAGAGAACGTCATCAACGTACCTGTGCCAGTAGTGTATATGATTGAGTAACACGTGGCCCGAGGAGAACAGGTCAAGTTCAAACTGCGATATGAATACTTCGGAGATGAGGGAGCGCAAAGTTGATCCAATAGGAATCCCTATTTCATCAGGAAACTCGAAAAATTTCCCTTCGAATTTACAAAAATTCCAGGACCAACAAATATTTAAATGATTGAAAAATTCTTGGGGTTCATTATGAGGGATATTGGAGTTAACCAATAACTGGCCCATACGCTGCATGGTGGCAGCTTTAGGGATATTTGGGAACAGACCCACGACATCAAACGAGGCAGTTTTACATCCTTGAGAGCATCAGCCAAGGGCACCGAATTCAAAACCGAATGAAGAGACTCACATTCAATACGGTTTTTGAACCAACGGTCCAGGAATTTAGCAACGAGGTAAGTGGGAGAGGAAATGAAAGAGACCACAGGCCGCATCGGGGTGTTCGTTTTGTGTACTTTAAGCAAACCATAGAAAGAGGAGGCGTAGGGATAGGAACAAAGAGTGCTTTTTTCATAGCTAGGGTTCTAATAATAACCTCACAATTATTAATGACACTCCTGACTTCTTTGACGTAGCCAGGGAAATCGAAATTCTTGTTCTCTGTAGCCCCACATTGTTGGAGCACTTCATGAACCTTGGCAACGTATGAAGATTTTTCCATCAACACGACGGAATTATCCTTGTCAGCCTGCGCGACAACCAGATCTCCCTCCTTATTCTTCCTTTGTAAACCTTTGATCACTTCTCTCATGCCTACTTTATTAGTTGCTTATACGAGAGTACTTTCGGGTGTTATCCCATCATCAGTTGTGTCGCAACTGGAGAACAAGGCCTCAACCATGAGTTCTTATAGTATAACATTGTGATCTTATTGGCTATAACAATGCTGTGTTGTGATTGGTTCACTTCTTAGAAACTTATTCTTACAATAATATGACATTGTGTTCTTATTGGCTAAAACATACTACTTTGTGATTGGTTCAATCTATTGTTCTAAATACTGCGTTTCTATTGGCTACCTGGATTCCTGCCGTCTCATTGGTTGGTTTCGTTCTTCTTCTCTCGTCCAATCACCAGACCGAATAATTTTTCGCTGTCAAGTGTGATTACATTGTTCAAGAGGCAGGCTTTCTTCCTCTTGGCTTTTGCAATCTTCATTTGTTCCCAGAGTTTTCTTCTCTTTGTGCGATTCTCTACGTGTATGACTTCAAATATTCCCTCTCCATCGTGGTTTTCCTCGTTACAGTGTTTCCCAAACAGTGACTTGCCATCTTCTTTCTCCCTCGACGTTTTGTGCTCCTTTCTCCTGATCTCAAACTCTCTCCCAGTCTCACCGATATAGATCCCCTCGCACTGTTCACAAGTGAGCTTGTACACTCCACTCAAGCTTTCCTTGTCCTTTTGTTCCGTCTGGTCATTGCTGATTCTCTTCACCATGGGTTGGTTATTCTGGATACCCACATTCACATCGTAGCCATTGAACGCCTTTATCACCTTTTTGTGTACTTTCCTACATATGGTATCGATCCGGATTACTTTCTCACTATGCTATCATGGGTTCCTTTCTTTGTTTCCCTTTTCCCAAAGACTCCCTCCACCACACATCTGCGGTAGCCATTGGCTTCTGCGATCCGCTTAACTATCTCGATCTCTTTCCTCTTCTCTTCGTTGTTCTTGAGGATAGAAATTGCCCGATTGCAGTAGTTCTGGATTGCCGCTAACTTGTGCCTGGGATGGTGGTAGGAGTCATTTGAGATGATGGTGTCAGTATGCGTCGGCTTCCTGTAGATTTTGTATTCTATCCTATTGTTCTCCATTGTGACTGTAAGATCCAAATAGTTTATGGTCTCATTGCCTTTTTCCACTGTGAATTTGATGCTCTCATTCATCGCGTTCATTTCTGAAAGGAATAGATCCACCTGTCTATCAGTGCCTGACCACACAATTAGGATATCATCTACAGATCTGGCCCAGTGTTTGATCGAGTTTCTGAACTTGCTGCCCTTCAATATCTTGTTTTCCATATCATTCATGAATATCTCCGCCAGTATTGGTGAAAGCGGTGATCCCATCGCAAGTCTCCTTTCCTGACTGTAGAACCTGTTATTGAAGCGGCAGTAATTCGGGCTCAAGATCTCCTCCACTATGTTGGCGTAATTCGACCCATCGGGGTTCCCATGGTATCTGTTGTTTTTGAGCAGAGTGAGAAGTTCCTCCTTTGGTATGGTACCGAACATGTTTGCCACATCGAAGGATATCAGCTTGTCGTTACTCTTGATTTCCAACTTGTCCAGTTGCTCATTCAGCTCTCTGTTGTTTCTGATACTTCGTCTGGGTGCATACTGGTAGTTTTCTTTCAGGAATGTTGCTACGATCTTCGCTATCTTGTAGCATGGTGATTGAATGCTGTTAGTGTTTCTTGCGTACAGCGCAGACAGTTAGTTTGTAAGACGTAAGATATATAAGTAGGTGGCTTTGGGTGATGCGACCATGTCCAATTTGCCGTCGAAGTGATACTCTACAACTTAGGACTATATTGTTATCTTCCAAACACAACAAGATGCCATCGAAGAAAAAACTTTCTGGCGGAGTCGAATAAGTCAAGATCACGTTTCATGTCTTTATAAGTCGGTCTGCTCGTTCGCTTCCATCCTTAGTGTAGTACATGAGTAAACCTAATATACTGTTCCTGTATCAGGGGCTCACTCGCGATCTCAGTCTAGCATAATGTATATTAAGCTCACTAGCTCTACGTATACCTTATGCTAAGCTAACTCGCTCTTGGGGACTTACTTGGGTACAAAGAAGCCTAGGTGAGCCTACGAGTACGAAGAAGGCCTAGACCTACAATAAACCTAAGCTAGTATAAAATTGTTATGAAATCTAGTCTACTGCATGGGCCTAGTATATGTAATAATACCTTAGGCTTGCCAGCCTCAAGACGAGGAGTGGTGGCCTCGCAAAATTTGACTTTTGTCCTGGGGTTTTAAATGAGATAAGGGATACAGAAAATATATATAAAACAAGTCAAAATCAGCGCTGTGATCTATAGCAATGCTTTCGAGACTTCACGACTTAAGTGCCCTGTTAGGAACTCAGAATTTTACTGTACTTCAGCGAAAACAAGGCACCTGCGTTATGGTGAACTTGACCTTTCTTTCACATCACCTTAAGAGTATTTCTTTTTCTTGAATCACACTTTCTTCGAGTTCCTTTTTTTCTCCATATACATCTCGAAAGTTGGAGATTTCAACAGAAAACCTGTTCTAAGGGGGAAGGGGATATTTTTGAAAATTTTGGTGTCCCGCCTCCCGGCAAAAACTGACCTATCTCAATCTAGTTAGCAATTGGGAGAAAATTTCCCCTCTCTTTTCGTTGTTTTCCATGTTTTGTATTGGAAGTGAGACTTCAGATTCTGACCACCGCATTACATAAGGTTGGGGGCTTGAAAACGATGTGACAGCTTCCTTAACGAAGTAAAACGAGGAACATAGGAAACCTGTTAGTAGTGTCGGAAGTATTTTCGTCCCGTCAGGGGCAGATGGAGGACGGTTACCCGGGGGGGGAGGGGGGTGAAAGTGACGCAAAATGTACCTTTCGGTGCTAGCTTGAGAAGGGGTAATATAAATCTGTTCGCTTGTACCCTTATGAGCTCAAGCTTACTCCATCTACTACTTGGGAAAAAATGTGATTTTAATGATGATTGCAAGAGTTAAAAAAAAAAAAGCTGTTTCTTAACTGTTTCATTTTGTGAAGAAATTGCGTAAAAATGAGAAATGTTGTGGAGCACATTGAATTGAACCGTTTACATGTTAAATTATTTTGAAAAGGTAGTTCTACATTACTTACGTGTGAGCCTTTTCCTTCTCTCCAACTGCTTCTCAGTGAGTTCAAATATTATTTACCAAATTTAACTGAGTTTAAATAGTCATCCCTGAAATAGAATGAATTTAGGTATCCTGAAAATATTCTGTAGATCTATAGTATTTTTAATGTAATTAATATTGTCTTTTCCAATTGGAGTCAATCTTAATGACGTCATCAGAATTTATACATAAGACCCAACGAGTTTTACTATCTTTTCATCAGTAAAAGTACCATGGGCGTATATTCAAGAGTCAATAGGTAAAGTTTAGTACGTTTTTAGGCCCCTCGCCTCATGGCTGAGTTATCCTAAATTTCTTGAACTGGAATGAAGCTGAAAATTTTTCGTGATGCTCGCTCTATTCTTAGAGAACTCGCCGTCGTATCCGTGTCACGTATAGGTCTAGGGGTGGCCTCTCTGCGTTAGTGTGTTTACCTCGGATGAATCGGAGGTATCTATCAGTCTTTTCCTGGGTCTTCCTTTTGCTCTCTTCTCCGTCAGTCTGTACTCTAGAACCATCTACGGGATCGATGATTTGCCATTAGGTCGACGAGCTGTCGCCAGTTTCTCCTGTAGTTTTTAATTCGTTTTGTCAGCGACTTCACTCCCAAACTTCCTCTCACGTCTTCCGATCTTCTTCTATCACTTAGCGTGATTCCGGCTGTTCTTCTCATAAAACGCATTCTCGCCGCTTCTATGCGTCTTTTATCGACCTTTCGCAGTGCTCATACTTCCGAACCGTAGGTAAGCGTTGGCACCGCTCAGCTGTTCTAGTGCTGCGCCTAATTGTTTCATTAGCATTTAGTCCTGTTCACTAGGCCGGTAACTTTCAGAAATTTGCTTCTTAGAGAACTTGATTTTCAAATTTCATCATATCCTGTGTTCTCAAAGGACTTCGGATTCAATTTTCACCAAGACTGATACTAGTGGACGCCAAATGATGGATGGAAAATTCTCAACTCTTTCGTATAGAACAAGTTTCCTTCGTGTACTGTTCGGTAAATCGTTTTTAAAAAATCTTTCTCAAATTTATTGGGATCGTATAAACGCGAACACGTCATCCCTGAAAGCATCGATTTTCAGATACACGAAATTTCTTAATTTCTCTCTCGAAAAGTTTCCCATTTTGAGTAGATTGTAGGTGATTTCTCATGTGTTTCGCTTATCTTATTTATTTTTTTCTATAAAGGTATGCGACAACACTCGGGCTCTGAAACACCCGAAAACTCATTTTCGAGTACGTTACAACCTCTACGCTCTTGGGAACCAGAATTTCCCTAAGAGACGACGGACGAAGGCCTCCCCATCAAAAAGATTCCCTGTTATTTCAACAGATCGCTCGATATCTTCTTCGTCCGCCTGTCCCGGTCTTGATTCGACCTCAATATCATGAAAACGATCACATTTCGCACAATCTGATCAATCAAACGCATTCTAAAAGCTTGAAAATGAAAATTCTCTCGGTTCCAATAATTTATATATTATGAACGTAGGTATAGTTCGAAAGTTGAACTGTTTCCAAGTTCAACAGTATTATTGCACAACCAATGCGAATGATTGTCTAGAGCTACTTTTAACCGTGGATTCGTCAAACGGTCCAATTAGCCACTGTATAAATACTCACAAAGATCGAAGTTCAATATGTTTTTCCAAGCTCTTCCTCTCAGTAGCATAGGAAAGGCAGAAAGGAGGGCACTCAAAAATATAGCGAGAGAAAGTAGTATTTCTGTACAAGTGAATTGAAGAAAGAATTTGCTGAATGAGTGCTAAATCTTACGAACCGAATCCAAGGCAATTAAATAGGTGAGTAAACTTACGAGTAGCAAATTCCACTTCAATTGCTCGATGGTATCCTCCTTCTATGGATACAGCTCGAAAATTCAAAGTCCCTAAAGTAGGTCAAGGTCACTCATGACGTTATCAGATCATGAGATTTTTCGGTGGTGGTAAGAAATGCCGACTAAAAAAGAACTTTAACCGAAAACTACTCAGCTTCGATTACCCCTCATTCTCCATAGATGATTGCTCGTGGCCCCTTCTTCGTATCATAGTCTATGAAATTAGAAAATCACGCACATCATTAACCCCACCATCTGATGACGCATAACCTAAAAAAACAAAGCAGCATTGGGTGTGAATTTTGGTGAGCCAATTTGGCACTCATCACCAATGTAACAAAGGAACTGAGCTACACTTTCTGAGACATTTTCACGTAATTAAGACAAGATTTAGGAACCCACCGTTCAACATCGAGTTGGCAAGCTGCTGGATTTTTGGAAAAAATTTACCTAGAGAGAAAGGTCAGCAAATAAATTCGTCACGTTGAACTTCTTCCGCGTAGAAAAACTTGCAACACGAACTACCTAGTCGTTAATACATCAATTTATCCGAAATGACCGCGACCAAGACTGAAATATGATACGTTGACGACATTCTGACCGAATTGCTTACTTTTGGAAGACAAATAATTGTTCTCACATAACACGAATTTTTTCAACAAAATGAACAGAGACACGTGGAACAAGCCATCTGACGAGAAGGGAATAAATATTCGAAAATCTAGTACAGTCCACGCGCAACTAAAAGTGGTATTTCCATATTTATACCCGAAGGTACAAAGTTGACTTTATTTGAGCCACCCAGGCGGCAGATAATATGGAAGGCGCAAATTTGCACGAGCGCGAATACACGTTATGTGCTGCCGGGCTACTTTATTCTATATGAAGAAACGTTTACTTTAACCATTTCAAATGATAGCAGATAAATTGCCGTTTGCAAACCTTTATATTTACGTGCGCGCGCGTTAATATTTCAATGTTTAGGTCGTACCTTTGTTGGGCAACAACAAAACGTGTGGCGAGCATAAGCAGAAGTGAAAAAGAAAAGATGCTGATGAAAGAATTACAATTACGGTAGGATATTCTGTCACGTTTCTTCGTATTCACTTTCTTATTTATGAGCGCATACACAAATGCTACCGTACTGATTTCTGAATTATCGAGTTACCTCACTTGACACGTCCCGTTCAGTAGGTGCCCTATAATGATCATCGACCCAAGTTGATCATGAGTGTTCGCTTTCTGAACACGTGACAAGTATCCGCAATAACGAGTGAACAGGAACCAAAAACGACCTTAACAAATCATCCTTTCCTAAAATGAACTGAGACGGATTCCTTCCTTCACGCAAGGAATAAACAGTCCTTCATAGAGACTTAGGATGAGAAAAAGAAAGAGGTGGAGTCACTAATCCTGGTCTTCTGGAGGCCAAAGCCTGAGCTTATTTTCGCCATGTGCTCGAAGTGAGAGAGTGACTTGAATTTTTTTCAAAATCTCACAAAATAGATGGTAATCCTTCCCTGCTCTTTAGTCGAAACCTTTCTTTCGCCTGATTAGGGTATCGAGTCCAACGGCTCAGCTAACTCCCTCCTCTGTTTTTGACTCGAGTATTCCCCAAGTTCTCTTCGTTTATAGCTTGAGACTTAGAATCGAATTAAATCTTTTACATAGGTTAGCCGTCTCCTCCAAATTTTCGCATCTCGCCTTGGTGACGCCCCACCATTCTCTTCGTCAACCACCACCTTTCTCTACTCTTTGGTCAAAATTCAAAGAGAAAATGAATTTTCATGATAAAGGAGAACTGCGGAATCTCTGCTGACATCCGACGACACGAGGTGGTCTGTGAAGGTGGACAGAGCTTTTGAAGAGGAACTCCACACATTGTGGTGCTCTTCGACTCCTGTCTTCGATAGACGGCCGGGCAACTGTGACAGCTTCATTTGTAGAGGCCGCGCCACTCTTTCCATTCTCTGATGCAAGAAGCGTTTCAAAGTGATGGTGTTGCAATGAACGGCTATCAAACCAAATAGGCCAAAAATAAGCTTGCCCAAAAAAGGGAATCTAATCCACCTCCCTTTCCTGTATGCCCTGCGCTCATAAGGGAGGCAGGTAGTGAAGTTCTCCGACAGACTTCTTTCGGATGAAGTTATCAACATCAACATCGATCTTATACACCTTCGCCAGGTGCTTAATGAACGTAACTTCCCAAGCAAAGGCGTACAAATGCAACGAGACAGCGGCGACTGAGGCTTTTAAAGGCAGAAAATTTTTGCGCCGGGGGTCAAAAGGAGGAACCGTCGACAGTGGAGTCTGTGGACGTATCTTTTTGAAAATAACTGACTCAAACCGAGATAGAAAGATCAAGGAAGTTTGATCTCCAAAAAGCCGTCTGAGAATTCCTTTCGTCGACGGGTTGCCACGAGGATAGTTTTCTAGCTGCTAGTCGGCTATCGTGGTCAACCAGCATAATGTATCCCAACGCGGCCAGTAGGTACAGCTGCTAGTCTGTAGAAGAACGGGTATTGGTATCAACTATCGCGCTATCCATCCCAGGGTGGATAACTGTATAGTCTAGCAGCTAGAAAAAATGGCGTATAGAACTAGCCTCGTGGCAACCCGCCTTTAGCCCTCGAACACACTGATTCTGAAAGATAAAGGAATGAGCCTGCAGCTGAGACTCGAGATACTCCGGAATTACATGTGGTCGATGGCGCGATACGCCAGCGAAACATGGACATACACAAAGGCAACGGTGAAAAAAGTGGAAGCATTTGAGCTCTGGTGCTATAGAAAGATGAACAGGATCAGGTGGACGGAAAAAGGGTCGAATAAGGAGGTATGAAGCCGGATGAATCTCCAAGAAGCAGTGCTGGTCAGGACATTAGAAAATAACAAGAAGAAGTATCTACAAGCACGAGTCAAGGAAGACGAACTTTTTGCCAGGGCGGTACAGGGGAAAATAGTCGGTAAAGCGCCGCGAGGAAGACGAAGAATGAGTCTGTTGAACGATAGCCTGAACGATCCGATTAGATGGACTTTGTAGACTATGTGTTGTGTAATATTTAGCTGTATTTCTAAGTTTTGTAACATCGAAGGCAACCTCCGGATGGAGATGCCAACAAATACATACATACATCCCTAAAGCCACACTTCGGCCAGAAGTCGAAAAAAATTCAAGGAAATTGATACAGAAATTCCTGATTCATCTCTCAATACGTTACAGAAACGTAGGTTTCGAAGTTTTCGCTTCCTTCTCTTCTTTCATAGTTCGAATGCACGTTTTTTTTTTTCATATATTTTTATTGAGAATCTAGTTCAACTATTTACACAATTTTTACACATAGAGATTTGCGCGCGTATTAATTAACCATAGGGTGGGTTAATAGTATACAAGTGGTTATAGTCAACTATTGTATAACTAATAGCTATCGAACATGTGCCTTCGCTGGAGTCGTCGAGAATCTCCACTAGTATCTAGAAGTTGAATGGCTGCTAGGTTTGGGTGTTTGTGTAGACGGCGAATATATCTCTCGGTATGGAGTTGGTATGTCTGGTCGACCGTAGAGACTTGTAAGTCGTTATGCAGCTGTTTATTGGTCATAAACCAGGGTGCATCGGTGATAGCTCGTAGGACCTTGTTTTGAAATCGTTGTATGACTTCTCTGTGACAGTCTTTCGTCGTACCCCAGACTGGTAATCCATAGGTCAAGATGGCCTTGAATACGGTGAGATATACAAGTCGTTTATTTTCCAACGACAGCTTCGAGTACCGTCCAAGCAGCCAGTAGTATTTCCTAAACTTAGAGTTGAGGAAGTCTCGTTTTTGCCTGACGTGTTCCTCCCAACTAAGCTTGGAGTCCAAATGTAGTCCTAAGTATCTCGCCGCTTTGGCCATTGGTATGGTATGATTGTCCCAACTCCTTGGGATGTAGACATGACTGCATAGTGTGAAGTCCACTCGTACAGACTTAGCTTCGTTGATAGAGATTTTCCATCTTCTGCTCCATCTGTTAATACTATTTAAGGAGTGTTGTACTCGTTCTACTGCTGTAGCGTAAGATTTATGGCCGTATCGTCAGCGAACAGGGAGATGAGGACGTCTCTGTTCTGTGTTATGTCGTAGAGGTATACAGAAGGTACAGGGTAGGCCCCAAGACACTACCCTGTGGGACACCGGCAGAGATTGGCCGGTAACCTGAGCGGGCGGAACCACACTCGACCCTAAACAACCTTCGGCTTAGGTAGTCTTTGATCAGTTCACAGTAGGCAGCTGGCAGTAACGAACTCAGTTTATAGACAAGTCCTTCGTGCCAAACGCGATCGAAGGCTTGGGAGACGTCCAAGAACACGGGGGGGGGGGGCTGTATTCTTTGCTTTCCAGGGATTGGGTGATGTGGCTAACCAATCTATGGGTCTGCTCAATCGTTGAGTGCTTTCCTCGAAATCCAAACTGGATATCGGGAAGGATATTTCTCTTGCTGATCAGCTCCTTGAGACGTGATTGAAGAATTCGTTCGAAGACTTTTGAAGGGATGGGAAGAATAGAGATGGGTCGGTACGATGCCACATTTTCTGGAGTCTTCCCCGGCTTGAGGATCATTATAATATCAGCCATTCCCCAGTCAGTTGGGACATGTTTTAGCCTGAAGGCCGTGTTTATGAGCTTAGTGAAGTATACTATGCCTTTTTTTGTTAAATTTTTTAGAACTTCGGCGTTGATTTTATCGTGGCCAGCAGATTTTCTGATATTCAGCTTGTCTAATATTTGCGCTACTTCCAACGGTGAAGTAGGTTTGACCACTCCAGTTCCTTCAAAGGTAACTAGGGGGTCAAGGTTGCTGTGGATTTCGTTTGGCTTGAAGCAATTCCAGGTGTTGAGCGAACAGCTTAGCCTTGCCCAAATTATTTCGGATCCAAGCCCCATTTGCATCTTTGAGAGGCTGGTTTGGGTTGGGTGGCCTACCTACTCGTTTGGTGGCCTTCCACAGAGAGTACTCCTTGTCTCTGGAGGGTGACAGCGAAGTTACGTACTGTTGGAACGATTTATTGTTGTGCTTAGCCAGTGCCTCTTTTACAATAGTTACCATCTTATTAAAGGCAGCTTTATCAAACGGGTTTCTGGTTCTCAGCCGAAGGCAACCTCCGGATGGAGACACCAACAAATACATACATACATCCCTAAAGCCAGAAGTCAACAAAAATTCAAGAGAAATTGATACAAAAATTCCTGATTCATCTCTCAATACGTTACAGAAACGTAGGTTTCAAAGTTTTCCGCTTCCTTCTCTTCTTTCATAGTTCGAATGCACGTTGTATTTTTAATTCCTTCTCTCTTCACCCTTATCAGATTAAGATGAACCTTGATGACTTCTCAAGATGAGTTACATTTTTCAGGTTGTATTTAGACTGACCTCCATCTCTAGACACAGATATGAATATACGGAACGCAGTTTCCACATTATTATAAATTACATCGGATAAGAGCGCAGTCAATATAGAGGGCAATTTTCGTTATAGACGATTAAAAATAACAATAATCCTCACGAAGATTTCAGGAAATATGCAAAATTTGGCCTCATTCAGAATTCTTGACGATACATCTTTCACAATTGTAAAAAATTTTAGTAAAAAATAATGTAAATAATAAAACTTTGTACATTTCTGGTTGCAGCCCAACATATTTCCGATAGACTCCGCTCGTAAAAACTCGTTCTTCCCATCATGAATGAAAATCTACGCAATTTATATTGTCGTCGAATTGAACGATGGTGAAACGGGATAAGTAAAGAGTCCAAATACAATTTAATCTCGACGAAAGAAGTTCGTAGTATAGTTTACGATTATGAACGTTTGCACTATAAACGTTCACGTATCTATCTTGGAAGTCGATATACAACGTACAAGAATACAACGAACAAAAGAATTATACGATACCTAAGTAGATCCTGCAGCATATATCCCGAAGAAACATAAACGCGGTGTATTGCTACACCCACAAGCTTTCAAAGTCGAGATGATGAATATTTTCGAAAACTACCGATCTGATAACGGATGAAGCGCCTACATGTAAATTATCGGGTTAATGCGAATTTCCGTACGTCCATTTGAGGTTCCGGACATGCGATGAATATCCCATCATCGAACAGTCCACATCGTTTTCTCTCTCTTGTACAAAATAGCATAGTTTGATGGTATCTTGTTCACATAACGCGACATTTTTTTTTTTTTTCATGAAAAATGGGTCACATATACATAATCTGATCTAAGAAGCTCGGAGGTATCGGTGTGCATCAAAAATTAGTTGATTCGATTACCAGTTTCCTCTGAAATCACTCTTTTTGCGTCAAATAACGCAAGTTGCCACATAGGACGCGACTGACCAATCGACCTTTCATGCGGAATTTCGAGCTCTATTTTATGTAGACTGTATAGAATAATTGGTGTATCATGATGACCAGGATGTAATTGTCACCCTCCGTGTGAGTAATTGCAAGTTGAGTACGTATTTATTATTGAAATATAATTCGCCCTATCTTTAATTTATTCTGTTTCAACATTTAGAACTTGTATATTGGTGTCATGCGTACATTTGTCGTTGAAAACGGTCATATACCGCTCCATATGACTTTGAACATGATGCGTAATTTTATATACATAATACTGATCCTGCAAAAATCTCCGAAGCATTTGTCACACATTTCTCTTCTGTTTTCAACAGCAAAACCGTACGCACTTTGACAGACAGCTTACCCTCAAACAGAAAGATTAATCGCGATATAGGTTGCTCACAATCTACTACGTTAACAAGCCTTGCAGAATCCGACGTATTACTTGCAATGTCCCGTTTACAACCAAAATAAAGTACAGGGCCAGATGGGATTCCACAATATATCTATAAAGCCTGCAGGGAATTGCTGACTGAACCACTAACCCATATTTTTAATATAATACTCAAGACCAGTAATGTTCCACGATCCTACGTAATATCTAAAGTGACCCCCATCCCAAAGAAGAATGAAACCCAAGACATATCGAACCATCGACCAATTGCTGGCCTACCTACGCCCATGAAAATATTTGAATCGTCTCTATTTCAGAAGTTATATTGGCAAACCACTCATATCATACCTTCTCAGCAACATGGATTTGTAAAGAAAAAGTCCATACTCACAAATCTTCTCGAGTTTAATCACTACATTGGTCAGGTTTTGGATAGACGAGATGGGGGGCATATACACTGATTTTCAGAAAGCCTTCGATAAAGTGGACCACGCTATACTTCTACAAAAACTGAGTGATATAGGGTTTTCAAACAATTTATTAGAATTATTCTGGTCTTCTCCTTGGGGAAGAAAACAGTATGTTGTATATAAAGACCATAATTCACATCTATATGAATGTCCTTCGGGTGTTCCGCAGGGATCCAATTTGGGTCCATACCTGTTCTTACTGTTCGTAATTGATATTGAGGGAGGTCTTGGTGGTGGTTCTCATCTACTACATGCGGATGATCTGAAACTATTTAGGCCGATCAGTGGCTCTGTTGATGCCGAGCAGCTTCAGAGAGATTTGAATAGACTAGTACAGTGGGGTGAGGAGAACCGGCTACCCCTGAATGTCAATAAGTGCAATTTCATGACTTTCACTCGAAAGAAGACCCCAGTTCAATTTATTTATGAGATCAAGGGTCAGGCACTGCAGAGTTAAAAGGCTGTCAGAGATCTTGGTGTAGAACTCCAAAGTAATTTTAAATACGATAAACAAGAACTGAAAGCATTAACAAATGCAAGACGTGGTATGGGGGAGCTGATGAGGCATTCTAGGCACTTGAATAATACTGCGACTCTTCGGGTGCTCTACTTCTCGCTAATCAGATCACACCTTGACTTTGCGAGCGTAGTATGGAAACCAACAACGAAAAAACACATATTCAGGATTTGGAACGGGTTCAAAAAAGATTTCTTAGGTTTCTTTACAACAAAGATTTCAATTACTATGATTATACGATATCGTACAGGGAACTGGTCCTGGGATATGAAGTTACAACCCTGGAAGTAAGGAGGGACCTGACCCTGATCCTCTTTTTAAGAGATTTGCTATGTGGACGCCTGGATTCTCCCTCCCTGCTTAGTCATATAAATTTCTCGGTACGGATCAAAACCACTCGGTCACGGGAACTATTCCGGATACCGTCAACGAGAACCAGAGACTATGATTCTCCTCTGAACCAGGCAATGATGCTTTACAACACGGTTTTGCGGATTGAGCCAACAACGGACATATTCTTTGATGGGCGTGGCTCTTTTAAGCAAAAAATCATAAGCGTTTTGATGGATTTGCGAGGGGATGGTCGGTAGGAGGATAGGGTATTTGACTGTTTGTAGGGAGACTATATTATTGTTTTTGTTATTTACTCTTTTTTTTTTTTTTTTTTTTTTTCTGCTGGTTTTTGGTACTACTATTAATTTTGTAAGTGGTGTCGCCAGTAATTGGTCTGTAGACTGTTGGCGGCACCACTATAATATAATTACTTTTAAATAAAATAAAATATTGAGTGGTAGATTGTTTCCGTCCCTAGTAAGTTTCAGTCAGTATGTTTAGTGTGATCTCGTGAATATTTCCTGTATTCACCAAAATGTACCCACTGCACGGTGCTACTGCCGTCCCCTTTAAACAGAATCAGTACCACAAGGTAATTTGTGAATCTTACGTAACCGACATCCCAACTCAGGCATAATTTAGACCATTTGCATGATAGGAAAAAGATAAAGCAGAAGGTAGAACTTCATTCCTGCTTCTGCTAAGTCTCGCTGGGGAGAGTGATATCATTTATTACAAATGGTTTTATTTCAAGGCACTGACGTGGAAGCAAAACTCGAAGGGAAAGATAATGCGATTGAGCGACTAGAGCGAAAGAACGGGGAATTACAGAATGACACTGGAAGCCTGAGAAATTAACTTGAAGCAAAAGAAAGGGAGAACGCTGAATTAAGAGGACCATTCTCCAAAAGGAACTGTTGAAAAACGCGTTGCAGACCAATAATTTATGGCACAGTTATGTTTCGAAAGATCCTGTGTGGTTGAGTATTCCCGCCGAAGTTCGAAATTGGACGTCAGTGCCTTGAAATAAAACTCGTAAAAACGTCCTATTAAATGTCATTTAATTTTTAATTGATATTGGCTCACAATTTCATTTCTTCTCGAGCAGTACACCGGCGGCAGGAATTTTCGATTCATATACGAGTTCTTCTAACCCTCTTATATGTTTGTGATCATCCTACACGAGACGACCTGATTTATCAAAAGTCCGTGAAGTTTGGTCAAGTTTTCTGCCGATGGACCTTGCAGCAATCATACACTCTGATCGATTTACGTAAACCAACTTTCTTGCATTACAGGATTACCTTTCCTCGTACCAAGAATTTGGAGTCATAATAAGTAGGTCGAAGGCCGAAATGACAGAAGGTTCTACTAACAGAACTAGAGAGGCTGCCAAAGTAGAGTAGAGTTTAATCCATTCATTTCAGATGCAGCCGTCAGCCTCGACATAAGAAATGCGTTCAATTCAATTCCATGGAAGATGATATTGGAAGCTCTTGTGAACGCAGGAGTGCCCGCATACCTGCTCAGGATGATCAGCAGCTATCTCAGCTGCCGTGAAATCCAAGCAGAGACGTCTGCTGGTACAGTAAAGCGCCCTGTTACTTGTGGGGTGCCGCAGGGGTCGGTCCTTGGGCCGCTTTTGTGGTGCGTCGTCTTTAACGGAATCTTTAAGGTGAAGTTGCCACCGGGGTTTAAGCTTATCTGCTATGCGGATGACACCCTGGTGGTATGCACCGCCGAAACAACGGTAGCGGTGGAGAGCAGGGTAAACCGGGCCCCAGAGGATGTGACGATGACGCGTTGGATCGAGTCGGCCCGACTTGAACTAGCAGCAAGTAAGACGGAGGCCATTTTATTCACGACCCGTCGGAAGTTCAAGCCACCCACCTTTCGCCTGCGAGGTGTGGAAATTGAAACCAAGAAGCAAATGAAATACCTGGGCATCTGGTTTGACTCAACGCTGAGCTTCAGGCACCATTTCCTGATGGCAGCGGAAAAGGCGGGCCGGGTAATTGGATATCTAAGCCGCCTTATGAGGAACCTGGGAGGACCGAGAGAAGCAAGGAGAAGAATCATGATGAGCACCGCCTTGTCGATCCTCCTATATGGTGCGCCAGTATGGGCCGACTGCATGAAGATACCATACCGACGAAGAGAGATGGTAAAGATCCAACGAAGAGCTGCGCTGAGGTGTGTTAGTGCCTACCGCACTGTCTCGACGGAGGCTCTTTGTGTATTACCACGTTCACCACCAATCGAGCTCCTTGCTGAGGAGAGAGCGGTGGTGTTCGAAGCAAAGAAGAGAACGACGACCAACCAAGAAGCTTTACGGGTCAAGCAGGAGGCCAGGCGCTCCTTGCTTGTAAAGTGGAAAGCAAGAATTTCCCAGAGTGAGCTGGGTACATGGACAACCCGTGTGCTAATACGCGACCTCGATGAGTGGATGAACCGACACCATGGTCAGCTGAACTTTCACCAGACACAGGTGTTAAGCGGCCATGGCTGCTTCAACAAGTACCTTCACGAGATGTTAAGGAAAGTTGAGCAGGCAACGTGTTCGCACTGTAACCAAGGGCGGGATGATGGACCACAACACACCTTATTTGAGTGTGAGGCGTGGAGGCGTGAGCGGGACGAGCTTAGTCGGTCTCTTCAAGAGATCGGGGTAGATGAAGCGCTCGACCCGAGTAGCCTGGTACCCACCATGCTAGGTTCCGAAGAAGCATGTAACCAGGTTCTGCATTTGCGGCCACCACCATGAAGAGGAAGATGGACCAGGAATGGAATAGGCAAATGCAGAACCACGCTATGGCCTACTCAACACCTGTGTACCATCAACATCCAGATCTGCAGGAAGAAGAGGACCAAGACTTTCCCTGAAGAGAGAAGAAGATGAAGAAACTCCAACAGTGACCTACTGTATTGTGTAGTGTGGTGGTGTTTGTTGTTGTGAGTGTTCTTATGTTTTTGTGCGCGCCAGGGGGGCACTGCAGCTTGGCGGTTGCCAAAGCAACTTGGCAGTTGCCGAGTAGAAGAGGGGGTTCGCCTAGGAGATTCCTCCTTCACTGAAGTTATACCCGAAAGGGTCGATTCCGGTGTTGGAGGAAACAATATTAAATGCATACGCAACCCGCACCTACTCCATAATGGATGACGGGCGGTGCTGCACATGCGACACACAAGCGATTCATTTCAGATGATAAGACGGGGGCACGCGTGAAATCGAGACACTGTATGGCAATTTCTTTCATAGGCCGAGGTATGATAGCAAATGTCAGTAGAGGTGGTCATATTACAGATGCCGACTGCACTTTAAGGAGCCTTTTCGTCGCGATTTTGGTATCTAGACAGAGTTCATGTCAAGTTTTCTGCCAGTTTCAACCATAATAAAGCCTACACTCAAATCAATTTACACCACTTTCCTCGGGACAAGTAATTCCCTTTCCTTGTGAACCATAAGGTTGGAGTTATAATAAGCACGTCGAGGGTCGAAAGTACGGAGGGTCCGTATAAGAATACTAGAGAGGCTACCAAGGTAGGGGAGCTTGACACATTCATTTCTATCGATAGACGAGACTTGAATTGCATATATGGAATCGAGGTGGTAAGATCGACCCATTCTCTACCAAGTTGTTTCATAGGCTGGCCAGGGCATCGATAGCACGAAGATCCCGAGTAAAATGAAAACCCATGAATAATAAATATCAGTAGAGGTGGTCTTCCTATATTATTCTTCTACAAACGTGTCGTCATGGATCAGACGAATGAAGTTGAGAAGGGGTCAAAGACCCTTGACATTCTTTGTGAATTCCCGCCCCCCTAGATCAGTTAAAGAATTTCCTGGAAGATTGTAAGGCTACTGTAGATATCGGCTTACTCCTATTTCTCAAATCAGGGTTTCAAATATCTGGTGTGGTGAAAGTCATGGAAATTTAGTTGTAGAGAATCGGACAGGGAGTTTTTTCTTTTTTTCGCGATCTTAAATTAAATATAGTTTATGGAAACTTTCCTCGTGTCAAGGGATTCGCCTCTTATGTAAACCAAGAAGTCGAAGTGAATTTCGAAACGAAAGGGTGGAAGGTCCAGAAGCTGCCGAGGTAGGGAAGTGTGATCCATTCATTTCTGTTGGTAGGACGGGACTCAGGTGAAATTAAGGAGGTCAGATCGAGACATCGTCTCGCAAGTTGTTTCACTGGCTGAGGCATGGTTGGCGGCACGAACATTCCGAGCAGAAAGAAGACCTACGAATCATAAATGTCTTCTTACAGATTCTGACTGCCTTTCATGTAAACTTTTTATGACAATTTTGGAGGCGGCTGATCAAGTTTTTTGCCAGTTTTATCCACAATATACAATCATTACACTCCAATCGCACTTTTCTCGAGTCGAGGGATTCTCCTTTTCGTCGGAAAATAAGAGGTTAGAGTTATAATAAGTACGTTAAAGTCCACAAGGACGTAGGGTGCACCAAGAGTACTAGAAAGAGGCTGCCAAGGTAGAAGAGTTTAATCCATTCATTTCTATTAATAGTCCGACGAGATCTGCGTGGAATCGAGGTGGTAAGATCCAGATATGGTCTGGCAAGTTGTTTTATAGGCCGGGACATAGATAGCACAAAGATTCCGAGCAGAAACAAGATCTATGCCGACTGCACTCCATCGCCGAGGAGCCTCATTATCACGATTTTGGATTAGATATAGTCCATGAAACAATTGTTCAGTTTACCAACCAACGATGTAACTCATTAAACAACGATACAATCGCTCGCCTAACGACTCAAAAGAGGCAGACAGGGTCGCTCTCAGGTTCATCCATCTTACATGGCGAGGTTCTTCTTAGAGAAAATAAGTTCAAATCTTCTCCTGCGTAATCATGATATTAGTACTCACAAGTGAATCGTCATTTGAAGAAAATAACGTAATTTTTTGAAGATGACCACATCCTCTTCCGGGTTAAGCACCCTCTTTTCATAAGCATATTACTGAGACATTTTTGATGTCATATTAGCCTTCGAGCTGAAACGACGCCGTTGACCCAAACGTCTGGCGCATTTCTACTAGGAACAAATTAAAGCTATCTCATGACGGCAGGATTATTTTCTAGGTTAAAAGGAAGTATTTCTCTCGGGTATAACAAAAGTATCAAATCAAAAATACCAAATGCGAGGCTTTTATTCCGAATATACACAGCAGAAGGAAGGAATCCATAGGAGAATTTTTTTTGCTACAGAGTACTATAAATCTCAAACTTGATTTGAATTTAACATTGATGTAAGAAGATCTCAATCTTGAGAGGAATGGGAGGGAGGAGGGGTACATGAAAGATGAAGTACATGCAGAAAAGCGAAAGTTTTCACTTCGAACAGTAACTCTGAGAAGGAGAACCAAATTCCTTTTCCTACACCACTGAACTGCAAGAGTTCCATTCGCTTTTCGAGTTTGCTTCTCTCTAATTGAACTTACTTAAAATCCCTTAGCACGAGGATCACTTTCAAGAAACACGAAATCAAGTTTTTTGATGACGTCATAACCACTCAACGAAGGCGAAATCAACTACTAGAAGAGAAAATTTTTCAACACTTCGTTATAGTTAACAAAAACCCATTTGCCTGATCGACTTATTGATCTTTGGAGCGTCTCGGTCAAACGATAGTGGGTCCCTCGCTGAAGAGAAACAATGATGACAAATTAGACGAGATAAAATCCCAGCCGAAGAAATTTTTTAAGAAGGGAAAGTTTTAAAAACATCCAGGTGAGTTATACTCTAAACTTAACATGGACGGGAATCACATTCTTAAACTCTTTCAACAATATTCTCTATTTATATTTCGTAAATCGATAGACTGGCTCGCCACACGATCACAAAAAGCAGGACGATATAACCTCATCAACTCAGGACTACCATGGCAAGTCAATTATTTTTTGCGTAGTATAAAATAAACTCATAGGAACCAATAAACCATACCTTGACCCTGCAACAGGTCAGCGTACGATACCGCCAACTCAGCCCACTCGATTTGCACAATCAAGTTACGAACAACTGCGAAGAAGGTGAAGAAATGAATTTTTTCACAAAATTGAAGAATTAACTCTTCAGGGTATAATTTTGCGAGAAAACGATTATACGCGTCAGAGCAATCAATACCCAAGCTAAAGCTTGTAACTCAACATTCCATCTTCCGCCTCCCTTCTCTCGGAAATAAAAAAAAGGGTCCGAAATCACAGTTTCTAGACTGAAATGTTTCTTCTCTCGTATATTTTTTCCAATAAATTAAGCATTTTCGGATTTATTTATAATCAAGACTACGGGCACAAAGTTATTCCTAGATATGATTGCCTCTCCAAGAATATTCCACTTCAAACAAGATGAATCCCTTATTGATATTAACGGAAAATCTGGTCCATATATCCCAGAAAATGGGACAAAAAAATAAGCCCATCTCACCGAAAGAGAAGAATTGTTCTGGGGGGATGATACTTTTCCCTCACGCAAAATTGACTGCTGAATTCGTGCTGGCCAATAAATTTTTTCGAACAAATTCGAAAGCGCCACGGATAAAATTGCACTTTTAATTGATGAAGCATTTAACACGAGGAAACTGGCAGAGAAAGGCCACCTGTGCTAGTTAGAATAAAGAGGGTAGAAAAGTGGTGAGTTTGTTCGATTTAAGAAAATTTTATCAACTCGAAGAAACACGTGCACATACGAAATCAGATATTGCACCTACCGGTATCAGGTTCTTCATCGGGCAGGATTTTATTGACTGCACGTATATACTAAAACTGTTCACATTACTTATACGGAAAAAGAATATCGTGTACCGCGTTTCATCACTTTGAAAATGCGAAAAAATTAATTAAACAGATAAATCGCGGTAAAAAAAGAAAAAAAAAAAAAAACTATAATAAGAAACGTGAACTCGAACTCTCTCGAACAGTGTACGCAGAACTTGGTAAACCGTATCGTCAATAATCGCAGACGCCACAAGAATAGGTTAATTTGCAGTTTACGTTATGAACAATACAAAACGAGTAACGCATTTTTAATATATATTTGTAGCATAAGGTTTCAATCTTGACCGTCACTCTCGCAATACTAAAAGGAAGTCTTCTACTCGATTTCTTACTGTCGGATGTGGAAGAATTATTGCACCTGTTACCAACGACGTCCGTGTATGTGTACGATGCTTATGGCGGAGGGGATAAACCTGGTCACCGTGTTATAAGAGAAGAGACGGCGTGCCACCGAGGTTTTATCTCTCTGACATTTTTGGTTGGCTTGGATGCTCAAATTCCGTGTTTTTTGCTAATACTTTTTCATTTTTATTTTTTCTCCCGTATACAGACTGACTGTGGCAAATCGTTGATTTAGGAAAACAAACAGTGATATAAATAATATTAATAATAAAAATAATACTTTCCAGACACGACGTGAGTTACAATAGCAGTATGCGCTTCTTCACTTCAAATTCGATAAAGTGTCGATTAAAAATTCCAAAAGAGAGCGGAGATGTTTTTCGGATCAATTGTAGATTGCATAGAGAACCATTATCCAGCCAGGCACTATAAAAAAATTTTCTAACCGATCAAAACGCAAAGAAAAAGTTCAAGAATTTGATAACGAAGAAAACGAAATGAAAAAAGATGAAGAAAATCTTCTGAGGTAGCCAATAAAGACTATAGCCGGGTTTCGATGGGGCATCGGCCCCCAGGCCAAATATCATATTCCTATGTTGGAAAATGTTTCTTGATATTAAAAACGATTTTTAAAAAGAATTTCAGATTTTTATGCCCTATACATCTCAAAATATGGCCAAATAAATGTTATTTTCTTTGAAATTCATATGTCAGAGAGTTTTTATCCGAATTTTTTGAACTTTAATAAAATGGAACGTATTTTTTGAGGCAAATCAAATGATAATTTTTTTGGAATTTTCCAATCAATATTTCTTGCTGAATCGCCCATTTTAGTCTTTTTTAACGCTCATCATCCAGATTCTTTTCAGACTGCAATTCTGAAAAAAATGTATATCATGTATTGAGTTATTATCTTCTTAAAAAAAAAAAAACGTGATCGCTTAGCAGCCAGTTCCATTGCGTCGTGTTATGGTAGACCGCTAAGACCAGAGATCTAGAGGAAAGCAATTGAAGACAGAGAAAATTTTTGCTGTTTGTATAGTTCTGCGGCTTTATATTATTTTTAAATACTAGTACCTGTATTTGTTTTAAGGGTAAATGTGAAAGGCTCTAGCCGGGTAAGAGGAGGAAAATAGCCTTGGTCGGAAAATGTTTCAAATATCCGTCAAAATGTTGTCCCCAACGAGAAAACTCGAAATCCCAAAAATTGGACCCATCCGCTCACCCACATGGGCTGCAGAGTGATTTTTAGGCCTAAAATCCAAATGACTGTATCTCAACCAATAATGATCGCACAGCGATGAAACGTGAGGACATTTTAGTATATGTGAACGTTCACCCATGGTATTTTTTTCAAAAAAAAACATTCATATTTTTCCTTGTTTCTAGCTATAACAAAACTTTAAACTCGAATAAAAAGAAAATCGGGGGGTAGGCACCTGGGGAAAATCATTCATTTGAAGCGCCATACCCTCTACTACAACATACATTAGTACCGTAGTTCTCGGTGAGGTGCAACATTCCCAAAAAAATCAATTTAATGAATTTCTGTGATTTTTGCATGAATAGGGGGATGAACTATGACTGCTACCGCAATAGACCGCGAGAAATCAATGATCAATGTTCGAGGTGAAAAATACGCACTCCTCCGTGAGATGGAGTGTTGATAGACCAAAAATATATTTTTAGTATTTCATTTATCTATTTCGTCAGTTCTTATGTAAACACGTCCACCGATTAGGTGGAGTACGTTAGATTGAGGAAAATAGCTGAAAAATTCTCCAGTCGCTGGAACAGTCTGAAAATAGAAGAGAAGTGAGAAAATCCACTTTTTCACCCTGGAGGACCGTAAGTTTTGGTATTTCATTCATCAATTCGTTCAATTCTTATGTAAACACATTCCCTGAATCCGAAAAAAATAGTCAAAAAATTCTTTTGCCGCTGGAACTTTCTGGAAAGGACAAATAATCGAGAATATCTGATTTTTTATCCTGGACGACCGCGATTCGTGGTATTTTGTTCATCAATTAGGTAAATTCTTAAGTAAACATGTACGCCAAGTTTGAAAAAAATAGTCAAAAAATTCTCCGGCCGCTGTAATGGTCTGGAAATGACAATAAATCGAGGAAGTCCACTTTTTCAACCTGGAGAACTGCGATTTTTCATATTTCATTCATCAATTACGGCAAATCTTATGTGAATACATCCGCCGAGTTGGGAAAAAATAATCAAGAAATTCTCCAGTTTCTGGGATACCCTGGAAATATTAAAAACTCTAGGTAATTCACTTTTCCAACTTGTAAAACGTGATTTTTCATATTCTGTTTATCAACAAGGTCAATTCTTATGTAAATACATCCGCCGAGTTAGAAAAAAATAGTCAATAAATTCTCCAGTCACTGGAACGATCTAGAAATAGTACCAAATCCAGGAAATTAAATTTTTCAACATGGAGAGCCCTGATTTTTGATATGTTGTTGATCAAAAAGGTCAAATCTTATGTTAATACCTCCTCCGAGTTTGAAAAAAATAGTCCAGAAATTCTTCAGTCGCTGGAATAGTTTGAAAATGAAAAATTGAAAATATTTGCTATTTGAAATTGGAGAATCGTGATTTTTATATTCTATTTATCAATAAGGTCAATTTTTGAGTAAATACATCCCTATTTCGAAAAAAATATTCAATAAATTCTCCAGACGCTGATTGGTATGGTCGATTCTTCTAAAAACACTTACGCCGAGTTTTAAAAAAATTGAGAAAAATTCTCCAGTCGTTGGGACGCTCTGAAAATATTAAAAAATCAAAGATACACACCCGCCACAATGATTCATTTTCCCCCCTCGAGTCGCAGCGGTACAAATTGTGTTACTGATAGCCGTGCACTCGCATGATGTGGAGGAATCCTTTTCCGAGACACAAGAAGACAATCATCTCCTTTGTATTATCGTGCTCATGGATTCCAATATTTGAAGCATTGTCACCTCAACTCGAGAGAAGATTCCTGCACAGTGCACGGCTCCTAGTTACACAGTTTGTACCTTTACGACTTCGGGGGAACAAAAATAAACATTCAACAGGAAATGAATCTTAGGGGTGGGTGTGTATCGGTTTTTTACTATTTCCAGAGCGTCTTAGCGACTGGAGAATTTATTGACCATTTTTTTCCAGCTCGGCGGATGTATTTACATAAGAATTGACCTAATTGATCCAAAACTCACGATTCTCCAAGGTGAAAAAGTAGATTTCCCCGATTTATTGTCATTTCCAGACCATTACAGCGACTGGAGAATTTTTGGACTATTTTTTTCAAACTTGGCGTACATGTTTACTTACGAATTTTCCTAATTGATGAACAAAATACCAAAAATCGCGGTCCTCCAGGGTAAAAAATTAGATGTTCTCGATTATTTGTCCTTTCCAGAAGGTTCCAGCGGCTGGAGAATTTTTTGACTTTTTTTTTCTGATTCGGCGGATGTGTTTACATAAGAATTGACCTAATTGATGAACGCAATACCAAAACTCACGGTCCACCAGGATAAAAAATCAGATGTTCTCGATTATTGGTCCTTTCCAGACCATTATAGCGGCTGGAGAATTTTTTGACTATTTTTTTCAAACTTGGCGTACATGTTTACTTGGGAATTGAACGAATTGATGAATGAAATACCGAAACTCACGGTCCTCCAGGGTGGAAAAGTGGATTTTCTCTAATTTTTGTCATTTCCAGAACGTTCCAGCGACTGAAGAATTTTTTGACCATTTTTTTCAAACTCGGCGAACATGTTTACGTGAGAACTGACCTATTTGATGAATGAAATATCAAAACTCACGGTTCTCCAGGGTGAAAAGGTGGATTTTCTCACTTCTCTTCTATTTTCAGACTGTTCCAGCGACTGGAGAATTTTTCAACTATTTTTCTCAATATAACGTACTCCACCTAATCGGTGGACGTGTTTACATAAGAATTGACCAAATCGATAAACGAAATACTAAAAATATATTTTTGGTCTATCAACATTCCCATTTCATCTCACGGAGGAGTGCGTATTTTTCACCTCGAACATTGACCATTGATTTCTCGCGGTCTATTGCGGTAGCAGTCATAGTTCACCCCGCTATTCATGGAAAAATCACAGAAATTCATTAAAATATTGATTTTTTTGGGAATGTTGCACCTCACCGAGGACTACGGTACTAATGTATGTTGTAGTAGAGGGTATGGCGCTTCAAATGAATGATTTTCCCAAGGTGCCTCCCCCCGATTTTCTTTTTATTCGAGTATAAAGTTTTGTTATAGCTAGAAACCAGGAAAAATATGAATGGTTATTAAATTTTTGAAAAAAATACCATGGATGAACGTTCGCATATACTAAAATATCCTCACGTTTCATCACTTTGCGATCATTATTGGTTGAGATATAGCCATTTGGATTTTAGACCTAAAAATCACTCTGCAGCCCATGTGGGTGAGCGGATGGGTCCCATTTTTTGGATTTTGAGTTTTCTCATTGGGGACAACATTTTGACGGACATTTGAAACATTTTCCGACCAAGGCCATTTTCCCCCCCTTACCCGGCTAGAGCCTTTATGTGCTTCAATTTTCACGCGTAAATTCCCTTTCATTGAACTAATTATAATGGTCGACATCAACTGTATTAGGCCTAGTATTGATTTAACACATCGACTTTTGTTTGAAAAACTGGGTCTACATCAATAAAAACTACATCGTCAATAACAATATCAGCCCTATTTATACTCTGTTCGCGTTAAGAAAGGATAGAAGTTCATACCTCGAGAACGGAATGGTAGATTGAAATTACCTGCGGAAAGTTCCGTTCTCAAGGTACTACTTTCTATCCTTTCTTAACGTGAACAGCGTATAGTCGAATCTACATTCATATCGAAAGCGACAATAATATCGATATCAACTATACCTACTTATGCAGTCGAGTGTACATTCGTATTAGAAACGACAACGATACCGATATCGACAACTACATATTTATATCGTCGGGTCGATGACGACTAGTTCACATTATGTGACTTGCGATGAGAAAAGGATGCTCGTTGCCTACTAAAAGGAACACCATTTCTCTCTGATTACATGTCCAATTAGAGGGAAATGGTGTTCCTGCGCCAAAGGACAATGAGCATCCTTTTCTCATCGCAGGTCACATATCGACATAAGAGTCGACTGTCAACGTCGACACTGACCTGATTGTATGTATCTAAAACGGACGGATGTCGAATATCGACTTTTTCGTCAATTTTTGGGTCGACTGTGCTACGAGATGAGACCCCATTAGTAAGACAAAGAAAGAGTTAGGAGTATCATATTTTACTATACCGGTATGCACCGAAAAGAGAGAAAAGAGATGAGATTCATAATCTAAAGGTGTACTGTACATGGACTGAAAATCTATATTTTATTGAGTAGCCTTCTTGTTGAAATTATTAAGCTCCGCACCACAGGACTGAATTAAAAGGAGAACCCATAAGTCATCATTAGTAAGACAAAGAAAGAATTACAGTGTTTTGCTATGTGTTGAAAAGAGAGAAACTCATGATGTATTTCGAGCATAATAAATAGCCTGCAAAGTGTCTGTAATTTTTCTCCCTCTCTGATGAAAATGGGATACACCTCAAATAACGAGCATATGTGCATAATATGTACCTATAAGCTATCT
This sequence comes from Aspidiotus rigidus, assembly GCA_035079385.1. Taxonomy (NCBI): domain Eukaryota; kingdom Metazoa; phylum Arthropoda; class Insecta; order Hemiptera; family Diaspididae; genus Aspidiotus; species Aspidiotus rigidus. The sequence goes on along the minus strand of JAVHKY010000054.1, from coordinate 13,821,769 downwards.
ACATTCTCTGGCTTTTTATCTACAGGCTTATTAGATATGGACTATCAAGTACTCGAAATAATTATTCCGGTGGAGAAAGGTTATCTACGAGTACGTTGAAATTAACAAACACCAAGTACTAAAATGTTTTTCATCGCAATTTCATTCTCGTCCACATCATCTTGGATTCTGATGCTGCGATTTCTTGAATAAGCCTATCCCATCATCATAGTGTAAGCTTCTATGATAGTGTTTCTCAGTAAGCATGTTTATTTGACAGCACCGGAGTGCAACAACATTAATAGATATGTACGTGGGGTACTCATGATACAAATCATTTTACAGTCTTTTTAGCATCACAAGGAGCCCCAGTCAAGTCGAACTCTCGAATACTGCTACCTCAGGAAGAAGTAAGCAGGAATCCACGCTACCGAAGAGATAGAACTATTTCGATCCTCACCGCGCCCGAATATATACGAGTTAGTGAGTATGTATACTGGATGCTATTCATAATCTGATTCCTTCAGGTGAGTACGTTGTTGACACCCAAGAGTAATGCAACGCAAGTACCTTACCCGTGACAAATTTCTGTTCCTATAGTGTCGAGTGAAAGGGCACCGACATCATGAGAAACTCTGGAGAGTTTTATTTGTAGGTAACCTACCCGAGAGCGGGTCTCACCAGGGATGCCGTGATCCCCAAAGCTTAAACCGCCCCCCCCCCCACAAAAAAAAAACTTCCTTCGAAAAATTGTCTTCAAAAAAGTGGCTTCACGGATGAGCAATATATGAGAATGTACCCCGATTCCATCTAAGTACAATAGGTCTCGACTTCCAGAGGATTGGAAGTAATAAGACATGTATTGAGAATGTATTTCTACCTCAGAAGTGATTGCCCATAGTTGAAAAAGACCCAGAATTCAAAGAAAGTAGTTCACTGAGAAAACCTCTCCGTATCCACGAGAAGCAAACATGCGGCTCAAACCGCCCCAGATTTAATATTTCCTAAATCTGTCTTCTCAGTTTCTGTGAGAGCCACTCTCCGGTAGGTTACCTACAAATAAAACTCTCCAGAATTTCTCATGATGTCGCTCGGTACCCTTTCACTCAACACTAGGAACAGCAATTTGTCACGGGAAGGTACTTACGTTGCATTACTCTTAGGTGTCATAGACGTACTCACCTGAAGGAATCAGATTATTATGAATAGCATCCAGTATACACTCTCCAAATCGTATATATTCGGGCGCGGTGAGGATTGGAGTAGTTCTATCTCTTCGGTAGCGTGGATTCTCTCCACAAAGGTCTCAACGATGAGACTCCACGTTTCAATCATCCAGTAACGCCTATATTACATTGAGAGTCGAATCATTATCGAGATCCAGATCATCACATACGTCTATCGTCGACGAAAAAACCTTGAAAACGAATCGAGAACCAGACCTGTACTCTATTACCGAAAAGTCATTAGCTGATACCACTGCACTGTTGGATCCGGATATGACGGATGAAAGCAGTGGATACTCCAGATCTTACAGATTTGTACGCAAGCGGTTCATTTTGTTTTTCAGCAATGGAGGTGTTTGTAAAGATTTTGATAGTGGTGTCTGGGTTTTCCCCGATTCTCGAAAAGGTTTGTCGATACAGATAGATAGTAGTCGTTCGAATAGATAGTCGTCGTTGTTGTTCGTCTTTGTATAGAATCGTAAAGTGTACTTTGTTGATGTAATTAAAAATATAGTTCCTTGTTGAAGTAATTAGAATTGTTAATAATCCAAACAATGACATTGCCTTGATAAACAATGCCAACCTATCAAATTTCGTCGGTTCTGACAGAGCTTCGATATCATAAGCGGTCGTTTAAGCGCAGTAAGGAAGCAATTGAAGTCTTACTTTCCTCAAATCCTGACCAGACAATTTCGTCAGAGATCGAATCCGAAGTCAAGCAAGATTTACTACCCAGTCGAATCGCAATAGAGGAGAGCACTCGCTGGTCGTGCAGTTGATGGATTTAACGAAGGAAGGTGCTGAAGATGAAGAAAGCCGATTCTTGGATGAGTTGGACTCTTACAAAAAAGATTTCAACCGGTTGCATTGCATCAATTCATAAGTATCCAATGAAAGTATAGAGGCAGCCGCGTCATTATATTCTAAAGCAAATGTTGGGACGTAGAAGCCGCATTTTCTAAAATTCCTCTGTTTCTACAAGAATTGCGTTCGAATTTCTAATGGGAAAACTGAAGAGAAACAGTCAACTTTGCGAAAAACATTCATAGTCTAGTCAAATTAGACACAAAATGAGCTTAAAAAATAATTTTTTGGTAGAGAACGGGTGTTTGCTGGAATATGTAAAGGAAGGTATCGAAAAGCATAAAAAAAAAACCCACCCACTAACGGCTGGGGAAAATTTTTTGTGGCACGTTTTGGTCCCCCAAATTCAGTTTTTGGACTATTTCTCAAAAACTAAGCATTTTACAACAAAATGTTTCGAACAAAAGATGTTACTCTTGAAATTTCAAATAAAATGATGTACAGAAAGTCCAGTTTAGACCGAATAGTCAGCTCGAAAATTCCCTCGAAGTAATATAGTTTTCAAAATTTAGACGAAATTTATCAAATTTTTGCTGATATCTCGGAAAAATCAACTTCTAGAAGAAAATGTATAGGAAGGAAACATTTTCTTTATAGTATTTCTTATAAATAAAGTTTATTCTACTCACATTTTGTTTGCTTCTTCATCTTCTGTGGCTGTAAAATGTGACAATAAGGAATTCTTCTCTAGTCTAGCAATTGTCGAAAAAATTGATCTTAACAAGTATGTAGGTTTGTTTACTGTGAACGTCAGCTATATGTATTTATTCGATACACACGTATCCGAGTACTGAAAGATACCATACTACGAGACCGATTGTACATATCTTCGTCATATGACTACCCGATCTCTCTCTTCAAGTGCCATATCCAAGGGACTTCAGGCAGTTGTCATTTCGATAATTTGTTTCTATTTTTCTCGATCTCTCGCTGCATGGAAAATTTCTTCTGGCAACATATTGGTCCACTGTCTTATGTTCCTTAGCCATGAAAGGCTTTATCGGCCTATCCATCGCTTCCTCTCAATTCAACCATACATGATTGTCTGCAGTAGGTCATATTTAGGCCCGCGAAGTACATGACCTAGATACTGCATTTTTCTTTTCTTAATGGTGTTTAAAAGTTTGCGCTCTTTTCCCATGCGATCAAGAACTTCCGTATTCCGTATTTTTTCCGTCCATACAATTTTAAGCATGCGTCGGTAACACCACATCTCAAATGCCTCAATTTTATTCATCATCGCCGTCTTCAGGGTCCACGTTTCACAGCTATAGAGTAGCCTCGACCAGACATAGCATTTCAAGATCCTCAATTTTAGACGCATGTTCAGGTCCTTTGTCGTCATTACCTTGCGCCAGTTACTGAATGCATCCTCTGCCAACGCTATTCGAACTTTAATCTCCTCATCCGGGTTCATGTCCTCGTTTATCCAGGCTTCAAGATATTTGAAATGCGTTACTCTTTCAATATGTTCTCCAGCTAGTTCCAGTTGTACATTCCCAATCCCACCCTTATTTACTATCATCATTTTTGTCTTATTAATGTTGATGGATAAGCCATAGTTTTTACTGGCTTCGTGAACTCGGTTTAGTAAAGTTTGGAGGTAGGGCATTGTCTCTGCTACAAGGGCTGTGTCGTCCGCATACCTGATATTATTGATTGTTTCGCCTCCAATTCGCACTCCTATTAGCTGATCTTCTAAAGCCATCCACAAATAGTAGATGTTAGATAGCAGCGGCGAAAGGACGCAACCCTGCCTTACTCCTCTTTTGACTGGGATTTGCTGTGATTCTGTCTTGCCAATTTCCACAAACGCCGTTTGTTTCCAATAAAGATTGACCATTAGCCGCATGTCCCAGTCGTCCAAGCCAATTTTCTTCAGGCTTTCAACTAGTTTGTTGTGTTGTACTTTATCGAAAGCTTTCTCGAAGTCTTTAAAGCATATAAAGACTGTTTTTCGGAAAGCTCGGCATTTTCGAAAAATAACTTGTACGCAGTACAGAGCTTCTCTCGTTCCCGTGCCTGGTCGAAATCCAAATTGCTCCTTGTTGTCATGGAGAGAAACGATCAAGAAACGGCCACGAGTCCTGGGCGCTCCTTCAATGGAGCAGGGCTGCTAAGAATATCCCAGCTCGAAATGACAAAGATTCTAAAGATAGGTACGTGGAATGTACGCACATTATACGAAACGGGATCTAATCCGAGAAATGAAACGCCTGGATATTCACATTCTCGGTGTTGGTGAAACACATTGGCTTGGCTCCGGGTGCTTTGAGACAGAAGAGCACACCATATATTTCTCAGGAGCAGAAGACGGACCGCACCAGAAAGGAGTAGCTATTATATGTGATAAATCTACCGCCAAAGCGGTGAAAGCATTTATACAACTGTCTGAGAGAGCTAGGATGATCCAACTTGCAGCCCATCCATTCGACATAAATACTCGCGTATAATACAAATCTACGCGCCTACAGCGGACAAAGATGACGCACAACTTGAGGATTTTTACGGACAGGTAGAGGCACTATTAAGAGCCTGCAAAAATCACGATGTCACTTTTGTGATTGGAGATATGAATGCTAAGGTTGGAAGAGGTCCAACAGCACCAATTACCGGACCTTTTGGCTTAGGAGAACAAAACAAACGTGGTGAACGCCTCATCCAATTTTGTCAGGAACAACAACTTATCATTACCAATACGTGGTTTCAGCTCCCAAAAAAGAAGGTTATATACGTGGAAAGCTCCGACTGATAGTAAAGATTTGATAGACAGAAACCAAATAGACTACGTAATGGTCAAAAAGTGTTTCAGAAACTCGGTGAAAGCCGCGGAAACGTATCCTAGAGCAGATATAGACTCAGATCATATCCTTCTTGCGGCGAAGGTTAAAACCCGATTGAAGAAAATTAAGAAAGCCTCAAAACAGTTTATAAATACGTTAAAACTAGAACAACTAGAGGTCAAACGAAAGGTAAGAGAAAATATAAGCCATAAATTACAAGGCATTTCCGAGCAGGAAATAGGAAATGACGATGTCGAAAAAACTAGTACGCGGATGAAGAATGTAATATTCCAATCGGTTGAAGAAGTCCTGGGCAAAAGAGAGCGAAAAAAGAAGAACGCATGGATAACAGAAGAAATTCTGGAACTCATAGACGAAAGAAAGAAACACAAGAACAAGGATGAGCGAAAATACAGAGGGATCAAAAAGGCAGTAAAAAAAGCAAAAGAAGAATTTTATTTTAAATCTTGTGAAGAAATTGAACAACTAATAGAAAAACACGACGAATACCAGCTACACAAGAAACTGAAGGAAACTGCCGGAATTTACAAACCAAAGAAACCTTACGTAATGAGAAACCAAGAGGGAAACATAATTGTGGAGGAAAACAGTCTGGTTGTGGAATGGACCAGATATATTGAGAAACTGTTTGAAGACGAAAGAGAATTCGTGGAAGTCACTGCAGAAGAAAGACTAGAAATCCTTCAATCCGAAGTAAAAAGCGCAATGAGGAACGCTTTGGACCGGATGGAACGATAGCAGAATTACTGAAAGTGTTGGATGAACACAGCATTGGAAAACTGACGAGACTATACAACAAAATCTACATTAACGGAACAATACCAGAAGAATGGCTTCGATCGAAGTTCATAACAATTCCCAAGAAGCAAAAAACGAAAAGCTGCAACGATTTCAGACTAATCAGCTTGATGTCACATCTGCTAAAAATATTGCTGCAAATAATACAAAGAAGAACATCCAAAAAATGCGAGTACGACCAGATATGGATGAATAGTTCCATCTTTATCCTGTTGTAAGTCTTGATAGCCAAATTTTAATATTCTTATAGCTAAATACAGTATAAGAATTAATTCTACAATAAATTTCCTCTATTTCCGCTTGTTCTACAGAAGATATTAGGTATTACATTTGCTCAATTGTAAACTTCTTTTATAAGAAATATTATAAAGAAAATGTTTCCTTCCTATACATTTTCTTCCAGAAGTTGATTTTTCCGAGATATCAGCAAAAATTTGATAAATTTCGTCTAAATTTTGAATACTATATTACTTCGAGGGAATTTTTGAGCTGACTATTCGGTCTAAACTGGACTTTCTGTACATCATTTTATTTGAAATTTCAAGAGGAAATCTTTTGTTCGAGACATTTTCTTGTAAAATGCTTAGTTTTTGAGAAATAGTCCAAAAACTGAATTTGGGGGGCCAAAACGTGCCACAAAAAATTTTCCCCAGCCGTTAGTGGGTGGGTTTTTTTTTGGTGCTTTTCGATACCTTCCTTTACACATTTCAGCAAACACTCGTTCTCTACCAAAAAATTCTTTTTTATTGTCTAGTTTGCCTAGACTATCAGGAGTAATTTTAAGGATGACTTTATACGAAGGGAGTGAAATTGAGATAGATCGGAACTGAGAAGGCGCGATTATTACGTATAAAAAAAAAAACTAGGGAGTTTACGTCGTTGCTTTTTTTCTCAGTCCCACCGGAAGCGTTCTCAGAAGAGAAAGATGATGTGCGATCTAGTGGTATAGAAAATTAAAGTACAATAAAGTACATTGCTTGACTCTGTGCGACGGCAACATAGCATTTACACCTATTTTTTTTTTTTTTTTTTTCTATGTTCGTATACGGTAACATAAAAAGCTAACGAACGGATCATGATTCATCATTTTAAACTATCAGCGTGTCGTTGTTAATTGCCATAAATAAATTTTAACGGCTGCGCGAGTATACTCTTAATTATTCACTCTGAAAGGTCGCAATGCACTGCAATTATTTGAAACTAAAATTAAGATGAAAGTAAACAGTAATATTCTTGAAGCTGGTACGCGGGTAACGAGTGTAATAATCCCTGAAGGATAATGAGTGAAATTTTCATTCGATATGTAGTCTGTATAGACCTATAATCGGCCTCTCCGTATAGCTTATGGAATGCGTACCCCGGCTATTTTACGAAGTGCGTACGGAAATTGAAAAATAATTCCATTTTTATCGATTGTCTCTTCTCGCATTGCATCTCGGCCGTCTACAAATACGTTCTTGCACCCCACGATCTCATATGTGGCACAGGGATATATATACTTGATTAATTTAGAAAATTATACGAGCATCTTAAGAATATTCGGACCTGTCGGCACTGATTAATGAGTACGGAGATCTTTTTCGTATTTACTTTTTCGAATTAATTTCTACACGCATACTCGTATAGAGAGCTGATGTATATATATGTGTAAATAAGAATCGTCCGGCCTATTCTTTCTTTCCTAAAGCCGGTCGCGGACGTGCGAGGTTGAAAAAAATAAACCAGACTATTGTTCATCCCGTAATTAGGAAAGCCATTGAGTTACTTCTGTATGGTTTATGCTCTACATATGTAATATGAAGCGCACCTGGAAACGCAGGCGAGCAATTTTTCAACTTTTCCTATTACGTATAATCATAATTTTCGGTTCGTCGAGTTTTTCTTGCTTGTAAATGATACAATATGCGACTCAAATGCGTAACGAAGGAAGATGTGACTTCTCGTTCAGTGATTTCTAAAGTCTTCGCGGTCGCGTTTGTGGGTCTGACGACGAAAACGAAGGCAAATCTTTTTTTCATTTGTCAGATTGCGGTTAAACAGAACATAGAAATCAATGTTGTGTTGGACAAGAATTCGAAGAAGATGCGCATGTTCAGCGTGGAAGAAGAACATGTTGAGATGTGTAGAATGCAAAGACAGATAATTCCCATGAAACTTTGAAATTCTTGATGTATAGGTCTCAATTTCATGCAGAGTTCTACTGAAAAATGTGGAGCTTCGATCTGTACTATGGATATTGAATCATATTATACCCGGAATATAGGAAAATAGTCCAGAGGATCTTTTTTGGCTCCATCGTAGAGTAGACGTGGTCTTGACCCACTCGGACCTGGAAGAATTTTAAGTAATGTCTAAGCTAAATATACATATGTGACTGAGGCTGGGTGCGATGTCGGAAGAAGTCACCTATATCAAGACTTGGAAAACTGTGAACATCGTTCGGGCAACACTCCTGCCCGAGGGAAGGCATCACAAATCTAATCGTTCGAACAGTAAACGTACTCAAATGCCCAATTCCTCTTTGTCTGGTCGTACTTATACTCGTACATTTGAATTTTCATCCGATAAGGTTAATATAAATTCGCAGTCATTAGTTGTAATTAAATCATTATGCTTACACCGTGTTTCTCTCGTACCCATCGTACATCTATACAAGTAATTTTACTAGAAACTCGAATGTAAATCTGAATAATAATTTTACAATAATTTCAGAAAATTATATTGCCTTATTTATAATAGTATACGATTTACGAAAGAGTCGGTAAAGGTTTTAAATAGCAATAGTGTATTCACTTGATCTGTGTATTGCGGTTATTGCAAAATATAAACGGAAACCGCGTGTTCAGGAACACGTACATCCAGAGGCGGTACATTATACAAATAATGTAGTATATGTGTAGATGGGTAACATGAGGTATATAAATATGCGATGCGACCGTAGTTAAAACATGTAGGAAACTAAATTTATTAATTTCTTAAAACGAGAATAACTTTTAGCTCTTCTTTAGTTGGCCTACTTTTGGCCTCAATAAGTCTAAAATTCCGTTCGTACAAGCATCGAATTCGAACATCGTGGTGCAAATGCACTTTTTGTGTTATATAGGGTACATAAAAGAAGCCAACTGTCTCATTTTTTAAATTTCATAGGAAACATAAAATTGATTCAACGAGAGCGATATTTTTGCTTTCTTAAAGATTAATTGAACGCATTTAGCCTGCAACTTGTTCCTGGTCTGGTGAGAGAAAAACAAAATCGTAGACATAACATTTCTTCCCAGGATTCAACTTTCGTTCACCAATTTAGCAAAGTTCTATTACTTTTTTTTTTTCCCCTTCTTTGGAATAATGTTCTTGTTTGTCATAATCAGAGACCGGATTCCTCGGCAAAATGCCGAAAAAGTAAAAAATAAATGCCGAAATCGTCGTTTTTGCCGAATTTTAGAAGGAAAATGTATAATTTTTAGCACTAAATGACTCAAAAAATGCAAAAAAATGGTACTTTTTTCGTTATTGCCGAATAATGCCGAAAACTGAATTTTTAGTGCCGAAAATCTCCGTCAAAAATGCCGAAAAATCCGGTCTCTGGTCATAATTCTAAATGGGAAATATATAAGTACAAGCCACATAAAATTATATTGATCGCCAGTTCCTCTCCCGCCATGGAAAAAAACTGACTCGACATTGAAACCATGACCAACGCCATAAATGCACGCTAGGACAGGCACACGACCCGTATTTCAAAAGAAGATAATTTTGCTGCATTTATTGTGAGGAACTCCAGCCAGGATGGGCTTGACAGTAGAGACTGCCTCCCCATAATAAACCTTAAACTTCCTATGAGTGAGGTAAGACTGATGATGGAGGTGTTTTCCCAGTTGTTCCACCCCAGAGGAGTCAGTCGAGTCAGTCGGTTAATGCATTGGATTTCGAGCATTGTCGTGAGATCTTCACTGGTTGGTCAAATACTGAGGTTCGTCGTCAAAATAAGATGATTCGGCAGAAGTATGATGCCAAGGGGATGCGCGGTAGTTATATGGATCAGTGCAACAGCCGCGGACGTTTCATTATTGACTTGTATTCAAGAGTTCGCCGTTTTGACAATATTCGCACTTCTGATCCTTCCTGTGATTTGCCAATTCCATTCTTCCTTTTCGCAGGCCCTTTTTGGCAATCAAGGTTCTTGATGGAGTCTAATCTCCAGGCCCATTTGGAGCTTCCTTTCGATCTTCAGGAAGCTTTTCACGTTGCACATGTCAAGTGGTAGGCGGATGTTAATTTCAACTCTTCTCGGCGTTCGTTATTATGAAGGCAGGTACTATGTAGTTTTATTCAAGAAGCGGTTGGGCTTAGCCATTGTAAATTATTTGAAAACTTATATTTGCACCGTATGGGAATGTGTGCACTACTTACATGGTGTATTTGTCGGTTTCATAGGATTTCTAGTGTTTTGGATCTCGAGTGCACAACTTATATGGGAATGTGTGCACTACTTATATGGTGGTCCATTTTCCCTCTTCAATGGATTCTGAGTGTTTTGATTTTTAGTGCACAACTTGTATCAAGATGTGTGCACTACTTACTTGGTGTATTCGTCGGTTTCATAGGATTCCTAGTGTTTTGGATCTCGAGTGCACAACTTATATAGGAATGTGTGCACTACTTATATGGTGGTGTATTTTCCCTCTTCAATGGATTTTGAGTGTTTCGATTTTGTGTGCACAACTTGTATCAAGATGTGTGCACTACTTACTTGGTGTATTCGTCGGTTTTATAGGATTTCTAGTGTTTTGGATCTTGAGTGCATAACTTATATGAGGATGTGTGCACTACTTACTTCGTTTTTATCTGTGTAATACATTTGAGGACCTATCTGTACAAAAGGCGACCGTCTCATAGGGAATACATTGATCGGACGCCCTTTGTACAGATAGGTCTTCAGCGAGGACCATGATTTCGCCTATCAACAATCTTAGCATTTTCGTCCTCTCTTTCAGCCCGCTGATCCACCGCGGGTCCCGAAACGATTTTCTAAAGGGAATTCGGGCATTGGTTTTTCTCGTACTTTCCACTGGTTTTTATCTTCTTCCCCACGTTTCACCTTTCTGTTTTAAAGGTAATTAAATTGTGTTATTATGTACTTATGTTCTATTGTACAGGAATAGATCGCGCTAACTTTCATCATTTGAATCGCAATTCCATAGAAGATCACATACCAGATCAGTGGCACCGGAAATTCTTCTAGATCTCTGCAATCATGTAGCCAATGGGTGGGAGAATTATCGCCCCGCCCCGTTCATTGGGTGGGTGCCTTCTTTGTAAGAAAAACATCGGTTGATTTCCAAACAAAAAACTTTCTTCAAGCAAAAAAATGAAGATCATGTTTCACCTCGCATAGTGGGTGACGTCATTTATATTTTGTCCTCGAAGTAGGTTAAAGGCACACCTGCTTTGTGACGTTATTAGCAGTTTCTAGTATACTGCATGCATGTTAGGTTAACTAGCTGGTGGGTAAAGACACCATCAAGTACCTAGGGGTCAATTCAAGGAACACATACAGTATATTACCAACAAGTGCAAGAAACGCCTACCGCTGCTGCAGGGTCTTTGCAAGAATACATACGGCGGAAAATTATGATGAATAGCTTCATATATTCTCTGTACATGCACTGCAGCAGCGGGTACTACCGCCGACTAGACTTGAAAACGTACAGAGCCCCGATAGACAAACTTCAGAGGATATGCAACATCGTCATATGCTGGGGCTATCAAGACCTATCTGGACCCACAGCAGGCCTCCTTGCAGCCGAACCACCACTCGCTCTAAAAATCATTGAGAGACCCGCAACGTGGATGACACGCACCCACTACCCAGTGCAACATTGGAGCCACCTATCTCCAGTTGAGCTTACTGAAGACGGCCTAACACTCAGAATGACCAATACCCCCGTCACGCTCCAGAAGCCAGGAGAGAGTGGAAGAAGAACACCAACAAGAAATGGGAATCTGAGTGGAAGGAGTATGGAGCCCTTCACCTCAGCAATTGGACCCACCAGCTATTCCCAACCATCAAATCAAGGTTGCAACTCCAAAACTTCCACCCCAACTTCTGGTCCACACAAGCGATGACGGGGCACTGTATCTTCAAAACATATATCTTCTCAGCCGGAAACGCGCAGCAGAGAATGGTTGCCCCTGCGGCTTTGCAGCGGAAAGCGCAAAACACTGCCTAACCGAATGTTTACGCTTCATAAACAGGCGTCCATTTGATTGGCATGTATCGTATTTTGAAAGAACGGTCCAAAAGCTGTGGATCTTGGAAAATCCAAATTTTACCATGAAAATACGAGCCATCATCTACCACGGATCAAGGGAAAGGAAAGGAAACGCCTGCGGAAAAGACGAATACTGTCACCCAGACCACTCCCAACCAGAACCTGAACCATCGAACCCACAACTGAACATAGCCATAAATTAATAATAACATATAACAATAAACATGTCCTCATCCTGAGAGAGTGCATTGTTAGCCAAGTTCACAGGATGAGGGACACTTCTGCAAACCTGTTGCAGGGGGCGATCCTCCTGCAACAGCTATTCTCTAAGCGATGTGATAATACGCGAAAATACAATAGCCCCACAGAGTAAGTTCCGAATGGGGAACCGAAAGAAAAAGAAAAAAAAACTAGCTGGTGGGTAGCAGGTGGGCTCTCCCGCTCCTCTCCTCCGCCTCCCCCATCCCTGTTAGCCTAATAACTGTAGTATACTATACCTTGGGTTAACTAGAAGACTGATTCACTCCTTCACCAGTATTTTTCAGGCCTGGTATGAACCTATTATACTGTATGTAAAGCTAACTAGCTGAAAGGCTCCACTAGTATACCAGAATACATTGGGCTAGACAGACGAAAGAGAGAAATTTTTCTTTGTTCTGAAGCTATTAGAAAGATCCCAAGTGTTTTATAAGTTAGCTTACAAGAACCTTTGGATGTTACCTCATTATCAATTGTATCTTTACTGAAGAACCAGGCCTTAAACATTAGTTTTTATAGTTTGATACAACTATGCTGCATCATGGTTGGTGCACTCTTCAACCTATGTGCTGCTTTCTATTGGCTACCAGATGTATTGTCATCTTATTGGTAGGTCTTGTTCTTCCTCTCTGGTCCAATCACCTAGCCGAATAATCTTTCGCTGTCAAACATGATTACATTGTTCAAGAAGCTGACTTTTCTCCTCTTTGCCTTCGCAATCTCCATCTGCTCCTAGGGTTTTATCCTCTTTGGCCAGTTTTCTACGTTCATGACTTCAAATATTCTTTCACCATTGTCTTGTTCTTCATTGCAGTATTTGCCATACAGTGACTTCCCATTTTCTTTTCCTGCATGTTTTGTGTACCTTTTCCCTGATGTCGAACTTTCTCCCAGTCTTAGCCAGGTAGATGCATTCGCACTGTTCGCAACTGAGCTTGTGCACGCTGCGAAGTTCCCCTCATTATTTTCTTCTGTGTGGTCATTGCTTATTCTCGTCGCCATGGTTGGGTCCACATTCACATCATAACCACTCTGAACGCCTTCATCAACTTAATCGTGTGTACCTTTCGTAAGCAAAAATCCGGGCTGTCATGGGTTTCATTCTTTGCTTTCATTGAAGGACTTTCTTAACCACACCTCTAGAGTGGCCGTTGGCTGCTGGTATCTGCCTCATTATCTCTATTTCTCTCCTCTTCTCTTCATTGCTGACAAACGAATTGCACCGTAACAGTATTCTGAATTCAGACGGTGCTTCCATCAGAGCGCGCCACTATCGACTTGTGTTATTTTTTTATCTATTTGCTCTTGTTTGCGGTGTGAAATTTTTATTTATTTATTTATTCATTTTTTTTTTGTGAAGTGCCGAGTTTTCTATATAATTATTGTTTCTTTCTGTTTCTTAGCGCTATTTATTTATTTCCTCATCGTTTACCTGCGATTCCAGAGATTCAACGACTTCACACACAGACATTCCGTTCTCCCTGAGTCCAACTCTTGGAGGCGTGATGGTTTGTTGATCTCTGAAACTCATAGGTTTGTCATGCGGATTTGGTCTCACGTCACTTTTTGGTAACTCAAAGATGACACCAAATCACTTGCTCAAATAGCAACTAAACGCTGATTGAATTTTTTATCATCATTATTCAACTAGAGGTGTACCGAACCAGAGAAACTGACCATTTGAAAAGTTGTGACGAATCAAGTCAGCGAAGTGTAGAAAAACTCTGCGCTGAAATGAAAGGAAAGATTTTGATTCCACTAGAAGATCTGAACGAACGAAAAGAAAGTGAAAAAATGTCGATTTTATACGGTCCTGCAAGTTATGGCCAAGCATACTGAACGAATGAAATACTCAAAATAGTAAAACGAGGAGTAAACTAAACAAAGCCACAGAATACGATTACACACTGGAGCGCTTTCGATTAATAAACCATTGTCAACAGTGACATGAAAGCAACTGAAACCAATTACCGCTAGGAAGGAGAACATCCGACGAGATCATGACTGAACCAGCGAGTCATCACGATGTGAATCATACTCATAAACTAATTCAATCAATCCCTCATCAGGTATGTGCCTGTTTAGCACATTTAGGCTGTCGTTATTAAGGTGCCGAATAATTTCAATGTGCTCAAGCGCCGTTCGTTTGAAGTACGAGACTGGCCGTCAACTTAAAATTAGAATTGACGAGCATAAGAAAGCTTGGGAGAAAAAGAAATTGGGGGAGTCGGCTTTTGCGGACCATCTCATTACCAGTGGTCACTGCTATAAAGAGGGGTCCGAGACCCTCCTCCACAGAGAGAACTCGTACTTCAAACGAACGGTGCTTGAGCACATTGAAATTATTCGGCACCTTAATAACGACAGCCTAAATGTGCTAAACAGGCACATACCTGATGAGGGATTGATTGAATTAGTTTATGAGTATGATTCACATCGTGATGACTCGCTGGTTCAGTCATGATCTCGTCGGATGTTCTCCTTCCTAGCGGTAATTGGTTTCAGTTGCTTTCATGTCACTGTTGACAATGGTTTATTAATCGAAAGCGCTCCAGTGTGTAATCGTATTCTGTGGCTTTGTTTAGTTTACTCCTCGTTTTACTATTTTGAGTATTTCATTCGTTCAGTGAAAAAATGTCGTTAGAAAGGGCCACATAGACTGAAGATGATAAATTGAAAATCGTAGAATTACAAACTTTGAAGAAATCCTGGAGATTGCATGTCCAGCAATGGGCCGTAATAGAGGCTTCAGTCGTAGCAAATCTATGGCTCTATTAGGTAAATAAAACGAAACTGTGACACCTCTGGCAGTAGTGATATTGACGTCTTTTCGGATGAGGGAACAAGAAGGCGCACGCCGACCCAAGACATCTTGAAAATTATTATTCGCAGATAGAAACTGCCGTTCTGGGTCAAAAACCCGAATCGAATAGCCCGACATGCCAAATACCCGACAAGTGATTTACCCGACACTGAAATACCCGACACCGACATACCCGAATCCACTTACCCGACAAGCCAAATCGCCCGACACAACGATTCCCTCGAGTTCTCTTTTTTTTGCGTTTGCTTAGTAATGAATATTGTGATACATGGCAGGCTCTGGTACGTTGCATGAACCACTCAGTAGTACACAGCCGACAGTTCAAGACCGAAGTAAAATGGCAAAAATGGTTGGTAAGAAATTAGTTATTGACGGGTTCATGTACGTCCATTCTCGTCGCCGAGGCAACAAAAGGTACTGGGATTGTCAAAAAGTACGTGCCGGAGAATGTACAGCGCGTGCTGTTACAATGGTACCTGCTAGCAATCTGGCTCCAATCGTCGTCGTGTCCGGTCCAGCCACTTCTAAACATACACACCCACCCAATCAGGATGCATCCAAAGCGGAGGTCGTACTACAGAACCTGAAAGAACAAGCAGAAGCGAACCCAGCACAACCACCCGCGCAGTTAGTGCGCGATGCATTAGCTGATGTGCCTCCTAGGGTACTCAGCCAGATGCCAGAAAGAGAGAATTTACGGAAAGCCATTCGTCGTGAGTGCAGGAAAAATCTGCCCCCCAATCCGCAGTCCTTAGAAGATCTAGATGTCATCCCTGAGCGATTCCAAAAGACATTGTTAGAAGAACTTTTCCTCCTGCTCGACAACTGGGATACGGACGACGACCCAGACGAAGGAAGGGTTCTAGTGTTTGCGACGAGGAAAAATGTAGAAATGCTGTGCAAGAGTCCCGTCTGGTTCGTGGACGGGACCTTCAAGGTCAGCCCGACCATCTTCACGCAATTATTCACAATAATTGGAGTACGCAGGCGGGCACACGTAGACGGCGAAGACACACCACTACCATACGTTTACGCGCTCTTAGAGGGAAAAAGTCAGGATGAATACGCGAAGGTGTTGCAGGCTGTGAAAGATGCGGTTGCCAGGTACAATGTTAACGCGTGTGCCCCGGAAAGAATAATGTCAGACTTTGAACTCGCGATCATGAATGCGTGTGAGGAAGTATTTCCTGGAGTCACTGTAATTGGGTGTTTCTTCCACCTATGCCAAGCGGTTTACCGCCAGGTGCAGTCCTTGGGCCTACAGCAGCAGTACAACGACCCCGACGATGACACAGTACGAACATTCACAAAAATGTTGACAGCGTTAACATACGTGCCAACCGCGGAAGTAACCCGCCTGTTTCCAGTACTGGCTGCCTCCGCTCCGGCAGAAATGGAAAAACTGTACGAGTACTTCGACAGGTACTACGTCCGAGGTGTTCTTCGTCGGGGAAGACGGCGTCCGGTCAACCCGCGGTACGCACCAGCCAAGTGGAACCAATATGACGCGGTTATTGCCAACCTTCACAAGACAAACAATGTAAGTGAAGGTTGGCATAACCGCTTTCGCGTCACCGTAGGGAAACATCATCCCGACCTATACAGCGCTCTCGGGGAACTACAAAAAGAACAAAGCAACACGGAAGTCTGTTTAGCGGAGCTTAGTCTGGGGAGACTAGTGAAAAATTCACCAGGTCAGAAGTGGCTCTCCCTCCAGGAACGTATACGCAAGGTGGTATTGGAATTTGATGAATACAGCATTGAAGACAACGAATTGGAGTATTTACGCAACTTGGCCCACACAATCGTTTTAGCATAACAGAGAACAATGTAAAGAAACCAATTATACTAAAATAAATTGTCGGGTATGGCGGTGTCGGGTATTTCAGTGTCGGGGAAATCGGTGTGGGGTAAATCACTTATCGGGTATTTGGCATGTCGGGCTATTCGATTCGGGTTTTTGACCCAGAATCGAAACTGCTCCATTCTCATAAAAATTAAGGAAAATAAGCAATTATGTCCACGTATTTTACTGGCGCAGAAGATCGATTAAAATTAGGCCAAATGGTCCTATCGCTAAGTCCAATCTTACCCTCATGATTAGCGAATTTTAGAGAAGCCTTAGTAAACACATGAGGCATGTCGAAACAATTTTTCTTGTGGTTTCAACGAGGTAGTGCACTACTGGGTCAATGTGTTGAGAGAGCTAAGGGGTGACCCGAGTGAGTTTTCGAAGTGGTGAATGAGAAATGAAAGCTGAGATTGTGGGTCTGTAATGTTATTGAGGTTTAAACCTTCACTAGAGGGCGCTATTGAAAGGGTGAACAAGAGAACTTACGTATGTTTGTACATTGATTTTCAATTGCTTTAAAAATGATATCCAATTAATTATGGCGATTGAAATTCCTCCATTCAAAAAGCATGGAACAAGAAGGTGAATTTTGTCAGGACTACCAACTCCCCAACTCAAAGTTTAAACCAATTCCAAACAAATGAGGTAGTAATTGCTTATAGAAATTTGGCGAGGGTCAAAATTACAATCGAGGGTGGATCGTAGCCAGGAGGTTGTGCCGAAAGTGATTGATAGCACGAAATTGTAAACTGGGAGGTGGTTAATCAGATTCATGAAATTTGTTTGGTCGTGGTGGTCGAGCTTTGTATTGATAGTATTGAGGGAAAGGAAAATGAAAATTATCATCCTGAGCAATTACTACTCATTATGTTGGCTGAAATCTGCTTACAATTGTAATGCTGTCTAGAAACCTTAGCCCTTTGCTATTGCGATTTAGTCAAATCTATATTTACCTAGAAAAAAGGAGGTATCCGTAAATTTCGTTTATTTCTCTACCGCATTCAGCAGGCATAAAATTGTTTAGATTTTCAGAACCATTAATGCTAAACGCACAGAACATTAGTCTGACCAGCACCGAAACGAAATGTAGTTCCACATTTCCATAGATGTGACAAAAGATAGAGGAGGTTAGTTTTGGCGTGAAGTTCTTTGCGGAACACTCTCGTGACAGTGAAGTTATTAAGATCTTTCCTATAAGAGCCGATAGTTTTTTGATATACCGGTATTATGTGTTCTCGGTCACACCATAGCATAAGAAGAAAAAAATTCTGGTCAGTTCCAATACTATTTCAAACATTTAGTATTCTCTATATTTTTATTTATTCAAATTACAAACGAGTTCGTACAAATTTCCTGTTTCTTCCGCATACACACGTACTCGTACGTCGAGAACGAAGAAGAATGACATTTGTAATGCATAAACAATATCAACTTCGATAAAGATACACGGAACTTCCTTCGACAGGTTTATACTTCTTTTTTCGTTCATAAAATATTTTAGCTATTTCATAAAGGTTACTATTTGTATTTTTCGGGTGAACTACCTACCGCTTAATAGAATGAAACTGAATTCATTATTTCACAAATAGAAACCGGTTAACAAATCAGTTAAATGCGAAACCATTTTCGTATATGTAAGGGCTTATGAAACCTGATGTTCGTTACGCAGAGCGGAGCGACCTGAGCCTTTAACCACCTGCAGTTTCAGCTCAGGCACATTATTTTATTTTAACTCGTCACTCATCGTAGGTATCCGATAATTAAGTTTTCTCGAATTTCATGAGAGAGGAACTGGTGAGTGCATGGTGATGTGCCTATAGAACAAGTAGACGTAATGAAATGTTAGGCTCGATTAATGGGTTGCGATCTCGCTATCAATTTTATCGCGTTGGATATTTTTATGTATTTATACACTATTTATTAGTCCGTTTTATTCAATCAGTCTGTTCTTCGAGAAAAAGACGAGGGCAGTCTCAAAATCTATAACAATTTCATGAAAGAATGTACGTCTTTAACGTGCGTGTTTGGGCTTATCCACTGAGGACTTAATTTGAAGATGACTATCTAAAATACGATTTGGCCTACACGAGTACATCTAGACGCGATTCAAATTCACAAAAAATATACGAAAAGAGTTTTTTTTCGCGATGACTGATTTATGTTCGATTGTTTTTTATATTATGTAGGTCGAGCAAAAGTTACGAGAAACTTGGGTGAGTTTGAGTTGATCGTGCGAATGTGGGGAAAATTTTTCTAATACAATTTGGGTATAAAGCTAGCTTACGGAGGAAGACGTGTATATTATTTACATACATACGTGGAATAAGTAATAACACTTTTTAAAAAGTTCATGACAAATTTCCCTGTTCTTCTTCATTCTTTACAAAATTCTACAGTGCTCCTCCCCAAATTAACTTCAAAACATCGACAGTAATTATAAAACCTAACAAATTCATGGACGCCCTCTGTTTTACAGATTGTCAAATCCAGGTAATTCATAGACGAGCCACTAACTTCTACAGTAAATGGAAGAGTATCGTTCGTTTAGAAACATGAGAAATTTTAAGAGGAGATCTCGGGGACCAGTCCACGTACACAACACACAATCGACGCCAAGCCTGAAGAGAAAAGATCGAGCTCGAATTTGGACATAAAGATCTCCGAGATGAGAGAACCCGAGGGGGAACCGATGGCGATACCAACCTATCAACAGATATTAAGCAAATTGAAGAATTCTTCTAATTCTTCATGACAAATACTTGATTGAACTAACAGGTCGCCGATATGTCGGATGGCAGTTGCTTCACGGATGTTAGGAAATAAACCGATCACATCGAAAGAACATAGGGATGATCCAAGAGGGAAAATATATTTAAGCCCACCAGCCAGGTAAGCTGAATTTTTTACAGAGTAAGGTGACTCAAAATCAACCCTGAATTTGAAGAATTTTGCGAGAGAGTAAGTTGGAGAGGACATGAAGAAAACAACGGAGCGCATCGGAATATATTTTTTACGTACCTTCGGGAATCCGTATAAGAGCGGGGAAAGGGTGCGGGGTTAGGCTCATGGAGCACTCCTTTTAACGAGGAAGTTTTGATAAGAAATTCGCAACTATTAATAACGCGTTCCGCTTCTTTTACATAGTTGGGAAAGATGAAGAGGCCATTTTCCTTAATGACCTCTGAAGTGGATTATATGACTAGGGGTAGATTGAAAAAGGGTTTTTTCAATATTAGTGCTCTACTTACACCTTACTCACTCATTATGATGTTCCGATAATAGGGGTAGATGGTTCGATTTGAGGTGTTCGAATAGTTCAAATTCAAGAGGAAGGATGAGAGAATTATGTCGGCAGAGATTGGAAGCTGAGTGAATACAAATTTGCTCCCAGAACCGAGAACCTATCAAGCGTCACCTTCACATCAGTGAGAAGAAGAAAGAAGACTGCTGGACAAAGGCATCATGTACGTGCAGCCAGAGAGGCTGAACCAGTGTAGGCTTGAAAGCATGGCCATTAGCTGCGAACAAGTAATCCAAACCATGGAACACGACGTGAGACCAGAAGCCCGGACCAAAATTGGGAAAGTGCTGTTGAACATCAAAGAGGATATGTGCCGAACCTATGGCAGAACGCAAGTAATGCAGAGGAAGGTCACAAACCTACAAAAGAAGATCCGACAGAACAACCTGATTTTGACAAAGGCGGACAAGGGCAGCACGGTAGTGGTGATGGAGAAGGAGGACTACACCCAAAAAGTGGAGTCGTACATCGCAGTTAATGGATACCAAGAGCTGGCAAGGGACCCAACACGGAAATACCAAGATGACCTGAAAGCTGTGTTGAAACAATGTACCCGGCGAAACATCCCTCCTTGAGAAAGTATTGAAGTTCAGTATGCCTCCCCTCAAGAATGATGAAACCTTGGCGAATGTTGTTGCGGATCTTGCGGTTAAGATTGGTCCTGGTTTTAATACCCAGAAAGTCTGTGCCGAATTAGTTCGTAATAACCCCCTCCCTCGCATGAGTAATAAATTGGGAGGAGTGATTCAGGGTTTAAGGAGGAAGATGAAAGAGGGAGATTTGATCATCACTAAGGCTGACAAGGGCAACGCTGTTGTAGTGATGGAGAGATCGGCCTTTTCTTCTAAAGTCCATGAAGTCCTAAAGCAGTGTGGTGCTAAAGAGAGTGAGGATTTCAGCTTTCCCAAGCACGTCAAAGAAGTTAGGTGTGTCATCAACAGGAGTGAGGCTGTTATCAAAACCTGCTTTGAAAAAAGCCCTCCTTGTTCCTAACCCCACACCCCCCTCTTGTACGGGCTGCCTAAAGTGCATAAGAACAATACCCCGATGCGACCCTTTCTTTCGTCTCCTCTCCTACCTACCTCCTTGCAAAATTCCTCGACCGTTGGTTCAAAAATCGTATTGATTTTGAATCCCCTCATTCGGTCTTGAATTCGGCCTCTTTAACTGACGTCCTCAAGGATGTAAGCCTTCCCCCGGGAACGACCATCTGCTCGTTTGATGTTGTTGGTTTGTTCCCGAATATTCCTAAGGCTGCTACTATCCAGCGTATGGGTGAGCTACTCGTCAAAGCCAACATTCCTCATAATGAGCTTCACGAATTCTTCGATCTTCTTAATACTTGCTGGTCCCCTAACTACTGTAAATTTGAAGGGAAATTTTTCGAGTTCCCTGACGAAGTAGGGATCCCCATTGGATCACCACTAGGCTCTCTCATATCCGAAATCTTCATGTCTAAGTTTGAACTTGACCTCTTTTCCTCGAACCAGGTGTTACTTAATCATATTCATTATTGGCACAGGTACGTTGATGACGTTCCATGTGACTGGACTGGTCACCCAGATCTCCTTGGTGAGTTTCTGAGGTATCTCAATTCCTGGTACCCTTCCATCAAATTTACGTTGGAAATAGGGGTATTTTCCATTAACTTTTTGGATTTATCGATCTCTATAA
The DNA here is from genome assembly GCA_035079385.1 of Aspidiotus rigidus. NCBI lineage: Eukaryota > Metazoa > Arthropoda > Insecta > Hemiptera > Diaspididae > Aspidiotus > Aspidiotus rigidus. The sequence goes on along the minus strand of JAVHKY010000054.1, from coordinate 13,799,917 downwards.
TAGACGGTATCCATAAGTTTGGAATTTACAGGAAAGATACTACGACCGATGTTTTAGTCCACGGTGGTTCGTTCGGTCCTGTTGCTCACAAGATGGCTGCTTTTCATAGCCTAGTTCACAGACTGACTCGTATTCCTTTGAGTCAGTCTGCCTTCAAGAAAGAGTTAATCACTATAAAACACCTGACCAGAGTGAATGGGTCAATGTCGATGTTGACGTGATGGTTCGGAGGAAAGTTACGAGGGGCCTCCTGGATTCCACCACCTCCCTCCCCCGAGACACGATCCGCGATCGCCGTTTGCGTTGGATCCGTCTCCCTTTTTTGGGGAAGTTCTCCCAGCAATTGGGTCGGGCCCTTCGCCCGTTTGGCTTCAGACCCGCGTTTTACAACCCTACCACAGTCAAGAGGTTGTTTGTGAGACTGAAGGACCCCATACCTGTGTATGAGAGGAGTGGTGTGTATAAGTTGGAGTGTGAGGATTGTGGAGGCTTTTATATTGGTGAGACCAGCCGCCAAATGAAAGTTCGAGTAGCTGAGCACCTGAAGTCTTGGAAGAAGGGACACTTGGGAGAGTCAGCTTTCGCCGATCACTTAATAAACAGTGGCCACAGCTTCCGCGAGGGATCCGAAAAGCTCCTCCATAAGGAGAATTCCTACCGTAAGCGTATCGCCCTCGAGAATATAGAGATAATTCGTCATCTCAACACTGACGGTATCACTGTACTCAATTCGTACATTACGGAAGATGGCCTGATCGAACTGGTTTATGACTCACACCGTGATTTCTCGTTTGGACGATCTTAATACCTCATTCTTCTCTTTTGTTCGTCAGTTGCTTTCATTTCAGGCTTGAAGATGGTTGTTTAACCGAAAGCGCTCGTCGTCTTTTCTTTTTTTCTGCGGTTTGCATGTTTTACTCCACGTCGGAGTATTCCTCTTTCTTGTTTATCATGGATGGCCGTAACTTGAGGGAACGGATTCGTTTAACGGAAGGACGCTTGAGATGAACCCGGTTGCACCAAAACTCAAGGGGCTTGTAAAACTTCACAAAGCAAACCGTCCAATGAGCCCCCTGGTCAACAGCATTCAATCACCATGCTACAAGATAGCGAAGATCATAGCAACATTCCTGAAAGAAAACTACCAGTATGCACCCAGACGAAGTATCAGAAACAACAGAGAGCTGATTGAGCAACTGGACAAGTTGGAAATCAGGAGTAACGACAAGCTGATATCCTTTGATGCGACTAATATGTTTGGTACCATACCGAAGGAGGAACTTCTCACTCTGCTCAAAAACAACAGATACCATGGGAACCCCGATGGGTCGAAGTACGCCAACATAGTGGAGGAAATCTTGAGCCAGAACTACTGCCGCTTCAATAACAGGTTCTACAGTCAGGAAAGGGGACTTGCGATGGGATCACCGCTGTCACCAATACTGGCGAAGATATTCATGAATGATATGGAAAACAAGATATTGAAGGGCAGCAAGTTCAGAAACTCAATCAAACACTGGGCCAGATATGTAGATGATATCCTAATTGTGTGGTCAGGCACTGATAGACAGGTGAATCTATTCCTTTCAGAAATGAACGCGATGAATGAGAGCATCAAATTCACAGTGGAAAAAGGCAATGAGACCATCAACTATTTGGACCTTACACTCACAATGGAGAACAATAGGATAGCATACAAAATCTACAGGAAGCCGACGCATACTGACACCATCATCCCAAACGACTCCTACCACCACCCTAGGCACAAGTTAGCGGCAATCCAGAACTACTGCTATCGGGAAATTTCTATCCTCAAGAAAAACGAAGAGAAGAGGAAAGAGATCGAGATAGTAAAGCAGATCGCAGAAGTCAATGGCTACCGCAGACGTGTGGTGGATGGAGTCTTTGGGAAAATGGAAACAAAGAAAGGAACCCATGATAGCATAGTGAGAAAGTACTCCGGATCGATACCATATATAGGAAAGTACACAAACAAGGTGATAAAGGCGTTCAATGGCTACGATGTAAATGTGGGTATCCAGAATAACCAACCCATGGTGAAGAGAATCAGCAATGACCAGTCGGAACAAAAGGACGAGGAAAGCTTGAGCAGAGTGTACAAGCTCAGTTGTGAACAGTGCGAGGGGATCTATATCGGTGAGACTTGAGAAAGTTTGAGATAAGGAGAAAGGAACACAAAACGTCGAGGGAGAAAGAAGATGGCAAGCCACTGTTTGGGAAACACTGTAAAGAGGAAAACCACGATGGAGAGGGAATATTTGAAGTCATACACGTAGAGAATCGCACAAAGAGAAGAAAACTCTGGGAACAAATGGAGATTGCAAAAGCCAAGAGGGAGGAAGCCTGCCTCTTGAACAATGTAATCACATTTGACAGCGAAAAATTATTCGGCCTGGTGATTGGACGAGAGAAGAAGACCAGAACCAACCAATGAGACGGCAGGCATCCAGATAGCCAATAGAAACGCAGCATTTAGGACAATAGATTGAACCAATCACGAAGCAGTATGTTTTAGCCAATAAGAACATAATGTCTTATTATTGTAAGAATAAGTTTCTAAGAAATGAACCAATCACAACACAGCACTGTTATAGCCAATAAGATCACAGTGTTATACTATAAAAACTCATGGTTAAGGCCTTGTTCTCCAGTTGCGACACAACTGATGATGGGATGACACCCGAAAGTACTCTTGTAAAAGCAACTAATAAAGTAGATTTGTACAATTGAAAAACCCTTTTTCAATATTAGTGCTCTACTTACACCTCACTCATTATGAGTTCCGATAATTACAGTTAACAATTGGTTGATAAATATTGTCCTGTGTTACAATATGGGCAGTAGGGTCACGAGTGACGTGAGAATATATGTATGTGGGTTTGGAAGTGTTTAATTTTTATGAATCCAGTGAGTTGAGAAAGTTTCTCATGGCGTGGATCAACCAGAGAACTTACAGGATAAGCGTTGAGGATGAAAAATGGAGAGGGCTTCTCAAGGAGGGGCAGAAATCGGAGAATAGATAGGGCAACAGTTGAGAATGAGTATACTTGGACAAGTAAAAGGGGATCGTTGAACTTTAAAAAATTGCAAGTACGGGTTAGGTACGTATGAGCACTCCTGCTTGCAATCAGTAATCTAGAAGATTCTACATAGTTTCAGAATATTCGTGCTTTTGGTCCAGGAAGATGGATTCTACGAAGAAAATCATCAGGACCGATATGTTTTGGATCTGTATCAAAGGTTTTTGGACAATATAATTATGCAACGAATGCGGTACGGCACTATATGAGAAACGTGAAATCTCATTCCAACATTGAGTGCAAATAATCTGAAACGTCTCTCGTATCTCGGATCTCTGCTAGAGTTTGCGATTACGTGCCAGCGGAATCGTCGAACGCACTTCCAGCCGCCGCCCCGAGTTGCAGACTCGCTGATGCACGAGCACGTGAATCTCAAGTCTACGTTCAGCCTAGTTCAACCATCGGTTCTGTACATCGTCAATTTCGATCTCTTTTATATTGACCTGAACAAATAAGCGTAGAACAAATATGTCGAAAGTAAATATCATGTCGGATGTAAGTACGGTATATCAACGTACAAATTCTTATTACTCGAATTTCTTGTCTGTGTAGTCTCTAATCGGGTTCAAGAAAGTAATCAGTTTTCTTTGCCCTAGGTACCATCTGATCACGCTTCGGCGTTAATTATGATCGACGAACTTCGTCGAGAACTCCTGTATATAAGTAAACAAGATTCCGCGATATTAAAATCACAAAATATTATTACCGTATTCCATGCGTGCGTAAAAATTTTATTATTTTTCGTTATATTATCGAGTATGTTTTCATAATCATTCAATTCTTGATAATATTCGCTTACAGCTCAGTGCATTTCAACACACCCTTATTCCGCTTAGAATAATACACCAAATTTTGGATTTATGTCAAGGAGAGAGGAGAGTTCTTCATAGCTCTTGAATGAAAAATAGACAAAATAATGATTTGCTCCAGATGTAGTCAGTTTTCCGATACCCATTAGAACAGTGAGAGCGCAGACGAGAAAATAAATAAGCTCGATATTCACCTTCACGTCCTCAGTGACGTCATAAACAAGATGGGAGATATAAGTTTTCATGAAGAGAAAGAAACAATACGCATATGGAGTCAAAGTTCTAGGATCAAAATCAAAATTTCATCTTAAAGGTTTAAAAGACTAGACTGATAATCGTCTACAGACGATATACATAAAAATTCCTGTACCGCTAATAACCCTGTTTCGGAGATGCAGATCAAGTACTGTATTTATTTGGAGGAGTGAACCAAAGAGAAATTACAACGTGTTTACTAGATCTGCATTTGCAGATAGGTACGTTAAAGCCTAAAAAGTTGAGTCTCGAATCTAAAAATTGATGTTCAAGAGGTACGTATCTCTGTCAAATCAATATTATACAATAAAGTAGGACTGAAGTACCCATACGATTACTTTTAACGGTCGGGTGGTCCTTAGCAAATATCGTAATAATTGACCGCCATTAAAATTTGCACCTTAATAAACGAATTTTTCATCGTTGCTTTTCGTCTTCTTATTTATTAGATTTTCTTCTATCACAAACTGGATATGAGTTACAACTTTATCTTATACCGTACTTCTCGAACGCGAAAATACACCAAAGAGTACATAAATTAATGCTTCACATTTATTGTTAGGCTGTCTTTTAGTTACGATTTTTAATTGATGGTTTTGCCCGATCGAGCAATCAGTAGGCGTATCGCCTATATTATAGTACTTCGCACACCACGTACGTGCATCGTCAGGAAAAAGGGCCGTGTATTGCACTTCTTAAACGTTGCACATTAACGACAGAAATGAGTAATTCTACGTGAATTACCTGTGGCGGTATTTTATTCAGGGGTATATGATTTACTTTGTTTCCTTTTCTTATACACCGCTCTCGCTGATGGGTTCGTTTATAATAAATTTGACATACCTTTTGGCTGAAAATCAAATTGTCTGGTCATCGCGATAATCGACGGAATTAATTCATTTAATGGAACGCGCGCAGAGTAGGCGCAAAAGAGGCAAATTAATTCGGTACGTGCACGTAAATTTTTTTTTTTTTTCTTAACAAAGATAATGTATTTTATCAATGTCATATACAAATCCAAAAAGTTTTAATCGACTTTCGAAATTAGTTATATTTTTCGATCACTTCTATATAACCGGATAAAAGAGTATACTGAATTAGCCTTCGTGCCTTCACACACTAGTCGTGAGAAATTATTTCTTCTTAAACCGCAGTTCTAGATTTTTGTAGTCCATTAAATGTGGTGAAATGGAGATCAGTCTATGAACTGCAGGCGGCTACAATTGAAATTGTAATTGAAAGTGTATTTTTATTCCTCGCGCCACAGAGTGAGGCTCGTTACAACAGGGTTTCGAGTTATAGTTATAGGCTCGGATTAGTACTAAAGTAAAAACAGTCTATCGATATGGATAGAAATTAAAGCGTTGGATAAGTAATTCTTGCAACACCGATAAAGAGTTGTCTTGCCTCATTCTACCAGTAAGATAGTGTAACGTGGTATGATTGTGTCTTTTCACGTTTTCGAGTTGAATTAATAATAAATAGTACAGGAAAGAATTGTGCATTTTGTCATAAAAGCATGAAATTTGGTGTTGAGGTATATGAAAGTGTAATAGATGATACTTAAGAAGAGGAATAAATTGGCACTATTAACCACACAGAACAAAACAATTTATTTATTTTATTTTCGCGACGTTTCAATCGCATAGCGATCATCATTAGTCCATGGTCCATAATAAAAAATAGTGGTTTTTGGTACCACGTGGGGGGACAAAGCGTCAGTTTGGGATATGTTAGTAGGGGTGATACTTGACATAAAAAACAATGATAGACATCTGAGAAGAGCAGCTTTCCAAAATGGCGGCCAAATTCAAAATGGCGGATCGGTCTTCTGGTAAAAGGCGAATAACTCATATTGTGTGGGTCAAATTTTCTACTTTTCTTTTTTAAATAAAGGAAAATAAGGCACCGAATAATACCACATCCAACTTCCTAGCTCCCGAAAATCAATGTTTTGCAAATATCTTGAAAAACTGGGCATCAATCATGAAAAGTTACAGATAAAAAATATTCCTCGTGAAATTTGTTATAAAAAATACCATACAAACTTTGATATGCGTCCAATTATCAGCTTGAAAAGTTCGTCGAAAGTTGGGAACTTTGGGAAAAAGTCAATTTTTCAGCAATAAATATCTAAAAAATCAAACACGAATGAAATAAAATTTCAAACAAAAACTATTATTGAAAAATTGTAACTGCAAAATAGATCGACTAAACTATCATCCAAACTTTGTCGACAGTTCTGAGTTTTTGGAAGGAAATCGATTATTCTAGGGTGTCCAAATTGTCACTTTTGAGTGACTTGGTCACTTTTTTAGGCTTCAGTAATTGTTAGGCCCTTTTTAAAGAAAATAGTCACTTTTTCATCCATACTAGAAAATCACATGTTTTTCCGGTGTTGACATTACTTGGTATGTGTTTGACCGCGGATCTTTCTTTCTTTCTTTTTTCTATCTGGTACCCTCGTATCTCGCTTCCCATACCACTTGGAGCCTTTTTTTTTTTTTTTTTTTTTTTGATAATGCAGTTACTTTTTGGACCAATTGAGCGTTTCCTTCTTTTTATCAGTCCAATTATTATAATTTATTAACAAAAAAATGTTTTGGGACACACCGCCGTTTGCATCATACATATTTTTAACTAAAAATAATTCAAATTAAATATTAAAAAAAAAAACACTCAGCTATTGCTCATGAAGTTGATTGAATGAACTTTATCGTAAATGAACTAAAAAGAAAAAACAAGAGTTTGAATAAAAAAACTCTATAGTTACCAAACAAAATTTTCAATCATTTAGTAATCAAACATTCATATGTGAAATCTTACAGCAGCAATATAGTATATTAACTTATATAGAAGGCAATAGTAGAGGCTGTTTTTTCCTAATATAATGGAAAACTGAATAACTAAGTGATTCTATCACTCATGAGGAAGTGTAAGGTTATAAGAGTTTGTAGGATACGGGGATGTTGCTGTGAGATTTTACACAGAGTTTTTTCAATTCAAACTCTTGTGTTTTTCTTTTTAGTTCAGTTATGATAAACTCAATTCAATCAACTTCATGAGCAACACCGGATTCTTTTTTTAAATATTTTATATTTTACATTGTGTTCTAGAATAAATAATTCAAAATAATTAGCAGATATTCAAAAATCTATTTTGTGTGCTTTTAAGAGATTGCAGCGCCATGTACGGATGAACAGCTTGAATATTATGTAAATTTTGTTCCAAGTACAGCAACATCAACGCGCAGGTCGGCAAACAGCAAATTAGGTACAATTCCTCATCAAGATTTTATTCCTCTGACTGCAACTAGGCCACTGAACTGTTATCGGCATCACTTAACAATAAGAATACTTTAAATAAATACCTAAAAAAAAGTATTGAAAGTGATTCCTACAGATTTTTTTTCAATGTTGAAGCTCACAATGGACTTTTTATGATGACCATATTAGCTTTACAATAAAGATGTAGTGAATTTTGTGAGAATCACTTTTGGGTTAAAACTTTTCCTCATTAAATCTCTAGTTTGGAGGGTGTTTGGAAACTATCACTTTCCTTCCAAACGCTCAGAACTTGCGACAATTTTTAAAAGGAAGTTTAAGTAGTCTATTTTACAGACAATTGCAAAAGGAACATTTTTTGTTTGAAAGTTTTTCTTATTGAACCTCAGTTCTCCGAAATATTTACTATGAATCGATTTCTTCGGATGTTCACATCTTTTAGAAGCTTTTCAAGATTATAACTAGACTGACAATAAAGTTCAGATGGGCCGTGATGAAGTAAAATTCATGAAAAATATTTTTTGTTTGAAACTCCCTCTTATTAGAATAGGCCTATCGATTTTCTTCCAAAAGTTCAGAACTGTCGACAAACTTCGGAAGAAAAATTAGGCAATCTATTTTGCAGTTAAAATTTTTCACTAAAAAGTTTTTGTTTGAAATTTTATTTCATTTGTTTTGGATTTTCTAGATATTTATTGCTGAAAAATTGACTTTTTCCGAAAGTTCTCAACTTTTGACGAACTTTTTAAGCTGATAATTGGACGCATAGCGACGTTTGAATGGTATTTTCTATAACAAATTTCACGAGGAACATGTTTTATATGAAACTTTTCATGATTGATGCCCAATTTTTCAAGATATTTGCAAAACATTGATTTTAGGGAGCTAGAACGTGCCACAAAAATATTTTCGGTTTTCTATTGGTATAATATTAGCGAGCATTTTCGCATATTATTTTAATGCTTTGACCAAACGCGCGGCGGTTGCCGTTTTCTCCCCTCGAGCTCACAACAGAAAAACTCTTTTCGCTATCACTCGCTTCCATGGGCATAACATAACAAGAATTTTCATGAATTCCCCCGCTCATTGAAATTCCGGGTCGTAGTTGTTCTCTCACCGCGGAATGACAACAGAAAAAATCTTTTTGGTATCATTTCCTTCGATTGGCATAACACAATGATCATTTTTGCATACTCCCCTGCTTCGACTGACCGCGCGGCTATCACCATTCTCTCACCACGGATTCACACGTGAAAAACTCTTATCGCTATCGCCTGGAGAATTTTTTGACTATTTTTTTGAAACTCGGCGTACATGTTTACTTAAGAATGAATATAATTGACGAACAACATACCAAAACTCACGGTCGTCTAGGTTGAATAATCGGATTTTTTCGATTTTTTATGATTTCCAGAACATCCCCTCGTTTGCAGAATTTTTTGTCTATTTTTTAAAACTCGGCGGATGTATTCACATGAGAATGGACCTAATTGATGAACATAATTCCGAAATTCACGGCACTCCAGGGTGAAAAAGTGGATTTTTTTCGATTATTTGTCACTTCCAGAACGTTCCAGCGACTGGAGAATTTTTTGACCATTTTGTTCAAACACCACGGATGTGTTTACATGTGAATCGACCTAATTGATGAACAAAATACAAATACTCACGGTCCTCCAGGGTGAAAAAGTGAAATTTTCTCGATTATTTGTCATTTCCAGAAGGTTCCAGCGGCTGCACAATTTTTTGACTATTTCTTTCAAACTCGGCGGACATGTTTACTTAAGCATTTACTTAATTGATGAAGGATATATGAACAATCGCAATTCTCCAGGTTGAAAATTTGGATTTTCTCACTTCTCTACTATTTTCAGACTGTTCCAGAGACTGGCGAATTTTTCAAGTATTTTACTCAATCTAACGTACTCCACCTCAGCGGTGGACGTGTTTACATAAGAATTGACCAAATCGATAAACGAAATACTAAAAATATATTTTTGGTCTATCAACATTCCCATTTCATCTCACGGAGGAGTGCGTATTTTTCACCTCGAACATTGACCATTGATTTCTCGCGGTCTATTGCGGTAGCAGTCATAGTTCACCCCGCTATTCATGGAAAAATCACAGAAATTCATTAAATATTGATTTTTTTAGGAATGTTGCACCTCACCGAGGACTATGGTACTCATGTACGTTGTAGTAGAGGGTATGACGCTTCAAATGAATGATTTTCCCCAGGTGCCTCTCACCCCCCCGATTTTTTTTTTATTCGAGTTTGAAGTTTTGTTATGGCTAGAAACTAGGGAAAATATGAATGTTTTTTTTTGAAAAAAATACCATGGATGAACGTTCACATATACTAAAATGTCCTCAAGTTTCATTGCTGTGCAATCATTATCGGCTGAGATATAGCCATTTGGATTTCATGCCTAAAAATGGCTCTGCAGCCCATGTGGGTGAGCGGACGGGTCCAATTTTTCGGATTTCGAGTTTTCTCATTGGGGACAACATTTTGACGGACATTTGGAAAATTTTCCGACCAAGGCCATTTTACCCCCTTCCCCGGCTAGAGCCTTTGAATCGTTAAAAATAAAGGCTGGTGTACAACAGCACTCCAAGGTTCGAGTTCCAGAAAAGTGGATAGTAAATCTTACTAAAATGGATATCCCTGAGGAGGTCAGACGTACCCTTGCCCTAGGCCCCAAATTTTGTGGAAAACCTACTAAACTACCAGTGGAAAAGATCATCACCGATATCGAGTATGTCATCTGCCAGTCGAGGGCTCCAAATAACAAAAAGGAAGAAGTCCGACATCTTACAGCCCAACATTTGAAACGAGCAATCGATCCCACTGCTATAAGACAGAGAATTCAGAACTCTAAATTCCAATTCCCCAGCAAACACGATCAGACATTCACGACTCATTTCTTGAGGAACAATCCAAACCTGCTTGTTTTGAAAGCAGACAAGGGAAATTCCACAGTTGTTATAGAGAAAGATCAATACCGGAAAAAAACGCTCAGCCTTCTGCAGGACACCACTACGTATAGAAAAACAGATCAAGATCCTACACCTGGACTAGAGAGGAAGAGCAACAAGTTCGTGAAGACCATGTTCGAGAAAAACTATATAGATAAAGACGTCAAAAAAACTCGCAGCAGTCATGACTAGCTGCACGGAATTGCCTTCATTAACTTTGTTAATTGAGGCAAACAGGGAACCTGTTAAGTGGTATTCACTAGTCGAGCTTGAACTTCTTTAGAGTAACGTTCGCATCAGAGAGAAGTCCACTCCTATCATCTTTAGCTCGGAGGTGAAAATTTTTCCAAGTCCAACGTTAGCCTCTTTACTAGGCTAGATCCTACTACATAGCTTAAGTCCTACTATTATACAGCTAGTATAAAGTAGGCTTGGACCTCATATGAGCCTAGCATAATATACTGCTCGCATCAGAGAAGTAGGCTTGGACCTCATATAAGCCTAGCATAATACTTAGTATAAACCCAGTATAATATACTGCTCGCATCAGAGAGAAGTCCACTCCTATCATCTTATAGCTCGGAGGTGAAAATTTTTTCAAGTCCAACGTTTTTCCTCCCGGCGCCCGGCGTTTTTCATCGAATTACCCTCCAATAAAACAGGTTCCCTGTTAAAATACCTCACGTGTTACGATAGCGTTGCTCCAAAATTTTATGGGTTACCCAAAATCCATAAAACAGATGCCCCCCTTCGCCCCGTGATATCCCCCACGTATCGTCTATCGAAGTTCATTGCTGACATATTGAATAACTTGCGCAACCAAGATTTCAACATTCGATTATCAGATGAGTTTCGGGAGGATTTTGCTCTCATTGAGGTAGAACCCGGTTACGTTCTGATCTCTTATGACGTGGTCGCTCTATTTACCTCCGTACCTCACAAAATTACATATTCACAACTTTATTTCATAGACTCAAGTTTGGCAAATGATGTTCGAAAAAGACGGAATCACACTTTTCTGTTTTAAAAATGACCAACATCACTTTGATTGGAGCTTAAACCACAATAACAAAACTCTATGGTCAAACAGTCCGTAATTAACAGGACTATCAATTCTGACATTTGACTTGATCCCTTTTAGATGTAATTCAACATATTTCATTGGCTACAACAAATACATCCAATTTCTGTAAATTTATACACTATAATCTAATATTTAAAGGAAACTACATGTGAGCACTCATTTGAGAAGACTTATATACCGGACAAACTCATAACGGTACAGGCAAAACTGGCTTTCAGATATGTAAGTACGTAGTTGAATCCTATTTTTGTTTGATCATTGATTAGAAAAATTAATTAAGACGCTGGTAGGCTTATAGCAATAACAATTAATTAATTGACCAATAAAAAAAAAAAAGTTTGGTACCTACCTAGTTAATTAATACACCAATTAATCTTATTATAGGTACGTCAAATATTTTTCCGTAGAGTAATAGAAAAATATGGGCAAAAGATGAAGGAAAAAAGGTACAACGTTTAATGGTGGTCTTCTACAGACTGATAAAGATCACATAAGCGCTCTGGCCCTTTTACAGTACTATACGTATTTTTCTTGTACTATATTATCAGTGGTAGGTAAAAATTTCGATTTTCTTGGACGATGGGCGAGTTGACCAACCTTTCGAGAGATGATAATTGCACGATTACAGGCGCATCATCTATATTTTCAATTTGCATCATTGCATTGATGTCGACTGAGAATCATTTTTCCATGTAATTTATTCGTATTTGCAACTATTCCCGAAACGTTAGGTCTATCATTTTCGTTAAAAACGACAAAAAAAATGTCCTCAATGAAAAAAAATCCAATACATTATATTTAAAATGAATGAAGTAATGTTATTAATGCGACAATTTCACAAGACAGAAAACCTTGGCTTCAACTTCGTTGTTAAAGAGGCAAAGGCATCCCTCACAGAGACTGTGCGCTGCTCTTTAGTCTATGGGCCAAAATAGAAAATAGTGGTTTTTGGTACCACGTGGGGGGACAAAGCGTCACTTTGGGATATCGCGTGTGTTTCGCATTTGCAAAATACCGCCCGTCCTCCATAGTGAAGTAGGTGCAGGTTGCGTATGCATTTAATGTTGTTTCCTCCAACACCGGAATCGACCCTTTCAGGTATAACTTCAGTGAAGGAGGAAGAATCTCATAGGCGAACCTCCTCTTCTACTCGGCAACTGCCAATTTGCTTTGGCAACCGCCAAGCTGCAGTGCCCCCCTGGCACGCACAAAAACATAAGAACACTCACAACAACAAACACCACCACAATACACAATACAGTAGGTCAATGTTGGAGTTTCTTCATCTTCTTCTCTCTTCAGGGAAGATCTAGGTCCTCTTCTTCCTGCAGATCTGGATGTTGATGGTACACAGGTGTTGAGTAGGCCATAGCGTGGTTCTGCATTTGCCTATTCCATTCCTGGTCCATCTTCCTCTTCATGATGGTGGCTGCAAATGCAGACACCTGGTTCCATGTTTCTTCGGAACCTAGCATGGTGGGTACCAGGCTACTCGGGTCGAGCGCTTCATCTACCCCGATCTCTTGAAGAGACCGACTAAGCTCGTCCCGCTCACACCTCCACGCCTCACACTCAAATAAGGTGTGTTGTGGTCCTTCATCCCGCCCTTGGTTACAGTGCGAACATGTTGCTGCTCAACTTTCCTTAATTTCTCGTGAAGGTACTTGTTGAAGCAGCCATGGCCGCTTAGCACCTGCGTCAGGTGAAAGTTCAGCTGACCATGGTGTCGGTTCATCCACTCATCAAGGTCGCGTATTAGCACACGGGTTGTCGGTGTACCCAGCTCACTCTGGGCAATTCCTACTTTCCACTTTACAAGCAAGGAGCGCCTGGCCTCCTGCTTGACCCGTAAAGCTTCTTGCTGGGTCGTCGTTCTCTTCTTTGCTTCGAACACCACCGCTCTCTCCTCAGCAAGGAGCTCGATTGGTGGTGAACGTGCTAATACACAAAGAGCCTCCGTCGAAACAGTGCGGTAGGCACTAACACACCTCAGCGCAGCTCTTCGTTGGATCTTTACCATCTCTCTCCTTCGGTATGGTATCTTCATGCAGTCGGCCCATACTGGCGCACCATATAGGAGGATCGACAAGGCGGTGCTCATCATGATCCTTCTCCTTGCTTCTCTCGGTCCTCCTAGGTTCCTCATCAGGTTGCTTAGGTATCCAACTACCCGACCTGCCTTTTCCGCTGCCATCAGGAAATGGTGCCTGAAGCTCAGCGTTGAGTCAAACCAGATGCCCAGGTATTTCATTTGCTTCTTGGTTTCAATTTCCACACCTCGCAGGCGAAAGGTGGGTGGCTTGAACTTCCGACGGGTCGTGAATAAAATGGCCTCCGTTTTACTTGCTGCTAGTTCAAGTCCAGCCAACTCGATCCAACGCGTCACATCCTCTAGGACCCGGTTTACCCTGCTCTCCACCGCTACAGTTGTTTCGGCAGTGCATACCACCAAGGTGTCATCCGCATAGCAGATAAGCTTACCCCCCGGTGGCAGCTTCACCTTAAAGATTCCGTTAAATGCGACGCACCACAAAAGCGGCCCAAGGACCGAACCCTGCGGCACCCCACAAGTAACAGGGCGCTTTACTGTACCAGCAGACGTCTCTGCTTGGATTTCACGGCAGCTAAGATAGCTGCTGATCATCCTGAGCAGGTATGCGGGCACTCCTGCGTTCACAAGAGCTTCCAATATCGTCTTCCATGGAATTGAATTGAACGCATTTCTTATGTCGAGGCTGACGGCTGCGCAAAACTGACGCATATCAATCGCTGACTTGGCTATCCTCTTCAGCCGGATCCCAGCATCTGATGTGCAGCGTCCAGTTTGAAAACCGTACTGGCTATCAGAGATTATATCTCTTTCCTTCAGATAGCTCTCCAAATGATTGGCTATCACTCTTTCTAGAAGTTTCCCAACATTGTCTAACAGACAAAGTGGACGGTAAGAGGATGGTAGGCCAGGTGGTTTATCCTTCTATCGATCAACGCTAGCCTGGCTTTCTTCCATCGCACAGGGAACAGTCCCCCAACAATTGCCGCATTGAATGCATCAACAAGCAGTGCTGGGTCAACTGAATGTATGGCGCTCCAGACTGGATTTGGAATCTCATCCGGGCCTGGAGCCTTCCAATACTTACCCCGCAGTCTATTGACTGCTGCATCCACCTCCTAAGTGCCTAGGAGGGATATACCATCCTCTTCTACTATTGGTAGCGTTACCATTGGTGGTGGCTGCTGTCGGAACAAGCCATCAATGATTTGACCCACAACATCCGGCTCCATTCGGCTCATTGCTGAGAGGCCTTTTAGCTTCTTCAGCACCAACTTATAAGGCTTCCCAAACGGGTCGTCATCTGCCATCTCCATAGCTCTCGCCATGCAGCACTCTTGCTGTCCTTGATGGCCTTCTTCAGCCTTTTACGAGCCAGCTGGTATTCGGGTGCAACCGCCCGTGCGCCTTCGCGGCCCTTACTACGCTGGTATATCCGGCGCTGACGGTTGCACTCTTTTCTCAATTCGGCAGTCTTGTTGGTCCACCAGTAAACGGCTCCCCTCTTCTTTGGTGGACCTTGCCCGGGCATTGGGATATGTTAGTAGGGGTGATAGTTGATGTAAAAAACGATGATAGACATCTGAGAAGAGCAGCTTTCCAAAATGGCGGATCGGTCTTCTGGTAAAAGGCGAATAACTCATATTGTGCGGGTCAAATTTTTTACTTTTCTTTTTTTAAATAAAAGAAAATGAGGCCCCGAATAATACATCCAACTTCTTAGCTCCCAAAAATCAATGTTTTGCTAATATCTTGAAAAATTGGGCATCAATCATGAAAAGTTTCGGATAAAAAATATTCCTCGTGAAATTTGTTATAAAAAATACCATACAAACTTTGATATGCGTCCAATTATCAGCTTAAAAAGTTCGTCGAAAGATGCAAACTTTGGGAAAAAGTTGATTTTTCAGCAATAAATATCTAAAACATCAAACACGAATGAAATAAAATTACAAACAAAAACTATTATTGAAAAATTGTAACTGCAAAACAGATTGACTAAACTATCATCCAAACTTTGTCGAAAGTTCTGAGTTTTTGGAAGGAAATCGATTATTCTAGGGTGTCCAGTTTGTCACTTTTTTAGGCTTCAGTCATTTTTAGGCCCTTTTTAAAGAAAATAGTCACTTTTTCATCCATACTTGAAAATCACAAGTTTTTCTGGTGTTGATATCATTTGGTATGTGTTTGACCGCGGATCTTTCTCTCTTTCTTTTTCCTATCTGGTACCCTCGTATCTCGCTTCCCATACCACAGCCTTTTTTTTTTTTTTTTCCGATAATAAAATGTTTTGGGACACACCGTTTGCATCATACATATTTTTAACTAAAAATAATTCAAATTAAATATTAAAAAAAAAAACACTCAGCTGTTGCTCATGAAGTTGATTGAATTGACTTTATCGTAAGTGAACTAAAAAGAAAAAACAAGAGTTTGAATCAAAAAACTCTATAGTTGCCAAACAAAATATTAAATCATTTTGTAATCAAACATTCATATGTAAAATCTTACAGCAGCAATATAGGATTCACTTATATAGAAGGCAATAGTAGTGGCTGTTTGTTCCTAATATAATGGAAAACTGAATAACTAAGTGATTGTATCATGCATGAGGAAGCGTAAGTTTATAAGAATTTGTAGGATCCGGGGATGTTGCTATAAGATTTTACATATGAATGTTTAATTATAAAATTATTTAATATTTTATTTAGTAAACAGAGTTTCTTCAATTCAAACTCTTGTGTTTTTCTTTTTAGTTCAGTTATGATAAACTCAATTCAATCAACTTCATGAGCAACACCGGATTCTTTTTTTAAATATTTTATATTTTACATTGTGTTCTAGAATAAATAATTCAAAATAATTAACAGATATTCAAAAATCTATTTTGTGTGCTTTTAAGAGATTGCAGCGCCATGTACGGATGAACAGCTTGAATATTATGTAAATTTTGTTCCAAGTACAGCAACATCAACGCGCAGGTCGGCAAACAGCAAATTAGGTACAATTCCTCATCAAGATTTTATTCCTCTGACTGCAACTAGGCCACTGAACTGTTATCGGCATCACTTACCAATAAGAATACTTTAAATAAATAAATAAAAGTACTCAATGTGATTCCTACAGATTTTTTTTCAATGTTGAAGCTCACAATAGACTTTTTATGGTGACCATTAGCTTTACAATGGAGATGTAGCGAATTTTGTGAGAATCACTTTTGGGTTAAGACTTTTTCTCATCAAAGCTCTAGTTTGGAGGATATTTCGAAACAATCACTTTCCTTCCAAACGCTCAGAACTTCCGACAATTTTTAAAAGGAAGTTTAAGTAGTCTATTTTACAGACAATTGCAAAAGGAACATTTTTTGTTTGGAAGTTCTTCTTATTGAATCTCAGTTCTCCAAAATATTTACTATGAATCGATTTTTTCGGATGCTCACAACTTTTAGAAGCCTTTCAAGATTATAACTAGACTGACAATAAAGTTCAGATGGTCCGTGATGAAGTAAAATTCATGAAAAATATTTACAAAAAAATAAGCTAGGCCTATTGTAATAAGAAGGCCTTCTTATTAGAATAGACCTAGCTTATTTTTTTTGTAATATTCAACAACAATCGATTTCCTTCCAAAAGTTCAGTAGTTTCGACAAACTTCGGAAGAAAGTTTAGGCAATCTATTTTGCAGTTACAATTTTTCAATAATAGTTTTTGTTTGAAATTTTATTTCATTTGTGTTTGATTTTTTAGATATTTATTGCTGAAAAATTGACTTTTTCCCAAAGTTCCCAACTTTCGACGAACTTTTTAAGCTGATAATTGGACGCATATCAAAGTTTGTGTGGTATCTTTTATAACAAATTTCACGAGGAATATTTTTTACCTGTAACTTTTCATGATTGATGCCCAATTTTTCAAGATATTTGCAAAACATTGATTTTAGGGAGCTAGAACGTGCCACAGAAAATTTATTAGGATGTGAGAAGAGGGAAGTTGGATATGTTATTCGGGGCTTTATTTTCTTTTATTGAAAAAGAAAAGTAAAAAATTTGACCCACACAATATGAGTTATTCGCCTTTTACCAGAAGACCAATTCGCCATTTTGGAAAGCTGCTCTTCTCAGATGTCTATCATCGTTTTTTACATCAAGTATCACCCCTACTAACATATCTTAAAGTATCGCTTTGTCCCCCCGAGTGGTACCGCATTTTTATATGGCCCATGGACTACTTCGCACTGTCAGTCACTGCGCACTCAATTATGCTCTGGATATTATACTTTCAATTGACAAGAGGATTGCGAGGAGTCCTGACCTTTGAGCTGTGACCAAATTTTACAGAGAGGGACCAGTCAGAAGGGAATTAAGAAACGCGCTGCGCTGTGGAACGATACAAGCTTCTCATCTACTGACCTCCAATTGTTACCTCTATTACAAAATGAGTAAGTACATCAAAACAAACGTTCACGAAATTCGCCAGATTGATCGAAGATTTGGGAATAGACTAAGAAACTATCTCAAGAAGTGCAATAGACATAGACATGCGCACCCGAAATTTGGAAAAATATGCGAAGGCTGAGAGGGGGTCTTTCAGCACGCCTCAATTATGGCGGGGTTGATTGACTTTTTAAGACTAATAGCAAGCGTATGCTGTGTTCAAATAAGACTAGAACTCTCGTCCTTACAATATTATTAGTAAAATTCATGATACGAGGGATCTAAGCAATATTTAAACCTCGATCACAGACAACTACAACGAGGTTTACATACAGATAAGATAATTTTTTCCAACAGTCACTCATTTCAACGCTCCAACAGGGTAATTCAATACCGAAGGGCATGTACAATTATCGGATGACAGTTATCACAGCGAGTATATGGTTAAGTAATACAATTACATCAGTTTTCATTACCAATGATGCATACGTAGAAAATTTACACATGTGGCGACTTAGCGATGACAACGATGGTAACTTTCCATAAGAGAAAAATAAAAAGCAAAAAGAAGAAAAATAAAAAGTGGAAAAAAAAGAGAACACTTCAACGCACAGAAGCAGTTGCTTCCTTCTTTCGCGAAATACCATCGTGGTTCGTATTTTTTTGCGTTTGTCGGGAATTGAAAATGAAGAAAAAAGAAGTCTTGAGACATTAGCCAGTTCTCCATTCTGAGAATTGCTTGGTGCATGTCTGACTGGGAAGACAAGTTCGGCTTTTGCGTGATGCGTACCTTCTTCCTTCAGACAAGTAACATTTATTGTGAGAGACGAGGAGGATTACTGCGGTATACCTTGCGGACAGAACGGTACGAGAAACAAGCGTCGTCGTGCGAGAAAGAAAAACATGCCGTTTATATCGTATTGTATGGAGAGATAAGGAGTATCGTAAATCACGAGAAATATTCTCCGACAAATATGATACCTCAAAACTCTGATTTGAAAAAATTAATTATCGTAGAGAAAATAAATTCTCTCGTGTTCTCCTTCACCGGTCTAACGGTTCATCAAAAATATTATAATTCCTTCCATAGACCACAAAATTTGGCACTTACAATAATTTTTCTTCCACTAGGTTATCACGAGTTTGCATTCTGATAAATTATGAATATTATTTCCGATGAAACCGATAATAATATAATGAATCGTACGAGTGGACATCGTTAGTAAAGAAATGTCAACCACGATCAATCAAAAAATTCCAAGAGACTCGAATTTTGTCTACATTTTTGTGGGTGAGCAAAAAAAATTCTTCGTATCTAGAAGTAATTTATTGGAACAGCCACCACGGACTGCAAAAAACCGTCTTAATGGGTATAAGAATTATCTGTTCAAGTCAGGGCTATTAGAAGGGCTTTCATCGGGATGAAGTTTAAACTGAGGAAGCTTCTCAATAACGAGATTAGGTTAACTAGCAACGGTCGATCTCGTCCTATAATTCACAACGAGTGGGGAAAAAATTTCAAACTATTTGTGAGAGAGAGAGAGAGAGAGAGAGAGAGAGAGAGAGAGAGAGAGAGAGAGAGAGAGAGAGAGAGAGAGAGAGAGAGAGAGAGAGAGAGAGAGAGAGAGAGATAAGAAAGGTGTTCGATCGGCAGAGTCACAGGACGAGGCATTAATGTGAGTTGAAATACATGTATTTTTAATTCTCTATATTACATAGTTGCTTAATTGGTTCTATGTTGCCACTACTAATAATCAATGAACCAAAATTTGAGAGTAAAAATCCATCTACTCTTATATTTTATATTACGAGGTACTCTAGAAAAACCCGTTAAGTATATGAAACTGTCACAGTTTTTTTGATGAGAACTACTTTTGCCGTTTCGGTTTGGTCATTATGACGTCATCAATGACTTCGACCCATATAAGGGACTTGGAAAAAATTTACTCAGGGTGTGGTATGACGTCAACATTTACTTCAGCCTGATGGAAACTGTATACAGGGTGGGGCAGAAAGATGTTACCAGTTGAATGGGAGTTTGCGCTAAATCTGTCGTAGCGCGAAAACACAAAACGTTAGACGTATAGTTTAAATGTACGAATTTTGTATTTTAATTTTATCTGTAATTAGAGCCGGAGCCGAAGTTTCTACGACTTTTCTGAGCTGAGTTATGGATCAAAATGTGCCGAAAATTCACCAAACCGTCAGGGTTCCCAAAATAGGGCTTGAAAGTTAATTATTTTATAGTACTGAACTGAATTTCGAAAATTTTAACAATTAAATTATTGTTTCTTAAGTCAATTTGGACGGGGAAAACGAAAAAAATAGTAACAAAACCCTAAGAAGCACCAAAATGGGTTAATGGGCCCAGAAAGGGTCAGAATTTCCCCACGGTGGAAAATCGTTCAAACTTTTGAATTGTAAATCGATTTCTGAGTGGAATTTCGCGCTGAGTACGAAAAAAATGTTTAAAAAATTCTTCGAAGTACCGAAATGGGTTAATGGGCCCACAAAGGGTCAAAATTTCGCCAAATTGGAACTTTCAAATTTTAATTCGATTTTCAAGTGGAATTTTGCGCTGAGTTTGAAAAAAATGCTCACAGAGTACTCCAAAGTACCAAAAAGGGGTTAATGGGCCCAAAATGGGGCCAAACTTTTCCCAAATTGGAAAATTGTTCAAATTTTGATTCGATCTTCAAGTGGAATTTCACGCTGAGTTCAAAAGAAATGCTCAAAGAGTTCTTCGAAGAACCAAAAAGAGGTTAATGTGCCCAAAAGGCCCAAAATTTTTCCAAATTGGAAAATCGTTCAAACTTTAATTCGATTTTCAAGTGGAATTTCACGCCAAGTCCAAAAAAAATGCTGAAATAATACTTCGGAGCACCAACATGGGTTAATGGGCTCGAAGAGGATCAAAATTCCTCCAAGATGAATAATTGCGTAATCTTCGAATGTTGTTTTCAATTATGGGGTGAATTTTTGCGCCGAGTCCAAAAAAAATACTGAAATGGACCTAGTTGATCTCCAAAATGGAAAATCAAAAATTCTCATTCTGCAGTAAAATTGTTGATTCAGGGGATGGAAGGAATATCGACAAGTTCGTCTTCCGTTGAGTGTTTGCGGAGTGAGAGATCGACTAGCGTCGGGTGACAGATCCGAAAGAGGAAATTGCGGAAATTCTCCTCATTTGGAGATCGGCAGGAGACGACAGCTTCGTCTTAACCGTTGACGGTTCACGGTGAGAGATCGACTAGGGCTCTGCGTATGATCAAAGCGGGAAAAAGTGCGAAAACTCTCGTTGTTTTCGGCAAAGAACGCGAAGTTAGTCATCTGTTACGTGCTTGCAATGAGAGATCAACTGACGCCCTACCAATGACCAAATGCAAAAACTCCTTGATTCAGGCAATGGGAGGGTACCGCGAATTCGGTCTTGCTCGTGATGAGCGATCAGCTACAGCTCATCGCGAGCTCATGACGAAAGACCGTCTTCTCTCGCTGCGAGCTCATAAAGAAAGACGAGCATCACAGTATCATTCCCTCCCTCGCGCTAAAGTACGAGAATTCTCTCGCATCCGCCCGCCTCTATCAAACACGGGGCCTCGATCGTTTTCTCACCGCAAGCTCATGACGAAAGACGAGCTTCACAGTATCGTTCCCTCCCTCGGACGAATCTACAAGAATTTTCTCGCATCCGCCTGTCTCTATCAAACACGAGGCCCCCATCGTTCTCTCACCGCGAGCTCATGACGAAAGACCAGCCTCACAGCATGGTTTTTTCTTTCGCGCAAATGTACGAGAATTTTTACGCATCCGCCTGCCTCTATCGAACACGGGCCTTGATCCTTCTCTCACCGCGAGCTCATGACGAAAGACGAGCTTCACAGTATCGTTCCTTCCTCGCGCGAATGTACGAGAATTTTCTCGAATCCGGTGCCTTATCGAACGTAGGGTCTTGATCGTTCTCTCACGGCAGGCTTAACGAACAACGGTCTCGGAATATCCTTCCCAGCACTGGCTGTAGAAACGAGAATTTTCTTGAATTCACCTGCCTAGATAAAACGGAACTGTTTCATTTCTCTCCTGGCGAGTCACACTTGAACGCGATGTTTTTCACCATTGCCTGAAACAACGAGAATTTTCACGCACTCACCCAATTAGATCAAAGACAGGGCTCCAACTGGTCTCTCACCGCGAGCTCATGGCAGACAACAATCTTCCTAGTACCCTTCCCTACTTCGCGGGTCTCCACGGGAAATTTTTCGGCCTTTATTGAACAGGGGGTCCTACCCGATCTCTCACCGCAAGCTCATAACAGAAGACAATCTTAAGGATATCATTCCCTTCAGCGGGTGAAGCCCTGAGCAATTCCGGGCATTCGTCTGCCTCAATCAAATACTGAACTGTTGCTGATATCTCATCACGAGCAAGACCAAATTGGCGGTATCATACCTCCCATTGGCTGAATCTAGGAGTTTTTGCACTGCTTCAAACATAAGTGGGACTTTCATCGCGAGCATGCAACAGAAGACCAACTTTGCGGTATCATACCTTCCTTTGCCTGAAACAACGAGAGTTTTCGCACTTTTTCCCACCCGCGACCAATCTTTTGTTCTCGCGAAGCTCGATTTCTATGAGAACCAAATGAAATTGAAAAGACTAAGCGATTTTCCAAGTTGGTTAAATTATCATCGTTTTTGGGCACTTGCACACATTTTGGTGCTTCGAAAAATTATTCAACAGTTTTTTTTTATAATTAAGCACACAATTTTACCCTAGAATCAAGAAAAACTTTGAAGATTAGGCAATTTTTTTCGTTTTGGAGAAATGTTGACCTTTTTTGGTCCCATGAACCCATATTGGTGTTTCGCCAGATTTCTTAACAATTTTATTCAGATTTAGCGCGGTAATTTTGTCTCAGAATTGAGAAAAACTTCAAAGATTAGGCGATTTCATCATTTTGGGGAAATTTTGACCCTTTCTGGACCCATAAACCTATTTTGGTGCTTCGCAGAATTTTTTAACAATCTTATTCAGATTCAGCGCTAAATTTTACTCTAGGACCGGGGAACACTTTGGAGATTACGGGATTTTTTCAATAGGAAAATTGTCTTTCGATAATTCACAACTTTGGGAACCCCTGCTGTGAAATTACGGCACTTTTTTGTCCATAACTCGGCTCAGAAAAGTCGTAGAAACTTCGGATGTGGCTCAAATTAAAGATAAAATTGAGATAGAAAATTCGTACATTTGAAGTATACGTCTAACGTTTTGCGTTTTCGCGTTATGACAGTTTTAACGCAAACTCCCATTCAACTGGTAACATCTTTCTGCCCCACCCTGTATATGATAGGAGGGAGACTTGGAAAGACGACGGCTTCCTTGAAATTGCAGCAAATTTCGACCCTCTAGCCATATATGAAAGAAGGGGTCAGGGGACTCGGGACAGCGGATTCCCCGCTATCTAATTTTCTTTTCCTCGCTCAATCGACTTTAATATGATAACGATTTACTCTTAAACTCCCTCTTTTTCATTACGTACTCTTATAACAAATAACGCCAAAGTCACCGGAATTTCGGACACACGATCTCGAATCGAACGGCATTCATGTTATTCCATGCGTGTTGATCGGTTCACCGCACGAAATAACTCATTGTGAATAATCTTTTCAAACATGAACATTGATAACTTCTCGTTTCATAATCAATCTTAATTCGCTCACAATATCAAAAAATGAAATGATGGATCCTCTGGTAAAAGAATTTGAACGAAGATTGAAGGACGCGCAAGAAGAAATCCAATAATTAGAAGAACATCCGAGATCATCTGAGGGGAGGTAAACCTCCAAATTTTTATGAATCATAGTGTACAAAAGCTAGAAATTCTTTCTATTTTTTTACACATGTATTCCATTTATTACTGGATGTTCATATATTTTGTTTGAATGCTTAGGATGTGTTTTGATTTTTCGAAAAAATTGAACGCTGCATCTCTTCTTCAGATTTCTTTTCTTAGATTGGTCATTAGAATCTGATTTTTTTATTAATCTTTTTATTCATCCGAAAAAATCTCATATGAGTTTATAATTTCACATTGCCTCTCTAATAATTAATATGAATTGTCGTTAGGTACTGAATTTTTTATAAAACAGTTATTGAATTTATGACATGATACCCACTTGTTTTCTTCTTTCAAGTAGGTTATTTCATTCTTAACAAAGAAAGAAAAAAAAAAAAAATTACTTTTTAGATTCGCTATTAAGAAACGTGATTTTTCCATGAGATACGTGGACGATTGATATTGAAATTCATTTTTCTAAGAAGTGATCAGAAACAATATAAGAATTATAAAAAATTCAATTTCAACTACGGTACAGTTGATACCTAATTTAATAAATTTCTTAATAATTCATCGCATAAACCTGCTATTAATAATTCAGCCTAGTACATATTTAGTCGATATGGATATATTTTAGAATTTACTGATTTCAAGTCCACCTAAACCGTTTCTATATTTTTAAGTCGTAATCAGATGTACAAATGTACGAGTAATCTAACGGCCGAGCAAATGACCCACTGTGTAGTCGAAGCTCGTTACAATAAATAGATTAAAAAAAAAAAAAAAAAAAAAAAAAGTTCCAACTGTAATAAGTATGTGGGTAATACAATAAAAATTCATTAGAATAAACTTCGTTTATCTGAAAAAATTGTATGGGTTTAATTAATAAATAAATGATTACATTAAAATAATGATATGAATAATATTATAGAGGGGGGAAAAAAAAAGCTCTGTTAACGAAACATTTTTCAAGATTCATCTTCTTTATCAAGTCATAGCTATAATTTAGGACCGTAATATAATTATACATTTTTTTCTATTTAAAATTATAATAATATTTATTGTTATCATTACATATTTATTTCCATCTTACTTATTTTTGTCTCTCCTCAATAATACTATATATAAGAACCCTAAAAATTGTATGTTTCAAAACAAACAAAAAAAAAAAAAAAAAAACCAGCATGTTGAGATGGAATCTGAGGGCATCGATTTGGATACAGCAGTTGATTTTGCGGAGTTTTTAACTCCTGAACCTCAAGAATCATTGGTTTCAACAAAAATTGATGCTGGCGATTTCATCGTCGGTAAGTTTATTTATGACTTTGCCACAAGGAAGGAGTCAGAAAAGAAATTTGTGGGACAGATTATGGCCTGTAATGTTGGAAGAGGACAGAACCAACATAAAACTAGATTCTTGAAAAAGGTAATCTGCAAGAATTTTCTTTTAGGTGATGAACCAAGATATCGCCACCATCTCATTTTCCCCAATATTGTCGATGAATGGCGTTTGTTCTCTACCCAGATGATTAAGAAAAATTAATGTTGGCTAAGGAGAAACGCGGTAAATATTTTTTTGTTACTGATGAAGTCTTGAATGAAGTAGAATGAGATAATTTCTTTTTTCTCCTCTTAATTGGGATACAATTCTGGTGGGTGTTTTTTTTTTCTCTTAATTAAGCTACAATACAATACTGGTGGTATTTTCTAGTTTTTTTTTTCACATCAAATTGAATCACCCAGGTACCGATTTGTATTAGTAAGCAACAATCGTGTTCATCGATGTATACCAGTATTTTCATTGTTTTTTTTTTTTTTTTTTTTTTTTACCAGTAATATGATTGAGATGTGTTCACCTACCAAAAATGAATTTTGTTCCTACTTTCAATAAAAATGTGATCAATTCTACTTAATAATTAATTTTTCGGAGTATCAGCTTTTGGGTGTCATCTATTAGATATTCGTTAATTTTGTTGTTAGCTATAGGTCAAAAAATTGTTATATCAACTTGAAATATTATTTCTCACTCTTCTCAAAAATTGGAGTTGATGCTCAAGATCTGAGGAAAAATTTTAAGGTATGGATTATGATCATTGAACGAAAAGAAGCAGAAGTGGAAGTTAAAAATTATACATATTATTTCTTAAAGTGTCATTTATTGGTAACTGACGGTATTTCTCATATTCAAGATACCAATATCAAACCAAAAAGTATGAAAAGTCCACATTCAGTGAATTATATTTTGTTTATTCCATGGATCAACGTAATGCGTTTCTTTTCTTAGGAGAAGAAGCAAATGCATTTCAGAGTTTCGAGAACTTTGAAATAGCTGCTGGAACTCAGCATCACAGAAGGTCAGTTGTCTCTGAAGAATTTTCTCAACTGTAGACTCAGAAATTTACAAAAATTCAAAAGCAATCGGGATAAATTCCAAAGACACTCAGTCTGAGCTCTAAATATTCTTTTCATTTTACTATACAGTTAGCGGAGATACCTACATAAGCACTACACATATCGGGACTTTTTCTCGAAATATTCTTGCGCACCTACACAAATTGTGAGAAAGGTATCTATTATTCTTACAACTGACGGAATTTCGTACCCGAACACACGCGTAAACTCATACTTTTTGATCGAGAATGCGAAAATAAAGTAAGTGCGTAGGTTTATGCCCACAAATATTTTGATACACGTAAAAACGGTGACATAAAATCTGCTTCTCCAGGTTCACGTAGATTCGAGGTCAATCTATATAATTGGACTTTACAACGAATGCATAATTTACATAGTATTTATCACTGTATTTCTACACATAAGCCTAATTAGCATACACATCATGTATGACAGGGCGCAGCATCGAAGTCAATTTGTTAGAACGTTTCATCAGACCAGTTTCCCTTAAAAGTAAAGAAATATTTATACGTCGGAAATTATGCGACGCGGAACCAAAAACTAACCGATCAAACCGTTTTACATCGAGAGGTCAAGGAACTGGACAAAGTTTATTCCAAACATTGCCGATTTTTTTTTTTTTTTCCCCACGGAAAACGAGCTTTTTCGCAAATTTTTACATGATCTTTATATCGTTCGATTTTCCAACATGTGTAACGATAATTCATACAGGCACCACACTTATTTTGTTATCTATTCTTCTAGCACAAACAACCATGACGAATAAATTTAAAAACCGAATCAATATGAATTAATCGTACTCTACCCCTCGATATCTTCAAAACTAATCAATCAGATATCTAATTTTTATTTTTCATCTAATTTTTTCGCCGGGAACCCGCATCTGTTTTGTTAGAAGGGGGTGAAGATCAAAGAAAACATCCGCGCCCGACTCTTGTGACGTCATCAATGATCTTGACCTACTTTGGTACCTGTATCCTCAGCCTTCATTATCTACTAAGCCTAACATAAACTGCACTAGGCTATACTAGCCAAACCTACAGTATACTAAGCTCTATATACTAGGGCTACTGACGTCCCGAGTGACCTTGACCAACTTCAAGGAAACGTAAAATTTCGACTTTTTCTACTTCAGGATCTGTGGGACGGTTCCCTGCACGGTGGAAGAAAGCCAGGCTAGCGTTGATTCATAAGATGGGCAAACCATCATACCATCGACCACTCTGTCGGCTAAGCAACGCGGGGAAGGTCTTGGAGAGTATGATCTGAAGGAAAGAGATATAATCTCGAGTAGACAGTACGGTTTCAAAACTGGACGCTATATATCAGATGCTGGAATCAGGCTGAAGAGGAAAACCGAGTCAGCAATAGCTACGGATCAGTTTTGCGCAGGCGTCGCCCAGTTACTTGTCGGGTGCAGCAGGGGTCAGTCCTTGGACCGCTCTTGTGGTGCGTTGCACTTACGCGATTTTCAAGGTGAAGCTACCACCGGGTGTTAAGCTTATCTGCTATGCCGATGAAACACAGATGGTATGCACTGTCGAAACAACTGTAGCGATAGAAAGCAGAGTAAGACAATCGGCCATATTACTTACGATCTGTCGAAAGTTCAGATCACCCACCTGTTGCCTGCACGATATGGAAATCAAGACTAAGAAGGTGATGAAGTACCTAGACATCTGGTTTGACACAACGCTGAGCTTCAGGTACCATTTCCTGACGACAGCAGAAAAGGCGGGTAGGGTGGTTCAATACCTAAGCCGCCTAATGAGGAACGTAGGAGGGCTGAGAGAAGCACCACGAAGGATAATCATGAGCACCGCCTTTTCGATCCCGACTCGATGAAGATACCTTACAGAGGGAGAAAGGTGGTAAAGATCCAACGAAGAGTTGCGCTGAGGTGTGTTAGTGCCTACCGCACTGTCTCGACGGAGGCTCGAGCTCCTTGCTGAGAAGAGAGCGATAGTGTTCGAGGCACAAAAGAAAGACAACGACCCATCAAGAGGCTTTACAGGTCAAGCAAGAGGCTAGACGCTCTTTGCTGGAAAAATGGAAAGAAAGAATTTCCCAGAGCGAGCCGGGTAAATTGATAACCCCTGTGTTTAATATGCGACCTCGATAAGTGGATGAACCAAGACCATGGTCAGCTGAACTCTCACGTGACGCAGGAGTTGAGCGGCTATGGCTGCTTTAACAAATACCTTCATGTGAAAGTGAAGGAAGTTGAGAAGGTAACGCGTTCGTATTCAACCAAGGGCGGGATGATGGACCACAGTACACCTTATTTAGATTTTCTTCGAAAGAGAACGAAAACGATCATTGAAAAAGCGCATAGCGCATCTTTACATATATAACTTCAAAGCCTACTTCCTCTATATATAGCTCTGTAGTTAAATTTTACAAATCCTCTTCAACCTCGACCCCTCGAGGACCACAATTTACCAGAAGTACAGCGGATGGCAGATGTTCTTTTTCCCCGAGATGACCCTCACATAAATTACTCATTTGAGACGTATTATATACCCTTGTGATGTTATCTACTCGTGACGTCATCACCTCATACCTTAGGACATTACACTTTCCACCTTTATGACGTCATCAACGTTACAAATTGGATAGTGACGCTGGCAGATTAGTTGGTAACATCGGTAGATCAGTTGGTATAGCATGGTAGATCTGTTAGTTTAGGTGGTAGTGCTGATAGATTACAAGGTAGCCTTCAATAACTAAAAGATAGTGTTGGTAGATTAGATGGTAGCGTTGTTGTATCAATTAGTAGTGCTAGTAACTTCCAATTTTTGTGCTACGTTGCACGACATCTTAATACTATTAGAACTTTATTTCTAAAAGTAGTAGTGCTAGAAGACTAAATGGTAGCGCATGGTAGATTGGATGGCACTGCTGATAGATTAGAAGGTAGCGCTGGAAACCACGCCTAACATAGAGTTTGCTACACTTAACTTTTTAGCCTTCACTATGCTGAAGAATTTAGCCTCTGCTGTATTATGACGTCATCAGTGACCTTGGCCCAATCCAGAATTATGTGTATAGTACACGCTATAAAATCAGCACAGTGTTACGTCATCAGAAGACGATTCTTAGTTTTTATTTGTCACGGAGGATCAACTCAACAAAATTTGAGTGTAATGTCAAGAAAATTTGCAATAGTTGCATAGTGGAAGTGGACACTTAAGACTTCTGGGGAAAGAGATGTAATTCATGACAGATAATAATTGAGAACACTGGAGAGTGCGGATTGCGGGTTCTCCGCGACCATTGTACTCCATGGGCCATAATAGAAAATATGGTACCATTCGGGGGGACAAAGCGTCACTTTGGGATATGTTAGTAGGGTTGATACTTGACATAAAAAACAATGATAGACATCTGAGAAGAGCAGCTTTACAAAATGGCCGGTCGGTCTTCTGGTGAAAAGCGAATAACTCATATTGTGTGGGTCAAATTTTCTACTTTTCTTTTTTTAAATAAAAGAAAACCAGGTCCCGAATAATACATCCAACTTCCTAGCTCCCAAAAATCAATGTTTTGCAAATATGTATCTTGAAAAATTGGGCATCAATCATGAAAAGTTTCAGATAAAAAATATTCCTCGTGAAATTTGTTATAACAAATACCATACAAACTTTGATATGCGTCCAATAATCACCTTAAAAAGTTCGTCCAAAGTTGGGAACTTTGGGAAAAAGTCAATTTTTCAGCAATAAATATCTAAAAAATCAAACACGAATGAAATAAAATTTCAAACAAAAACTATTATTGAAAAATTGTAACTGCAAAATAGATTGACTAAACTATCATCCAAACTTTGTCGACAGTTCTGAGTTTTTGGAAGGAAATCGATTACTCTAGGGTGTCCACATTGTCACTTTTGAGTGACTTGGTCACTTTTTTAGGCTTCAGTCATTTTTAGGCCCTTTTTAAAGAAAATAGTCATTTTTTCATCCATACTAGAAAATCACATGTTTTTCCGGTGTTGACATCACTTGGTATGTGTTTGACCGCGGATCTTTCTTTCTTTCTTTTTTCTATCTGGTACCCTCGTATCTCGCTTCCCATACCACTTGGAGCCTTTTTTTTTTTTTTTTTTTTTTTTTGATAATGCAGTTACTTTTTGGACCAATTGAGCGTTTCCTTCTTTTTATCAGTCCAATTATTATAATTTATTAACAAAAAAATGTTTTGGGACACACCGCCGTTTGCATCATACATATTTTTAACTAAAAATAATTCAAATTAAATATAAAAAAAAAAAAACACTCACCTATTGCTCATGAAGTTGATTGAATGAACTTTATCGTAAATGAACTAAAAAGAAAAAACAAGAGTTTGAATCAAAAAACTCTATAGTTACCAAACAAAATATTCAATCATTTTGTAATCAAACATTCATATGTGAAATCTTACAGCAGCAATATAGTATATTCACTTATATAGAAGGCAATAGTAGAGGCTGTTTGTTCCTAATATAATGGAAAACTGAATAACTAAGTGATTCTATCACTCATGAGGAAGTGTAAGGTTATAAGAGTTTGTAGGATACGGGGATGTTGCTGTGAGATTTTACACAGAGTTTTTTCAATTCAAACTCTTGTGTTTTTCTTTTTAGTTCAGTTATGATAAACTCAATTCAATCAACTTCATGAGCAACACCGGATTCTTTTTTTAAATATTTTATATTTTACATTGTGTTCTAGAATAAATAATTCAAAATAATTAGCAGATATTCAAAAATCTATTTTGGGTGGTTTTAAGAGATTGCAGCGCCATGTACGGATGAACAGCTTGAATATTATGTAAATTTTGTTCCAAGTACAGCAACATCAACGCGCAGGTCGGCAAACAGCAAATTAGGTACAATTCCTCATCAAGATTTTATTCCTCTGACTGCAACTAGGCCACTGAACTGTTATCGGCATGACTTACCAATAAGAACACTTTAAATAAATAAATAAAAGTATTCAATGTGATTCCTACAGATTTTTTTTTCAATGTTGAAGCTCAAAATAGACTTTTTATGATGACCATTAGCTTTACTATAAAGATGTAGTGAATTTCGTGAGAATCACTTTTGGGTTAAAACTTTTCCTCATTAAAGCTTTAGTTTGGAGGATATTTGGAAACAATCGCTTTCCTTCCAAACACTCACAACTTCCGACAATTTTTAAAAGGAAGTTTAAGTAGTCTACTTTACAGACAATTGCAAAAGGAACATTTTTTGTTTGAAAGTTTTTCTTATTGAATCTCAGTTCTCCGAAATATTTACTATGAATCGATTTTTTCGGATGCTCACAACTTTTAGAAGCTTTTCAAGATTATAACTAGACTGACATAAAGTTCAGATGGTCCGTGATGAAGTAAAATTCATGAAAAATATTTTTTGTTTGGAACTCCTTCTTATTAGAATAGGCCTAGCTTATTTTTTTGTAATATTTGACAACAATCGATTTCCTTCCAAAAGTTCAGAACTTTCGACAAACTTCGGAAGAATGTTTAGGCAATCTATTTTGCAGTTAAAATTTTTCAATAAAAAGTTTTTGTTTGAAATTTTATTTCATTTGTGTTTGATTTTCCAGATATTTATTGCTGAAAAATTGACTTTTTCCCAAAGTTCTCAACTTTTGACGAACTTTCTAAGCTGATAATTGGACGCATAACGAAGTTTGAATGGTATTTTCCATAACAAATTTCACGAGGAACATGTTTTATCTGAAACTTTTATGATGCCCAATTTTTCAAGATATTTGCAAAACATTGATTTTAGGGAGCTAGAACGTGCCACAGAAAATGTATTAGGATGTGAGACGCGGGAAGCTGGATATGTTATTCGGGGCCTTATTTTCTTTTATTGAAAAAGAAAAGTAAAATATTTGACCCACACAATATGAGTTATTCGCCTTTTACCAGAAGACCGATTCGCCATTTCGGAAAGCTGCTCTTCTCAGATGTCTATCATCGTTTTTTATATCAAGTATCACCCCTACTAACATATCTCAAAGTATCGCTTCGTCCCCCCGAATGGTACCGCATTTTTATATGACCTAGAGACTATCTATTGGGTTTAGTGCCAGATAACACAACTTACTTCGAGTCAGCGGAGATGCAGAAATTTTGTGCATTGAGCGGAATCATGAAGAAACACACATCATCGATCAAAGGAACAGCTAAGCGAGCAATGAAAACTTTGGCGTAATCCTGACGAAGTTGCAACTGAAACAAATAATAATGTAGTAGTGACCAACGCCAGTTAGTTCAGGAAAGACTCCAAAATACACATTGACAGTATTAACACAAATGAAACTGCTCTTCTCAGAAGTCTATCATCGTTTTTTATATCAAGTATCACCCCTATATCTCAAAGTATCGCTTTGTCCCCCCGAATGGTACCGCATTTTTATATGGCCCATGGACTATTGCAGCAGGTGCAATGACCACGGAATTAGTTTTCACTCTGTGTATGGGTTGGGAGTGCGGAGATAAATATTCGTCTCCTTAGCCTCTAATTGATACCTCTTGTAAATGTGTCGAAACTTTACTACAGACTCTTCGTCTTGAAATTACTGAGAAATCGAATTCTGGCTTCTCAATTAAAAATTTGGGGAAATATTAAAATGAACGCGAAGTAAATTAGTTTCAAACGCGAAGGTGGTGTACGGTAATAATAATTTGTACAGCGCGATTTGATAAGAAATTCACGCGATAGCGCGCGAACAGCATTTTTAATTACAGGAACGCGAATTATAAATCACATAAGATTCAATAGGGCTAATTCTGTTGTATATTTTTTTATTTTCAAAAGTTCAATAGCTGGGACTCTGCATTGAATTAGTTTAAAAGTGGTCAGACCGCTGTGACCCAGATTCTGTCTATGGTATAACATTTGTGAAGACTCCCATTATCCCATTAAAGTTGTGGACATCTGCCTACCAAGGGGCAAGTCAGAACCGCACAGTTCTCCAAAGAACTGTCGGTGAGGACACACACTTTTTTGTTTCTCCCTCCACAATTATGAGGAAGCCCCTCACGGCGAAAGTATTAGCTACTTTTGAAAAACAACGAGGGAAGTGGACAACATTTTGAAGTTTCAAGGAGTTGAACTTTGGAATTTGGGGCATATCGTTGAACTCTGTACGCCCTGAAGAAGCAACGTGCACGTGCCCGGCCTTTTTAAAAAATAATGAATGCAAACATTCCCTTGGAATGAAAATCCGCCTGAAATTAGTGAACGTCTCACCAGCAGCCAAACAAATTCCATTGGGCCAGAAAAGAAAATGAGGTCGCCCTTTGAAGGCCCAACGAGCCCTTATGACGCATTGATAATATTCTTCTTTGTTTTTTTTTTTTTTTTGTCTATGTACTTAATGTACTGCACTATATTAATATCGCGTTCGTTTTTTTCTTCTCGTTTCAAACATATTGCGTCTCGTACATTTTTAGAAAATATATTTAATTTAATCATTTTCGCGTTCAAATTTTGTAATACTGTGCAACAGTTTCTTTTCCTTGTAATATCATCTATTTTTCGCGTGATTATCTGTGTGCCGAAAAATGCATGCCAAAATTTTGTGCACACGTCCTTCGGGGCGACTCCACATTTCTGATAGGGTACGCTCTAGCACTGCGCGCTAGCCAGTCGTGTTGGTTAGCAGTATTTTGGGCAAACGCAACTCGCTTTGGAAGAATCGTGTGAGGGAGTTATATTTTGGCCTATCCGTATACGGAGCCAGGTCCACCCAGAAAGCAAGGTTTATAGCGCCCAGTCCGTAGACGTCGGAGTCTTCCGATCTCTGTACTTTCCTTCATTTTGTTGTTTTTCAGAAATTGGTGATGCTCACCTTTCGACCAAGCGGGACGACGGAGTGTCTGTAGTTCTTTGATCACGACAAGAGCACATATGGACGTACATCCAAAAATAAGAGGTATGGCTTAGATAGTCGAAACTTTTTCAAAACTCAAGGTCATACTCGTACGAACGCAAATCCTAGAATTAGAGGGGGGTGAGGGTGAGGGCAGAGACGTCGAACATGTTAAAAAGAACTATCCAAGTACTCCTATTTCACAACAAAGTCCCTTTATCAATAGAATTGGCAATTTCCGTTCATATTGTGGTTCGAACAGATAATTGTTTTCTAGAATATAGTAAATCAACACGTACGTAAAGAAGTATGTATCTATTTATGAGATAGATGTAGTTTCCAACAATGCTGGCTACTTTACCACAAATATATGAACTAGTTATGAACACGCAGCCTATACGCGGTAAAACCTATAATGGAAATTAATTTACTATTTTCACATCGATCGGTGTATTTCTACTGGAAATATGATTTATGTATCCAGTGACATGATGATGCAAACAATTTACTCTTTTTATGGCGAGTTATTCTTCCAGAAAAAACTTCGAACGGTGCGATCGATTGAATCAATGCTTCATTTATTCACACCGATCGTCGGCAGTCAACGAACGGACGTCTTGGACTGGGGTCACGTTAATAAATACTCTATGTTTCCTCCAACCAATGAAATACTGATTCGAAACTCGCGGGACAAATATGTTTCATGATTATATGAGCGAAGGAGTAAGCGCGAACGCTTTGTTCCGATCGCTCGATAGAAGTGCCTACAGACACCAAATATGCAACTTATTTTACCTATCAGAATGGCATTCTATAGTATGCAACTCAGATTGGGGTATTCTGAAGAAATTGTCGTGAAAATCCGTACTATCAGAATTCCATCCTCGAAACCATATTCCGTCAGCCCCTAGCTAATGTTGCTGAAGACCAGAATTCGACCGACAAAACAGGATTTTAAAACTCGCCTGGTTATCGTTCGGAAAGGAAGAATTAATTTCAAACCTGGGAACCATCGTTAGATCAGGCTTGAATGCTAAAGTTTTGGATTTAGTTGACGTTGCGTCCATGATCCGACTTACCAGCAAAATCGTTTCTATTCTACTTGTTCAGCTGATGCAAATGATGGTCAAATTATTGATGTGGACAATACTAAACAATTGTGGTTTAATATTTTGTTGAATAAAATGGAACCAATCAACGCTCGAGCGGAACTACACACACACCAGAGTCGAATTTTGAATCATGTATATTGGACCTAAGAAGAACTCATACCACAAAGCTCCATCTACAGTCAGAAGGGATAGTTGAACAATTTAACCATACTGTGGACAAGTTTTTAGCCTACGTCATTTATGAAGGCCAAAAGGACTGGGATACCCCTTTTTCACTGAGCATCCCGACGGGAAAAGTTTTGTCAAGAAAATAGCATTGCCATTCAAATATCATTCCTGCACAATATTGCCATTTTTCAAACGTTTTGATTGGTCCACTTTCAATAACTGGGCGTGGTTAATTGTTCTGTCAAGAATTTGTCTGTCAGCCATGTGGTATTGATTTTTCCTGGTGGCATATCGGTCATCAGTAGACAGGTCTACAAATGAAACTCCAACGACAATTATACGCGATTTAAAGTTTGGAGCACCTCCTCATGAACCACTAAATATTCGAGAGTATAACTCCACAAAGTCTATGAGCTAGTTCAAGATGACTTAGAAATCGCCAGCGAAAGAGTGAAGCCATTGGCGTTACAGAAGAACTTTTTAAACCTGGAGACAAAGTTTGGTTTTACAACCCTCAGAAGAAGAAAGGGAGAAGTACAAAACTCCAAAGCAAATGGGAAGGCCCGAGTACAGAGGTGAAGAAGATTAAAGCCATATAGAGAAACTAAAAGTGGTCTATTTGAATCGATTGGCTGCCTGGCTAGGTGATTCTGAACGGGACGTCCAGAACTAATAACAGGCAGTGTGGCGCATACAAGGGTCGACCGTCGTCTAGAAGCTTTCGAAAATATCTGGAATAGTATCCGCGGGTAGGTAAACCCGAGAAACGGCCGGATTAACAATCAGTAATGAATGGACAATTGTTGTGGATATTGTGCTCTTATTGCATTCAATGTTCGTGTATTGGAACTGCATAGAAGTATTGTGAGTTTTCGGTACAAGTAACAAAGTTCGGTTAGTTGTGGCTGCTCTTTATCGTTTGTATCCAGTGGCCGGTAGAACGTCAGAATATCGTCCACTCACTTAAGGTAAGAAATCGTTTTCAGATTATTCCAAAACCTATTGAACCACAAAAATTCTAAGAGTCGATAGAAAGCTTCACTTCTGAATTCCTTTCCAGCAAAAACCAAGAACTCAGGATTCTGATTATTTGTACATTGCCAGGATCATTGACCACGGTGAACAGAATATTGAAACTTAACAATGCAATCATGAGACCTCTCAACTATGCTGAATTGCTGATCTCTTTCTGTACAACCATTTTTTAATTTATGAAAATCAACAATCGATACTTTGTAAGACCATTAATACAAATTTATACTACATACAAGCGACACAAAAAATAAATTCTCGAAATTTTACAGCAATGAGAAAAAATAGAGTCATCATAGAGCCACAAACATGAACTTATGCATTTTATCTCGTTATTCTGACATTAAAAGGCACCACAACCTTGAAACCCGAATACAATCATCAATTAAATGGACGTTTGATGGGAGTTCCCACTCCAAGAAGAGTGAAGATGCTAAAAAAGACACGGAAGCAAAGAAAATCAACAAAAACAACAGGATACACTTAATTCATTTATGACGTAATTAAATTCTAGTGACATAAATGTGTAAAACCCGTTATGTGTATCAAGAGCATGTGGTAATTTGTAAGCAATTTCCTAAAATTAATTTACTATCTACTCCTTACGCAAGTACCAGTTGTAAATTCAGAAAATAAAAGTAAGTAGTTTACCAGATAGGTATAAATTAAGGTGGTTCACCCTTTCATTCTGATCGTGAACTAGATTTGTATAACTGCCCCGTTATCAACACATTACAATGATTTTCATGGAAAGTACGCAACTGGTTTGCTGAACTTTTTCTCGTTAACTCTGTCGAGCGTCAATTCACGAGTAGAATTTTATTGGTATTTCCAATGTTTATTCGAATGAATTTGATTTCCTATAAAGATAGTTTTCCGTTGAAATTTTAACCCCAATGATGATACATAGTAATCAACTTGCCAAGACCCTACTAACAGACAAGGCTGTCTTAGTAAGACTAACTTTCCGCGAACGTAAAAAACAACCGCAAAACCTAAATTACAAAGGTTACGCTACCACCGCAAGGGTACCGGAATATAGGAGCCAAGTTCCAGATGAATTTCATAACTTCCACACGAACTCATGATGGTACTTTTTGAGCCTTATCATGCGCATCATACATTATAAATAGTCACATTCAGTACAGGTCATACACATAATATGCAGCAAGATTTACAGTTGTGAAAGTACAGGGATATGTCATACTACAAATATATTAGATAGGTAGTCATTAGACATTATGTACTATAAAATTTCCATTACCATCGTTATTTCTCATCTGTATCTCGTATCTCAAATGCAATCGTTTCAATCGTCATTCGTATTGAGGAAGCGAACGGATTGAAAACAAATCATGAGTTCGAAATCATATTTTGCGATTTCGATAGTCAATTACTAGGCCTACTTCACTCCAGCTCCCTTCTTAATATCTATGGTCTCAAGGTCGAGATTTGTGCAAGTCCCTCTCTTTATATATTTATACAGTTCAAAGATCGACCTTTTTCCGAATCCACTTCATCATATCTACAGCTCAATAGTCAAAATTTTTTCAAGTCCTTAAAGCACTTGCCTCTGATAGCGCCGATACCATTTTCATCAGAAACTCTCCCATAAAGACAGACTCCCTGTTGAAAATTGTCGTACGACTCAAAAAGGAAGACGCAGAAGAAGAGAGAGGATAGACAATTTCTTCTCTTAGTTTGAAAAATATTGAAACATAGATATGTGTACGTCTTCCCAGTTCGAAAATAAAGCGAAACGATTAGCTAGTCAAGCTCGATGCCCAGATTTCACTACCGTCATGAAAACGAAGCTGCATTTTTAGATGCCTTCAGCCGCAAAAGTTGCCCGTGTTGATGACATCATACAGGTTCCTTCCTTTTTTGGTGCAGAGTCTTGAGCCCCATAGCGAGTGTTTCGCATCGAAATCGCCACCAAGCAGCCATCTACCACCCAGGGCTTTGAAGAGTTCCATATATTCAGAAGATGAGATTTCATGGCGCGGGGGAAATTAAATTGCACAACCCATTGGATAACAAAAGGCTTCTGTACGTCTCTATTTTACGCCCAGCGGATCCACCAACACACCAACAGTTTGGCCATCCAACTAATGGATAATCAACAGCCCGAAGACTCCGGAGACGTCATTATGTAGATTTAGTGCTTAGTGTTAGTTAATTAACTCATAATCCGTAAGCCAAATTTTATCGATTACTTTTTGGGAATGACGTCACAATTTTCTGTAATAATCTCGTTTACTTGCCGCGGACCATCGCAAAATGTAACGCGAAACTTCGGTGTTGAATACTGCATGCTACGTTCGATGAGTTCCGCGATAATCCGCGGCAAGTAAACGAGATTACTACAGAAAATTAGGACGTTCTAGCGAAAAAGGGAAGATAGCATCGTATTCAGCATTGAAAAATACCTTGGATCGGATATCCGAATGTGCAATCGTTTTACTTTTTTTTATTTTTTGTTCCGTAGTTGTTACAAATGTCTTCAACAAAACGATAACGACTGAGGCGCCCCTCTGGAAATTCGGATACCGCAGTTCTTTGGGAGAGCACACTGCAATGCCAAGACTAAGGTATTTGAAATATAAAATATTTCTCAGGTTGAAAGTTGCTTATATGTAGCTTTTTGCAAGCCAATTTAAGGATCAAAATTGCAACAGTAAAATATGTTCCGCCATCCAGAATTTTGTGATCACGAGATTTAGCTATGAGCCAATGAACCTAGTAATTGAATTTCAAGTTCTGAGCCCCTACAAAGGAGGAGCGAGGTTGTAATTATTTCGCTAGTAGGCTATATGACAGTGTTTCTCAACCGGTGTGCCGCAAAAGTTTTATCAAAAACATAAATCGACATGAACTAAAAAAGAATTGTCATTTTTTTTTTTAATAACTTGACGAATTAATGTTATTACTTTAACTAAATAAATTGAAAACATTTTATAAACATAAAAAAATATATTTAATTTCCGATTAAAAAATTGTATACAATAATAATAATTTTGATTCTTAGTACAAATTAAAATTTTTTAATTTAATTTATTAATTTAACTGAGAAAATAAATTTAAATAATTACAATATTGATATCTTTAGGATAATAGAATGATTCGATAAAAATTTTTAATTTGTTACCTCGATGTTGAATTATTAGAATTACCGGTATATTGAAAGAATTCATAATTATAATTCAATCTGTAATTCTATTCAATTGATTGGGGATACAATCTATTTTAATATTTATTGATGGTATTGTTCATGAATGAATTATATATAGAATACCCCGACGTATATTATTTTCTCTGATTTTATTTTATTTCGAAATAATTTATTAACAATAAATTATAAAATAAAAAATTCCATTAATAGGTAATATATAATTTAAAAATAATTTCATATTTAAAAAATAAAATATTAAATAAATTGAATAAATTAAATTTTTAATAATAATTAATATTCGAAATTAATTAAAAATAGAAATTGAAAATAAAGCTGATCGCTATTAAACTCATAATAAATTTAAAAATCAAACTTTTCAAAAGAATTTAAAAATTAAATTTCAAATTTAAAAATTAATATTCTATATAATATAAGAATTATGAAAGTAATACTTGAAGATAATGAAATAATTAGATTTATTTATGATATCAAAAAACCCAATTTAAATAAAATTGAATAAAATATTTTATTAAAAAATAAATTGAAATATTCATTTGAATTATACATGAATACAAATTGGAATAAAATTAATTAATTGCGTATTTTCCATTTAATTTAATTATTATAAATTAAATTCATAATTTATTCAATTATAATTATTTTAATTTTAATTATAATCAAAATATCAACTATTAATTTTCTTTTATATTAATTCATTAATTTTATTAAATTCATTTTTTAAAAATTTTTATTAAATTGATAATTTTAATTTTTAAAATTTAAATTGAATAATTTATTGATGAAATTACTTGGAAAAGTAATCATAGCCCTATCTGACCGATGTGTTCCAATTTTTGAATGATGTCAGTTCCAGTTATAATTACTTAAACTTGAGTCCAAACCTGCAGTCATTGTCATAAAAATCAAGAACTTCCTGTGACTTGGCCAGAAATACAGATTATATTTCGTTTTTTCATAAATTTCGGAATTAGAAGAGCCCGGAGGGTTTCCAGTAAATACGGGAAGCATCCAGACTATTTTGCGTATATTGGTGGAAAAATTGTTTTGAGTCCCTGTGGAACATCAAAGCTCTTGTTTCTTGTGACCGTAGTACAGAGAAAGAAGGAGGAGGCCTCATATAGCCATCTTGTAGGTCACAAATTCTGAAATTAGGAGGAGGAAATCTGTAGAGACATGAAAATGTCAAAACGTACAAAAATTTTCGATATACAATTTGGAGTTCTGGAAATGCTGTGCTGCAATAATATCATCTCATGGAAAAATGTGCCGCGATATAAGAAAGGTTGAAAAACACTGCTATATGAGCATGGTACAGGAAGAAATTTGAAAAATTTTGCTGTTAAGCTCCTCATTGAGCAACGATTTTTTGAATGCAGTGGAGGAGCAAATGGAGAATAGAATTAGCTCCATCTGACTAGCAACAAACTCGATAATTGACTATTCACAGAAACTATGTAGGCTAGCTTCTAGATAGACCATCGTGTGAGAAATTTTACAAAGTCCCTCTCCAGGCCTACGAAAACTACGAATACTAACTAAAAACTGATCGCTAATGGGGGTACGGAGCCGTACCACAGATTTAAGAGCGGCGGGACAAGAGAAAACCTCGACTTGGAGGGTTTCGGCACGAGACTGTCTCACAGAATCCAGCTTTCCACCCCAAAATGTACAGCCAAACCTATTATCGTGTCATTATTGCATGTGTAGCCCAGGCAGATTAGGTTTTGAAATGGAAATAAATGCCGGCAAAGGTTTCTTTCGTGGATTATGTTTAAAATGGTCTCCTGATAAACATACCAAAAGTCCACAGCGATCAGAGAGCGGGCCCTCCCCCAAGGGGGTCAATGTACCACAAAAATTAGTTTTCTGAGAATAAATCGAAAACCAAGCATCAGAGAAAAAAAAGTTTGAAACAAAAGTTATTCCTCATCAAATTTCCTATAAATTTCACTGTATGTCATCTTAGCCCAAAAACTCGAGCTCAAAAGTTGGTTTGAAAGTTGAGCGATTTTCTAAAATTTTTGATTTTAGTGTTAGTGTAGTCAAATAAGACAGGTTTCGGAAAAAAAAAGAACATTGCGACATAGTAATGGTCTGATTGCTGGAAATGGTCAAGAATGAAGTCCAAAACAACATACCAACTTCTCCGCGTTTTTCCCCAAGAGCATCTTTTTTATGGGGGTTGAAACCCCCTCAAAATCAGTTTTTTGTAAATATCCCGCTTAATACGCAATTTAGAGAAAAAAGTCATCAGTCAAAAATTATTCCTCGTGAAATCCAGGCAAACTTGCTGAATTTCTTATTGTTCCAGGCGATACAGTGAATGATACCAAGAAGCTTGTTATCTCTTGTTTCTCCGTTTTGATAATTGTAAGAATCATGTAGTCAATCTCTCACCGCAAAACAAGCTTCTCGAGAGATCGCCTGAAATGGCGGAGCAAGTTTGCCTGATTCAATCGACTATCAACGTGAAACCCTCATGCGACTACGCCAACTTTGACAAGGAGCGCGTTATTCTCGGATTTGTATTGCGGCGGTTCTGTGGGAGCACACAACAATAACAAGCTTCTTGATGACATTCCTTCCATTGCTTGAAACAACCAGAATGGAAAACTTGAGAGTATAATACAGCAAAAACGTAGCACACGAAATTCAGCCTGTTTTCAGTCCGAAAATGGAGCACGACATGCTGGCCTGGCCTGACATACGGCCCCCTCATATGGTTGAAGGGGGAAGAAGACCAGCACGAACGGAAAACTCTACGGCACAACCCAGTATAAACGAATCCACCCACTCCAACTAGAAAAATCGAAATAGGGGAAGGGCTCGCATGTTTACAGCCCCCCCCCCCCATTCAGCTTTTTACACATCATACATGCATAAGAAACGATTTTTAAAATGTCTGTCCATGTATGGAAAACTTTATTTTCATGTATGATAGGCAGTTGATTATACCTTTCTCAAAATAATATCGTGCAGCAAATTCCCTGTGACAATTAATTAAAATTAATAAAATTAGTATACGTTTCATCGTATGTACTAGCGAAATATTCACGTTACCTTCGCGCGTAACCACCGCGCAACGACGTCATCTCTCGGCAAGGAGCGCATCATTCACGGATTTGTATGGCGGAGGCTCAATTTCCATGAAATTTTGAGCTAACTATCACGTGTAGGTTAGAAATGAAATACGTAGACCGATAGGAAATTTCACGAGGAATAATTTTTGACTGATGACTTTTTTCTCTAAAATGCGTATTAAGCGGGATATTTACAAAAAACTGATTTTGAGGGGATTTCAACCCCCATAAAAAAGATGCTCTTGGGGGAAAACGCGGAGAAGTAAGTATGTTGTTTTGGACTTCATTCTTGACCATTTCCAGCAATCCGACCTTTACTATGTCGCAATGTTCTTTTTTTTTCCGAAACCTGTATAATTTGACTACACTAACACTAAAATCAAAAATTTTAGAAAATCGCTCAACTTTCAAATCAACTTTTCAGCTCGAGTTTTTGGGCTAAGTTGACATACATATAGTGAAATTTATAGGAAATTTGATGAGGAACAACTTTTGTTTGAAACTTTTTTTTCTCTGATGCTTAGTTTTCGATTTATTCTCAGAAAACTAATTTTTGTGGTAATTTGACCCCCTTTGGGGGAGGGCCCGCTCTCTGATCGCTGTGGACTTTTAGTATGTTTATCAGGAGACCATTTTAAACATAATCCACGAAAGAAACCTTTGCCGGCATTTATTTCCATTTATTCTTATTTTTGAGCCTAATCATCCTGGGTTAGTGCTGGATGTCTATTCAATACAATCCACGAATAAGAGATTTTTACTATGCTCTTTTGAGAAAACTCTC
Source organism: Aspidiotus rigidus (assembly GCA_035079385.1). Lineage (NCBI taxonomy): Eukaryota > Metazoa > Arthropoda > Insecta > Hemiptera > Diaspididae > Aspidiotus > Aspidiotus rigidus. The sequence continues at coordinate 13,756,429 of JAVHKY010000054.1, read as the reverse complement.
TCAGTGGGCAACAAATGAGTGCTCTTTCTTTTTGATCTCCTCTCTCTCTCTCTCTCTCTCTCTCTCTCTCTCTCTCTCTCTATATATATATATATATATATATATAAATATATAAAATGACATATTTCGCGGAGCTTTTAAGTCACCTACACACAACAATCCCTAGAGTAGTTGTCACATTAAAAAACGAAGCATAAATGAAATGAATAATTATTCTCAATTCTCAAATACCTATGAATATTATAAAAATAATAAATAATACTTTGATGACGTTTCCAGGTGACAGAAACTGGAAATATGAATCGAATTTCAACGTCATTTAAATGTTTCAAAATAAACTCGTTTAACGTATAACTAGGCCTATAGGCCTACAACGAACATCAAAGTAAACACACAGACTTCTCTCGTCCACACACCATCTTCCGCATTAATCTCCGTCCCAAATATTTGTCCGACCATAACGTAAATACATTTCACGTAGTCCGTGTGTTCTCCGAACGACTTACGATCAGCGCGAAAGTTCACGTTGAGCGATATTGATATGGCAACACTGATCCACGAGCTTGGAAACAACCTTGCAGATCGACAGGCATCCGAACGACTTAGCAAGAAGTCAACTAGTTGTTCGCCTACTACGTCTCGGTGCTCATCGACTTTATGATCTTCCTCGATAAAATTATTTATTTGATTATTATTAGGCTTACATCTTTCACTTTGAGAAAATAACGAATTTTCGCGTGCACTAATCGATAGTCACAGTGTGTCGTATTTTATAATCTGTGAGAAAACCGAGTAATCTTAGCGCTGTGAGTACCTATAGGCCTAAATGTAAATTGGTGTCGCGAGCTTTGTGATGTAACAGTGTTGTTGAAAACATCCTGAAACATTCACGAAATGCGCGTATGATAGAAGACGTAATTACAAATTTTCCGACGATGATTACCAAACAAGTAGACCATCATGATACTAAACAATGGCTCCACACTCTCTCGTTAAATGGTAAGATAATATTATATTACACAAAATTTTAGGTACTTGGGAAGCTGCAGTGCCTACAGGCCACTCTTCGCCATTCGTTTCGTACACTGGCAACCGTCCAATACGGTAAAATAGGACGTATATTATTATTTAAATAAGCTGAAAAACTGATTTTATCAATCTCAGCGATACTTATTCAGTACATGTCAGGAATTATGATGAACCTTTATCTACAGGCCAGTTTCGAATCTCATGCGATTATTTTGGTTACTTATCTATTGTGCGAGTACAGTGAACTCGAATTTCAAAGGAAGAATCAACTTTATTTTTTCCTCGAAATTTACTCTTGTTATCGTCTCACGTCTCGCTCTCTTTGTCGTCGAAGATACACATATTATGTAAATATTTATATCAGGGATCTTGAAATTTAGCTTGGGAATTTGAGAAACTATGAATATCGTCTTAGGATACTTGATGTTGAAAAATTGAAGAATTGGGTGAGAAATATGAGCAGACTCTTCTGTGTCGTCTAAACTGAACCGGAAGAGAAGAAATAATGACGACATATCAAGCAAGAGGTCTCACATTTTACGAGGAAAACGTTTTCCTTTTGTTTTCTCAATTACACCATAAATCCAATGAGGAGCTATCTCATAATTTTTCAGTTTTCAGTAGAATGTAGTCACAGCTTCGAAAGAAAATTATCTGATAGTTTTTGTCCAGGAGCTGAAGGAGAGTGTGAAAAATTAGCAACTTAGTTTCCGTAACTAAGAAATTTTGATCGAAATTGCACATCCGCCTATGAAAAAAGGAGTGGATGGAGAGAGGCTGAAATTTCATTTATTGTACTTGGGTAAAAATTAATAATACTCTAACTACGCTAGGTAGAGATTGTATCCTATTGTGAGCGTCGTAGGAAGAAGTGATATACTAAACACAAGTTATTTTCAAATCAAATCAAATAAATAAAGATCATTTTTAGTGTCTTTTTCACTATACCTTTTGAAATCCATCTCTCGTTCATCTCCGGTAAAGAACCCGTGAGTTTTTTGGAATAAATACAAGGTAAGGATCGATACATCACTCCTGATTATATCGGTATCACATCTCAACGGAGAGGGAGGGGGGAAACTGGGCCTATCATCGGTCTGCTGATCAGCTGCTGTCAAAGGTCTACCAATCAATTAGTTTGGTTTCCGGCAGTTCTGATAGAAACGATTGGTCGACTTCATGCCTCATTCCATGGACAGTTGCCGAACAATTTTTGAAATCGATACTAGGGAAAATCCCATACAGTGCGTACAACGATACTAAAAACCTGGCTTATCACATCAGCAGCGGTTTTGGAAATACAACCAAGTATGAGGATCGTTACGTGACCAGAGTGGCTTTTGCAAAGTGGAAGGGAAGGAGCAAAGTTTTGGTCAGATCAACCATCTGATTACGGCGTAAGAAGAGAAGATACCCAAAGAAGAAGAAAGCCATCGAGAGTATCACTCCTGAAATTGTTAGAAAGGAGTACACTGAAAAATATTCTCGCGAATTCATGTTGCTAGAAACAATTTTCACCTTGAATGACGTTCGTTTAAAAGAATTAGGAATTCAAATGGTTCATTAACGTCAAAACCAAAAATTCCGGCGTCCATAGCAGCTGCATTATCAAACGCAGTCAATTTCACTGGCTCTCAAGACTCCATGATAATATTAAATTCTACAGTTATAGCGTTAGACAAACTGTTTCATGGATGGAAATTTCGAATATGACACGAGAACTAAAAACTCACCAAGTTTCTTGATATCACTTCCCCTTCACAGTTTCTCGAAGCCTTACTCGTCATCATATTTCCGGCTTTTCAAAAGTCTTTCTTCCATCAGGATAACAATTAAATTTGAAACCTATTACGGTCTGAATCTATTGACTAAATACAGGGTGTCCACCCCAGGTCCTGTGCGCAGTCCTATATTACATCTTAAATCACATGGGAGCGGTGATACAGGCGGTAAAGCAGATGTGTGATAGCGGTAGGGGAGAATATCTCCGTATTTTGTGTAATGAAGGCCGTGCAACCGGCTATCACTAAGAGCAACAGCCCATCTAATACTGAAAGAGATGCAGACTCCAATATACCAGGGGCACGATAGAATGGCATCTGAATTGTTCACATCTATAAGTTCAAAGATGCGACGAGGCTTACATCCTGCCATGGCTCAATTGTTAACAGATGACTAATCCCATATTGGACAAAAATACGAAGTAGCATCGAGGATAAGCAACCGTTCTCACTGCCCAAATTTGTCATGTACACTCCATGGTCATTGGGTAGGCTCGGCGGGGCGTACCGTGGATACGGTGTTTGAATAATCTGCCTAACGATGGTATATCGACTATGCCCCACTTGGATACTGAAGCATCGATACTTTGATTGAGCAGAGACCGTCCCACATGTTAGATGATTGGCGGTCATCCGTTAGCATGAAATTGCCTCCTGATTTACACGAGATAGACGCAAAGGCCTTACGTCGTATGATGTTACGGACCAGCTATAGGCCGCTACTGATAGCTGAGATGGGCAGTAAGCCTGCTCGGTTGTTAAAGAGCAAAATGGAGAAGTGGAAGAAGTGCAACGCCGAAGTTTGGCAGGACATCGCCCTTATATACCCATGAGCAGAACGCAATGTGTGACGTCTATGCTCTCAGACCATGTGGGACAAGCGGTCATCCGCACCACTCCTCCCCTTATCCCAATACGTCGCTGCCCCCATGATATGGTCCTGGACGTTGCTCTACCACGGATCACAGCCACCCCCGATCATGTGCTGGAGTTCATGGTACTTAAGAGTCTTGCAGATAGAATTACATCAATGCTTCGGCGCACTCCCTTTAGGTCATCGGGAGACCACCAGAGTTGCATTCGGCCAGGACAAGAAAAACAAAAAAAAAACATTGATGGGTCTACGTAACTTCTTAACAGACTTTGAGTCTCGAGCTCAGCGCTTATGATCGAGTTGTGCTTCATAACAACGAGACAAATCTACCCAATTTCCAGAATCACGCTTTTAAACCCGCAGCGCTCTGAGCAAGTGGAGCTAATGAGTAGTAGAATCCAGATTCCATAACTGTCCCCTTCTAAACACGACTCCTACTTAGGAAACCGTACACTGTGTCCACACATGCGTTTCTGAACCTTGACCTCGCACTACGTTAGTTTTCACTTTTGTATACGCGTTTTTCCCTAATCTTGACCTTCATTTTCAGCCAATTTAGTTTTTTCTCTCCTGCGTGCACTACTTACCACCACGTTTTTTTTCTTACTCATTCGATCGCATTGGCGCAGTTCGCAGTTTGTTTGGTTCACTGGTACTAGCGCATTGTTTCAAGTTTTGAGTTCTCGATTCATAATATGTCAAAAATGTCAACATTATCGAATTCATCCAATTTGTACTCAACTTCTAAAGAGTATCTATCGAATTTTGCGGTCAGGACTGTTAAACCCTTTTGGAAATAAATGAAGATCATGTTTCATGTCTTTTGCGGTTGTGGGAATTTAGCTAAACGAAAGCAGTAAAGAACCCTTTGAAAGCTTTGAAAGTACAGACTGGAAATATGCTGTTTACTTACGAGCAATATTCTACTTTCTCGGTTCAAATCGAGGCAATACTCAATTTTCGCCCCCTAATTCTCGAATCGACTGATCTCAATGAATCGTCGGCTCAGATTTTAGTGATAACATGTCGTCGATCTTCTCGGAAACATTCTTCAAAAACAGTTGTACTACCATGGGACATATAAAAATACGGTACCATTCGGGGGGACAAAGCGATACTTTGAGATATGTTAGTAGGGGTGATACTTGATATAAAAAACGATGATAGACATATGAGAAGAGCAGCTTTCCAAAATGGCGGCCAATTTAAAAATGGCGGAGTGGTCTTCTGGTAAAAGGCGAATAACTCATATTGTGTGGATCAAATTTTTTACTTTTCTTTTTCGATAAAAGAAAATAAGGCCCCGAATAACATATCCAACTTCCCGCGTCCCACATCCTAATAAATTTTCTGTGGCACGTTCTAGCTCCCTAAAATCAATGTTTTGCCAATATCTTGAAAAATTGGGCATCAATCATGAAAAGTTTCAGATAAAACATGTTCCTTGTAAAATTTGTTATAGAAAATACCATTCAAACTTCGCTATGCGTCTAATTATCAGCTTAAAAAGTTCGTCAAAAGTTGAGAACTTCAGGAAAAAGTCTATTTTTCAGCAATAAATATCTAAAAAATCAAACACAAATGAAATAAAATTTCGAACAAAAACTTTTTATTGAAAAATTTTAACTGCAAAATAGATTGCCTAAACTTTCTTCCGAAGTTTTTCGAAAGTTCTGAACTTTTGGAAGGAAATCGATTGTTGTCAAATATTACAAAAACATAAGCTAGGCCTATTCTAATAAGAAGGAGTTCCAAACAAAAAATATTTTTCATGAATTTTACTTCATCACGGACCATCTGAACTTCATTGTCAGTCTAGTTATAATCTTGAAAAGCTTCTAAAAGTTGTGAGCATCCGAAAAAATCGATTCATAGTAAATATTTCGGAGAACTGAGATTCAATAAGAAAAACTTTCAAACAAAAAATGTTCCTTTTGCAATTGTCTGTAAAATAGACTACTTAAACTTCCTTTTAAAAATTTTCGGAAGTTCTGAGCGTTTGGAAGGAAAGTGATTGTTTCCAAATATCCTCCAAATTAGAGCTTTAATGAGGAAAAGTTTTAACCCAAAAGTGATTCTCACAAAATTCACTAAGGTCAAACCGGCGAATTGTGAACAAAAATCAACTTTTTTAAAATTGCATTTTTTTGAAGTAATATTGTGCGCCTCACTGAGATCCGATTCAAGATTTCTTGGTATGGATTGAAAGGTAATACTCTCAACTACTGATATATGACCAGAACATTACTTTTGAGTCAATAGGTCACAGGCTACAGTATGTTCACCATTACACACCCAATATTCACAATTACCCCCCCAATTCTGGGTAATTGTGAACATAGTGTATTTCTTATGGGATGTATGGGATGTCCACGATTACCCCTAAATCTAAAAATACATTTAAAACACGTATGTTCACAATTACCCCTAGAACTACAATAACGGTCGTCTAATTGGGAACACTCATCTAAGGAGACGCATACGATTGTATGTTTTTGGAGTTTTAATTACAGTCATCATAAAATGTATCTGAACACCATAAACTTGGAACAAAATTGAAACATTAATTTGAAGGAATGTTAGAATCTAAAATGTGGAAATTGAAGAACAAGAAATATTTTGATTTTTGAGAGATAAAAATGATAACGTTTTTTCCTGCTCTGGTATGTCAATTCTGCACTTTTTTTTCTGTGAACTGTGAAGCTGTAGGATTGGCCTACAAGATGGCGTCATCAGCACACTCGAAACTGCAACTGCAAGCTGCAGGCTGACAATGTTCACAATTACCCCGTGTTCACAATTAGACGGTTTGACCTTACATCTTTATTGTAAAGCTAATGGTCATCATAAAAAGTCTATTGTGAGCTTCAACATTGAAAACAAATCTGTAGGAATCACAGTGAATACTTTTATTTATTTATTCAGAGTATTCCTATTGATAAGTGATGCCGATAACAGTTCAGTGGCCTAGTTGCAGTCAGAGGAATAAAATCTTGATGAGGAATTGTATCTAGTTAATTTGCCGTTTGCCGACATGCTATAATAATTGGACTGATAAAAAGAAGGAAACTCTCAATTGGTCCAAAAAGTAACTGCATTATCAAAAAAAAAAAAGGCTCTAAGTGGTACGGGAAGCGAGATACAAGGGTACCAGATAGAAAAAAGAAAGAGAGAAAGATCCGCGGTCAAACACATACCAAGTGATGTCAACACCGGAAAAACTTGTGATTTTCAAGTATGGATGAAAAAGTGACTATTTTCTTTAAAAAGGGCCTAAAAATGACTGAAGCCTAAAAAAGTGACCAAGTCACTCAAAAGTGACAAACTGGACACCCTAGAATAATCGATTTCCATCCAAGAACTCAGAACTTTCGACAAAGTTTGAATGATAGTTTAGTCAATCTATTTTGCAGTTACAATTTTTCAATAATAGTTTTTGTTTGAAATTTTATTTCATTCGTGTTTGATTTTTTAGATAAAAAATTGACTTTTTCCCAAAGTTCCCAACTTTCGATGAACTTTTCAAGTTGATAATTGGACGCATATCAAAGTTTGTATGGTATTTTTTATAACAAATTTCACGAGGAATATTTTTTATCCGAAACTTTTCATGATTGATGCCCAATTTTTCAAGATATTTGCAAAACATTGATTTTTGGGAGCTAGGAAGTTGGATGTATTATTCGGGGCCTTATTTTCTTTTATTTAAAAAAGGAAAAGTAAAAAATTTGACCCACACAATATGAGTTATTCGCCTTTTACCAGAACACCGATCCGTCATTTTGAAATTGGCCGCCATTTTGGAAAGCTGCTCTTCTCAGATGTCTATCATCGTTTTTTATGTCAAGTATCACCCCTACTAACATATCCCAAAGTGACGCTTTGTCCCCCCCCCCCGTGGTACCAAAAACCACTATTTTCTATTATGGCCCATAGACTAATGAACCGTCGGCTCAGATTTTAGTGATAGCATGTCGTCGACCTTCTCGGAAACATTCTTCAAAAACAGTTGTGTCCCTGCCGGTTCGCGGTTCGGCGAATTCGCCAGTATGTTGTCGACCTTCTCGGACCGATTTGCTAAACGTAGTTGTTTCCCTGTCGGTTCAAGGATCGGGGAATTTGATTTCCTTTTACTCATATTTATTAGTCATAAATTTTCGATAGAATGATACGTCATCCTCAAAATCATTATACCATCACTAGCTTTTTTGAATACTGAGAATTGCTTAGGAATATCCGCACGCGCAGACGCACCCACACCGGTAGAGATGAGCACGTGCACGCTCCGTCTCGGCGGGGAGAGGGGGCTGTTACTCGCGAATTTTCAAACAGGAGTACGGTGGGACAAAAGACATGAAGCATGTCAAAAGCCAGTTGCGACACAACTGATGATGGGATAACACCCGAAAGTACTCTTGTAAAAGCAACTAATAAAGTAGAATGGTACATTTGAAAACTCTTTTTCGATATTATTGCTCTTTTTACACCTTTGGTCACTCATTATGAGTTCCAATAATACTCAAGCCTAGTATACTGTAAGTCAGGGCTTGTATAATGAGGTTTCAACCTACTACAGCAGCCTAGTTATTATAAACCCAGTATACTGTGTATTAAGCCTACAGATATAATGACGGATAAACTTGCTCTAGCGGCCTAATTAGTATAAGGCTGGTATACAGTAAAGCCTATAGTAACTTTAGCAGTCTAGTTAGAATAGGCCTACTATACTTCATATCAGTCCTGTATGTTAGACCTATGTAATGAAGGATACATCAACTACAGCAGCCTAGTCAGTATAGAACTATAGTACAACGAAGGCTGAGAGTCGAAATTTTCCTGTCCCTAGAATGACGACGTCATAATGCGTAACGTTCCAGCACGCAGATTTCTGAAAGACATATACATGTCAAAATCTCTATCAGGAGTCCCGAAAGTCTTAGAGATAGTTTCCCTGGAAGTCCCGCAGTTTTTTAATTCACCATTCTGACAGATACCCTGAAATGGAAAAGCCAATATCTCACGAAAAAGGTGAACTCTTCTTGTGACGTGATTAGTTTTCGAGGCGACACGGAACCATTACTTCTCGAACTCCCTCGGCCCCAACCTACAAAAATTTCTATACGCAGATATTGTTTTTTCAACGCAATAGAAAACTCATGAGGGGATAACACTTTACTGTTCAAACTTCCTGAGATAGTTAAACATAGGAGTGAAAGCCAATAAAAATGATTTTACGTTTGTCTCAACTGAACAATACACTTCGTTTCTCATGCAAATCGAAATCTTCTTGAACTTTCAACTCTCGATTCTCCAATTTGAATTGGAAAGATTTTCTCAAATTTTCCATTGGATATTGTTATAATATCTTTAAAGCGATACACACAGAATTAGCTTATGATTCTCAGAACAAAGTGACCTAAATACCATGTACAGTCCTCGCAGCATCAATTAACAGCTGCGTGCATTATTCAGACATGATTTCATTCACGACATCACTATAACCTTTAGCTTCGGTGCTGACTCTAATTCGTTCAATTTTCTGCTCACTTTCCAAGATCTTTTATAATACTGGGTTCGTTCCATCTTTTTAATTGAAAATTACGGGTAGTTTCTCACCGTACAATTTTTTCTGTCATCTTCCCAGCGACTTTAATCTCTTACTGAATATTTGGGATAAATTTTTCCGCATAATGCAAAGGAATTCTTTGATATGAACTTTACAAATGATACTTGTAAATCATAAGACAATATGTAGGAGTACAGTCATAAAATCTTTTCTCCCTCTCGCTCATAATTGCTCACAATATCGTCATCGTCACGAATGTTCATTCTGTAGTAAAAGCTATGCTTCAACTTTCATTGCGCATCGTAGATAAATAACTTGAAAGATATAATCGAGCTAATACTTTGAGTTCAAGTACAAGAACACAGTTTGCAGGCGCGCAATAAAAAAGAATAAAAAAAATTGCATCTTCATAGCAAACAAACGTCAAGTGTTCGAGGGATATAGGAATTGTCGCTGTTCTCCGATAATAAAATTCATCCTGATAAAAAGCGTAACAGCGTTATCGCACAAATAATACTAGAAATTCTTATACACACCAATAAGATTACCAAATATAAAATTCATCGGTATGGAGGATATTTTCTTAATTTTACAGAAAATTATTATATAAAGTTTGATAGGCCTATTGAAATATTTACAGAAACATCCTCCGAGACGAAGAGAAATTCTCTATGGTAATCAAGGTTATGACAGGGAGGGGAAAAAATGACTTCTATTTAAACATATTTAGAAGACACGAAAAAAATATTTTGCAGTTAAAAGCACAAACTCTGTTTCCATCGAGTTTGAACTTTTACACCTTCTTATTTCTAGCTTGAAAGTACTTTTACACTTCTCATCTTCCTAGTTCAACACATAAGATTCAAATATGGCCGTCGCATTTTTAAAAAAAAAAAAACTTCACGCGTTCCATGAATAAATATCGCGAAATCAGCGATAGATTTGCACGTTGAAATTAAAGGTTCTATAGTTCCACGTGGATGATCTCAATTTCTTATCTACGAGTTTTCGAGCCTATTTAAATAACAGATCGAATATCGGGCCAAGAGAGATAAATTTTCCACGATTATGAACGACGATACAGTAGGTATTTACAAATACCTTCAGGTAGAGGAGAGCAAATAAAACAGAAGCATGATGCGTTCTCGTTTACGACAAGCTATCTTATTATTGGGGCTGTAGTACCAATAAGATGTTGAATAAAGATATACCAAATTTAATGTGAAAAACTAACGTACAACTTGACGATCCGTTTCATGCGATGCGGATACAAATTTTCGAATAATTTACTTGTACTTAGTTCAATTTAAAAATAACCGCACACAAGAATTTACGATGCTTGTAGTTGAAAAATACTCAAACGATGATGAGAACAGTGTAAAATTCAAGAAATAAAACAATATTTGGATCAATCTCAAAATTGTCTTTGGATTAGGGATCCACAACTCCCGAGGCATTAAATTCGCGTCGACAATCGATACAATCGTGATAAAATGTATCCTATAGTTATCTATTTAAGCACCACACTATAGTTACTGAGAAAACCGATACATACCAGGTTCATGAACATGAAGCAATTTTATGAAATTTTCGATTTTCGATGTGTTGATAACACAGTGACGTACAAAACTGATGCTCAAAACGCATTTTGATACAGAAATTGTGAATTCATTTTTCGGAGGGAAGGGATTATGAATTTACACTCGATCTCAGATTTATTCACTAATATTCCTCCAGCCTCCATTTTGAAACAAATTCATGGAATACTGACAGAGGTTGACGTTTCGACCCAAGTTACCGAGAAGTGTCTCTGTTCCAATATATTTGTAAATTTACACTGGCCTCTCTATGCACGCGCCCGTTTTTGGGTCAGAAACATTTTCTAGTATCCTTAAGAAAAAAGTGTTCACATAACAGGATACGTTTACGCAATTTTTCATCATTGATAATGACAACTTATCCGTTAAACTAGGCCGAAAAGGACTCTAGTTGGAGACAATTGCGACGGACGTTCGTTTTTCAGAAAGGCGACCTAGTTAGTACACCAAAGAGTCCACGACGTTCCGTCCCCCGAAAATTCTCCTCGCGGTCACCATTGCCCCCCGAAACTTAATTCATTGATTTTTCGAAAACTACTACGCCTTTACGTAAGGAAAAAAAAATCACGCCTGCCTTAACGAAGTTACATAAGGAACGCAAGGAACCTGTCCTACGGGTCGAATTGGTTTTGATATTGAGAATTGAATTCCGATTTCAGAATGTCTACTGAAAGGAAATTCTAAAAATACTTGACTTTTACTTGACCTCTACTTTCAAAGTAAGCGGATCAACAAGCAAAAAAAAAAAAACAAAAGTCAAATTAGCTGAAAATACAAGTAGTTTTTTTTTCGTCTTTTGAAATTTTTTGTCATTTTCATCATTTCTACTCGACTAGTAATAAAAATACTTGACCTTTTATGAAATACTCGACTTTCACTTGATTTACTTGACCGGTAGACACCCTAAATTTGGTGTCTCGAAGAGTCTAAATTTTTCAGCGTCCGGCGCTGCGACGCTGACCGTATCATTTGGAACGGCCGAATACGCTTGCATCTAGTGGGGGAGATCGACACACGTCAAAAATGTGTACATTGCTTTAAACAACACATGCGGAATAGTCACAGGCTGCCTGAGATCAACAAGAGTTGAGAACATATATAAAGACTGAGAGACAGCCCAGGACCGTAGTAGAATTGCGGGCAAAAAGCCTGGCACTAACAGACCAACGGCACCTACTCCATAACCAGTCACATCTGCAGAATAGATTGAAATCAAGAAAAAATTTCTGGAACCAACACAGTCCACTTGAAGAAGACCCAGCAAAACATTGCATTGAAATATGGAAGCAAAATAAAGAAAACGTCAGCGAGGAAATGAAGCCAGGTGCGAAATTGAAATGGTCGACGTGGTAGAAAACTTTGAATAGACTCTGACCCCGGTGCGGAAGAACAAACGAAAACCTGCACTAATGGGGACTTGGCAATCACGCGTATTACGAATGCGGTGAATCGCAGAACCAAGAGCATCTTTTAAAATGCCCTGCTGAGGAAAACTAAAGCGAAGATTAGAATATCTGATGAAGCCAAAGAACTGTTGGACCACTGCCACCACGAGAGGGAAAAATATAGCAGTGCGTTTCGGATACGATAAATATTGTATGCATAGATTGAAAGCCGACATTGTCCCGAGTACCTCTTCCTATCATAAACTGTGGCTAGTTTTTGCCGGACGCAGAGACACCGAAATTTCTACAAAGACCCCTATCAAACAGCTCCCTTGTTAAAAGTTTCAAACAAAAGTTGTTTCTCACCAAATCCCCATTTCTTACTCAAGCCAGTCGTGGGCAAAATAGGTTTTGTAGTCCATGGGCCATAATAGAAAATAGTGGTTTTTGGTACCACGTGGGGGGACGAAGCGTCACTTTGGGATATGACAGTAGGGGTGATACTTGACATAAAAAACGATGATAGACACCTGACAAGAGCAGCTTTCCAAAATGGCGGAAAACTTCAAAATGGCGGATCGGTCTTCTGGTAAAAGGCAAATAACTCATATTGTGTGGGTCAAATTTTTTACTTTTCTCATTTTAAATAAAACAAAATAAGGCCCTGAATAATACATCCAACTTCCTAGCTCCCAAAAATCAATGTTTTGCAAATATCTTGAAAAATTGGACATCAATCATGAAAGGTTACAGATAACAAAATTTCTTCGTGAAATTTGTTATAAAAAATACCATACAAACTTTGATATGCGTCCAATTATCAGCTTAAAAAGTTCGTCGAAAGTTGGGAACTTTGGGAAAAAGTCAATTTTTCAGCAATAAATATCTAAAAAATCAAACACGAATGAAATAAAATTTCAAATAAAAACTATTATTGAAAAATTGTAACTGCAAAATAGATTGACTAAACTATCATTCAAACTTTGTCGAAAGTTCTGAGTTTTTGGAAGGAAATCGATTATTCTAGGGTGTCCGGTGTGTCACTTTTGAGTGACTTGGTCACTTTTTTAGGCTTCAGTCATTTTTAGGCCCTTTTTAAAGAAAATAGTCACTTTTTCATCCATACTTGAAAATCACATATTTTTCCGGTGTTGACATTACATGGTATGTGTTTGACCGCGGATCTTTCTCTCTTTCTTCTTTCTATCTGGTACCCTCGTATCTCGATTCTCATACCACTTAGACCCTTTTTTTTTTCGATAATGCAGTTACTTTTTGGACCAATTGAGCGTTTCCTTCTTTTTATCAGTCCAATTATTATAATTTATTAACAAAAAAATGTTTTGGGACACACCGTTTGCATCATACATAGGTATTTTCAACTAAAAATAATTCAAATTAAATATTAAAAAAAAAAAAACATTCAGCTGTTGCTCATGAAGTTGATTGAATTGACTTTATCGTAAGTGAAAGTTTGAATAAAAAAACTCTATAGTTACCAAACAAAATATTAAATCATTTTGTAATCAAACACAGAAATTCTAGACGAGAAGAAGTCATCTTAGCTCGACTGAGAATGGGACACAGTCGTCTTACTCATACTCACCTTCTAGCAAACCTTGGCCCACCATCATGTCCGCACTGTCTCGAAGACAATTTAACAGTTGAACACTTTTTCTCTTGCCCGACTTTACAACCTCTCCGATCTTCCCCCAACATTTCTATTAATATACAACAAACTCTCAATAACAACTCCGAAACAATTGACTCAACTCTAACTTGCTTACGATCTACTGACTTTTACAACCACGTTTAACTCCAAACGATGACACCAGAAAAAAAGAAAAAAAAAAAAAGAATATTTTTGTTTTCCTTTGTATTTTTGTTTCATCTCGGTTCTTTTACATGTATTTTGTTTTCAATTTTTCTACTTTATTAAATACTAAGTTTTTGTAAAAGCAGAACTATCTGCCGAGCAAATAGCCCGTAGCGCAGCTGCATTGCTCGTAAAAAAAAAAAAAAAAAAAAAAAAAAAAAAAAAACTCACGCAGAAGCGTAAGCATCACCGACTTTTCAATAATTTGCTATAAAATCACTTACACATGCTCCCCATACCTAAACTTCATTGTTTCTCACTTATAAGCTGATTGTGATAATAATGATTTAAGGTATTCCACTTTCTCTTCTATTGTTCAATTCATTTCTAATCTTTTTAATGGGTTCTATTAAAATTAAAATATAAAACTTAGGTGATTTAGAAGAATCTTAAAGTATTAACCTGACTGTCCATTTCCAAAAATAGGTACAGTAAGATATTATAAAGTCGATAATGACAAAAATCAAAACATAGATGAGGAAAATTGAAATGGGCAATGAAACTTCCACTTTGTCTTTACCTGAATTTCAACATTACTCCCCAGTGTTCAGGCTACGAGCCTATTGCGATAATGTAGAAGAAAAAAAAAAAAAAAAAAAATGATATGTATACCTGCATAACGCAGTAATTATAAAATACACGGCCAATATTCAATCCATCGCTTACGTGCAACGTTTGTTTAACGTATCCAATAAACGTCGAATTTTTTCAACCATATATGACTGGTAATGAGAAGTTTTTGCAGCCAACAGGTGTATGATGCTTTAATCACGTGGCAAACGAACTCAAATAAATTGAATAAGCGAGATTTAGCTCTTACGGCTCTATACGTGGACCACGTATATTTTGAGATTTACTCAAGAACCACTAGTCCAACCGATACAAAAATTACAGAGCAATAAGATTGAATAAACTATGACGTAATGTAGTGATATGAAGATAATAAGATTGATATTTTTTGAGAAACAACACTAAGAAATTCGAGGAAAATTGAGAGTTACTCAACTACTCGAGAAATCTAAGAAAAAATTCACATTCCCAACTTCAGATAATCCACTACAACTTGGCCAAACTTCATAAGAATCCAACCAGTAGTTTTTGAGGAGTTGCGTGGACAAAAAAATCTTATATATATATATAAGGAAACCTGAAATTTTCTTATTAGGGTAGAAGTGATCTAGGACCTCCAAAACGTCGAGAAAATTCATTGCCTCCTCCCCCTGAATACTTTGCGTCGGGTGTAATACCTCACTTTTTACAAGTAAAAAGTCGGTAAAAAAAAAAAAAAAAAAACATTCATATGTTAAATCTTACAGCAGCAGTATAGTATTCACTAATAAAGAAGGCAATAGTAGAGGATGTTTGTTCCTAATATAATGGAAAACTGAATAACCAAGTGATTGTATCCCTCATGAGGAAGCGTCAGGTTATAAGAGTTTGTAGGACCCGGGGATGTTGCTGTAATATTTTACATATGAATGTTTAATTATAAAATTATTTAATATTTTATTTAGTAAACAGAGCTTTTTCAATTCAAACTCTTGAGTTTTTCTTTTTAGTTCAGTTATGATAAACTCAATTCAATCAATTTCATGAGCAATACCGGATTCTTTTTTTTAATATTTTATATTTTACATCGTGTTCTAGAATAAATCATTCAAAATAATTAGCAGATATTCAAAAATCTATTTTGAGCGGTTTTAAGAGATTGCAGCGCCATGTGCGGATGAACAGCTTGAATATTATTTTAATTTTGTTCAAAGTACAGCGACATTAACGCGCATGTCGGCAAACGGCAAATTAGGTACAATTCCTCATCAAGATTTTATTCCTCTGACTGCAACTAGGCCACTGAAGTGTTATCGGCATCACTTACCAATAAGAATACTTTAAATAAATAAATAAAAGTATTCAATGTGATTCCTACAGATTTTTTTTCAATGTAGAAGCTCACAATAGAATTCTTATGATGACCATTAGCTTTACAATAAAGATGTAGTGAATTTTGTGAGAATCACTTTTGGGTTAAAACTTTTCCTCATTAAAGCTCTAGTTTGGAGGATATTTGGAAACAATCACTTTCCTTCCAAACGCTCAGAACTTCCGACAATTTTTAAAAGGAAGTTTAAGTAGTCTATTTTACAGACAATTGCAAAAGGAACATTTTTTGTTTGAACTCAGTTCTCCAAAATATTTACTATGAATCGATTTTTTCGTCTGCTCACAACGTCTAGAAGCTTTTCAAGATTATAACTAGACTGACAATGAAGTTCAGATGGTCCGTGATGAAGTAAAATTCATGAAAAATATTTTTTGTTTGGAACTCCTTCTTATTAGAATAGGCCTAGCTTATTTTTTTGTAATATTTGACAACAATCGATTTCCTTCCAAAAGTTCAGAACTTTCGACAAACTTCGGAAGAATGTTTAGGCAATCTATTTTGCAGTTAAAATTTTTCAATAAAAAGTTTTTGTTTGAAATTTTATTTCATTTGTGTTTGATTTTCCAGATATTTATTGCTGAAAAATTGACTTTTTCCCAAAGTTCTCAACTTTTGACGAACTTTCTAAGCTGATAATTGGACGCATAGCGAAGTTTGAATGGTATTTTCCATAACAAATTTCACGAGGAACATGTTTTATCTGAAACTTTTATGATGCCCAATTTTTCAAGATATTTGCAAAACATTGATTTTAGGGAGCTAGAACGTGCCACAGAAAATTTATTAGGATGGAAGTTGGATATGTTATTCGGGGCTTTATTTTCTTTTATTGAAAAAGAAAAGTAAAAAATTTGACCCACACAATATGAGTTATTGGCCTTTTACCAGAAGACCGATCGGCCATTTTGAAATTGGCCGCCATTTTAGAAAGCTGCTCTTCTCAGATGTCTATCATCGTTTTTTACATCAAGTATGACCCCTACTAACATATCTCAAAGTATCGCTTTGTCCCCCCGAATGGTACCGCATTTTTATACGGCCATGGACTATCTGTTGGGTTTAGTGCCAAATAACACAACTTACTTCGAGTCAGCGGAGATGCAGAAATTTTGTGCATTGAACGGAATCATGAAGAAACACCCATCATCGATCAAAGGAGCAGCTAAGCGAGCAGTGAAAACTTTGGCGAAATTCTGACCAAGCTGGAACTGAAACAAATATTATTAATATTGTAGTAGTGACCAATGCCAAATAGTTCAGGAAAGACTCCAAAAATATACATTGACGGTATTAACACAAATGAAGTAAAATCCCGAGACGGACAATCCAAATCGTTAAGATTTTCCCTAGTTAATAGATAATGGTTGAGGTTATTCGTAGGTACCGTATCGACGGGTAAAAAGGTTGGTTATTCGTAGGTACTATTAAAAACTTTAATTACTGTAAGAAGCTTAACATTAGATCATTTCTGCAAATCAAATACTTCGGAAATAATTACAAATACATGAATACTACGCACTTATGAGTGGCAAGATGGGCAGGTATCTAGGTCCACAATACACTCTTCATGCACGTGAACAGAGCAGCAGTCAGTTATGATGCTGTCATTGTTCAGGAGATCATGGCAAACGGAACACTTATCAAATCGGCGTCGTCTTTTTGGTTTACTCGATTCGTTTTCTTGCACCAATTTACGTTTCCGTATCTGTGGTAATGGTTTGGAAGTTCTATCCGCAGCCGACTTATTGAATGCACAGAGCTGACGGACCGCACGTTTTGGTCGTCCTCTGGCTTTGATTTTCGTTTTAAACTGCAAGTTTTGGTACTTGCTCTTTGAGGAGCCCTCTGCCACCCTATTTTCTTCCTCTAGATTCTTTTCTTCCATCCCCGTTACATCAGTGGGTGGAGGTGGAGGGGGAATAATAGAAGAGCCCTCTGCCGCACCAGATCCTTCTGTTATGTGATTTGCAGCGTGCTCGAATGCGCAGTTGATGGTTTTCCTTTTGCGTGGAGAGACTTTTATCGAATTTATTCTGTATTACTCGCGAAATCTGGCTCACCTTGCAATTTGCATCATATAGGTCAGCTATGACGCCCGCACACCCCGAACGCTTTTTCACTAATCTCGTGATTGTGTACCACATTAACGGATGTTATTCTAACAATTGATGAATTGGCGGGCTTGAAGCATGTTATCTTTGCTGTACATGCTAGGTAATTAATTGTATCGTAGATTAGTTCGTTTACCTGTGCTGCTTGATGCGCGCTCAATACCATGTCGGCAGTGAAGGGTTACCTGTTTCTTGTTATTGGTCGTAACAATGAAGGGTTGGTGATTCTCCTTACAAAACTTATGAAATTCACTGAGAAATACTTCATAATTAGCAAACTCTTTCCCAACAGTGCTGAAGGAATTCATTGCATGTGTTCACAATCGGTAGCGATACAAAAGTAAACAGTATGAATGTATTTGAATCAACAAAATGCATTGTTAGTCACTCTGTAGATTCATTCATGTTCAGTCTGGCTCTTCCGTACGTTTCTTCACACATGTGACTTGCTCGGCAGAGACAGAGCTTATCCGTAAACGCAGGTTTCACGCAAAACGCCTTTAAAGTGTAGAATTACAAATACAGTACATAGTAGTATTTCATATTTTTCATGGTACCTACGAATAACCTTTTTAGCCGTCGGTACGGTACCTACGAATAAACACATCGATAGATAATAGGAATAATTAGATTTTCATTATAATGTCCAAAGTAGCATGCCCATCCTTTCACGAGAACCATGAGAGGATAGTCTGACCTTTGCAACGTACTCCAATTTGCTGCTTGTTCATTGGCTAATTATTTGCATTTTTTATCCGCATGAATTTTTGATACCCAACCACTGATTATAGGATATATTGTTGACTTCGTGTGCTGAAATCGAATGACTTAATTAACCTACATTTGAATAAATTAACGATTGATTTCGTTGATTTGTTCGGTGTTCAAATTTTTAAAAACATGAACATGAAATAATAATTATTATTTGCATTTTCATAATAGAAAGGAAGCATAGAAATAGTACGGTATAGGTATAATTCCTCTCAAAACAAGGCGAAATAAGTCAATTTTCTGCTCGTGACAAATCTATTCTTTCAACCTGTAGGTACAGGGTCATCACAAGCTAAAGCTTTGCCAGCAAAAATACGGCTAATCCCGTGAAAGATGAACGATGTAGTCAAATATTCGCTGAATTTCAATGAAAGCATTTTCTCCTCGAAAGACGATAATATACAAAAAATATGCACTCAAAAACTCAGTCCTGTCACTACAACGGCTCCACCAATGACCTCCATCGTGTCCCGTGAGCATTTCTAGATCGTTTCTACTCATTAAAATATGTTTTCATAAAAATATGGTTCTCAGACAAATGCTTTTTCGCGATACAATTTTTTCATCGTTTTCACCCATTCAAATGGCGCCAGAATACAATTTTAAAACACATGTCGTGACAATACAGCATTATTTTGAAAATACAGCGCAATACGCTTCTCGGTAAAATTCGCAGCTGAATTCTCCAACCCATATGCACACGTGAATGATATAAAAGAGTATAATTGACATGTGCAGCAAACTGTGGGCGTTCAATACTGTCAACAGTATTCGACAGTAGGTCAATATGAATCGCAACTGGTATAGGTACCTATCTTGTTACTTTCAATTTTGGACACGGAAATAGAACACGAGATTAATTTGATGTACTTGAGTAAATTAGTTTGTACTTGAGTGAATAGGCCTTCTTCCGGATCTCAATTGTTTAATATTTTGAATTGATATTTTTTCCAACTACCACAATCCAAGTATCAGATTAGAACAACTAGCCTGTAATTTTTATCAAGAATTCTCGATTTTAATTGTTATTTGCTCTTTGTATTCAGATCACTCTAAAACTTGAACCAAAATTTTAAATACTCTACACTGGATACCTTCTTTTATATGTATTTTTTCGATATGGTCTGAAAGTAACGCAGTGAAATTTCTTCTACTACGTTGGGGAGTGGCTTAAATTCTAAACAATCTTTTATTCTGGCACGTATTAACTATCATTTCATCTTCATTATTGTGTAATGAGCTTCAAGTAGAAGGCATCTGATACACGTTTTTTCCTCATTTGGTGCATTCTCTAGATACTACGACAAAACATCAATTATGAACGTCCATAGAGATTTGAATAGGTACTCGTGCTGTTGAGTGAGCAGAATCGACGCCATTACCTTGAAAATGAATACGAGTAATGATAATTTCACTGACGTAGCGATATTATTCGCGAGTGATATCAAACAATGAATATTATACACATACAGTCTAGACGTACGGTACTGCTCAATTTTACCAAACTCACTCGCGTTTAGATTCTCTAAAAATAAAGCGCATTTAAAAAGAATGATGAAAAAAAAACAACAGAATAACGCCCCCTGGAATGAAAACTACGTTAAACATTGGCAAAGTAATGCGAATTCCTCGAGGGAGATTCTGTTTTAGAATTCATTTCAAATTGAAAAATTACGCATTGAATTCAAGTGAATTTTTTTTGTGTGGGCGTGAAGAGACTCCCGTAGCTCGGACGCCGAAAGGAAGAGTTCCTAGCCTCCATATTGGAGAGGAAATTTTCAAACAAGATAATCAAATAGAAGAAACCCAGTGGCTTCTACTTGGAGCACACATCTTAACCTACCTTCGAGAATATGTGACCTGCGATGAGAAAAGGATGCTCATTGCCCACTGACAAGAACACCATTTCTCTCTGATTAGATATCCAATCAGAGAGAAATGATGTTCTTGCGCCAATGGGCAATGAGCATCCTTTTCTCATCGCAGGTCACATATCTTCTTTCAATGCGTCCTACAGCCGAAACTATAGTACGGGCCGTTAATCCAAAATTCTAGAGAATTGTGCATTCTGTCATAAAAGTATGACATTTGGTGTTGTGGTGTATGAAGGTGTAACAAATGATATTAACGGAGAAAGTCCATTTTTCTGCCCCCCGGAGTCCACTTTTTGGGGGGAGGGTTCATTTTGAAGATTATTGTTGCAGAAATTGGAAAGAAAATATGAAAAATATATTAATCATGTGATTTGTAGAAAAAATGCATTGAAAAATTTTTTTCCTACACGCACCCTTCCATTGGGGGCCTTGGGCCCAAAATTTCACAAAATTGTAAATGTAATAAAAAAAACTTGAAATTCGGTATACAGGTGAAGGAAGAGGTAATGAATAATATTACCAAGAGTGCCACCCAGTAAGTTCATTTTTGTGGCCCCAGGGGCCCATTTTGGGGGAAGAGATGCTTATTTTGAACACTATTGTTGCAAAAATTGGAAAAAAATTGTATAAAATATATGCATTGGGTGAGTTGTTTGAAGAAATGCTGGGAGGATTTTTTTTCTACACATAGACCCTTTCAATGGGGGCCTTTGTAAATGTAATAAAAAAACCTTGAAATTTGGTATACAGGTGAAGGAAGCTGTAATGAATAATATTAACAAGAATATGCCACAGAATAAATTTATTTTTGTACCCTATGGGCCCATTTTTAGGGGGGGGGGCGACAAAGGCTTCATTATTTCAAGACCTATTGTTGCAAAACTTGGAAAAAAAATATTCATAATAATTATATTCATTGGGTGATTTGTATGAAAAAAATGGTGCGAGGATTATTTTTTTATGTATAAACTGTGCCATTGGGGGCTGATGGACTCCAAATTTCACAAAATTCTAAATTTCATCAGATGCGTATGTAAATTTTTAGCCTCCATTACACTAGGCCTAATTGATACAAATTATGAGACAGAAGAAAACGCACTTTGTAAAGATTTATTGAATGAAATTATTATCATGTGCCGTGATGTAGAGAGACAAATTCTGGATTCCTTTTTTTTTGAACATGATTTGCCAAACTTGAGTCTATAAAATAAAGTTGTGAATATTTAACTTTTTGAGCATCTTGTTCTCTCAAATTACTACTCAAATGTGAAAAAATACCCTGTATCTTGAAACAGTGAGGCCCAAATCTTGACACATTTTATACATTACCTATTGAAAGTGAGGCACCAAGAGACGCAAAAGCTAGCGCCGAATTATGTCTAATATTTTCTCGGAATTGCTTACTTTCAATTTGAATGCTACACAACAATTCCTCGATTAACGGAGGCACTTCAAAATCAAGATCAAAAATATGTTTTCCTCCCATGCAACACTTGGTGAATATTTTCTGCTTTTCAGTTACTTTATTTTTGAAATGAAAAACTTCACAAAATTTACAATTTAGGTTCATGGTACCCAAGTAATTTGGCGCAATATTGATTTCACAATATTTTCTTCTGCCAATAAATATTTAACTAGAATTCGGAGTGATTGAGCCTGGATATAATTTTCAAAAGTAAATGTACGTATTGTCTGGTAGGTCTGAAATATTTTGTGATTCATTATTACCAACCGAAAACTACTTACCGTTTATGTATAACAGACGTATTGTACAAAAGGGCTTTTTATTTCAGTCAACATACTCTAATACTGGAAAACGAAATTTCTTCGTATATAATGACGTCAGCTTTATAGATTATAGATAAATCTCAATTTATGTAGCATCTTGATTCGATTGATAAAGATCTCGTACTCTTTTATCAAAATCATCTAAATTTGGATTGTCAGGGTATACCGATAACCATTCTCTATCATTCTGTTCATATTCACGACAATTAATTCGTAATCCCTGAGAAAAAGAAGTATCACCTACTACATACAGTTTTTCCCCCCAAATTTTGCAACAATAAGTCTTGAAATAATGAAGCCTTTGTCGCCCCCCCCCCCAAAATGGGCCCATAGGGGCACAAAAATAAATTTATCCTGTGGCATATTCTTGTTAATATTATTCATTACAGCTTCCTCCACCTGTGTGTCTACTAAATTTCAAATTTTTCTGATGAAATTTATAATTTTGTGAAATTTTGGGCCCCAAGGCCCCCGATGAAAGGGTCTATGAGAAAAAAAAAATCCTCGCAACATTTTTTCAAACAACTCACCCAATGCATATATTGTATATAATTTTTTTCCAATTTTTGCAACAATAGTGTTCAAAATACGCGTCTCCCTCCCCCCCCCCAAAAAAATGGGCCCCGGGGGCACAAAAATGAACTTACTGGGTGGCATTTTTGTTAATATTATTCATTACCTCTTCCTTCACCTGTATACCGAATTTCAAGTTTTTCTTATTACATTTACAATTTTGTGAAATTTTGGCCCCAAGGCCCCCAATGAAAGGGTCTATATGTAGAAAAAATCCTCGCAGCATTTTTTCAAACAACTCACCTCATGTATATATTTTATATAATTTTATCCCAATTTTTGCAACAATAGTGTTCAAAATAAGCACCTCCCCCCAAAAGTGGACCCCGGGGGGCACAAAAATGAACTTACTGGGTGGCACTCTTGTTAATATTATTTATTACCTCTTCCTTCACCTGTATACCAAATTTCAAGCGTTTCTGATTACATTTACAATTTTGTGAAATTTGGGGCCCAAGGCCCAATGGAAGGGTACGTGTAGGAAAAAAAATTTCTTAATACATTTTTTCTACAAACGACATGACTAATATATTTTTCTTAATTTCTTTCCAATTTCTGCAACAATAATCTCCAAAATGAACCGTCTCCCCCAAAAGTGGACCCCGGG
This sequence comes from Aspidiotus rigidus, assembly GCA_035079385.1. Lineage (NCBI taxonomy): Eukaryota > Metazoa > Arthropoda > Insecta > Hemiptera > Diaspididae > Aspidiotus > Aspidiotus rigidus. Next base: position 13,732,654 of record JAVHKY010000054.1, on the reverse strand, counting down.
GGGCACAAAAATGGACTTTCTGCGTGGCACTCTTGTTAATATCATTTGTTACACCTTCATACACCTCACCACCAAATTTCATGCTTTTATGACAAAATGCACAATTCTTGCCTTACTGCCTGTACTACTAGTGAGTAGTCGATGGAAAACGTGGACCATCTGAAGAATATGGGTTTGAAAAAATTTTCTAGACATGGAACACACTGTCCCAGATTCTACGGTCTCGTGGACTCAATTATGAGCAATGGAACTCAATAGAAGGAACTCGTAGACTCTTTCTCGCTTACTCCAAATGATACCTGATAGAGAAGGGGAGAAACTCATACCGTAAAAATAAACGGGTGGTCAGTCCAAAGGATACTAAAACTAACTAAAAGCAAAAGTTTTTATAGCCAAGAAAAAAAGAAAAGACGAATTATTGGAGGCGAGTGGATTCCTACATCCTAACCCGGAGCAGTTGGGATGGCACGAGAAATATCAATAAACACACACCCATAGATACAATCGCCTTTCTCCTCCCCGAAAAGTTCTTATATCATCTGATTCTCTCAACCTTACTTGCTAACCAAGACCCTTATTTCATCCTCATCCTTTGCTCTTTTCTATGGATTCCGGGACACATCGACCTCAAAGAACATGAAATAGTAGACCTTGCCGCAAAGCAGCCTTCATGAGTGATCCCTCCCACGTGTATGACCGAAAATTTCCTAACTGCTCTCTCACCCTCTGATAAACGCCGATCTATTGAAATAGGTACCCTTTTCACCAGTGACGTATCAGAAAATTCTCTCTGGAAAGGGGGTCCGAAAATTTTCTAAAACAAAAATTCCATTAGGCACAAAAAAAAGTTGAAAATTGATGAGTCTATAGGTTTTTGGAGGTCCCCTGGAGGAATTTCGTCCCCACCTCTCTTGCCTTCCACCATATACGTATAGCTCGGAAGTCCAATTTCTTCCAAGGTCACGACTGGAAATTTCTGCAACTTTCCCTGTCTCTACAGGGTTTATAATTCGAAATTAGTACCTCTCTTTTCTAAGACTTGCCCTCTAATGTCTTCAAATTTCTTCCAAATCTCACAAAACTGAAAGTTCTTCCAATTTTTCCTCCTCGTAAGATCCCGACAGTTTTTCCGATCCTCAATAGATGTCAAAATTCGTACGTTTCTCAAGTTCATGTTCTAAGAACATCTCCCTCCTCCAGTGCTTACTTTTCAGTGGCTGTTTTTATTTTAATCCTCTCTTACGTACTCATTATAGTACCTGTTTCGATCCTTTCTCTCTCATTTCTTTCAACTTCAAAATTCAAATTGGATTGGACGACGTAGAATCAATGCAAAGACGTCAATCTCCTATCCCACGATGATGCTATTTTCACAACTCACATTTCATTGTATGACGCGTTTTAATTACTGGTACCGTCGTTCGATCTCACGATTCTCTTTCTACCATAGATTTTAAAACCATCCGCCATTCATTATACAGCCACTCGAAACATTTAATTTTTTACCAGCTTATTATTAAGGGACACGGACAGAACGTATAGATGGCAAGTAGCGGACTGTAGCTAACTTCGCGAGGTCATTGTGCTTCTAAGAGGGGCGCACACGTATTCAACAAAAACTCGAATCCAGAATATGCTGTACAAACATTTATAATATTGTACCATTGCGAACGATGGTGACTTACATTTATAATTTTTATCAAAACTTACAATAACGATCCTAGAAGACGCTACCGTGACGCGCATCATGAACAAAGCGTAAGTGTACCGATGTCAAGAAGTGGTTTTGCCAACTTTTCTGTGATACCAAACCAAATATAACCGATCCAACGCTTCGAGAATCTAGATATAATTTTAAAACTAGTTGCCCTTCGCTGAGCCAAGAAAATAATTTCTGATCGTCCACAGAAAATTAACATAAAATTCTACAACGCTCTTGCCTTCTTATTGACTTGCTTCTTTACTCAGATATTATGGTTTTGGTTCGACGCAATATGTTGTGGTTTGAAACTATCTTCTATTTCATCAGTGTGATATAAATTATTGGTGAAAAAAGTTAATAATTGCCAATTTTGCGTTCTTTATGAATAGAAGTATTGCGTTGAGGTGTTTTCCCTATGAAGCATGAATTTTCAAATTTACAATTTCTCTAAATTAGATTTATCAACGGAAGAGAATGCGGAAATTGATAACTACAGAAGTGATTATAACTTTTCATGGAAATAATCTCTGAATTTATTCCAAACTGATCACATGAGATGATCAATAAAATGGGAAGAATGAGGGAAACAAAAACAGATTGTATTATCAGTATACATAAATGCGAATTGCGCACTGATATTGCATATAATTTCATCTACGTATAAATTGTTCATGGAGAATAAGAAGACATATTTTGATCTTATGGTCGTTCGATCGAATTTTTTTAGTGGCCAGACAAAAGTGGTGAAACGTCATGTCCATATAAACCAATTGCTTCCCCCTTCTCCCTATATACACAAAAATTCATACAAGGCGCTTGTCCTGCAATAAACATTACATCCTAGTCTAAATGTGAACCTTGTATTTCTGTTTCAGGTTGAATGGAGTCTATACTCCGAAACTTCTAAATCAATCAAAATGTCACCCGCTACCATATTGCTCCTCCTCATAGGCATTTTGAGTTTTAACGAAAATGTGTCCGCGGAATTTCAAAGCTGTTCTCAATCAAACGCCACACAATGCGAATGCGTAGACGTCGAGAATTACCAAATTTCGTATAGTTGCAGTGACAAAGGAAACAACTCGGTCGACCTTTATTGTCAAGCTTCGAAAGAGGTAAAAATCACTTGTGAGGAGAACACCGCGTCCAAAGAATGGTACAATTTGCTAGATGGTATCGACTTGTCCGGTGACTACGATCTAGTAGTTATACGAAAATGTCCAATACCAGAGAAACGTATTCGGGACATACTCTCCAGCTTGGCGATTGGAAAAGTGAAAATACTGACCATCGATTATATAAACGAACCACAAAATACCTTCCATGCAAGACACTTTGAAAATCTAGACTCTGTAGAAAGATTTGAATTTCGAAATAATAAAGTGAGTTCTCTGCCCGAAGACATATTCGTTGGATTGCCCAATATAAAGTACCTTTTCCTCAATCGAAATCGTCTGCAGCGAATTCCCGTAAATTTTTTCAAACCAGTTCCAGAAGTGCAGTTTTTAGATCTTGCAGAAAATGATGTATCGCGGTTGGAAGTCGATACCTTCAAACATCTACCAAAATTAAACACGTTAAATCTCAACGGCAATAAATTGACAAATTTAACGAGAGAACTATTTATGCCTTTAACTGACTTGACCAGGTTGGACTTGAGTATTAACGGACTAATTACGTTGAACGGAACCTTGTTTCAAGATCTTTCCAAATTGCAAGAACTAAATTTGAACTTCAACAACATTAGCGTTTTACCCGAAGGTATTTTCTTGAACTTGAAATCGTTGAGAACTTTTAAAGGAATTGGAGCGTTCAATAAATTAAAAGCAGAGCTACCGTCGAGGCTATTTTCAAATTTAGAATTGCTGCATACAGTTATAATCGAGAGGAATAATTTATCTCGTATACCGGAAGATACCTTTAACGGAACAATTGGGTTGAAGAAATTGTCTTTAAAAGCGAATGGATTGAAGGAATTACCCGGTACACTTTTCCACGCGTCGACAGAAATCGCTAATCTCGATCTTAGCTACAATAAACTGGCAGTCTTAAATGAGACTCTTTTTCGCGGGTTACGAAAACTGCAAGAATTGAATCTCAACTGGAACAAACTGTCCGCTATCTATGGGTAAGTTCAAAGTTGATTCATAATTTTTCAGATAGCGAAAAGTATGAGCATCAAGACTGCTCCCTGGACAGGAAGCGCAGGTTTTAAGGAAAGTATTGAGCGTAAAATTTTTGTGATGAGAAGTAATAACAAACTCTAAGACAAATATTTTGCCGACTGCCAAAATAGTCTGCTGCTTGATGATGTTCTTGAGAAAAAAAATAGGGGAAGTAATTGCTCACCCTATATAAGGGACAATTGTACCAGTAAGAATCGAAAGCATTAGGAAAATTAATCTCATTATATATTTTGGTAGTACCTTTAAGGTACGTAAACGTAATCGATACATCTCTCGAATTGTCTTCTCTTATACTTTATAGGTACCTTCATTCAATAGATCTGAAATCCTAAGAACGAAATCAATGAAATTATTTGGACCAGTTAAGCGTACAAGCTCTGACAAACAAAAAAGAGAGGAATATAATTCATTAAGTGAAATATTCTACAGGTCGCTCTGTCATTGTTTGCTGTACAAAATCGAAGAGAATATTTTCGTTTTGGTTTCACACGTTGGCTATTTGACGAGAAAGGATTGTTTGTACAAGCGGTGAAAAATTTTAGGAATTCTCTCATAATTCTTCGCGAGTTTGGTTCTAATGAGTTATAGAAACTGGAACCCGAACATTGTTTGTTTAAATTGTAGATAGCCTAAGTACAACTATTTCGACTAAACGAACACACTGACCAAACAGTAAATAATCAAGTACCTATTTTACAGTGGTCAGCAGTTTCTGTTGACGTTCAAACTTCGTACAATATCATTCAAACGCAACTGTGCGAGTAATTAAATCCTTACAGCGAGTCATTGATTTTCTCATTCGCGTGTCGTACAAAAAAATTCCAGAGGATAAACTTGACCTTTTTATAGCGGGGGAATGAAAAAAATGTGTTCCTTTTTTTAAAACGATACCTAAATGTTTAAGAAGTCGTATGGTGAAAATGCTCATCCACGCATTTATTTGTAACTTTTAAACCAGTCAGATAATTTTACAATAACTTCGAATTTCTTCGTTATCTTATGAAAATAGACTGCATTTTATTTTTCAATACGTCTTAGAATTTTGCTCAGTGCTTCTTTCTTATATTGCCACTCAAAACAAAAGTCATTTTAGGATCATTTTCAAATCTCACGATCTCTTTCTTTAAACCGATTGGAAACACCGGATATGGCTGTGTGACGGATGTTTCATATATACCAAATTATTATATTCTCATTCCTAATGAAACAGATTCTCACATGAAACGATTTTGACACTTTTCTAGCGAAAATTATTCACAGGATGAAATAATTCCGACTCATGCACTAGGTCTATGATAGGATACCTAGCCTATGTTTTGCTATTACAAAATTGGTCTTATGCGCAGCAGGTAACAGGTTGCATGGGAAGCAAATATGGTTATAACTATAGAGCCATACCACATCTGAAAAAGTGATTAGAAAATTGCTAAACTCAATTTCAGAACTATACACGGATTTGATACGAAATGTATTTAAGAAGCTGAAAAACTATTGCACATGAAGGCTTACACTCCAAAAGGCAATTGAGAACATCCCATATTGAAGAAACTACAATCGGCTTTTGAAAAAATGGTTAGCCAAATTTCAATTCATCATCGAAATACTTACGTCAGCAATACGGATGACAAGAAATAAATGAATAGAAATGATAGTGCTTTCATCTACTTACTTATAGAGTAGGTACCACTATTCATACGGGAAGAATTTCAAATACAAGTTTGCAATAGCTAGGTAATGATATTCGAGTACAGTCACACGATTAAGGGGTTTGTTCATAAATTACACCGTAACCATACTGAGTCCGTTTCAGTCTTCCAGATCTAAAAATCAAGAGCAATAATTGTAAGTTTTATAGGAATGGTTTGATACATAGAAACGTAACGGACTGTTGAAGACTCCATCTTATTTAAAAAATAATTGTAAGTAAGGTAGTCCAGAAATTGAAAATAAAGATACATACGTTCGGCAGATTGAGTAGTATATTTCTTCTTCAGCGTCGAATTATTGTTTCAAACGCTCAATCGCTTGTCGATGAGCTAGAAATCTCTTGATTCCTTTCGATGATAAGATTGGAATTATTGGCAAGGTTTGGTCGGAAATCATATCAACGTATCGGATAAAACAAATTCGATGTGGAAGACTTGGGATCACCTTTCGATAAAATTTATGTAAGATCACCATTTTCTCGCACCAATAGTTCTCTGTCGCAAAACTAGATTCAGTCACAAAATTAAAACAATTTTAGTAACAGACCTTCACAAATAATAATCAAACGTTTTACTTGATACGATTACAAACATTTTCAAGTCTTTGTTTTCTAAGACAGAGCCCATAGTAGGTAAATATTACAACATAAACCGTATTCAATTACATAATGTAACACAAACACAGTAAAACACCGGCGCGGCTGAACGCTATAAATAATTATTGAAAATTTTGATTTACTTACATTTCCCAATATCAAATTTGAGTCTGACTCTCATACCTACAGCTCTTTTTCTGAGACTTGAAGAATTGAACTTGGCTATTCAAAAGTGTGAGAAGTTGAGACTTGAGAGTTGACGCGCAACTGAATGCCATATTGCCAAGACTATGCAAAATAATGCAGTAAGTTGCATGCAGCTGCAGCCTTGCCAGTTGCCACACAGACTACAGAATAGCTAAAATTAATAGAATGGACGTATCTGCACATTGACGATCAGCAAAAAAGTATTTTAGTCGGGGTTGAAGGATAGAGGATCATTCTCTTTTCCGCAGATCAGAGTAAGGTAATCAGAGATATGCAGATACGTGATTCTACTTTGCTTGGCTGCTTAGTGCTTTCTAAGCAAATGAATCAGCAAAACGGCGATCAAGAAAATAAGATTACTCCTGACTTGCAGTATTCAATATTATTAGCCTTATTCTCCTGATTATTGTTTTACAGATACGTCAATTCAACTTTGCACAGCAGCAGCAGCTGGCAACAGCTAAGACAATCAGACATCATGGCTTTATTAAAAGCAGTGGTGCGCGTTTGCTCTCTATGCATGGGGATGCATTTTCCGTGCAAGTTGAACTTGACCATTTCTGGAAACTGGATCAGAAGAAAGAACAAAAAGACGTTTTAGAGAATTAATAATGAAATAGGCCTTATGATTTTTGTTGTAAGAGTACTTGTTTTAGTATTTTTTCTCTCCAGTAGTTGAAAAGGAGTGAGAAAATAAGTACTGGAACGTCTGGAAGTAGACTGGATGTTATCATTTTCAACACCAACAAAGATAGAGCTTGCGCATGCGCAAGTAACATATGTATCTAATAATTATGTGCAACTGCAACAACAACAAAATTTTTGAATGATATGAAATTAAAAATAATAATAAGTTTATGTGAGGGTTTATTCCCTTACAGTTCTCTATATTCATTATACAACATACTGTATACATACATGAAAAAACATTAATATGTGGTGCAACGCGAGAAAAGGGACCAGTGTGGCCGAAGCGTTTTTCCACAGCGCACGTGTTGATAGTTGAATAGGTGTAACGCGAGAAAAGGGACCAGTCTGGCCTGAGCGGTTCTTCACAGAATACGTGTTAATGTCTCTAAATTTCACGAAAATCCGTTCACTCTAACGCGAGATATTACGATTTTCAACTTTGAACACCTGTTCTGTGAAGAACCGCTCAGGCCAGACTGGTCCCTTTTCTCGCGTTACACCACATATGATGCATGCTTATTGATTACAATTTTTTGTTTACAGGAAAACATTCGCCGACCTTAGACTCTTGGAGAAGCTGTACTTGGAGGATAATAGATTAAGTTCCTTGCAAGATGATGTCTTCAAACATTTAGATAACTTGCGATTCATCTATTTGAATAATAACCAATTGTTGGATATGAAAAGTTCTATAAGCGATGATTCGTTGTTGAGGAATTGTTTGAGACTCGAAAAAGTGTACCTGCGAAATAATAGTATAAATCAGATCTTTGGAGATTGGCAAATATTACTCACCAATTTAAACTACCTGGATTTGAGCCACAACAAACTGGAAATTTTGAAGGTGAGTCTTGAAACCTCGTCGTTTCTGGGAAAGAAGAGACGAGAATAAATTGGAAAGAGAAAAAGAGTACCTAAATAAAATTTAGTTAACAAGTAGAATAGGCCTAGCTGTAGATATTATAAAAGTACTCACTCATATAATTTACAGATCACAGTCTGTACTCTTGATCCTTAATGAGAATGCTGTTGAGATTCGCGTTTTAGAATTTGTATACCATTATCCTAATTATTTTACGTCATTAAAAAAAAAGTGAGAGGATCTAGCTCGTATAATCATGTATAGCTGCAACATTAAGGGGTACCTACAAGATTCAGATACCATTTTTGAGGTAGAAATACTTTCAATTTTTTTTTTTCAATTTAGCCTGATTTTCTCCTATAGACAAATCTAGCTCGATTTTTATTTCTTACCTATATTTATTGTTATATACATTGGTACCTACCTATAATATATTTTTATTCTTGCAGATGGGTGATTTCCAATTCTTACAAGCTAATGTGAGACCTATTAACGTTATTCTTGATCATAACAATATAAGTATTGTCGATCTAGAAAACTATGAACATTCAGTCGAAAGAATCTACTGTGATAAACCTCCTTGTAAATACGACAGACGGGAGCTGAAAGTATCGCTAAGAAGCAATCCAATAAATTGTGGCGACTGCAGAAATTACAACTTTATCCGCCTAGTCCAAAGAAAAATGAGTTCAGCCGCATTGAATTACATGGAAGTGCAAGACAAAGAAGAACTGTCTTGCATCCAGCCGGCGCAAATGCTGAATACGTCTTTGGTTAACGTCAACTTGAGAAATTTGTACTGCTCAGTCTCCGAGTGTCCAGAAAGTTGCTCCTGTCGCTTTCGTGCAGTAGATGAAGTCACTGAAGTGAACTGCACGAGTGTACCTAAGCTCCCTACGTGGTTACCAAACAACACTTTAGTTGAACTCTACCTACCGCATAACAACTTGGAAAATCTTAGTATGGTTTCACCATTAATGGGTTCTCATGTAGCAAAGTTGTCCCTCTCATGGAACGTGTTGACAAATATCGACGACTTGAGCATTCCTCATTCACTAAAAGTTGGTCTTTATTTTATAAACTTCCTCTTACGTTAAATCGAACTCCAAATAATTCTCGAATTTTTTGTTCAATAGGTTCTGGAATTGGACCACAACCGAATAGCTACTCTGAGTAAGAGCTCTATTGAAACATTGAATCGTACCAAAGCTATTGTTACTCTTTACAACAATCCTTGGAAATGTGACTGTATGGCTAAATATTTGTTGATCTTCATAAAGCATCGAGTAGATGAGGTAAAAACTTGCTCATATTACTAGCAATTGATTTTTCTTTTCATCCTGTAGGGGGAAATTGAAAACGGAAACGAATCTTGTAGAATAGAGGATGTCCGTTGGATTTGTAATTTTTTCTATCCGCAAACTTATAGGTTCAGATAGAAATCCAAGTTCCAAATCAGTCTTTTTTGCTAGCAGAGAAAGGGGCCGGGAGAGAGGGGCTGTCATATTGATTATGTGACGAGCAATTTTTTATTTCCCAATTTGCCTTCTAATATAGTGTCTTTCATATAAGATCAGCAAAATGGCGACGTATTAATGTGGACAGCGGGAATCGAGACGTTTTTCCCGCTGTCTACTTAAATGCATCGCCATTTCGCTGATCTTTTACTATCGAGCATTGTTTGCTCATGAAAATTCGAATTAAGGTATCGGGTGTCGGTGGTTGTAATTTTCGCAATTTTGCCTAGTACACGCGTAGACGTCATAAATTCTTCTAGATGCACGCAATCTCCATTAAATGAGTCTAGTGAAGGCGGAAAGGTCGAAAATCAACAAAATATACACATTTGCTCGTATTTATGCATAAAGGATAGGCGTTTGAATTGTATAGTGTTGCCAACCACACAAAATTGGTGCAACTTGATCGCGTGCGCGTTGTGGACGGATTTTATAAACGTTGTATGTAGTTATTTTACCGTATTTAATAGAAGAATTGTTCAAAGCTGATGGGAAATAGGAAAATATCTGAAGAATTCGATAAACGAGAATTATAGAATTTAGACTACGCCTATTTATAATCTAGATTTGCATGTTTCTCAATCAAAGTTCATTATAAATCTTTATAACTAGGCCTACTGGTGAACAATTGTAGTACCGCAGGTACATCTACCAATCTACAGCGTAGAAAATATTATGAATTACGTTTCAGAATAAATTCCATACTACAACTCGATTCAAATGTTTTCCTAATTTTTTTTTCTTTTTTTTTTTCACAGTCTTTAATTCCACAAGTAGCCAACATCACCTGCGCAGAATCAGGCCGCCCAATTATCCACTTCTCGGTTGAAGATCTGTGCTCCAATTCGTTTTACCTGTACATCATCTTTTTGGCAATGGCTATCTTCGGTGTCTTATTCGGGGCCGCAGCCCTTCTCTATCTGCGATTTGAACACGAAATCAAAGTATTCATGTTCGCCCACAAAATTTGTCTTTGGTTGGTCACCGAAAAAGAAGTGGATCGTGACAAAGAATTCGATGCATTTATTAGTTATTCTCATCATGACGAAGAGTTCGTCGTGAAGCACTTAATACCAAACCTAGAAAATGGGCCATATCCTTACAAATTATGTTTACATTATCGCAATTGGATTGTCGGGGATCTCATTCCGGAGCAAATAGTCAGATCGGTGGGTAGCTCTCGAAGGACGATCATAGTTCTGTCTCAGAATTACCTGGAAAGTAGATGGGCTAATATGGAATTCAGAACAGCCTATCTACAAGCGCTGAAGGAGCGTCACGCGAGAGTGATAATCATATTATTGGAAGACTTGGATCCAAATCAGAAATTAGATCCTGAATTGAAAGCATATATGACGATGAATACCTATCTCAAATGGGGCGATTCTTCATTCTGGGAGAAATTACGATATGCCTTGCCGCATCCTCAACATTATAAGAAGATGAAATCGACGAAGAAGAGAGCAAATATTATAGATGGTAAGAATCGTAGAAAATTACTGGAAGCATTAAATCTGAGAGATGATGGTATCGAAAAACCGAAAAAGTCTACCGATATACTTATTTGTTAATATTTGGTTCCCTATTATTAAGCGGTTTATAGTTTTCCTAGTTGTTGAAGAGGAAAGGTGTAAGGTTATGAGAAAAAGTCAATGATTGAAGGGTCTGAATACCTACTCCTTGTTAATTTTCTCTTAAAGAACCAGGATCAATGTTTATAAAAAATACGAAGCTCAATTTTTTTTTTTTTCATTGCAGAAATTACGTCACTGTTCATCTGACAGCCTATCACTCATTAACTATATTCCTATAAAAAGAATGTATGCCGCGTTTTCTGCCTGCCTCGCTCATTGAAACTCCGATTTAAGCTATATTCGTCATTTTGAAGTAAAGCGGAGTATTTTCCCTAGTGTACGTATTCGCAGTCTCCATTTCTGGTTCGTGATACAAACTTACATGGTATGAAAATTTTTCACTTCACCAAACTGCTATTCTTTCTGCACAACTATACGATTCAGTTGAACAAATTCTTAAAAAGCAGGGCGTTCACTCTTTTTTTTTCTTTGCTGAATATTGGGTAATGAAAGATAGGCCTGACGATAGAGAGAGACTGTCTATCACTAGGCAGCCACGAATCGATTCTACCTCACACTTCGGATTCGACTTTTGAATAGACTGTCGCAAATATTATGTCGGTACTTCGCTAGTTTGCAGCGAAGAGCCCGAAGTTGAATGCCGATGTTGTGATGTGATCTAAAATGTATTTTGATTCGATCATGTAGAACGATCCATCCCATCATATTAACTATAATAAAGGCATTAAATACATTTTTATTTACTCAGAATTGGATAATCAATTTTTTATATTGTAGTTTTCCTTAAATTTTACGTCAAAGATTATGAGTAGGTATTTTGCGTTTTTCAGTCAAAGTGCTCAAAAGACTATTTTTAAGATTTTTAAATCTCTATTTTGTTGGAGAAAGAAGTAGGGACATACTACTCTCGTACATTGCGAAATATGAGACGTAATTTTTAATTTACAAGATTATGTACTTCGTCGTGTGATAAAATGACTGAATCATAAGTTAGTAGTAATTAGTTGTTTCTTTCTTTGAAGAAAGCGATGATAAACCATTACCTATACATACCTATTTGCTAATCTTTATCTTTGTTAAGTACCTACTCATCACCCGTTGTTAGGTATTTCATATTTTGGCTAAGAGACTTCTTTTTCTGGATCAGAAGATCTCTTTCTCGATTAATGAGATTGTTCGAAATTTCTTCCAGTCCGCTTTTGACCATTTGTCACATGTAAATCAAAATCAATTCCTTATCATTAATTAGCTTTTGAGCCATTTCTGGTCTCCCTCCTAAATACTCAACTTTTTGATAACTCCTCAACTTCTCACGAATACTTTGTACCTACTTGAAAAATTTTGATTCGAACTTCAAAATTTGAACTATACTTTTCAAAATTAAGGATATATAACTTCTCAAATTCAAGAAGTGAAAAGATCTTCTGCAAGTATCGAAACACTAAGTGTAATTCCAGGAAAATTAGTGCGTCGTTTTTTATTTTTTCAGCTTTTAACTCAACTTTGAATTCATCGTTTTCTAAAAAGAAAAATGTACCTAGTAACCTGACGCGATTCGTAATTTTGTCTATTTTCTCTTCCTTTCTCACCCTCATTTCATTTTTTCGTGTTTTTGTGGACCTTAGTTTATTTCATAGACGTATGTAGGTAGTCGTAATTATTAGTTATAAGCGCGCGAGTATAGGTATAATGATTATGATATTATAGAATTAAAATTCGATGAGAGTTTAATATAACAGGTAAGAAGTTGGGAAAGCTAAATTATTGAGTTTAAGTTTATGATGGGAATAAAAAGTCAATGTACTGTCCTGTTTTCATTAAGGTGGTTGCATTTTATATGAATAATTTTTCTTATTTTATTGTAATATTGTACAATGTGATTTCTTTTTTCTAATTGTGTATACTCTTTTATTTTATTCTAAGCTGTGATCTCCTTTTTGTATGGATAAGTCATTTTGTATCAAAAATGTATGATTTACTAATTTGTATTTTTTTCCTCGTTCTTACCAATGTTAAAGCGTTCATAATCGTGATGAATGAAATCAATAATTAATTCGTACCGTTTGAAATGATTTTGTAAAATATTCTGAAACTATTTAAAAGTACCTTATTTTTCGTTACACGTATTTCTAAATTGGTTCGGAGTTGTAACCATTTTGGAAATATCTTGTTCTTTATCCACTTTAATTTTAATTTAATTTTCAGTCTTCATCCTTTTTCGCTCGTTTTTGTTGATACCTGAATCAAAGATTGGAATTATTGTTTTTGCTTTCTGAAAATTTAATTACCAAGTTATCATTGTATACTACTCAGTTACCGTATTCTTTCTTTTGTATTTGTATTCGATTTTAGAGACATACCAATACATAATTGTCGTTTGTACGTTTCTCTGTCATCATTCAATCAAATCTGAATATGTCCTCTGCGAAAGTGTGAAGTCAAATAGTAATTATTCCAAATTTCGCACGTCACCAAAAAAAGAAAAAAAAAACATGAGGGTTTCCGTACTTTTCCGAGGAGTTCAACTAAAATAATCGTCCATTAATCTACAAAAATAGGACCAACATCATAATTAATTAAGCAAGACGGCCAACATTCGTACCAAATTAAACGAATAAAATTGCTATTCTATTTCTAAAAACCGAGCCTCAGAAGAGATATCATTAAATTTTGCTCGAAGAATAGACGTGCAAGTGTTCACTTAGATGATTATTCGGATCTAGTCTGTTTGACGAGCTTTACGCTACTCATAATTTGTCTCGTTGAGAGACGAAAACAAGTCACAAAAGTCAGTAAGTCAAAGCAAATTCATAAATACCAAAACTCAACAATATATTAGACAATAAAATATAAATCACAGCTCTTAGATCTTAATCATAATATACAAGGTCATTTTGAGTCGTGAATGCGATGAGTTTTTGCTTATTGGTTGTAAGCTAAACATTTTTTGTTTCATTTGAAATGAAAATGACAAGAAGTCACCACAACACGTGGCGAAAATTAAAAATAATAATGATAATGCGATCGGTATCGTACACAATTGATCCAATTTGATAAATTGAAACAAACAACTTAATAGGAAAAAGAAACGATAATCGGCGCTCTCGTATTGATCAACATTCAGGCGCGTATACATTGAAAATTGGATTATTTTGAATTGCAGCTGAAAATTTGCTCACAATTCGAATTGGAAAATCACGAAGAACAAGCGACAAAGCAAGGAACTCGATCAGCTGCACGACAAAAAGGCAAGCACCTTCTTGACTTTCCAATCGAAAATTCGGACATCAAAATTTCTCATTCACGATTTATCAATGGAACATGAGATCGTAGAAGACAATTGGATTTTGATCACAAAGCTAGATGAATTCCAAACCTTCGTATTTCAGATTCGATACGTTCATTTCTGGTAAAATAATGCTACCGTCGATAGCGAAAGCTGTAATGTATGTTGCTGACGTTCCGTTGAATTCTTCAGTTTTGAGAGCCACTATTAATTGGTCTTGAGTTGCGGGAATGAACTTAAAAGTCGAAAACCCTCGAATAGGATTAAGATTACCAACACGTTTAACCTGTAGAAGGAAATTGTGAACTTTAAGGATTACAGTAATATCTATTTAAAAATTTAAAATAATTCCACCTACAGTGACGATGTTGAAATTTTCGTCCGTCATCAACAATATATTAGTGCCTTTTAGTTCATCTTCTGTTTCGTCATACGGTGACCGAGAACTTCTCCTTGGCAAGAAGAACCATTTTCTATGGATAGAACTCCATACTCCAGACTCGTGAATCATATAACCTAGAATTATCAGCCCTAGTGAGTCAAATTGTTCTTAATACAACTGAGTTTCTTGGAATAGGATTACATACCCGGAAATTCGATATCTACTGCTCTACGTAGTTGCTTGTACTTATTTATCCAGTCGACATGGTTTACTTCACCATTCTTCTGCACAACTTTAACCCACATTGGGTTGTGGTTCATGTAAACACCTTTTGATGACGTCCATTCTTTACCCATACTACCGACAAATAATTGATTATCTTTGACAGTAGCCCATTCTGATTTGAAACCTGCAAACACACTACTTAGCGCAAAAATTGACTAAACGAAGAACAACAAAAGTCTCAAGTACATACCCTTATTAATGAGTCCATTTCCGTCCGTCAATATTACCCAAGGTGTTATGATATCATTTTTGATTTCATAAACGAGACCTGTGCGATCATCAAAAGTTAATAATCGGCCATTGAAAACTGTTAATTCAGATAGCTCCATTCCTCTTCCTGATAAACTGTAAGCCGACTTCAAGATCGTAGGATTTGAATCCCAATCAACAACAACCGTTCGATCATTATCATTATAAGTGAGACTTCCTTTCAGGAAATAACTCAACCACATATTATCACTTTTAGATTTTGAATTGGTATCCAAGTCAGCTACTATTCCAATCCTGTATTTTATTCCATTTATGGTTCTTTGAGGAGGAGTGATAGGATAAGTGACGTTGTAAAAAAATTTTGGAGCAACGTCATTCATCATCGCCATGTTATCTCCATACTCGTGATACGTATACAATAAGACGAACAAGCCGAGAGCTGTAATGAAAGCCACGAATTTAGTTTGAAAGCGAATGTGTCCATTGGATATGCGATATGCAGGAGTTGAATTTAATGCTTGTCTCCAGTCTCTGAGAGTCATGCTAAAAGTACAAATTGAAAACGAGCGATAAAATGAGGGAAGCTACATTGTACTAATGCAAAATATGGTGTTTTGCCACCTACCTGAAACTATACCCTTTTTGAAAAACATCGGTTTTTTTGTATCTGTTCGTCAACATTTTTACAGATAGAATTTACGATGAAAGACACATTCATCTTAGAAGAACTTCGTCAATATTGTGTCAATAGCTTAACATCATGAAGAGTTTTACCAAGAAGTTTATGAGGAGAAGAAAAAAAATTCGAAACGTGAATCCCGAACAGTCCTCGTGCTCCTCGTGGTAGGTTCTTTCCCGCTCAGCTCCTCCTCAACCAGATCTCAACTTCAGGATTACTTGATCATAGTTTTTTATCAAAATTTTCCACGAATCAAAACAATGTTGCCAAGTGAAGAATATTAAAATATGCTGGAATTCCTTCACCTATTTTTATGGTTGGATAATTTTGGTAACATTGGTAAAAAATAAACTGATAAAAATCATAATAATGATTGAGGAAAAACCAAAACATGGTCGATAGTCATAATACGAAGATATTTTTTGCGATTTGCAAGTATCCTGCGTAATTAGTGGAAGAGGGCTCAATGTGAACCAACCATCGTTCAACCAACAGAATAAATAATTCTTGATAGAATGTTTTTCAAGTGATTTGTTTCGTCGTGTACATTACGTTTTCATCGTGCATAATGTCGAAGTTGACTGACTGGCTAGCTGGTATTTCGGCGTTCTTCTCAATCTGGGTTGCACTACTATATCATTTCATAGATTTTAATATGTTACACAATTATCGTCATGTAGTGACATTCTTCCCTATCATAGTACTCGTATGTTTTGGTGTAAGTTCTCGGTATTACTTTTCTTAATAACAGCTTCAAAAGTTCTTCTGAAGTAATTTTCTATACATCTGAATCAATTACAGGTGTATTCCGCGTCTGTTGTGCTCTGGCGAGTTTATAATTTCCGAGACTGTGCCCAAGAAGCGAAAGACCTACAGACTGTAAGTAATGAAAATTTACTAATTCGAGTTCACCAGTCCTTTCCGATTATGGCTCAATTTATCGATTTAGGAAATCAATGAGGCCCGTGCCGATCTCATAGCCAAAGGATTCATCTTCCAATAAACTAGTTTCAAAGTTCTATCATTAAGTGCTTTACATTCTTTCGGCGGTAACTCAGGAGTGAAGTTTCCGATAAATGACTGGGGAAAGGAATGCTTTACGAGCGTTGTTCTGAGGAGCTTGTTGTGAACGATTCAGAAATATTGAATCCTGCTACGAGGTTAGCTAACAATAAATTAGATTTTTGTACAATGTAATTCATTTGTAAGTACAGGTATTCTAACCGCTTTCGTTTGAAGAATATATTCTACGTTCTTAAGTTCATTTGTATTATTACTTACTGTTGTGAATATTCATAGGATTTAATAAATGCATGAACACGTCTTTCAACACAGAATATACATCAATTGTATTTACGATTTAAAAAAGAACAACATATTTTCAACAGTACAAAGTCATGATTTGAACCAGAAAATTAATTTAATGAGGAACAAAGTTTGTATCCTAAACGACTGACTGTACACGAAAAAGGAAAATTAAATCAGAATAAATTATTAATATTATTAATAAAAAATGAACGTATTATTATGATGATCATTTGGGATTCATACATAGCAAGACAATAAATGCAGAAAGTTAATGTATCTGCCTTCTTTAACACAGACAGAAGTACATGCAACAAATGTATCTGCTACTCCGTGAGTCGTACGTGAAATATTTTCAACATTACACAATTTCCCTATCACAAGTGTCATATCCAGAAAAGGACAGGAATGCACGTCCCATACGTTATTTAACGTCTCATCGTGACTAAAATGCTATCTTACAATTCATCCTTCACATATTGAGGCTTCAATTCTTCAATTCTACTAATAAAATCAGATTTTTCTATACAACCGTCGCAGCTTTCGTCCCAAGCACTGAGAATATTCTTCAAATCCTTGACTTTCAATTTCTTCAAGTCTACGGTCTTAAAGTCGATGACTTTCTCTGTCAAACATAGTAAAAATTGCAACTATGAGAAAATGTCGGAATATGAACGTTGAATCGCTAACGAAAGAAATGAAACAATCTAAAGTAATCCTAAACCAGATGCCTTGCATCATTTAAATTTGCTAAATTTCGATGCAAATAATATTCTCATCAACTAAATCCAAAGGTATAACAGAGTATTTTCTTGCGCTCACCATATCGTAAATCACAAATTTGCGCGTCTTTCTTTTTCAGCTTCGCGCAGATCTTTTCGATAGGTAAGGAATATGAAAGTGGCTTCGACATTTCGCTCAGAATACCTGTTGCCGATTCTTCTAATCCTCCAAGGTAATAACACTGAAATAATTTAAAAATAGGCGTGCATAATGTTTGATCCTACAAAACCACAGACAACGAGAAAAAAAGAAACAATAATGACTTACAAATCTGTTTTCGCGATTTTTACTAGTTTTACAATATTTTCGGAACTCATCTTCTATCAACTTCGGATCGGTCAAGACATTTTTCAGCTTCGGATCGGATTTACTCTTTTCAGTCAGTAAATTTGTGAATTTTTCAAGCACACCGAAACAAACTGTAAGATAGAAGCAGGGTTGATTACACTTTTACCTTATCTCAATTTTTAGGAGCAAGGCAGGATTCAAGGTACACAAACATCTTAAACTCACCCTCACAATCCTCTTTCTTCAATGTTTGGGGAGATGAAGCTCCTTTATCTCGCGCTAGAGATGCCGGTATCACGGCTAACAATGACAATAGAGCGCACAATCGATACATTCTGTTAACTGAATCTGTAAAGAAAAGCTTGATGATTAGTTTTCTCGATGAGATGAAGAAAAGAGAGTCACCCTAAAATGATTCATATGATCTCAGTTTCAAATGTTGCGATACGATTTAAAATTACTTACCTCAAACAATGTATCACTAGTTTTCGGAAGATCGAAATCCTTTCTGAATACACAACTGCATAAAATCGTAGTCGGTCGACAAAACTTGACAACAAATCGTAAAATACCCACTTACTACAAATAGGTACGAGATAGATTGAGAAAGAAAACTCAAACGCAAAACTCGACACGTTCTTTCTCTGCTGATCTGGATCTTATTCAATGGAATGACACGGAGGGATGGTAACTTGTTTCAATTTGATTGGTTGAAATGACCAGGTCCAAGTTGGTAAATTTACACTTATTATCAAAACTATAGGTGGCTTCACTGATTTTCAGCCCAAATGTGCTTTTTTATTGTAGATCGTTATTTTTATTATGTTATCACGTCATTGTTATCACCTTTATTTTGACTGAAATTTTATTACAGATCAGCCCAAACATCTCGTAATAAATTCAGCTTTTCATCTCGTTGCTCAAGTGAATGCTCGTTGAAAATTCGATTTTTATCTGGCATGATCACCGAACAACCCCTTTTTCTTCTGTGAAAGGTCTTCGGGTGTTCTGTTATGCTGAAAAGCGTAGCCTGTGTATCTCGTCTGCAACCCTATCAGAACCTGTTATTTCAGTTGGCGAAATGTCCGATACAAATACCTAATGATGGAATCAGTAAACGAAATTTCTTTCTACTTTCGCATAATTGCCTATACAATTATAATGCTCGACAATTTGTCGATAAGACTAGTAAAATAGAGAAACAAGAGAAGTTCATTCAATTTTGGGAAGAATATCGTCTCCGTTTTATACACCAGAAACGTTGCATTGACAAATTGATCGAATTGCTGGAATACCAGAGAGATGAAGCAAAGAAAATCGTTCGAAAAGAAACTCAATTATTTGTTCACGACATCGATATTACCGAAAAGAAAATAAAGTTACTGATTGAGTTGGGCGTTTCTCCAGAAGTAATTAGAAATAATACATGGGTCCTACACTTTGCCCTACGTAAGTGATTTGCCCTATTCTCATTTGATCCTTATAAATATTGTCTTATTCTTAATCGTTATTGTAAAATTTCAGTCCGTTTGAAGTTGTACATAGGCGAAATGAAACGATGGAGTGTCGAGAGATGTCACTTACATGAATTTCTGGCTGTGCTCAACGAAACTCCACCTGAATTTTTCAATATATCGAAGAGATTTATGCAAGATAAACATGAATTTCCTTATGGAAATCGTATTGTGTATCTTGCTAAAAGTTTAAATGTAAATTACCGAATCAATCTTACACATTCTAATTTATTATTTTAAATTGATTAGTCATGTTTTTTTCATACAGTGTCCTATTTCCGAACTCTTACCTAGAGTATTGAAGAACAAAAACGTGATGCGGAGGCATTTTGAATGCATTGATGAAAACTTGAAACTGTATACAGGTAACGTCTTTACGCCTGATTTTTATGTAATAATAATGAAAATGATAAGCCTTTATTGTACAGTGTATAAATAATGTTCACGACCGCTTACGAAATCGTTACCATTTCTGGTCCGTATTCATGAACACATGCGAGAATTGGATGAAACTTTCGTATCATATTGCTAATAACAAATTCCGCCGTCTGAGTCAATACTGATGATTATGAAGACTGATTGTAAACTTGAAAGAACAAAAAGTAAAAATTTTTTTGATGAAAAAATGAAAAGTTGGGTTTGTAAAATGTTCGTTAAAATAAAACAACCGAAAAAAAAGTCAAATTTATTTTTCTCGAAATTATTCTTTATTCCTGGAAGTGTTAGTATTTCTTTCTTTTTCGACCATATCATTGCTCTGTACATCCGTACATTTCAGAAAATTAGCACTTTCAAAAAACTCATTCCAGACATCTTTTACTATCTAAAATTATTACGTTATCTTGCTAATAATAAAATTCTTACGCAATCAGAAGAAAAGCACTGTTTTCCGTAGTCGATAGATTGATAGTTCAAGAAAATTCTCTTCATTGATTTCAGAGTACGGAGTGAAAATAGAAGATTTAGCTAGCGACTTAAACGCTCTGTGCCGATCTCCTTTAACAGTACGAAGAAATTTATTGTATCTGAAGGAAATGGGAATGTATTCGATGAAACCGTGGATGATCCGAGTCGATCTTGCTGCCGCTAAGAAGTAAATATTGAAGAATTCATCTAATCGAAACATATGATTTTCCTGTCGGACTTCTAATCAATTATTTTTTGCCTTACAGAAATCTAGAAAACTTTCGAGCTCAAAAAGAAGTTTTGAATGATAAATCGCATATTGAATTTCTCGCTTCTCAATTTGAAGTTGATGAAGAAGAGATGATGGAAATGAAAGAGGATTTACAACGGAAATATCCTTTTTTATTCCGAATCAATCCATTATTGTTCGTGAAGAAATTGAAGTTCCTTGTTGGCACTGGTTATATTTCGAAAGAACTTCTTGAATATCCACATATTTTCTACTGGAAAATCAGCACTTTGGATGTTAGTGTAGGAGTTGAATTGTCACAGGTTGCGTAACTTTATTCTCGTCCAAGATTTCTGAAATTTACCTAATTTCTTTTCTAGGAACGAATTCGATGTTTACAAGAATTGGGTGTGGAAAAACCATGTTTGAAATTGTTATGTAAAGGCAGATCTCAATTCCAACAAAATGTCGATCATTTACTCGCTCGTCAAGGTATGAAACCTTACGAAAGCAATTAAATAAAGAAGTAACACCACAAGTTTTTGAATGTTGACTGATCTTCCTACTAAACAAAATCTTGAAAATTCATCTGGAATTTAAGATTGTTTTTGTTTCGTTTTTCAATTTATCTATCTTTACCCTCGAGTTAGTTCTAAAATTGGAAATCCTAAACGTAATACGGTATTTGTCTGTAAAATTTTGTTTTCGTTGCATAGATTGTTCGTTTCTCGTATCGGAACTTTTTCTTTAAAATAAATTCTCGAACGAACGCTAGTTGAAAATTTTGTTCGTCAAATGATAAGAGTTCCCCGATAAGGTAGTACGAAGACTATAGTTTCTATTTTCTCTTCAAATTCATGTGAATGCAAGAAAATTGTTGTGAAAGGGTTTGCTCTGAGGCCAATAAGGATTCCGAAACAGAACAAGACTAAGATGTTGAGCAGAAAAAGATCCCATCATTCAGAAATGTTAAAATTACAGTAACGTAACAAAATTTTCACAAAACTCCATGTGCATCGCAAAAATCAACGCAAGAAACCATTCAGCGACAATTGTCAAGCTTTTAATCGATGATACCGAAAAAAATATACATATGCATAATGAATAGCTACAGAATGCTCTAACAAAGAATATGATGAGGTGTAAAGTGGTGCATGAAGAAAAGAAGAAATAAACAAGAAGCAAAAGTTTCTACTAAAAGAACAATAAAAAACAATTATTAAATTATATAATTGAATGATTATACGAAAATACTCGTGAATAAGGAAAATCTTGCAAATCAAACCAATTTACAATTGATATTTTCGTCGATCTTCGATCATGTCCTGCAACTTGGTTGTTTCGTTTCTCGAATGAAATTTTTTGATCGGTGGTTTATCGTCGTCCATTGCCGTCAACGACCGTTTTACTGAATTGATCGCCATCATGTTATTGATTGCCTGGAGATCTTTCGCTGGGCTGCGACTGAAATAGTAACTCAAAGGTTTCACAGGCGATGGAACTGCGTTATCTGCATTATCCAGACATCGGATGAAAATGAGATGTTTATTCGAAACGCGTCTGTAAGGCGAATTAGTTTTCGATTTCGATACAGGTAGAGGCGATAAAATCAACGGATCTCCTCTAGCATTCGGCCTCGATGAGAATTTCAAGGCGAAATTCTGAATGGCTTTAACAAATACGCAATTATAAAATTTGATGAGATCGCCACGTTCTTCCGTATTTTCTTGGTTTTCTGAATTAACAGGAGCTAATAGGACGTTTCGATATATATGACTGGCAGATTGTGGTTGCGTCCGGTAGCACTTCATGATCTCTTGGAAGGTTAAGTTAATCTCCAGGACTTTACACGCGACGTACACAGTGCACATGAGAATCTGATCGAGGTGACGATTCTTCATCAAATGAACCGAAGTTGTGACGACATGCTCGAAACACGTCCAAATCTTCAAACGCACCTCTTTATCGCTAATGTCTAACTGGGTGCAAAGATCTTGCATACGAACCGATGCGAGATGATAGAATTTACGGAAAAAAAGACCTAACGATCCTCCTCTTCTTGGTTTCAGTACATTATGATCGCTTCTTGAAGATACTACGTTCGGATCGTTCATGTTATTATCACTTCTGGATGATTGCGAAACATACGCATCCAAGGTTTCGTTCTGTTGAACGCTACCATCAGGCAAGCTCAGCTGATGAGGCAAGCAAACAGCTTCACAGGACGGTACGGGCATATTCGATTCTTCGATTGTCTTCCATACTGGACTATCAGACGTCCACGACAAGCTATCCAATATTTTTTCCTCGAGCATGTTCAAATGCTTGACCATATCTCTTGATAATTGCGTTTCTGTGCGAACGACGAGCTCAATTATCTTATAGAAGTGATAAGCTGGAAATTGCAATTTGTCAAGGATCCACGGGAATCTTAATTGCGCACATCCATAAGAAAATATTACGATTTCAACGGCACAGGCAAACAAGGATCGTAAAAATATATCCTGCCGTAGAGATTCTCCAACTTCGGGTTTATCCATTTTGACCTCCTTTTGCACAATGTCGTCCAACATTTTGTAGAATAGGTTTTCGGCGATATCCATTCTCTTTTCCGCAAAATACATGACCATTTGAATTTGCTTATCTTCAGATTCCTCCATCGGTCGACACAACGATATCATACGACTCACTTTTGACTTGATTTCATTCTCTAGATCAGTTATGGCTGCTTCGCTTAGACCTGCTTCTTTCAGAATTTCATTATAAGGGATCCGCGGAGTTTTTAACATAGAATGCAGTCGAATAACACTTTCTTTAACATTCATCATTGGTGTCACACCACTCATATTGGCACCATCACGATTCCTCAGATACTGCCTCCCAGTAAGAGGAGTTAACGTATTTGGATGAATAATTGAAGGAGGGCGATCAACATCTTCTACGCCATTCGATTTGCCACTTCCATCTTTATTCACACTTCCAGATTGGCTTACCTCATTAGACTCACTAAAATTTTCGTGCAGCATAACGCGCTCGTCAAAGTCACCAACGCTTAGGACAAATTGCTCGTAAACTCTGTTGACGGAACGTAAATTAAAATCAAAGACATCGGAATTCAGAATTTCCAGGAAATGAGAAGCATCGCCTCTTAAAATATCTCGCTCGAATAGTTTCTTGATTTGACTCTTGAAAGAATACTCCCGAACACTCTTAGCGTCTAAGGATACTCCTATAACAAACATAAACATACATAATGAGAAACTGTAACTTTAATGAAAAATTCCGTTAGCTGGTTGAATCTTGAGAACTCTTTTTAATCAAAAATGAATGCAAGAAAATTGTCCTCGAGTTACTAAAATGTTTCCATTTCGATAAACACTATCGGTGCGAAAACATTTTTGCGATATCAAATTTTTAAACAATCTGTCACCAAATGCATTCGATATCGCTCTTACTGGGGCGTTTGGTAATCAAGATAATTCTTTTCACGTACAAAACGAAAACTAATATTCACCTATGTTATCAGCATTTTTTACAGGTACTTCAAATAGCGAACGAACTTATAAAATTACAAAAATATCGTCCTTATCGGCCAGACGAATTACGAACGCAATATTAAAGTGGCCGAGTGTAAGAAAACTATAGAGAAGAATACCCACACGAGTCCAACTTCACGACTTATCGAATGCTAAAGAATCGTCAGTTCAATAAATTCACCCACGTAGGTCTTCTGCACAGGCTTATTTCTCTTAAAAACATCAAGATTCAAAGGGCAAAAAAATTCCTCATTTTTTATACGATAGACTTATACCTTTTTCGACGGTTAATCACAAATACACGAATGCTTGTTGGTTCGTTGCTGGTCAGCGTTAGAACTAGAATTTGTCTCATTTCTAAGAATCGTGTTCGTACCGAAATCATTCATCGAAATCAAAATATTTTTGTTGATCAGCAACAATTTTCACGGTTCCATACAACACTCAACACACTTTCCTTTCTTGCTTATAAAATTATTCTCTAAGGAACTAGTAGAATACAAACCTTCATGATTTCTACACAACTCATCAATGATGCAAATAGGTTCTGTGGGTGGATCAAAATCGTCGTCGAAGAAATGTGGTGGAATTCCGACAAATTTTCGATTCAAAATGTCTCTTCGGTCGGAACATACTGCATTAGCGTATACAAGATCACAACAGGTCAGCAACAAATGGTACGAACTCACCAAGTCTTCAGTGATATCCGCAAAATCGGATTTCACGACTAAATACAATGTCCATAAAAACTCTTTCAATCTGGCAGGACAAGATAGTCCTTTCTTCTTATGCGTTTTCGTCTTGTCCGGTTCTCTAGCACCGTCATGGAATTCAAACATATCATCGAATATACTTTGAAACTTTTTGAATACCACCGAAGACACAGCAAACTTTCTTTCTAATGCACTGATTTTGCCCTTGAAATCATTCGTTAAATGGACCATGTTGGCCCATTTCCGACACTTATCTATAAACTGTACAAGAGTTATGTCGCACGAACGAAGTAAACGAGTAAGACTGACATTTGCTTCGATGTAAGCGTTCATACGACCGATGACAGGAACAGGTGATTTTCGGCAAGCGACATATAACGCACAGGCTAACCAATGAAGCTGGTCTCCTTCGAGTGTGTAATTGTGCTTCGTTTGGAGGTAACTGTTCCACGATGCTTTACTCGTTTCTTTATCCAAATTCAAATCGGCACATAATTGCTGATGTTTTTCGGAAATCTCTTCGAGCTCAGATAAAACCATTTTGTTGACTAGCGGGAACTGGTGATGAAAAAGGGATAGTATTCTACGATATTCATTATCATGAAACAAAATAAATAAGACAAAATACTTACCCGATGAAATGTTTTTAGTTTTGTAGAGAATTTTGTAGAGTAGTGATAAGCTGCTTCAGTTCGCTTTTGTTCAATTCGACGGTTATATTGCGAGCTAATGTGCCGCTGCTTTCGTCCTTATTCTTCACGATCAGTGAAAGTAAGGTAAGTGATTCTTCAAGATTTCTAGAAGTATTACTCCCAAGCACATGCTGAAATATTAAGCAAGTAAATGAGATTTGCGTAGCTGATCAACTCGAGAAAGTTACATTCATTAATGACTCTTACCCGAATTTGCCAATCAAAGTCAATCAGCTTTCCTTCCGTAGATGGCAGCGAATCGGTGCTGGTCATCGTAGTGATAGAAGAATGTAATTTGTTGAAGAAATGAACGTCGACATTGTTTTCGCTTAAACGATGCAAAAGACCGCTAATTCTATTCACGTCAACTCAGCTTCTAACAAAGCAGTGCACTCTACTGAACTCAATATTGTAAGTCTAGAAATCAGATGATTGACTGGCCCCCTCCCTTGGTGGCGAGACGCGAGATTTGGAGGTAAAAGTTGTAAATAAATGAAGAGGCATTCATTCCATTGTGACGTATACAATATTATTATTCTTGAAGTTACTGAAAACTGACGTCACAATTGGTCTTTCATTGTCGTGGAATTGGAAAGGAGCGCTACTGTGAACTACATGCTAAACGTAAACCTTACGTGAATATTGAAAACATGAAGAAGGCACGGTTGTTAGTTTCATATTCTTGACACTAGATGGCATTGTTTTTTATTGCTTCTTATCGTCTATAAGTTTGAACTTTGATTTTGATTAAAATTTTTCACGGGAAAATGAAAGAAGCGCGCTGCGGCGTTTCTTCGATTTTATCATTTTGCCGGATATCTAAAATTCTATCGAAGTAACCAGCCTAGTTTTACCCTAGTACCCTAGTTTTGTATTTCAGCGTGTATACTGTCTGAAATAAAGAGTTTATGAATGGAGGACATGGATATTTCATTGGGCTATAAGAACTTATCTACTAACTCTCGGAGTTTGAAAACACCGAGCAGGAAGTCCGGATTGTTTAATACCTCAAGAAAAGGGTGAGAATGCACGTGTACTTTTACAAACATTTACTTCAATGTTCACCAGTGTTTTATCATGTTGTAGGAGAAGCATTTCTGGACGGTCAACACAATCATCTCTAGCAGTTTGTAAAACGCTTTATCACGTTGTTGAAAGTTTTGGTGTTCCTATCCCCGTTCAAATAACCGAAGCTTTGACGTTTTCTGACCGTAATTATTCTTTACATAACGAATTTATGCTGGGTTTATCGAATTTGATTCATCTAGCAAATTATGTTTCAGGAAATACAATCTGCAGTGCCTCCATATCAAACGAAGGTTGGGCTTGGTTCGTCATTGGCCGTCGATTACTTATTTGGCAAGCCAGCGGAAACAAACACTTATTCAGTACCACCTGCAGAGAATTAACGTTACCTCCTTCAGATTTAGCGTATTCAGCCAACCTAATATCTGTGTATTCACTACACGGAAATCAAGTAAATTGTCATACTGATTAATGCACTGATCGTGGCGCTGATTCGTTTTTTTAAAATAAGTGATTCTTTGGTTGTCAGACGGTTTCTTGTATCGCGGGTTCACCAGAAGGATCCATTAGATATTGGCCTAATATAAGTAATGAGGGCATATCTGTCGATAGCAACGCTAATTTGCAGGTACGTTTTTGTGTTCTGCTTATCGTATCGTCTTACCGATTATTCACATTTGTTGGTGACTTTAAAGGGTCAAGAATGCGACTCTATCAAACGAATATCGCCTATTGGATTTATATTAGCTACCACGTCGGCGATGTTATCGTTGGTCGAAACGAGTAATTTAGGCGGGCGACACTCCGTCAGTTGCCGTCCTTTATCATCACCCGCTGGTTGGCTGGGTGGTATCGGGCGCCGCTTCTCAACGTTATTTTTCGGAGGTATCCATTCATCGCAAAATTCTGATTCGGTAAGATTAGTAATGAGATGACATTAATATTCAACACTGACCAAACAAATCTACAAATGTACTCATTTTATGATTCTTTTCCAGAAACTTATACGCGTTCTCGTTAATGAAAGTCAAACCTCCGCTCTGCCGGCGAGTCTTGGTCACCATAATGTATTTGTAATGGCCGGATATACTTTACAAAAATGGTCTTTGTGCACTGGCGAAGTAGAAAAATTACAATACCAATGTAGTTTGGAATCTTTAATTATGGAGAATTATACTCAAACCGTTTGGGTACGATTTTTTTACTGTTTGAGCTTGAGCCCTAGTAAAATAATGTGAGATTACTATTCGATAATATGGTTTCTTGACAGAATTCGGCTGATGAGAACGATATCAATCTCTGTTTAGTCGATGCGCAGTTGATGGATTCGGTGAATCAGAGTATCGTTATTTTAGCCGCTGCGTCGAATGCAGTAGCTCCAAGCCAACTGCATTACGCTTTAGGTAGGCTTTTTCGGCATAATTAAGAATACATTATTATAATGGATCCAGTTGTATAAATTTTACAAAAATATGAAACTGTGAGGAATGAGTTCGGTGTATTCTTGATGGTCATATCTTGCACAAGTTCATCATGCCATCTTAAATAAGCTCGTTTTATTACTTATAACATCAAAAATTTAGTAATTTTCTTGAGTTGGTGGTATTGGTTACAGTTATTATAAATGTGAATGGTGAAACAGCTCCTACGCGAATATCATCCTTTCACTTGTTGAAGAACATCGATTTTTCAGTTTTTAATGCGGATACTAACCTGAAAAAAATATATTTACTCGTGAGTGGGCAGACTGTCTACATGTATAATCATCGCTACATAATATCTACTCCGGGTAAGTGACAGCTAGCTAAAACGTCGAATTCGTATCGATTTTTTCTTCGAGAAATTGAATGGTTTGTTTCAGTTGTAGCCGGTTACGATGAACCAGACGTTATAGATTTGCCGGAAACCAATATTTTAGGTGGCGCTATCGTAAACAAATTACCCGTTTTTTTCTCACGTATTCACGGTTTTGTCTCAGTGACGCCGTCAGATGTTATTTCGCCTTTGGATTTCGCCAATAACTCAACTATGAGTTTCGATGTGTCGACTATGTCTGAAAGATTGATAGAAGAAACGGATTTCGAAGATGTCACTTTGTATAAGGATAGTAACGCTTGTTTGAAAGCTGCATTTTTGTATTACGTCAGTAAGAAATCGGTGAGTATCGATTGGAGCTGCAGAAAGTCAATTCCTGTTTTGTGTGAAGTACATCGACATTCTCTTCTTGCAATAAAATCGAAATAATTTGATTGTAGGGCCAAGCAAGAACTATGATCAACGATATGTTTCCGGGGGATGATACTCCTGCTCAGGTTGATGCTACCTTAGATTTAGTCGCGATTAAAGTCAGTTTAGATTTGATAAATGACGTACCCGCAAAAGACCCCAGATGGGCCGATATAAAATCTGCAGGTGAGCTGATGTCCATTTCCTGTTCTGAAGTAATTACGCAAGTTTTATGACTTTTCCTTGCTTCTTAGATCGGGTCAATTTGAACAGTACTTTATCGCAATCCCTTCAAATTCAAAGTCAATTAGAAGAGAAACAGCAAGCTTTGGATTGGTTTATATCTTTTCTGCGAGAAATGGGCTTGTGGAATCGTGTAAGTTATAATTTGTTCGGTAATTATTCATAACGTGTGGAGGTATTAGCAATTATTTTGTGATCGATAGCTCGGAGCAGTAACGTGGAACAATGTGACCATTGCGACAACGTATGTGTTCGCTGAACAAGCGGAAAAACTTATTGCGGCAGTTGTGTTGAAAAAAATGCAACATAAGTAAGATAATCTGAAAGAAAATTTTTAAAATTGTTTGACGCTTGTAGTAGAAATGAAGAACTCTAATTCTCTTTCTTAGGCACCCTCAAATGTTTGAGACTGTGATAAAAGCCGTCGTCAAAGACGAAGATATGATCTCCGCGAGCGGATTGACGGCATTCGATTTATTTTATCGGAAGGTAAAATTTCTTCTATCGTAAAGTATAGAAATATTTTAGGTCGCAATTTAGTTTTATAAGCTAAAAATGAATCTTAACTGAAGAGACATGAAAGCACTCGCTTCAAGGAAGAAAAGTTACTAGCTAAGCATCCTCTAAGCGTTGTGTGTTTTCTGACTTACTTTGTGGCCTCGCTTCCTTCTTATAGCAATAGCTCTTCAATATCAGAACCACAAGGATGGAACTTCTCCTTTCATTCATTTTTTAGATTACAATAATTTGTATCATTTCTGAATTGTTATATCCAGGTGAGCATCGTACACAAAGCCCTAATTAAATTGGTCGAACATTGTGAAGAAACTGTTTGTCGCGAACATAGTATTCAGAACGTAGTGAAAATTGTAAACGATACAAATTTGATACTTTTGGTAAAGGATCTTATTTTACACATTTACTGTTTCATAATCAGGTGAATTACATTTGTGCTTTCTTCACGGAATTTAGCGTGTCCTCGAAGAAATCTCTCTATTTAGACAAGAAAAAGGAATCGTTTTTGTCCCCAATCCTGCATCAATGGCGAGTTTCAAAACCGAAATGTCATCGTGGACTGCGGCTCCAGGTCGTAACGGGCTGAAAGATTCTCTCGCACTTCAGGTATAATTCAATTTTGCCGAGTTTCTCGTCGATGTACGCATTTACGTGATAGAAAATTTACAAAATTACAGTCTAGCTTAACTCTGAAATACGGCATTAAATGCGTGAGTGGATTATCGCAGAAGCAAGAATTAATAAACCAGTTGATCTCCTTAAGTTCCATCATCTTAGAAGGATGGAAAATACACGTAGAAAGCGTAAGTGATCGGAAACCTCGGTACGAATTCTTGCTCAATCAGTACGAAAATGAGAGACTAGCTTTGATACAGCCGTTTAGTGAGTACCTAACTATTAATCTACTGGACTATTGAATCAAGCCTATCCTAAAAATTCATCAATTTCAGTGGATTTGGAAGAGTTCGAGTCGGCCGCGACTCTTGCTGAAAAATACTTGGATTTCACGATTCTGGTTCAGCTGTGCGACAAAACGAATGACGACGAAAGACTTGCGTATTACATGGATAAATACGAAAAGAAGGTGCGAATGAATTTTTCTGACAAATTTAACCTTTGGAAATTCGCTCATCCATACTCAATCCCTTATTGTAGGATTTCGCCCAATTTCTATTCTCTTGGTATGTTCGGGAGAAGAAGCAAGCTAAGCTATTGTCGCAATTTCGTACGAACAAGAAACATCAACAAGCCCTCGCAAAGTTCCTAGTCGATCACCCAACATTGGCCTGGCTTCACGCAGTTTTTTGTGGAAATTATGAACAAGCTGCAGAGGTGTTACTGAATTTGGCGTTCCAAGAAATTGAGTCGATGCTACGGAAGAAGGTTAGTTACCCGATCTACGGAGGGAAAGTTAGTTCGCTGATGTCATTGTATGATTGACGATTGTGCATTACAGAGTATGCTGACGATCGGAAAATTAGCTTTATTAGCTTCCGGTACTCAAGAAGGTATGCTATTCGACAAAGTATGCAAGGAAATCGACCTAATTTCGTACCAAGAAGATCTCCCTGAGTCAGTTCTAAAAGCCTTCGACTACAATTTCGAAACAATGAGAGTTTTCTTACCACCAGAACTGATTCGAGTATGTATTTCCTACAGTTAGCGTGTTGTATTTTCCGAAATATTTCATAATTTTAATTTTTTTGTTTGTTTGTTTCAGTTCTACACGTGCGAAGAAAATGTAAATGCTAATGAATTTGATTTCAATAAGGCATTAGACTTGTTGCACTTCGTCGATGATGATATTGAAGAGCAAGAACTAAGGTATGATTAACAAGGTAAAAAAGAGAAAGAATGAAAATTCCAATCTAATTGTGCAAATTGTCTTCGACAGACACGAAATCTGGTGTAAAGCCATTTTACGAGATTCTTGGCCCGCAGATAATGTCGATATCGAAGATCCGATCGAATGCATAAAACGTTTCCTCTTTTTCCGAGTGATAGAATTCGGATTAGATAAAGGTAAGTGTTGACGATTTTTCACAATTGTAAAAATATTGGTTTTATCGAACGACGCGAACATTATATAAAATGGACATTGTTGCAGGTCTAGACGTGATTTCAGCTTTACCGCCTCTCGACAGATTATTAAAGAGCGAAGATCTAGGCGAGTTGACCGAAAATAAGACTTTCCAGTACCTACTGAAAGTGGGTTACGAATATTATTTCAATCAAAATGAGACGGAGTGATTAATTGGTAAATTAGTATTTTTTCTTTTTTTTTTCTCAAATTATTTTTCCATTTTACTTGTTTTTTTTATGAATTTGTACAATAATAAAGTAATGTGCTCAAAGAAGTAGATCATTGAAGGTGTAACGAAGGAAACTGAACATAGTCATCAAATTAACAAACAAAAAATTTTATAATATGACAGAAAAGCAGATGAGACAAAATCAATAACAATGAATATAGAACTAGATGTACACAGTTCATTTGATGACGGTTTTTCTTCTTTAGGCGAGGGATGCACGTTCTTTCATTGAGGTTTTCTAATTATGTTATCCCGTCCTTTACCAACACCGATCCATTCCACTAAAAATGAAAGAACATTCAACTTAGAAAAGAGGTTATGCAGAGTAACACTCGAATTACCTTATTTTACTTACCAGGAACTTGGACTAATTCTTCTATTTTCTCGATGTACCGTCTCGCATTCAACGGTAAGTCTTCGTACTTCCTTATTTGTTCTATATTTGACTTCCACCCTGGTAACGTTTCGTATATCACCTGCATCGAAAGAAAAAAGAAGAGTATTTTTTGCAACCTAAATGAATTCCGGAAATAAATCGAAGCAGGATTATACGCACTTCAACATTCGACAATTCAGAGGCACTGGACGGGACGTAGGAAATGGGTTGACCATTCAGCTTATATCCGATTCCTAATTTGATTTCATCTAACGAATCCAGGATATCTAGCTTGGTTATACATAGCCTGTCAATGAATACATTATTCAATTTTTTCATAACTATGAAGTGGATGCTATAGTTACGAATCTAAAATTTATACCTGGTGTAGCCATTGAGCATGGTCGAATATTGCAGCATGGGTATGTCTAACCACCCGCAGCGCCGTTTCCGTTTCGTCGTGACACCAATTTCGCCCCCTTTCTCTTGTAAGAACTGACCTATTTCCTAAAATAAGAAGAACAAAGTTTGTTACAATGTGCAGTTGGAACGACAAAGGGAAAAACTTATGAGGACTTCACGCCCACCCTTCGAGGATCATATTTTTCAAAGTCTTTTCTCAAGTATTCAGCTTCAACTGGGGATCGTTGTAAGTCCCTAAAGTAGGTCCACGCTACAAGGACCATTTCAATTTTTGGAGTTGAGAATTCTGTCTATGAAAGTTCCTGTTTCGTAAGAAACCGTTCAACTTGGAAATCAGAAATTAGTGAATTCGGTGATAAGGAATAATAGATAAATTAGTCCTCGGTTTCGCAAGTCAGTACTATACTCAAGTTTTTTGAATGTTAGTTATCCATGATGAAAGTTGGCCAGGAAGAGTTTATAATTTTGATGATGCCTGTCTGATGAATATGCGACAAACTAAAAATATTAATTTTAGCACTCACATTTTTCTGTTCAGTGGGAAATGGTCCGTCTCCAACTCGCGTAGTGTACGCTTTCACGACCCCGACAACATCGCCTATGGTTGAAGGAGGAACACCAAGACCAGTGCACACACCGCCTATACTGCAATTCGATGAAGTCACGTACGGATAGGTACCTGCGAAGAGAATTCAATTTATGCCTAGGTATTATGAACAAACTCTGAACTTCAACTCCATACCATCTGCTTACCGAAATCAATATCTAACATGGCGGCATTAGCTCCCTCGACAAGAATCCGTTTACCTTTCTTCAATTCATTATTTATGAAATAAACGGTTTCAATAACTAAGGGTTTCAGTTGTTTGGCATACTCTTCGTATCGTTTGAGTTCCGCTTCTCGGTCAATTTGTAACGTTGGGAACATACGTTGATGCACGTCAGCGAGAGTATAAAACCTATATCGAATATATCCAAATTTTGGTTATAAAAACGAATAAAAAATTTCAAGTTGCTAGAACGACTCTCACTAGGCCAAGGAAAAACGCATTTTAACTACTTTTCTGTCTCTTGCAAGCTTCATCGCACGAATTTACAGACGAAGCGAAAGTTATGAAGAGAAAAATGTCTTGTATGTACTTTAGGGCCGGACCCAAGATTATTCCAAAATGATATTTGCTTACTGCAAGGCGCAGTGACGTCAACAGTTTCCCAGTAGCCGATAAGGAATGGTGACGTCACAGGTTTTCTTATAGATGTCACGCGGGGTGGTTTTTTGGCCTTTCTTTTCAATTTTCTCAATTCTAGTTGCTTAGCGTGTCTAGCACTAAATTTCTCGGTTAATACGAAAAGCTATCTCAATATTGCTGCAACTTGCGGGACTCAATTCATCCATTCACAATATTTACTACCGCAAAATGCTACAGCACCTCCCTCGCTGTACCTTTTTTCTTTCCGCTAGTGTTGGGACGCAATTCGGTCATGATTTTTTAATTACTTCTCCTTGCAGGACTCGACACGGATGTCGCTATTCTTAATCGCTACCTGTGTAAGGACCTAGAGGTATTCTAGCGGCTGTAGTGGTTTTGCGATTCGATGTTGCAGGAAGGGATTTTTCGAACGTCAATCCTCTGAATTTTTTAAAATTGTGACTGCTCTTGAGTCACAGTTTTTCCAAAAAGTTTGGGGCTTCTCCTCTGAAAATCGTCATAAAGAATCGTAACGGGTTTTTAGCATTTTTTATGCTTTTAGGATCCTGCTAAAATTGTCACAAGTTTTTCGCATTTTGTATGCTTACACCTTTGAGACCACTTTTGGAAAAACAGTTACGATTTGGTGAAGGTTTTCCGAAAGTTTTTGACTCGTGGCTTTGGGCTGGGTATCAGTCTGAAATCTGCGTCACGTCACGCGAAGTGACGCTTTAACGTCACCAATGACCTTGACCTACTTTGACCTTTACCCTTCTTCATACTAGGTCTAATATACAGCATACTAGGCTTCTACTAACTAGGCCTAGTACTAGGCTTGAATTGAGAAAATTTTGACCTTAGCCTTCATCATAAATAGGCCTAATATTTTTTTCAATTATTGTTTTTAAATGTCAGTCTTGCGAGGAGAATGTTTACCTCGTCCCCCCTTCCCCTCCCTTCATACTTTGGATCCGACCCAAGGTTCTTTCAGAGGAGAGGTTCGATTGAACCGAAAAAAGACTTGCTCCGAGGCTGAGAGTGAGAGCTAAAGTTGGAGTTGGGAGCCAAGGAAAAAAACAAAGCGGCTTTCAGAAGAGCTGAAAAAGCAGCTCTCTCGAAGAAGCTGAACTAAAATAAAACGACGGCTTCCTTAAAGATATTTAAGGAGGAACGCAGGAAACCTGTTCCCTGGGTAAACTTTATCTGATGCAACAAATAAAATTCGTTCATCTCGAATTATTGAGGAGTTATAGCGCAAAATTTCCGACTATTTTCTGATTTTCAATAGGATGAGGTATTTGTTAATAAA
Organism: Aspidiotus rigidus; assembly: GCA_035079385.1. Lineage (NCBI taxonomy): Eukaryota > Metazoa > Arthropoda > Insecta > Hemiptera > Diaspididae > Aspidiotus > Aspidiotus rigidus. Next base: position 13,697,164 of record JAVHKY010000054.1, on the reverse strand, counting down.
GTGAGTCATGCACAGCTCGAGAGTCGAAATTTATTTTCCAAGAGCCACTCTATCATAATATTATACATGTGTAGCTCGAGAGTCGAAATTTTTCTAAATCCCTCTCTTATCATATTGACCCATTTTAGCCAAACCCAACCAAGTGACATGATAACAATCTGAAGAACAGAAGAAATGTTCATTTACTATAAGCGGAGATTCTCCTTACCCCAAATCGTTATAATGTCGCTTGGTTGAGTTTGGCTAAAAAGGGTCCATATTATATAGGTTGGAGATCGAAATTTCAACAGGGAACCTGTTTTATCGGGGGGTTTTTCGGGAAAAACGCCCGGCGTCCGGCCGGTTGGTAAAGCTCAGAGCTCGAAATTTTCCAAGTCCCCCTCCTATCATATACAGCTCGGGGAATGAAGCCTATTAAGTCACTGGATCATTTTTTTGCTAAGTTATTCCTATTATGCATAGCTCCGAAGTCCGGGCCTGAGCGGTCACAATTTCATGTCATAGGTCAGCCTTTTTCAAGTCCACCTGCTGTCATATACAGCTTTGTGGTCGGTGTATACAGCCTGAAAAATAGCCCCTTCGAGTAACTAGATATGTAATGCTTCATACACTAATTGACTTAGCCCCTTAAATGAGCCAGATAGGCAATGCTTCAAACACCATAAGGCTTAGAACGTTCTTCTAAGGTATTCTAAGTCCCCCTCCCATCATATATAGCTCGGAGGTCGAATCACATAAGATATATTTTGCAGGGCGGAATTTTTCCAAGTCCCCCTCTTATTACATATTATAGCTCTGAAGTCCGGTCTTGTGATGTCACAATTTGAAGACGTCATAGATCTGGTAGGTTTATATTTTTCTGATCCCATGTTCTCCATAAAACAAGTTTCTTACAAGTCCCGCCCCTGTCATAAATAAATTGGGAAGTAGACCCTGTGATGTCACAGTTTGATGACGTCATGGGACAGCTTGTGACGTCACAATCTGATGACGTCATATATCAGTTTTTTTTCAAGTTCCTTCCAATTGTATACAGCTCCAAAGTCCGGGTCTTTGACGTCACAATCTACATTTTTCAGATCTCACGTACTTCATAAAACAGGTTCCCTGCCACCCCTTGTTAGACTTCGTTAAAGAATCCGTGAGTTTTTCTCAAGTTTTTATAATGTATAGCTCCGAGGTCGAAATTTTTCCAAGTCCCTCCCCTATCCTAGACTGTAGCTCGAGAGTCGAAATTTTTACAAGTTTTTGGTTGGACGGCGCACGGTAAATTTTTCAAAACAAAAAACCCGTAGCACAGGTTCCTTCTTGAAAATCCAGGAGCCGGACCTAGACTTCAGGAGCCACCACTTCGAAAAAATCGTAGCGGCTGACTTCCCATCTCTTTACAGTCAACCGAGCAATATCCTCGTTTACTATTTTTCGATTACGATAACCTTTTCTTGATGATCGTCAGGGTGTCATGAGGCCTTCGCATGTGGGGCAGGCCGAGTGAAAAGCCTTGAGTACGAGAATCGGTTCTATTCTCAGACCAACCCCCTCACGATTCCCCTGAATGATCGTCCATTACGAAACTTGAGAGACGCTCATGAGAAGGATATATTACTAAAAAACATTCAATTTCATTGATCTAGGGCAATTGAGACACTATTTTTCAAAATACACTACATACGGTTTTTATTTCCACTAAATACGTACACATAAATTACACAAACCGACGTTTCGACATCATGGATATCATCATCTTTTCTTTTCTATCATTACTCTTCCAACCTACAATCTTAGTATTAGTCCATGGGCCATAATAGAAAAAACGACGGCTTCCTTAACGAAGTTAAACGAGGAACGCAGGGAACCTGTTTTATGAGTCAAATAGGATTTGGTATTGAAAATTCAAGGAAGCCTAGACCTAGATAAAGCTAGTATAAAGAAGGCCTAGACGTAAAATAAGCCTAGTATAATGTAGTTTGAAAGTCCAAGTTTTTCTCAAAACTCGAGCTATTTATGATAGGGGGGAGACTTGGGAAAATTTGTCCCCTATCATCTATAGCTCGAGAGTCAAAAGTTTTCCAAGTCCCTCTTCTATCATATATAGCTTCAGATTCGACATTTTTTCTAAGTCACTCTCCTATCATACATGGCGCGAGAGTCGAATTTTTTCTAAGTCCCCCCTCCTATCACATATGGCTCGAGAGTCGAAATTTTTCTAAGTCCCTCTCCTATCGTACATGGCTCGAGGGTCGAAATTTTTTTCAAGTCCCCCTCCTATCATATATTCTCGAGAGTCGAAATTTTTCTAAGTTTTTCGCTGGACGGCGCACGGCGTACGCCAGATTTCTCAAATAGCCCCCCACAAAACAGGTTCCCTGTTAATAGTGGTTTTTGGTACCACGTGGGGGGACAAAGCGTCACTTTGGGATATGTTAGTAGGGGTGATACTTGACATAAAAAACGATGATAGATATCTGAGAAGAGCAGCTTTCAAAAATGGCGGCCAATTTCAAAATGGCGGATCGGTCTTCTGGTAAAAGGCGAATAACTCATATTGTGTGGGTCAAATTTTCTACTTTTATTTTTTTAAGTAAAAGAAAATAAGGCCCCGAATAATACATCCTACTTCCTAGCTCCCAAAAATCAATGTTTTATCTTGAAAAATTGGGCATAAATCATGAAAAGTTACAGATAAAAAATATTCCTCGTGAAATTTGTTATAAAAAATACCATACTCACAAACTTTGATATGCGTCCAATTATCAGCTTAAAAAGATCGTCGAAAGTTGGGAACTTTGGGAAAAAGTCAATTTTTCAGCAATAAATATTTAAAAAATCGAACACGAATGAAATAAAATTTCATACAAAAACTATTATTGAAAAATTGTAACTTCAAAATAGATTGACTAAACTATCATTCAAACTTTGTCGAAAGTTCTGAGTTTTTGGAAGGAAATCGATTATTCTAGGGTGTCCAGTTTGTCACTTTTGAGTGACTTGGTCACTTTTTTAGGCTTCAGTCATTTTTAGGCCTTTTTCAAAGAAAATAGTCACTTTTTCATTCATACTTGAAAATCACAAGTTTTTCCGGTGTTGACATCCCTTGGTATGTGTTTGACCGCGGATCTTTCTTACTTTCTTTTTTCTATCTGGTACCCTCGTATCTCGCTTCCCATACCACTTAGAGCCTTTTTTTTTTTTTGATAATGCAGTTACTTTTTGGACCAATTGAGCGTTTTCTTCTTTTTATCAGTCTAATCATTATAATTTATTAACAAAAAAATGTTTTGGAACACACCGTTTGCATCATACATATTTTCAACTGAAAATAGTTCAAATTAAATACTAAAAAAAAAAAACACTCAGCTGTTGCTCATGAAGTTGATTGAATTGACTTTATCGTAAGTGAACTAAAAAGAAAAAACAAGAGTTTGAATCAAAAAACTCTATAGTTACCAGACAAAATATTAAATTATTATGTAATCAAACATTCATATGTAAAATCTTACAGCAGCAATATAGTATTCACTTATATAGAAGGCAATAGTAGCGGCTGTTTGTTCGTAATATAATGGAAAACTGAATAACTAAGTGATTGTATCACTCATGAGGAAGCGTAAGGTTATAAGAGTTTGTATTATACGGGGATGTTGCTGTAAGATTTTACATATGAATGTTTAATTATAAAATTATTTAATATTTTATTTAGTCAACAGAGTTTTTTCGCTTCAAACTCTTGTGTTTTTCTTTTTAGTTCAGTTATGATAAACTCAATTCAATCAACTTCATGAGCAACACCGGATTGTTTTTTAAAATATTTTATATTTTACATTATGTTCTAGAGTAAATAATTCAAAATAATTAGCAGATATTCAAAAATCTATTTTGTGTGGTTTTAAGAGATTGCAGCGCCATGTGCAGATGAACAGCTTGAATATTATTCTTATTTTAATTTTGTTCAAAGTACAGCAACATCAACGCGCATGTCGGCAAACGGCAAATTAGGTACAATTCCTCATCAAGATTTTATTCCTCTGACTGCAACTAGGCCACTGAACTGTTATCGGCATCACTTACCAATAAGAATACTTTAAATAAATAATTAAAAGTATTCAATGTGATTCCTACAGATTTTTTTTCGATGTTGAAGCTCACAATAGACTTTTTATGATGACCATTAGCTTTACAATAAAGATGTAGTGAATTTTGTGAGAATCACTTTTGGGTTAAAACTTTTCCTCATTAAAGCTCTAGTTTGGAGGATATTTGGAAACAATCACTTTCCTTCCAAACGCTCAGAACTTCCGACAATTTAAAAAGGAAGTTTAAGTAGTCTATTTTACAGACAATTGCAAAAGGAACATTTTTTGTTCGAACTCAGTTCTCCAAAATATTTACTATGGTTTGATTTTTTCGGATGCTCACAACTTTTAGAAGCTTTTCAAGATTATAACTAGACTGACAATAAAGTTCAGATGGTCCGTGATGAAGTAAAATTCATGAAAAATATTTTTTGTTTGGAACTCCTTCTTATTAGAATAGGCCTAGCTTATTTTTTTGTAATATTTGACAACAATCGATTTCCTTCCAAAAGTTCAGAACTTTCGACAAACTTCGGAAGAAAGTTTAGGCAATCTATTTTGCAGTTGAAATTTTTCAATAAAAAGTTTTTGTTTGAAATTTTATTTCATTTGTGTTTGATTTTCTAGATATTTATTGCTGAAAAATTGACTTTTTCCCAAAGTTCTCAACTTTTGACGAACTTTTTAAGCTGATAATTGGACGCATAGCGAAGTTTGAATGGTATTTTCTATAACAAATTTCACGAGGAACATGTGTTATCTGAAACTTTTCATGATTGATGTCCAATTTTTCAAGATATTTGCAAAACATTGATTTTAGGGAGCTAGAACGTGCCACAAAAAATTTATTAGGATGTGAGATGCGGGAAGTTGGATATGTTATTCGGGGCCTTATTTTCTTTTATTGAAAAAGAAAAGTAAAAAATTTTACCCACACAATATAAGTTATTCGCCTTTTACGAGAAGACCGATTCGCCATTATGAAATTGGCCGCCATTTTGGAAAGCTGCTCTGCTTCTCAGATGTCTATCATCGTTTTTTATACCAAGTATCACCCCTACTAACATATCTCAAAGTATCGCTTTTTTCCCCCGAATGGTACCGCATTTTTATATGGCCCATGGACTACATCAGGAAACAGAAGTAAACTGAACGGGAGAAAGACAATTTGGAACCAAGAGAAACTGAATTACTGAATACCGAGAAAGAACCGGAAGGTGAATTATGAGATTGGAGATGAGTAAACGTTCGACCATTGACATTGGACAATTACATAACATGCTTCTTATTTCCCTAATGTTCACTACCTCCAATATTTTTCTTTTTTATCATTACTCTTCCAACCTACAATCTTGGTATTTTTAAAATTAAATACATGGCCCTTATTCAGGGTATGGGAGGAAAGAGCAGTGCGATCAGTACTTTTCACATCATGCTTGTGCTGGTAGAGTCGTTCACTTATTTTTAATCTCAGGATTCACCTTCCAGTTTCTTTCTTGTCATTCGACAGTGTAGTTTTCCCCGATTCAAAATTATCTCTCTTTCGTTCAGTTTACTCCTGTTTCCCGATGATGATATCCATGATTATAGAAACGTCGGCTCGTGTAATTTATGTTTATTATTTAGTAGAAATAAAAGCCAAATTTAGTGTATTTTATTTCGCATATTTTCCACAAATCGCATCTCTCTTTCACTAATTTTCTACTTCATAATACTCATATACCCAAGTTGACACTTATCAGGCCTACTCGAATTAAAAATTTCAACTTATCTTTCGAAATTCTCTTAGCTTATACGATAGACTGCCTTCAACTTAAGAAAACTGCTTATTTAACTAAAGCAAACAGTGAAAAGAAACTACGAGGAATTTAAAAATCGCGACTAGCAACGAGAAAAATTCCTCGGTTCATTATTCAATCGTGTCTGCCTTTGATAGCATATTCAGCAAATAAAACAATACAGACTCCTATAAGAGTAATTAACCGCAAATAAGGTGTGTCGCGACCACACACAATGGAGCGACAGAAAATATAATAAACGGATAAAATTTCAGTCATACTCAGACTAGAGTCAATAATCCGTCAAAATTTTACACACGCAATTTTACAGCGTGTTTGTCAACAATATACGTAAGTGGAGGAGACAACGACGACAATAATGAGATAAAAAGCGGGTCATGCTCTTCATTAACCTTAGTCATGGTGATACTGAACGTAAAAAATAGTTACTCAACAATAACCATGTGACTGAGAATGGTACGCAAGAAAAATTAGAAGAGTTGATTAGGTCCTATAGCACATCGATTATACGTATATTACTTTGGGTTAAGAAATCGGGCAAATTTTGTTAGCTAACCTTGAAACGTGCAGTTGTAGAGACGCTAAACGTTTCTCGGATGCTAACACCTTCGCCAAAACCACGTACGCCCCGAATAGTGCCAAAATGCGCGCTCGCTTATTTTTCTCCGTCATTCATTCTACACAAGGTATTCGAAAAAAAAAAAAAAAAATGAAATGGTAGCGTACGCCTTCAGGGTCAAAGAGAATCATTCATGAGTAAATATCGTACATCTTCGTTAATGGGAGGGTCAAAGAAGATAGAGCGTCCGTTCTGTTCCATTAACCACGACTATTAGAACCGAAACTAATATTTCTATCTGAACATTTCCTCCGCTAAATTCCTCTACCTCTTATCTCAGATTCTTTCCGAATCTACAATTAGAAAGGAATTCAAAATTAATTTCTTACGCAGTTTTAATCGTCTGAGTGGTGAAACGATGACAATAGTTGATAATGACATGTGCGGTGGTGGCAGGTTTATGAACAGCTGTTTTTCGCTCGCGCATATATTTTGCAACAGTCGACAGTAAGGACGCTGGCGCCACCGTCACCAATTACAACATCCGGTGTCGATTGCAACAAGTTAATATACCCCTACTCAACGCTACGACTTTAACGATGCATTTACCCCCGGAGGTCAAGTAGGGCGCACCGAGACCAGGACTGGGCGGGAAAATAGCGACAACTACTGCGTCATTTTTTCTTCTCACATTTTCCCTCAAATGAATCTGCTAATAATCGAACTTCAATGTCTAAATACAAAGTCAACAATTACGACTCGATGATCTTTTAACAATTATCAAGCAGTCAGGCCCAATTTACACACGAGTCATTCTAGCACTTGGAGAGGAAAAATTACATAAGACGGAATCTTACTTTTCACTGAACTGTTTAAAATCGCCGATTAGATCAGCAATACGAATACCGATACGATTCGCTTTCGATGAATACGACGGGCCGATGCCCTTTTTTGTCGTACCTAAAGATTTAGTGCCTTTTTCCAATTCCTGTAATCCGTCTACGGCCTGAAACAATATAAAATATTGGTTTTTCGATTGTTTTTATTTCTCGTTAGACGTAAACATACAGCTATAATAAGAAAATTGCATGATGAGAGAGAATATACTTCACAAAAAACAGTGGCGACGACGAATAATCGTACCAAGTACTCATGAAATATTAAGTCTAAGAAATTGTAGGTCAAGGTTCGAAGGAAAGAAAAATAAAAAATTCTTATAATGTGGTACTCCAACTCGAATATTTCGATAAAAAGTCGTTACGAGTGAGAACATGAAAGTTTCCGCAACCAATTGATAAACAAAAACAGCTATAATTATGAATAAAGAATTGAGAAATAAACTCGTTCTCTTTTTTTCCAATTTTTGACTTCAAAGCATTTTACTATGACTATCTCGTCCTCTCTTTCTCGTCGAACATCTCAAAAGAATAGGGGATTTCAGTTACACTGACAATAATTATTTCGGAAAAGTAATTACGAGATTTGTCGACCTCATTTGATGTACTTGAAACTTGTTATGATTACGGTATAAAGAAAGAATTTAATTACATTTCGTATCGAAGCAAAGAATGAGTTCAACAACACCAGGAAGCAGACGATCGAGCAATGAGGAAGCTGGATTGGAGTCTTTATCGCAATGGGTTCAACATAGACAGGTTATGAAAGTTTCAAAGTTTTAAGCAGCTCGTTGAACGGTAGAAGGGCACCAGGCTCTTTTTTGACTTTATTACGTCAAATTCCTCACTCCCTGTTCAGCTTTACAATTGCTCAAGTAAGAAAAGATGAAGATAATTTTTGCGCAACCCCACTCAACGGGAATACGTTTCTCGCATAAGGCTCAGGACTGAACAGTTTTCAGCCATGAGCTTGTAAAAGAAGGAATTCGAATAATTTCTAGCCATGAACTTTAGGGCAGCAGAAAATATACACAAATTCTGAGGGCCATAAATAAATTTTGAAAAATCGAGGCTCTATTTTCTAAGACAATACGAAAAGTTCGAATCAAAATTTTCAAATTTTTCATTTTGTATGATTAAAATTTTCCCCGAGATTTTTAAAACCTGCAGGGGATTTCTGGCCTTATTTGAAATTTCTTGACTTCTCAGGACCAATAGCCACTTCTCAACAGCCTAAAAATCATCGTGATATGATGAAACAAAAGATTTAAAAACATCTAAAGCTCGCCCAGGGAGACCAGTTTCTCATCAAAAGGTTGTTTCAGTCGATTATTTTCTTCTTTGGTATTTCAAGCGAATACTCAAAAATAATGAGCAGCAAGCCTCGAAAAATTCTTCGACCTCGGCTAAATTCTTGGACTTGTTCCAGTCTTCCAGAAATCGATCGCCCTTCAAACTCGAAATTCTATTGAAATTTGAGCTCGATGGAAGGAAAGAAGACTTGAAACTATTTCGAGTACGCATTTTATCAAACAAGAGAATGAACACGAAGATTTTGAAATCTGAGCAACGGAGATCAGGAGAAGATGAAAATTAGGAACTACAATTAAAAAAAACTTGGATGACGCAAAAAGACTTCAAAAGGTTTTACCATTTTTTTAAATGGAAGAAATTTTGAACTCTGAAACGCTACGAAAAACTCTCGAAATATGCGCTCGAAACAATCAAAAAGCACGAGCTACATTACAGAATTCAGATTCAGAAAAATATTTCGTAATCAGAACTCTACGATACTCCGAGGCAGAAGATGAAAATTTGAAAAATTCTCTCATTGGTGATGAGACTATCGAGAGGAAATGAGGAAATGGAATTCACGCTTCCATTCTATTGCAGAAAATAAAAAACTACTCTAATTTCAATACATTCATAATAGTGTGACAGATCCTCATATCTTGTGCTTCGGAACGATCACATCCCCTAGCAATAAATTGGAAACATGCCTAAGTTATAACATAGAAAAAAACGGTTATAGCTGATCAAACCATTAGAGGTCGTAAAAGCCGTAACGGATACATATTTTTGGTAGAATAATTATTCGCTAGTACAAGCTTTTTGAAAGAAAAACATTATCAAAGACGCTCGTGTAGTTTGTTTGTAATTCTTTTGTTTATCATTTCGCACGATACGTCTTGATAAATAATTGCTGACAAAAGCGAAAAACCATCGAAATTAAATGCTAATTTTCAAATAAGTCATGCAAATAATGCTGTACAAGCGTGGTATATTGTTGAACATTTTGCTTAAATACTTGGATCATAAAATCTGTAACGAAAAACTCACCTGGTGAAAATCAAAAACAATATGAGCTTTATTGGATATCAATAATCGATCTTGCCATCCTACCAAACCCTTCGTTTCGTTTTTTTGCAGCTCATCAAATAGACCAGGCAGATGGACTACGACACCATTACCTGTAAGAAAAAAAATTGGAGGTCAAAAGGGATAGTAAGGTTGCTCACAGGTGTGAGAAAATAATATGATGAATTTTAATTTTGAATTGTTTTTCATTCTCTTCACACCACAACCACGACTGCCTTTTCAACTTCACCGCGAATAAAATTATTGTTTTATTGTTCAAATCGCAAGAAATAAACGGACAAATTACGCACAAATATGTCTTTTAAAAGAAATTACCCGGGTGTGATTGTCACGGTCAGCGCAAAGAAAATAATGAGCACGAAACGAAAACAATAATTCTCTCTAACGCACTTTTACGAGGTATTCATTATTTATGATTTTTTACATTTCGAGATACTGGTACCTAATTCGAAATTAAATTTTTCAATTCGGATGTTCCATAATGGTACCATAATTTTTTTTATTTCTTCCTTTTTTTTTTTAATAATACCTACTGGGTCTTATTGGGTTCCACGTTCATCTCGGAAAATCGGGAATTGAATCATTCGACAACATTTTTTGTCATTTAAATTCAGTGAAACGAGAAAATTCAACTCAACTCGATTGGAATCGAGGAGATAGTCGTAATTTTCGAATAGTTGGTTCTCAATGTCTTCAGTTTGCGCAACTCGAAAGTTGAATGGTGTCTTAGGGACGGTAAAAACATTACAGCGCCGGTATAGAAGTAGAGATTATTAAAACTATATCATTACCAATGATGGATTTGCATTCTGAATTGATGATCCCACTTGGTAGAAGATGAAAATCGTACTCCCGGTTATCTACGACAACCGTATGTCCAGCGTTGTTTCCTCCCTGCAAAAGCAAGTGAAAAGATATTATAAATAAATCCTGGGAGAATTCTTTTCCAAGTTTCTCTTTCTATACAAATTTAAGCTCACCTGACATCGACAGACGAGGTCAGCATCTTTTGCCAGCATATCAACGACTTTACCTTTACCTTCGTCGCCCCATTGGGCACCCAAAACGACAGTGACTTTGTTTTGCACGTGGGTACCATTGGATGAGGAATCTCCGTTCATGTCGATGGTGCGATGATAATAAAACTACTTAATTTGAAAATAATTTTACACTCAATTCAAGCGCATCAGAAGGTGCGTACTTGGACTGTAAAAGCGAAGAGGAAGACAGTACTAGTTGAATTCACTTTCCAAACTCGAAAGTAATAATCGACGAGTACACGGCAAACTTCGAGCAATTATTTCAAGCACGACTACCGCGAAATCAGCGGAATGCGAAATGACAATTGAACAAGTTAGTACAACTGCGACGCGGACGGTTTTCTCTTATATCGTTACGTTACCTATCTGCTGAGGTGTGCTCAGGGCTCCTGCTGTTCGCCTCCTCCAACAATGATGGAAATCTCACGATAATTGCTCACGCATACTGCGCGAATTTTCCGACCCACAGCAAAAAAATTCTCCACCCAGGATGTAAACGGAAGCTTCGGTATTCGGTAAATGGGTGAGAAATTTCGTGGGAGGGAATCCAGATGAAAGAAAATTTTGCGATGAGAATCGCCGATAATCTGCGCGTGAATCTCAAAATTTTAAAAATAATCATTCCGTAATCTCATTCATTAATCACTCAACGTACCATCCTTTGTGGGCTGTGGGACGTCACGGATCGCACGGCAGCACAGATGCAAAATTTCGTTTTTGAAGTGGCGCGCTAGCATCGACTTTGTTTATACAAGACCTTGCCAAATTTGATGTCGACTATGGTAAAATTTTGAACCGGAACCAAGTATAAATCATTCAATTTTAATTCACGATCAGTGAGTTGTGAAGTATTTGAAAACGTATCTCTGGTTTCTTATTGCTTATATTCTTCATCTCGAATACGAACAAAATACTTAATCAGTACCTATTCGGTTTTCGGTCTGACCATTTTACAGGCAACTTAATTCTGACTTGAAACCAGCGTTTGAAATTTTTTTATTTCTTTTCTTTTCACCAGACGTTTTCCAACTTTTTCTTATATTAAGGACCTTAGGTATATCGTCCATTCAGCATTGACTAGGTTTACAAATTCAAGTAGGTATTGAACAAAATTTTCAAACTTGCGGCTTAAAACTTGTAAATTTTAAATAACTTCTACGCTCGGAGGTGCTCATGGACAGAAATCCTTGATATAACTGAAATATCATTAGGATGATAATTATTAGCCAGCCAATATTCATAATTACTAGACACACTATAGGTTTAAAATTTTTTGAAAATTTTAATGAATTACCTATAAGATAATTCATCTGAGGATGTATTTGCTACGCTGAATTCATCTGATGAATCGTTTTCTGTTTTTCGATGGCAGATTGCGTTTTCTCACATTGTGATTTTAGCTGTGTATCGTCGCAAAACGAAGCGTTCCTTATCGAGTGTTGTTACTACTATGACCATTGATCGAAACAACTGAGACGACGATACGCGGCAACATGATGAAATCAGAACGAAAAAGAACAATCTACCATCAGAAAACGGATAAAACGGTTCTGAATTCAAAATAAATATAAAAACTACCTACATTTAGAAATAACCTATCTCATTTAATTGATTTTCAAAAAATTTTCAATTGTTGCGTGCAGTGATAATTATGTCTAAGCAGATTGGAGATTAGAGACAATATTATACATAAGTACTTTTGACATCAGTTTCTTTTTTTTTTTTCCTCCCAGTAACGCGCGCTGAATGACTCATGATTTATGTAGCCTATACTGTAATTAGAGATGCAATTGTATTATTTATTTGGTAAATGAAATTTCAATTTAGCCTCCCTGTTGATGTTGAACAAAGTTCCTAATTGTTATATAATATGGACTATTCTTTTGTTCCTCAGTATTATGAGCCCATCAACAAACGTCCATTTTACCTTGAAAAGTAGGTAAGTTAGCTGGCAAAAATATAAAGCTTCTCTCAAGCGCAAAAAGAAAAAAATAATAATAATAATAAAAAATACAGTAGGTAAATAAAACTTTTTATAGGTTAGTTTCTTTTTTCTTCCTTTTCTGTTTACTTAAATTATTACAGATCCTTTGAGTAAGTACCTACCTACCGTTATTGAAAGTTCGTAAAAACGTCAGATTAACTGGCATTTAATGGAATGAATGCATAAGAAATATTTCCACGTTCAGTATGGAAAACTTGTGCATCGATTGTTATTCTGCACCCGATAAACGCTGTTCCCACTTGAAGTCCTCAAATGCAAAGGGCTTCAGGTACTCAAAAGGGGAAACGGGGCTTCAAATGGAAATTAAATGGCTAGTTTTTCCAAAGGAAGCCGGATATCCAAGGAGCCTCAGGTTCATCCCTGTTGAAGCCCCTTGAGCCTGGGAATCCGAAGGGCTTCAACAGGGGAAAATGGGAACAAGGGGATCAACAGGCAATTCAAATGGGGGATCAGCGGAGTAGTTTTTCTCATTTTTTCCAGGACTATTGTTTACCGTCCAGAATGCATCAAGTTCTCTGAAGTTGCAAAAACGACCTATTATATGAAGTCTATTTGCATCGGCATAAATTTTCAACCTCAAGATTTATATATCAGTCTTCTTCAAGCCCTAATCTACGGAAAATTTGGTTTGCTCCCTGAACAGTGAATTATTGAGCATTGCATTAATCTTTCAGGTTTTTGAATTCTGGAGATTCCGTTGGCCAGTTTTTCTTTCTTCTGTTTAAATTTTAGGACTTTGATCATTTTACAGAAACATAATATTTAAATACGCGTCCTCGAATAGTACAAGCTGTCGCGTCGGTGTTCTGAAAAATATTTCAATATTTAAAATCCCCACAGTAAGTTATCCCTCACGTATTAGGCATCCAGACATTAAAAGTAATTAGAAGAATAGTTCCCGATATTGAATACCTAAGCAATTTGTGCATAAAATGTAAATTGCTACTGTAATATAGAACAGTACCCTATTCAAAATAAAATGAATTTGTATACAAGTGCCTAAGTACCAATATTCTTTAGATTGTAATAAAATTTTTTCCACAAACAATTATAAATACCTACCTAGGTAAGCCTGTATTGAAAAAAAAAAAAAAAAAAAAAAACTTATGAACTTTACTACCTACTTGAATTCAAATAATGTTTTCATTCTCAAAGTTTTGGCAAATCAGTTGCTATACCTACTGTTTACTTTATGGTGATCTTGACCCTCCGTTGCGACGCAGATAAGTATTAATATATGCATCGCGAGTCTCTTGATTTGGAAAATCGAGATCGTACCATTTTCTTTTCGGGTTATATTTTCTAATTGAGAGGTAACCGTTGTAGAACATGAACGGGCGTACGTCAACGTATCGTAAACGAGTGATATTAAAATCATCCTGTCGTAATCGTAAACGTACTGTTGTCTCATTCAGACCCTGACCCTCAGGCATATCAGGCATATTATCTCGGGCAGCTGTGTCTATCAAAGCCGAACGATTTCGCGAAATATACCAATAGTTATCCGCTTTCTTCGCCTGTAAATAACGCAAAGTCGATTCCGGATTGTAGACCGTAACTTCTTTCTCTGTAAATCGGTATCCATCATACCACAGATGCATTTCATTTAAAATGTCTTCTTCCGAAATACTTTTTCTTTGATCGTGGCTACGTTCTTTGGCAATATTTCGTACATAATCGCCGAAATAAGTCTTTACTTCTGCCTCGGTAAATCCCATCATAGTAGCATAAACTGGTTCCATTTCAATTTTCGCCATATGAAGTACGTCCCCTCCAACCCACGAGAACTTGTTCACGCCAAAGGCAAAGGCGAACTTCACCCTCGGATTGTGGACACTGCGAGTTACGAATTTAAGAAAAAAAGCAATTGTCTGTCGGTGATCGTCGGCCACTCCGAGCGCTTGAACGTTAGTAAGATTTTGAATGTTATTTGTGATGGGGGTGTCGTATTCGTCGACCAAAACAACGATTTCTTTTCCAGTTTTCTTCGACACTTGATACATCAAGTCTATAAGTTCGCCTAGAACCATAGATTCGTTTGTGGGCACTCCGTGCGACACAGCGAAGTCCTTAAGTTTCGCTTTCAGGTCATTGTCAAACGCTATTGAACTGCTGGTGTCTAACTGCGAGAAATCTATTCGAAAAATCACATATTCGGTCCAGTCGTAATTGGAGTTGTAGATCTCAGTTCCTCGAAATAGCTCTTTGTTGCCTTTAAATATCTGCTCCAAGGTACTGAGAAATAACGTCTTCCCAAATCCTCGAGGTCGCGATATCAGGCAACTACGATTTCGTTCAATCAAATGTAACGCAAAGCCAGTTTTATCTACGTAAATATAATTCTCCTGAAGAAGCTGTTCTATATCTTGCACTCCTACAGATAATTTTTTTAAAGCATCTTGTTGATGAGGATGCGGCAGATTTTCTGGGTTCGCATCTGTATTCGCTGAAATGAAATAAATAACGTGATAAACCTAATTGACCTGCATAGTAACTGAATTAGGTATCGCATGATACTGATCGGTTGAATCCAAACCCGGATTTCATTCTTTGACCGCCCGAGGCAATATGTATGTGTGAAGCATGTTAAAAACATTTTATTCTCCTTTTTCCATCTATAAATCCAAATTGGTATACAGTTTAGAGGACTGGAAGGAAGAGCAGACGATGTTTGAGGAAAATGATGAACGCGTACCCCCCCCCTCCCCCCGCCCCGTGAAAAGCGTGTCAAACGAATATTGTGCTTCTGCAGCCCGTGCCCTATGCTTTTTAATGGGAGGTGTCACAAATAGCGTACAAATCGCAACCTCTATCAAAATGTCAGCATGTAATCCTAAAATATGGTAGAAAAATAGTGGCTAACACCTGGTCGGTTACAATACCGCAACTCAGAACAAATTAACTACATACATTTAAATATCAAGAGACGTCCAAGTGTAATAAAAAGCGTTAGGCCTATATGAAATACCCAAATGGGTTAAATAATGTTTTGTACTCCAAGGATTTTTGGAAAACAAATTGAGTAAAAAAATGTGGATAAAAATTTTGGTTGGCCTACAAATGAATGTAAACCAAAGACTAACGAGGTGTAGAACCACTCGGTATACCTACACGGGAAGCTAAAGAAGTTGGTGTACTTATTCTAGCTTCAGATCATCCAAAGTAATACAGAAAGAACTTTTACTTACTACTCTCGCGTTTCAAAACTGACGACCCGCCTATATTCTGGAGAAAACAGAGGCAGATGAGGAAATATGATAGAATATATTACGTACAATACGGAGGCCTATGTAAATTAATATTAGACAAACACTCTTGAAACCATAAAGATATTTTATTTTTTTAGGGAATCAATTTTAAAGCTTTTTGGTGCAAAGGAGAATAGCCTATCATTGTAACAGCTACCTGCTTGCACAAGAGAATTTTAATTAAGAAAAATAAATTAAGGTGCAAATAACTTTAATCAACTTTTTGGAGTCCTTATTTCATGATATTACCATGCGTATGAAATTTTTCTCTGGTACCTATACCGAATTATGTAGACATGGGGTCTAATTTAATTGAATAAAATGTTGTAGAAATGTTCAATGAGAATTTTTTCCTGGTACCTAAGTAAATTAATAATTTTATTCAAAATATAAGTTCGAAAACTCACTTGGTTTGTAGCCGCTAGTTTCATTCGTCGACCTGTGGTCTCAAAATCTTTCATGAATTGATCATACTGAAGAAGAAATATAACATAATTACGAGTGATTGCTGTAGTGGACACGTTCACAGAGAATTGCAGGGAGTAAAGAGCAATTCTTTAATCTAAGTTATATAATAATTATTAATTTTAATTCCTTCTGATGTTGCTAAAAAACTTTATCCGTTATATCTCTTTTTTTTATGTTACATTAAGTCATAACATCACAACCACAAAAATACATCTTTTAAAAATACTCACTTTGAAGATTTCTGGGTTCAAAGGATGCGATTCTACAAAGCAAAGGAAAAAATATTACAATAGAATAGTTTAATCATAAGGATACTGGAATAGTCGTTTTTACCTAAAGCTTGACCATTTGTGTTATTTTTTCAAAACAGAATGTACAATGAGGAGGAGAGACGGACCCATTTATTCGTGCAAGTTAAGATAATCACAAAATTTATTAGATATTTGTATATTTTTCTGAACCTCTACATGCATGTGTCAAGATATCGGTATTTGAAGTCCTTATGAAATATTGAAAAAATCAAATTCAAAAAAAAAAGGAAACAATTTGATGTTGCTGAAAGCATTTTTTGTTAATGAAATATTTTTTCTTTTATTTGTACGTAGGTACTGTGATTGTTTGCATATAAGACCCGCCAAAAATTGATTTTCACTATCTGAGTAAGCGACAAATTTTTCGGCACGTCGGCTTGTTCTCAATGCCTTCTGAAACGAAAGCTCTATTGCTTTTTAGTGTGTCGAAATTGCGATAAGGCTTGAAAATAATTTTTCTTATCCGTGTAAAAAAAATTCAGATAAGAATTTTTGGAATGGTACGTAGACTGTATGTACTCGTGCTGTTCAAAACATACGTAATCAGATGGAGTAAAGAATTATTAGTATCTACATCAAATAAATACACATTTACACGTCTTACCCTTCAATGCAGCCAAAATAATTACGAAAATTACGTATTTCATGATGGGTTCAAACAGCGACTAAAATCTGAATACCATTTCTCAAGCGTCGTCGGCGTCGGTTATTATGTACAAATGCAAAGCGCGATACATCATGAGGGCTAAAATGCAGATGTCATATTCTGAAAATAAGTTTTATTTTTGCACTGATTATCTACACGATTCACACGTACTAGTTGGTTAGGTTCGAATTAACTTACTATAGACGTAGTTTGAATGCACAGCTGTTTCTGCCACTGTTACTTGGTATGTTGTCGAAATAATCTTACCCGGCATCTAGGGATTAAATATTATACATTATCCCATTACTGATCTGCCGTAAAAATAGAATGGACATGTCTGCACATCGACGATCAGCAAAAAAGGGTATTTTTGCCGAAGTTAAAGGATCTCTTTATCACAGATCGTGGATATGCAGATACGTCCATTTTATTTATTTGTATGGCAATGGTGTGATGTAAATAACGTCTAGATTCAGTCCTCCAGTCGACAGTCGAGTGTTCTCTAAACCAGTGGTATGGGGCATTCACCCACTTGAGTGACCTGAGGAAAAAGAAGAACAGTATTTCTGGATTTGGACTGTGTACAAAATGAACCGAGTTCTGTAAAAGACGGCCAAGCGACATCGTATTTTTCGTTTTGTCGACATTTTTTGTAATGTGATGAAATTGTTTTAATTTATGCACGGTTTGAGATCACTCGTTCATTGAATTGCTTTTTCCTTCATCCACCCGCTAGTATAATTTTTTGGTTCATAGGAACTCCTAAATACGCTATATAAAATATCTTATCAGCGGATGAACCTCCGTAAAAACGAGCAATGTCGCTTGGCCGCCTTTTACAGAACTTGGTTCAAATAGACGTCATAAATAAGTGACGCCATTAGGAACGAGGAGCCACCGGCGCGCTGCGATCGCATCTTTTTTTGTTGCGTTAACAAAAACAATAAACCACTA
This sequence comes from Aspidiotus rigidus, assembly GCA_035079385.1. Taxonomy (NCBI): domain Eukaryota; kingdom Metazoa; phylum Arthropoda; class Insecta; order Hemiptera; family Diaspididae; genus Aspidiotus; species Aspidiotus rigidus. The sequence goes on along the minus strand of JAVHKY010000054.1, from coordinate 13,678,786 downwards.
ACCTGCTCAAGAACCAAGGCTTGTCAAGAACACATACCTATTATTGTATACCTAGGATTTGGAAACGAAGTAGTCAAGTAGCGTATTTGGAGTAACTTGGTTATATTGATCAGATCATCGTTATCAAAATTTGAAGGGTTATCGGCAGGGCAATTGCAACCGAAATTTTTTTGATGGTGAACGATTATCAGTCAAATGACCTCCCAAATTTTTTCGGTTATCGGTTGTAGATCAAAATTCATTTTTACCAATCAAATACCTACCCATAATGTTGGAAAATGTTTCCGTTTGAACCCCTAAAATTCTTGGTTGACTTCTTTGTTATAGAAACCCTAGAATTTTCAGTCAAGTAACTGTTAAGAACAGAAAAAATAACGGTTAATGGTTAGGTAATCAGTCAAGATTGATTGTCAATCATAACGGTTACGGTCAATCGGTCAAGACTCAGGATCAATATTTTCATTTTGGTTATAACAGTTGACCGAAAAATAACTGTTATTGTGCAAGCCCACGTTATCGGTCAAATATGGTCAGGTAAATTCCTAAAAAATTTCGAATATGACTGTTATAACCGCGTTTCATATTGAACAAAATACCTTAGTTAATATTAAGGAATTTTCTGGTCAATATTCTGCCATCCCGGTTGAAGAACTTCCAATTTTCAAGATCAGTGTGTTTATATTGCAGGGATGGGTGGGGATCACGTCAAGCCAATTGCCCTTCACTGAAATTTTGGCTTCTTTTACTTGATTTTTGCATCAACTTAAACTTACAGTTATTGTCAACCCTTATAGCTTACCTCAGAGCGGAATGAACCGGATATAAGAAAAAATACATCACTTCAAGTTTAAGTCAATCACAAGAGCTTCTGATGATTGACTTTAGGCCTAAAGACCACCATGACTTAGGCTTGGTATCCGCTGGGGATGAGTACAAGTCACAAAATATGAGTCGAATCACAAATAATTGCTTCAATTTCCATTATTCGACGAATCACAATTCACAAATCGTAAAATCAAGGCGAATTTTATCTCAGTCTTCAGAGGCTTAGATGTAGGTACACTTGTTTTCTGTACACCAGGAGGAGGGTAAAATTTAGAAGTAGAAGTTCTATTATTTCACTATCCCAAGTTTCGTGCCAACAGCTCAACGCCATTAATGGAAGACTTTTCTGTCAAAAGGGCGTCCGTCCATAAGAAATATGAAATACATTGAGCGGGCGCCCTTTTGACAGAAAGGTTCTCAATTGCGTCAATCCTCAGACTCTTCTGTTTCTATTACATTATTGTAGTACACCTACCCAAATAACGACTGTATTCGCCTATTGGATCACCTTTGAAAACCAAAAACGCCGAAGACAATTTAATCCACAGCTCTGTGGAGTTTGTCGTTAAATAAGAAGATGAAAAGAATAACAATTTCGTAAGACCATATTTAATTTTAATACACACTGTAGTCATACACAATGAACAGTGTTGCCAATTCTACGAGCTCCTTCCTCAGAGCCGCTTTGTTTTTTTTTCAGAATCCTAGCTTCGGCTCTTGTTCCGACCTCCAGCTCTTTAGTCTGACTCCGACTTCGTATTTTTTGGGTGCTGGTCCAATCTTCGAAGAACAAAAATGGTCGGCTCCCTTCCTCCAATGCAATCAGGCTATAACAAAGAAGAGATGGCTAACTCAAATAGGACAGCTTGTTTCAGGTTACGCGCTGCTCACCAAGAGCGCCGTATCGCCATTAGAAATTTATTACTTCTCCTTGTCGTTGCGCATCACGCACTGTCTCCAGGGCTGAGAACCGGAACCGAATACCGCTTCAGGAAGCGGTTCTTCTCCCGTATTTTTACGATTCTGGAACCGGATCTCACTATCGGGTTCTGAAACCAGAACCGAAAGGAACTGGATCTCTCTATTTCGGGTCCTAGAACTGGAACCAAAAAGAATTCCGGATCTCAAAATAAGTGTTCTCAGCCCTGCGTACAATTTTAATAGAGATTGTGGCGAACTTGAAGCAAACTCGATCAGTACGGGAGTTAAATATCTCTTCTTTGGGCTGTTACAAGTTTTGGAATGCAAAGAGGCTTGGCAATTCCGTTTCTTTGCCAAATCCCCGAATCAATCTCAATTTTAATTTACCTATTCCATTCTGATTGAACTGCTCAGCGCACCATTACAATTCATTTAGGCCTGGGCAGAGCCATTATTATTGTTAACGAATGAAGACGTTGAATCAATTGTAAGAATAGATGTAATTATTTGTGGTTTGTATCAGTACTACCAAAATCGGAATAATAAGCACGGATTTTTCGGAATAGTGTTTTGAGTTGCTCAACTACATAAGAACCAACTTCGCAGCTTGAAGCATTGATACCAATGGATAAATGTCAAATTCTGATTTTTAAACCAGATATAAGAAGCCTAAAAAACTTTGATAATGCTAGAAATGACTCAAGGGGTAAATTTACTCAAATTAAAAAGAAGAGTTCTCTCAAGAATATGATTCAACCTTGACAGGTAACCTTTCTATAAACGCACCGTCCACTAATTTTATCATATCAACACCACCTACTTTAGGGGATGTTGATCGTATCTGATGTTTAAAAGGAGTGCGCACTATTTCATGTTTACCATCCCAAGGATGAAGAATAAACTCACACTGAAAAACAATTGAATGCACTTCATTGATCAATGGGCATAAACAAAAATATCGACAAACATTTGAAAACCATAAATATTTTAAGTTTAACGTATAACAATACAACCAAATTAAAAAAATAATAATAAATGAAAATAAAATAATAAGACAACTAGGGTATAGAACAAACTAATATCATGACTAAATAAATGTGGACAATTGAATAACAGTGTAAGAATAAACATAGATGAAAATACGTCGACATCGAAATTTTCTTCATTATTCTGTTCAATACTCTCGATAACTCTGGTATAGTAAGTTTTCAACCAACTTGTACGAAATGAAATATAGTCTTAGAAAGTAGAATAATTTATAACAAAAATTTGAAAAAATTACGAATTGTTTACTAATATTATTGACAGTGCTTTTTTTTTTTCGTTTTTTTTTTTCTCTCTTTCTTTTGGAGGGAAGAAAACGAGAATATAATTTGAGGAGAAAAATTGGATAAACGTACTGTACACGTATAAAACTGTCTATACTAAAGAAGCTGAAAAAGTAAAAAAAGCACCGATTGTAATCAAAAGTATTTTCATAAATTTTGACTAGATTTTTCTACATCTTTTCGGATAATTTTCCTTCGATCTAATCAACGTGGAATGTGAAGGGGTGGAGAAAGAAGGAAAAAAAAGGGGTGACCACAAAATGATTTGATATGTAATAATGGATTGCACTATATTTTACGTCAATGAACGAAATTGTTGCCCTGTGAGGAACAAATTGATAAGCTGCGAAGGTATAGGTTTACAATTTAAAATCTTTGGACGAACGAAGAAACAAATTAAAAAAAAATTGATTGTTTTACCACTAAATTGGTATACTTAGAAATTATTCCTTCAAACTACAAATAGTAACGAATAACAAAAGAAAAAAAAAGGAAGGAAAAAATATAAATAAATAAAAGAAGAAATAAACACAATTTCGAAATACAATATTTTTCATAATAATTATGATTCTTCACTTAGTAACGGTATTACATTTAGAGACATTTTTTATCATTTATCAGTACAGTAAAAGTAACTTAGAAAATGAATCACAGAAGTAATAAATACATCAATTATCTAATTAATATTATCAAGTTATACGTTTTTTTTTTTTTTTTTTTTTTTTTTCGTTTATTCGTTTTAATTTACATGAGCAGTTTGTTTTTATATACCGCGTATGTACATTAAGTCGTAATAGTACAAAATTGAAAAGGAAAAAAAGTCGCGGTACGGGATATCATTTTAATCTTCTAGTATAAGATTATTATCATAATCAACATAATATCATCATTTCTTTAATAATTATTATGCATTGGAGCAACTTTTTTCTTCATTTTCAAGCCCAGGATTGGGTACGTTCGTAATAAAATTATTACTGATTGCATTCCGATAGCAAATCTCAAATTACATTTTGTCGAGAAGAAATTTTTCACACAACTTACGATCCGAATATCCAGCCTAATTTAACGTTTAGTAGACAACTAAGAATACAGTATCATTACCTACAATCGATAACATTCGGCTGAACAAAGCCTTAGCTATACCACAGTACTACTACTGTCATTTGATACATTCGCTGATTTGGAGCCGGCTGTCTCGACAAGATATTCATTGGAATTAGTCTGAAAAACAATAACAACAATAATATAATGATAAGTTTTCAAACTAAATGAGGGTGGAGTAATATACTATTAAATCGTTTAAATTGGTGAGTGAATAAAAAGTGTTCTCAAACGTTCCTCAATTGAAAATTTGGATGAACTCAACATGAATAATTATGGTTCTTGGTACTTTCCAAAGTAATGATATTCTATCGATGAAGATTTTTTTAAACATCAAGACATGAAAAGGTTTTACGAAAAATGGTTGGCGGTTCAAACCTGTACTCCGCACATAGGCGATTTGAAATCATATTTACTTCATACTTCTAGTATTTTACCAATGCATAACTAGGACTCAATTCTCAAAAACGAAAGAAAATAATTGCACGCTTAATAATCAAGCTTACTGTTACTTACCACTTTACCAGGTCTGGCCCATGTATATACTGAACCATCATAACACGAGGTCAATATGCAATCTTCTTTGAACACCAAGGCAGATAATCGTTCCGTCGAAATTTTCTTACGTATTAACGGTTCGAGTAACGGACACTGATCAAATCTGGGACATGCGGCTGTACCGATTAGCTTCATCGGATCTTCTAATTCAGAATGTCGCGTCCCCCATCCGCTGTTATATTTATCAGTGCTACCGCTATTGTTACGAGATGAGAATTTTCTAGTTGCGTTACCAACATTATCTCTTCTATCGACAAAACTTAATAGAACTAATTTCTGCGTCAACGATGGTGGGGAATGTTTAGTTGTTGAATTGGAGATAATTCCGTCAATTTGATTGTCCTTACTACAACTACTATTATTATTGTTATTGTTATTATTATTATTATTGTTATTACTACTGCTACTACTATTGACGTGGTTCGCAATGTGGTTCCCGAGGTGATTAGCAGAAACAGTATTAACGTGATTTGAGGAAGTCATATTACAAACTTCTCCATTATTGCTACATTCGTTATTTTTGGCCTTAATATTAATGCTGCTAAAACGAATCGGGTGCCTTAGAACATCTTCTGTCAAATCCCACAAACACAATTGCGTATCTTGTCCGACTGAACCAAGCCTGTAGAAATACCATCAATTTCAATCATTTGTTCTCAAGTATTTAAAAATCGTAATACATATCATCAACAGACCTATAACACGTAGAAAAATTATGACTGATTGCCGATTGATCGGCTGGCGGAATTGATGACGTGAAGGGATCAAAAGAAACGACGTTGATCCAACTACTATGGCCTTGACCACGAGCTATTATCTGTTTATCATGAAAACTCCATAAAGTCACTAGATCGTCTTCTCCGCCAACAGCTACATATTTGCTATCTGGAGACCAACAGACGCATAAAAGGCCTCCAAAATAACTACGAGCAATGCCTACAAGTTCCATAGTATCGTAATGGAATACGCGTAAGAATCCGTCTTGCGAAACGACGGCAAGATACAGATGACACGGTGAAAAAGCGAACTGATTGATACAACTATTTTCGGAGCCAATAACCCAACGGTACAGAGGATTACGGGTACTCTTCGTTTTGCACACGTGAATGGCGTACCCTTCACCGCTTTTGAACAACTGGTAATTAGGTGGCGACGTACTACATGGTAACTCTTCATTATATAAATATAACTGACCGCTGGCGTGCGATGTCAGGAATAAATGTTTCGAATTAGGTACCCATTGAATACAAGTTACTTTGGTATTATCGACTAATTTCTGAAAATGAAGACGACATGGACAAAAACACTTAGTAAGTGGATCTTCCTAGCCAAAAAAAAATACTTCATTAAAGACATACAGATTGTATTAGTGTGACTTACTTCTTCATTGAATACTTTATAAACGTCTTTTCGTATTAAGTCTTGCAAGGTTACAATGCCAGCGTTAAACCCTATTAATAAAGGAATAGAGTCCGACGATGAATAAAAATCATTAAAATTATGGCACGTTGGGTTCATCGTCTTGAATGATTTTTTCTCGATCTGGGTTACCATTTCTGCACCCTGAAATAGAAACAAAATGAAAACGCGGAAACGAACGTTTTTCGTCCTCTTATTTGATGCAATCAATATAATCACGTCAAATATGTACAGAGGAACATCAATAGCAATTCAATGTAAATGAAAAACTTACACTCTTTATTCCTTTATATACGTAAATATAGAGTTCTTTTCCTATGTTAAGACATAAACGTTCAGCATAATCTCTTGCTCCGGGAAGAGTAACTAATGATAGGTGAACGGTGTTCAATGGTAGAGGCACTGATGAGAAATTTGAACGATTTGGACGGTAATATTCGATAAGTCGCATCAGTTTGTATTCACCTTCTCTGGTGGAAAAACGTGTTTTAAGTTCTTCCTTGGGAGAGCCGTCACCATTCATCGCCATTTTTCATCACACTGTTATCAAAAGACCAGAGTTCTCGCGAAAGTCAACATCTTCTTCATCCAAAAAAAGAATGTGTCAACCATATTAATTTAATTTAAAAAGGAAAATATAATACCGACATTTCACAAAATCAACATCAATCGTCACTCGACAATCGACATAATAGATAAGAGTCAATCCATGAAAATAATATGATTTTGATTGTGCCACCGAAATCTAGACTCTAAGTTTTAGAGCTGGTCCTTTGCCTCTCGACGCTATCGCTCTCAACAGCGATGAAGCACAAAGTTGAAAGCACGGGTTGAAAGCTGACCATGCAAAAGAATGATAGAAGCACGGTACATTGGTAATGTTCAATTCGATGAACGAACAGGATTCAATTCCGAAACATTCCGAAACAACACGATTGAGCACGACAGGCCGATACTTCTCAGCTGATTTTCATAATAATATTCGTATAGGTACGTGAAAATGATATCTCTTGCAAACCATCAACATCGACGATCCTCATTTCTCATTCATCTTCGTAGTTCAAATTTTACAGGGACGTTCAATGTTTAAATGTGATTTCTAATCATTATGTTTATAGAATTAATTTAAGGCGTGCCATACCATGTTCGATATTCTTATTCCCATAATTGTATTACTACTCTTTATCAAAATACTAAAACGAAACAGAAAAGTCAGACTGCAGAAAACTGATGCCATCTTTATTACCGGTTGTGATTCTGGCATTGGATATTCGTTGGCTTGTTATTGCCAAGAGCTAGGAATGACTGTTTTCGCAGGATGTCTTAATCTGGGGGAGGGTGCTTACCAGCTTGAAGAACTGGAAAATGTTCACGTTATACCGGTCGATGTAACTAATACCATGAGCGTGAAAACAGCGGCTTCAAGAATAAAAAGCTTCCTTGCCGACAATTCCGACGTTTGTAAGTGTTTGATATTGTGAAATATTTTAAAAACCAGGTCATTTTTTTATGTATTATTTATTTTTTTTTTCAAGCATTGAAAGCTATTGTTAATAACGCCGGTGTCATGATATTTGGTGAATTCGCCTGGCAGACAGATACCCAAATTCTGCAACAAATTCAAGTCAACTTGATCGGTGCGATGCATGTCACTCGTTCCCTTCTTCCTCTCATTATCGAAAACCAAGGTAAGAAATATAAAAATTTTGGTATACGAATCCCAACTAGTATAATTAAGCGCGACAATAACTCTATTTATACTCTTTGATTGTTGAATGACAGGTAGAATAATCAATATTTGTAGTCATTGCTCCTTACAAGCTCTTCCAGGTTTGTCAGTTTATACCGCTTCCAAAACTGGGCTCCTCGCATGGACCAATGCTCTTCGAATGGAAATGAAGAAATTCAAGATCCCAGTCATTTCTTTTATACCTGGTATTAATTTTAATCTTATTGTACTTAGAACAGTTACTCGTTCGAAACGTTGAAGTGAATTTGAAATTTAGGCTTCTTTTATCTTTTCCAAATCATTAGAAACCCTCCAATTCATTCTGCATCATTATAGAAATTATTTCCATGCTATATTTTCTTTTTTGAAGGATCTTTTCCGTTCGTCACTAACATCCTTTCTAACCAAGCGTACCATGCCGCGGAGATGCAAAATAAGATGTCGAAGTCCGATTGGGAGCTTTATGAAGCGTATTTTCTGGAATATAATTCGTACCTATCTGGTTTCAAGAAGCAAGAAAAAATTAGGATGATTAGAGATAGATATTTGTACAAAATGTTTAACGATGCTCTATGTTTAAGTAAGCCAAAAATAAGTTATTGCTATTCCAACTGGAGATATTGGTTTTACCATTTATTGTTTAGGATAACACCTACGCCTGTACACGACTATCTGGTGCTGAAATTTATTAATATGCCGACGTGGAAAAAGAAAACTTGATAATGTAGAAATATTTTTTTTTATTTAACGACATTAAGGAAAAATTTGGTACGCAAAATAATATATAAGATGAATAAATAGCGTGGAATATTAGACGCGATTTCGATGCGCTTGCATCAAATTGATAAAAATATTTTATTTTACCATTCAAGCGTCATAGAAGGGCCTACCCATGATACTGAATTAATCTTCACGTTCATGAATAATAATATTTGGATTATTCCGGGGATCGAGAAGAGGATCTTCTCCTCTACTGCCTAGTTTCTCTACGAGTAACATGAAGATGAAAAACGCGATAAATAAAAACACAGCCACAGCGAATATACGTCGATATTTATGTCTGAAGTAGAACTGAAAGTATTTGGAATTTTTCGCATACCTACGCAGAGAATTCAAACAATAGAAAACAATTACATCTAAAAAAAAAATAGATTCATCAGGACTTACATTTGGAAACGATTAAATTTTTCCGTCATAGTCCTTCGTTGGTATTTATTATCGTCGCGATCACTGAATTTGGGAATAAATTTTACTGTTTCGGACGAATGGGTGAGCCTACGGGGAACATTATCTGGGTATTTGTTCTCTGTAGAAATATTATGCAAATTAATTGAAAATTTTCCACTGAGGTAGATCGGGAAGACTATTTTGAACTTACCGAATATATCACCATCACTATATCTCTTACTATGGTCTTGGTCTTCAATGAGAACCACAGTGTTTTTAAATTTTGTTTCCAATTGATTGCTGGAGTGGACGTTATTACTTTGATGACTTCGACTAAGGTCTTGGTTTGTTTTACGTTTCATTTCTTCTTCCTCTGCTAACTGTTACACAGGAACGATTCATATGTTACAGCAATGAGCCAAAAAAATACTTTTCGAGAAAGAGAACCAAAACAACATCTTGAATACCAGAGGTAAGCCAAGGCCAACACGAGCCCAGTTGACGGTTTCAAATTTTTTACGAAGTACATCAGCAACCGGTGAAACCAAATTTGATGGCGGAAACATAGACGATTGACAAGAGGGACAAGTGTAACCAGCTGGCGCCATAGTTCCTGGTTGCTGCTTCGCATAGAGGTCCAAACAACTCCAATGGAAAACATCTGATCCAAGAAAAAGGGATCAAATAGATTGAACAGCGTTCAGGTCTTCCGACTAGGTACAACATACTTACGATAGCAAACCAGCCGTACGCATTCGTCTTCATTCAACTTTTTAGAACACAGTTCACAAATTGGATTGTAATCACCATCTTGAAGCCATTTCAGATAAGATAATACGACACACTGAAAGTGTAAAATGTACCACAGAATTAAGGATACTGTTCGTAAACCGAGAGATTATTATCTGAATCCCGTTTGCTGCAGGTTTTTACCTTCGGATGGTTGCTTATCATACAATATTCGCAAACATTGACTCGATGTTCATAACAAAACTGATTAGTGACTATACGTTTTGGACATTTGCAAAGTCCCATTGCGAGGTTTTAATTAAACCAATATTGTATTATAAGAAGATAATCACAATATTCTCATTTCACGGATGAATGAGAGACAGAAAAACATAGTTACGAAGACGTGTACATTCTAGGTTCCACTCAATTCTTTCAACTCGGTATCTTGGTATTATCACGATCTTCCTCTAATAAAAAAGAAAACGAACGTAAACATGGAAGTAATGGCACGTCGATATGGGCAGGTCAGAGGGGAGGTCCAACACGTCACAACGCGGCGCGTCATTTTGTATACCTATACGATTTCTTGAACCGAAACATGTAAGTAATATTCTATCGCAATTTGTACTGCTCGAATTGCCAATTCTTACCATTTTTCAAACGATATTCTACCCAATGCCATTTGAAATTAAAGGTTCATGAAGAATGGATGAAATACGTTTTTTTCGCTGCATTAATCTCTTCATTTTTTTATTAGGAGCATAGAAATGTAGAAAGAACTTTGAGGACGTCTGACTAGCTGTCTATACTGCATATCTACTCATCACCTGCGTTCCTGAAGGTAAATGAATGTTATAACTTGAAATGTTGGAATCTTCATCTGGTAGATTGATAAGTAATAAAACTTCACTAACAATGAAGAAACATAGAAATGTACACAGGGTACATTTGAACTTTGTCGTGATGAACAGCCTGATGTATCTTCAGTCAACAGAAATCAAACAAATATTATTAGGTACCTTTAAATATCGAAAATTTGATCAATAACCACGCATTATAGTGTTTAAGACTGTTTTTCAAACTATGTAATATGTAATTGATTTTTATTTATGCAATTCCTACCTAATAATTGCCATTTTTTGATATCCTCAGAATTAATGGGTTTACCCATTCTCTGGCGTTATTTATTTATTCATTCGCAAAAAAGTCGATGAGAATTTAGAACAAATTTCAATCTTAGAACACATAGTGAAAGGTCTGTTGCGGTCACCGCGTATTTTGTTCTTTCAAAAAGTGTATTATGAACGGTCTTACTGCTGGAATACTTCAAGACATACTTAGATCAAGTTGGATGAAAAATTACAAAAAACGAAACAATCGGAATGGGCGAGAGAAAGGAATTCATTACCAAAGAACATTAATGCTTGACAAAATTAGCACAATGACATGAAAAAAACAAGAGCATAGATTGCTCACGATGATTATAAATAGCCGGCGAATAAAAATTGCTGATCCTGTAGCTGACTGTTTTAGTTTATACGGTCTCTACATTTCACAATGTCTATCGCTTTACAAATTTTTCTTTTCCCATCATGTTTTTCGAAACAACTTCAAAATCAAAACGATGTCTCTTACCATGAGAGTGCTCATATGAAGCCGTACGTTTTTGTTCAAGTTTTACATCACTTTTCTGTTGACTTATTCTACACCGAAGCAACTGACCAACCTTAAAAAGACGAAAGTGCCTTCAATTTTGTTCTTTTTTGTTAATGCTTGTCCTCTGAGTATCAAACTATAGAAAATAATCACAGAGAAGACTCAGTTGGTACCCTACACAAATACGGTCGAAGTAGTGGTAGATTTTAAACACAGAATTCTTCTCGTTTTCCGAAGAGAAATTGCTCATGTGAAACGTACAGAGATTGGTTTAGTTACTTACAGACCCAGTATGTTCAAAAGAAGAAGAAAGAACATTCCAACTCCATAATTAAATCGAAAAAATGTACAACTTTGAAAATTAATAATATTTTACCAAAAAAGAACATAATATAACTAAATAATATCTGACAATAAAGAAAAGGAATTTTTCAACAATCAGTCTATTCCCTTATTATGAGTTGATAAAATTCATTCTTAAGATTAACGTCCAAATTATAAAAAATATTGGACTTTTTTTTAAAAAAAGCACTGCTTTGCTGATATTGAAATTTTTGAAAATGGGCGTTTCTCAAAAGAAAGCTCTTAATTTATTATGAATCCCTCATAGAAAAGAACAGCTTGAAGGATTTAAATTGAGATGAACTTTTCAAAACGATTATAGCAGTAAACAAAAATTACTCTTGCACAACGAACATCGTTATTTTTACAGGTGAATGAAAGTTACATAGTTTTTTCAATCGTGTAAAGGAAACGCTTCTTCAAAATCAACAATGGTATTCCAAAAAGCACTAGACGCTCGCGGTCTATTCTTAAGATTAACTCCTGGAAATAATAATTCCAGTTTGGGATATTTCAAACATGGATTGAAAAACCACGGCCGGACTGTTTCTTTTTTATTAAGGTAATCTTGAATGAGTAATTGACGTTTTCTATTCGGCTCTGTAAAATTAATAAATAAAAGATATCATATTTCACATATTATTCAAGCACACTGCTGAATTAGGAAAAAAAGTTTCACGAATAAACGTCTCTTTCTTATTCCAAACTTCAAAAACAAAAAACAAAAAACGAAAAGAATATGGAATTCATATAAATGAATGAAAATATCAAATTATCGGAACTCATAATGACTTTGATGAAAGGCACGATTAAAATTAATAAAATATTTCACAATGCATTAGAAAAAATTGCAGAAACTATAAATAGAAGGCGCTGATTCTAATTGAAAACTGACGATAATTTTGCAATGGATCATGTTTTCGATGTTGAACATTGATCGATACATCTGCGAAATATATCCTTTGAGCATAATGGCTCCCATAAGAAGTACATGCGGAGCAAAGATAATCGTGTTACTAATTGAAAACAAGAGAAAATTAAGAAATGAAAATTTGCTTTTGAAATACTTATGATCAAAATAACTGAAATATATTTGTTTCATTCTTTAAATGTTCATTATTTTTCATTAGTGACATGATGATCTTTGCTCCGCATGTATTTCTTATGGGAGCCATTATGTTCGAAGGATATATTTTGGGTACTTTTTCCTACAGTGAATCAGGTGTATCGATCGATGTTCAACATCGAAAACTTGATCCATGAATTCTATCCTCAAAAAATGTATTCATAACTTTCCAACTTACTTGTAGCCCAGCTAGGAATCTTCTGTTTGGGGCGTTCTTCTTCATCACTTGAACCACTTTCTACTACGTCATCAATGGGATACTCATTTACAGATTCCAATTTCGAATCCTAAAATTCAACCACAATTCCTATTTTACAATGGTTTCTCTGGTAGGACAATTGACTCCTAACGAATCTAACTTACGGGTTTCTTCAATTTAGGTAACTTGGTATTCTCCTCTTCTCTTTTCCGTTTTTCAGTTTCATTTTGTTTGATTGTGAGTGGTTTCTTCTTTTGTGATTCAAGACGTAGTTTCTCTTCTTTCTGTTTTTCAAGTTGCTTTAATTTCATCTCCTTTTCCAACTCTTGCTTTTGGATTTGTTTCATCTTCTCTTGTAACGCCGCTTCTCTCGATGCTGCTACTTTGCGATAACGTTCTTCTCGTTTTCTAAAAATAAATTCACCTTTTAGTTTGAATACACGAATAAGACATATCTTGAGAATTTAATGGTTTTAAATAACCTTTTTGCTTCTTCAGCAGACGATTTTATAATATCTTCTTTTTTTTTCTGAGCTTCTTGACACTTCTCCTCGATCATTTTTATGTTTGTATTTTTCTCCTGGAGAATTTTATCCTGGTTTCTAGTTTTAGCTCCCTTTATAGCTGAAACACTTTGTTCCGTATAAATATTGGGTTTTAGTTTTGGTCTTTTAGCTGCGTCTAATGGTTTGGGAGTTAGCTGTGCTTTTTCGAGTATTTCTGGCAGTGTATCTGTTGGACTGGATGCGGTTGGAGTAGATGTTCCAAGAGGTTCATCTTTGAGACTCGGATTGAACGAAGACTTGAAGAGCATGTTATCATTAGCTGGAACAAATTTGTTTCATTAATAATGAACTAAATGAGGAGTAGAAAAAAAAATGAATAAAATGAAAATACTTTTTCCAGGTTTTACACTTTCAATATATCGAATTTTTGCGGGAGGCTTGAGAGGTAATGATGGCTCGCTGATACTATCGTTAGCTGTTGTCCACTTGAATGAATCTCCCGAACTTTTTGGGCAGTTTTCGGCAATTACATCCTAAATTCGAGAGAAAAAACTCAATAACAAATACATACATAATATTTACCTCGAATAATTTTTTATCACCAACTTGGGACGTGAATTTTGAATTGCGTTCACTTGATGCACTAACTCCACTGGAAGAAGGCACTGCACAAGGTTCCTTTTTCAAAGGTAATGAGGAACTCGGCATAACGAAAGTCTCATTACATACCATATCAGTCTGTAATGTGACAAATATGCATTGCTAGGAATTTGACTCTAAATAGGAAATTTCTTCATTTCGATACCCATGAAGAGGAAAAATATCAAACGTAAAGCAGAAAATAGCAATACCGTTTTTGAAGCTAATCGCGAGCTTTTTCTCACTATATCAAGAGCATTTGCATCATCCACTGATGAAGTTTCACTATCTTCTTGTTTTTGAAATTCACGACCAGTTTTTTTCGAGTTTTCGGATGCCTTCGGTTTGCCTAGATAAAAAAATAGGAAAATACGTAAACGTACGCTGGAAGATGGAGATGAAAATGAATAGGTGACGTACGAGATGTTCGTTTTCCTTTCGCATCTTTCTTCGGTTTTGGTAATTCTGGAACCAGAAATTCTGGCTCATCGCAATCTTCAGCATCAAAGAGTAATTTAAATCTGTCCTCCAACGATTCATACACATTCTGGAGAGGGATGAGAGCGAGTAAGCAGCTTTAAATATTGATAACAATTCACAAGAGATACACTCGTTGAGAAAGTTGAAATAGGAACTCACTTTAAAATGTTCCTCTTGACTTCTTTCTGATGCATCTATTCGGTTTTTAACATAAGCGAGAACGGCCTCATCACCCGATCTTAAACTTTGAACGAAATCCATCTTCACTCAACAGTTATTTTTATTCACGGACGACCATAAAAGATTTACTAAAGAATGTAATACTTGATGAAAGCTGACTCATTTATTAGGAAGTACATCGCAGTTTAAATGCCATGTCAAGAAGAAGAAAAATGTAGCTAGCACAAATTTGATATGATCAGGAACAACATGTAAAAGCAAAACTGTGAAAAACCAAGATTGACAGAGAAACCCGGGAATGCCAAAGCTATGAATGCCATAAGCAACGACCAACGATTGTCTTGATAAAACAGGTCTCAGTTTTTTGGGCTTTTTACAAAAGTCAGAATGGAACCATGATGGCGGACGGGACGTATCTTCTAATCTCTAGCGATAGTAGGGTACTATAGAGGGGGGGTATGGCAATACGCCATTTTAGCAGCAAAAAGAAGGCTCTCAAGCACGAACGCGTTCGCGCAGTGTCGCGGAATATTCGGCAGGGCCGGGCAACATCGGTCACGTTCGTTTTCTCGCGATGCTTTGCGACACGCATTCGTACGTCGAACACTTCTTTTTGCTGCTAAAATGGCGTATTGCCATACCCCCCTCTATAGTACCCTAGCGATAGTAGCGCTTCTGGAGTGTTATTAAAAACGAACAGGACGCTGTATTGCAGTGCTGAAGGTAGCAGGCTGTAATAATATTATTACCAAGTTATCTGCATTTGCAAACGGATGAGTGCGACTGGAACAACTGTGGATAGTAGCTTCGCTGTTTGAGAAGACAATAATATCATTATCTTGATTCTTGTGCTCGTCGATTAATAAGTGTTTTTAATATGTCTTCATATATTCCTCAGTCTCTACACTACGGGAAGAATTTTCACTGACCGCAATTCGCAGACGAGTAATTGACTGCAGATTAGCAATGTCAACGTTGTTACATTCAATCTGCTTAAGTTGATTGCGTTCATCGCTCGAGTAAAATGTTAGATTTGTGTTGAGTGATTTTTAAAGTAATGATATTCCAAAGTATAATTCTAATCTTCCTTTCATTTGTCATAATGATCTGCAGATATTATGCGACTCCTACCAAAGACTATAAGATTTTACGAATATTCGAAGATATTTTCCAACCTAAGAACCAGACGCAGAAACCCTTATCGCGAGCATCCGGATATCGTCCACGAGGGAATCAAACGCAAATTTTCACTTGTCTACTACGAGAGTCTTAAACCGTTTCCGTGCCCTCGTTCAAAGTAACTCGAAACTTTTAGCCGCATTTAAGCATTATATTATGTGTCCTGTACCTGCATCTGACGTCATTCTGCTTCTTTTAACCGTCGTAATCAAGATTATGGCAGTTGTCAATATATTCTTATTATCATTATCTTTTTCAGTTAACAAATGGATCTTGGCAGGTTTTATTCGTATTAATATCGTCAATCATTTGTAGATGATGGCTCCGGTTCCACTAGAAGGAAATCAGACGCCTGTTGGCAATAGTATTATTCAAGAAGGATCGAAAGGAGGCTCGATTTCTCTTGGTTTATTGATAGATTTCATCATACAGAGAACGTATCATGAACTCACCGTATTGGCCGAGCTGTAAATATAATTGTGTTTCGCTATTCTTATTACGCGAAGAACTGCGTTCATTTCAGTATTTCGTATGTGTTACAGTTTACCTCGAAAAACTGATATGGAAAGGAAAATTGAGATTTTCAATTACGCCAAGAGAACGAGACAATTATTCATTCGTTTGATGGCTTTAGTTAAGTGGGCAAACAGCGCTCATAAAGTTGATAAATCTGCAGTACGCATGAAAACAATATCTCAAGTAATATTTTAATATTCTTTTCTGATGTGAACTGATGAGAATCGTTATTTTTAGAAAATAATGGCGCAGTTAGATAAACAGTCGATGTTGTTTATTGATACTGCTGATCAATTGACTAGAATAGCTCGTGAAACTGTTGTTCGAGCTCGGTTACCAAATTTTCATATTCCAGCCGCTATAGAAGTTTTGACCACCGGCACGTATTCTAGAGTTCCCTCGTGTGTGAAGGTAACAGTTAATCAAATTATTTCTCACCACTATACCAATCTTCCAGAAAGTCTGATTCTTGTAATTCTTCTAGGATCGTATTGTACCAAGTGAACCAATTACGGCAGCGGAGCGAAAATCCGTGTTGCTGAAATTGAATCAAGTGATACAACATCGTCTAGTGTCTAGTAATCTACTCCCTCAAATGCGTAATCTCAAAGTAGGTACACATTGATTAGTATTTCGATTGAAGAAATTCGACTAGAATAATGTTGGTTCATTACTTATTTAAGATTGAGAATGGGAGAGTGACATTTCATGTTGATAACGAATTCGAAGTCTCTTTAACTGTGATGGGAGACGCGCCTACCGTGCCTTGGCGTTTAATAGACATTAGTATTTTGGTAGATGATCGAGACACAGGCGGTACGTAATGATTTTCAAGTACAATAATTGTGAAATTGAAAAAAATTTACGATTTCTCGGATAACTATTACAGAAGGAAAACCTCTTACTCATCCTTTACAAATCCAGTATTTACAACAAGTTCTTCAAGTGAGAATCGCAGAGTCTGCTGATCCTTTAAAAGAAGTGTATACATTCATTCATTTTTTCTGCCAATCTTTACAACTTGAGGTATTATAGGCACTATGGTTTCTATATCTATTTTTGTTACCAACTCGAATATCTAATACTTTTAAAATTCTAATCAGGTGTATTTCACACAAACGATTAAATTGTGTCGCGATCGTCTCGATGGACATATTAGCATAGAGGAATACACCCAAGGGAAATGTCTATCCGTTTCTTACTGGAGGTAAAAATGATACTTTGCTGGATTATTTTTGCCGGAAATATTTTGCAACTGTCTTGATTTGTTCGCAGACAACTAACAGCTAAAGATCCAAAATCAGAACTAGGTTACATGTTGACCTTATTGGTAGATCTCGCAAAACCGGATCGACCATTAAGTATTGTCCACGTGCCTTCATTGAGTGGTTCTGTAAGTACGGGTTTATATTAAACCAAATTTCGACCATTCGGTTTTTTCAATTCTGATTATGGATAGGAAACGGAAATATCGGATCAAGTGAACAAAACTGACCATTTATCGATGGAGAAATTGTTGGTTCACACTATTTATCTGCGTACAAGGAACCGATTAACAGAATTGAAAAAGGAAATACAATCGAAAGTGAAAGGCATCGAATGTGAGTCAAATTCTTCTTTTGGAATACGATCCTTCAGTATTTTCGGATTAGTAATGAATAAATTATTTCCTGTAGATGATCTCCGAGGAACTCCAGCTATTTTATTGTTATCCGTGTTGATACCGTGTCTTGAAGCTGAACAAATCTTAGTAACAGTTGACACACATACGGGTATGATTCAGTGTCATATACCCGAATGTAACCGATATCCACCCTCGATTAGCGAATTACAACATTCTTTTAATTCTGACCGAGCAAACCTACCATCACTGATATCGGAAATTCGGTAAGGAAAAAATTTCATCTGATCGTGTCATTTGTTGAGAGAATAGAGAGGTCTACATTGAATGTTTGAATCGTTCATATATTTTAGATTCTGGCTCACAAAGCAGCGCTGTATAAAAACATTGCAGCATTTACCTGTAACGGTTTCTGAGCATCTCCCTCTGTTAATGAGAGCAGACCATCCTCTCAATCAGATAAAACGGCGAATGTTCGTCACCTACCATAAACATAAGAATTATATTTTGGTGAGCGATCATGCCGTGGTAAATTCGTATTTTTTTATTTGAAAAACTTCATTTGATGCAAGATTACTTTCTAGGTTGTCGAAATGAAAGAAAAGGAGAAAATACCCTCCGAAATGTACTACAATTTCTACTTAGTTAGCGTAAAACGATCCACTGTTGAGGAGGGCGCATCGAATGAACCTTCAACAGAAAGTGAAACACCGAAATTATATTTGAAAGTATTCACAAAAATTCAACTAGACTCGTTCGTAATTACTCACGGACCTTTTACTTCAGTAATAGGTTTGTAGGAATCAGTTCTTGTATTCAGTTTTTCATTAGCGTAACGAGAGTAATTTGAATTGTTTACAAATTGAATTTAGATTCTATACCAAATAAATACGCTAGTTTGAAACGTAAACAGACGATAACCGTTGAATCGAGTAATAAAAAGATGAAACATGCGGCCTATTTCATCCCCGAATTAGCTCACGTTGTTGCGTTATGTAACGAAAGAGTACCGTTCACTCAACTGGCGCAGGAGGTAAATTAATGAATTATGTTCTTGTGGAGTGATGAAATCTACATTTTTTGGTATCGAAAATCACTCGTCATTTTGTTGCAGTTGACAAAACGCGGAATACCGCATCAAGGAATCCAAGTTGAAGCAAACGCTACGGCGTTGTCTTTGAAATTGGTACAATTACCTCCACCATCAGATGTTTCACCGACCAGTCTTGGATGGATAGCGTTGATGAAACGATTGCTATCGGTTTCCATCCGCTCTATTACTCGAGATAACGGGCACTCTTGGGCTGTAGAATTTGTTATGTACGGAACTCCTATTGCTACTTCTAATATGCATTCCAGAGATCAAGGTAAGTGATCTACTTTCATGTTTCTCGTTTGGTAAAATATCGTACAACACCTCGAGCTCATATGCGATTTCTGTTCTGCAGGCATGCGTCGGCCAGTTTACTTTCAGTACGAAATGAGTAACACTGAATCTATTTCCAAAACGGTAGATTCATTGATGAAAGATTGGGCACAAATTGTACATTTGTATTGTTTAATTGAAGATATGGCCGAATATTTGCGATTGGGTGAGTTTCATTGCTTGGTTTTGAGCAATTTGCTTCTTTCCAGAGAGTTTTCTTGTACTTACTTTTACAAATATTTTTGTAGGTAAATTCAATTTATCTTCGATCGCGACGGTGAAGTCGTATAATTATAGTAAATTGGTTATTTGTTACGGTGGCCCTCAGAGACAAGCCACTGCTACCTTTCAATGGAGTCCGAGTAGTAAATCTTTCGTAATATTTTTTGGTACGTTTTTACTATTGAACTATGCAGTATATCTCGGCACATATCTACGAAGTTCTCTCTTGCATAGGTTCCCTGAGTACGAATTCGAACGCGCATACTCTAGTGAAAGAACAACTCGAAGATCATCTAAATCGTCATAAAAATCTAGCCCATCTTATCCATATTTTGCATGAAACATTTACGCCTCTAGTATCGATCAATAAATTACCCTCCATTCCGCATTTGAACGTTATTATTCAGGTTTGTGATACCACCTATTTTGAAAGCGAAATCATAGATTGTCGTATGTAAAACACTTACCAGAAATTTTCACTTTTTAGAAGCCGAACACACCTGTGATGACGTTTGTTACGATAGCTCAATCTCCATTTGTTATCAGAATTGTTTATCAGGGAACTTATTGTCTAGAATTGAATTTGTTGAGCGATGGACTCATAAGTATACGGGATGCTGCATACGGCAGGTTTGACAGGATGGTAGCCGTGTCCGAATACACCCCTACTGGCGGTTTGAAGGTATTGTAATTTGTTTGAATCGATGAAAAGCATCATTTTTTTTTTGGTCTCTAATTTTAGGCAACACTTGATTTTAGGCTTTCTTATCGAAATATGAAGACGAAAAATCAATCCTGCGTAGAAGGTCGCAATCGGAAGATGATAATCCACCCTCACCTATCAGAACTGATTCGGTCGACAGTCCGACTAGTTTTCTGAGCCATCATCGCGGTCCTCAATCGCCCATCCAACGCGAAGGAGGTCTTCGTTTTCATCCACCAATGACGCCACCTAGTAATCCGCATACTCCGGCCAGTCCGCATCCTGGGAATATTCAGACGGTAAATTTCTAGATGGGTAAAAAAAAAAGAAAATTCTACGTGTGATAATGGTTACATTTATTTGTTTTCAGTCTAACCAACCTCATCAAGCGTATCAGTCTAGTCCTGCTACGTCTTTCAGCATAGCATCTCCTCCGTCGTTGCCGTCGAATATAAATCCTTCGCCCTCGATGTTACCACATCCCTCGCCTGGTTCTAGTCTGCTTGCTGGTTCGCCTTCTAATCCATCATTACATGTGCCCAGTCCGGCTTCGTTACTTCCTAATTCGTCGCCAGGTCCAGGCACATCAAATATCCCTGTCGGGCATTCTCCCGCGGGTACTTTTCTATCTCAAGGTGAGTTTAAATTAGTCTCGAAAATGGTATGGAAAGCTCGAATATTATCTCATTTCGTGTAATATCAACTTTTAGGGCATACTGATGGCAGTCCTTTTCCAACGCAAAGTATGACATCGCCAGCTACCGCAAACTGGCCAGGTTCGCCTGGTATGCCGAGGCCTTCACCAGCTCGACCAGGTCAGTCGCCTGGTGGCCACTCTGCGTTGCATAGTCCTGAACAACTGAAATCTGGTATTTTAAATTTCTTTTTGTAATCTTAATGGACAATTCCGTGCCAGAAAAAAATATGTATATTCTTTTTTTGTTTTTTTAATAGTTGGCCAAACATCGAGAGTATTGCCCCAAAAACCGTGGGCTGGTGCTGTTCCTACTCTACTTTCGCACGAAGCTCTCGATTTACTTTGTACGCCACAATCTCATCCTCATGCGCAAACCAATAATCCTGAGTTATGCCCATTAGAGAAATTTTTGGGATGCGTATCTTTGAAGCGGCATTTACAACGCGCCCTGCAGAGTGATGAAGCATCGGTAATTATATTTCACGAGCAGGTACTTCATCGATTTTACGACTTTTTTAACGTTTTTTTTTTTTTTACACAGTTCAAGGTACTTCAAACCAATGAACCTGGTCAGTTGAATTTCAAAGTCGACGGGCTTCAGTGTCGCGTTTTCTTGAATCCGAACCATTTTCAATCTCTCCATATTAAAATTTTGAATTCGCCGGATAGTAAGGATAATATGAGCAATTTGAGTGACGATGATCTGCGGGTAATTAGTGAGATTCTTTGAAATATGAAGCGTATTATTTACTGGTATAAAATGTGATCGCATTTGTTGTAGATGCTTGAGACCTTTTTCGACCTCCGGGCTGCCGCTCCACCGTATAAATGCAACTCGATTATCACATTCAGTAAAATTCTTACATGTCCTAGTCTGCCTTTGAAAGATTTGATACACATCATGAGATTAGATCTCGTAAGTATTGTGTCGACGAATGTTCGAGTTTTGAAACCAACATAGTGGTCTTATGGTGTACTTTTTTCTTCACAGAAAATGTCTCAAATGATGCAACAACAACAACAGCAACAGATGCCGTTAAAATGGGCCGTGCAATTTTGTCTTCGGTTGCCGCCGTCTGCGAATCCATTCGTACCGGTCAATTCGCCGTTCATTATTTTCAAGAATAAAATTTTGTTCAATGTGAGTTTCTAAAGAATTTGCGAGTCTTCTTGAAATTTTTTCGGTATTCACGGCTGATTTATCTTACAGTTGTGTGTGACGAGGATCGGTCCCGCGTATAATAGTGCTGTAGATCCTCCGTTTATGGTGTTACCAGTAGTTTACGATACATCTAATAATCAGACAAATCTGGCTGAGAAAAGAGAAGCCCCCAATCCAACCACTGCTCTCTACCATGCTATCGTCCACGTGAAACGTTTTAATGAGTATAGCATGCCGCTAAATGATTGTTCCATAAAGCACGTGATACAAGATTTTTTGATGAATTTCACATTACCATCCGAACCGCAAGCCCAGGTAAAAAGAGGTCACCTATAATTTAGTTTGTGTCCCGTGTTATTTTCGTACTAACAGAATTTATCAAAATTTGCAGATGGTTTCGAATACAACTGGTCACGCTCCGATGACGGTGAATATGCAACAAATGCAGCAAGGCTCGACGATGATGCATTCGCCCATGATGGTTCCAAATCAACCTCCTTCTTGTCCACCGACTGTAGCGCCAATGAATCCTCCGTCTGGGCCCATGCAAGGATATCCTGTACAGCTGGCAAATGCTATGGGTTCTCAACGAACTATGATGGGACCTCAGTAATTAATTAGTTAATTTTATAATTTTTTTCTTCCGTATAGAGTATGGAAAGTGAAACGTCGGTGTATATTTGTAAGTCCTTCTGTCTAGGGATGTGTATTTTCTCTAGCATTGGACGTGATTATAATTTTTCGCTGGGTTTCAGTTTTTTTTTGTAAATGTCATGTTGAATATTGAGATCTTGTTCATACGATCATTTCCTGTTCGTATCATCTTTGACTAGGTATTCGTATTTTTTCTTAGCAAATTGTTGTATATAAAGTGTAAGTAGCTGTGTTGAAAAGGAAGGTATGACGGCGTTAGATTTTTTTAGGTATTTTAACTCTTTTCTCGTTTATTTATTTTTCTGTGGCAGAATTGTCTTGTGTGATCCAATCTACTCTAAAAATTGATTGATATTAATAATATTATCGTCGTTGATTTGATATTTTTGTATGATCATTGAAAATCTTGTGTACTTTCGTTTTCTTGTATTTATTACTGGCATACCTTATTTATTTATTAAAGCAAAGGTACCTACCTGTTTCTTGTTCTGAGAATCTTTTTGTTTTGATTGAATGAAATTCTCTATCTAGATAGCCGCTCTCAATTTGATGAATGAGCGATAATGTATTGATCGATAATGCTAATTTTCGATACGTATACTTTTTCCTGAGAGTAAGCACATTGAAAAAATGTATAGGCCTAAACGTTTCTTTTCTTTCGTAATAATGTTCCAGCAGTCGAAGTTCTTTGGTATCTGTTTTTGTTCATCCTTGATATTCTATGATCTCAGCAGTGCTCGTTCAACAAAAACGAATGTAATACTCTATAACCATCACGATCTATTCGTTTGGATCGACTGATTTGTGTCATTCTTGAACGTCTGAATTTTGTTCTCCAGTCGTCTGAATTGCCCAAATGTAACTCGTTCGTCTTCTTCGATATTGAAGCAACTGGAGTACCGCACATGGAAAGAACGAAGGGAAATACAAGAATCACGGAAATCAGTCTTATCACTGTATACAGAGATGAATTTTATAAAGAGTACTTAGGACTGCCGCGAGTGCTCCCTAAACTTACGATCCTGTCAAATCCAGGGAAGAAAATTGGTCATCAAACTAGTCGATTAACCGGTGAGGACAATTTTCTAACAATTAATGTTTCAACGACATCTTATTTTATTTTAAGGTGTGTCTGTGTGTTTCTTTCTAGGGTTAAATAATTTCATACTACAAAATGAAAAACCTTTTGATGAGAATAAGGCGCACTTAATCAGAGGATTTCTAAATCAAAGTAAATCTCCACTTTGTTTAGTCGCGCATAATGGTATCAGATTTGACTTTCCCTTATTAAAAGAAGAACTATTAAAATTTAAATACGACGTGAGTTCTGGTTGGATATTAAGAATTACCTATGTTCTTGCTCAACTTCTGTACAAAACATAACGATTACCTACTGTTTAGGTAATTCCAAAAGAGACACGATGTGTGGACAGTCTTTCGGCATTTCGCAAACTCAAGACGCTTACTGTGGGAGAACAAAAGACGAAAAATGGAGCTAAGATTCGCGACAAAATTAAAGGCTTCAAGCTAGAGGATTTATTTCTCAGATTATTTGGAAGAAACCCGAAATTTGCTCATCGAGCTGAAATCGATACTTTGATATTAATCCAATGTTGTTTGAAACTTGGTCAACCTATTTTGGACTGGTTCGATGAAAATTCAGTCGCTTATTCGGATGTAAAGCCAACCTACCACAAAAAAAGGAATCAAACTGTATCTGGCTGAGATGATTCTTTCGAGTCTCGTGAAATTCGAGAACGAAACCCTAAGATATCATTATCTTTATGTATGCACCTATCGGACAAAGTTGAATGCTCATCAGAAAGAAAAGCCCGATTGGTTCTCGCCAACACCTATTGGGATAATCTCCTCTCCATCATTTTACCGCCTCTATAGGTACTACACATAATCAGGTGCCTATGCGACAGTTTGAGTTTGCAATTTTTAAAACACCGGATCCACAAACGTACGTCATAATAATCATCAACTTCTACTGGTTCGGGGTAGGCCCTACGTACCCGAAAAAGACTAAATATAATTATGCCGGGTTCTCGTAATTCATTCCTCAAAATTTAAACATGGGAACGTACTCGTGAGAGGGTCAGCAGAAATATAAATCATCTTTGTATTTTTATACTACAAATCGTACGTAATTTATTTGGCACATATTTTTGTCTTAAACATATTACAGTCTTCTGTACAAATATTTTTACAAAGGTACATTCTTATGAAAATAAATATAATAAATAAATAACAATGGCGAACAAGTTAATGATTTTGTACAATCTAACCTACAACAATTGAAAAATCACGAATTTTAAAATTTCTAGTCGATGGAACTTTCCGTCGAGAAGTGACCGGTGGTAGTGCTGGCGGTTTTAAACCGGCTGCTAGATAGAAATTGATACCGCGACCTTGGTTATGAACAGGAGGTCCCGGAATTTGATCTCCATTCTGAGTAATATACGAGGCGCACTGTATCGCGCATACCTCATCTTTGAGGACGGCACTCTGACCGACTTCCTCTATTAATTTAATACAATTCGTCACTCTTATAGTAGCACATTTCATCTAGAACAGAAATAATATAAAATCAGTATCATTTGTGGAAAATATATCTAGAACAGAAATAATATAAAATCAGTATCATTTGTGGAAAATATTTAAAAAACGAAAGGTGGCTTCCCCATAAACTATAGAAAAAAACAGTAACATTAATGATTTGCACTTGAGCAGAAATGGATTCATACTACTATTTTTCTAAGAAGGGGTTACAAGAAATTAATACAATTCCAACTTATAGCACGAGCAATTTTTTATTTTTTTCTGGATGGGCAATGATAATATACGATTTGTTTTGCCCAGATCTTTGATGTTTTTTTCTAATTTCCTTAAATTATAAAAGTTGTCTTTACTCCCCACCTTTCCATTGATCCGCTTACTTACCCCTTGAGGTGTGCATATACAACTGGTGCAAGGAGTTGGAAAATATGATTCGCCGACACCGACAGCTAGTCCTCTAAAATGACAACCCCTGTCCGGTTCTTTCCATGCGTGTACATTAGGAGAGGGTAGAGAATGACACGGGATTCTAGGATTTCTGGAAAGAAGGGAAAAAAAAGATGATGAGAAATAACAGCGTAGTGATAATAATTTCGTAATTCTTATGGGGAGCAGACTTACTCGTTACTAGCTAGATCCATTGAAAATCTTTGTATGGCCACAGGAACGTCCATATTATCACATAGTATTTTTGAAAGAGTAGTTTTTCGTATTTCTGAAAGTTGTTCTGGTGTGAATTTTAATAAAGGGTTTGGACTTTCGTACCTTAAAAAAAAAACAAAAAAAAAAGTAACGATATTGTTTCTTCTGCGCGGGAATTGACGTCAAATACTTTTTTTTTTCGCTCACCAAAATCGATCACAGTTTCGTAATTGCCTAAATTGGAGGCCTATAATGCAAGCAAAGGTCGGCCCCACCAAACCACCGTGTATCGGACGTTCACTAATACCCGCAGGAAATAGATCAACGTCGTCCACCGCGGGGTAGATACGTTTCAGTCTTATAATAACGTCTTGAGGAAGCTCTCTAGAAAAGTCATCCCATATTACAGCTCGTTTCAAGTTGCACATAGCTCTGAAATCGTTGTAAGATGGAATGCCGTGATCCCGGCCTCGTTGTACATTTAATGCTGGTAGATCTATACCCGAATGAGGAACTTTCTTATCTTCGAACAAATGATTGGTAATTTCTTTTGTAATAAATTGGTCTAGTTCTTCTACCGGCGTTGTATATAGACCTCTTGTAATTTCATCGATGATGTGTCTCTGAAATAATAAGTAAATAATAATAATAGTGAAAGAAGAGTTATTACTGGGCCCTAATAATAAACAAGAGTTTTTATTTTAAATTTAATTTCATCATACATTGTGGAGGGCATTGTGAGGTTCTTTAAATTTTAAATAAATAAACTGTTGAACCTTTCATTATGCATAATCATCATGCGAGGACGAAGGGCCTCCGTTGAGCGGAGGCCCCTTTTGCGGGGACCATGATTTTCAGACGTTTCTTCAGTTCATTACCGATCTTTTCTTCTTTTTTTTTTTCTTGTATGGGATTTTACCCATCTCTGTAAGAACAGCCTCCGCGTCATCCCTTCTCTCCCGTTTTCTCTGAATTCAATATTCAACAGATTGACAATGTACCTATTATTGCAAATTTATTGTTATAAAGTTATATTCACTCAAACCTACAAATTTGTTTTTCTATGTTTAATATTTTCCTTGCGGGGCAGAGTCTGACTCTACACCACGGTATAAGATGAAGAGGTAGTGACACGAACGTATTCTGACTGTGGTAAACGCTGTCCGTGATTTTGAAGTAGTTCTGAACATTCCGAGCGCAGCGCTCGTGATGAAAGTGATGGGTAATGTACAGAGTCTTATGGGAACGCCGCTACTTTCAAAAATTTATTACAGGATCAGGAATCAGCCGATGCATTTCATATTTGGCATAAAAATACCATTTAATCTACTCTATAAAATTTCGAAAGAATCACCCTTCTAAGTAAATTCTTGGATTTTTTATAATCCTTGGAAATTTCATCAATACTAGGGTACCAACGGTAACGTCTCGGCGCAGGTGGGGTGTAGAAGGAACAGGGAAACAGCCCGAGTGTTCGCTGCAAACCTAGCGGAAGTTTGTACGTACAACTTCAAAACTGCGGACACGATTTTAGCGTTGTGTCATTACCTCTTCATCTTATACCGTGCTCTACACCACAGTACTACACGTCCTCCTCTACACAGTTACACTACAAGTACGACAACGACAATATACTATACAGGGGGGTATGGCAATATGCCATTTTAGTAGCAAAAAGAAGGCTCTCAAGCACGAACGCGTTCGCGCAATGTCGGGGAATATTCGGCAGGGCCGGGCAACATCGGTCACGTTCGTTTTCTCGCGATGCTGTGCGATACGCATTCGTACGTTGGACACGGTTGGACACTTCTTTTTGCTGCTAAAATGGCGTATTGCCAAACCCCCCCTCTATAGTACCCTAACTTCGACCAGCTGTCAGTGCTAACAGCTGCAGGCTGACTGCTGATGAGCTGCGAGCTGCCTTTCCAATTTCTCTTATCAGCTGTGGTTGGTTGGTAGTTGAGTGAGATGTGAGTCAGAGTTGTTAGTAACATTAAATTTGGTCGATTGGACACTGTTAATTAAGTTTGTATCGAATCACTCAGGAGAATTCTTTTTTCCTTTTCTCAATTACTCGTCATTCCGAACCCGATTTAATCGTAATAGTGATTCACACTTATAGAACCAATGAATAATATCAGTATTTCGAATTCAAATGCTTAGAACATTAGAGGAAAGTAAGCTAATTTTACGATACGAGCACCTGATAGATATTTCGTAGATATTCTTATATAATATCATCATTATTGTCATCTAACTATATTGCATCATTCCAGATATGCCTGGATACGAAGTGAAGTGCAATTCGTTTGTCTTCTTTGACATCGAATCCACTGGAATTCCATTCCGAGAAGCGGACGGTGGGAAAACTCAAATTACCGAGATAAGTTTTATTTGCGTGTCTCGGGAAATGATGGAGAAGGTTCATCACGAGTTACCACGGAAACAACCGAAGTTGACGATAAATTTCAACCCCCTAAAAATGATTCCCTATGAAGTTACTGGAATTACCGGTAAAACTACAGATATTTTAAGTACGTTACGTTATGAAAACTGTTTTCGTAATATTCTTGTATTTCTCTTCAAGGTCTGGATAATTCCATGCTGGAGGATGAGAATCCATTTGACGAGAAAAAGGCCGCCCTAATAAGGAGCTTTCTAGACGATTGTAAACCTCCCATATGCCTAATAGCACACAATGGCAATAAATTTGACTTTCCATTGTTGAAAGAAGAATTAGTCAAATTTCCACGTGTAAGAAAGAGTTTTGTTTAGGCAAAACAATATCCGTGTCTTGAATATTGATGACCACTACTATTTTTCAGATGATTCCTGAAAACACCCGTTGTGCAGATTCACTTTTAGCGTTCCAAGATTTGTGCAATCGTCCCGACGTCGATGAAAACGCTCTCACGTTTAATCCATTCATCAATGAACTCGACATGAAATTGATCGAAGCAGTGCAAAAAATTGAAGAGGAATACGCGATAAAAGTTGAAGTTGAAACGGAAATCGATGATATTGATATGAATTTGGTTCAAATGTTGAACGAAACGACTCCTCCGTCACAAAAAGTATCCGCTGTTCCGAATCCTTTTTCTTCGGAAATAAATTCTCGAAAGAGGAAATTATTTTTTGGTGTGAGCAATGGAGATGCTTCTCTAGCAAATACTTTGTACAATCGTAGTTTTGCGTTGATAAACGTGTACGCTAGAATTCATGGCAGAAAACCTGATCACAGCCATAGAGCCGAGGATGATACACAAACCTTGATGAAATGCGCTCTCAAATTTGGGAAACCAATTTTGGATTGGTTTGATCGGAACAGTGTGGACTACCGTGACATAAAATCTACGTACACTCTTCAGTAAAAAGAACAAAAAAAGTGAGTCCGAAAATTTTGTTTACACTTACTTGATAGATAATATCAGGATTGAAGAATGTATTCCTCAGCAAGATAGACGGTTCTAAATTTTCGTATGCTGGTGTCATACGGGGTATAAATGGTCTCAGTAAACTGTGTCCTATTCTGAATGCAGCTGCTGCGAATTCGGAAAATGCGCCAGGGTTACATTCTTCCGAATAACCTGAAAAATGAGAATATTTATTTCAACTCTCAGACTACATTCTTGTAATTTGCTGAAGATTAAAAGAGAGTTCTACCTTTGAAATATTCTCCAGGTGATTCTAGTGTAAGTCCGTACAAATTCATCGCTGTGTGGCCCAATATTCGCGGTAGGAATTCATTGTAAGCTATATGTTGATATTCAGCATTCACTATTTTCCGAGCTTGTTGAAAAATGTGCTCATCTTCCCAACCTGGGTTAACTAATCTTAAACCATCAGCAACACGATTATGTTCTCGCATGAATAAAGTATGAATAGCTGTCAATCCTGGTTGTTCGCTTGCACGGGCGTCCCCTGTGTATAAAGACAAATGAATAGCTGTCCCGATAGTCTAATTTTGTGATTCATTAGTTTTTCTTTACCTGCTATGAAGCAGTAACCCGATGTTGCTCTACATTCGGGATGCGTTGGACTCTGAGGCAGAAGATCTTTATCGCCATATAGTGAAACTGTGGTATTTAAATGCCCATTGAAGTATGATCTAAGTTGGCGTGCGAGACATGAATGTTCTCCGTAAATTTGAGATGCGTCCAGAAAAGCCGAATTTTGATTTATTTGTTCTCTTGAGCCTGTAATACCCCAATTTCGTTATCGGAAATGCATTCTTATTTGCAAAACGTGTATGACTCTAAAACTCGTTCGCACCTAAGCGTTGTTGACCGGGTAACGATCTCATGAAAGGTAGACAAAATCGTTTTCCACTGGTATGATTTACTTGCGGGAAGTAAGGGTCTCCAGCGGGTACCTCGATTGGCATGCATTCAGGATGAA
Organism: Aspidiotus rigidus; assembly: GCA_035079385.1. Classification (NCBI taxonomy): domain Eukaryota; kingdom Metazoa; phylum Arthropoda; class Insecta; order Hemiptera; family Diaspididae; genus Aspidiotus; species Aspidiotus rigidus. The sequence goes on along the minus strand of JAVHKY010000054.1, from coordinate 13,648,096 downwards.
CGGAAACTGGACTGTCGCAAGGTCTGCAGTCGGGAATTGAAGTAAAGAATCCTATATTGAAAAAAATCAAATATTCGATTATTTCTATCGCACGATAAAAGATTAATAGATGGAGAAAACAGTACCCCGATGGACTGGCGTAAACGTAACGTCGTGGTCGAGAAATTGTGCGAATTGCATTAACATCATACTATGTTTACTGTCTAGGTGGCTGATGTCTAGGTGCATCATTGAACTGACCAATCGAGCGGATGGTAATGGAATACCCATCACTGAATGCAATCTTGGTTTTGATATACCTGCACAAAAAATCAAATTGGTCAAGTCAACCGCGTATAACAATCTTTGATTCCAGTCTTTGTTTTTGATCTCGATTTTGATACAAATTTTTTGTTAAGTTACTTTTTTTTATACGGATATTCTTTCCCATTTCTCAACATTAAGTAGTCAATTAAAAATTATTGAAGCAAACCAAATGTTATTTGTAAATTAATTTATGAGAATAAGACTGTATAATTGGGTAATTGTGTAATACTTTTTTGTGAGTGTAACTGTCTATCGAATTTGATTCACTTTTTTGTACTGATTTATACGAAATTTTGTGTTTTTCTCTAATTTATTCTACTCTCTGTATCATGAAGTGTTAACTTTCTCGAAGAATATACCATTTTCGTATGCTGGGGGTAGTAAACGACTGAATGTGGTTACACTTTTTCCAAAATTTGGTTTACGTAGGTTGTTACAATATCCTGTGAAAGACCGGTACGGATATGTTGGATCACAAGCGCCAATTTCGGCTGGACATGTATTCACCTCCGGTGGCAGATTGGGCGCAATGTTACTAATATCGAGATCTTGTAGGAAATTGCCACCTATGTCATCTGAAAGACCGATTATTCCGTCATCTCCGTCGAACAATTGTCGTTTATGACGTTTGGTCAGAGATCTGTTTGAAAATAGATGAAAAATATTGATCGTAATAGTAACGAAATTATTTTCAGACTAGGCTAATTAAAGAGGACAATTGACAAACCTGTGGTCTAAAAACTGAAGAAGTTCTTGAGATGCGTACTCGAATAATAACGAATTGTTTGCCATAAGCAATGCATCCTTGTTAGGCTTACTGAAAGCTGCCGCTGTTCCAGCTGCTGACTTCGGATCCACTCCTCCCTCTGTCAAAAATTAAATGTGTTAATACGAGCGTGTTATTATCCTCAAGGTCTAGTTTATGAAAAGTGACTGCGAAAAAATTTGTTTTTCATCTAAAGACTTCGCTTATCAAAGTAGCGTTAAAATTGTTTCTAAGAAAACCAAAAATCAAACCTATATCTATCTAGATGCTAGAGAATCTAACATTCAGCCCCGCTGCAGATCTGTTTCAATATCAGTACTACCGGTACTTCCGATTCCATTCTCACATACTCGATATAGTCCTCCATTAGTGACCTAATTGTACTTTATAGCCCTTCATCTTGCGCGTCTGTCGCATTTAGCGGAGAATCTTTTATAATACTTCTTTTTTCTCAACAGGAAACCTGTTTTATGGGGTTCTTTTACGAAAAATGCCTGCAATCCACTGACCGGCAACCCAATATAACTTGAATCTAGGGGGGCGGGGGGCAACTTCCGAGCTGTAAATGATAAGAGAGTAACTTCATAAAAATCCAACTGTCGAACAATATGGTAGAAGGAGGACTTGGAAACGTTTTGATAATCGAGAATCGATATTTTCAAGGGTGTTGGAGGCATAATTATTTTTGGAGGCCTCCGCCTCTGCCTCCGGAACAAATACAGTAAATGACCCTCCGACTCCGGTTGCCTCCAGTGGATACGTTTAGAGGCGCCTCCTGACCACCAAAATATGTCTCTGGAGGTACCTCCAAGTGCCTCCAGCGCAATCACTGAAATTGGAGAAAATGCCTCCGGAGGCAGTGTCGGAGACACCTCCAAAGACGCCTCCGGAGGCACTTGTAACGTTGATCAGTGTTGCCAGATGACAGATGATACTCAGAAGGTGTATTTGATACTTTGGCTTTTATCCGAACCGAGCAGCGCTAGCGAATGAGGTTTCGAGGGATAGAATACTTTTGAAAAAAAAAAAATGCCTTCTAAATGATCTTTGGAAGAACCTCCAAGTCTCTAGGTGGAAGCAAGGTACCTTCGGAGGCAAAATGCTCCAGCCTCCGATTTAAATCCTCACAATAGCTCTCCGAAAGCACTTTGGAGGTAGCTCCAGATGCCTCCAAAAGGGTCCTTGGAGGCGCCTCCGAGCTTCCAGCGAGCCTCTAAAATCTTAGCTAGCCTCCGCCTTCGCCTCACTGGAGGCGGAGGCAAGGTGCCTCCATAGGCAAAGTGCCTCCAGACTCCAACACCCTTGGATATTTTTTCAAGTCCTCTCTCCTTTCATATGTAGCTTGGAAGTCGGAAATTTTTGAAGTCTCCCTATATTGCTCAAAAGTCAAAATTTCCCCCAAGTTATGCCTTCTTATCATAATGATTGTGACCTGTGATGAGAAAAGGATACTCATTACCCACTGACAGGAACACCATTTCTGTCTGATACGATGCCGTATCCAACCAGACAGAAATGGTGTTCCTGCCAATGGGTAATGAGCATTCTTTTCTTATCGTAGGTAACACATAATGCTTCGAGAAGAGGGCGATCTTGGAAAAAATTCAATCTTAGCTAAACATAATTAGTGATTCTCCCTTTCGAGAAAAATATTGAATCATGGATTTGTATTTCCTTCAGACTTGATTGCTAAAAGCGAGAAGGAATTTTTTTTGAAATTTTTCAAAGTCCTTATGACGTCATCAGCTTATGACGTCTCTTCCGTCTCACGATTTCGTCTAATGGTAAACTAAAATTTTTGGGAAGGGGGAGAACTCACATAAATATTTTTCAGATAAAGGGGAGAGTAGAAGAACTAGGAAAAAAACTACGACTTTTTCAATGAAGTTGAAACGCCAGTACAGTACAAATTTAGTTTTGATACGGAGAACTGAATTCAAAATTGGAGTCGAAGTTTCCTCAGTTCCTCAGCTGTCATATATAGGTCGATATTCAATCTATTCCAACTCTTTCATTATAGGGTAGGTCAGTTTTTGCCAAATGGTGGACGAAGACGGCGAATAGCGAAACACCAATATTTTTGTAAAAAGACTCCCCTCCCCATAGAACAAGTTTCCTGTTGAAATTTCTGCGTTCCGCCGTTCGCCACTCGCCGTCCGGCAAAACCTGACCTACCCTAGGTAATAAAAGAGTTGGATTAGGAAAAATTTGAATTTTCGAGTTATATGTGATAGGAGGACTTGAAAAAATTTCAACCATCGAAGGAGTTGAAATTGAAAAAATTTTGAATATCGTGCCATGTATGACAGGAGAGCAATTTAAAAAATGACGGCTTCCTTAACGAAGTTAAACGAGGAACGCAGGGAACCTGTTTTATGATTCGAATGAGATTTGGTATTGAAAATTCAAGGAAGCCTAGATTTGGAGAAAGGTAGTAAAAAGAAGGCCTAGACCAACTCCAAATTTTTCTAAGTCCCCCTCCTATCATATATAGCTCGAGAGTCGAAATTTTTCTAAGTCCCCCTTCTATCATATATGGCTCGAGAGTCGAAATTTTTTCCAAGTCCCTCTCCTATCATATATGGCTCGAGAGTCGAAATTTTCCCAAGTCCCCCTCCTATCATATATGGCTCGAGAGTCGAAATTTTTCTAAGTCCCCCTTCTATCATATATGGCTCGAGAGTCGAAATTTTTCTAAGTCCCCCTTCTATCATATATGGCTCGAGAGTCGAAATTTTTTCTAAGTCCCTCTCCTATCATATATGGCTCGAGAGTCGAAATTTTCCCAAGTCCCCCTCCTATCATATATGGCTCGAGAGTCGAAATTTTTCTAAGTCCCCCTTCTATCATATATAGCTCGAGAGTCGAAATTTTTCTAAGTCCCCCTTCTATCATATATGGCTCGAGAGTCGAAATTTTTTCTAAGTCCCTCTCCTATCATATATGGCTCGAGAGTCGAAATTTTTCCTAAGTCCCTCTCCTATCATATATGGCTCGAGAGTCGAAATTTTTCCAAGTCCCCCTCCTATCATATATAGCTCGAGAGTCGAAATTTTTCCAAGTCCCCCTTCTATCATATATGGCTCGAGAGTCGAAATTTTTTCTAAGTCCCTCTCCTATCATATATGGCTCGAGAGTCGAAATTTTTCCTAAGTCCCTCTCCTATCATATATGGCTCGAGAGTCGAAATTTTTCCAAGTCCCCCTCCTATCATATATGGCTCGAGAGTCGAAATTTTTCTAAGTTTTTCGCTGGACGGCGGACGGCGGACGGCAGATTGCCCAAATAGCCCCCCATAAAACAGGTTCCCTGTTAAAATTCAGAAGCTCTGCTGCTCCCTGAAGAACAAATAGTTTAAGATGATGCACATTTTTTTAAATTTCAAAATACGCTAGCCTTTATAAGTTCTTGATCTACTTCATCTTTCTTCATTTTCCCTCCTTGGAAACGAAAGCTGAACTTTCTCACGAATTTCTCGGCAAACCTAAGTTTTCTTATAATCTAGCCTGGACAAATTCTTCGAAGAGACGCAATATAACCTACTTTAGATTAATGACATCATTGAAGTCGAACGCAAACGCGAACATCTTCTGAGGATGTGCTCTCCGCCCAAAAAATAGATAATGGATTTCCCACTAAAAAATTTCGACCATGGAGAGAGGGAGACGTAGAATATGTATGGAAAAAGGAGGGTCTGGAAAAATTCAAACCATCAAAAGAGCTGGACTTAGAAAAATTTCGGATTTTGAGACAGAAATGACAGAAAAGGGCTGAGAAAAATTTATAGATTTTTTGAGACTTCAATTTTGAATTCAGGTCTCAATATCCAAAACCCCCATAGAACAGGTGTTCTGCGTTCCTCGTTCAACTTCTCTTCGGAAGTCGTCGTTTCCCACCTCTTCTTCCCGCTTTTCCGGTGTTGGAAGGGCGGCTTGGAAAATTACGACCGTCGAGGTATAGAGGTGGCGTACAGGACTTGAGCCACATATGACAGAAGCCTTCTTCATGGGAAATAGGTCCAAATTAACCTTAGGTTCCTAATTTTTGATATGGGTATATGTCTCAAGGCTCGGGCCGTTCTGAACTATGAGAATCATGAGACAAAAATGACGTCACGAGTTTATGATGTCAAGAGCTGATGACGTCATCGGAACCTAGAAAAGTTTTGACCCTTGCTGCTACTTTCGGACTTGTATCCTTGCGACCTTCATTACACTAGGTCCAATATAGAGTACCACTACTAGGCCTAACTATAGCCTCACTTAAACTAGGCCTAACATCCTAGGATAGGCTCTCGTATATTGTATATATTAGGCTACTTAGCACCTGTATACAGGGCAATTATCTTTTTAAATATTAGGTGTAATATTTTATAATGTTCCGGTACGTAATACATACTGTGAGACCACAGAAGATATTCAGTCTGCCATCGTCGGCCGACGTCAAGTTCAGCTCTTCTAATAGCGTCTTGCAATACTTTCTTCTTCGTTACTTTCTTTGTCAGTCTTTTTTCTTCCCACGATGTTAATTTTAACGGAAACTCGAGCGAGCATAAAACGGATGGATTGCTTTTTAAAGATTCGAAGAAAAAATATCATTATTATAACATACTCGTTTCATGATCATCAGTTGAGGAAAAAAAAACAATTATTCTGAGCTATATATAGATGAAAGAAAAAAGAAAAATTATTTACTTACTATTCGGTATTGTATACCAGGAAAGCGTTCCTCTGAATGACTTCCAGGTTCTTACTAGTTGAGCAAATGAGACTGGAGATAGTAACTGCTTGTAATTCTTTTTGTTGAGCTGCAACAAACGGTGCAAATGAATTGTTGTCCGGTGATGAATTATTTTCCGTATAATTGGCCGACGCTTACCAGAAGTAAATGAAGTGTCTAAATTTTGATTAGTATACCACATTCGATCGCCTTTTTGAATGTTTTCGAACTGGAGCGCGACAATGCACGCGAACGTAGGTCCAAATAACCCATTTGGTAATCTGGTTTCAGTCAATACTCTCGCTACTAAATCGATAAATTTTGATTTTCTAAAAAAAGAAAATCGCGTGAATATTACCGGTCTACATTAATAAAATTAATAGGTACTGGCAAAATCTGTACTCACTTAGAAACCACTTTTTCTGTATTTTGATTTTCATTAAAATGACTAGAATAAAAAATCTTAGATTTAACATAGGATTCGCAAAAATTTCGCCATTCCTGATAGGATTGTATTTTACGTCTTCTGCTACTGCGGAGAATTTGTTTAATGGTTGCTGAAGAAAATAAGATTGGTAGAAAACAAAAGTAAAGAAGAATTTAAAGAATACCGAAAAAGGTTTCATAACATAGTAATAAATTCATAACTTATTACCTTCTCCCAGCGCATTCCGGAAATTTGGAGCCGCATCAATAAGGAAGAATTTTAACGAATTCACGATGTCATCGTGTACGTCATTGGTTTCCTAGGTGTAAATTAAAAAAAAAAAAAAAAAAAAAGAGAAAAGAAATAATTATTGATGAATTTGTTTGGAAATACATCAGTTCGAGGTCTTTTTTTTTTTTTTTCTTTCAGTTCCTCGATATGAAAAACGTACAATACCTCGAAATTTGAACTTCGAAGCAATCCAAAGATTACGGCGCTAAAACTATCGTAAATTCCTGCTTTTATTTCATTGTCATATTCCGTATTGGTATTCCAAGGATTCAGTCTTTCGTTAGTTTCACCTGGCTAAGAAAAAAATAAATAAAATAAATTGGGTATCATTGGTCGCGGTAAACCGAATCGGGGTAGGGGGCAGGTACGTCAAAAAATTGATTAGTTATAAGTACATAAGCGTTCAAAGATGAAACAGTGTCAATTTAATTACAGGCAAAGAAGAATGTATTTCAAGATTATATACTGGTAGATAAGTTACCTACTCTTTATATCTTAAAATATTGCCACCTTTATTCAGTCACATGAGTTATGTGAATGATCGATTTGTTGACTCACTGTATTTAATGAGAATCGTTTTTCGGTGTTTGAATTATTATACTACCTATACTTAGTATAATATTAAATTATAAACTATAACTAATTTGAAGGTAGATGTTGAGCCGTCAGGAAGATTTCCGGGCTGAAAAAATTGTACCATCGTCGACTCTTATATTTGCGGTTATATGTAAACAAATCTTAAGAATCAACGATAGTATAATTCGAATGTCGTATAAATTCTTCGTACTTCTTTCTTCTTCCGTATCCGATTTTTCCACATGTCAGCGTTCTAAATCTGAAAGGAGTACCTAATGTCATAGTATGAGAGATTAATACATGTACACAAAAAACCAGCTGAAGACGCTTTCTAAGACCTTAACTCGAGTATGAAATCCGATACGTCATGATGTAAGGAATTCTTAAGGCCATACGAGTACAATATTACAGAAGATAAAATCATCAATGTACCTACGTATAGTGGTATAGAATACATAAAAGACAAGCGGAGTAGAGTAAACGACAGCTTCCTTAATGATGTGAAACAAGGAATGCAGAAAACCTGTTATATGGGTTGGAAAATAATACATGATGTGAGCCACATAAGGATAGCCCCTTCAAGTAACTAGACATGCAATGCTTTGTACAGACCCTTTAATGAGCCAGATATGCAATGCTTCAAACACCATAAGTCCCCCTCCTATCATAGTCGAAATTTTTTAAAGTTTTTCGCCGGACGGCGCACGGCACACGGCGAATTTCTCAAAAAAAACCATAGAACAAATTCCCTGTTAAAATCAAAACCTGTCGATTTTACAGACTTTCCATCAGTTGTATTCCGAGACTATCTTGGTGACTTCAAGAAGATATAAAATATTTGTTCTGGCGCACTAACTAATTTCTCTAGCATAACCCACTTTTTTCAACATTTCTAACCACCCTAAAAAATTTTGAAATTCCTCCAATTATCGATGTACAATATTGAAATAAGAACACTTGGAGACCGCAAAAACAACTGTTATTGCCTCGTAGCAAAGGTGGGCAGGGGGAGGGGGCAATGAATCTTCTTGAGATGTTTTGAAGGTTTTAGATCATTTCTAGCCTGAAATAAAATGAAATTCAGGTTTCCTTATTGGATTATGGGTACTTTTACTCTGTTATCAGTTGATGTGACGTCATGGTGTTAGACATTATAAATTAGTTTTGTTGTTCATTCTACAAACATCTGACTTCATTGATGGTTGATTGATATTCAATCTAAAGAGTGGGAGTGACTCTCTTAATGAGTTTTGAATTGTGAGAGGAAAAGTCGCGTACTACTCACGCAATATTTTCAAGAGTCAGGATATCAAATTTTACGTCTTTCTCCTCCCCCAACTTTTTGTCCAGAATTTCCAGACCAGCCTTCAATCCTCGGCTACATTCCTTAACCTTACCTGTGATCGTAAATATTGCTGGACTCTCCATAATTATCTATCCCACACTCACACTGCGCAGGTTTTTGTCGCAAGCTCTTACTTCAACCATACAATTCTCTAATCCGCTCTCGATTGGACTGCGCGTCTCCAATCTAGAGACAGGCTAACAAATCCTCTTTCCGAAAAATCACCGGGCAATACGTTTAGCCCTTGTTGTCCTACGCTCAGCTTAAACGCCGAGGCTAATGTTCCTTCTCTACAATTCCTTTCTTCTCTCCCTTCGCTCCGAAAACATTTAAAATCTGATCTTGACTGCCATCTCAAATGTAAGCCCATTCTCCCTATTTACTCATCCAACCCTCTCTGGGCATCCCCGAAGCCTCACATCCGCCTCGACGTAGTTAACTTGCCGAAATCGCTCAACATAATCTACACTAGACACATCAAAACCATTATTGCAATAATGGTTTTCTCTCTCACAATTGCCGATGGATTCGAATCGGGTTCCAAAACTGGCTATACCTTCTCCATCTATGGAGAAGTCTCGCTCCACAGTATGAAAAACTCGGCCTCCATCCATTCTGTTGAACTATCTGCTATCGATTCCTGCGTTACTCTTCTCTTTCCTCTCTTCCACCCTGTGAATTGCTCCTTTCCTCGCTCCAAGCTCTTCCAACCCTATATTCCCGTCCCCCTGCTCACCCTAACATCGTCTCTATCTTTTCAATTGGCTTCCTCTGAATTTTTGGTCATATTGGCCTCTTGGAATACGACGCGGTGGACGTAGCAGCCAAGTGAGCCTTGCTCTCCTTCTCAATCACCAGTCCCTCCTTTTCTCCGGCCTATGACTTAAAATCTTACCACCATTCTCTAATAATCTCATCACGGTACAACTTTTGGTCCTCTCAACCCTACAATAAACTCTGGCACACTTGCCTAGCTCACTACTTACTCTCCTTGGGCTCTTCACTCCATCCTCACGCCAATGCTGTCCATATGTGTTGTACCTCAGAAATGATTTTTTGTCGCCTCTCAGCCCTCATATGAGAGCTTTGAGGTGTAAGAGGATGGTTTAATCAAGACAAAGGACATACAGATCCGTTTGCGTTCATTGGTGGTAGAATTAAAGTAGATCAAAGCTTCGGTTTACCGGAGACCACAGCTCAGGAAAAAGGAAGCTAAGGCCTCATTTTATTCGGCCAGAAATCCAAGGTTCAGGTAGAGGGGGTCACTAGAGACACGAAATACTTCAAAACGCAGACAAAAGTTTTATAAAATTTGGAGTTTTGAAAGTGCTGTGATGCCGCAGGAAGATCTGCAAATGAAATAAAAATGTGCCGCAATGTAAGAAAGCTTGAGAAACACTGATCTACACTGTTAGATGCCTTTAAATACCTGCCCCTTGCTAGATTGCTCAGTTAGGTACTGCCTGTTGCCTCATGTACTGCTCAGCTAAAATTTTCTTGCATAATTTCAATAGTTTTCCCCAAGTTTTAAGAAGTTCCCTATCCAATCTTATAGTGATACAATTAAAACGTTTTTCAAGTTTGGTATCCTGATCCTTATTGATGTTATTGAGTGGAAAGAGTTGACGAGCAGACATTTAAGTGAAATTTATCAATACCTCTATCAGAGAAAAACTCAACGCCTTCCTGATAGAAGTCGAACAAAAAATTCAGGGAATCTGTTTTATGGGACGAATTGATTCAGTTATTAAGAACTGAATTCAAAATTGGAGTTCCGAGAAGGGTTGGACTTGGACAACTTCTGAATATCGAACTACCTACATATATATGACAGGAGAAGGAATTTGGGAGAATGTATACAGGGAGACTTGAAATATATGATAGGAGGGGGACTTCAAAAAATTTCAACTATCGTAGGAATTGGACTAGGAAAAATTTCGAATATCAAGCCATGGGTATACGACGGGAGAGGGACTTGAAAATATTTCAACCATAATTTTTGCCAGATGGCGGACACTAAAATTTTCGAAAATATCCCCCCCAGAACAGGTTTCCTGTTGGTACATAGTTTGGTATTACTGCAAATATAAATAATGCCAACGACTTTTTTGTTTTTCTAATCTGTATAGGAACTAAAGTCAAGTTGCTCGTTTTGGCCTTTTCCAGCACAACACCATCGTTATTACAGACATACAAAATAACAGATTCTTGTAAAATATATAATAAAGAACTGCGATTGATTCCTATATAAGAGAATAGAGTAGATACGAAAATGAAAAACAGAAGTAATTCCAAAGCTCTTCAAAACGTCATCACCTCTTTAGCTTTCTCATTTTTCATCGACATGAAAAAGCCCTTATTCCCAAGCCTCACGCCTCCCACGAATTTGACCCGTATATGTTATTTCTATGTACTTCCTTTCACTTACACACTGTGAAATCTTTGATACCTTCGGTTAGTCGCGTTTACTTAGAACCGTGGATTAATGACCAAGATATCATAGACCTCGGTGTAATAAACAGATCAAAACTCAATCGGAACCGGTTCAAGATATCTGGGGGCCGTTACGGTAAACAGCATACGTTGCTCGTAAGAAGATAGAAAAAAAAAATTTGCTCGAGAAGATGGCGAGCAAAAAAATCACGAACGTGCGTGTTCACTGATTTTTGTCTCAAATGCAATTTTTTTTCTCTTACTACTGATTAACACCGAAAATTTCAATTTCACTGAAGCTTCTTCTTGCCCTAAGTAATAATGGAGTTTTGAAGACGACTTCAATTTTAATTTTAGTCTCAATCCGATCTGATGTAGATTTTGGATTGTATGCCTAATGTTGACAAAATATATTATCCCTCACTCACTATAGATTGTACCGGATTTACTTAGAAAATATACATATCAACAATATTGTACCTACTATTATACATTTTTGTTAGTTTATTTCTTGACAGGTTAACCTCTAATATTATCCGGCGTAAGTTTACGATAAACATATTCAAACGCAGATGATTTAAAAAAGATACTATTTGTATGATGCTTACTGTATTCAAAATTTCTCCTAATAATAACGGTAAATATTGCGTGTAGGTAATGTGTTGAATTTCTGCGATCAGTATCCGTTTACTTTCTTCATAAACGGTTTCCGCGTCCCACTGTTCACTTTTCCGTCTCAGTAGATCAGCAATACGATTATGCTCATTAATTAACAGTAGAACAGCGGTTTTAGCGTATATAGATGCATTCCAACAACTACGCATAATTAGATTTTTTTCTTCTTGAAATTAAATAAGGTACAAATAGGTATTTTTTGCCCTCGGGGAAACTGGGGAGCGTGCGAACGGTTTTCAAAATTTTGTCACGAATAACCGTGAACAAAATTCTCATGAGAGGTTTTATTTGCTCGGAGGAACTGACTCCTTGTATTTGGAAGATTTTTCAGGCGTCTTGCTGCATCGTTTATCACTCGTCAATTAACGTAATCGAGTTTAAAATGTCTTTAATAAGAAGCTGAATGATGGGTCTCATCATTATGTGTCAAGGTCAGTGAAATTATGAGATACTTCAAACATGTGACTATCTTTACAGGTGGATAGGAACGAGAGTGGAGGGCATAAAGGTACGCAAAAACTTTTTAAATTGTAATCCATACTAGCCGTATGGAGCCGCATCAAGATGCTTTTCTTATAAATACAGCACATAAACACATCGACGCATTTGAAATGGTTGGGGAGAAAACTCTCAGGAAGCTGCAACTAAGTCGATCAGTCTTCTGTAATGTGGCTCTCCCGTCTCCCTCTAGCAAGATAGCAATCATATTGAAGAAATACGACTATAAAGCTCCTTTCCACCCTGTCACCACCATCAACTCTCCTCTAAACCTAATGGATGTCATCCCTCCTATCAAACGGGTAGGAGTGTTCCAACTGTCTTGCACAGATTTTCACCCAGTGTACTATATTGGGCAAACCGGTTGAACCTTCTCAACGCGTCTCTCAAATCATCGAACAGTATATTGGATAAACAAGCCGTTTGAGTCGTTATGGCTAAACATTGTCTAGAGGCGCAACATAGATTTCATAAAATAATGTGAAAAATCTCACCCTCCTGCTCCAAAGGGATATTAGGTAGAAACAGTTGCGGCTCAGAAAACTCATGCTGGTGAAAAACTTCTCAATGGTCTCCCCTAGTTAGCGTATATGAGAAAGTTCTCTCTGCCACACATGCCCTGATTTACTAAGATCATATACTATCTTCTTCAGTAACGGAATACCCACCCTCTGTAATCTTGATCCGGTTTATTCCTGAAGAACGTCAATTTCGACTTAAATTATTCACTCCCTTGTAAAGTGGTTTCTTATAATTTGTCTGTTGCAACCCAATTCTTTTCACCCTTCTTTCTTCCGTCATAAATATTTACATTTTAAAATTGACCTTTCTTCGTGGCTACTCCTGACTTCTTTTGTTGATAACAAAATTTCTACTTTGTAATTTAATAAATTGTGATCTGTGATGGTGACTGCGATCTATGTAATTCACATTCACATTTTATTTTCGGGGTACCCGATTTGGGCGTTATAGCCTAGTTTTCAGGAACCACTCCGACTGTACACTTGAAACGGGTACCACAATGACTCGAATTTGGAAAAATTCTAACCATTAAAGGAATTCGATTTAGAAAAATTTCGACTTCCGAGATTTCTATGATAGGAGGGAAAGAACTATCAAAGTAGTTTTTTTTTTTTTTTTTTTTTTATTATTTATTTAAATTTAAACATTACATTTAGTCATGAGAGTTGGGTGGGTTTTACCATGGTTTTTCCCCACCCCTCTCATAACGAGTTCGAAATACACTGTATAACTATACACTTAACTCTACGTATTGAAAGAGGGTATGACTTCTGTTTTTATTTCATTTTACTTATTTTATTATCTTATTTATTTATTTATTTTATTTTATTTTATTTATTTATTTATTTATTTATTTATTTATTTATTTTTTATTTTATTTTATTTTATTTTATTTCATTTATTTATTTATTTTTTTTTCCTTCCTTCTCCTCTCAGTCTATTTGATTTCTTTTTTGGTTTTTAATATCTTTCTTATATATCCATCCAATTTTTGGTGGCATTCCCCGTTCTGCAGGCACTGTCCCAATTCCTCTGTAGTTATTTTAGCATCCCCCCTGATATGATCAAAATTTTTGCATTTTATAAAGGTGTGATCCGGATCATCATCAGAATTTAAGCATTCCCTGCATTGACTATCATTTATAATATTGAAATTTTTGAGGTACGTTGCAAAATTCCCATGTCCCGTCAAATACTGTGTTAAAAAATAATTTGATTTCAATTTCTTGTTTTCAAGTCTAATCCCTATGTCTGGAATCAATTTAGCCGTTCTCCTACCTGTCTTTTCTTTTTCATATTGTTTTTTTCGTTATTTTATTTTCTTTGAATTTAATTTTCAATGTTTTTATTTTGTTAGTTTGGCTTAATTGCAAATCAATTGAGGTTATTCCAGCTATAACGTATGAGGCTGTATGAGATACTGTTCTGTATGCTGAAATTATTCCTATTAATACTGTCCTTTGGAGTGATTTTAGTTTCTTAATCTCAGTATTCCTAAGCTTCTCAAAATAATCAAGGGAGCCATATTTTATTATTGAGCGAAAAAGTGCATTGTACAATATTTCTCTTTTATATGTGTCCATACCAAAAGTGTTACCATATAAAGCCCGAATTTTATTATAATATTTTCTTAATTTGTTTGTAATGTATTCTACGTGTTTATTATAGTTTAGGTTTTGGTTGATGATTATTCCTAGATATTTCATTTCTGTATGGAATATTATTTTCTCCTGCCCCAACTTTATTTTTCCTTCCATTCTTTTTTGAAATTCGTATTTTTTATGTCTCCGAGATAAGAAAAGCATCTGTGTTTTATTCGGATTGAGTGTTAGGCCTAAGTATTCCAGTTTAAGTTTTATCATTTCTATCTTATTATTTATTAATTGAGAGTCAGTCATTTTATTTATTCCCACTATTATCAGCAGGTCATCGGCATAGCTCAAGAGTTTGAATTTTTTAGTTTCTTTTACTGCTTCATATACTTCAGTCATTGCAATATTAAACAATGTTGGCGATAAGGCTGAGCCTTGTGGTACTCCAGAGGATAAAGCATGTTCTAACTTTAGGTTATTATCTTTGTCAAAGAAACATATTTTTCTGTTTTCAAAGTAGCTCTGAATAATTTGTATTAATTGACTATTAATCTTCTTTTTCTCCATTGTTTCTAGTAATCTTGACCATTTCATCCAGTTGAAAGGAATTGAAAATTTCCGAATATCGAGCTTTATTTACAAGGGGGAGGGGGGGGGGGCTCAGCAATACTTGGACTCTGCGAGATTCCGATTTTAAATCCAATACTCAATGTAAAAAACCAATTCACCCCAAAGAACGGGTTCCAGACGTTCCTCATTTATTCTCGTCATGAAATCTGTCGCTTCGCCGTTTTTTTTTTTTTGGGGGGGGGAGGTGGGAATTAGTTTTCCATACGGCTTGTGCTATCGACCTCGGGACTGAGAAAGTTTCGACTTCCGGGGAGGACCTTTAATACTTCAGGCAATCGACCTGTGCATACGGGGATGACAAATTTGTCCCCTTTATTCCTCACTCAGCTTCGTGAAAAAGGCGTGGACTTTCCTAAGTCCTTCTCTTCATATTTAAAGCTCGGCATCAATACTTTTTCCAGTTCCCTCACTTACCCTTCTCACATAAATATCTAACCCACTCTGAGAAAAGAATGCTCAATATCGTTTGCTTTGAAAGCGCCACTCAGAAGCTTTCCAAAGTCGAGTCGATTTTTTGCAATAGTTCAATTTTTGCAATGTTTTTATGTCTCTAAAGTGGGTCAGAATCCTAAGTACCCTCAAAACAATAATTTGCTGTAAGGATGACGAACGGTGGATTTGATAGGTTCCCTGCCAAAATTGAAAAATTGGTTCAGAGTTCTTGGAAGCCCCGTGAATCCTTAATTTTATTCTATAAACTTCCAGCCAAGACAGTCTGAGAAGCAGGGGTGCCGTGATCCCCCAAAGCTTCCGAAGATTTCGCCCCCCCCCCCCCAAAAAAAAAAAAAAAAAATTTTAACAAGCAAAAAAAAAGCCCCCCCAATAATGTTACGAGAACAAAGTAAAAAACCGCCCCCTAAATTTCCTATAAAGAATCATCTTCAAGAAAATGGCCTCACGGCACCCCTGCTGAGAAGGGAGGTCAATGATATTCTAATCATTTAAAAGCCAAAATGATTTCGTGACCGCTTCATACGCGAAAGGTTTCAAGTTTAAGGAGCAAAATTTTATACATTTTCAATATTCTACAATTCCGCCCCTCCTCAAATAGGAGTTGACAAAAATAAGGCCATTTGCAGTCTTTGACCAGTGCGTAAACAGTCTGGGAAGTTGAAATACAGGTAGGAAGTAGCTGAAAAATTCCGTCGCATTTCTCTCAATTTTTTACGAGTCCAAACATAAAATTGAAAATATGTGTTTTTGATTCATAAGCGTGTGACAGCAGAAAACAATGAGAATAGAAAGACGGGGGATGTCGCTTCCAGTTTCCCCAAAGTCGAGCAAAAATAAGTTTCGAATCATATTTACTTTGTACACGGTCGATATATTAAACTACCATAATCCGACTTAATTGTAAAATTGATATGACTGTAAAGGAAAGAGGCGTCCAAAAAAGCGGTAGCTTCATTTCTATATTCATCACTTAGGCCTATACCTGCAAAAATTGAGTCTTCTTGAGAATGTGCGGGTACTTTAATGAGAGAAAAAAGTCCACTTTTTTTTTTTTACTAACTTGTAGGTAAATCGAGATCCATCATTAACAATTCAGTCCAAACTTGAAAAATGCCATTTCGAGGTAACGTGTACGGACTATTTACATGTCGTTGGTGAGATAAAATTTCAGCTGTCACTACATCGATAGGAGGTAACGTTCCCAGAAAATCGTCTAACGAAGTCACACATTTGTAAGAGTCATTACAATATTTTATAATATTCGACCGAATCTTACGCTCGGGAAATTAAGTACGAATAGTGGTTTTGTAAGGAAAATGATAGAACTTACCGCTCACCGACGACGGTAATCTTAAATAGGTACTATTCGAAGCACCCCAGTGTGGATGCTGTAAATTATTGCAGGACCCATCTGGTGATCGATATTTACTGAGATCGCATTGTTGATGAAGTGATTTTGATAGAACGTTGCTGGATATCAGCCATACGCTAACAGCAATTATGTACAATCTGGAACAAACGGATGCATGACAATATTAAGTTTACGCATTTTAAAAGAAAAGAATTTCGTGGACCGGACCGCGTTTTTTGACACTTTGACGTTCGTATATACAGTACGAGTCCACGATACGTAGGTAGTAAAGTGCTACAGGTACGAGAGTATATTGTGTAATTAGATGAATCGAACTCGAAGTATACACAACGACGTTCAGCACACTTTCTTATTTGTGACAAATGCGAATGTTCACCAAGAATGATTATTATACATTGTTGGAACATCATCGCCTCATTAGAACAACCTCTTCCGCGTGTCGATGAATAACGACACCGGCACCGAGAGATCCGGAGACGGTAGAACGAACCAAAAAAAAAAAGACTTTATTCAATTTTCGATTTCCTATACACGAACTGAATCGAGTCAATAAAATGGTAATAAGTATATAATAACATAATTCAACGTCGTGTTGTCCGTAAATTATGAAAATAAATGAGTATAGGCCTATGCATTTTAATATGAAATAAACATGCGACGTTTCCTAGAAAAAGGGACCATTTGGTTGGTCACATAATCATATTATGGAAATCCACAAACACATTGGTTCAAAAATTTATACTTTTGGGGTTTTGCAACCCGTTTTATAAACTCGGAAGGAATATCTTTATTCTGTAGGCAATGATTGATAGATCTTGACTTTTGCCGTTAATAGATGGATGAAACTTTGTCAGGAAGAAGCCTGCAAAGGTAGCCGCTGGAAATACACCACGAATAGAAGTTCTGTCATCGAGAGGAATAGCGCAGAAAATATATCGAAAATGTAACATGAAAACATGCAGAGGTTAAGCGACCATTAGTGGAGACAGCCCAGATAGTAGAAAGGCCCACAATCTGCGAACACCGTTCTACGTACTAGGATCCGCTGGCGCAAAAACACCATACAAGCCTGGTCTACTGTATGAGAGGAGAGCACAAAAAGAAGCTGGTGCCACACACTAAGACAAAGAACAGCCACCTAACTTTTGGAATACCCATGCTTTTACTGGACACGGGCTAAACTAGTAGACGCGACAACCCGATGTGTGAATGCGGCTGCCACTATAGCAAACTGCCGAACACATAATACTACACTGCCCTTTGTACCTCAAAGGAAGACCAGCCACATGAGCCAACGACACAAAATAGACCACGCAGACTACCTCGGGAAGTGTATAATACAACTATGGGGAGAGGGAATGGAGGACCCACTGTTCCAAAGGTAGTCCACAATCACAATTGAAGATTAATCTGCTTGGGTCTGGGAGAAGTAACAAAACCTCGTGGTCAACATACCTTGGAACCACCACAAAATGCAAGAACAACTAACCCACTCCGAACATAAGACCTTTGAGTCGGCGGAACTGCTCCTAGATTAAATAGTGAACGACTCCAACCAGCAGGCAGGGCATAATACGAGTGGGGCAGCATTTGGAAAAAAACCTGTATTCAAGTTTAGTAGCTAAGTGTTATTATTAGAGACCGGTTTCCTCGGCATTAGCCGAATGAGCTCCTGTGAAGGCAGATGAGTAAAAATGAAATAGAAGTACGTTTTGTGGTAGTGGGGGCCCAGGAAAAAAGTTTTATTTTGCCGAAAAATGCCAAAATCGAAATAAATGCCGAAATGGGGGGGTAAACGCCGAAAAATGCCGAATTTGTCATTTCAGAAAAAGAATACTTCATCTATGCATACACAACGCAAAATCGGGAAGCAGTCTACAAACGAACCTCGATAATCCGGATTTGGCGAACCTACCTGACGCTATTCGAAATTTGGAGAAAAGAGGTTTGACTCTACATGCTCAAATCAAGATCGACGACATTCGTCAAAAAATGAGCATGATTCCAGGTGCTCGAGGTAAAATCCTTAAAAAGAAGACTGAAGATGTGTTCAGAAGGAATCCCGGCCTGGAATTCATGGGGGCAAATGACGCTGCAATGACTGACAAAATCATGGATGCATTCTGTTCCTAGGGATCCTCTTGTCATGAGTTCGTACGCGTATGCCCCAATAGTGGCTGTCGACGTTGAGAGGTCGTTCTCGGAATATAAGTACATCCTCAATGATCGTCGACACAACTTCACTCAAAGTAACCTTGAGAAACACCTTCTTGTGTTACATAGTAAGAAGTTCCTGTAGAAAAGGACAAATATGTCTGTATTTTTCAAATTTTCGCGACCTAATTTTATTTTTTCAATTTTCGTGACTTACAAAATACATAAAAACACACAGGTTACTAGACGACTCTGGTAACCTGTGTGTTTTTGTGTATTTTGTGATTTATGTGTCGTAACTTGGAACAGAGAATTCATGATTTTGTGACTTAATTTTCTGATTTTCAAACGTTTTTGCCGAATAAAGCCAAAAATGCCTTATTTAGTGCCGAATTTTGATTTTTTAGTGCCGAGAAATCCGGTCTCTAGTTATTATTAAGCTCGTGTAAGTAAAATTAGAACATAATTATATTTGTTTATTTAAATGAGCGATAGTGCCGATTTGGGACCTCTGGAAAAAAAGACGTACCACATCACTATTCGAGCCATAATGGAAGGAAAAATTAATAATACAAAAAGCTTTACAGAATCAAAACATGAAGATGAAAGAGTTAAAAGCCAACGAAAAGTGGGAAGAGGAAAAAGGCTAGCAGTAAGAAAGAACCTCTTAGGTCTCTGCCTTGCTTCTGACTGCTTCAAAGTCCGAGTGACCACTGGACCACTGTACTTTTGGTAAGTACGTGAGACTCTTCCACCCCAGATGCAGGTGTGAAGACAGTGATTTGACTCCATAATATGTGTTCACCGCAAGTTCATCTTATTCGCTGTTGGACGACCCCAGTGGACGACCCCGTTGTCTCAGTGAAAAACCCACGAACGGAGGAGCGGTAGCCGATCAAAAAAGTGTCACAGTGAAGAGGAATTAAACCACACAGGTCGGACTGCGTTAGCAGCCTTATAAGTGAATAATTTTCTGTACAATAATAGCCATCCTATTTAGCCTTAAGCACAATATTAAAAACTCAGCACACTTCTTGGTTTACCCTGTATTTAGAGGTTCACTCGATACGAAGTACAGAAGAAAGTGATTAAATTTTTCAGAGTATGATGAAAAGAAGGAAAAAAGTGTCTCTGGGAACTCCTTCTGGGAAAAAATCAGCCACGTTAATTGAAGCCTATAGGTTGAGATCTTTTTAATCATTAAAATATACGTATTGAGATATTCTCATACATTTATTATTTCTTCCTGTATTTATAATGAATTCTTTCTCCCTCATCCTCTGACTAGTATTCAAATACGTATTCTCGTATCTTACTGGTATAGATTAGCGATACTTTTCCGAGATAACTTCAACAAAGTACACGAACCCAACCTTGCCCTAATTCGCTCGACTATCGTATACCTCGTTTTTCTCCACAAATAGGAAAATCCCGCTTTTTCGCCTTCTGAATTCCGAGTTTGGAACTTCCCAAGTACGACCATTCGCCTTGATATTTCAATCGGTAATCCACTACTTCATTCCGTCAGCAGGACTTTACCGATGATACGAGTATTACAGACTACCAGCGAAGATTATTCTAATTCCCTTTTATATCGTATACTTCGTTTTTCTCCATAAACAGAAAAATCTCGGTTTCAAATCTGTTTCTCGGTGTCAATCATGACTCACCTTAATAGGCTATTATGTATGTACAATCTTACATTTTGTATATGTAGTACTAAGCCGGATGGTTTTGGATCAAGATTTGAAATCATCTTGGTTAGGATGAATATGAATAGCATTAAAGATTTTCGCTTGAACGTCAACTTTTTATTGGCTGAAATTGTATCACTACCCATTAGAAAGGCAGGGACTGAGGTCAAAAATCGTATTGATAAAAATGTATTTGTGGTCCATAGTAGATATGAAGGGTATGAGCTGGCGCTGTGAAGCGAAGGGAATAATTCCTCTCAATTTTTCATTCAATTTAAAAAATCCTAAAAAGAAGCACAGGGACAAGTTTCTCTCATTTTGGGTCTAATTGCTCTCATTTTTCATTCAATTTTAAAAATCCTAAAAAGAAGCGCAGGGATCAATTTCTCTCATTTTGAGGTTTATTTCTCTCATTTTTCATTCAATTTCAAAAATCCACCAAAAAACGCAGGGGCTAATTTCTCCCATTTTTCATTCAATTTTTAAAAATCGTAAAAAAAGCACAGTGAAGCGTAGGGACATTATTCTCTCATTATGAGCCAGTGAAGTCAAGTGCAGAGACTAATTTCTGTCATTTTTTCATTCAATTTAAAAATACTGAAAATAAGTGCAGGGATCAATTTCTTTCAAATTTTTACCCAATTTCAAAAATCCTAAAAAGAAGCACAGTGAAGCACACTTCCTAATTTTCATTCAGTTTTAAAAATCTTAAAAAGAAGGATAAGAACCAATTTCTCTAGCGCAGTGACTAATAAATCCATTAATAGTAAATGTAGACAAAGAAACCAGTGACTAATTTCTTTATCGCAGTTACTAATAAATCGATCCTCCTCTGTATCTCATGTAATAAATTAGACTCTACACATCACTGCGCTAGCTCATAATGAGAGAAATTAGCCTCTGCGGTTCTTTTTGAGATTTTTAAAATTAAATGAAAAATTAGAGAAATTAGACCCAATATGAGAGAAACTGGTCCCTGTGCTTCGTTTTAGGATTTTTTAAATTGAATGAAAAATTGAGAGAAATTAGTCTCAGCGCTTCACTGCGCCAGCTCATACCCTTCACATCTGCTGCCCGTGTTAGAAAATTGTGACCGCAAACAAAGACTGGTAGGCCTATGTTGAGCCTCTTCGTCCCACTCTTGAAGATCCTTGAGCCTCTTTGGATATTAGCGATGTAGCTAGAACTGTAGCTTTGCGAGCGCCTGATCTCCCTTGAACGTAGTTAGAGTCGAATCGATTTGGTCCACTAGGTTACGGCCAGACAAGATGAAAAAACACTCCACGATACTCGAAAGAGTGAACTGAAAGAAAGCTGCAAAAGCCGCAGAAAATTATACGAGTGTGTTTTTCCACGAAGCTAGAGGATGTTTAATTGAGTTCTGCTTCACCTTTTGCTTTCAGGATCCAAGTTTCAAACTTCTCAAGTAGGTACTTATCTGAATTTGCCTCAATTTATGTTAAAATAAGTATCTGGGCTTATATATATATATTTTTTTTTGGGGGGGGGGGATGAGGAATATTTGCCAAATATTTTGATCCTAATTCGTTGTCAGTTCATCGAATTCTAGCTCAGTGCTAAGAGGGAAGAGGGGGACTTTGGTGATGTCATGAGCCCCGATAGCCGAAAATACAACTTTCATCACTACTACGCTGAACAAAGAAGAGAAAAAGTGTGGAGATTTCGGTCCTTTCAAACTTTCGTGGAGCCTCCACTACAAATTGACTCTGGCTACAGACCTGAAATGGCAATAATTGTCGGTCTCTGTATTTTTAAATAGTCAAACTCCTAAGCTATCTACGACCGGACCTTCAAACATTGAAATTCTTTCGTTTGTATTTTTCAACTTCGAGTATTCTTCCAATGGCGACGCAACGGCTAGGTTACTAGTGTAAACTTTGTTGTTAACCACTTCTGTTTTGTGGAGCCAATAAATTAATGTAATTTTATCTTACCTTATTCGTAAACGTACATGAATAAGAAGCTTTCCCAATTTGAACTCGATTCATAGAATACAAATATGAGTCTAGAAGTCGTAATTCATCGACAAACATACTCGGTACAGTTTCGACGACTATAAGCGCTCTGGTCAGCTTATGAATGTTGTTTTATCTACTCTCACTTTTGTTTATTCGCCACTAATGATTGGATAAAATCTAGCTCAAAAGTGTTCTAGTAAATACAATAGAACACTGAAAATTTTACTTCCGGTTATACTTTTCAGTGTCTGTAACGGTGAAAAAAGTTGCCTTAAAATATTCAGAGTGAACAATTATTTTGAGCGTAACACATTAGGACATCAAGAGCCATCATCAAATCGGCTAACTTACAACCCGAATGGATTAAAAACGGATTCGTTCCTCCAAATTACGGTTGTCCATAACGACGAGAAGGGATTATTCCGAAGAGGAGTGAAAACTACAAACACCGCAGAAAATAAAAATAAAGCCGAGCGCTTTCGGTTAATAAACCATCATTGGGACTGAGATGAAAGCAACTGACAAGAACTCATGAAAGTCGATCAAACGAGGGTTCATAACGTGAGTCATAGAGAGTTCAATCAAGCCATCTTCCGGAATGTACGTATTTAGCACAGTAATATCATCAGTATTGAGATGACGGATTATTTTTATGTGCTCGAGGGCAATCCGTTTAAAGTAGAATTCTCCTTATGGAGGAGACTTGTGGATCCCTCACGGAAGCTATGACTGCTGTTGATCAAGTTATCGGCAAATGCTGATTCTCCCAAACGTCCCTTTTTCCAGGCCTTCAGGTGTTCGTCTAATCTCACCTTCATCTGGCGACCGGTTTCATCAATATAAAAACCTCTACAATCCCTGCATTCCAATTTATAAACGCCACTCGTTTCATCGGCAGGTATACGGTCCTTTAACTTAACGAACAACCCTTTGACGGTAGTGGGGTTGTAATAGGCCGGTCTGAAACCGAACAGGCCCAATTCGGTAGAGAACCTCCCTAGAAAAGGGAGACTGATCCATCGCAATTTCCGATACGGATCGTATCTCGGGGAGGGAGGTGGTGGAATCAAGGCTTTTCCTCGTAATTTTCCTCCGAACCATCGCCTCAACATCAACATTGACACCATTCACTCTAACCAGGTGTTTTATAGTCGCCAACTCTTTTTTGAAAGCAGCCTGACTCAAAGGAAAGCGAGTCAATCTGTAGACTAAACTGTTAAAAGCTGCTAACTTATGAGCAACAGGACAGAATGACGCTCCGCGGACTAAAACATCGGTCGCAGTATCTTTTCTGTATGTTACAAATTCATGGATCCCATCTCTAACTGAGACCGACAAATCCAAAAAGTTGATCGTAGAGCCACCAACTTCCAAGGTAAATTTCATGGAAGGGTATAATGAATTCAGATACCTCAGAAACTCACCAAGGAGATCTGGATGACCAGTAACGTCATCAACGTACCTATGCCAGTAGTGTATATGATTGAGTAACATCTGGCCTGAGGAGAAGAGGTCAAGTTCAAAGTGTGACATGAATACCTCAGAGATGAAGAAGCGCAAAGGTGATCCAATAGGGATCCCTATTTCATCAGGGAACTCAAAAAATTTCATGAGGGATATTGGAGTTAACCAATAACTGCCACATATGCTGCATGGTGGCAGCTTTAGGGATATTTGGGAACAGATTCACGACATCAAACGAGCAAAGGGTCGCGTCCGGGGGCAATTTTACATCCTTGAGAGCATTAGCCAAGGATACCGAATTCAAAACCGAATGGGGAGGCTCATATTCAATACGGTTTTTGAACCAGCGGTCCAGGAATTTAGCAAGGAGGTAAGTGGGGGAGGAAATGAAAGAGACCACAGGCCGCATCGGGGTATTCGTTTTGTCTATACTTTAGGCAACCCATAAAGAAGAAGAGGCGTAGGGTTGGGAACAAGGAGAGCTTTTTTCATGGCTGGGGTTCTAATATAATAACCTCACAATTATTAATGACACTCCTGACTTCTTTGACTTAGCCAGGAAAATTGAAATTCTTGTTCTCTTTAGCCCCACAGTGTTGGAGCACTTCATGAACCTTGGCAACGTATGAAGATTTTTCCATCACCACCACGCCATTACTCTTGTCTGCCTGAGTGACAATCAGATCTCCCTCCTTAAT
Organism: Aspidiotus rigidus; assembly: GCA_035079385.1. Taxonomy (NCBI): domain Eukaryota; kingdom Metazoa; phylum Arthropoda; class Insecta; order Hemiptera; family Diaspididae; genus Aspidiotus; species Aspidiotus rigidus. The sequence goes on along the minus strand of JAVHKY010000054.1, from coordinate 13,623,502 downwards.
CTTTTTCTGTAAACCTTTGATCACTCCTCCCTTGCCATTATTCATACGGGGGAGGGGGGTATTGTGTACTAATTCAGCACAAACTTTCTGTGTATTAACTCCAGGATCAATTTTCACGGCGAGATCAGCGACCAAATTCGCCAACGTTTCGTTATTCTTGGGGGAGGTAAACTGAACTTCAACCCCTTCTTCAGGAGGGCTATTTCCTCTCTATTGAACAATCCGATGATGATTTACTAACCGAAAGCGCTCGGCTTTATTTATTTTCTGCGGTGTTTGTAGTTTGTACTCCTCTTCGGAGTATTCCCTTCTCGTCGAAAGAGTTTCGACTTGAAAAAATTTCAACTTTCACAGTCATAGTATACAATAGGACAGTGTTTCTCAACCTTTCTTATATCGCGGCACATTTTTCCATGAGATGATATTACTACGGCACAGCATTTCCAGAACTCTAAATTGCATATCGAAAATTTTTGTATGTTTTGACATTTTCATATGTCTCTACAGATTTCCTCCTCCTAATTTCAGAATTTGTAGCCTACAAGATGGCTATATGAGGCCTCATCCTTCTTTCTCTGTACTACAGTCACAAGAAACAAGAGCTTTGATCTTCCACCGGGACTCAAAAAAATTTTTCCACCAATATACGCAAAAAAGTCTAGATGCTTCCCGTATTTACTGGAAACCCTCCGAGCTCTTCTAATTCCCAAATTTATGAAAAAATATGAAATATAATCTGTATTTCTGGCCAAGTCACAGGAAGTTCTTGATTTTTATGACAGTGACTGCAGGTTTGGATTCAAGTTCAAGTAATTATAACTGGAACTGACACCATTCAAACATTGGAACACATCGGTCAGATAGGGCTTATGATTACTTTTCCAAGTAATTTCATCAATAAAATATTCAATTTGAATTTTAAAAATTAAAATTATCAATTTAATAGAAATTGTTAAAAACTGAATTTAATAAAATTAATGAATTAATATAAAAGAAAATTAATAGTTAATATTTTGATTATAATTAAGATTAAAATAATTATAATTAAATAAATTATGAATTCAATTTATAATAATTAAATTGAATAGAAAATACACAATCAATTAATTTTATTTTAATTTGTATTTTTTGTATCATTCAAATAAATATTTGAATTTATTTTCTTAATAAAATATTTTATTCAATTTTATTTAAATTGGTTTTTTTTTATATCATTCATAAATCTAATTATTTCATTATCTTCAAGTATTACTTTTATAATTCTTCTATTATAAAGAACATTAATTTTTAAATTTGAAATTTAATTTTTAAATTCTTTTGAAAAGTTTGATTTTTAAATTTATTATGAGTTTGGCTTTATTTTCAATTTCTATTATTAATTAATTTCGAATATTAATTATTATTAAAAATTTAATTTATTCAATTTATTTAATATTTCATTTTTTAAATATGAAATTATTTTTAAATTATATATTATTAATGGAATTTTTATTTTATAATTTATTGTTAATAAATTATTTCGAAATAAAATAAAATCAGAGAAATTATATATCGTCGGGGTATTCTATATATAATTCATTCATGAACATTACCATCAATAAATATTAAAATAGATTGTATCGCCAATCAATTGAATAGAATTACAGATTGAATTATATAAATTCTTTTAATATAATTCTAATAATTCAACATCGAGGTAACAAATTAAAAATTTTATTGAATCATTCTATTATCCCTAAAAATATTAATATTGTAATTATTTAAATCTATTCTCTTAGTTAAATTAATGAATTAAATTTAAAAATTTTAATTTGTACTAAGAATCAAAATTATTATTATTGTGTACAATTTTTTAATTGGAAATTAGATATATTTATTCATGTTAATAAAATGTTTTCAATTTATTGAGTTAAAGTAATAACATTAATTCGTCGAGTTATTAAAAAAAAATGACAATTCTTTTTTAGTTCATGTTGATTTATGTTTTTGATAAAACTTTTGCGGCACACATAAAACGGGTTTGCGGCACACCGGTTGAGAAACATTGCAATAGGAGGTGTGAAAAAATTTTAACTATATACAGGAAAGAGACTTGGAAAAATTTTCACTCTTTCGAGTCATAGTATATGATGGACGGAGAACTTGGAAGAACTTCGACTCTCGAGCCAAAATGTGTTATAGGAAAGGGACTTAGAAACATTTTCACTTTCAGGCTGCATACGCCATGATACAAGGGACTCAGAAAAACCTAAGACTCTTCAAGATTTTATTTTGAATTCTCAATACCGAAACCAATTCGACCCATGGAACAGATTCCCTGCGTTCCTCATTTAACTTCGCTAAGGAAGCCGTCGTTTTTCATGGAGCGGAAAAATTTACTCTTTGTACATTATACTAAGTTACGTTATACTAATACTAGGTTATATTCGGCTCAGACCAGGCTTAGCATACAATGTATCACATTATAAAGTAGGATTCTGAGTCCGTCCCGTTGATGGTCTTAGAATCATCGACCTAATGTAAAAATCTGCGAATCCGAGAGAGAAAGAAGAAATAGTAAGCTACTAATTTGATGACGTCACAGACAGGTCCAAGCTGATGACGTCACGAACGAATGACATCGCGGATGTTGATGACGTCACAGCTGGTTTACGTTTATCCACTATTGAAAATTACTTTGTCTTAATTGGCTGCTGGATCGAGCGACTATAAAAAGACATTAAAAATGATCTTCATCACTCTCCGTTTTTTTCTTCCTAGAACCTGCGTCAAAAATTTTTGAATTTAAAAAAAAAAACAGCGGGATTACTTCTTTCCTATGAGAACGATTTCCGATCGAATAAAATTTCAGACTTGTGAAAGCAATTTATTTTGCGAGACTATACAACGAAAATATTGAGAAGTCTGAGAACACACTTGTACGCGATTCTCGCGCGCCTTACGTAATTTTATGTGACTTTCCTGCAAATTTTATGACGTTTAAAAATGTCCCCAGCTTACGACGCGTACTTACTTATTATCTCAGTCATTCAGAGCGTATAGAACTTGCTAGATGTATCGTCTGTGAGTACCTATATGTACGGCGAATAGTAGGTCCATGAAAATGAAAGCGAACGATGTTATAATAAATATTGATGAATAAAAGTTTACGACGAAGATATGTACAGTATAACCTGATCGTCATCATGCGCTTTTATGGATGTCTATACCGTAACCAGACGCGCGCTACTAGGTGAAAAGAAAAGTAATCGCGAACCAAATTGAAAAAAAAGTTTACGGGGAGAATGAAAAAATGAGCCAATCTGAAATAATACCATTAATATAATAGTTCATCGATATCTTAACTAGGGAATTCTGCGACGGGCCTGAAATAAAGAGTAAGCCACATCAACGTCTCCTTTCCGTATAAATATCCGTACTCGCATCTTGAATCGTATGTACGCACATGTATACGAATGACACGCTATACGTATTATTCGAAATGAAAACCTGCTCGTGTCATTTTTTCCATACAGGTTAAGCTTGCATAATCATCGATTTCGGATGTGGAACACAATACTGATCGCGTTACACGCTTGTTATTCGCGACATTCTGTTCGAGATGAAAATGATCAGTCAATCAGAATAATTGCGAGCTTCCGTAGCGGGATACATATCTTACACGGCTCATTCAATCTCCATTTCATTCACCAATTCTCGCACTCTGGAATCAATATAACGAAGATATAGCACAGAAGATTCTCATAAAAATTTTTGATAATGTGAGTCGAAATACATCGCGTGCGAGAACTTGAAGCTTACGCAATAACATCACCGCCAAAACTGAAATTGAAAAATTATTTTTTGCTGCTGTTTATTGGAGAATTTCCCTCAAAAGAGAATTTAACCGGGAACCGGTTTTATGGGAGGGTAGAGATCTCTGGAGAGAGGGCTGCAATAAAGTTTGAGATGATTTTCTTACGTTTACAGAGAGTCCTATCCTAAAGTGGTACCAGGAAGCTTCTTGGGAATGAGGGTTTCAGGATTGGAAAATTTTGACAGGGATACGCGTAGTTGTGACGTCATTAAGAGCAGAAGCTTTGACCTACTTTAGGAGACTGAGAAAAGTTTTTACCATTCAGGGGGTACCGGAAATTTCAACTTGCGACCTATGATAAAAAGAGAACTGAGAAATTTTGACCGCCAAGCTCATGAGGAGAGGGACTCGGGAAATTTCCATTCGCATGCTGTAAGTGTAAGACTGAACTTGTTTGAACGCCGCTATATTGTAGTAACCCAAAGGGGATCGGAGTACCCGGATTGTCACACTAAAGAAGGGGGATACAATAGACAGCCATATTGTCTAGAATTACGTCTTCAGCCAATGGTTGCCTTCCATTCGACTTTTCTGTTCTTTGAAGATATCACTGTGTGTTGATGACGCTGACCTGAAACGCAGAACTTGACTGCAAGGGCAGCCATCAGCTGAAGACTTCCTATACAACTCGGCGGTCCATTACAAGTATATACCTCCCTGTCCAGGCAAGGAGAGATAGTTTAATATTTTGGCTTCCACAGGATTTACATAATGTGAGCATATATTTCTGTGTACTTACAAACAGAAGGCGTAGAGAAATATACATTCTGCATAGACACCTAGTTTTAAAACGGGAATAATTGCGTACACACAAAAATATTCAAACCTATCGTACTTGAATGATGACTCATAAACCTCTTTACTGATTTCATCTTGAAATCCTGATTCGTAATAACGTCACAAGAGGAAGAAAAAAAATAGTAGACTACGTATCTTGAAGAACCCACGGTCTCCACGATGACGAAGGAATGCAGGGAAGTTCCATGGACGCATTTGCTTTTGATGTTGAGAGTGAAATTGAAAATTGAAATTCTTTCAAGTCTTAGCCTCGATATATAGATATACGTATTTACATAAATAGGTCGATGGTCCGAATTTTTCCGTAGTCAGAGGAACGCAATTTAAGACCCTCCTGATATAAATTGCAGAAGTATAATTTTTTCAAGTCCCTACTTAGTCAAAGTTTCTTCAAGTCCCCAATCACTACCTCGAAAGTTTGAATTTTCTCAAGTTTCTATTCAGGTCAAAGTCGAAGAAACGGCTGATGAATTTGAAAAAAAATGTTAAGAACTACACGGTCTCTAGCTTGCCGACACTCATGATCGTACATAGAAATTCCTCATCTTCGAAAATATCCGTCATTTGAACCACTCTATGTATGCTTCCTAATTCCATGACATATTTTTTTCTATATTTTTCCTCTTGTGATCATACACCGGCCTTTCCTCCAATGCCGGCTCACGCGAGTCTTAAATAAATCTCTCATGGGTTTGAATTTTATTACGTGTCCGTAAAGCATAGAATTACGTTACTTTATTAAAACTCATTGATGCGTTTCGTGATTTCTTACGTCTTCGTAACATTGTATCATTGAATTTTATTATATGTATGTAGGTAGTTGTAAATATACGACAAACGAAAGCTGTCTACTGTAAGTCGTATAATACTTATAGTAATTCTTACGGGCGTAAGGTAGAAAAAAATATATTTGGCAGAAAATTCTTCACAGTTGTAAAATTCATTCACTTCGACGCGATATTTACGTAATAAATGCAAAAAATGCTATACTTGTCCTACCTGAACGCGTTCATCAAAGGTCTTGAAGTTTCACCTTGACATTCGCGTGTTTATAAATACAAACGTTCATTGGACGAGTATCTATTAATTCATTAATTAATTAATTATGCGTAGGTATGCAGACTGGACCAAATGAGTACGAGAACGCTATTATTTAGTATGCTATTCATAATAAACAAGTATGTTACGTCTTCTAAACGCATCAATATTCTATCTACAGTACAACGTATACTTAAGGGGACGACTATTTTCGACAATATATTTACCAATAGTCGTAAGAGTATAAATCTTGCCTATTTGGTGAGTAATTTTTAACGAAAATTTCTGACACAGATAAGAATATAACAACGGTAATTTTCCAGAGGGAAGAAAGATTGTTCTCTAACAGGCGCAATCTCAATTATCTTTGAAGCAATTGACGTTCGCCTTCTCGATTTATACTTTGTACCCATACCTCAAAAGTTATTATCATACTCCATCTTAAAATGTTGTTCAACATTTTCAAATATTTTCCCAGGTGAGAAAATTTACATTCGACTCTCATTAGACTACACCATTCTTTCTTGAGGGTTGTTTCCAAGAAGAATGGAGAACCAGTTTTATGGGTGGTTTTTCGATTTTGATAATCAATTAGGATCCATATTTGGTCGAAATTTTCCTCTCCTCTTATAGATAGCTCGCCCCATCCTCTCATATTTATAGCTTGAGGTTGGAAAATTGTTCAAATCCCCCCTTTGATTCATGTGGCTCGAGGGTAAGGATTTTTCCAATTACCTGAAGTAGGTCAGAAGGTTCCCGTCCTACGGATAACGTACGGTACCTCCTTCATAAGACAAGTTCCTTAATCTCAACTTTCACCAGATGGTACGAGGAAAATCCGAGTTTTGGGAATTTTGAGCTGAATTGGCGTCGTTACGGGAGGTACAAAAATAGATTTCACTTCCTGTAAGGAAATGGGGAATTTAGCTTGGAGTTGTACAGAGGAAAGCGCTGTTATTAGCTTGTCAGTACGGAGTAGTTCTCAAAGAATTTGAAACGAGTAAGGAAATATTATGAACTGAGACCTTCATACACGTAAAATACTCGAAAGGGAAGCTGGAAGGTGTTGTAACGTCACAGGGAAGAATTTTCGGTTTAAATTCTTTGGGAGGAGGGTTTTGGAAAATCTATGAACAAGGAAAAGGATGTGACGTTATTGAAAGGTGACGTCAACAATGACCTTCACCTAATTTGGAAACTTAAATCATTAGAGGAAGGTTTTTGGCCTGAGTCCCGATTGAGGGCGTATTTAGGAAAATCAGGGCGTGCTTGCAGAAGCTCTTTTGCAGGATCGAATGAGCCTCTTTACGCTCGTGTCCTTGCTTCAATTTTCTCGAACATCTCCCAACTTTTCTCATGTTTCCTGATCAACTGTGTTGACAGAAATTTAACCCCTCGAGTCAACGTTTCAAGTGGGCTTCTCCAAATTTTCCATCAACCTAAAATCGATTGCTATGTCGCGTCATCGATTTCAAATCAATTGTAGTTTTCTGGTAATGTAGGCTGGTCGACTTCAAATCGATTCCGATCTGAGACTTTTCCAAATTTCGTTATCGGCCTCAAATCGACTGCTCTGCCACGTCGATTAACAGTCGATTTTTAGTTTTCTAGGAATATATGCTGGTCAACTTTGAATCGACCTCGGTTCGACGTCGATTTAGAGTGCATGAAGAGTCACTCCCTTGAAGCGTTCTGTGTGCTTGGTAACTTCGCTATTCGTAGACAGAATGCGTAGTCATTCCATTAAAAATCTTAATTATGCTTGACCAGTGCAGCAACGGTCTAATCGACGCAACGTCAACGTCAGTTTTCAGCGGACGTTAAAATTCAATACCAAGTGTCGACTCATTTTTGACCTCTCTTAGGAGGCCCTATCAAATTGAGCACTTGATAACCAGAGGCTGACCCAGACGAGTATTAAAGGGGAGGTACAACCTTTTGGAACCGTCTGATCTTTTTGAGGACAAACTTTATTATTATCATTATTAGGGATGTGTTCAACTGAATACCACTGGAAAAGATACTGGAAGCTCTTATGGGGGCAGAAATGCCAGCATACTTGCTCAGAATGATCAGCAGCTGTCTCAGTTTGTCGAGAAATCAAGTAGAGACGTCTGCTGATACAATGAAGAGCCCATTGCTAGCGGTGTGCCGGAGGGATCGATCCTCAAGGCGCTCTTGTGGTGGGAATACTAAAGTGAAGCTGCCCATCAGGTGTTAACCTTATTTGTTACGTGCATAATTGAAATAACTGCTGTGGTGGAAAGCAGGATGAATCAGACAATAGAGGCAGTGACGCGTTGGATCGAATCAGTTAGATTAGAACTCGCAATAGGAAAGACGAAGGCTCTATTATTCACGACCCGTCGAATACCTTTCCATTCACTCTGGCCAAGTGCTTTATAGTCAAAAGCTCCTGTTGAAAAACCGAGTTGACCCATTGGAATACTAGTCAACCGATGGATATAACTATTAAAACCGGCAATTTTGTGGGCAATAGGGCAAAAAGATCTGCCGTGGACGGTAATATCGGTCGAGGTATCTTTTCTATATAATTATGGCGAATTCATGGACACCTTCTCTATTAGGTCCAAAAAATTTATAGATGAACCGCCTACTTCCAACGTGAATTAGATGGAAGGATACAAACTGTTGAGATACCTAAGGAACTCCAAAAGGAGATCTCGGTGACCAGTCCATATGCACAACACGTCATCGACATACCTGTGCCAATAATGTATACGTCCCAAAAGCCCCTGACCAGAGGAAAAAAGATCGAGCTCAAATTTAGACATGAAAACCTCCGAAATGAGGGAACCCAGAGGAGAGTCAATAGGGATACCTACCTCCTCTGGAAATTCGAAAAATTTCCCTTCAAATTTGCAAAAATTAGGAGACCAACAAATATTGAGTAAATTTAAAAATTCTGCCAGTTCTTCGTGACAGATATTAGATTGGACCAAGAGGTCTCCCATATGCTGCATGGCAGTAGCTCTAGGGATACTCGGAAATAAGCCGTCATCTTTAAGCTTATCAGCCAGAGAGACCGAATTCTTCACAGAGTAGGATGACTCAAATTCTACTCTAGATTTAAACCAACGGTCCAAAAATTTTGCCCAGAAGTACGTGGGAGATGACACAAAGGAAACGACCGGCCGCATCGGAGTATCCTTTTTATGAACCTTAGGCAGCCCGTACAATAAAGGCGGCACAGGGTTTCGCCCAGTGTATTACAATCTTAACACTGTAAAAAGTCTGTTCGTTAAGCTGAAGGACCCCATCCCACTGGTCGAAAGAAGCGGGGTTTACAAAATTGAGTGTAATGACTGAAATGGAATCTACATAGGTGAGGCTGGACGTCAGCTCAAAATTAGAATAGATGAGCATAGGAAGGCGTGGGAAAAGAAGAAATTGGGTGATTCGGCATTTGCGGACCATCTTATTACCACTGGCCATAGTTTCAAAGAAGGACCCGAGTCCCTCCTCCATAGAGAGTCCTCGGTTTTCAAACGTCCCGCGTTAGAACATATTGAAATTATTCGCCATCTGAATAACGACAACCTAAATATGCTCAACAGGTACATACCTGATGAGGGGATGATTGAACTAGTTTATGAGTATGATTCACATTGTGATGACTCGCTAGTTCAGTCATGGTTTCCTCGGTAGTATTTCTTACCGGCCGGTGTTGGTTCAGTTGCTTTCATGTCACCCGTTGACAATGGTTCTTTAATCGAAAGCGCTCCGGTGTATTTTGTATTTCTGTGGCTTTAATTAAATTACTCCGTCTATTTTACTCCTTTGAGTATGTCGTCGTTTGATATCGAAATATGCACTCACACTCATGACACGCGCTTTCGATTAGTCAACGACCTGCAGTTATACTCCTGTTCCAACTTCCTACGTTGAAGCACGTGTAACAATGTACCGATATGATAAGACCGAAGAAGTCAAAATATGCACTCACAGTCATGACACGCGCTTCCGATTAGTCAACGATCTGCAGTTTTACTCCTGTTCCGACCTCATCTCACGTTTAAGCACGTGTAACAATGTACCGACATGATAAGACCATCTGTAACTTTTATACTCTCGTTTACCTTTTCTTTTATATACGTTTTTGACTGTGGGATGATGCGTTCTGTATTACATTGTTCGCAGAACCGCGGTCACATAAATTTAAAAATTTTTATTCTCACGTTTCTGTAAATTTCTCTGTTTATGTTATAGTGGACCACAGCTAATCTTAATTGAGTGAATGGCGGGGAGGAGTCAATGGGGCAAGCTTAGTCGGTGATTGCAAGAGATTGGGAACGTTGAGCGCTTGTTCCGAGTAGTCTGGTAGCCACCATGCTAAGTTCCGAAGAGGCATAAAACCAGGTGTCTGCATTTGCAGCCATCGTCATGTCATGAAGAAGAAGATGCGTACGGCATACGCTGTGGCCTACTTAACACCTGTGTACCATGCAGATACAGACCACACTCTGTAGGAAGAAGATCAAACATAAGAATATGAAGAATAAAGATGAAGAGACAGTAACACTGGCTCCGTTGTAAGTTGTGTCTGGTATGAGTGTTAAAGTATGGATGTCTAGGGGCAATGCAACTAGGCGGTTGCCAAGAAGAGGGAGTCTCACCGAGGAGATTCCTTCAAAAGGGTCGATACCGACGTTGAGGGTAACAAAAATAAATGCATACGCAACCCGGACCCACTCCGCAAAGGACGGTAGTACGCATACAGCTCTACAAAATAGAAGGAACGGCTAGACCCTCCAGCTATGTGCCACACCTGTTCAATTGGATTACATCGAGTATGAAAAACTTGAAGAAATGTCGAATTCTAAAGTGATGTAAGATGAAGCTTCAGTTCTGTAGAGAAAAAAAAAGGCTACGAAACAGTTAACATTATCGTAATGTGAAGCGTAAGAGTTCAAATATGATTCAATGGATTTTTCCTAGAGCAAAAATGCGATTTCTATGCCACGCATCGATTGCGAAAGGATTTTTTGAAGTCAACGTACTTATTTCCGCATAATAAATAGGAAAGTAGTACTATCTGAGATCTATCTATATTTGGAAGGACAGAAATCTTGCTCTCTGATGTACTATGTTAATAAAATGTGTCGAAGTCTTTTCGCAATAAGAAGAAAGTGTTACTTGATTATTCATCGTGGAGCAAAACTTGGTTTAAGGTATGCACGTGCATTCGTAAATATTTTGTACGCATTTCAAGAAGAAATAAAGCCTCTATGTACACGGTGCGAGGTGTCTATAAAAGCGATTATTTTGAAATTAGAGCAAACGAGTGTGAATTACAAAATAAACAGTAAAAAATATCTAGCTAGGTTTGTGCAGTTTTGTAGGTAAAAGATACGATCAATGAAAAGCATTTTAGCTTACAATAATAATATGCCCCAGTCAAATTACAACACACAAGTTCGAAAGATTGCGGAAAGTATGTAGATTGAAAATTATTATCGAAACCATAAAATTTACGCAAATTTTCGAGTATGAAATAGAAGACAAACTCTAGAAATGCGACACACTTTACGTGAAGCAAAGGTGAACGACCTCGGCTAGATAAATGGCAAATTTTTTCGATTATTGCGCATGTTATTGACGACGTACTTTTTTTCTTGTTACCTAATTTAAAAATCGTGGGTATATGCAAATTTGCGATGCTGGACAAACGCTGTGCGTATAAGTATGCAAGGTCGGCAGAAAGATCGTCACATAGGTATGAATTTGAAACTGATGAGTCTTCGTCGTATCCGTACCGCTCATTTTCGGAAAAAACCTTAGTTACATACAGGTATTGTCCGCTGGAGATCATATTTTGTCCAATCACCCTGTTCTGCATCTCTATTTTCATCTCACGCGGGAGTGCTGACATTGACACAAGTGGATTTTTGCCAACAATTTGATAATTCACTGGGTCGTTGAAATCCGCTTTTCCTCCGTCACTTTTTATTATTATATTATCGATTACAAAAGCTGAATGATGCAACGAATTTTCGTATTTCCCATTTGACTAATCGCAATAATACTTCGTTTCTCGTACATACGCCCCCATACGATAGAGTCTAGACGAGAGAGACCGGTTAGCGCAGTAATTAGAAAGCATCGAGCCGCTACTGACGATTTTAAGCACGTTCGCAGTTTTTTGTACGGCATCGGCATTAAAATATTGTCCGGCGTAGGTACACGCGAAGAAGCTGCAATCCCTCTTTTAAAATATTTTTGCCACTTCTCCTACAAGTGGAATAATTACGTTTCTTTATTAATGTTCACAATATTAATAAGCCAATAGTTATGCTTTTATTATGCGAGTGTTTGTTTGGTTATGCAAACGCTACTTTTGCAATAGTCTATATTATGGACAATCATTTTAGGCTCTCATTTGAACGATGTACCTATTGTGACAAGGTCGATATTTGTATGACTAGGTACGGATCTGCTGAAGAATCTCTGAATCTTGACCGTAGCGCACGATCATGATCTAAGCAATTTTCACCTTCCTCGGTGGGTATTGTGATTCCACCATCTATTTATCAGATTATGCCAACGGTTAATTAATGCAAATACGATTGAGGATCAGCGCTTCCGAATGCGCTTGACTGCGGATTAGTTTACACTTTCCCATTTGACGTGCTTGACAAGCCATGAGTGATGGTAGTGTAGTTAGTTGTTGCCTAAGACTGTAGAACTTTTATGATTCCAAATATCTTTCGATATTTTTATGAATACCTGTAGGAGCATTCTGCAGAGACGATAAGAAGAATCAGATTACACGAGTAGAAAACTAAATTTCCACTACGTTATCCTCTTAGATTCAGGAATGAGTTGGTCAAAAATTACCGAATCCAACACTCCGAGAGTCTTCTCATCGTTTCCCTCTATTTCTTTTACTCTCTGATGGTTTGTTTGTATCCGTCTCTTATTAAACTGGATCGTTTACTATAAGGAGAGGGGCGGATCCCTAAAAATTTACTCACGGAATATTGAGCTAGGACGTGCTCTCCATAGAACCTGAACCTTAGCTTGTCTACAAAAAATGTTCTGGAAAAATTTCAGAGGTCAGCATTATCTCGCGTACTTTCGAGGATAATAATTTGATAAACAACAAATTGTTCAAACTTCTCTCAATTGAAAAAACATAAACGCAAACCCGAAAATATCTTCGCAATTCGGTTCATAGGTATAGCGATCAGAATTTGACCCCTCCCTTTCCCATTTTTCACAATTTTAATAAGTAAGAAACCTGTTCCACGTTCTTTATTTTCACATTTGAAGTTCCGTTGTTTGCAATCTGAGCTAAAGTGGGCCATCGAGCTAAATGAGGGAAGGGACCTTGTAAAGATTTCTACTTAAGGTGAGGAACTTGAGAAAAATTTCGAGTTTCGAGCTATGTGATAGATGAAAAATTTCAATCATCAAAAAATAGGGAATTTCAACTTAATTATCGATATCGAAAACTAAGTTAGTCCCCTGCATTTCTGTATTCTTTTTACTAGAAGTAGGATCAAGTTGAAAACTGCTGGTTAAAAAGTTGCAAATCAAGATAAAACTAATCACATGGAATAACCGTATCCGTCTTTTCTTCGATCTCTACACATTCCTACTGAGTGTGCAGTTTTGATATCTAGAAAATCCTTCAGTTTGAGGAAAATTATTACCAATAATAGAGGTCGATTGACGATTTCTTTCTCATTAAGAGAAATAGAAGAGTGTAACAGACGGAGTGGGAAAAGACTAGAAATTGATAAAGTAATTTCTCACGAGCGATCCAAGATTTATCTGTAAGAGAGCACTCTTTTTCTCAGGTAGAAATTACTGTGAGACTGAAAAGGTTCGTCATACCAACATGTCCTTATGCACCTTTAAACAGAGGTGACAAAAAATCTTTCGTTTACTCGACAACTATCTCGCTAAATTTGTAGAGGTAAAGGCACTATGACGTTCGGTGGCTCAAGACACTCACGACTCCAAATTTCATCTGCGAGTTCAATGCAACACTAATATAGTTGTGGGACGCGCACGTTGTTGCATCATCTTCTCTTCCTCGGAGGCTCATCACCCGACAAGAGGGCGAGCCTAATCATTTACCTTTGAGTCGAGAGGTTCGTTGACTTGACTCACGTGCATTCGGCTTTCTCTGGCGTGATAGCAAGCCTAGGAGGTTCGTCATGCAAACTTTTTCTTACGCCTCGCTGCTTTCTAGTAACTCAGAGATGACAACTAAATCAAGAAGCACTGGCTTCAACTGTATAATAATATTACTATAAGTAATACGGAGTGGCAGCACTCCATAAGAGCAGTGTAAAGCTTTCTTCCCACTCGATAAAAGAAGCTGCAGTAGGTTACTTCGACTACATTTTCGTTTTAGTTACCCGTAACGTGTTGCCAATGTTTCACAAAGAAAAATGCTTCATTCAATCGGCGGGTGAAAGGCAGTCGTCATCTGACAGCATTAGGTTGCTTCCTAGCAGTAAGTTCAATTGCCCAAACGTGGCTCCTATATCTTTTGGACGAATATTTAAAGACTCGTACTTTCATTTGCGAGGGTCGTAAAAACGGCGTGCGTTCTTACATTTGCTCACAAGACTGCTCGTCTCCAAAATTTGTGTTCAACACCACTTTGGGGAAAGCGCTTTGGAGAGTTCATTACTTTGATTCAGTTGTACAATAATTATGACGAATGATCAATTATATTCCTTACTTAATAAATAAAAAGGAAAAGAAAATGTAATTCAAATTCAAACTTAAAAGGCACTGTAAAATTTATTACCGACGTTTCGGAGTCAACGTACTCCTTCATCAGGGTAGGAGAAAACGGACTGCAAATTATGATTACGAGAGGGTCGAGGCCTTTGACCTAGTTTGGAAACTTGGAAGAATTTTCGGAAGTCAACTTCGAGCTCCAATATTTGGAGTTTGGTATAGAATTTCAAACTTTGAACCCTTCATAATTGACTTGGCATATTTTAAACATCCAGACTCACTCACTCACACCCATCTCATCTCTCATCTTATGCCTCTCATTGCGAATCTGAACACCCCCTATCGGTTCAACACATCTTCTGTTGCCCCAACTTGACTCAACTCCGTATTTTTTATCCACCCCTCACAACGGGGCACTTTCAGATGACTTCCCCTCCATTCCCAACATATTCAACTTCTTACAACAAGCCAACTTAGTCTCACGCATATAATCACACAATCTCGCCGAGCTCATAGACCTGAAGGCAGGCTGCTAGTAGCTCGTAAATTAAAATTAAAAAAATTAATAAAAAAAAAAACATCTTTCCATAAAACAGGTCTACCCCTGCCTCTACACTTTTCTCGCACAAAGATATGCGATGCTTACTTTTGCTAGCCGTCTGAACAGACTCCATTTGACATTTCGACGTTCTGGTATAAAACCACCGTAAGTCGAGTTTTTTTTTAATAAATAGGCTTAAGGTAGTTTTTTGTAGGAAAAAAATTGAGGAATCCAAATATGGTAAGACCATAAATTTATAATGCTCCCCAAAGCTTTCATCGAATATTGAAAGTAATACTAAAATGAAAACCACTTACAAGTTTAGTAGCGCTGAGAGAAAAAACCGCGTAAGTACAGTACAGTAATATTGAAAAAAAGATCACGTAAGTCCAAGAACACCAACAGGAACAACAAATAAGTGCAATGATAATGGAAAAAAAAGGCGAATGTTCAGAGTCACAGAAAAAGAAACCACGTAAATCCCTTCTCCCTTCATGGTGTCGTAATTGTTCAACAAAAGGATGGAATCATGATGATGATCATTGCCTATCCATAAAAACAAAATGAAGCTCAATTGTAAAACTTTTTGGCGGGAAACCCGCCATTCCTTTTGTTGGGAGGCATTTTCAGGAAATTTTCGCGTCCACGAGTGCGAGCGGTCCGAAGTTGATGACGTCATCAGCTAAGGTTATAAGATTTTTAAAAATTTCGATTTTCGAGCTATATAATATGATAGAAGGGAGACTTGAAAAATGTGGACTTCCAAGCTATATAATATGATAGGAGGAAGCTATATATTATTGCAGGGGAACTTGGACAAATTTTTCGACTTCGGAGTTGTACAAATATAATTATGATAAGAGAGCGACATAGAAAAATTTCGACTTCTGAGCTATATATTATTGGAAGGGACTTAGAAAAATTATGACTTGCAAGCTGTAGGTGTATGATAGGAGGGGAACTTGGAAAAAGTTCAGTTTTCAATGACAGGAGGGGGATTTGAAAACATTTCGATTTCTGAGCTATATTATGACATGTCGACTCCCGAATGATATCGCTATTTGTATTTGATAGAATTACCCTGATTTTTTCCTCCTCTTGTTCAATTCGGATAATAATTAGACTTACGCTGGTTTCATACCAGAACGATGACACCTGGCCAGAAAAATGTTTTCATTATGGAAGTCTGAAAATCGACTTTAAATTTTGAGAGATTTTTGAATGTAATTGTAATTTCTAATTCTTCGAAAAAACTCTTTTTTCGTCCTCATACACTGGAACGTATAAAAAAAAAACTCGCTTCTAGTCGATGAAGTTATTTTGGCGGGAAATATGTTTCGCTTAAGATGCGCCCTGCGCAAGTGACTTTGAAAAAAAAATTGAAAGGTACCTAAGTCGTAGTTGCTTTTTTTGCCTTTATGGTTTTGATAACTGTAGTAACAAGGATAAGACCCTTTCAAAAAACTATTGTTCTTGGGCATTGTTTCAAAACCATAGAATACCTCAGTATATGTATAGTACCTAGGAAAATCATGCTAGCAAATATTCTGTAGTAAATCATTACGTCAACAAAAATATACTCTCAACCGAGGGCACTAAGTTGAATGAGCTCTCATAACCTCCTCAAACTTTACCCTCCCTCTTCAGAAAAAAACGGTCACCCTCAACTCATGATAGCTTATTATTTACAGTAGCATGCTACAAATGTGTCCTTGTCTCACGGCATACGCCGAGGAGCCCATCATCAAACTTTTAAAGAGTTTTTGATCGCTTTTGCGGATAATTTTCTTTTCTATTTCAAGATTATTGGAAGTACTAAGAGACTAACTTACGTCAACTCTATCGACTCTATTCCGAATAGGTCTTTCTTTCGTCTTCGCCTTCCACTCGAGCCTATATCTAAATTATTCTCTTCAAACAGAAATTGAGCTATAATTGGCGAATGATCAAAATTCCGTAATTCTGTTTCGTAATTTGTCAATTTATCTTTCCAGCAAGAGTCATAATGTATACATCGAGTTACATAATTCCGTTTCGAAGGAAAGTTTATTCCAGCCTACCTCCGATATCTTCGAAAACGCACGGGTATGGATTGATTTCGCGTCGTGTGAATTTAGGATTTCGTCGACGGCACGATAAATTAATTAAAATTTTGCAAACGATCTTCGTACCTAGTAGATCTAATCGAAGTAAAATTACGTAGATTATTTCGAATTATTTCGCACTCGTAGGTTCTCCTCTCGCCAAATTATCCTGTCCTCAGTTCATCGGAGTATGATTTTTACACGAATTGACGCGCGTCTTACCTGAAGCGTGAAGCGATGTGATGCATATTGAAGCGCTAGAAAATAGCCTGACCCTCATGGACCAACCGAGTGAAAGATTATGTGGACAAAAATACGCTCCTTCGAGATTACGCGCGCGAATGTATAATAAACCAATTTCAATTACGGCTACATCGACGAAATTTTTTAATTGAGTCAACGACGCGCGAAAAAAAAAAGTCGACTATCGAACGCTTAAAATTGTAAAACTTTTTTAATTCGATAAATCGAATATCGAAAAAAAGTTACACGACACAAGCTCTTCGCGACAGCTTTCAATTTAGAAATGCCGATAATCGAGTTGGAACTGGATCAGATTAACATAAAACGAAGTACTCTCACCGGCCGTAGTACGAGTAAGATTCTCCCGTTAGTACACACCTCTTTTCTATGCGTGTACGAGAAAACAAAAAATAACAAACAGCACGCGACCAAGAACTACGTTAAATGTCTGATCTTGTTCGTTTCTTTGCGGTAGATAAACTGGTCCGAATGCTGAGGTCCTAAGACAGATTTATGCGGAGCCGGACGATGTCGGTACGCGGAAAGTACATTTCTGCAAGGGCATTTTGCACTAATTCTCGTGAAGAATCGCGTCGCGCACGCTCTATACGCTCTCCTACCTTTCACGTGGTCCATTACTCACGACGAATTTACTCTCGTATTGCATAATTGTGCGTACAACCTGCTGGAAAATTGTTCAGATGAAGAGATAACGTGCGATCATATCGACTATCAGATCGACCATCAGAGAAGAATTTTAATCGATCTGGATGACAAGCTTCGCAAAAAAAGGTCTTATGATGAAACATATGAAATTCTCTTTTTTATATTGCTCTGATAGTAGTGGCGGTTTGTGAAATAATGCCGCAAAATTTTTGTCTGCAGTGAAAATTAATAAAGTAATAGTTGCATTATTAAGACTCGGTGCGCGTACTACATGAAATTTCCTCCAGGGGTCTTGAAGGAATCGCGTTTTTCTAACAAGATTGCGATAACTTTTGGAGATAGAAGAAAAATACATAGTGTAAAATATCTCATGACAAAATTCTAAGACATCGAACCTGTTTCTATGGGACTGGAAAACCGCTGGTTAGCCATATTCCCCTACTGAAACTCCATTCGAAGACCACTTTTTTCCCGAGAACTCCTCCCCCTCCCCTTTCATATCCTCTCGTGTATGATTCCAAAGTCGACATCATTCCAAGTTCATCTTCTCATTAGTCCATGGGCCCTATAAAAATGCGGTACCATTCGGGGGGACAAAGCGATACTTTGAGATATGTTAGAAGGGGTGATACTTGATATAAAAAACGATGATAGACATCTGAGAAGAGAAGCTTTCCAAAATGGCGGCCAATTTCAAAATGGCGAATCGGTCTTCTGGTAAAAACTCATATTGTGTGGGTCAAATTTTTTACTTTTCTTTTTCAATAAAAGAAAATAAGGCCCCGAATAACATATCGAAGTTCCCGCGTCTCTCATCCTAATAAATTTTCTGTGGCACGTTCTAGCTCCCTAAAATCAATATTTTGCAAATACCTTGAAAAATTGGGCATCAATCATGAAAAGTTTCAGATAAAACATGTTCCTCGTGAAATTTGTTATAGAAAATACCATTCAAACTTCGCTATGCGTCCAGTTATCTGCTTAAAAAGTTCGTCAAAAGTTGAGAACTTCAGGAAAAAGTCAATTTTTCAGCAATAAATATCTAGAAAATCAAACACAAATGAAATAAAATTTCAAACAAAAACTTTTTATTGAAAAATTTTAACTGCAAAATAGATTGCCTAAACTTTCTTCCGAAGTTTGTCGAAAGTTCTGAACTTTTGGAAGGAAATCGATTGTTGTCAAATATTACAAAAACATAAGCTAGGCCTATTCTAATAAGAAGGAGTTCCAAACAAAAAATATTTTCCGTGAAGTTTACTTCACCACAGACCATCTGAACTTCATTGTCAGTCTAGTTATAATCTTGAAAAGCTTCTAAAAGTTGTGAGCATCCGAAAAAATCGATTCATAGTAAATATTTTGGAGAACTGAGATTCAATAAGAAAAACTTTCAAACAAAAAATGTTCCCAAAGTAATAAAAGGACTTGTCCAGACGAGTATAGAACGTGTGTACGTTCGAAACGTCGATCGTCGTATAAGTAAAAAATTTTTTAGACGACAGTGCTTTCAAGCTCATTATTGTGTTTAAAAAAAGTTCCTTTTGCAATTGTCTGTAAAATAGACTACTTAAACTTCCTTTTAAAAATTGTCGGAAGTTCTGAGCGTTTGGAAGGAAAGTGATTGTTTCCAAATATCCTCCAAACTAGAGCTTGAATGAGGAAAAGTTTCAACCCAAAAGTGATTCTCACAAAATTCACTACCTACATCTTTATTGTAAAGCTAATGGTCATCATAAAAAGTCTATTGTGAGCTTCAACATTGAAAAAAAATCTGTAGGAATCATATTGAATACTTTTATTTATTTATTCTTATTGGTAAGCGATGCCAATAACAGTTTAGTGGCCTAGTTGCAGTCAGAGGAATAAAATCTTGATGAGGAATTGTACCTAATTTGCCGTTTGCCGACATGCGCGTTGATGTTGCTGTACTGTGAACAAAATTAAAATAATATTCAAGCTGTTCATCCGCACATGGCGCTGCAATCTCTTAAAACCACACAAAATAGATTTTTGGATATTGCTAATTATTTTGAATTATTTATTTTAGAACACAATTATGTGAAATATAAAATATTTAAAAAAAGAATCCGGTGTTTTGTTTTTTCTTTTTAGTTCACTTACGATAAAGTCAATTCAATCAACTTCATGAGCAACAGCTGAGTGTTTTTTCTTTTTTTTTTTTAATATTTAATTTGAATTATTTTTAGTTAAAAATATGTATGATGCAAACGGTGTGTCCGAAAACATTTTTTTGTTAATAAATTATAATAATTGGACTGATAAAAAGAAGGAAACGCTCAATTGGTCCAAAAAGTAACTGCATTATCAAAAAAAAAAAAAAGGCTCTAAGTGGTATGGGAAGCGAGATACGAGGGTACCAGATAGAAAAAAGAAAGAAAGAAAGATCCGCGGTCAAACACATACCAAGTGATGTCAACACCGGAAAAACTTGTGATTTTCAAGTATGGATGAAAAAGTGACTATTTTCTTTAAAAAGGGCCTAAGAATGACTGAAGCCTAAAAAAGTGACCAAGTCACTCAAAAGTGACAAACTGGACACCCTAGAATAATAGATTTCCTTCCAAAAACTCAGAACTTTCGACAAAGTTTGGATGATAGTTTAGTCAATCTATTTTGCAGTTAGAATTTTTCAATAATAGTTTTTGTTTGAAATTTTTATTCATTCGTGTTTGATTTTTTAGATGTTTATTGCTGAAAAATTGACTTTTTCCCAAATTTCCCAACTTTTGACGAACTTTTTAAGCTGATAATTGGACGCATATCAAAGTTTTATGGTATTTTTTATAACAAATTTTACGAGGAATATTTTTTATCTGTAACTTTTCATGATTGATGCCCAATTTTTCAAGATATTTGCAAAACATTGATTTTTGGGAGCTAGGAAGTTGGATGTATTATTCGGGGTCTTATTTTCTTTTATTAAAAAAAAGAAAAGTAGAAAATTTGACCCACACAATATGAGTTATTCGCCTTTTACCAGAAGACCGATCCGCCATTTTGAAATTGGCCGCCATTTCGGGAAGCTGCTCTTCTCAGATGTCTATCATCGTTTTTTATGCCAAGTATCACCCCTACTAACATATCCCAAAGTGACGCTTTGTCCCCCCACGTGGTACCAAAAACCACTATTTTCTATTATGGCCCATGGACTACATACACGTCTACGGATATCTACGTATTCAGATAAAAAAAGCTGATTTCTTTCAAGTGTTCTCCTTAAACGTAGAGCTCGAAGATTGCGTCAAGATCAAAGTTATTTAGGAGTTCCTTTTGGGGGACGGGGTATTCCATTGTTTAACAACTTTTTCTCGTCGCGGTGAAATTGTATGGCTTGAACCTTTTTCCGAGGTTTGGGGGATATAACCTCATATCCCTTGTAAATCCCTGCCGATCCACCTGTTTCATGGAGATTCATCTAGAAAATTTTTTCGTCCGCCATCCACCGTCTGGAAATTTTGTCGGTAAAATGTCATGGTCACAATACCCGTAATTTTATTATGATTTAAATTTTTTTCTCTGATAGGCTTTGGAAAAGTGTTGACTGAAGAAGGAAATAAAATCAGTCCAATGAAGAGCATAAGAAAATCGCGCTGAACGAAATGAGGTGGCGATCTCTGGCTGGAATACAAGTACTTTGAAGCTATATATAATTCCCGTTGCGCCCTGTAGTAGAATTCTATAATTAATGTGGTCATATCACCCTAGCATGAATTCCATAAAGCAGGTCTATTTCTTTCATGTTGGAATCTGCAAACACTCAAATTGGATAGGAAGATGGTCTAACACTGGGAATAAATTTTGAGAGACTCAATCAAAACATCAGCTCATTATACCAATATTAGCGCAAAAAACGTCGCTGAATATTGTAGAGAAAAATTTCTTTGCATTTACCGACTGGTTGAGCAAAGAACTGAAAAAATTGACTGCCCCTCTGAATCTTATCGGTGGGTTACCGAACTTTAATCTCTGAAAAAGCAACCTAGCACTCTCATAACAGAAGAATTTTTAGATGTTTCAATCGCAGCTTGTAGGAAATACTAAAAAATTTACGAAGTAAATACCAATAAAGAAGATTTATTCGTGACTAAAAAATTGAACTAGTAAGTAAAAGACATAGATCTAAGCACAACATTTCAGTAGGATAAGTACCATCTTCAGGTTCAAAGACAGAACTGTAAGAAGATGATAGTTATTATACTACTGAAACGTTCCGCTTTCGAATTGAAAATTTATGCGCTTAATTGTGCCAATCTTTTATTTATTAGAAAAAATAAACACCGTCTCTCTATACAGAAAAATAAAGAAAACGCATATGGAAAGACTGTATTTGTCTATCGCCCCTTTGAGGTCAAGTGACCAGTGGTGCGGTGATCCCCTTACAGTTGTTAAGAATCCCCCTCTAACGATGTAAAATCCTCACCTGCACAAAAAAAGAGTGATTTAGTGGTGATGATTTTTTTTTACTTCCCCCCGCCCCCCCTAAAATGAGTATTAAGAAATTTCTTAATGGAAAGCCCCTTCACCGCACCCACTGAGGTCAACCGTACAAAATCACCGTATCGCAAAGGCAACATCACTTCGCCGATATCCCTGGTTTGAGCTGCTGTTGGCATCAGCTCACATTTGCTAAGAGTAAAACTTCTGATATCAGAGAATAAATTAACAAGGGCCCTCAGGACGACTCCTACAGAAGATTACGAAACAATGGACGACCGAGAACCGACTGAAATCTTGAAAGCCATTAGGAATCGTCTAGCTCCTGCATTTGATGGCATTAGTAATAAAGCATTCAAAATTATACCAGTAAGAGACACGCTGGAATAAATTGCCTCGGCTGGACCTAGGAAACTAATTCTGAGTTCAGAGCTGTATGCGAGACCGAGAATTCGGAGAAATTTTGAGCATTGATCTCTCTGATGAAAGAAAAAGTTTTAGCGCTATCGTACTTATGCAAGTAGAGAAGCTGTGTTGAAAAATATTGACTTTTGTGCTCTTAAGTCATTTGACATCATACTAGGTTGTCGGCCTAGTTTTTGAGTGCCGACAAAATTTCAAGCTTTTTGAGTTCGGGGTATATAGAAACAAATTAAAGAAATTGATTCCTAATTCGCATGATTTAAGTAGATTTTTTTTTCCTAAATTCATCGAGAATAAGACAAAGTCAACAGACAATGGAAAACAGCTTGTTAGACTTTCAAAAAACCAAATTTTGGTCTGTGTTTTATACCGTGGTATGGGAATAGTTTGATTCTGCGTACCTACATGGTCATACTTTCTGCAACCTTCATTCAATTCGATTAGTTAATCCTAGTATATTCCTGCTTGAAGTGCGTCTAATATTCAGGTACATACGTCCTTCTAATAAATTTCGAAATTACTGTCCATATTTATCGACATCGTTAATTATTAACACGTTGAACGAATAAATAATAAGAACTCCTATCATTGGAATTGCGACCAAAAAGAAATTCTACGAGACACGCGACGTATCGTTCAATGCAAATGTACCTAGGTACGTCAACAATGCTATCGATATGAATCAAAACACAAGAGCGCCCGATGAACCATGTCACTCTATATAGTTCAATGTCGATCTGACGTCAAATCGACCCATCGTTATAACCAATGACGTGGGTTCTTTCTAACCCGACCGTACATGATCTCAAAATTGACCATTAATTATTTTCTTCTATCAACTATCATAGTTGATGTCAAAATTTAAGTTAAATTCACGTTATGGTCCAACCAGAATGATTTTATCTATAGCATTCCGAATTTTGGAACATAGGGAAAGACGGGGGCCATCAGTCCACCCGCCTTCCGCCTTCAAAGTGTGGGAATAAGGATCAACCAGGTTACAAAGTATCTGGGCATCTGGTTTGACTTGAAGAGCGAAAAGGCGGCAGGGTAGTGACCTACCTAAGCCGCCTGACGACAAACCGAGAAGTGCCCAAGGAAGCAAGAAGAAGGATGATGATGAGTACCGCTTCGTTGATCTTCCTATAAAGTACCCGGGTATGAACCGACTTCATGAACAGAAAGAGAGGGAAAAGATCTCACGAAGAGTTACTCTGAGATGTGTTAGTGCACACCGTACCGTCTGGACGGAAGCTCTTTGTGTATTAGCATGTTCACCACCAATCAAGCTCCTTACTGGTGTTCAAAGCAAATAAGAGGATGACGGCTGACCAAGAGAAGGTCAGGCGCTCCTTGTTTGAGAAATGGAAAGCGAGTATGGCTCAGAGTGAGCTAAGTATGTGGACGACCCATATATTGATTTGCGACCTTGGTTAGTGAATGAACCGAGACCGTGGTGAATTAAACTTTCACCTGACGCACGTGTTAAGCTGCTTCAACAAGAAAATTGAGCAAACAAAGTGTTTCCATCGCGATCAAGGGCGGGATGATGGACCACAGCACATCGCAATTGAGTGTGAGGCGTAGAGGAGTGAACGGGGCAAGCTTAGTCGGCCATAAATGAGATTGGGGATGATGAAACATCTGCCCCAAGCAGCCTGGAAGCCATCCAGCCAAGTTCCGAAGAAGCATGGAACCGGGTGTTTGCATTTGTAGCTATGGTTATGAAGAAGATGGATACGGAATGAAGTAGGTGAATGCAGGAGCACACTACGGCCTACTTGACACCTGTGTACCATCCACATACAGAAAAGACACTCTGCAGGAAGAAGGGGAAGCATAGAGCATGAAGAAAGAAGAAAAAGTGACTTCGACAGCAATTTAGCCTTATCTTGTGCCTGGTGTGAGTGCTAAAGTTTGCGTGCCTGAGCCCTGAGGGCGCAGTAGCTCGGCGGTTGTCAAGTGAATGGGGTTTCACCGAGGAGATTCTTCCAACACTGATGAAGTTATACAATACTGAAGTTGGTGGAAATAAAATTGACGCGACCGCTGTACATACAAAACAAGCGATATAAGTAAGAATGGCTTGATGGTTGACGTGATAGTACATCGAAGATATTTCACATCGTTGTACCTTGGACAGAAATCCGATTCCTCCTTGTTGACATACGAGTACTGATTTTCTGAATCTCTAATTTTTTGCTCTATGAGTCATTTTTTTGTGAGACTTTGGAAAAATATAGTCTTTAATCTGAATTTCTCGTCTTTAAACACACTCAAGTCACTATAGGACGCTTAAAAATTTTCGGCGTTCTCCTACGTCGCATTGAGCCGGTCGAGATGGCTATAGAAGACTTTAATTCCAGCTCGGTTGAACAACCTGGTATGCTTCTAAGAAATCGCGATCTCGTATTTCAGCGACGTAGAATTTTCGGTACTACCTATTTCCTGTAACATGACGATGATTCATAATCAGACAAGAAGAAGTTTTGAATAGGCTATACATATACAGCTTTGCGAGCGTGGTGACCTTTTGTGCTCGCCAGCTCTAAATCTAAACTGAATCGTCAAATTAGGATCAGGTATTTATCAAATCCTCAGCGCATTTACTACTTCTCGGGTACAATATTTATATTATATACATCTAACATGTTTACAAGTATGACTTATAGCCGCAAATTTATTATCTTCAAAATTGCATCTAGTATCAAGACCTCTGCTCGCTTGCAGAGTGAGCTCTTTGCGAAAGTACGAAAACGTGAAACATCCATCTTGTCATTAATCAAGTTGTAAATTATATAATTTTCATAAAAGAAAAAACGCAAAGGGAGGAAAAAAAAATAGTAAAAACCAATTATTCCGATACAAATTCGGAAGGTGAACGCCTTCCCTGACGCAGACTGCCGTAAGCCACTTAGGAGTTTGCTGAAGCACGGTGAATAAATGCGTATGATGCGGTGAACTTTCTTTTTACTTCTCTGTCACAGTAAATATATATGAATTCTTCAATCGAAATCGGTTCACGTATTATTATCGTAACCTTCATTAATGTAGCCTCTACTGGATAATCGTATATTAGCATCATATAAGAAAGGAAGGAAGTACTGTATAAGTAAACAATTCCCTCGAAAAGAAAGAAAAAAAAAGAACTTGATACGAAGAACGAATGGGAAAACCTTAAGCACGAATTAGCCGGTATTATTCGTCTTGTTTGTGGTTATGCAACAAATGTGGGACACGTACATTGGTCCCGGTAGGTATGCAGTCAGTGACGCGTTTATTCGTTATTTATTATACATATCGTACATAATAATTGTCTTTTATTCGTTTTTATAGCACTTTCGATCTATCGAAAAAAGAAAACGAAAGACAAACGAAATCTTATTTCGAAAATTTTCCTTACAGACCTGCACACGGAGCTTCGATCAGGCAGGCGAGCAAGAGATAACCTTCGACTTCGTAACTGTGATTGCCATACCTTAAGACAAAGTAGTGATATGTACCTCTACCGCAAACAATCGACGAAGTCTAAAAGATACTTGGTTAGACATGCTAAAGAAAATCGGAAATACATAAAAATATCAAGATTATGAGCGCATCATTTTTGATGAGAAGAGTGCAAACTTTCTTAGATCAGCAGGCAACAGATATAATTAAATGCGCGCCGCTATAAAAGGTTTTAACAATCTGCCAAATGCCAACGATACCCGCAGGTATTATATAATCTGTGAATTCGATGATCGGTGAACGTCCAAAACTTCTTCAGTACCTACTTCATTATAAGATATGGTCTCGAGCGAGATCCGACATATCAGCCAAACGATGTCTTCCTAACCTTCTACTATTTCCGACTTGATGAATCTCGAGTAGGTGCAGAGCTGATATACGAGCAAAGATCACTATACTATTAAAAATTTTCAGTGCATTATAGCCCGAGCGTATGACCTTTTTTTTTCGAAAGAACACAGGCTTGCACTATGAGGATACTATGATTACTATGGTGTTGCATCACGATTGATTTGGATAAGACTTACGAATTCAACAGCAGGGATCTTAAACGAAAACCAGAAAAAGTGATAAAAAAGAAGAAGAAATATTGAAAACAGTAGGTGCAATTTTACCTCAGTATTGATTTAGCCTAATCAATATGGTTTAACCTATTTTATGTAAATTAAGTAAGGTATTCCGAGAAGCTCCCTCGCTATGCCCGTTCAACTTGCTCCCAAGCTCCACCTCTAGCCATTTTTCTTCTTTTTTCTTTTTAAATAATCATATCCTTTATTCTTCTCCATTATCCGCCTTTGAGTGTTTGAACTGGAGGCAGTGCTCAGTGGCGGATGGAGTAACGATCTCACTGCTTGTCTACCAGCATTCCAGCCTCTTTTAGCGGAGAACCCGCTATCTCTTTTGTTGGGGGTACTTCCACGAAATTTTCGTCCGTGAGCGCGAGCAAGGTTGATGACGTGACGGAGAGGTAGGGGGACTTGGAAAAATTTCGATTCTCGAGCAATATATGATAGGAGGGGCACTTGGAAAAATTCCTACCTCCGAGCTATATATGATAGGAAGGGGGACTTGGAAAAATCCCTACCTCCGAGCTATATATGATAGGAGGGGCACTTGGAAAAATTCCTACCTCCGAGCTATATATGATAGGAGGGGCACTTGGAAAAATTCCTACCTCCGAGCTATATATGATAGGAGGGGGACTTGGAAAAATTCCGATCTCCGAGCTATATATGATAGGAAGGGGGACTTGGAAAAATCTCTACCTCAGAGCTATATATGATAGGAGGGGCACTTGGAAAAATTCCTACCTCCGAGCTATATATGATAGGAGGGGCACTTGGAAAAATTCCTACCTCCGAGCTATATATGATAGGAGGGGGACTTGGAAAAATTCCGATCTCCGAGCTATATATGATAGGAAGGGGGACTTGGAAAAATCTCTACCTCAGAGCTATATATGATAGGAGGGGCACTTGGAAAAATTCCTACCTCCGAGCTATATATGATAGGAAGGGGGACTTGGAAAAATTCCTACCTCAGAGCTATATATGATAGGAGGGGGACTTGGAAAAATTTCGACTCTCGAGCAATATATGATAGGAGGGGCACTTGGAAAAATTCCTTCCTCCGAGCTATATATGATAGGAGGGGGACTTGGAAAAATCCCTACCTCCGAGCTATATATGATAGGAGGGGCACTTGGAAAAATTCCTACCTCCGAGCTATATATGATAGGAGGGGCACTTGGAAAAATTCCGACCTCCGAGCTATATATGATAGGAAGGGGGACTTGGAAAAATCCCTACCTCAGAGCTATATATGATAGGAGGGGGACTTGGAAAAATTTCGACTCTCGAGCAATATATGATAGGAGGGGCACTTGGAAAAATTCCTACCTCCGAGCTATATATGATAGGAGGGGGACTTGGAAAAATTCCGACCTCCGAGCTATATATGATAGGAAGGGGGACTTGGAAAAATCTCTACCTCAGAGCTATATATGATAGGAGGGGCACTTGGAAAAATTCCTACCTCCGAGCTATATATGATAGGAAGGGGGACTTGGAAAAATTCCTACCTCAGAGCTATATATGATAGGAGGGGGACTTGGAAAAATTTCGACTCTCGAGCAATATATGATAGGAGGGGCACTTGGAAAAATTCCTTCCTCCGAGCTATATATGATAGGAGGGGGACTTGGAAAAATTCCTACCTCCGAGCTATATATGATAGGAGGGGGACTTGGAAAAATTCCGACCTCCGAGCTATATATGATAGGAAGGGGGACTTGGAAAAATCCCTACCTCCGAGCTATATATGATAGGAGAGGCACTTGGAAAAATCCCTACCTCCGAGCTATATATGATAGGAGGGGCACTTGGAAAAATTCCTACCTCCGAGCTATATATGATAGGAGGGGGACTTGGAAAAATTCCGACCTCCAAGCTATATATGACAGGAAGGAGGACTTGGAAAAATTCCGACCTCCGAGCTATATATGATAGGAAGGGGGACTTGGAAAAATCCCTACCTCAGAGCTATATATGATAGGAGGGGGACTTGGAAAAATTTCGACTCTCGAGCAATATATGATAGGGGGCACTTGGAAAAATTCCTACCTCCGAGCTATATATGATAGGAGGGGGACTTAAAAAAATTCCGACCTCCGAGCTATATATGATAGGAGGGGGACTTGGAAAAATTTCGACTCTCGAGCAATATATGATGAAAAATTCCTACCTCCAAGCTATATATGATAGGAGGGGGCAGGGGTGCCGTGATCCCCTAAGCTTACAAAGATTTCGCCATCCCCCCCAAAAAAAAAAAAAAAATTTCGTACGAAGAATTGTCTCCAAAAAAGTGGCTTCACGGTACCCAAGGGGACTTGGAAAAATTCTGACTCTCGAGCTATATATGATAGGAGGGGGACTTGGAAAAATCCCTACCTCAGAGCTATATATGATAGGAGGGGGACTTGGAAAAATTTCGATTCTCGAGCAATATATGATAGGAGGGGCACTTGGAAAAATTCCTACCTCCGAGCTATATATGATAGGAGGGGGACTTAAAAAAATTCCGACCTCCGAGCTATATATGATAGGAGGGGGACTTGGAAAAATTTCGACTCTCGAGCAATATATGATGAAAAATTCCTACCTCCAAGCTATATATGATAGGAGGGGGCAGGGGTGCCGTGATCCCCTAAGCTTACAAAGATTTCGCCCCCCCCCCAAAAAAAAAAAAAAATTTCGTACGAAGAATTGTCTCCAAAAAAGTGGCTTCACGGTACCCAAGGGGACTTGGAAAAATTCCGACTCTCGAGCTATATATGATAGGAGGGGGACTTGGAAAAATTCCAACCTCCGAGCTATCCGAGCTATATATGATGGGAAGGGAACTTGGAAAGACGACGGCTTCCTTGAAATTGCAGCGCGTTCAAGTGTCCTGCAATGGCATCTAATTTTTCTTCGTTGTTCTTGAGGACAGAAATTGCTCGATAGCAATAGTTCTGGATTGCCGCTAACTTGTGATTAGGGTGATGTTAGGAGCCATTTGGGATGGTGGTGTCTGTATGCGTCGGCTTTCTGTAGATTTGGTATTCTATCCTGTTGTTCTCCAGTGTGAGTGTAAGGTCCAAATAGTCGATGGTCTCATTGCCTTTTTCCACTGTGAATTTGATGCTCTCATTCATCGAAAGGAATAGATCCACCTGCCTGTCAGTACCTGACCACACAATTAGGATATCATTTACCTATCTGGTACAGTGTTTGATCGAGTTTCTGAACCTGCTGCCCTTCAATATTTTGTTTTCCATATCAATCATGAATATCTCCACCAGTATTGGTGACAGCGGTGGCCATCGCAAGTTCCTTTTCCTGACTGTATAACCTGTTATTGAAACGGCAGTAGTTCTGGCTCAAGATCTCTTCCACTATGTTGGCGTACTTCGTTCCTATGGTATTTGTTGTTTTTAAGCAAAGTAAGAAGTTCTTCTTTGGGCATGGTACCAAACATGTTTGCCACATCAAAGGAAATCAGCTTGTCGTTACTCTTGATTTCCAACTTGTCCAGTTTCTCAATCAGCTCTCCATTGTCTCTGACACTTCGTCTGGGTGCAAACTGGTAGTTTTCTTTCAGGAATGTGGCTACGATCTTCACTATCTTGTAGCATGGTGATTGAATGCCGTTGACCAGGGGTCTCATCGGAAAGTTCGCTTTGTGGAGTTTTTCAAGCCCCTTGAGTTTCATTGCAACCGGTTTCATCTCAAGCGTCCTTCCATTGCCGGGTACATTGTCCGTTTCAAAACAGCTTTCAGGTATCTCGGTATTTCTGTGTTGGGTCCTTTGTCAGCTCTTGGTATCCATTCACTGCGATATACGACTCCACTTTTTGTCTGTAGTCCTCCTTCTCAATTACCACTACCGTGTTGCCTTTGTCCGCCTTTGTCAAAATCAGGTTGTTCTGTCGGATCTTCTTTTGTAGATTTGTGACCTTCCTCTGCATCACTTGCGTTTTGTCATTGGTCTCGCACATATTCTCCTTGATGTCCAACAGCACTTTCCCAACTTTGGTCCGGGCTTCTGGTTTCACGTCGTGTTCCATGGTTTGGATTATTTGTTTGCAGCTAATGGCCATACTTTCAAGGGTACACTGGTTCAGTTTCTCTGGCTGCACGTACTGGTTGCCTTTCCCCAACTCTTCCTCGGACTGCGGCTATTTC
The DNA here is from genome assembly GCA_035079385.1 of Aspidiotus rigidus. NCBI lineage: Eukaryota > Metazoa > Arthropoda > Insecta > Hemiptera > Diaspididae > Aspidiotus > Aspidiotus rigidus. The sequence goes on along the minus strand of JAVHKY010000054.1, from coordinate 13,592,443 downwards.
TTGGTTCCACACTTCCGTTATCTTGTCTAACAGATATACCTGTAAAATCTCGTTATTGTCCCACTGTTCCGGTCTGCCCTTCTGAAACACAAAACACCTTTGAAAAATAGAGGACGTTTTGCACCTCTTCTCCACAGGGACAAGCAGGACAGCTTGTCTTCTTGAGTATGCAGAAAGGCTCAGCCTAGAATAACTAAGACACTATAAAGAAAGGAGATGCAATGGACAGCCATATTTTCGGGAATTCAGTCTTCAGCTGCTGCAATCTTTGCAAAGAATGACGTCAATGTACAGTGATGTCATCAAAGAACAGAGAGATGAATGTAACGCAGCCATCAACTGGAGACTTACCAATACTTGTAGACAACATAGTTGGATCAAGGATTGAAGCAACCAGTTCAGAACGCCGAGGACCGAGAGGAGTGGCGGAAAATGGTTGCGGGAATTCGTGATCACCAGTCATGGGCAATGGACGGGGGTGATGAGTGTCTTACTTTAAGGGCACCTACCAGAACCTATGGAGTCAACAGCTTAGGGACACCTTCATTACCTTCGAATACCATAATATATACGACTTGATGTGGCGGTAGTAAGAGAGTGTGTGCGGGGACACCGACGACGCCATTCCGCGTCACGTATTACAATTTATTATGTTTCGTGAAACAGACTTTACAAAGGGTTGTCACGTATTAACGTTGTAACAGTTTCGCAACTTCGGCTATTACTTTCGAGCTATATCCATTAATTTCTATCTACCCAGCTCTCTGATTTTGATATTATTGTTTTTCATTTCATTGTCCTATCGTTTTCAAATTATCTCGCTATAAAATTTTGTGTTCGACAGTATTTTTGATAGCAATTCATTTGAATAGCTACTTTTTAAGAGATCACAGCTCAAAATTTCAATTTTTCAATGAGAGACTGTTCCGGGCGATACTGTTCAGAAGATTGTGATTTCGATTGAGGTGAGGGGAGGGCAATGAACAACAAAGCCTTGCGAAAAACTTTGAATCTCGATCAACTGGATTACCAGTAATTATATGTAGGTACAGTATGAAAAGGCGGACTTGCGAAAACCGATACTCCCCTAGTACCTACTGAATTCTGCGGCTTTTGCAATTATTTTATTTACTCTTTCAGTATTTTTCGGTATATCGGGTCGCAACCTAGAGAATCGCATCCACTCGATCAAACCAGTTTTAGCTGTTCTCGGGGATGATACGACGATTTCGATTAATCACAATTCAACGTTCAACTTTTACCGGGAGACAAAAGTTTTCCAAATTCATTTCCTCTTATGAATTGTTCAGGAGTGAGCTTCTTTCAAGTCCTACTCGAAATTTTTCACCTATTTAGCTCAGAGATTGAAATTTTTTGATGCTTTAGAAATGCCGCGGGTAACGAATGGCGTGGCTGTCCTTTTTCCAAAGAGTCCTCCCATAGAACAAGTTCCCTATTAAAATTTAGACCTGTGAGATGCACATTTGAAGAGACGGTCGTTTACTGTAGGGTAATTTCGTCTCAAGAGTTTTGGTGTGAAATTTAGTTGATTTTATGAAAGATTCTATCCTCTTGTTACAAACTGTTGCAGCTGGGAATGTCAAAATTTTAAATATCTCGGCTGGAAATTTGTACAAGTATGTTCTTGACCAGCATTATGTCATTCTGTATGAAAATTAGTAAAATTGGCTAAACTTTACAGAGAACGAAAAAGATAATTAATTCCAGACGGAGAAAAGAAACAAAATTTAAAAAATAATTCTCACAGGTGAAATTGCCTCTGGAGTTCGATGAAACATTACTCTCCACCTTCATCTTTGCTACGAGACTCGGAGCGATACCCCTTTGACCAGAACGTTAACAATTTCTGTAGATACGTTTTTCTACATAGGAAATAAAATGGGTGTGGATCACGAGATGAATTTAGATAGAGCTTGGGGCATCCACTCCAGGTTTGTTGTGACGCTCGATACCAGATCTATCAGAAGTTTACAGTAGTGCCTTACAACTTACATAAACTTTATTACATAAGGAGTCTACAAATTTAAATACTAGTTAATGTAGGTGAAGATTTATTCTGCAAAAGAAAAAAAGAATCTCCAGTCACATACGAGTAGGTAAGGCACCTACCTACGTACATAAGTGTCCATGGGACGTACCGGGTGGATAAAAAAAATACCGGACGTAGAGACTAAACGACGCTATGTAGCAAAATGAGTCGGAAGACACAGACCAGTTGGAACGGTTCTGGTTCAGTTTACGGACACGGTTGTGAGCGATGCACTGCGTGCTTTTTTTTGATGAGATTGACCACTGATGACATCATCGCTGGCCGAAAGAAAGGGAAAAGTTCATACATACACGCCGCCGCCATGCCGTTTGCGTCCGTGTCTGTCCTTCGAGCTAGTCTCTCTCATTCCTATGTACCGGCGCAAATACTCTCACTTGACCTTGTCCAATTATATATCGGTGTATCGTAGAAGTACGAATTCTCATCGCCAATAATATCGGAACATCTAATAGCATGTTCAGAAATAAAAATTCGTTGACGCATGATCAAACGTTGTCATCATACCTTCAGTTTTCCCCATAAAGTCGTATGGCTTCATTTTTTCAGAAAAAAATTTAATTTTAAAGGTTTAGGTATCGTACCACTTCGTCAAATTGAACAGTAAATTAGGTACCTACACAAATAAAAGGTCTGTTATAATGAAAAGTCTTTATTCAAAACAACTTGATGCTTTCGTAATAGGTAATATTACTCGTAGTTGTCAACCGCCATTATTTCAGCGTGACGTTGATTGTAAAATTAATTTCTTAGGTGTATCGTAATATTTTTTATTAATCTTTCAATGTGGAGGCCGTATATGTTACCATGGTTTGAACTTCATTCAAGAGGACGCACTTTCTCCGTTCGTATTTTTCACAGATAGTCCAATACATATGCGGAAGTGGTAATGCATATCAACAAACTATAAACTTGAGCATTACTTTGCAATTCCCTACCTTAGAACTAATTTGAGTTTGCGATTGAAGCATCAACTGACTCATACGTTTTGCATTGATGCATCTGCTTCGCGTATTTCCTGACAATCATGTAGTTCACTCCGTGTACTATAGGCGATAGGTAGGCAGGCATACAAATTACGGTCGAAGAAGATTGATTTAGGTACCTTATTTGGTGTAACATTTTGAGAAGATTTATGATTGATGACCATATTATCGCGTTCATCTTTGAGGACATTCATACATTTGTGAAGATACGTACCTATGCAAATCCTAGAGTAGGTATCAATCAAATAGAAAGTTAGGCGAACTGAATTGCTTTCAAATTATGTGTTTGATACTACTTAATTGTGCTCTGAGGCAGTCCAAAGACGCGAGATCAGGAACGACAGTGAGTACAGCGAGTTTTGCAAAGGGTGAGGTTTAGGGTTAGCGTTATGATTATTTCATACGACACCATCTGTAAACTGGAATGAACAATCAAGAGTCTACACTTGGTAGCCGAAGGCAATGGAATATACACATATGTAACCGGAAAGTGATGTAAAAGTAGCTGCCAGTAATTTTGCAGCTCGCGGAAATGTTTGTCTGCCTTTTTGTTACGTGGAAATTTACTTGGACTCGAGATTCAAAACTAGATCAAGTAGGTAGGTACAGCGTGAGTATTGGCAAGAACTATAGCCTACCGATACCAGTAAATTAATAAATAGGTCTATGTCTTATATACTTTTACTTAGTTCCTTCCTTCACTACTTTTTCCTCTTTTTTTTTCTCTCTTATCAGCAACTACCGGTATACTAGTTTGAAGTTTTATTTCAAACTAAATGTGTCCCTAACGTTCATCAAAAAAAAACCTTAAAAAATAGAAATTCTCCATCCCTGTTCGTAGGTGGTTTAGAAGTCAAAATTTCTACTATAATTCTGGCAATCAAAACCCCAACAAAGAAACGTGTTCTGTTGGTAGTTCTTACCTATTACTCATTATTATCATTATTTTTTTTTTTGAGAAGGAAAAAAAATTGATTAGGAAAAATTTTTCATCTTCGTACTTATACTTACCTACAAAACTTTTACGATAATTTATAGAAGTAGGACTTGGGAAATTTCGAGCTCTGAATGCTATACATATAAGAAAAACCTTAATAAATTTTGAGCTCTGAAATCTCATAAAGGCAGGACTTGGAAAAATTTTGGGGATGAATTGAATGAGTACACTGAGAAAGAATACCTGTCTGTATTTTGTGTGCTTTCTATAATTTCTGTATTATTTTGGTGTATTTTAGGTCTATGTAAACAGAAAATGATGAAAAAGTAGCTGCCGGTGATTTTCAGCTTGTGTAAATGTTTGTCTACTTTTTTGTTGCATGGATATTTTCTTGGTCTCAAGATTCAAAACTAGATCAAGTAGGTAGGTATAGCGCGAGTATTGATAAAAACTTTGGCCAATCGGTAACAGATAGTAAGTTATTTTACATATAAAAGTTTTCAGAGTATTTGTTTGTTCGACATTCGGGCCGGGCATCCGCTAGAAGCGTTACAATCGGCAAAATTGAAAATGGTTGCTGGACAATTTTCCCATTCAAATGTTCCGAGAGTAATTTCAAAATAACTTTGGGAATGAAGCAATTTAGGGGAAAAAAATGAAAGAATAAAATCTGTAGAGCGTTAAATTTTCCACAAATCATCATAAAAATTGTTTTCGATGGATCTGGAAACTTTCCGCCCTTCATGCACCGCCCATCAATTTTCCCCGTTTAGTGCGCGATGCTAGCGCTATTAGCGCTGTTCGGTCCAAATTACAATCAGTGTTACCAAAGTGTGACGATGTTTAAAACATGTTTAAAACAGGCAAAATCGAGAAATTTACATTGGCTCTCATGAGAATGTTTTAAACGTTTCAAACGTGTTTTTGTTTAAAAAAAAAAAACTGTTTTTCTTAGAACCCTGAATGTTATCTTACCCTATGCATACGTCATCATGAAATAGGCTAGTTAAAAAATACCTAGTCGAAAGTGAAAAGGGAAAAAATGTTTACTCAGCCGCGTAAGCAACACACGACTTTTCACTTCTACCTACATTCAAGTTTTTTTGTTTAAAAGTTAAAGCACTCCAATTTATTCAATGAATCATTTTCTCAATAAGACACATAATTGCTTATTTTGGTAATTTTAATTTTTAAAAGGAAACGCTGTAAGCGGCGATAAATATGCAAACTGTTGAGTTAACACAAGGGCGGAATCCGTGTACAAGAACGGCAAAATTTTCCTAATTCTCTGGAGGAGCTACAAAATGAGGCGGCAAGTTTCTAACTGTTTACAGCGAAGCTATGGAAATGAGGTGAAGGAGTGCGGGCAAGGAGCTTCTGGCGGCGCCTTGTATTGGTAATAAATTTGGTTCAGAAAGCGTCGTGAAGTTCTGACTAATAACTACATTACAGAATAAGGTGTAAGTTATAAGTAAAATATTTTTAGTAGGTAGTTCATAGATTCTACTTTTGTATAAAATTCCGTTTCTAAGGAAAGGTTCAGAAAAAATTTATAATATTATGAGAAATGTAGGAAAAAAAAAAAAAAAAAAAAAAAGAATAACAAATAGTATTAATGAGGGATATTGAACTGCACGAAAAGAAAAAGACGTTTGAACGACAAATAGCATCACAAAAAAACTAGGTATCCAATATTGCAGAATAATAAGTTGTGGTGGGTACAACAAACGAAAGTTTCAAGTATTCCCCAGAAAAAAAAGAAATAATTTTCAGAGGTGAAAAAAAGAATTGAAATTCGTTTGATACAGTCTTGCCGTGAAGCGTACGGTGGGTGGGTGCAGGGGTGCTTTTTTAGTACGTGATCTGGACCCGTTTAGTTCAATCTTGAGGCGCACACAATACACTTCTCAAAAGAATGAGATATTTTCGTTTGAATTTGTAGCAATCGTATCTTTAGTCTTGAGGTCCTTTGTTGGAAAGTTGGGCATCAGAAAGAGGATCTTTTGCTCGTATTTCTGGACTTATAACAATATTCCTCCTTTTATCTCTTCGCTGAAATTCAGTTCATTGTGGGTAACTTAAAATGGCTTAGACTTCTTTGTATCAAGATAGGTTGTCTACTAAAACAGAAACAGACTTGTAGATTGAATATTAAAGCTACATCCGGTGAGAATATGCTTTCGATTGAGGTTGCTGTCAGTGCGTCACCTGAGCCAAAACGATACCACTCGGTCAAGCAGTAGGTGCGGAGGGTGGGCAAAGCCAAATGCACGCTGATATCATTCAACAAATTAATTTGAAGTCTTTTCTTTTTCGTAACATCCTACTTTTTATTTCCTGCGAAAAAAATAATTGAGAACAACTTGACAACCATTATAGGTATTTAGACCATCCAAAAGTAAAATGAAAAATCAGATTTTACATATTTTTCAAGCAAGAACTTGTAAATCCAAGAGACCACATTAAATGGTCGAATATGCATGAGAACAATAATTTTGTCCGAATAAATTACAATGAAATTCTTACATTCATTATATTAGAACCTCCGATGAATTCCTTCTCGCTGGTCGAAAATCCGGTGTCTTCAGCTCGGATCACGAATTGATTAAATGCGTACGTCGGTGTTCAGGAGATAGTGTAGGGGCTTCCGAAATGAAATAAACTGCTCTGAACTTTGCGCATGTAATAATGCAGAATGGAATACGGTAACTACATCAAGAGAGACGACTCAGAAAAATATGACGATGCCAAAAGAGAAACCGACGAGTTTTAATCAAATAAAAAATCGCCTTATTATACCTGAATAATAATTTGAAATACATAGAACGTTTTTCAACTAGAAATGATTTTCATTTGATTATTTTTCATTGAAAACTTACAATTCCTTCCAAAAAAAAAATTATTATCATATTTATCGATACCTAGTTCGAAACTTAGGTACCTACCTTCTTTGTGAAGATCAATAGTAATTATCGTAATCATTCTATAATTCGAAGGAGAAAAGAACCGAAGTTGCGATACCACAATAGTATTTAATAATGTTGAAATATCTTCGGTTGTGACAAATAAAGAGAATATGAAAATGATTTTATTTTATTATTATTTAATAAAAGTGAGATTCTACTACTGGTATCAAGAACAAAGAGTTGTAAGTAATTCTTAAGTTTCAGAAAGCGGGTAAAATGAATCCTAATCGTGAAATCATTCCAAAAAGATTCTTTGGATATAACAGGTGAACTTCAATCGGTGAATGAAAAGTAATTTATTATTTTTGCTGAATATATTCTCAAAATGACAATACTTGTCTTTTCATACTTTGAAACTCGAGTTCTGAGCTCGTGTATTCCATCGGATTTAAAATATTTTTAGGACTCTAGTACATGGTATAATACAAGATCATTTATTTCCGACCTAAAAGCGCAAGTTTTAATATTTGAATAGGTACACGAAAGAAATGTTTTCCAAAAAATTAGAAAGAAAAAATCATGTCATAAACATAAAATCACAAACGAAAAATGATTGTAAACATAACTACCGGTATTCGATAATAATTGGAATGAGAAAAGAACTAATTAGGTATGTCACGATACCACAATAATGTTTAATAATGTTGATAGGTCTTTGAAAAAGAAAATATGGAAGATAATTTTTTTTTTTTTTTCAAATTAATAAAAGTGAGACTCTAATAATGTGGAAAGAACGATGTAGCCTAATTTTCGTGTTTTATAAAGCGTGCACAATGAATCCCAATCGTGAAATTATCTCAAATACTGTTTAAAAATATGAGCCACAGTATGTGAACTCATATCCATAAATGAATCAGTATTCTATTATTTTCGTTAGATATTCTCAAAATGATAATCACCAAAAATAATTGTATCCAAATTGATGAAAAGACGATGCGAATATACTTTTCATTTTTCAAAACTCGAGTTCTACTTCTTACTTTCCGTACTCTGTATTTAATTTAATATTTTCGTTGCATAGGACCAGGGCATAGGAATGGGACCTTGCCGATGTAGATGACTTGACAGGCATATAAGCTTCGTTTCTCCTTACTTCCAAACTAATTCTGACTGTATGAACTATGAAGGATCAATGTGAAAAACACCCTCGAAACTATACAGATCAGAAAAAAATAATCATTTTACTCGACTTACGGCACAAATAAATAAAATTGCTGAATATATGATACTATGAGGTGTTGGCTTGTGTTAAGGTCTGCTCGGTTGCGTTCACAAGAGTCAAATTCGGGGAGGCGCAGCCTCGTCGAATTCGCGATATAATAGATATACACTCGCTCCATAAACGATCATTTAGCTATGGTATCAGGAAATATAAAGAAATGCGGAGTAATATATTAACGTTACCCAGAGTTACTGTAGATATTTCCACGAACTTACTTTTAGACTGACTATTTGGGATTCATCATCAAATTGACAAAATTAGTTCTTGAAATGCATTAGTTGCAAAATTGACACCCAAGGCACGCATATACTGGAATGCAAAGTATCGGTTGCACCTTTGGTTACAAATGATCATTGACATGACAGCATTTGCACGATGTACCATAGACGCGTAGACAGAAGTTTTTGGGAGGGGTGTTGACAAATCAAAAAAAAAAACCGGTAGCTTTCGTCCGACTTTTTACTTTTTTTCCCTTTTTCTTAAGCTTTGGGGAGGGAAGGGGGGGTCAACTCTTAACCTTCCCCCGTATCTACGCACCTCATGTACGGCGTTGCCATTTTATTTAAAAAGTTCAACATTCGTTAAACAAAGTTTAAATGATTGACTTCCGTAAGGCCATAAATGTAGACAGAATTTCAATACACTTACCAGCGATCTGAATAGTAAATAGACCCTTTTTAGCCAAACCCAACCAAGCGACATGATAACGATCTGGCGAAAAGGAGAATCTCCTCTTATAGTAAAAGGAACATTTCTCTAGATTGTTATCATGTCGCTTGGTTGGGTTTGGCTGAATAGGGTCCAAATATCCGCTTAAGGAGTCACTCGAGATAAGGAAGGTCGAACAAGTCCTAGTGAATCGTGACTCCAGAGTCTAGAAAGAACCGAAGACATGGTGCTGTTAAAGAACAGGCGAAGAATTTACAGTCTGTTCCACGAAGAGGATAGGCAACCCACGTCACTCACGCTTATTTTACGTTAGGGAATGCTTACGGAATGCAAATGGAATGCGGGTTCCCCGTGATTTATAATACCAAACTCTCGTGGAACAGACTGTAGGATTACCAATTTCATAATGCGTGTACATCATATGGCCGCCTTACGTCATTTAAGGCGTCAAAACGGTGAGGCGCAAGTTCCGCGTGAACTCTTTCGAAGAATTCAAAACAAAACATTTTTACCGACTTTTCGTAGAAAAGCGAGTACTACACCCGTCACAGTTAAAATTTCTCCTTTTCATTTATGTCACAGTGATTAGGAAAAATTTGCCGCTCTGGGCAGCTGTCCACCCCTAAATCCAAGCCTGAATGGTCTGATGATTGAGTACTCTGATCTGACGGAAATACGAGTCGGCAGATTTCAGCCGATGTTCACTCCCACCATTTACAGTTCAACTTGTCATCATACAAAGTACTTCTCCTGTATGCTCCATTGAAAAGTGTAATGGGGGAGGGGTGGGGTGAAGTAGTCTCAATCGAAAGGACACTTTTTATTAGGGTCGGCGCGTGTCGCGAAAGGCGACCGTATTGTTCTTTTCTTTCGGCTCATTTCAGTCGCTGACATCATAGTCAAACGAGCCGTAAGCTGTTTAGTCTTGTGTCTTCGGCTCTTTGCATGTTCGAGTTCGATCATGGTAACTTGTAATAGGTAGGAACTTTGTATATAGGGATGCGGGACAATAAAAATAGTAGCGTCTTTATTATTATCGAACGTTCGCAAATGGAAAAGATCGGTGAATATAGTTCAATAAATTTGTTGACTGATGAGCTCAAATCGCAAGTTTATTTCATTTTAATGATTGGTATCAGATGACTACAAAACTCAAAAGGGACAAAAAATGTCTTAATTGCGATACGGAAAAGAATGAGAGTGATGAAATATGAATTTCTGAAATTGGTTTGATAACAATTGGGAATGGTGAAGCGGTAGGTAGAGCAAAGTATAAAATGAATGATCATTGAGTAGGTCCTAATCATGAAATCGGTGTCTAGTTACAATGATTGTATTTCATGTTAGCAAATTGTTGTGTTTTCATCTAGTCTCGTCTCAAATTTGAGTTTGTAGTTCTATATTGATAGAACGTGAATACCTCAGTGGAAAGTATATGAGGTATGAACAATTTGGATTTGATGATCATCGAAATTATATTGTTTCATTTAACTTTGAAGTTCTCCTAGGTATCTATTTGATAGAACGTGAATACCTAACAAATAAGTTATGAACAGTTTGGATGAATAGGTACTTGTTCAATCTATACCGCCGTAAGATAAGAGAGAGTACGATTTTATACCTGAAAAGAGGGTATACACATAGATAAGCAAAAACCTACCCCATGCTGCGCACTACTCACTCGCTTTCTAGAGTTTCTATTGAAAATGTAAAACCCGTTTTTCACGGCGATCAGTAGGAAATAAAACAACGCACGAGAATGTACATTTTGGGGGCCTGTCCGGGATTGTCAATGTAATATTGTAATTTGCCGAAAAATTTCGCGATTTCTCTACCGTGCCGATTTAAATTTGTAAAAAGTTCCTACTAATTCTTCCGATGAACGAGATAAACGTGAACAACGAAAGTGAGCGCAATGCCAACGCTAATGTTCCGCTTTCGTCCTCCGCAACGACTCAACAGTTTTCAAATTTTTCGGACGATTCGGTTGGCGGTGATAATCGAAAGGGCGAAGAGCAAGCCTTTAGAAACTACGTGCATCTACAGCTAACCTGCATCGAAGACGGGTCAAATGACCCAGACAAAACTCATTTTCAGGCAATCGATGAACTCGAGGAGTTAAGTGAGCTAAAAACAAAATTTGATAATTTTCTAGAATATCACCAAAACGAAGGTCTATTCGATTTTCGTCTAGAATTTGCGCGACGTTCACGCAACATTAAAGCCAAGTTATTACCGCTCGCTAATGCAAAACGAGCGCGAATAGAGGAAGCAACACATTCACTTCCTAAACTTGCCCCCATCGACGTTCCTAATTTCGACGGCGCCTTAGCTCGATGGGCGAGATTTAAAGAGGATTTCCTCGAATTCATAAAGCATGATTACATAAAAAACAATGACAGGGAGAAAAGAAGGTATTTGTTCAAAGCCCTGAGAGGAGACGCATTATCTCTTGTAGAAAATCTCCAAGACTGCTCCTTCGAGACTGCCTGGGACATCATTGTCAAGTTCTATGATGACCCCCTTAGACGGTCTAATTTTCACTATAAAAACTTGTTCCACCCTAATGCAAACAACCAAAAGATGAGCTTGAGAAAAAGGCTAGTTCATTTCAGGCAAAATTCCACTGGCTTATTAGCTGCCTATAATGAAAGCGAGCTTAATCCCTTCGATCAAATACTAATAAACGCATTCTTAGACGAATGCACCTCTCATTTGAAATTATCGTGGGAGCGTTATTTAGTCGAGAAAAGTTTAACAAGTTCCTTAGAACAATTCTATCGATATATTGAGTCGTTGTGTATGACTAATGAGAGAACCTTTTCTTTTAATGATAATGCCTCGCATAGTACATATACTAGTACATTCAACAAACGTAAAGGTTTCGTGGCAATTTCACAAAGATCAAAGAATATTCAACATCCGCGATACAATACAGCTACGCGATATGATACAGTTATTAATAAACCGGATGAAATCAAAAAGTTTTGTCAAAAGTGCCGGTCAACCTCGCACTATTTAACGCATTGCCCAGATTTTTTACAGCTATCCGTACCGAAACGAAACGAATTTGTCTCAACCAAAGAGCTCTGCAAAGTTTGTTTCCGAAGATCTTTCAAATGTACCGCTGCAGCCAATCCTAACGAACGATGCAAGATGAGACGACTCGTCTGCAAAGACTGTCACGATGATGAGCATTGTTATCTGCTCCATAATGATGATAATACGGGTAAGAATAGTTCTCTAAATCATAACGTTTTAAATATTCAACCAATCGACCAGGAAGCAATTCCGACAACTCCTTCGCCGATAAATAAAAAATGGTACTCTTCCCAGTTGAACGAAAAAATAAAATCTTACACTCTACTTTCGTATGACAACGAAACCTTACTATCTACAGCCGTGGTGATTTGCTCTACTGCGAGAAATCAAAGTGACACTTCCCTACAGTCACGCTCCGTTTTAGATAATGGTAGTCAATTTAATTTTATTACTACACTTCTGGCGAGGGAATTAAAATTACAAACATTTAAATTTGATTCGAATATATCTGGAGTAAACCAAGACATTCCCTTTCATTTCGATGAAGCCACGTATGTAAAAATAACATCGTCTGTGCATTCTTATTCCTGTACGATACTTTGTTTAGTCGTCGATAATATCTTAAATTCAAATTTACCGAGTCAAAGTTTCGATATCAGCTCTTGGAAAATCCCAAAACACCTCCGTCTCGCTGACCCTAATTTTAACGTCTCCGGCGAAATAAATCTGTTACTAGGATCTGCGATATTCTGGAACATCTTAGATACTAAACGCGTAAATTTAAACGCAAACCTACCAATCCTATACAGTACTAGATTAGGGTGGATAGTAGGCGGAGAGATAAAACTAAATAATCAATCGAAAAATGAGTTTTCCTTTCTAGCATTAAATGAGCAAAATGATAAATTGTGCGAAGCGATAGAAAAATTCTGGTTTGTTGAAAACCCAAAAGATATGCGACAACCGTTAACTATAGATGAACAGGAGTGTGAGCGACTATTCACCGAGACTATCTCGCGTAATGATGAGGGTCGATTTGTTGTGTCATTGCTCTTTAAAAATGACGTTAGTTTGCTAGGTAACTCACGAGCACTAGCGCTTAATAAATTCTCTCAATTAGAAAAAAGATTTTCGAACAACAACACGTTTAAAATTGAATATTGTAAGGTGATGAACGAATACATCCAAGCTGGATATCTAAAGGAAATAAAAGAACATGGGTTTGGCTACTATATTCCGCATCACGCAGTCAGAAAGGAAGAGTCAACCTCGACAAAATTGAGAATCGTATTAAACGCAAGTATGAAAACGACGTCCGGTTATTCCTTAAATGACTTGTTGCATAAAGGCCCGGTTGTACAACCTGACCTCTTATCGCACTTAATCACCTTTCGTACCTATAAATATGTCTTTTCCGCCGATATACACAAAATGTACTTAAAATTCGTTTCTAATCCCGCTGACACACGTTATCAGCGTATATTTTGGCGCGATTCTCCTAGCGACGAGTTAAAGGTATATGAATTTGTTAGGTTAATCTTTGGGCTAAGACCAGCCGCCTATTTAGCTACTAGATGCCTGAAAGAATTGGCCCACACGGTCGACGATAATAATGTTAAAACAATACTCGAGAACAACTTCTATGTTGACGACCTTTTCACTGGTTGCAATGAATTGGAAGAGTGTATTGAAGTTAGAAAACAACTAATAAACGTACTAGCTTCAGCAGGTTTAGAATTAAAAAAGTGGTGTGCTAATACTCCAGAACTATTGCAACAGTTACCTCCAGAAGACGTCGAATGTGAATTTCCCTTCAGCATCGACGATCAACCGACTATAAAAAACTTAGGGCTATTGTGGCTACCGAATGCAGATCTTTTCAAATTCCGATTCTGTCCTAATAAAGCATCTGAAACTAGGACCAAACGTCAGGTCTTATCCGAGATTTCGCGATTTTTCGATCCGGTCGGATTTGTAGGGCCTCTTACAGTCAGAGCGAAAATTTTTATGCAGGAGATCTGGAAACTTAATTCTATTCAATTGCCTAAATCACATAAATCAGAAAAAACTAAATCGATAGACTGGGACGAAGAACTTCCCCACGAAACATTAACTCAATGGAATGAATTCACAAGAGAAATAAAAGAGGTAGATCTCATAGAAATACCTAGACTCATACTCCCGTCTGGAAAAATAAAATTCATAGAACTTCACGGATTTAGTGACGCGTCTGTTTTAGCCTACGGGGCAGTAATTTACACAAGAATCGTAGACCACGAAGGGAATGTTAAAATATCCTTAATAGCCTCAAAGTCAAGAGTAGCCCCTCTAAAACAACTCACAATTGCTAAACTTGAGTTACGAGCAGCTTCGTTACTAGCTGATTTACAACATAAAATTGTCTCCGTTTTAGCAAAAACATTAACCATAAGTAAAATACGTCTCTGGTCAGATAGTAAAACTGTACTATCCTGGATTGGTTCGCCATCAACACGATGGAACGTGTTTGTAGCAAACCAGGTTAGTCATATACAAATGTTAACGGATGACTGCATTTGGGATTACGTAGAATCGAGTCACAATCCCGCGGACATACTGTCTCGAGGAACCACACCAAAACAGCTATTAACCTCCAATTGGTTTACTGGCCCTCAGTGGCTTTCAGAGTCCATTGAACCATGGACAGAAATAATCTCATACACTCCAAATGCCCGTGAAACTACGGAGAGAAAAATTCTAAAAACACAATTTTCCCTGAGCGTTATCACACGCCAGAGTAATATATTTGAAATAGTTGGACTCCCAGATACAGGGAAATATTCATTTGAATTAATTTTAGGTCAAGGTTTTTCGAAGTTAGTTCGCCTCACAGCTTGGCTCTTACGATATATCCTTAATTCACAACCTCACTTTCCGAGAGTGAGCGGTTCTCTAAAGTTTTTCGAAATTCAAAATGCCACCACTCAATTAATAAAACTCTCACAACAAGAGTATTTTTCGAACGAATATAAATGTTTAATTAAAGGAGATCCAGTAGATCCTTCCAGTGTATTAAGTAGTCTCAACGTCTTTCTCGACAATAACAACATCATCAGAGTAGGTGGTCGACTCTCAAATTCCAATCTGTCTTTCGAGCAAAAACATCCTATCGTTCTACACAATAAACATAAGTTATCTCAGTTAATCATTGCACATTATCACATATTAAATCTTCATGCAGGACCTAAGCTCCTAACATCAACAATACGTCGCCAGTACTGGATACTGAGAGTAAAGGGCTGCATTACTTCGTACGTACATAAATGTATCACTTGTACTCGTAATAAAGCCAAGGTACTAACCCAAATTATGGCAGATTTACCAGCGGCCCGAGTGAGGCTCGATAAAACTTTCAACAACACAGGGATAGACTATGCTGGTCCCGTACAAACAATAATAAAGGGAGGCCGAGGAAAACATAAAACCATAAACAAAGCCTATATAGCAATTTTCGTCTGTTTCGCCTCCAAAGCAATTCATTTAGAGTTGGTATCAGATTTAACCACTCAAACATTTATGGCCGCTCTTGCGCGATTCACAAGTCGTAGAGGACTTCCCTCGAACTTACACTCAGACAATGGCACGACTTTTGTTGGAGCCAATAGGGAACTAAAAGAATTATATTCGTTTCTGCATAACAACATCGAGACCATTGAGAAACTCGTCTACGCTCAAGGCATCAAATGGCATTTTATGCCACCTAGTGGTCCCCATATGGGAGGCTTATGGGAGAGTGGAGTAAGCTCGGTCAAAAAACACTTGACTGCAGTATTATAAGATAAACCCTTTAATTTCGAAGAATATGCGACTCTCCTAGCACAAATCGAGGCTTGTCTTAACTCGAGACCTTTGTGTGAGGAATCCTCGGATCCAAATGATCTAAATGCCTTGACTCCGGGGCACTTTCTCATAGGAGGGCCTTTAACAGCCATTCCCAGTCAAAATGTAACAAATATTCCCGAAAACCGTCTAAAGCGCTGGCAGCAGGTCCAACAAGTTACCCAAACTTTTTGGCGTCGTTGGTCTGCAGAATATCTGAACACGCTTCAACAAAGAACGAAGTGGCGTTTCGTAAAAGACGATGTGAAAATTAACGACGTAGTGATAATTTCAGAAAATAACACACCCCCTACCATCTGGAAATTAGGGCGAATATCGGAATTGCATCCTGTACATGATGGACAGACTAGAGTTGTCACTGTACAAACGAGAAGTGGACCTCTAAAGCGTCCTTGCTCAAAACTCGTCCTCTTACCAACCAATTGATTTGTTTCAGAATCTAAACTCGAAAAAACGAAGTCCTTGGAAGAAAAAACCGAATGATCAATTGGAGAAATATTTGGTCGTCGAAATTAGAAGAATTTATTGTTTATAACACATAACACAAGAATGAGAATTTATTTAAGATAATTATTCATAATAGAAGAGAACAAATTCATTTTGCGCAATCTATTAATAAAGAAATAAAAGTAAAATTATTTCTGTAATACCCCTTTCCTTGAGGTCCTACCTCAAGGGGGGGAGGATGTTCAATCTATACCGCCGTAAGATAAGAGAGAGTACGATTTTATACCTGAAAAGAGGGTATACACATAGATAAGCAAAAACCTACCCCATGCTGCGCACTACTCACTCGCTTTCTAGAGTTTCTATTGAAAATGTAAAACCCGTTTTTCACGGCGATCAGTAGGAAATAAAACAACGCACGAGAATGTACAGTACTAATCATCAAAATTAAATTATTTCAACTTGTAGTGTAAGGTACAATACATTTAGTTTCTACTGGTTCTTACGCCTGAGTTATAAGCAGAGATGAGAAGTTTAAGCCAGTCATAGCTTAGGTAAGTCAAAGTTTAAGCTTGTTTTTGAGCAGCTTTTAAGCGGATAAAAAGTCAGTCATTCACAGTTCATTAAGCGCAAAGCCAGTTAAAAAGGAAGCGCCGAATCCGCTTAATTAAGATATTTATTTTCCAAAAAAAAAAAATGTAAATAATATTTCAAATTGGAGGCTGGTATCCTCTACAAAAATAACGAAGCTCCAATTCTCCTGATTGTTTCAAACCAAGACACAAACTAGAGAATAGGGATCTTCCACCATCTTGACAGAGCACCAATTCTCTTGTTTCAAGCTGAATTTACCCAGTCATAACGTGAGATGAACACAAACTGGAGTATATAGGTACTTCCGAAAATACTAGAAAGACCCAATTCTCCTGATCATTCCAAACTGAGTTTTTTCAGAGACTAAAAGCCAAGATAGACACAAACGAGAGAATATGAATCTCCTACTATCACAACAGAGCCCTAATTCTGTTGTTGCAAGCTAAATTTACCAGCTATAAAGTACAATGAACACAAACTGGAGAATAGGTACTTCCGAAGGTACTACAAAGACCCAATTCTCCTGATTGTTTTAGGTTGAGTTTCTTAGTTTAATGTCAAAAAAATAAGCCAAAAGCCGAAAGCTGTGAAGCTAATGATGAGCAAAGAAAGCCAAAGCTAAGCTGATGAAATTTTGGAAAAACTTTTAAGCTTAAGCAAAAGTTTAAGCGCTTCGCGAAACGCTTTTCATCTCTGGTTATAAGCCAAATATATCATCTAAATCAATAGGAATATTTTGCAATGTATACAAAGACAACGTACCTGTCGTTATTATTAGCGAAAACGAGGAGCTTGCTGGAAGTCAAAGCTGTATTCTCTATCATTTTATTTTCCTGCATCTTGTATCGAATGATCTCAATCGATATTTTTCTTATCACAAATAACTCGGTCTTATTCGCCGACCCTCATCACACCTTGCTCGCGGGGTGCTTGTCACAAAGTTTGCTCTATTTTCGAAGTTTTTTTTTTTAATGTAAAAAACCTGATTTTATGACTTTTTTCATCGAGTTTTTTCAAATTTGAAACGCGAGGGTTGCTCCCAATTGAATTTTGAAAAGGGTAACGTAGTAGGAGAAACATGGTAGAACAGTTTTTGAGTGCAACTTTTTCAAAAACATCAATATATTTCGAGATGAATAGGGTTTTTAGATTTGAAGGGTGGGACCTCGGAAAACATGAAGGGGGGAAAAATGGGCATACAGGCTAAATTTATCGCGTAGAACAGTAATCAATTATAAAACTCACAAGAGTTAAACTAGGGGTAGCAGGAAACCTATTTTATGCGGCACAAGGAATCTGAAAAATATAGATTGGGACGTCATAAGGCTGACATATGACGTCATCTAATTGTGACGTCACAGGCTCGCACTTTGGAGATATGTATAACAGGAGGGGAGCTTGAAAAAAACTGATCCATGACGTCGTCAGATTGTGGCGTCACAAGGCCCCGCTCCCAAGCTATACATGATAGGAGGGGGGACTGAGAGGGAATTTCGAAAATTTTCGAGCTCCGAGCTTTGCCGGCTGACAGGACGGTGGACGTTTTTTCCGAATAAACTCCCGATAAAACAGGCCCTATGACGACATCAAAATGTGACGTCACAGGTCCCGCCTCCATGTTAAATATGATAGGAGGGTGACTTAGAAGAATTTCGACTTCGGAGCTTTCTGACCGGTGGACGTTTTTTCCGAAAAACCCCTCTTAAGAGCCACACCGAGAGGATTTACAATTGGGACCCTACTAGAATACTGATAGGTCGTCCACCCGGGTAGTGATAGTCAACCTTGAGGTATATTGTAAAGCAGACAACGTACGGACAGACGCCAGGTAGCCTATTTCAACTTAAATGATCAAAATGTATAATCACGTCAAAAGTATAAAGGTCTCAATTTAATTTAGAGCAAAATTCATATCGTTTTATACCGCGTCACAATTATTCGCTTGCTTCAAGTAATTTTTGAGCAAACATCGCATAATTAATTATATCATTTCATTCTTCAATTTCAATTTTCGTATTTTTACGCTGATAGAGCGACTAACGACGACGTTACAGAAAATGAATATTGTTGTTAAGAAAAGTGAGTAGTTTCATGCACACGGTTGCTGCAGTCATAAAGGAAGAAAAGAACAAAGATAATTCGATGCTCTTCCCGCATGCCTATTAATGTATATTTGTACCTACGTGAAATCTATACCGGTATTGAAACTATACGATGAGCGTTTCAAAGTAATAATGGTTCATATTATTCTCCATAGTTCGTAATAATTGCAATGATTCATACGTCGCCTCTCTCGCGACACAGATACGCGCGTCAGGAAGCAGTCGAACGTCTAATTAGTTTAGGAAAGTCCATTATTTCCGCACAGAAGCACATAATATATATTCAGAACATATAGATATTGAGTTACATAAAAACAATTAAGTCACGAAGACTACTCTATCGTTTTATTTTTCTTTGTGTACTGTTTTTCGTCCCGCTTTTTTGATAAATTGAAGATTGAATTTATTTTGAAGTACCGAAGAAACTAAGCTTATCTTCTTTGTCAAGGTCCTATGCAATGTAAATTGAATTGAATACACGAGCATGGAACGGAAAAAATAGAACTCGAGTTTCGAAGTATGAAAAGTATATTCGCATCGTCCTCTTTTCAACTTGAATACAAATATTTTTTTGGTAATTGTCATTTTGAGAATATCCAACAAAAATAATAAATTACCGATTCATTCGTTGATATGAGTTCATAATACTGCGGTTCTTATTTCTAAAGAGTTCTTGAAATGATTTCACGATTAGGATCAATTTTGCACGCTCTATGAAGCATGAAAATTGTATCGTGATTCTCTACAGTACAACATGATTTATTCCCGATTCAAAAGCGCAAGTTTCAAATTTTAACTTATCTACCATTATTTGAGTAGGTACACGAAGAAAAGGTTTTCCAAAAAATTAGAAAAAAGAAAAAAATTATATCATAAACATAATATCACAAAAGAAAAATGATCGTAATTATTCTATAATTGGAAGGAGAAAAGAACTAAAGTCGCGATACCACAATAATGTTTGATAACCTTAAAATGTCTCCGGATGTGACAAAAGAAAAGAAAAACGATAATGGTTTCAACATACCGTACACCAAACGCGATACGACGACGAAAACGACATCATTTCTTTAAAATCACTTTCGGCAACCATTATTTTAAGTTAGTATACGTTGATGCCACAAACACATCCAATGAAGGAACTCAACAAGAACGACCATCTTCTCGATGATAATTTGACTCCTTAAAAGTCCCCATTATGGAGTACACAGGTGCGCTTTTTCGGAAGTCGAATTCCGAAACTAAATGGAAAATGCGTTCAACTGAGAATACTCCGATCTCGGTTAAACGCGATTTTTTACGATCCATACATCTGCGCTAGGAACACCATCGCAGATTAAAGGAAGCCGATACAAGTTAGACAGCAGCAGCGGTCGGCGAAACAGACAAAGATTTGTTATTCTCTTCGACGATATCTTCGGTACACCTCCATAAACCGTAACTCTTTCCAACGTTCGTCTGCCACAGCCGTACGGTACCATCTTCGCTACCCGATGCATACAATTCTCCATCAGGAGAGAAACGAACACAATGCAGAGGTCCGAAATGTCCCTTGTAAGCGTCTAAAAAACAACAAAATAGAATTTCTGATATTGAAATACAACTACGAGTAGAACAGCCGGATGTGAATGCAGATCGTCGTTGCCCAAAAAGCGCTTCTACTTATGGGTTCGGAGTGGGCAGATCGGGACAATAAGGATGTATATGAATGTACTGCAAAATAGATGGATCAAAAATATGATTTTCGCGTAATTGTTTGAGAGGGAGTGATAGAATGGAGAAAAAGGGTTGGACGGATGGATCACTAGCATTGCTGTATAGGCACGAAGGGGTGAGGGGCGAATGGCCTATTCTGACATTCGCGTCGGGAAGCGTGGTTTGAAGTAGACCGAAGAATTGGAGCTTTTTATATCTGGTGGAGAAAACAATGGAGCATTCGAAATCAGAAGAAGGGGAGGGATTAATCACGGAAGGTGAACACAGTGACCGCTTCGTGGCAAGGTCTACTGCGTTATGTTCCTCAAGATCGATGTATCCCGGTATCCTAAGAAATAAGACGAAGAATGAAGACGAACTTGACGAGTGTATAAGATGAGGATTTGCTGGATGACAGGATTGGTAGGATGAAAGTCTTGGATAGCAAATAAAGATAAGGAATCCGAGAATTTAAGGAATTTGCGGGAGGAGATGTGATGAGCGAATCAGAAGGTAGAGGCAGGTGGATGGGACGGTAATTTCGGCTAAGAATACGAAAGCTGAGTTTCTCACAAGGGCTATCCTGAATGGAGACCATATAATATCCGGTTCTGGGTCCCGATTTAGTGGAGAAGTTGTGCAGGAAATTTTGAGGAAATGATTTTTTTCGATGTTTTGGTTTGTGGATAAACTTGCCTGTTTCGGGGAATTTCGGTAAGATCTCATTTAGACACTCATCGCAAACTTAGGCCCTTAATTCCTATTTTTAATATTGAAGCGACAGATGGGACGGATTATGAGAGCTGAGAGCCTTGAACAAGATCGGAGATTTGGATATTGGGCTGTTGAGGGCAGAATGGTAGCAGTGAGTGAAAGAGCGTGGGGGGGGGGGGGGGTAACGGAGAGGAGGAACACCACCCTCAGCGCACAGGCTAAGTAAAGGGTAAGTCCGGAAGGTTGAATAGATTCCAGTAATTTCAAGGTTGTTCTGTTGGAACGAGTGTGAATTGAGAACCGTCATCAAGTGAGGAAAGAATTAGTCTCCAGTAGAGATGGTGCGGGAGTTCGCGGTTTTTTTTAGCCAGTAGAGGTGGGGCCTTCTAGTAAATTGGCCATTTTGTTTTTGAAATTTTGATATGGGGGGAGGGGGGTCCAAGAGGATCGGGAGTCGAAGGTGAGACAAAGGAACCTGGCAGCGAATTGGATGGTATTTGCAAGGTTTTGTAGACGCATGAGCATCTTTTTTACAGCACTACCATGACTGTTTCCTCGTCTGAAAATCGAAATCCAAGGTCAAGTGACCACTTTGAGATTTTGTCAAGGGTTGATTGAAGTTGTCTTGCTACAGGTTAGTAAGGAGATACTGAAGTCATTCTCAAAGAGGCGTTTGGTAAGAGAAAAACGATCCGTTTGTTAGGTCATTTATAGCGATTAATACTCCGTACATCTACACCCGAGAAATACGGTTTTGAATGGGTTAGTAGGAAGAGTATTAGTCTTAAATTTCAACTGTTCGAGACCTGTCATGGGAAAAGGACCGGAAGCATAGGCCAATATCATAACTATGCAGTGAAGCCAGACACGATGGAACGCTTCCAGTTCTGAGTACGAGCGGGGGGTCTTCTCAATTCGGAAGTTCAAGTCAGATATGGCTTCGAGGGTGTTACGGCCTTGATATGGGGAAATGATGTATTCGAATCGATGAACCAGAATAGTCTTCTATTTTTCTGTAAGAGTTCGCCAAGGATAGGAGTCAGAGCGATAGGTCAGTCGGTAAGATGCGGCCAGGAAATTATTTTTAGTAGCCTTTTGTATTGGAAGGGTGATCCATATGAAGAATTGAGAGAGTTGAGGTGCAGGTCCTTTTAGCAGAGAGACGTGAATGTTGTTGCGGCAAGGCTGCGTATCTGAGATTTTTGTGGAGGCAGGAGTGGGAGGTTTGTAAGCAGGAGTCGGGTCGGCAGAATCAAAAAAGATGAGAGTTTCCGCTTAGTATTTGAGATTAAGAAAGCCGGTTTTATAATTGGTGTCAGCTGAAACAGAAGAGAAGTGGGACGCAAACAGTTCAGCTATGGCTTGACGGTTGGAGAGAGTTGAAAATCCTGACTTGGGTTGAGTGATCCCGTGAAATGTGAAAGGGCCTATCAATCGCTTGATGTCTCTCCAGCGAGACGCGGGCCTGTTAATGACAACGAAATAGGAGCTCCAGGACGAAGGAAAAATGCATTTCATTCTGCGATCAATGAAAACCAGCCTGTCTACAGAAAAATAATTGATTAAAAAATCCAGACTTTTCACGATGATTTTCCAAACATAATCCGAGAAATATCGTAGGAAATTCTCTCATTTTAGAGTTAATTTTGTTTATTCTTTTTGTCAACTACTATACCATTATATTTTCCCACTTTTTAAAAATTTCAAATTTAGAATATTTGATGAAATTTCAAGATTTTTTCTGAATTTTAGTGACAATTTTTAAATTTACGACCTTTTCAGGTCTTGTAGAAACTCTGAAAATTCATCGTCAATTTTTTTTTTTTCTGTCTTTCTTTTGTACCCACGAAAATTTAAGTAGGAAAAAAAAAGATGAAATAGTATTCCAACCAGCATTTTGTAAATCTATTTATGATTCTCGCATCCTTAGTACGAAATCAAATTGAAGGATAAATTTTCTTCTAGATATCAATTTCTTTTGATCAAGCTTGCACCCTCCATTATAACATTCAATACTTGATCATAATCATAATTAAATTTTCGGAGCGGTTACCTAATTCCATTCCAGAAACGTAATCATATTTGTACATTATCAAGTCTTCGCCACCGCAAACGAATACAGATTTATTGGGATGCAATGATGCCGAGTAAACATTCGTAGCCACTTTTACTTCCTGTAAACAAGACAACCTGAAAGAAGGACAAAAAAAATAATTAAAAAAGTGTTCATCAACATCGAACAAGAAAATTATACCAAAATTCAGACGACGGACGAATCGAGCGTTTTTAAATTCATTACATAAGAAAATGATATCGACCTTTCTTTCTCTTCGCATGCAAGATGAAAAATGCGCATAACTTTTCCTAGTACAACTCAAAAAAGTAGCCTAGAGCTCTTCTAAAAGTAGAAAATGTTTATAATTTTGTTATCCGTTGAGGAAAAAAAAAAAATTGAACGATCGTTTTCTAGCTGTCTCAAATCTTGGGTGAACCTCCGATGATCATCTCCGCTACGACGATACTGTTCAATAAAGTTTTCATAGAGATAATTTAAAAATACAGCAATCTATAACTTTAATATATTGAACGCAGATTTCAAAATTTTTTTTTTTCTTCTTTCTTTCTTTTTTTTTCCAATCATCGAAATGGATTAAATAGAAAATTAACTTTTTAGACATGAAGAATCTTGAATTATAATATTAGTCGGTATTTTAAACGATTATTTTATTGAATTAATTTTTTATTCAAAATACGAGACAAGACTAAATAATTTCCTGACAAGCTTTTCACAGTCAAAACCATATCTCTATTCGGACATTATTTTAATACAATGAAAAAAAAGACTATAAATACCGCCCACAAATCAACCGTCAGGGAAATTATTTCATACTCCCGAAAAGCATTTAATTTCCTGATAGGAAACAAATTAAAGCCTTTTTTTCAGACTCGCAGGCGCAGATTCAAACTCGCATCCAAGTGAAGGCGGGGACAAAACCAATAGAAGTATTTGACTTTTTCAACCACAATCCGTTCCATTTTTTCGTGTATTTTAAGGTGGGTAGGGATCAGTTGCATTTCAAGGTTCGACGAACCAACACTAGGCTATCGTAATACATTTACACCAGCAAGAAACTACTAGCTTGAAATAAAGTAGAAGTTGTTTATTTCTTCTACAAAAAATTAAAACTCGTCAACAATATTTTCTTTTAGTTAATCTTGATGTACCAGATTTCCCAGAAAAATAGCCAGCTTCAAATTAGCGCGTCTCCTCTACACCTTAGACTAAGGAAAACTTCTTTTGTAGTTATGTTATGAATGAGATCATTGACACATCTTCCACGTTCGTCATCATCTATCGCATACGGCGAACTCACCACCCGAGTAGAATGAATCATACCTGGTAAGTGAACAATTCCTGTTTGGATACACTCGAGACTGTTGATAAAGTTGCA
Source organism: Aspidiotus rigidus (assembly GCA_035079385.1). Lineage (NCBI taxonomy): Eukaryota > Metazoa > Arthropoda > Insecta > Hemiptera > Diaspididae > Aspidiotus > Aspidiotus rigidus. Next base: position 13,567,670 of record JAVHKY010000054.1, on the reverse strand, counting down.
CAGAAACAGGTCTCGTCTCACATCTCGAATAAAGAATTATTTATCAACGATCCATAATGTTTCCATCTATATGGGAATAGTTCACTACGAGGAACGATTTATTTACTCATGAAAGTAAGTACGTGTGCTGTGGAAAATTCTCGCGTGTTATAGAGGAACGTTTTATGACCTCGGGTTTCGCGCAAAAAAAAAGAACAATCCACTTTGTTTACGAGCAAGAGTTGTTCAGGAGGGTTGCAAACGATAATACATAAAAATAATTCTGTTCGTACGTACCCATTCGATGTCAAAAACGAAACAGAATTTCCATGGGCGACGGTAATGATGGTTCCATCACTGGAAACCTCCAAATCGTTCGGATATGAGCTAAAATTCATCTTATGCACTTCCTGTAGGAGAAATTTGCAAGTTTTACAATAAGGTATTTATCAGGTGAGAGTAAATTCAACACGAAGCCATACTTCTCATCATAAATTTTCAATTACGAGAAAAGGTAAATGGTACTGTAAAGATTAATGACTTCCATAAACTTCACATAAAAGAAATAATAAAAACTAGAGTTCAGGTTTTTAAAGAAGAATTTCTCGGAGCGCCAATTTCACATGCTTCAAACCATTCATTTTAAGGGCGTACAGCACATTAAGTACGAGACATTGACACCACGACGAATACGACCAACCACGATATTTTTACAGCATTCAGACTCGTTCCTCCTAGCACCTTGGTCTGTTCAGACTCGATCTATTTTATTCTCGTTTCGACTCATCTTTTTCCAAGAAATCAGTACCAACTTATAAACTAGTAAATCGTGATAAATTTTGTGACCATCGACGAGACCACAATCAAAGAAAAAATAGCTAAAGGTCGAGTACAATGGTTACTCAAGAGGATGGGAAAAACCATAGCCTTACATACGCGCATGACACCCACAATTCTTTCTTTTCCTTGATCTGTTATGGAAATACAAACCGACTGCTGCACGCAAGAGGCAGTCTTCTATCACATTGATTACTTTCATCACCTTCACGGGAGTGATTTCGCGATATTTGATTCCGGCCCACGCTTTCGTGAGACACATTTCAGGCAGAACTGTATGTTCGCATATAAAATAATTTTTTGCCCTCAAGCCACTACGGTATCGAAACGGGTAAAGTTTTATAATTTATCGCGAAAGACCACTCGAGCAACGATTGGGAACAAAGGTCGAGAATTTATCAAGTAGTTAAGAATTACCTGTCCAGAAATTCGGTCCCAAATCCTCAACGTTTTATCCTCGGCGCAAGATACCAACATCTTATCGTCATTGAAGAACGTGACGTGCCGCATGCTATTTGTATGGCCACAGAATACGGTAGGTTCTGCAAGAAAAAAAATACAGAAAATTCGTTAGAATAATGTTGAAATAATAACGGGCTAAAAAATTCGATGATTCATGCCCTATTTAGGATATCCTATCTCATCATATTTCTTTTTTTTTTTTTTTTTTTTTCTTGACAGTCAAAATTACTGTACTTCTCAGCTTTCGGACCTGGTTCGTGTCAAGGTGACAGCTATTGAAATTCATCGTGATCTTGCTGGTTTCGGTCCTCTGTTATGGCATTCCTGTATATTCTTCTTCTCAATAATCGTCAAGTCAAAAATTTCTCGAAAATTTATTTTATTCATTCATTATGCTTTCTTTTTCAGAAATTTTTCATATTGGTTGATTCCCTTCTGGAATCCAGTGAATTTTTTTTCTCGTTTTGACGCGTTTGTGTCATCATAGAGATACCAAGAATTTGAGCGCTTGTTATTTCCGGAAAATAATTCCGGTTCAACTTGATAGCCCAAAATTCTACCCAATGGCAATCCCGATTTCGTAACGTCAATTATTTGCAGATAAGGCACACCTTATTGTATCCTAAAGAGAAATAATTAGAAATACATAATCTATAATCATAATGGTCGTACCCTTCGAGTTATAATTAGAACGATTTGTCATTATTAGTGTTTCTTTTAATCTTTATTGGACAACGAATAACAATGTTCGGGTAGATCAGAGCCCATCCTAGGTTGACCGACTGTATATGTTACAGTTAAAACCCGAAATCAGTAAATTCTAAAATTTACTAGTCTCTAAAATTTACTAGTCAAAACTAGTTGCCACAAATGACTTGAGTCAGAACTAGTTTTGACTAGTTAATTCTAGAATAAAAAAATTGTTTGAAATTCTAGTTATGACTGAAATGAATTGAAATTGTTCGAGTTCAAAAGGTGATGGTGTTTCCAGACATACTTCGGCCAAATTGATAGATATTTGGTAGTTCTGTTCAACTTTGGGGATAAGTAGCTCACACTGGGATAAAATATTATATACGAAAAAGTTCTAAATTTTCTTTCCTTAATTCACACATTAAATCGCATATCATACGAATTCGTCGGCCTATAAACGTTACAAGAGCAAATCTAACAGTGACTAATTGACGCACACCATTCAAGTACAAACAAGCTTTGTAAAAAACAAAAATTCAAGGGTGTTGGAGGCTGGAGGCACTTTGTCTCTGGAAGTACCTTGCCTCCGTCTCCAATGAGGCGAAGATGGTGAGGATTTAAACCAAGATGTTGGAGGCTGGAGCATTTTGCCTCCGGAGGTACCTTGCTTCCACCTAGAGGCTTGGAGGTGCTTCCAAAGACCCTTTAGGAGGCACTTTTTTCAACAGTATTCTATTCCTCGAAACCTCATTCAACCACTTTGATGCTAGCGCTGCTCGGTTCGGAGAAAAGCCAAAGTTTTAAATACACCTTCTGAGTATCATCTGTCATCTGGCAACACAGGTAGGCCAATATGCTACATCTGGTCACACTGATCAACATTACAAGTGCCTTCGGAGGCGTCTCCAAAGACGACTTCGGTTTCTTCGACAGTGCCTCCGGAGGCATTTTCTCCAATCTCAGTAATTACGCTGGAGGCATTTGGAGGTACTTCCAGAGTTTGGAGGTCAGAAGACGCCTCCAAACGTGTCCACTGGAGGCAACCGGAGTCGGAGTCATTTTCTGTATTCGTTCCGAACGCCTCTAAAAAAAAATATGCCTCCAACACTCTTGATAAAAATGCAATTACATTTGTACTAGGGAAGAAATTCACTTTACTGATTGGATTCACCTTTCTTGTTTTCGCTAGTTAAAACTAGTTTTCCCTGACAATCATAATTTCTTCTCTATTTCACTTTTTACTAGTCAATTCTAGTTTTCACTAGTAAAAACTAGTTTTACCTGAAATTATTTAAGTTAAAACTGGCTCCAACGCTGAGGGTCACGGTAAATTCTAGAGTTGACAAGTCGAAACTAGTTCTGACTAAAGTCATTTGTGGCAACTAGTTTTGACTAGTAAATTTTAGAATTTACTGATTTCGGGTTTCAACTGTAACATATACATCTTCTATGACGTTATATCTGGGTTTTCTGGACTTGACCTCAGGTTTTGGTGTACTTTCGAAAACACCGTATCTGGCCATAGTGTCTTTTATCATAGGCTTGGATTGTGAAAGAAACAAAAAATGTTCTCAAGTTCTTGCACACCTCAATGGCGCAACTTGAACAGTCATAGCAACCGCCTCGTCCCAAATTCAAACCCCAAGAGAGGGAAGCAGAAATTTGTGCGTTTGTTGTTGTTCCATCATCCTCCTCTCTTCTCCGCCCCTGAACTCCTTTCCCAGAACTATATTATAGAGAGTTTTCTCCTTCACGAATACATTTTTGTCGTTCAGTTATTAGAAATCTCTTGGTGTCTTTTCACTAACGCTATCTTTTGTTCCGATGCCTCTTTATGGCTCAGTATCCTTGCTCAAGTTTAGATAGGCTATCAAATATATAGAATGCATTTACTACGTTGCGAGTCATCAAACATTATGAAATCTAACTCTATAGATTTACTAAAAAATTTTGTTATGGTCATTGGAGCCGGTAAGCGCTAGTATTGTGCACAACAAAAACGTCCATGATCGACGGGCAAAAGCTTTCTTCAAATCAATCATAATCAATTTTAAATAGAAAGTAACTGGCAAAAAATCCAAAACTCTCTAAATTTTTTCGCTAAATAGCAGGCTTCTTTTGAAATCACTCGGTCAACATTCAAACAGGATAATTATTCTGATCCCGTTTTGAAAATGGTTGATTGTATTACTCCTAATCAATGACCGGCCTAGATCCCCGCCTTCAAAGACCTAAGAGATTATAACTCTGTGAGAAATATATTGAGCACTGTCATTTGTTGCTGTTTCCCATTCACCGCAATGTTAATGCTGAAGTACTATTCCAACCGCAGCGCCACAAGCCATTCAAATAACATTGTGAGCTGGGGATAATCTTTGCCGCTGGAGCATAAAAATTTAGCGGAGCTTCCGGTATTGGTCGCTGTTTTCCATCTATCGCAACATTAAAAAGTAGCACCAATCTGAACTGCCCGTCTCACAAACAATTCAAATCAGAGTATTGCACATGATATATTATAGAGATATAAAAACGACATAAAAATTGTATCTCCAGAAACGTGATAGTTAATGCAGAATTCCGCTACAGTTACAATATTTTTCGATACTCCCCTAGTAGCACCACATTGTAAGTTCCCTGGTATCGCTGAATTTTTCAAAGATAATAAATAACAGATTGAGAAACTGACTCAAAAGTATAATTTTTTCTAAACATAGATTTAAATGAACTGAACTTATATGCCAAGTTTCAACTCTCTGCGTTGTTTCCTGATTTTTTAACAATTCTTAAAAAAGCAGTGCGTTGGCATAAGACTTCTTACATTGTCCATCACTAACTTGCGACGCACTCTAGGGCGGTGATGCTAAGTTTAAGGCAATATTGGCTTAATTTAAGCTCTAAGCCAATGATTTACCTGGTTTTAAGTCAGCCATTAAGCCAGTCAATCATCAACCTTTTAAGTGAAAGGCCAATCAGTAATTGGCTGGCTTAAAATTTGTATTTTGAGAAAATCATGTTCTTTCAACAAAAAAAAATTGTTTTTTGAAGAGAAAAACTTTTTTAAGCCAATCATTAAGCTAGCCAATGAAACCCAAAAGGCTTAAAAGTTTAATATAAGTTTAAGCCAAAATTGAATGGCTGTGCATCACTGCTCTAGGGATACGTTGTGGCTTGTGGAATCATTACAAAAACGTGAACAACATTGCTGCAGTGAGAATTTGTGCCGAACAGCGTTAGTATCGCAAACTAAAATCTATGGGCGGTGTGGGTGACGAGCGAAAGATTTCCATAGGCCAATCCCAATCAATTTTTCTCAGAGAAGATGATTTGTAGGAATTTTTATGCTCTACAAATTTTGTTCTCTTCACCTAAACTGCTTTGCTCCCAAGTTATTTAGAGATTAATCCTTTTACATTTAAATGGGAAAATTACCATGCTGTCATTTTTGATTTTGCCGATCATAACGCTCTCAGCGGATGACCGGCCCAAATACGCGCGTGTCTACCAGGGTTGCAATGTTTTAAACAAACGATGTTTCAAATGTGTTTAAAACACTCTGAAAAATCAAAATTGTGTGTTTTAAACGGATATATGTTTAAAACGTGTTTTTTTGTTTGTTTAAGAATTGTTTTCTTCAATACATTAAAAAACGTTGAAAACAATGTTTTTTTTCCATATTTTCATTATTATTCTTAACTAAAAATGAATATTTGACAATTTTTCCAGGGTTGAAAAAGTAAGAAAAAAAATTAGAACGTTGTTTCAAACAATGTTCAAAACCAATGTTTAAAACGTTCAAAATGTGTTTAAATTTCAAAACCACAGTTAAAACTCCAAAAATCTGTCCCAAACAATAATTGAATGATTTAAAACTGTTTTCAACAATGTTTGAAATATGTTTTGAACAAGGCATTAAAAAGTATCATTAAAAAATGTTTTAAACATAAAATCTATTTTAAGCTAAAAAAAACATGTTTTTCGTTTTTTTTTGACGTTTCTTCTTGCAACCACTACATACCACTATTTTTCAAAATACATGGAGTGATATGCTATCTGGTGGCACACTCTCTGATTAGTGGATTGAGACATGAAGGTGACAGTGATGAGGAAAGTTTTACAAAAAATTTGAAGTGTGTGATCTGTGATGAAAAAAAAGAATGCTCATTACCAGCTGACAGGAATACCATTTCAGTCTGATCGTATGCTGTGTCCAACCAGACAGAAATGGTGTTCCTGCCAATTGGTAATGAGCATCCTTTTCTCCTCGCAGGTCACATTTGTTCTCACTGGAAATAAGATTTTGACAGCTACAGCTTCTGTTCTCTGTACTTTTTAATAGAAATTCATATTAAAAGGAAATATACTATACAACCAATACCAAAAACTTCCATTTAAAACACATTTGGTGCTTTTTGACGTGTAACCAGCGCAACCTATCGGCCGGGATTATTGGTACAAAGATGAAGCGTTGCGTATATTTTCAAAAATTCATAATTAATTCAAGATTGAACGGAGAGCTTTGAAAGTTTCACAAAAATATTAATCAATTGACTACTATTAGTACAATTTTTCTTGTCTGTCTATATCGATTGATAACAAATGTCACTAACACACATGTATTCAATACGCGTCCAACTTACTAACACAACTGAACATGAGCTAGTACTAGTCCCTGCTGCTAGGTCCAAAAATCCAGTAGAGTTTCCGGTATTGGTAGTATTGTGTATTTGTTAAAAGAGATAAGCCTGATTTTAAGGGTATATCTTCTTATGGTGAAAAATACGCGATCACCTCGTTCAGTTTTTGTAAATTGCCATCTGTAGCGCAACTGTTCTGTATTTCGCGAATAATGTACTGTGGCCAAAAGCCCAATTCAGCTGAATTTTCCCTGATCAGGCCACTTAAGCCGAAATAAATCATTTTTACCAGCTTTCGTTTAGCTTCCCTGATTCCCGCAAAATAGGAAAAAGGACCACTCGGGTAATTAGTGTTTAAAAATTAAAAAAGCTCCACTTTTTAGGCTAGACTGGCTTTACCCAAGAATTAAAATGATTAGAAAGATTGGTTCTGGTTCAGGCATAGAAGCCTGTACTGCCGCGTACAAAGTTAAATTGACGTATATGCAAAAATAACTGCCATACAAAGTTGAATTAACCTATATGCATATAATGAATACGAGAAAAAGAGGCTATATCAAGAATACCCATAACCTCTTTTCCTTGTATTCATTATCTACATATACATCAATTCAACTTTGTACGGCAGATAAGGATCATAGAAAAGTATCAAAACGAGTCGAAAAATGTGTTTGGAAGAAAATCAGATCACTATAGAACTTGTTCTCCAACATCAGTTTTCAATTTAAAATTCAGTAATAATAATAATAACAATAATTTCCTTCAATAAGTTCTCGATTCTCACATACGGCACATTACGATGCATATACGTCAAAAAAATTGACGTATATGCATGCGATTGCGATAGTAGTGATGCGTGATAACAAAGCTTCATTAGAAACACATTAACAACAAATTGCGTGGAAGACCGCGTCTCAGCGATCGCTGTTTTTGCGTATACGTCAATTTAACTTTGTACGGCAGTGTAGAACTGTCTTACAATATGGAGATAAAACACACTGTAGAATAGGTATCTTCCAGAAGGATGACAAAGCCCCAATTCTCCTGATCATTTCATTTGAACTTACATCTTTTCATAATATTGATAGGCTGGAAGCCAGCTGCATTTTTCAAAAAGCCAAAAGTCATTTTTTGTTTTTTTCAAGATTGTGAGTTTTAAGCTATGAGCCGAAGCTGAAATTTTCGGCTGCGATAATCTGTAACACTGTAAATTAGGCATAATCCCTGTCGCTAGAGTACAAAAATTCAGCGGAATTTCCGGTATATTGATTAAACTAAGAGCTTCGCGGATTTGTTTGAAATTTCAAGAAGTAGAAAATTTGCACTTCGAGCTTACAATTAATTTCGTGACTACGTTCTTCTCGCACTCTTCATCAATCAAAATTTCATGGATTTGCCATCGAATTTTAGAACAACTCCCCTGCTCACAACAACGAAAATTAGTCTTTCCTTTTCTCCGCGGTTCATGGAACCGACTTTTTTGCCCCGTAGTGGGAGTTTTTTGCACTGGTTTAAGAAAGGCAGAGGGCTTTTAATACCCTCCCCTCCAACTATAAGCATTCGCTACACAAATTTAATTTTGACGCCAGGTGTGGGCAGGACTGATTTCAAGGCTCACGTGTACGTTTGCAATTGCCTTAATTGTTGTTATAACCGAAAGCGATTCGCAAATCTCAAAATTATTCTTACGATTTGTTTGTGAATCTATGAATAATCCATAAACCTAATGCAATAAATGAGGGAAGGGAAATATTTGTCATTCATTATCCACGTATACATATGTTTATAAATCGGGGGGTCATTATCTCTGGATGAAACTGCATCATTCAGTCTTATTCATTTGCAATATGTGAACGATTGCCTACTTCCTTATGAAGCGAGGAAACTAGACTAAAGAATAAACAACGCACAAAGACATCGACTTCGCTTTGTTCCTAAAACGTAATACATCATAATCAAAAGTTTGCTTATCTCGCTCTCGCCTGCGCATGAGGCGAGTATTGCTCGCGGTCACATATCCGAAATCTAAACTCTCACAACCTTGACTTTTGTTGTTACGTACGCAGCGTGTACAGTATTTTCTTCAGTTCGTCTTGACAATAGAATTATTTTCTGCTGTAGTACTCAGCAATGAATGAGTCATTCGAATCGATTCAAATAATAGGAAGCCAATTGTTTTATCATTTTGTAAAAAAAAAAAAACACCGAGTACCCCCTCTAATTTACGACTGAACTCGATCGATACGAACCTAAATCGTTCGGTAATTAGAATATTGGGCAAAATACCATTTGTCAAATTTCTTCGTCTATTAAGCAATCTGGTCGCGTACATATAAAGGTTTCTCAATTGACAATAAATTAACAATTATTGTTAAATCGCGTTTCTCTGTAGTAAATAGCAATTGCGCTGATCGACTAATCAGCTGAAGGCCAGACATCACCATCATGCTATCTATCTAACTTCTAGTAGTAGTGGACATCCTTCGTTACGTTCGTTCACTTCCTACCTTCCTACTACTAAGCACGAACACCGTTTTTTTAGCCGTTCGTTTATATAATTGTATTTCACTCCTTTCTCATCAAACTCTTCTATCCACTGTATACAAATAAGTTTAGTGTGTATAAGCTGCGCTCTTTTTTTCAAATATAAATCATGTTCTTCAAGGATACGTAGTCGCAATAATAGCATAGCATGAACTATATATTGTAGTGATCGTGATCATAACATTCTACTCTATCCGACATTACGCCAAATCTGTAGACAGTGTGTGCGCGAGCAATGATAGACCATACCGAACACGTACACTTCTTATTACTACCTATTATCATTATTATTAATCGTTATTCCTCTTTCAACTGTGTTGATTTTTCTTCCTCTCGAAATTATCTCACGTCACGCGCGGAAGAAGACATAAATACAAATTAAGCACTAGGAAGCGTCTTCGAAATTTGTTTCAAATTTTGTGAAATTTTTCGTAAATAGGAAATTCAAGGAACGGATATCTTTCATACTGACACTGAAAGACGACCACAACAAATCTATACAAATCTGATGATTATAGTGTGCGTCGTTGCTCGCAAAAATACTCCGGTTTTATACAGTTTCTCTCGTTACAAACACTCTGTAAATCCCTGAAGGAAAGAGAAGTACTCTAGAAATGGGTTTGCCGACCGTCTTTGCGATTCCAAAATAATTTTGAAACGTGTGACTCGACAAAACTCAACTTCTTGCGATATTCTAAAACATAACCTTCTATTTTATGCACTACATCAATCACCAACATTATTTATTAATTGGTACGAATTCAATCTATTCTGATTGATATGTGCCACGTGATGGAATAGATATTTTGCAAAAACACATTACATTTTTCCACACTTCATACGCATTACGACCATCTAAGATGGACAGAAACCTGTTTATGTTCGGTTAATTAAACGTAGGAAACTTCCTGGGTAGAGAAAATAAAAACAGAATAAATATGATGCAGCGCGTTGCTCAGACAGACAGTTTAACGAGAAGGACGTTCACAATTAAAGGTCACCATACTCATACTGTATACCATATATATTTTATATTTAAGCGGCAAACGGATGAAGAAAAGTTACTCGCTTAAATTACTAAATACTCAAACGCGTGATAATGATCGACTATCATCGCACGTATTTTTTTTTTTTTTTTTTCGGTATAATTTTATTTGCACATTGTATTTTTTCCTCTTGACAATTTTTCCCTATCTTTCACCTTGATGTATACATCGAAGCGGCTTTTACGGTGATGAACAAGAGAGTGTCATATAAGATATAAAATGGATTCCGCTGTTTTCACGATCGAGTCTTGCAGGTTTTCAACCGGAGAAAGACTCTTCGAAGGAGTTTGAGAATGAAACGAATTGAACTGGCAAGCGTGTATAGCAAAACTGAGCTAACGACGAACTTTTAGTAACCAAGCTGTACACAATTTTCCTTATATCTATCTATAGAATAACGATCAAATTAGCAAAAGTCTGAAATTTATCTGAATCTTGAAGGCACTTTTCGGAACAAAGCTTCAATTTTTCCACTTCAAAATCATTCACCAATACGGAGTTTTTGCGACGAATCCAGATATACATTTTCCAGCTGATTTCCATACTTAAATATAAATGAATTAGATAGAACACAATAGCTCACCTCTATCTAGCCGATTAAGATCAAACACTCGAATAATCTTCTCGTTAGAACCAGTAACGAATAAATTTCCATCGGAAGAAAAGTTCACACTCTTGACGATGTGATTGTGTTGGAGAGACACCAGTTCTTCCCCTGTTATCGCATTCCATATCTATGGCAAGTCATTTTTTTTTTTCTTAATCATGAGTGTCATCGTACGCGCGATATGTGACGTAATGATACAGCAAATATTCGATGGAGTAATAAACAACTTAGAACTCTTACCTTCGCACTGAAATCTGCTGCACCAGTAGCAGCTTTCGTACCATCATAATTCAGAGCAACTCCCCAGATTGCCCCCTTATGACCTTCAAAAGTACCAATCCAGTCCCCAGTGTCACCCTGTCGAAGCATGGGCTTTCCATCTAGTCAAACAAAATAGAGTGGGTGAGCTAGCAGAATGAGAGAGAAGGAAAAACGAAATAATAACGGCGAAATGATTCCTCAGGGCTTACCTTTGCAGGCGGAGATGAGAAAATAACCATGTTCGGTGATTCCGCTAAATGCAAGATTAACAACAGGTCGTGTATGTCCACCGCATGTTAAAGGCACTTGTTTAACCGACATTTTGCACTACCCGTACAAACAAGACTTCAACGATCTTATTGAAAATCACGAAATTGAATAATTCATAATCGATTTTGGATGTGCAACTTATAAACACAGTCGCACCGACAAAGCACAAACGAGAGGTTAAATCCCGTTATTTGAAAACATTGATTCACGGCTAAGGAGTCAAACCGATCTGAAAATAATTACGAATTTAAAAAATAGAAAATAAATTCAACTGGGCAACAGTAAGAATAAGAATGTACAAACTGTACACTAGCACGTTCAAAACCACCGATGATACTTCACTGATGATGAAGAAAATTTAAAATTTTGATTTGATTTGAAAAACACAGCTGCACACCTAATAAAACACTGCACTCAGCGCTTCAGCTGTGCAAGGCGTGGTGCAACTTACTGCAAAGCTTCTGTACTTCCAAACCGTATTGCTTACCTTTTGTAGTCAGTAGACAGCGCTAGTTACGCGATTCGTAATGAAGATCAAAATTGATACGAATAAAAATTGTATTGGGAAAAACACTAAAATGGACAATTTTTAAAGATTATCCTTATTGACAGGCTTGAAATTCGAAGAAAGGAACTCTTTCGAACACATTTTACAATTTTTCAAATTCCTAAATTCTGGCACTACTGGAACGTCGTACATTTTTATGCGTCTGTTGGGTTTTGATCGGGCAACGATCTGTAGAAATTATTTTTTTCATTTTTCGATTTTTTTACAGCGCAGCTTCTGTGTTGAAAAGAGTTGTCTGCTGCTTCATCTGACTTCTCATCAATTCGTTACCGGTAGTCAATTTAACATTAGCTCTCACAGAGAAAACGAGAAACCAGAATGAAAGTTAAAAATGCCTTGTTGAACAAACTGGTGATTAAACTCGATCTGAAAAGAAAATATTGATGAAAAAATTGACTGTATGTCTAGAGCGACTTAATTCTGGCTATAAATTTTATCAATTGAATACGATAGCAACCACCTTCAATCTTCAAACTTGTGAATATTACTTACAATAATATTTTAACGATTAATATTCTAATTTGTTCTTATACAGCGTTTTTTTTTTCCTCGCTTTTGTTCCAAACGTAAAATTTGATTTTCTCCTCCAAAAGCTTAAATAGGAAAATGTTGATTTTTGGACTTCGAAAGAGAAATGCTTAACTTGTCGCTTCGCAACTATTCGTAGAAATTACTATGATTTTAACGAATGAATTAAAGATTTACAATCATTTTATACATTAATTCATCACCATAAATTTTTTCATACTTTTTCTAAAAAGTATTTTTGACTAACTTACGTTGGATTAGTCCGTATGTAGTGAACGCAGCTCAAATCACGTACAACTCTGTTTTCAAGCCAACCACTTCTCGAGAAATGGAATGATTAAAAGTAATAAATTCATCTCGTTTCTCGCATCGAATGCATTGCGAATCGTGAGACTTTTGTGAGAACGGTGTGTGAGAAAAAATATTCGAAGAAGGCGGCGAACTCTGTAATGCTAAGGTACAGCCTCAGCCCGACTCTAAAACTAAGGTTGCGGCTATCTTTATTTGACAAATAATGATCATTAGGATCTTTCTGGATACCTAAATCTATCTTCTCGATGTGATAGTAACAATACATAGGTACGGCAGAGGAGTGAGGGAAAAACTGATCAATCATTAAGTACAACAGTAAAACCAACATACCGGTAATTTTATTAAACAAAATCCATTCAATAGTATAAAAAAATCGGGCGAAATATGTCGCAAATACCTAGTATAAATAACACGAATTACAATTTTTTTGTTCTCTTAACACTGCTGCTACATTATTACAAACAAACCAAAAAGGAAAAGACGAAGTACAAAAGTCGTTAAAATTATTTTAAGTTTTATTGTACTAATAATATAAAAAATAACGTAGTTATAAATAGAAGTCGCTAAAAATTCAATTGACCAAGTCGAAAATAAGTTTTCAGCAATGAAGGAAGAATATCAAGAGCTAAATGTAACTTAAGTTTGGACGTTAAAAATTTTGATTACTTCATGGCATTTTAGGAACTTCCAAAGTGAAAGATTATTCAAACCTATCCTCAAGAAATCAGGAACTTGCCCTTTTCTCAGAATTATCATCAGTATTTGTATTCACGAGACTATCGTCTGTATTCTTACACCCACTTTTTTTGCGCTCGATACCGTGCACTTTCTTATGCTGCGATAAATTTGAATTATTAATAAAAGCTTTACTGCATACTGGACACACGTAAGGCTTCACACCTGTATGAGTTCGAAGATGCTGCGTCAGGTTGGAGGTTGTCGTAAAAGATTTTTCGCAGTACTTACACTTGAAGGGCTTCTCTCCAGTATGAACTTTGGTGTGCTGCATTAAATTGGATTTATTGCTGAAAGTCTTATCACAGCTGGTGCAACAGTAAGGCCTATCGCCTGTGTGCGTACGTAGGTGTTGTTTCAAGTTAGATGTCGTTAAAAAAGTTTTTCGACAAATTTCACAAACGTGAGTTTTCTCACCAGTATGAACACGTACGTGTAAATTAAGTTCGGATTTGTTCAAAAACATTTTACTGCAGTACATGCACCGGAAGACAATGTCGGATGTATGAATCCTTAAGTGAAACAAAATGCCAGATCGGTCTGGGAATTCTTTCCCACAAAAAGTGCACGGAAAATGTCTCTCTTCGCGGCTTTGAATGCCCATATTACACGTCAGTGGTACGTCTTTCGAAGAGTGTATTTTCAGATGTTCTTGTAAATAATTTTCCGTGACGAATACAGCATTACAGAGCATACAATCGAATGAAGGATCATTGAAATGAGTTTTGAAGTGCGCATACCATTTTCCCTTACTCGGGAAAGCTTGATCGCAATAATCACATTTTCTGATCTTACATCTTTGACCATGTACACTGAGATGAAATTCTAGACTAGCTTTGTCAAGACATTCTTTATCGCAGATGGTACATTTGAAAGTTTCAAAAGTTTCTTTGGGCGCGAATCGATATCCCCCATTCGAAGGATATTTATTGGTATTGTACGGCGTTTCTATTACATTTTTCGGATACGTACTTCCTGCACTTATTAGGCTAGTGGACGGCGGTATCGAGGAGGGATCAGATGTATTCAATTCAATTTCCAGTAAAGTATTCGGATGATACTTGACAGTAGAGTCTCTTTCAGCATTATCATTTGAATCGTCGGAATAATCACCTTTAGGCGTATTACCATACTTCTTGAAAATATCTACGCGGTTATTCACGGTTTCCGGAGGAGTCGAGGAATGATTTGGTACAAGCACCTGCGGTAGATTGTACCCGAAGATGTAGTAGTTCGGCGGTGGATACGGTGAAGTTGTTATCGATAGCGGAAGTGGTTCGTTGGTTTTCCACCATTGTATATCTTCTATAACATTGTTTTCTGACTTAAATGCGTCCATTGTGCTTCATGACCTGTTCATCTAAATATCCATAAAACATTTCAGATTAGAATATAAAAGCACTCCTCGGAACAAAAAGGTTAAAAGCATATTGCTGTTTGAGCAACAGAGCAAAGTGTGTTGTGTTTTCAATTGATCTCTCAAATTAATGATAACCATTATAACCATAAACATAGTAAATTATTTAGTAATATAGATTGAGTATATGGCCGCATGAAGGACGAGCGCGCTACAATCGTCTGCTAATGTACTTGGACTGGAGAAATTTTTTGAAAATTAATTTTATTTAATAAGACGGCCTATATCGCTCAAAAAATAACAGTAATTTTTTTTGTCACTACCTGCTTATGACGGGATAAAAAGGGTACCCATTTAAATTGGCTCATAATTGGAGACCTTTCTGTCAAAAGGGCGTTCGTCCCGTAAGAAATACATTGAGTGGGCGCCCTTTTGACAGAAACGTCCTCAATTATGAATCTTCACGTGAGTCTCAGTCTGTGGGCTGTGACAACTGAAAATAACTCAGAACGGGCTGTCTAAACAGCCCGTTTTGCCCGTTTGAGTATTGTACCTATACCTTTGCCGCTACCCGTTTTAGAAGAAATTATTTCGGTCAAAAGCCCTACAGTCTTATTAGTGACTGTAGAATTAGTGGTTCCTTCAAACGTGCGATTCTAGCGCTGTCCGGTCCCAGAAGCGCCAGGAGAGTGACTCAACTCAACTTCCCTGCTGCAGTCTTAGACCATATAATAGATAGACCGAGCATAGTGATTAGTAGTGCAATAAGGATCATCGGACCCTTTATGGGTAGCGCGGTTGACTGCGGAGAAGGAGACGCTGCACTGTGTGTTTCACTCCGCCGCGCGTTCACCCGCTATGCGCATAAAAATGTAAACAGGGTCCAGTGATCCTTATTTTCTTATCATGTCCTCGCATCAATGGTTAACATACGCTTATATGGCCGATGCTCGGTCTATCTATTATATGGTCTAAGGCTGCAGTAATGCAGCTGACTATTATGAGGATGAGCGACCTAGCCGAGCACAATTGCACTTAGGCTAGTTCACATGCAAAGTAGTCAGACTTTGACTTGAGCAGTTGAGCACTCGTTGTTCGAAAATCTAGAAATATTTTCATTTTCCTCTCCTCATACGATCTAATCTTTTTGTCAGCAATTGCTTGTATTTTTTGTGTTTCTTGTTCACGGATCGATCGTTGATCTCGGTATCGGTGACAGTCAGCAGAATTCGCAAGTTCATGCGTTCATCGCGAACTCTAGACTCTACCACTCACATGCTTTTTGAGAACAAAAAACCGATAATATAATTTATACATCGAGTAGTGTTCTGCTGGTTTGTCCTCACTGTTAAGATTTATTGTTTTCAAAATGACTACCAATATCTCATTTCAAATTAGTCATTTACTCGAAAAAGTGAGAATTTTTTCCTTATATTTATAGTCTGAGATTCGCCAAGCCGTACTATCACGGGTATCAATTGTGCTTACTTTCAGATGACTTCTAATGATAAAGACTTCCGTTTTATGGCTACGAATGACTTAATGGCAGAATTACAAAAGGAAAGTATTAAACTGGACGATGATTCCGAACGCAAAATCATCAAGATGCTTTTGAAATTATTAGAAGATAAAAATGGAGAAGTTCAGAATCTAGCCGTGAAATGGTAACTAATCTTGTGCGGCTTTTATCTCTAGTGTTTACAAATATATTTCTTGTACAATTTGTATCGCAATTTTCGTTTTAGCCTGGGCCCATTAGTCAAAAAAGTCAAGGAATATCAAGTTGAACAAGTAGTAACAGCTTTATGCGCGAATATGGCGTCAGAAAAAGAACAATTACGGGATATATCGAGTATTGGTTTAAAGACGGTGATAAATGAACTCCCGGTAACATCTACAAACTTGGTTGAAGCTGTTTGCAAGAATATTACTCAACGAATAAGTTCCGTCATCCTAAAAGTGCGTTTCGTATGTTTATTCATTTTCGTGGTATCGATTAAGGTTGAGCTCACTCGTTCCGTTTTTATCCTCTCCCCTTCTAGGAAGATATTTCAGTTCAGTTAGAGGCTCTGGATATACTGGCTGATTTACTGCCAAGATTTGGATCAAACTTATCATCGTATCATAGTGAAATACTGCAATCATTACTTCCTCAACTCTCATCGTCGAGACAGGCTGTTCGCAAGCGGTCAGTATTATATCAATAATTCCTCCGAGTTTTCTTTCCGAAGTTCAAAAATCTATTTACTCACCCCATACTTTTCTATCTCATTCACAGAGCTATCGTTGCTTTAAGTCATTTCGTAGTACCTTGCAATCATAATCTTTACGCGAGATTGATTGATCATCTGCTGAATGGTTTAGAACAAGATAACGCGAATTCGTCTGTATGTACTTATATCCAAACTATTGCTGCAATTTGGTTGGTAATAATTGATGGTATAGTAGTTAGGAGCTATTGACGTACTTGCATTTACGCCGTAATGTTTCCGCAGTCGAATAGCCGGGCACCGTTTCGGAGAACACCTCGAAAAGTTCTTTCCATTGATTCAAAAGTACAGCAAAGAAGACGATGACGAATTAAGAGAGTTTTGTCTACAAGCTTTTGAAGCGTTCGTCCAAAGATGTCCTAGAGAAATCACTCCCTACATACCCAGTGTAAGTTTCGTTACGTTTATTTTCTAGTGAAGTTGTAACAAAATAATCACTCTTCTCTCTCCTCTTAGATTATCGAATTATGTCTTCATTACATTACATATGATCCGAATTATAATTATGATGATGGAGACAGTGATCAAATGATGGAAACGGATGATGACAGGTTGGCGGAAGAAGATGAAGAAGATGATGAGTATTCGGATGACGATGATATGAGTTGGAAAGTGCGTAGAGCAGCTGCAAAATGTTTGGAGTCGGTAATAGCGACGAGACGAGAATTACTTGGCGAGTTCTACAAAACTGTTTCGCCGCAAGTTATTGCAAGATTTAAAGGTGAATAGTTCAGAGTGCGGTTATTAGTAAGCGTTCATCTTTTTATGCAGAACTATTTTTGCAGAGCGAGAAGAAAATGTGAAGAGTGATATTTTTCACGTTTATATTACGTTATTGAAACAAACGAAACCTACATTTACGGCGAATATCGACTCAGACTCTATGGAGGAAGATACACCCATATCGTTATTACAGAGTCAAGTTCCTACCATCGTAAAAGCAGTGCATGTGCAATTGCGCGAAAGAAGCATTAAGACGCGACAAGATTGTTTGGCTCTACTAAGGGAACTAGTGAACGTAATACCAGCTGCTTTAACTAATCATATACCATCTTTGATTCCTGGGATACAGTATTCTTTAGGGTAAGAATGCATCTTCTCAGTTTTAGCATGTTTGGGGTATTTCGATAAAAATTATCTAATGTTTATTTCAGGGAAAAGAATTCTAGCAGCAATATGAAAATCAACACCCTTTCTTTTATCCACTGTTTATTCATAAATCATCCCGCGGAAGTGTTCCATCCGCACATGTCGGTACTCGTGACACCGATCACTGCAGCCGTTGGTGATCATTTCTATAAAATTACAGCGGAAGCATTATTGTGTTTGGAACAACTCGTCAAAGTCATTCGTCCTCTCGGTAATTATTAGGAGATTGATTTGATATACGTCGAGCTAACATCTAAGTAATTTAAATTTTGGTGTTTAGATACGATGACGACTTTCGATTTCGCTCCATACACAAATAAAATATACGAGTGCACTTTATTACGATTGAAAACTGCGGATATCGATCAAGAGGTGAAAGAACGCGCTATTTCGTGCATGGGACAGATAATTTGTAATTTAGGAGATTATTTACAGGTTGGTTTAATAAATACATGAATGAAGATAATGAATTTTATTAAGACTGCTGATGAATGTTTTAACATCTGCTTAGGGAGAATTGAACGTTTGCCTACCAATATTCTTGGACAGGCTAAAGAACGAAATCACCAGACTCACCACTGTCAAAGCTTTGACGAAAATTGCTGCTTCTCCGTTGCGGATTGATTTACGTCCCGTTATGGTTCGTTGGATTTGGTTTGATTTTAGTTTTACTAATTCATGTTGAAGAAAAATTAGTAATGCTTGTTTTCTAATGATATTCAGTCAGAAGCGGTTCCTATTTTGGGTACTTTCTTGAGGAAAAATCAGAGAGCTTTAAAATTGAGTACTCTTATTTTACTGGATACGTTGGTAAACAATTACAGTTCGTCATTGAACGCTAATCTTTTGAACGCGGTTTGTAGTTTTTACTTTGAAGTTGACATTGGGAGGATATGAAATTTTTTGGTATTACTGATATTTTTTTCGCCTTAGGTGATGGTCGAATTACCGTCTCTAATTAGCGACGCTGACTTCCACATAGCGCAGTTGACATTAATATTGTTAACGTCTGTCGCAAAAATTCATCCAATGGCCCTAGCATCATCGAATAATATTCTTCCTGAGGTTATTACCCTGGCGAAGTCTCCGTTGTTACAAGGTAAGGTTTTCAAATTTCATTTGGGCGGAAAAAAAATTTTCGAATTTTTGATTTTTTACATACATTGATAGGTGGAGCTCTGTCGTCAATGCTGACTTTCTTTCAAGCTCTCGTTCAAGCTGATCTCCCAGGTCTTGGTTTCACTGGTCTCCTAAATATGTTAGTTACTCCTGTCATGAAGAGAAGTACCGAACCAAACGCTCCTGCTCTTCATAAACAAGTAAGCTCGTTTGAAGATCTTTAACCATTTAAACGTTTGATTAACCAACATGAAAATTTATTCGGTCGTAGGTCTTTCAATCTTTGGCAAAGTGTGTAGCTGCCATCGCAGTAACTCATGAAGCTAACGCCATTCCAGTCGTTGAGAATTTCCTCGGTGAAATTCAAAACAGTAAAAGCGATGAACAGGGTATCTTTTCGTTACGCATCATAGGCGAAATAGGAAGACATGTGTAAGTTGAATTTTTCTCTCGAATCTCCATTATGTACCTTATAGAATCATGTATATCGCAATAATTTCCCCTTTCAGCGATTTACATAAGATGGATAATTTGAAAACCGTTATTTTGCGGTCCTTATCTGCTTCTTCTGAAGAATTAAAGTCCTCTGCTAGTTACGCCTTAGGTAGTATCGCTATAGGAAATCTACAAGCCTATCTACCTTTTATTCTGCAAGAAATCGAATCTCAACCCAAGAGGCAATACCTACTTCTACACTCATTGAAAGAGGCAAGTTCCTAATTTGGCGTTTATTTCATCTTGATCGTAGTATCAAGAAAAAATTGAAATATTATCACATCTTCTTGTAGATAATCAGCTGTCAGTCATCAACCGAGAGTGGCATTCAACAACTACAGCCATTTGTGCCAGCTATTTGGCAACAATTGTTCTGGCATTGCGAATGCAGCGAAGAGGGAACTAGAAACGTGGTGGCCGAATGTTTAGGTAAATTGACTCTGATTAACCCGAATACACTTTTACCGAAATTGAAAGAATCGTTGAGTTCGGAGTCAGCTTTAATGCGTACCACTGTTTTAACTGCTGTAAAATTCACGATTTGTGACCAGGTAATCATTCATTATCGTTCCATCTTCGCGTCTGGTATGCGCAAAAGTTCTTGAAATATGTTTATGATATCATTTCAGCCACAAGCGATTGATCCGCTTCTCAAGCAAAATATTGGTCATTTCTTGAAGTCTCTGGAAGATCCGGATATGAACGTTCGTCGAGTTGCGTTAGTCGCTTTCAACTCTGCCGCCCATAATAAGCCCTCTTTGGTTCGTGATTTACTCGAGACGATTCTTCCAAAACTGTATGCTGAAACCATTGTCAAGGTGGGTTAAAATCTTCTTTTTGTACGCGGTAGGAACTTACGGTCAATGGTAACAAACATCATTTATTTTAATCGATTACAGAAAGAACTGATCCGTGAAGTAGAAATGGGTCCGTTTAAGCATACAGTAGACGACGGGTTGGATATACGAAAGGCGGCTTTTGAATGCATGTATACTTTACTCGATACGTGTTTAGACCGAATTGATATATTCGAATTTCTCAGTCACTTAGAGATGGGCCTAAAAGACCATTACGATATACAAATGCTTACATATTTGATGGTGATTAGATTAGCTCAGTTAGCTCCATCAGCTGTTCTACAACGTGAGTAAAGTCATAGTGTTGAAAATGAAATGATAGAATAGAAATTTCAATTGTATTTATCAACGTTCAGGGTTGGAGAGATTAGTCGGGCCTTTGAAACACACGTGCACAGCGAAAGTAAAATCGAATGCAGTGAAACAAGAATTTGAAAAACAAGATGAATTGAAGAGATCTGCTTTGCGAGCTGTATCTGCTCTATTAACTATTCCTGATGCTGGTAAGTATTGAAAAAGTGATCATTTCGCTAACGAGACAGAAAATTTAGAAAGACTCGTAATTAAGATTTAGAAACGTGGCAGCAAAATTGCTCTTATTCTTACGAATTTTTATTTTCAGGTAAAAACCCGCACTTGAACGAATTTGTAATAAATATCAAAACTTCAGATGATCTTAAAATCGTTTTCGATTCCATTCAGAAGGACTCGATTGTGAGTGGGGCGGAGCACCAGCAGTCGATGGATATCAGCTAAATGTAAATTAAAATTAGTAGTAAGTCGTTTGAATTCAATTTCTTTTGTGCATTTTGTGTATGTGAAATAATTTAATATATATATATATATTTTGTACGAATTATAGTTACTGAAAGAAACAATTGTAACAAAGGATTTTACTTTGCCCTTGTTCGAAAGTTGTTTATTATGATTTTTTTCCCCCCGTTTGTTCTTTTTTATGAGAATATAATACATTTGAGAACTTCTATATTCGAAAAATCGATTAAACCTCGTTTTCGTTTTTTTTTTTTTTTTCGAGCTTCTGATAGATTCATCATTATACATTCTTCTCTTACAGTAAGATTGTGCAACCGTTCAATTAAAACATTGACATCGTTCCGAGTTATTTATCGATTTAACTCGGTCAAATGAAATTCATCAATCTTTTATTGTAATAAATTTCAGTTGTGTTTGATCGAATTGTCTCCATTTGTACGGATGCTAATTTGCGACTAAGAAAGATTTCAGTTAGCGGAAGGTAACGATAATTCAACGTGACGTTATCTTCAGATGCATTGCTCACGTAGGCTTTGTGAGGAGAAAATTCTGAGAGGTTAACGCGATGAAATGATCACGAGGGCATAGTGTGGAAAAGTTCCAATTGGTGTTCGTAAAAATATTTTCCCTTATGGCTTATTGTATACGACATGGGAGTGGGACAGTTTCTTCCTCATTCTGACAATAACAGTAAATCTCGAAAGACATCTCAGTTAATGTTTTGTACTCCCTCTTAGTTTGTTTCCATTAGAGAAAAAGGAATTCGTGTTTTGTTTTTCTTTGTTGTGAACTGGTGAGTTTCCATACAGGCTTCACAAAAATCGTAATTCTTCTATTACTAATGGGACAATTGGACGTGGGCGTTACGGCGCGGTGCCGCCTTTGGATTCCAACCTATTTTCTGGTCTCACGTGGAGTAGGTATCGGGATTGCGTGACTTATCTTTCAGTGAGCTTCGTCAACGCACATTAAAAATATACGCTGGAATGCAAAATTTACGACTTATTACCGTCCGTATATCGCCGAATGTCTGGTCCATCTAAGATGTTTCATTTCACCGCGTAGTTTCTTATAATGACTCGCAGAATAAAATTATTCAACTGATAATTTTTTCCTTCGAAATTTTCCCCTTATAAGGGAACTTCGCAAATCATATCATCGAAGTGGGAAACTGATGAGTTAAGTTCGATCTCGTAAATTACTTTACTTGCTGGGTTCGTTTCTAAGAAGTATTTTTAACTGACTCGATTCAAATATTTCAAATATCCGAGTCGAATCAACTTTTTTTTCTGAATGGCGAAAATAACTAATTGCTGTGAGTTACATCACGATGGGCGATACATCGGATATAGAGTTGAGTGATGTATTACACATATTGACCGCGTGATTTTCGTGTCACCGTTTGCCAAAGTGCTTGACAGTTACTTATTTCAAAATTCTGTCCATCGGTACAATGAAATTAACATTCCTTATCTGATGGAGTATTCGATTTGTAAGATATTGATTAAATTTAATTCGAATTGCATGAGTCTCATATACTGTTGTAGCTGTAGGTTCAATGAAGGCATCTACTGTAGTTCTTTTCTATGATTGGCACCTAACTTAGTTTCGATTGTACGAGCTCAACATATTTTCAGAATTTGAATTACGATCAGAGCGCTAATTCAATTCTGGAATTGACTTGCGAGTATTTAATCCGTCGAGGGTATTAGAGGAAGTGATGAGAATTTAAGAAGAAGAAGTAATAATACTATTACTTCAAGTTATGAAGACAGCTTAATTTAATTACCTACTTAATTATTGCAAATCATATCGAATTAGATGATTTGAATTGAACATTACATATAAGTACATTTTAATGCCGGTTATCATAAATCATGAAACATATTTTGTCGATTTCTTACGTCACTAAAAATTATCAAACATCTATTTTTCGTCGAATTCAAGTACTTAGCTGCGTACTGTGTTCACATCATTCGCCGTGTAATACGTTGTCATCGTAAATGGACAGTGATAACTTCGGAAGAGAATACTTAAGATAAGAAAAATTGGTTCATATGTCGAAAATGGACATTCGCGAACCACAAAATTTTCATTCATACCTAATAGGTTCAAAATAATAATGAATGAATACCTACTTATATGAATAAATATCATTACAATATGAATCATTCGGTAGTCTATTATTACCTACCTCATTTATGGACGGAAAAAAAATTCCTTACTCGATTGTTCTTATTTATTATCTGTTTAAAAGGTACTAATTTTATTTGTGTGATTATTTATGTACCTATTTTTTGATTGATAAGGGTTTGATTTGAATAGAGTGGAAAAAAAATCTACGCGAAAAATTTTAGGCAAGTGAAAGATGAAACTAGGAATGGAAGTACCCATAAATATTGTAATTTTTTATCTTTTTAATGTGACTTAAAATTCGCCTAATTGGTTTTTATTTCATGAATGTTCTTCTCTCATAAAACGATCGACGCTTATGTGTATGTCCTTTTATGTATTTTCAGATCTCAATTCAGTCGAGCAAGATTATCTATACAATAATGTATTACAAAATCCGCCCTTTCAACTTTCGACTAGACTAACTTCACTACATAAAGCGCATAAATCTTCCATTGAAATTTATTTATTTATGTGAATAAAACTTTTCTTAGAAATGCTTCTGTGTACAATAATCGAATGATAAAGGAAGAATAGTAATCTCGAAGCCATTTCGTCGCAGATCTCCAGAATTGTTTACAGATCGATAACTGGTTGGACCTGGAGTTGATGGACGTACAAAATTTCTTCCATTTGAGGACAAAGAAAAATACTTATTTTTCTTTTACGATGCCTATTTTTCTGAGTGGATTAGCCTATAGGAGTGATATAACTTAAAAATAAGTTGATGTTACCGATTAGTAGACGCCGAAATCCTCCTTCGGCTGTACCGACAATTCGTGTTGTTGGGTTGGTAGCGTCGACGTCCGATGGAACGAAGTGTAATTCGTTTGAAAACAAGAAAATAAATTAGAGCTTAGCAAGAAATTTGTTAAAAATGAACATTGACGATGAAAAAATGATGACCGCAACCCAAATCTCCGAAGAACAATTGCGAGGAACTGAAATCGCCCTTGTAGTTGGTTCTATATTTCAGTATTCATCTTAAGAGTTCAAAAATTTAATAACTTTTGTATCATTTTTGTATCATTTTTTCTCTATTTTTAACCTTCATAAGTGAACACTCCTTCAAATAAAAAATGAGTCTCTTTTTTTTCTATAATCTCACGCATCCCCTTTTTTTTAAGGACGCATCAACAAATAGGACAAAAATATGTATGAATTTAGTTCCATGAAGATTCCCATCTTTCCCCAGATTACCATCCTGTCACCTTTTCCCATTTTCTCTAAATTAGGGGACAATTCCCATCTCTTAAGAAAAACCGAGAAATTTACCAACTCTATTAATTTTTTTGATGCAGGTATCCACGGTAACTACCTACACAGTGTGTCGTCTTGTGTGTTATCTGTATTTCCAAATTAGACTCCGTGTCCCAAATAGCCCTCACTTACGGTACCAAAGTCGAACATGATGATAGTGTTATAACGTCATCTACGTTGACGTTAAACTCGAAGAGAATACATTTCATTACAATTTGAAACTGAAATAAAATGAAATTTATTGAAAAACTTCAAAGAACAACGAAGATGAATACATACTGAAATATAGAACCAACTACAAAGACGATTTCAGTTCCTCTAATTGTTCTGCGGAGCTTTGGATTGCGTTCATAGTCTTTTCATCGTCAATGTTCATTTTTAACGAATTTCTGGCTACCTCTAATTTATTTTCTTGTTTTCCTTCTCCCCTCAGCGTCGTATCTCTAAAGACGATTTCAGTTCCTCCGGTCATTCTGCGGTTGCGTTCATAATCTTTTCATCGTCAATATTCATTTTTAACAAATTTCTGGCTACCTCTGATTCGTATTCTTGTTCTACTTTTCCCCTCAGCGTCGCATCTCTCATCCGCATCGCTTCAAGTTCCAACGTTTTTTTATTTTCTATCTGCCTCTTGAATACCCGGAAATTTTCCCAACTTTTCCAATCGTTCCTTCTCAATGAATCCATCTTTGGCATGCCATAAAAACAAACACCGATGGTCTAATGGTGTTTTGAGGTTTTCTAGCTTTTTTGTACCAGCATATCTTGCTAAATCGATGTACTTATATAAAGTTCATCTTTGATTCAGGCCCGAATTCGTCGTTAGACGAAACCATAGTGTATATTGGTCTTTTGTGGTAAATTTTGACCTGAATTTCCTCGTAAGCATACCTTTTTCGACGATAACTTTAACGATGACAGTTGGTACGTTCTTGGATTTAAACAGATGATTACCTATCGTTTGCGGGTTTGCCTCCGTTACTGCCTCTCTTGCCTTCGCCTTATTTGCCGCATCCACCTCTTCCGCCTTTGCGACCGCCGCCTTTTCTGCCTTCTTCTTTGCTGCATCCGTTTTCTTCGTTGCTGCGTCTATCGCTTTCATACGCAATATCTTTAATCTGGTATCAATTAACAACTTACCGAATGTAGGCAAGCTGACAAGTGTTGAGGTCCCAGGTAAAGTGCAAAACATGTTCTCTGAAGGACAAAGCCATACGTATTTTCCAAGACGTTCACGCTCAGGATGCTAAGGGGAATGCATAATGTAATCGAGATGGAACGAGCGTCCGAGCTTTATGACGTGGTTCGACTTCAGTACAAGGTTGCGAGGGTATTCAAACAGCTTTTTTAATACCCTCGCAACCTTGTACCGAAGTCGATCCACGTCATAAAACTCGGACGCTCGTTCCATCTCGATTACATACGCGTTCACCCTAGCATCCCGAGCGCGAACGTCTTGGAAAATATGGCTTTGTCCTTCTAAGAAAATGTTTTGCTCTTTACCTGGTACCTCAACACTTGTCAACTTGCCTACATTCGGTAAGTTATTGCCGAGAACTTTGTTCAAAAATGGCATTAATACGGAAGTGGTCCGAAATACACCTTGGATCACGTAATTTTCTGTAATGGGACCTGTAAAAATAAGTGAAAATATTTTCATTAACCATTTTCTGTGACCAAAATTTGACTCATTTTAGACCAGTGTTTCTAGTCAAAGTGTATAAGTATTGAAATTTTGGTATAGTCAAATCTGTAGTTGCGGATCTCCTCTTTGAGTACACTCAACCCCCCCCCCCCCCTCCCTTTCATCATAATTCAGGATGAGGTCAAAATAGGTACCTCAAATTTTCCAAAACCGTGGATGTAATACTATCAGATAACGTAAGTTAATCATACACTGCACACCTCCATTGCTGAAAAACAAAATGAACCGCTTAATTGCGTACAAATCTGTAAGACCTGGAATATCCACTGCTTTCATCCGTCATATCCGGATCCAACAGTGGTATCAGCTAATAGAGTATAGGTCTGGTTCTCGATTCGTTTAAAAGGTTTTTTCGTCGACGATAGACGTATGTGATGATGTGGATCTCGATAATGATTCGACTTTCAATGTAATGGAGGCGTTGCTGGACGATTGAAACGCGGAGTCTCATCGTTGAGGTCTTTGTGGAGGTATATTCCACTTCTGAGGTAGAAATACATTCTCAATACATTTCTTATTACTTCCAATCCTCTGGAAGTCGAGACCTATTGTACTCAGATTGAATCGGGGTACATTCTCATATATTGCGCATACCGGTATTTGAAAAAGACCCAGAATTCAAAGAAAGTAGTTTACGACCTCTCCGTATCCACGAGAAGCAAACATGCGGCTCAAATCACCCCAGATTTAATATTTCCTAAAGCTGTCTTCTCAGTTTCTGTGAGACCCGCTCTCGGGTAGGTTACCTACAAATAAAACTCTCAGAGTTTCTCATGATGTCGGTGCCCTTTTACTCGACACTATAGGAAGAACAGCAATTCGTCACGGGTAGGTACTTGTGTTGCATTACTCTTGGGTGTCAACAACGTACTTACCAGAAGGAATCAGATTATGAATAGCATCCTGTACATCCACCAAATCGTAAATATTCGGGCGCGGTGAGTATCGAAGTAGTTCCATTTCTTCGGTAGCGTGGATTCCTGCTTACTTCTTCCTGAGGTAGCAGTATTCGAGAGTTCGACTTGACTGGGGCTCCTTGTGATGCTAAACGGACTGTAAAATGATTTGTATCATGAGTACCCCACGTACATATATCTATTGGGCTAATGGTGTAGCACTCCGGTGTTGTCAAATAAACATGCTTATTGAGAAACACGCCATAGAAGCTTGCACCATGATGATAGAATACCTAGGCTTATTAAAAAAATCGCAGCATCAGAATCCAAGATGATGTGGACGAGAATGAAATTGCGATGAAAAACATTTTAGTACTTGGTGTTTGTTAATTTCAACGTACTCGTAGATAACCTTTCACCACCGGAATAATTATTTCGAGTACTTGATAGTCCATATCTAATAAGCCTGTAGATAAAAAGACAGAGAATGTAGATAGCTTAGGTACTTACTATGCCCATATACTCGTTATTTGAGGTGCATCTCATTTTCATCGGAGAGGGAGAAAAATTACAGACACTTTGCAGGCTGTTTACCATGCTCGAAATACATCATGAGTTTCTCTCTTTTCAACACATAGCAAAACACTATAATTCTTTCTCTGTCTTACTAATGATGACTTATGGGTTCTCCTTTTAGTTCAGTCCTGTGGTGCGGAGCTTAATAATTTCAACAAGAAGGCTACTCAACAAATAGATTTTCAGTCCATGCGTACAGTACACTTTTACATTAT
The DNA here is from genome assembly GCA_035079385.1 of Aspidiotus rigidus. Taxonomy (NCBI): domain Eukaryota; kingdom Metazoa; phylum Arthropoda; class Insecta; order Hemiptera; family Diaspididae; genus Aspidiotus; species Aspidiotus rigidus. The sequence goes on along the minus strand of JAVHKY010000054.1, from coordinate 13,539,349 downwards.
GAATCACATCTCTTTTCTCTCTTTTCAGTGCATAGTAAAATATGATACTCCTAATTCTTTCTTTGTCTTACTAATGGTGTCTCATCTCATAGCACAGTCGACCCAAAAATCGACGAAAAAGTCGATATTCGATATACGTCCGTTTTAGATACATACAATCAGGTCAGTGTCGACTGTCGACGTTGACAGTAGACTCTTATGTCGATATGTGAACTAGTCGTCATCGACCCCACGATATGTAGACTCGACGGCCATCGTTGTCGTTTTCAATATGAATGTAGATTCGACTAAATAGGGTTGATATTGTTATTGACGATGTAGCTTTTGATACAAAAGTTGCATATATGACATGTTCGTATCATCGACATTGATGTAGACCCAGTTTTTCAAACAAAAGTCGACCTGTTGAATCAATACTAGGCCTAATACAGTTGATTTCGACCGATTATAAGTAGATCAATGAAAGGGAATTTACGCGTCAAAATTGAAGCACACAAATTTCACATTTACCCTTACAACAAATACAGGTACTAGTATTTAAAAATAATATAAAGTCGCAGAACTAAGTAGGAATACAAAGAGCAAAAATTTATTTATTTCTAAAAACAACAAATTGATTCATGAGAGCACCGACGATTTTCATGAATTTTTAGTTTATTGTTTTCACCCTTTTCACTATTTTCAACGTTTCCACCGTTTTCATGGTTCACTTCCTGCCCGACTTCGCGATGAATTTTATTCTTCTAAAAGAACACACGTACCAAAGTAAGAATTAGAAATTAATGCATGCAAAGGTGAGCTAGTATGAAAAAGTGAGTACAAAAACAAGACGTGCACTGAATCAGTTGAAAGATAAAAAAATCGACGTTTCAAAATTCAGAATACATTTTCAGGTATTAAAATCTGAAAACAACAGAATGTTATGCAAAAAGTAGAGATGTTGGAGAATGCGTGCTAAAACTGCAATAAAATATTGATACACTTATTAGCATTTTATTTCCGTACAAACACTATGTATCTAAGGCGCTAGAGGTATTCTCAAGAATGTAAACAAACACGTGATGTGGTGGTAAATTTTTAGTGAAGCGGTTCGACTTAATGCAAATTTTGCATTAAGTCGAACCGCTTCACTAAAAATCACCCACCACATCACGTGTTTGTTTACATTCTTGAGAATACCTCTAGCGCCTTATGTATCGACTGTTAGGCAATTTTTGAATAATCATGTACCTATATACTCTGTTCACATTAAGGAAGGATACAAATATGACCTTGAGAACGGAACGGTAGATTAAAATTACCCAGAGCGTTCCGTTCTCGAGGTCATATTTCTATCCTTCCTTAACGTGAACGGAGTCTAGGTCTATATTCGGAACGGGCAGCGCTAGCATCGCGCAAAATTTTTGAATTTTTTAAAATCTCTCAAAAATATGATCATCTGAAAGAAAATTTTCCACCCTTCAATTTCGTTCCTTACGAGTACACGCACATTCATTATTTTTGGAGAAATTTAAGAAAAACTAAAAAATCACCTTTGGTTTCAAGTCACCATCACCGTTCGCTTATCAGTACTTTGTAGGCATTTTACATAGGCGACGCTAGCGATCCTACAATATGCCCGGTCCGAATAGTAATCAAGTTTTTCTTTTTCACACTTTAATGAAATTATCACAATTAACTGAATTTAGATTTTTCATCCTCTTGAAGTGGTTTCCGTTTATTTAGATCGTCGTATAGATTTCAGTATATTTTAGAAACTCCAACTCACAGAATCTGCAGTTTCTCATTGTCCTACAATCTAATCAATAAAGTAGAATGTTTGTCTGTCTGTATGTTTGTAATTCCATAACTTTTGAACGCCTTCACCTATCGACTTGGAATTTTTTTTTTTAAATTTCGTTTTATTTGGGTCAGGTTTTTGAATAAATGTCGACGTTCTGACTCCCTCAAGGTGGAGTAGGGGGCGAAAAAATTAGGAAAAAACGGATATTATCGAGTACCGCTAGTATGATTATAATTTCTAGCCGCTTTTAGAGCAGTAATTCTGAAAATTATTTCTCTAGATTCCTAGATTTCAAAATATTTAGACATGAATTGAAACTTGTAAATCTTCCAATGTGGAATTCGGCTTCTGTTCACATAATTCGCCGTGTAATACGTTGTTATCGTAAATGGACAGCGATAACTTCCGAAGAGAATTATATACTTAAGATAAGAAAAATTGGATCATATGTCGACAATGGATAGGTATTCGCGAACCACAAAATTTTCATTCATACCTAATAGGTTTAAAATCTTAATGAATGAATACCTACTTATATAATTATGAATAAATATCATGACAATATGAATCATTCGGCAGGTAGTCTATTATTACCTCATTTATGGACAGGGAAAAAATTCCTTACTCGATTGTTCTTATTTATTAGGTATGTATTTAAAAACTACTAGTTTTGTTTGGGTGATTATATTTATGTACTTTTTGATTGATGAGGGTTTCATTTGAATAGAATGAAACAAAAATCTACCTACGCGAAAAATTTTTAGGAAAGTGAACGATGAAACTTGGAATTGTAATACCCATAAATATTGTAATTTTTTATCCTTTTAATGTGACTTAAAATTCGCCTAATTGGTTTTTTATGAATTTTCTTCTCTCATAAAACGATCGACGTTTGTGTGTATGTCCTTTTATATATTTTCAGGATCTCAATTCAGTCAAGCACTAGATTATCTATACAATAACGTATTGCAAAATCCGCCCTTTTAACTTTCGACTGTTCTAATTTCACTACACAAAGCACATATAAGTCTTTCATTGAAGTTTGTTTATGGGAATAAAACTCTTCTTAAAAATGCATGTGTGTACAATAATCGAATGATAAAGGATGAATAGTAATCTCGAGGCCATTTCGTTGCAAATCTCCAGAATTGTTTACAGGTCGATTACTTAAAAAAAAAAAAAAACTGTTTGGACCTGGAGTTGATGGACGTACAAAATTTCTTCCATTTGAGGACAAAGAAAAATATTTATTCTTCTTTTACGATGCCTATTTTTCTGAGCGGATTAGCCTATAGGAGTGATATAACTTGGTAAGACATAAAATAAGTTGATGTTACCGATTAGTAGACGCCGAAATCCCCTTCTGCTGTACCGACAATTCGTATTGTTGGGTTGGTAGCGTCGACGTCCGATCAAACGAAGTGTAATTCGTTTGTCATTGTAACAGTAAAATATGAAAACCCTCTCATACATGTCAAATTTTTACGATTACGATACAATGTCAGCGACGTGTTTAATAAGTAGAATGCAAAAAAAAAAAAAGAAGAAGAAAACAGGTAGAATAAAAAACAAATTTACGAGTAGCACAAATTCAGCTTCAAGATTACAAACGATTTTAAGAGTTATACAAACGGAACGAACATTTGGATAATGTTGACTTTATTGATCTTGGTCGTAATGGACGCCAAGTTTTTTCCGTATCCTGTCCATGATGTTTACCCACAATAGTGATTCCGAAAGCGAATTCAAGGGACTTTCCAATAAACCTAAAAAGAGAAATAGAAAAATTTTATAGAGCTCCTAAATTGGTGCCAATCCAAATATAAGTAGGTACTTCTATCTCGTACTCCATTGTAATTTTCTGTGGACAGAACCTCCCTAGACTAGACTTAAACACATGTGTCGTAAAATATGCCTATTTTCTACTTTTCAAACTCTAAAAAAAAAAATAAAAAAAATAAATAAATATAGAGGCAGAAGCTAACACGTCACCTCCTGACAGACTCACCCACTTAAAGCTCGTTCACTTCCCCTCTGCGCCAGTATTTCTTGGCCTAATATACATATACCTAATGAACCGAATATCAGGCTAACCAGTGGTCAGGCACAAGATCGTTGATGACGTCATACTACCTTAATACTACGCTCCGCATAGCTCCTCTGTTATGTGTCTAACTCAAGGGTTAAAAATTTTTTGGTCACCAAATGAGATCAAGGTCATTGATGACGTTATGGTTAGGTTCCTTCTTCCATTATTTCTTAAATTAGTATACGACCAGTATTCTGTATGTTGGTTAACTAGCTGATGACAAGCTCTCACACTCCGCTCGTTTGGTTTCTTTTTAGGTCAAGGTCATTGATACCATCATAGGGAAGTTCCTTTCATCAATATTTCTTAGCCTGCAATTAAAATGATCTTCAATGTTTCTAGCCATTTACAATGAAAAAAAAAAAAAAATTATACTTGACTAACCTTGTCGGTTTATTTATATTCTTTTCTAATAAACTTGTTTTATTTCATTTCTTAGTCTATTATGATCCCAGTATTTAGCATGTTGGGCTGTCTAGATGAAAGGCTTGCTCTCTGTAGCCCAGTATAAGCCTTATATTGAGCTCACGCCCTCCGCTCGTTCCCTCCTTTTTCCTACTTGTAAAGTAGGTCAAGGTGATTGATGGCGTCATACTACGCCCCACCCTCTCTGTGCATATAGCTCCAGGACTAAAAATTTGTTGATCACCAAATTAGATCAAGGTCATTGACGGTATTTTTGAGCCTAGTATAAGCCTAACACGCTGTATGTTGGGCTGACCAGCTGACGAGCACATTTGCTTCGCTTGTTCGCCTCCTCCTCCCTGTCACCAGGGTCTTGCAGACAAACAAAACAGCTTTTGGCTTCTCAACAGGCAAAACGATGAAGCTGGTTTTTGGTTTGTGGACTGAGTTATTTGTGACAAAACAATATCGATTGAGATCGATTTGTTCGGCAAGAGTACTCATTCTGCAGGAAATCCGTCCGCGCAACGAGGAAATCAGCTCCCATAAGAAATACATGCGTAGCAAAGATCACTAAGCAACTAAATATGAAAAATAATACGGCAAAAAAACTTTTCTCATATTGATACCAAAAACTGACAGATTTGAAATATAAAATAATTATATTCCCTGTATCATCTCTTTCAATGAATTGGCCTGATGATCTTTGCTCCGCGTGTATTTCTAATATAGGAGTCAAATTTCTCGTTGGGCCGATAACCTGCAGAATGAGTACTTTTGCCAAATGAATGACGTCACAATAACTCAGTCCATTGTTGAGTTTGATATAATATCTTTCAAAAGGTATATGAAGTAGTAGGATATCATTTCTCTGTTGAAATTTTGTGATAAAAATCAATCATCAGGCCACTTATGAGCAAGGGTGTTAATTTTTTTGGAGGCCTCCGCCTCCGGAACGAATACAGAAAATGACCCTCCGACTCCGGTTGCCTCCGATGGACGCGTTTGGAGGCGCCTCCTGACCTCCAAAGTATGTCTCTGGAGGTACCTCCAAGTGCCTCCAGCGCAATTACTGAAATTGGAGAAAATGCCTCCGGAGGCAGTGTCGGAGACACCTCCAAAGATGCCTTTGGGGACGCCTCCGGAGGCTCAGTGTGACCAGATGTAGCATATTGGCCTATCAGTGTTGCCAGATGACAGATGATACTCAGAAGGTATATTTAAAACTTTGGTTTTTATTCGAACTGAGCAGCACTTGTATCAAAGTGGCTGAATGAGGTTTCAAGGAATAGAAAAGTGTTGAAAAAAATGCCTCCTAAAGGGTCTTTGGAAGCACATCCAAGCCTCTTGGTGGAAGCAAGGTACCTCCGTAGGCAAAATGCTCCAACCTCCAACACCTTGGTTTAAATCCTCCGGAGGCACTTTGGGGGTAGCTCCAGCCTCCAAGCCTCCAGTGAGCCTTCAAAATTTCAACTTTCAACACCCTTGCTCGTGACAATAACCAGAGATTCAGCCACCAGCCATTAGCCAGACACCCCATACAAGAATTACGAAAATTATCCAAAAGAAGCCAAAGAGAGAGAGAGAGAGAGAGAGAGAGAGAGAGAGAGAGAGAGAGAGAGAGAGAGAGAGAGAGAGAGAGAGAGAGAGAGAGAGAGAGAGAGAGAGAGAGAGAGAGAGAGAGAGAGAGAGAGAGAGAGAGAGAGAGAGAGAGAGAGAGAGAGAGAGAGAGAGAGAGAGAGAGAGAGAGAGAGAGAGAGAGAGAGAGAGAGAGAGAGAGAGAGAGAGAGAGAGAGAGAGAGAGAGAGAGAGAGAGAGAGAGAGAGAGAGAGAGAGAGAGAGAGAGAGAGAGAGAGAGAGAGAGAGAGAGAGAGAGAGAGAGAGAGAGAGAGAGAGAGAGAGAGAGAGAGAGAGAGAGAGAGAGAAAAGTCTCAATTCAGCTTTTGGCTGACTGCTGAATATACACAGCTTTGAAAAATCTGAAGCCTAGTATGTATCTAAAAATTATGGCTGAATACAAATTTTGGCTCTCGACTTTCAGCTGACTACAATGTACTGCTTTGTAGTCTTTAGTGGAGGTCAGCGTCATGAAGGGCATCTTACTATGCCCTCACTCTCTTTATATGTAAAGGTGCAGAGTGGACAATTTTTTTATCATCGATGACTTCATCGTGACATCATTTTTGTAAAATCGTGACGGTTTTTCCAAGAATTGTAGTTCCAGTCTTATGAGCATATATAAAATGCTCTATTCTGAAATAATGCAACTTGACATTTTTGTATACAATTTCGTTAAGTCGAATCATGAACAAGACCTGGGCTCATTAACAATCAACGTAATTTACTAAATTATGGCTATCACTCTCTGGAAAACTGGGAATAGTCAGAGAGTTTATTTAGGCCTACTTCATAAAAATTAGACAATGTTGATCGCTTTTGTTTTACGGATAATAACTAAAGCTGATATTCTCTTTTAGTACCTACAGAAAAAAATAATAAAAGTTTGTCTTTCGTTCCAGCTTTTTCAAGAAAAGCTGGCTAAAACTTGTTTCAAACTCAAATTGAAATAATAGGAAACAAGAATAAAATAATTTACCATCGTCAATACATGTTTTAACATGATCGGCCTCGAACTTGAATCCGGCGTATTTTTCGGAAGTAAAAGAGTACTGACTCTTTGGAAGCTCTATCTTGGATAGTGAATCATTCACCAGTATTTCCGTGGGTGCTTGAAGGGGGGCACCAATCTGAACCAAAAACTAGTAGTTATTCAGTGTACGCTGACCAAATTGTTTCTATTGACTTAAGGAAAACAGAAACTCGGAAGAGCTGCAAAGCTAAAAATGGGCGCCAAATGGAGAGTCCTAATTGGTTAATACGAAATCTATGAGTGATCTTGAAATAAAGTGTAGCAGAGGGTGTTTTCAAGTGGTTACGAAAAGGCTTCAGCAGTTCTAATTTTCTTCACCGGGTTTCAGGGTAAAATCATCCTATCCTCAATCGCAAATCTTGCTGCATATTGTATGAGATAAATGAAAACCAAGCCTTGAGTTTTTATAGAGAAAGAAAAAATTAATTATTGATTTTGTAAGCTCCCCCTCGAGTGTTGGAGAGGACTGTGAAATTGGTATCTAAACAAAAATTCAAGATATGTATAGAAATTAGGGCTAGGTATAGGTAATTTGTATCTACTTGCCTACAGAAAAATTTCACTGAATGACATTACTAACCTTTATGCTGCCGTTTGTGCCATAAATATGAGCGGTATTCTCATGTTCATAGCAAATCGAATAAGAAAGTGCAGCGATTTCTCTTTCTTTGAATTTCAAATTAATGCTTGCGGATTCATCAACACCGTCTTCATTAAGAATGCCTGAAACTTGCATACTCTGCGGTTCTTCATTACCAAAAATTAAGGTAGCCAGTTGAAGACAATAAACTCCAATATCCAACAATCCACCTCCACCGAATTTCTTTTTTCTGAAATTTATTATTTCCGTTGGAATTATCGATTCCAATCCTGCAAGTTGTATTAATGTTTATTGCAAGTTTTCTGTACTTCACACGTTCTGCTTTGGCTTTATAGCCGAAATGAGCAACTACTAGACGGACTTCCCCAATAGTTCCTGCAGCTAATTCTTGACGTAATTTCTCATATACTGGATTAAAGCGACTCCATATGCCTTCCATCAAGAAAACGTTTTTTTTGCGCGCCAACTAAAACTCATTCAAGAAAAAAAAATATCAAAAATAACTTTTGCTTATCGAAGGTTTTTTCTATTATCTAGCCTAGATGTTCTTTTCCATGGCTCGAAAGCCGACCCCAATGTTTTATTTTTCGGCTCCACGAAAATTTGAATGAAGAGGAGAAATTTTACTTCGGGAAAGTATTGTTCAGATGTGTGTGTGCAGTGGCGGATTTAAGGAAAAAGGCCCAAGGCGCAAGCACCGGCAGGGCCCCATTAAAACATTTCATAAAATACTTTCCCATTTTTTTCTGTGGGCCGAGGACCCAATTTCACAATTTTCCAGGAGTTTGCCACCCGTTAAATCCGCCACTGTGTGTGTGGACATGCTCTATACTATACTTCAGAGTGGGGGGATGGAGGATCATTCATAATTGATTTGTGATCCGAGTTTTAAGAAGAGAAACTACCAACTTTGATTAATTTGCAAACTTCGTTGCTGTTGATGCCCAAAGGTTTCTCGCAAAGAACATGTTTTCCATACTTCAACATCATTTTGGAGAGCGCGTAATGCTCTGTGTTTATAACACCAATGTAAACAACCTCTGAGAAACAAACAAAAAAAAGTCGAATAATTATATGTATCACTCGTAAATACTCGAGAAGTGTTCCTCTGCTGAACTTACCAACTTCATTGTCTGCAGCGAGCTCCAAGTAAGATCCATAGGCTCGAGGAATATCGCATTTTGCAGCAAATTCCTCACTTTTTTCTTTGGTCCTCGAAGCTACCGCGAGAACTTCATGTTCGTCCGGGGATATTTTCACTGCGGAAACGAAATTGCCGGCTATGTAACCAGTGCCTACGATGCCCCATTTTAGTACCATTATTTTGTGAATTTTTTATCAATTTCCTTCATCATTAATATCAACGATGCTACTGGTGGTGGATAAAATCGAAAGGCTTCTGAAATTCGTAGCCATTTATTTTTGCTGCTGGTTGTTGAAAGTGTTGAAGCAAACTTGAGGATTACATTATATTATAGAACTCGAAAAAAGTGAAGATTAATTGAGAGTGGAAATCTTGTTTCATAAAGTATTTTTTGATATCGATAATCGATAAGGATCGATTATTTCGAGAATTTGAGATTTGTTTTTAGATTACTAGACTTGGCGCACTTTTCTCGAAATGTCTTTCTTCATTCTGTTGACAAGCTCTAAGATTGCAAGGAAAATGACCTGATGTTACAGAGTGTTGTGGTAGAGAGGAGAATTAAATGTGATGTAGATATTGGATGGAAATTCGAGCGATGACGTCGGAATTATTTTGAAGCGCTCGAGAGATCAAAGAAAGACTTGAAAGAGGAGCGAAGTGGTTGGAGGTGGGGACATGATAAGATACGTTCGACTGTGAGTTTCCTTCCGAGCAATATGGAGGAGAGAGAATAGGATTGATTATATAGGAATGTGTGATGGTTGTGTGACCTAATTCTAGTCTAGGGAGGATAACTTCCTCACGTCTGGAATTTCTTTCAGAGGTTCTGGTTCATTGGAGGATTACAGGGATTGATGTAAAGTGCCATCTACAAATGCGTCCGCTGCACTCGAATCAAAGCGGAACCATCTGTGCAGCTAATGGGTAAGTTGCCGCCTACTCGAACTAACATCACGAGACCATTCACCAACGCAGGAGTCGATTACGGAGGCCATTTCCGGTTAAAATGCACGGGCCACAGATCCGTAAAGTTCAACAAAGTCTACGCTGCCTTTTATTTTGTGTGCTTCGTTTCCAAGGCAGTCCATGTAGAGATAGCGGAAAATCTGACGTCAGAAGCATTCATATGTACGCTTTAACGGGTTCACAATAGACGGGGAGTACCAAGGAAGATGTAGTCCAACAACGGCACAAATTTCGTCGATGCAAGGGATGCATTGCAGGCGCGGATCCAGACGATCACTAGGCGAAATAATCCAAAAAAAGTCTAAAGGACCTTTTTTTTTTTTTTTTTTTTTTTACATTTTCTTTAATACTACAGATTTTTTGTTGTTTTTTGTTTTTGTTTTTGTTGTTGTTGTTTTTTTTGAGGGAGCGGGAATTTTCCCATCCCCCCAGTGGATTCGCGCCTGGCATCGTCGGCCAAATACTATTTGGAATGGTAGTTTTCGCCTCCTGGTTTGGGAGGCCACTATGAAATCTGGAAAATCTTGCCTTGAAAAGGCTATAGGCACCCAGATTTTGAATAGAGAGGAATTTATGACCATTTTCGTCAGAATTGAGGCGATCCTAAACGCTCGCCCGCTGTGCGCCTTGCGCTGATTCCTTCGAACCGGTCACGCCTTTCCATCTATTAATTGGGACAGGCTTTTGCAAAAAGTCACCAGGAGATGAGAAGGAAATCTCACTATCGCATCGGTACCAATTTTCTGTCATCCATAATGACCTCGTTTTGGGGGCGCTGGTACAATTCAATTCTAGCGTCGTCAGAAGTCGTTCTAGGAGGAGACCAGTCTCCAAGTGGACAATGTTGTTCTGATAACGAATTCCCGTTAAAAACCTACGGATTGGGCGCTAGGTGTTGCCCAAGCAGTCTTTCCTGATAATCGAGGACAACTTCGATTGCTGGAGATCCGTACTTCCAGTGGGATTCAGCGCCGCACAGTCCACCAGGTCGTAAAATTGCCCATGAAGTAAATGAAATGGCGTACGGATGAAAATCCAGGAATCAGGTAGAGGAGAGGTTGGCGAAAAATTCTTCCAAGTCTCAAAATCATGGTTGTACGGACATAGGGACGCAAATTTCGGGGTAGAGGTCAGAGCAAAGATATGAAACATGTCAAGAAAGAAAAAAAAAAAAAAAGAGAAAAGAGGAGAAAGTTTTTTACCAATGCCTAATTGGAGTAGGGTAGGTCAGTAGCGAGGTGCCAAATTTTTCAATAAAAAAATAGAGAACTGGTTCTCTGTTAAAATATTGACCTGAGCGCTTTGTGGGTCTTGGGCAAACTTTGATTCTCAATTAAATATCCATACAACGTTTTGCCTCCAAACATTAATTCCATAAAAGAGGTTCCCTCCCCTTCTTAGTTGACTCCTTTAGTGATTTTGCGTGCTCTTTCTAGCAGAAAAAACAAAATTCTCCCGTATCACCTTTTATCGTTCAGAAACCGATGAAAACTCATCTTGACTATCTCGTATTCTCTGAAGAGGTATAATTTTGAGAGCTTGGCTGTACAGTTACGGGCGATGGGGGGATCGATAGATCAAAAACGAATAGAACGAAAGAAAACAAAAACAAGCAATTATCATATATCGAAAAATTTGGAACACAAATGTAAATTTTTAGATTTATTCATATTTTTTGTAAAATCAGGTTTAAAAGATAAAAAAAATGAATCGGTCGATACATTATAAATAACTAATTATTAGAGACCGGATTTTCGCCGATAAAATTTAAACTGTCGGCATTGAAATCAAAGAAGTAAACCATACGTATTCAGTCATATCTTACGAAGGGAAATAAAAAGTGAAGAACATTCATTTATCGGTGTATCATTACGCGTGGTAAATCAATTAAACGAACAAAATTTTTTTTCAAATTTACTTTGACGTTATCTGACTCAAATTGTGCCTTTCGGCGATTGAACCCGCCAAGTGACGCGTGGTGTTTACAGGCTTACACGAGCTCCTATAAATTGTTTTTTCTTAAGAGGGCGCGTCAAAAAACTTTATGATTTTTCATATCATATGAAGACAACTCAAGGAGAAGAACCATCAGGAGTAAGAGTTCGAATTGTTGAGTTTGAAAAAAAAAATGACTTTTGAGAGAGAAAAAAAAGAGTGGATGTTAATTGCAAGTAAGAATTTTTCTATATATTTTGAAATGCGCAATATTTTTCTTGTGAAGATACGATTCACATGATACTTGACTCTGGCGCCCTCTGAATGAGTGGATAGGTTGAGATGAAAGAATGTTGTTGTAAAGTAGAGGTCTGAATCATGGAAATTATCAAACAAAACCTAATTGCTCGAAAATCTGTATTTTTGTACAAAAATAATTTCTCAGGTAGAACAGCGGAATAGTCAGGTCTTCGTCACACTTTCCAGGTGAAGCGAACTAATTCAATAGAAAGAGGACGCAGAGGCGTCTCAAAGGCCATTATAAGCGTGGAGGGGTCCGGAGAAATGGTCCAGTTAATTTTTTCTAAGTCAGTTTTAACTTGAAAATTGTTGTGTAATCCAAGAAATTCATAGAGCGCGTGCCAGAAAAAGTCGTGTCAATTTGCCAACTGAACTATAAGGAGTGCTACTGTGGGTTGGCGGGAATTTGTGCATCTATGGCTTCACCCCTGTAAGTATGATGTGCTTAAAAAGTTTCTTTCGTCATCGGATTCTTCTTCCTATTCTTAATACTTTTCAATTATGCACAGTTTTTTTCGAAACTTTTCAAGTACACCTTTCTAATTACCTTGCACTTCAGAGTTGGACGTCAGATGAAAAACTATCATAGCAGCATACATTGTAGATTTTTGTTGTCTGGCTCATTCTATTGTAACTATTCGGAAATGCAAATTTCAAAATTTGTCTCGAAAGAAAGTTTGTGAAATATATAAGAATCGTTTATTATACAATTCCTACTAGAAGGTACGAAAAAGCATAAAGTTTCATACTTCTCGAAAACTGTAACTAATTTAATTGCCCGATTCATTAGCACGCGTGTAAGCCGATGAAGAGGCGTACTATAAGATTTGACGTAATCATTTTTTCACGTACTGATAGAATGAAAAAAGCAAGATGGAAAAAAAACATTGATATATTCGTCGAATACAGACTACAATAAAAAATCGGATTTCTACACTACAGTACAGCGAAGGTGACTGAAAAATCAAATTCGATTCTCTATTTGGTACGTTAAATAATCCGCGAATCAACACGCGAACTTAAATGCTCAAGTTTTTTTTTTTTACAATAATATTATCCCTCCAAAAAAGACTAGAATTTTGTTTTTGCAATATTGTACGATGTATACAAGAATACAAATATCCCAATATTCAGTAGCTGGTAGTAAGATTTTCAGAAGTCTCTTCTTTGACTCGGGACTCTCTCAAAAACCTGCATCTCACATCGAGTACTGGATGGGCGTTTCAACCCTCGATCCATTTGCGCACATTGGCTCGGCTTCAGCAACAAAAGGGGCATAGAAGCTCCAAGTCCGGCTGCACAGGGATTGCGTTTTAATGCTCGAAGGCCATTTCGTGGCTCCATCACATAGCGTGATTTCCGAATCGCGCAAAAAATCATTTTCCAACCCCCCCAGCATTCAATTTAGCCGAATAGTGTACTTATACGCCAAAAAGTAGAGGTGGAAAGCGGAGCACATGATGGCTACAATGTTGCCCATCGCCGTTAACATGTGAACCTTGCGGAATGATTTGTGGATGGCCATGTAATGAGGGCACTGTAGCAACGGTCCCAAGTCGTAATGTCCAACTTCTTGCCCAATTCCGGCCGCTTTTTCTATCACTGTTTTCAGAGCGATCAATTTCAATACAGATGGCACGAGGTAGACTCGGATGCAGAATTCGATCGTGAAACACAACGTCAATGTGATCAACTAAAAATGAAAAATCAATCGCTATAATATTGGTACGCGTATATAAATAATAATTATATAAGGTGAAGAGGGTAATTGCAGTGATGCTGTGCTAGCAATATTTGTTGATACAGTTTGAAGGTGACGCAGAATAGAGTTCATAATTTTTAAAAATTTTAAACAATATTTGTTTGCAAATTTTCAACGATTGACGTCACTTGTGACGATGAATTACCTATAAAAACTATTCTAAATATCTCTTCATGATATATCGAATAAAGAGTTGAGAGTATTTCCAACAAATTCAGGCGTCACAGAATTTGTAATGAGTAATTATAGCATTCGCGATTTAACTTTCAGGTCTAAAACGTCCTCTAATATTGTCACGTGAGTATGCGAATCACGTAGACTCGACCATATCTTAGTTCTAATAAAAATTGAAAAAACGATTCTTATGCATTATCAGCAGACACTGGCCACGCGCGTTCGACAAAATAATCGGAAATTGTTTTCATAGTTTGTCTCATACGGTATATGTGATCCTTTGCCCTCCATTGGAAAATTCTATTCAGAGCGCAAACAAGAAGTCATACGTTGACAATTGTGTGACATTGATGAAGAGCACCCACAATTCCTAGATGCATGTGACATCATCAAAAATAAATTGTTTATGTAAGTTGATTTACACTTTTTCTCTCTGGCTCGTTATTAAAAGCATAGAGACGGCACGAGCACGTCAAGTTGGAAATATTGTTGACGTCTACATTTTGATGTACGCGCTGGCCGGATTGTTATTATTCGTTTCTAGATCGCGCCATAGGTACTACGTAAGAGTACAAGATGAACTTTGTTGCGAAAATATGAAATATCAGCTAAAATGAGGAAATGAACGATTTCCGGCGTCACCAAATTATGGCAAACCTATACAATATTCGTGCATATAATATTTGATATTCTATACACTTGGCTTAACCCATAGAACGATCATGACGTAAGCGGGCGACCCTATTAATTAATTTTTCGGCCAAGAACACAGCATCCAGGGGATTTCTGACGTTACGCGTCATTCGACATGGCTTGAAGCGGTTTTAATTACCTGTAAAATCAGATGCAAATCCCAGTCGCGAATTGACGACGAAACGTGTAGCCGACTGAATTGCACGAATGTGATCGCGCTTAGGATACAATTCATGGTGAAATATGTGGGAAATAATATTCTTTGAACGTCGCCGAAGGCGTGTCTGGCCAGATTGAAATACAATGATAATCCTGAAAAATATAATCAATCTTTAATGACGACACTCGTGCTTACGATAGGGTTAGTCTGGATTTTGTTAAAATTTACCGGAAACAAATGTCATCCAAAATTGAGATCCTATGTGAAGAGAAAAGGCGAGGAAATAGGTTAAATACGTGAATTTCACAGCCAAAAAGTTATTATGTTTTCGATCGACTGGAGCGAATAAAATGGTACACAATAGGAACACTAAGGTTATGGAGGCGGCATGCAACGGTTGTGTCGTACGACTCAAAACCCTGAAACAAAAATATTAAATTTCACGTATAGAATATTTCGATGGCGTTGAACTTTGTGAAACTTGTGCCAACGACGAGTCGCACAGGTAAAATGAAATTCGAATGCATCCGGTAAAATATTTCAGTTGAGGTCCCATAAAAGAGGAAGAAAATTGGCGTTATTGCACAATACATTGTAGACCAGTATTTTTGCAGATAATAATTCTTAATAGATAATAGTCTTAATTTTCGACGACTCACGTAGGCATCAGACGATTGAATTTTTCAGATAATGAAGCATGAGATTTAAACATGATTATTTCCTGATGGCGCAAGGTTATCAGCTCGTTAACCTGAAGTTTTTCAAGATGAAAGAAAGTTTTCTTGTTTAACCCTTTCCGGTCAACGTTTTCAAACGATTTTTAGAGGAGAATTGAAGGAATTATCTAATTCGCGTTGAATCGGCGTTGATTTTTCTTCGATTGCGATCTACGTCATATTATTCAAAATTCTATAATAATTTTTTCGCTATGAACAGGCCTGGAGTAGTAGCCTTAATGAGGATAGGAGCCAACATTTCTAGGGAGACTCTACCTTTAAAAAAAAAAAACTTGAGTTGGTAGTGCGAAAATTGAGTAATAATATTTTCCAAATTTCTTTCCCGATATGATTTCGTTTAAAAGACGATTTAAAATAGCCTGAAGAGATGTCTCGCATGGATGACGGGGTAAATTTTTCTCATTAGGAGAAATTTTTAAAAATTTGTCGGTCGTTTTTCCACCAATTTGCAATTCGTTATTTCAATTAGGTTTCCCCCTTTTTTCTCTCACTTTTTGATGGGGATGACATGTTTCCTTCTCAGCCTCCTTCCGCTTCTCCCTATGGATATCCGTATTGATAGAGTCGTCCGAGAGTATATCGCATGCATTTAAGGTTCCATACCTTTTGCATACCGTCATTACGGGTACACCACCTCTTGTTCATACAGGACAATACTATGTATACAAATTTTAAGAATGGCAGGCAGCAGATACTTGGTACCTATCTTTTTAACGAGACCGCAGAAGGATGGACGCTGAAGATGATTGAGAATCGCTTAGATAAAGAAATAGCCACACTATGATAAGAGGAAGGGATGGCAGCAAAAAGTAAATTGGCCTTATAAACAACCAACGCTCAATTTTTACCTTGTCATGGCGCTCACAATGTATGGGAGCTTTAATGAGTATTTATGCAGGCGGGAACAAAGGAAGTCCATCTAATGCTCGTGTGGTGCCAAAAAGCGGACAGCTGAATATACACGAAAAAGGATGTCCAGGTAGCACCTTTGAGAAAACAGCGAAAACAAAGAAATGGTAGCAAGGCAGCTGTGGGACACTCAGCGCAAGGGGCTGTCAGAGGAAAGGACTCACAGTTCTCAATCCGAAGATGACCAGCACTTCCTCTCAAAAGTAAAATCTCGTAAGTCGGCGGGCTAACTGCTAAGACAACCTGCTGAAGTTGGACAGGGTGGAGTTGGAGGAGGTGGTAATACACCAATGGTAGCGTGTCACAAGGAAACCCCCAAAGCGTGCCACACTTTTGAAATTTTGTTGATGTCATCAGATAGAAATCACTAAAATCCTAAAAACAATTTCGGAGACGCTTAGGGGGGGGGGGTTTCTTGTGACAGGTCACACTTAATATTGATGTCGTCATCAAAAACGGGCACCCCCTCTAAGAATATCCCTCTTTATGCGATGTAATCTAACCCAACTTCGGTTTATGAAATCCAAAAAGATGACGTCATCAACTCAACAGAGTCGGAGGTGGACATTTTCAATGAAACATAACCTAATTTAGGTTGATGACGTCATCAAAGTCAGACGCGGATATTTTCTGAGGATATCCCCTTCTATGAAATATAACCTGACCTAACTTTTGTCCTAGGATTAGAAGAAAAGTGCTTGTGTTAGAAAATGAAGGAGTTGTTGATCGTTTTTGTTTTCCCTTCAGGTTTTGCGATTTTGTTTTTCGGTATCAGTGTGATCATTCTATTTATTATTTTAAGTTTGTTTGTATTTTGTGTGTTTGTAGCACGGTACATTATAGAGGTATTGACACAACGAAAAATTTCTGTCGCACGAATTGTGTTAATTCATACGGAATTCCGCTACGCTCGCAGCGATCGTTTGAATACCTTCCACACCCCACCTGTGTCGGAACCTTACCGGAGGTACCCTAATATTGACGAAATTTTCGAGGGTTGTAAAAGGTGAAGAAATTCACCTAAGAAAATAATTTTTTTTTAAACAAGTAGAGCATGGTGAGTTGTCTATTCGTACCCGGTTTCAGATTTTTAGGTTAATACCTGATTCCTCTACGAATTTTTAAAAAATGAGGAATTTACATTACCTAGTATTCATGTAGTTTTCATGCTTGGTAATACCTTGCAACGCTCCTAGCGTAGATTATATCAACTGACACAACTCAGGCGACAGTAAAAAATACGGCTAATATACGTTTGTGTCAATACCTCTATAATATACCGTGGTTTGTAGTAGTAGGTATTCTTTCTATACAGTATCCTCTACGTTTGCGTTTCTAGCGTTAGGCCTATCGGTGTTGTGGTGTTTACACAACAATTGCGCACTTCCGTATATTATGTCACTCTATCACTACAGCACCGTTTCACCTTGTCAGTGTCACTCTATCATCTATGTCACTGTCACCATATTACCTTGTCACCCTGTTATGACGGATCATCATCTCAGATTTTCAGGATGGTGCCAAAATGATTCAGTGACTTTGTAATATAAGACTATAATGATAAAATGATATGATAAGAAGGTGATATTGTGATATATAGTCTGTTCGCGTTAAGAAAGGGCTGAAAGTGATACGCATTTTCTTATCACCATTTTTTTTTTCATGTTTAGAACATGGTGATAAGAAAATTATCTTCTGCTATCCTTTCTGAAAGTACTTACCTATAAGAACTTTGTACTACTTTTAGCACTTTCTTAACGTGAACAGCCAGACTAAGGACTGCAAATTCTAGACCTACAGTGATGTGATATGAAGGTGCATAATCAAACCGGGGAGAGCGGTGGAAAATAGTTTGTGAGAAAGTTGGTTTTGATGCTTGTAGTAGATGTTGGTGATTTATCAAGTTCAACTTGTGAGCGAAATTGAAAGAATTGACAAGTTTATGTTGATATAGAAATAATGAAACTTTTTGAGAAGAGAAGTGAGTATTATCATAACAATCAAGAACAAACTTCAGAAAAGACTAAGAGACGGGAGTATTATCAAGCAGAGTTGTAAAGCTAGCTGAAAGTCTGAAGTCAAAGTTATACATAATTTTGGAAAATAAGCTGAAATGATCTATTTATATATTCATAGAAAATAATACACGAGCAAGTGACTGCTTTGTTGTTCTGTGATTAAAAATCATAAGGACATCCCTGTACCTAGTACAAAGTTCCATTGAAATGAATTATTTATGGTCTTACAATCCAAGTCAATAATCAGAAAGAAACCATCTTTCTTAATCATTCAAAAGATACAGTTTGCCTGATTGTCGATTTGAATACTCGTCAATTCAACTTTTGACGGACGGTCAAGGCACGAACCTTTTCCAGTCTGTTGCAGGCTGCTTGTCTGGGCGTGTGTCCGTCCCATCAACAAAACATATACCTAGCGGGTTCCTTGCTGAAAAAAAGAAAACTAATGACTGTTACTCAAATCAGCATCATCATAGCACTTTTCAGCATGATCATTTTGATTTTTGTTGCCATTATCTTTTATCAGTACACATAGATGAGTTTGAAGGAAGAAAGTTCCAGAATGGGAGAAATTATTTTGTCCAGTAAAAAAGATGGTTTGAGCGGTACTATAGACAAATGAACATGTGGATAGTGAGAGTGAACAGTGAGTTTTCAAAAATTGAACAATCACAGTGATTTAGGTCGATGAACAGTAATTTGTGCGCGCTGGTTGGTAGTTTGAAAGTGAAGACTTCTGGAGTTCATAATGGTAGCAGACCGTTTGACAAAAATATTATGGGCGAGACATCTACTTTAATCTTTTCTTTAACATTTACTCGTCATTTTTCGTCTTTTCATAGGTATACATTATTGTACGAAAGTACATTGCTCATTTCTTTCAACTATCTCTTCTCTCGCTGTCATTCATTTTTTTTGACGAGTGTCATTTGTACATACCATAATACTGTTTTCAAGGAGACTAAGATGATCCCCTTTTGTCAAAAAAGGAGAAGAAGGCGTCCTGCCAAAGCAAAACGCGCATTGCTCGCGTGCTGTGAACAAATTTGTATTTTTGTATTTAAGAGAAACATTTTTAGTTTGAAATTGTTTTTCAAGTAGATATTGTTTGTTTTCAGAAGCAACTATTCTAAAAATTCAATTATATTACGAAGTATACACTCGAAATCTCGTTTACCGCTTGTTTCCTCTTCTTTACTGTGCCGAAAGACTGCGACAGACACGTGTGATCCGCTCTTTTTGGATTTTATCGTTTTAAATACCTAGACAATTTTTGGAAATGCCATCAGTTCCACTTGTAGCACATTTTTAGATCAGTGGAATACCAACAGAATTTTTTTCCACCTTGCTGTATCAAGTTTTTCCCGCTCTTTCCTTCAATTCTACTTTGTTGGGATGAATGTTCAACTTTTTCTCCTTGCTGTCGTAAATCTTCAAGTTGTACCTCTAATTTTTTAAGTCATTATCGAATTTTTAAGTTAAAATTTACAGAAGAAAGAGTTGAGAAAATAAAATTCTTCAGTGTCGAACGTAGGTAATAAGAAGGTAAAACTTATCTTCGTTATTGACGCGAAATCGATGTTGTTAAGAAACTTACAGACTGTAGAGTTCAATAAAAATTTGACCCTCAAAAAACCAAGGACGTCGCAGGTGTGTCAATACACAAGATGTGTGAATTCAGGCATCACGAGTATCAAAATTATCAAAATTAAACGATCGCTGAATTTCAAGAAAATTGGACATCGAAATTATTTGCAATTTTATTTCATGCGTTCCTTAATTCCTTTTTCCCATCTTGTTTTCCCCTTCTTTCATCAAAAAACTAGCCGATCATTCAAACTTTTTGCGAGGTTTGCAGACAAAAACGACTATGGGCGACGACAAAATATTCACTCATATTATTGCTCTCGAAGACGTATACATATTTCCATTTGTTTTACAATGTGCTCTTGAAAATCGACAATTATTATATATTTTTCAATTTTTAAAAGTTGGAGGAATGATTAAGTAGCAGGTAATCTGCGTACAGTATCTTCTTCATTTTTTGAATGATGAAATGAGTTTCACTCAAATTTTCGTGATTTGCTAACACCATTGAAAATTTGACCTTCGATTCAGTACTGGTAAGAGAATTCTGCCTTTAATGATTCGTAAATAGTTTGATTCGAGCATTGAGCGAAAGATTTGTCATCTGCTCAAAATTACTTTGCCCCATGTTTTTAGTTCAAAAGTCTTTCGGGGCGAGAAACCTGTCAAAAGGGCACCCCTTCCATTTGATTCTTATGGAACGTGTGCCCTTTTGGCAGATAACTCTTTAATTGTTTACTTAACGTAGGAGGTGAAAAACCAGATGATAATAATATGGCGGCCGCCAGTTAAAGGAAAAATTTAAATTTTTGATAAAGAACATTGAAGTTCAATAATCGCTCGATTTCAGCGCTTCCTAATTATCTTCTGAAGTTCGATTAATTTAGCGAACAATTGATAAATTGGTACTTAGCACTTTTCCCATCGTTAATAAACGTATGACCTCTTTCCTAGAGTGCATCTCGCGTGCGCGTTTAAATTAACACAGACCTACATACTGGTTCGCTGTATGCGGTCATAACGTATATGAAAAACATTTTTATTTGCACAAGCACCCGAAGGGCAAGAATTCAAAGAAACTCATTTTAAAATTTTCTTTCTTTCAATATTTGGCGAGAAGCTTCTTCGACTTTTCACCACCGCACTGTGTTTTCGCGAGTCATTAACCTTTGAAAAATCGTCCTTGTCCTTCCCAACTATGACTTATCGATAATTAAAATTTTTATTTGGACCACATTGCCGACGTACACGTGCTTTTTTTTCTCGCGAACAAAGGAAAGGAATTTTTATGGTGGCGTTCCAAGAACAATAAAATTGTTAGGTAATGAGAAATCGAGAGCGAAAAAAGTCATTAGACTTGGATTTCGCACTGAGCGCTCTTCTTCTTCTTTTTCGAGCTAAAAATGCTCTAAAAGTGAATTATTCAAAATTTTTCATATTTTCGAGTCGTGCGGATGCGAAACAATTTTATATTGAAACAGGAGGTGAGAATGACGTGTAGGAAATGATCACGTTCAAGAAAATTTTCCTATGATGTCGAAAACGCAGGTCACGTTAAACAAGAGTGATATTTGCCCTACTCATCTGTTAAGGTACTCGTACTTAGCAAAATCATTGGCGTGCTTTATTCGGAGAAAGCGAGTAATTAAAATAATTTTGATGATCTTGACGTTAACGTTTCCGTTATTTCATGAAAGGTGGAGGAGCGATGAATAAAAGACCGTTCACAAACGAAAATATCTTCTGAGTCTTATTCCAAAAATTCGGACGGTAGCCCTTATTTATAATTTTAAAGGACATGCACCGATATCTGGAAGTTTATGAGGTTTACAAATAGCAGTCATGTGACCGTTGATCCGTACAATAATTTCGAGAAATCGAGTCGTAAGCGGGCCAACTTGGACGATGACGGAAAAAAACGACCTCGCGTTGATTTCGACGTGTGATTCGGAATTTTCCTCAAGAAGAAGTAACTCTCGCCTATGTCACGGATATCGCGAATTTTAATCTCAATTCTTTCCAGGCTCAAGTCTCAATCTTCATCAGCAAACAAACAGATTAATGATAGACTCTTTTTTCGTTGAAAAATTTATTTATTTATATTTTCGAACTTCGGCATGTTCGAAGATCGCGTATCTGAATTATGAAAAGGAAACGATGTTTATGGACCGCCAAAAATTATGATTTTTAGTCAGCTGACGGGTCAAAAACGTTTTAAAATTAGGGAAACGATAAACTTTCATGAGATTCGTGCGTCTCTACCAAAATTAAATCTCCAATTTTGTGGTTATGAGTCATAATTGTGCAAGCACGCGCTTCGAACTTAATTATAAAGTTCAAATGTAAATTTCTAATAAAATTCAATCATTGACTTTTTTGAGGTCATTTAGCTTGAAATACAGAAAAATCATGTAACCGTTTAAAGTTGTAAACACGTGGGGTGACAGTCAAAATTTTAAGGAAAGAGAAAAATGATTTCCAATTTGTAACTTTGGGGTAGAACTCCCTCTCCGAAATGCGCCAAGAATCATTACATCGTATTCATTTTAGTTGGAGATAGAAATACTTATGTGTGAAGTAAACCGATGTATAAATAATTTTCCCCTCTTCCGAAGAAAATTGCCATTTGCTCTCCTGACACCGAAGATCCTTAGACCACACTGCACTCGAACCAAAGAAGATTAATTTTCCGATACTTCTGAGTTCGAACTTCACCTACTCGACAGCTGTTCAAACAAAAATTATGGTTCGGACTCAAGCTCTTTAGTTTCATCTACAGCTAACAGCTGGCGAGCAGCCCAAAATCAAAATCCATTTCACGTTTTAGCTAGCCTACAGATCAAGAGTCAGAAGATGAAATAAAAAGACAATCCCAAATTTCCTTTCTTTGTATGGTATTCAATTTCCGTATGTGAAAAGTTCCGGAACAATGCCGAAGATGGAAATTTTTTCGTATATTTTTCTTAAATTTACCTAAATAATTCAATACCAAGCCGTCTGAAAGAATGAAAAAATGAAAATTTCTGAATTTTTCCAAATTTTTGCAGTATAGAATTATTTTTATATTTATACTACCAAGCGATGTTTGGTGGCGTTATTGAGGGGAAATGGGTGGAGGGTCGAGGTTTTTTTTCAACCATTTCGTCTTCTAGTTCTGAAAGTGTTGGAGAAGAATCATTTATTCATATTTTCATTAGGAAATCCTATCGCCAGAAGTAAAATTTAACGACTGTACTATAGAGAGCGCTGAAATCATCCTCTGTTTTTTTACAAACTCTTAGGAATATCAAAGAATTTACTAGGTAATGACTTTCTTCTAAACTTCCTGACCTACTATTCAATTCCTCAAGTTTTCCTTAACTTTGAAGACTTTGTAATTGAAAACCATCGTAAGTGCGTTCGAATACGATTTTCAAAACAGAATAAGTTCCTGTCAGAGAACTAAATTCAATGACTTTCAAGTATGACATTTTCATCATTAAGATCGAACGGCCTTTGAAATGTCGATACCTACGTATTACTTGGGCCTACGGATAGTTGAAGTGCAGGTTGACAAATAAGTCAACTCAGATGGATTTCACATGGTAAAAAAATTATTTTTTAGGTACTCACTTGTACGACGCGGACTTTTTCACCCGACTAGTTAAATCTGAGACGGCGGCCAAAAGCCATTTGGTCAAGCAGGTGAACGTAAACAGAACATCAGCTTCATAACTCGGCGAAACATCTTTGATACGCTTTTTATACTTTCTAATTCCGGCATTTGTATCCACGTTAGTTTTTTCTATAACCGGAATGACAGCACTGACGTCCACGTCTTCGCGAACAATATTCGAATTTTTCGTATTGCACATTTTTTAGGAAAATTTTTACGATAAGTAATTGTTATAGAAAAAATAAATAAAGAGAAAAACGTAAAGCTATCTCTCGAGCATTCGATAAATTATGTACGGTACAAACTTTATGCTAACGAAGACGAACAGTCACAAAATTTGAACCTTCGCAAAGCGATTCCTGAACGCTACTGAGAGACCGTAGACTCGTGAGCCCGATAATGAGCGAAAAAAAAACATGCTTGATCGACTTCGACCTCAGATAGCGCGGTACCACGCTGATGTACGTTCGATCTAAGGGGTCGCGCAGGGGACAAGACACGAACCAGATATAAAAACCTACATGAAGTCAGACACGTACGCTCTTTTTCTCTTCGCTCCCGTATGTGACTTGGATTTCGTTCCGATTTGCATCATCGTTTCCTTTCTATATGGGGTGAGATTTTAAAAAGCGCACATCCTGTTATAAAATTGATCGTAAAAATTCTTAAATTTAATAACCTCTCGTCTCTCGAATTACATTTTTAGGGAAGAAAATCTGATCGGTGAGATAAGGTGAGCTCGTGAGTAACGATTTCAATAAAAGTCGTTCTCGTTAGGTAAGAAAGAGGAGAATGGTGACCGATTCAGACCGGTCTTATCGTCTCGAATGATTTAAAAGGCAGCTAAATATGGGTGGAAAAACGTTGTGATGAGTAAATTTTTATATAACGACGTGAAATTCAAGTCGGTAAAAAAGTAATAATAATTTTAATAGTCTTCATCAACTAAGATTCAAAACCTATACTATGTGGAGTCACACGTTATCAAAAAACGGATCAATGTAGTTGGCATAATAATGGTCTATCATTTGAATGAGCATTTACAGTTCAAATCCCTTTTTATTAGTCCGGTAGTAAAATTAAAATCTCGTTTCATTTATTTCGGATAATTTTTTTTTTCTTTTCAGACTCAGCAGTAACAATAGTACACTCAAAATTATTGTTTCGAATACCTGCTTACTGAAAGCTGAATTACTGCACATATTTCTACTTTTTTGTTGGCAACGTACGAATTTAAATCTAATTCAGCCTTGCGTGTGTCAACAATATTTTCTGTTTGTGAGATTGAGCATGTGCTCGTGTACCGGGGATGGAAGTTTAAATTGCATCAATTAATCTATCGACGATTATTCGTATCCTCTTGGAATGCAAGATTATTTAATCAATATTAATTGACCTCGGACCTTGGTGTGAATGGATTCACAGCAGTGCTATCGAAATATTTTTCTCTTGAGGGCTGAGAACCTCGGTGCAAGTTCCATCACCGTATATTTTACAATAGTCGCTTCACCGATTTATGTAGGAGTGAAATCTTGTTTTTTTTTTTTATCATTATCAGGGTTAAATATGAGACTATGAAAAAACCCTCATAATCGAGGGCATAGAAACGTTGCCTGTATTAAAATGTTGAGTTTAATAAAAGCAGTGCATTAAAGTGAAAATTATACTCCTACGCGAGACTGTATTATTGGCGAGGATAAAAATCTTGGACTTCAAACCAAGGCAATATGAGGATATTACCTGTGCAAATGAGACTTCCGATAACTTAATCTGAATGTACGCCTAATTAGCTATAGCATCGTAGTACGTTGATACTTTAGGCGTCGGAAATTTGCTCGTACGCACTATGTAAAAAACGTGATGTTTGTGCGTTATCCATGACGTACGATGATGAGAGAAATCCCCAAATTTCAATTGACGGCTGTGTTCTCGATTTGAATCTTAAATAATTACAAAAGCATTATTGGAAACCTTGAAAACGTTGGCATAGATCCTATACTTCCTTAAACACTAAATCTTAGACCATATTTGTAAGTTTTATGAAGTTATGATTTATGACTTATAGAGTAAAGGCTATTTCGAATATGATTACCTTCGAGGATTTTTCAAAGTTCGATTTCTACCTCTCTAAAAAATTTTCAACTCCTTCACCCTCAAGCTCTTTCAGGAATTAGTGGCGTATGTGGGAAATTGACGAGGGGGCGTTTTGAACAAGAAAATTTTCTTGTCGGAGAAGAAGAGAGTGAGCAGAAAAATTCTCCTGGAAGGGGTGTGAAAAAGATTTCATGATATTTTCGAGTAAATTTTTCAGCAAGCCATCGGAATTTGTTCTTATTGAATTGTTTGCTTAAAAAGATCGATTTTGAATCGTACGGTAATTTCTCGATTCTTTCTTAATTTACCACAAAAGATTTCACGCACACGTTCAGCTAGACGCTGGTAAATATTTTTTGAGCATAAGAAAGAAAGAAAATAAGCGCCTCAAAATCCGGGTCCCTTGCGTTTTTTTTTTTCTTTTTTCAATGGGGAACCCGCTATCTGATTTAATGGTGGGATAGGGAGTACCCTTTGAAAATTTTCACATCCGACTTTTGTGACGTCATCATTTTTGGGGAAATTTTCAGGGAATAAAAATACTCTTTAGATCATACGTGGGAGGGAGTTGAGATAATGTCAACTTTTCAGCTACATCAATAAGAGAGATATTTGGAATATTTTCGACCATCAAGTTGTACTTAAATACGGGGCGAATTGGCTTAAGAATTTATATGAGAGGAGAGGAACTTGGGAAAATCTCGACTTTGAGCAGGAAGATCGAAAGTCGAAATTTGCCCAAGTCCGACTCCTTTGCTACGGTGAGTCAGTTCCGAGCTATATATAACAGAAGAAGGATTTTAGAAATGCCTTTTTCCATCCAGGATGGGGACTTGGAGACGTCGAAATTTTCCAAAGTCCACACGGCGCAGGGAGAGACGCCAAAATTTTCGAAAACGATGGCTTCCTTTTGAAATTGAATGAAGAACGCAGGGAACCTGCTCTTTGTATTGAAAATTCAAATTGAAATTGAAATCTTGAAGAGTCTAAATTTTTCTGAGTCCCGTAATTTCTTCACGACTTTGAAAATATATTGGAGGATGGGTAAGTCTTCGAGTTCCTAACTGAATATTTAGAATATGTAATTGAATCAATGTATAATGTGAAAAAAAAAGTGATCGCTCCCTCCCTGTGCCAGAAAATGGACATAACTTCTCAATCTAATGATGAGAGCAGCAATATTATTGTATTACCTCTTTCATTGATTAATTTAATTTGGCCAACGGAAACCTGTTTTGTAGCGGTATTTTTTTGTCTAGATTTGTAATCAATAATTTGGTTAAGAATTTAAGACCATTTTCGAGCTCTTCCACTCGATACAATAATTTCAACAAATGAATCAAGAAGGAAAGATAGGAAAAAGAGACGTCATATTTACCCTTCCTTATCTCGTCTAGGCAACTCAGAAAACGTGACTACAGTGGACGAGAAACCTGTACCGTTCTTGTTTTTGAAAACTGTCTGTCGTTCAGAATTTGTTGACCTGGAGATTTGAGAAGATTTTCAATTTCCGAGCTCGTGGATAGTTTCATAGTAGGACTTGAAAAATCTTATTGATTAGAAAATTTTCTGACTAGCGGGAAGTACAAGGAAAGGTGATAATTGAAAATTTCACGAACGTGGATTAACATTTCTTCCCAAGACCTCTGCTTCATTTTTTCAATAAGACTTCCACTCTCTTATGGCATTGTTTTCTTTAATTTTAACGTGCATAAGATAGGGGTGGGATGGGACCCGATTAATCATGCCGACCGTCGATTCAACGTCAATTTTCTGTCAACCAATAATCGACTTCTTCCTAATCGACAGCAAATTTACTCCTTTCAAAGTCTCCGCGTCGGAATTGGGTCATCAACTTCAAGTCGACGTCGATTTCAGCTCGATTTCGAGACAACTTTTCCAAATTTGTTTATTCACCTAGTTCTCTGGTAATGTATACTGGTTGACTATAAATTGAAAATCGACGTCATTCTGGGGTCGATTTTTGGGAGATTTCCTGAATTTTTTATCGACCTGAAATTGACTGCTCTGTTGCCGTCAATTTCTAATTTCTGGTAATTTATGCTGGTCCGCATTGATTCTATTCTGGTCAACTTCAAATTAGTGACAGATCTAGAAAAACGAAATGGGGGGGTGGGGTAGAAACAGTTTCCCATGGCAGCGCGGAAAATTTTTTTTTTGCTTTCTGCTTTCTCAATTCCTGGTACATCATGGGTACCGTATAAATTACCTTCCCAAGTCACATTTTTCCTACCTTTTCTCTCCTTCTCTTCTTGTTTCCCATTTTTTTGCGTTTTTTCTCTTTTGTATTTTTTTTTTTTACTTTTATTTCGCAATGGGCCCGACCTTTCTTGGATCCGCCAGTACTTTAAATCGATCTAAAGTTGTTATACTGTCACCCCCTTAAAGCGTTCTGCGTGATTTGGTGACTTCACTGCTCGCGGACAGAAAGCGTAGTCATAATTTTACAACGAGGATCATTACAGGAATCTTAAATATACATAATATGCTTGGTAAGCGCGCGGTATTGTTCTGTCAACGTCGATTTTCAATCGATATTGAAACCTTACAGCTAAAGTCGACTCATTTTCGACGTAGGTCTGAAACCCAGTCAAATTGTGCGCTTAGGATTAGAGAATTTTGATTGCGAGTCTTTTGCCGATAAGTAACGTATGATCGATCCAAAAAGGGGGTCGATTTTCAGTCGATATCGAGCTTCGGTATCGGTGTCATATGCGATCTATCTAGTTTTTAAGGAAAATGTTCCTCCTTGTATGCAGTATACATGTTATCAAGAAATGGAAGTACCTACCACAAAGTAAGAATTTCGGGGAAATACAAACTGCGACCGTCAAACTGCGGCCCATATGAAAAACTGTCGGCGGAGTTTAAATGCTCATACTGCGGCCATGAACAAAATTGCGTCCGGAGTGTAAATCTTTTCACTCCAACTTTAATGCTAATTTTCATTCGCCGCATCCAAACATTTTCATATTCCTTCAAGAACTCCAACACACAGGGACAACTAAAACAATCAATTTTTTTGTAATGTAAATCAGCTCGCCTCCATGTGGTGCATCCTGGATAACGTTAAATGAACTGGGACGCAATTTGCATACAATTTTCTTGGGCTGCCACAAGGGCCGCTATTTGACTATAGGTTGGGCCGCAATTTGCAAACCCCTGAAAACTCCCATGGTCGTAGTTAGTATTAGAGGTCCAACTGGGAATTCCATGGTCTTGGTGAACATTTCCTATCACCTTAATCATGGAGATTGTGATAAAAATTTTCCAAGGTCGTGGTCCAAGCTTTCTATCCATAACTAGGAATTCCATGATTGATATTAAAATTTTCAGTCTAGAACGGTAGGAATGCCACGGTTGTGGTCAAAATTTTCAAAACTTTCTGTTCTCAACATTAGTACTTCATTTTCAATGGTCGTGGTCACATGAAGTACACACTTTAATTTCTTAATAATCTGTAGACCGCATACTAAACTTTGTCAACTATAGAGAATGATCTCTCTGTTTAGTAGACGGCACACTTTTACATGGTAGGTAGCAGATTGGCGCCGATTGTCGGTCGCCTATACGACTGGTACCAATTAATCTGCCAGAAGTTGACTCAATTTATACGTAAGCCTACGTCGATAGTAGAAAGGAGCGGTCGATTTGCGGTCAAAATTGGATAAAACTCGATTTGGACTCGACTTTTGGTCGAAATAGCGAATCGACTTGGCGCAAAATCACACATTTAGCGGTGAATTTTTAAGTGTAAGATATCCAGCTTTTACAAATTTGTTCTCTCACTCAAATGGGCTTGAAAGCTCTTCCAATTGAGAGATTATTTCTACTTTGATGAACATATTGAATCTCTGCCTATCATTTTCATTGGACAAGATATAGGTAGAATAACTCCAATTTTTGCGATGACTAACACTGGCTTGTAAATGTTTCTTTGTACGCGTCGGGTATGGAAACCTTTAATAAATTCACAAGACGCTTTCGACTATTTGCTTAGGTACCGTATATTTCTGTAACTAAGATAGTTAAAAAGACCTGCAATGAGCCAAGAATCGCTTCTTGTTTATTGCTCAAAATGAATTTATATGTCATTAAAATTTTGTTGACTTTCGTCTATAATAATTATTATGAGATGAAAGTCATATTTTAGTTTGTGATAAGATCTGGTTGATATAAATCCCAACATAAGAGTTAGAATGAGTGGGTATATGCAATTAATTATTGGTAATGGTTAAAGATTCAAGTTCTTCTTGGAGAAGGAAAAAAGTCGCAGATTGTTCTCCATCTGTAGATTTAAAAAGAAGAAATGAATAAATATATGACGAATACCGCATTCGAACTTTACGACCGAATAATTAATATCGAGGTACCTAGATCAAACGTTTTCGATGTATCAAGTTTTCAACCTTGATTAAACGAATCCGTTCCTCTAAGTCACGGCTGTCCATAATAATATACGCGAAAAAGACGAATACTCCGAATGGAGAGTAAACCTTGCAAACCGCAGAAAATACAAAACGACGGGTGCTTTCGGTTAATAAACCATCTTCAAGCCTGAAATGAAAGCAACTAACGAACGGAGGAGAAGAACAATGTATTAAGATTGGCTAAACGAGAAATCACGGTGTGAATCATAGACCAGTTCGATCAGACCATCCTCCGGAATGAACGAGTTGAGTACAGTGATACCGTCAGTGTTGCGATGACGCATTATCTCTATATACTCGAGGGCGATACGAATTCTCCTTATGGAGGAGCTTCTCGGATCCCTCACGGAAGCTGTGGCCACTGTTTATCAAATGATCAGCAAAAGCTGATTCCCCTAAGCGTCCCTTCTCCCAAGACTTCAGGTGCTCAGCTACTCTAACTTTCATTTGGCGGCTGGTCTCACCAATATAAAAGCCCCCACTATCCCCACATTCCAACTTATAAACACCACTCCTCTCATCAATGGGTATGGGGTCCTTCAGTCTCACAAACAACCCCTTAACTGTTGTACGGTTGTAGAACGCGGGTCTGAAGATAAAGGGGCGGAGGGCCCGACCCAATTGGAGGGAGAACTTCCCCAGAAAAGGGAGACTGATCGAACGCAACCGGCGATCACGGATCATGTCTCGGGGGAGGGAGGTGGTGGAATCAAGAATGCTCCTTGTAACTTTCCTCCGAACCATCACGTCAACGTCGACATTGACCCAATTTACTTTAGCCAGGTGTTTTATTGTGAGTACTTCTTTCTTAAAAGCAGACTGACTCAACGGAATACGAGTCAGTCTGTGAACTAGGTTATGAAATGCAGCCATCTTGTGAGCAACAGGACCGAACGAACCACCGTGGACTAAAACATCGGTCGTAGTATCTTTCCTGTAAATTCCAAACTCATGGATACCGTCTACAATAGAAATCGATAAATCCAAAAAGGTAATGGAAAATACCCCTATTTCCAACGTAACTTTGATGGAAGGGTACCAGGAATTGAGATATCTCAGAAACTCACCAAGGAAATCTGGGTGACCAGTCCAGGTACATAGAACGTCATCAACGTCCCTGTGCCAATAGTGAATATGATTGAGTAACACATGGTTCGAGGAAAAAAGGTCAAATTCAAACTTAGACATGAAAACTTCGGAGATAAGAGAGCCTAAAGGTGATCCAATAGGGATCCCTACTTCATCAGGAAACTCGAAAAATTTTCCTTCAAATTTACAGTAGTTAGGGGACCAGCAGGTATTCAGAAGATCGAAAAATTCCTGAAGCTCATTGTGAGGAATGTTGGCTCTGACGAGTAGCTCACCCATCCTCTGGATAGTAGCAGCCTTGGGAATATTCGGGAACAAACCAACAACATCAAAAGAGCAGATGGTCGTTCCCGGGGGAAGACTTACACCCTTCAGGACATCAGTTAAAGAGGCCGAATTCAAAACCGAATGAGGAGATTCAAAATCAATGCAATTTTTGAACCATCGGTCAAGGAATTTGGCAAGGAGGTAAGGGGGGGAGACGAGAAAGAAACAACGGGTCGCATCGGGGTATTGTTTTTATGCACTTTAGGCAGCCCGTAGAGGAGGGGGGGGTGTGGGGTTAGGAACAAGGAGGGCTTTTTTCAGAGCAGGAGTCTTGATAATACCCTCACTCCTGTTGATGACACTCCTAACTTCTTTCACGTGCTTCGGGAAGCTGAAATCCTCACCCTCTTTAGCACCACACTGCTGGAGGACCTCGTGGACCTTGGAAGAATAGGCGGATTTCTCCATCACCACAACAGCATTTCCCTTGTCCGCCTTAGTGACGATTAAATCTCCCTCTTTAATCTTCCTCTTTAAACCTTGAATCACTCCTTCCAATTTATTACTCATGCGGAGGAGGGGGTTATTGCGGACTATCTCGGCACAAACTTTCTGGGTATTAAAACCAGGGCCAATCTTAACAGCAAGATCCGCAACAACATTAGCCAAGGTTTCATCTTTCTTGAGGGGAGGTAGACTAAATTTCAAACCTTTCTCAAGGCGGACTGTTTCGTCACCATTGAACACTACCTGACTATTATTTATGAGGGGGGGATGGAATTTATGAACGTCAACACCATCACTCGACCCTTCCTCAACCACATCGCCATTAACCTTCATTAGAGAGGACAACTTCTTATTTTTCTTCTCCCTCAACTTCACCTCAAACTTCCGACACTTTAAATTGACATCCCGCATAAAGTAATCAAACTCAAGGGGGAGGAGCATACCGGAGAGTCTCGAATGGACCAGAAAGTTCAATCTCGTAGTGATATTATATTTACCATGCCATCTCCGCAGTTCCGTTCTTATCCACTTCTCTCTCATATAATTTTCCAGCCTCTTGGTCGTGGTCTTACAATCGGAGTAGAACCGGAATTTAACGAACTTAGGTCTCAAATGCAACACTAA
Organism: Aspidiotus rigidus; assembly: GCA_035079385.1. Lineage (NCBI taxonomy): Eukaryota > Metazoa > Arthropoda > Insecta > Hemiptera > Diaspididae > Aspidiotus > Aspidiotus rigidus. The sequence continues at coordinate 13,506,746 of JAVHKY010000054.1, read as the reverse complement.
ACACCGACGAAGAAACCGAATATAAGAGGAAAACGAAGCGCGTTGCTTCCGAAATTTCAGAAAGAGGAACTGTAAATACGCCGCAGAAGCGTTCTCAATTAAACGAATCCGTTCCTCTGACTGGTCACCCAGATATCCTTGGTGAGTTTCTGAGGTAGGTATCTCAATTCCTGGTACCCTTCCATCAAATTTACGTTAGAAATAGGGGTATTTTCCATTAACTTTTTGGATTTATCGATTTCTATTGTAGACGGTATCCATGAGTTTGGAATTTACAGGAAAGATACTACGACCGATGTTTTAGTCCACGGTGGTTCGTTCGGTCCTGTTGCTCACAAGATGGCTGCATTTCATAGCCTAGTTCAAAGACTGACTCGTATTCCGTTGAGTCAGTCTGCTTTTAAGAAAGAAGTACTCACAATAAAACACCTGGCTAGTGTGAATGGGGTCAATGTCGACGTTGACGTGATGGTTCGGAGGAAAGTTACAAGGAGCATTCTTGATTCCACCACCTCCCTCCCCCGAGACATGATCCGTGATCGCCGGTTGCGTTGGATCAGTCTCCCTTTTCTGGGGAAGTTCTCCCTCCAATTGGGTCGGTCCCTCCGCCCCTTTATCTTCAGACCCGCGTTCTACAACCGTACAACAGTTAAGGGGTTGTTTGTGAGACTGAAGGACCCCATACCCATTGATGAGAGGAGTGGTGTTTATAAGTTGGAATGTGGGGATATTGGGGGCTTTTATATTGGTGAGACCAGCCGCCAAATGAAAGTTAGAGTAGCTGAGCACCTGAAGTCTTGGGAGAAGGGACGCTTAGGGGAATCAGCTTTTGCTGATCATTTGATAAACAGTGGCCACAGCTTCCGTGAGGGATCCGAAAAGCTCCTCCATAAGGAGAATTCGTACCGAAAGCGCATCGCCCTCGAGTATATAGAGATAATGCGTCATCGCAACACTGACGCTATCACTGTACTCAACTCGTTCATTCCGGAGGATGGTCTGATCGAACTGGTCTATGATTCACACCGTGATTTCTCGTTTAGCCAATCTTAATACATTGTTCTTCTCCTCCGTTCGTTAGTTGCTTTCATTTCAGGCTTGAAGATGGTTTATTAACCGAAAGCACCCGTCGTTTTGTATTTTCTGCGGTTTGCAAGGTTTACTCTCCATTCGGAGTATTCGTCTTTTTCGCGTATATTTTCAACCTTGATTTTTTTAATGATTTCCTTTTTTCAGAAAAACCTCCTTCGCTTGTATACATTGTGAAGTCTCTCTCTCAACCGTTTTTTTCGCCCAGTTTGACAGTAGTTTCTGCGAAACTATACGCAGAAACATTCCGAGGAGTTATTGTTGCCCACAAATCTTGGAATACATCGCGAATATTCTAATATATAGCCTAGGCAACACGCCGTGCATTTAATCGAAAAGGGTCACGCCAGACCTTGCACGGCGAGAGTAGATTTTCGGAAGAACCAATTACAAACAAACTACGTATTTAAGTGATTTTCGAATCTCATTTTGTTTGAAGGATCTGAACAAAACCTGGGTAAAGTGAGGAAGACACAATCAGAGTTTCGCGTACTAGTCTGTGAGCGATACGTTGGCGGCTGTTAAAAATGTGTTGACCATTTAGGAACACGCGCTGTTGTTGCGAATAGCATACACGGACCCCGTGCGCTAACCACGAACCAATCGCTTTTCAAAATGTCTTTTGTGTTAATAAGGAATATAGAATAACATGAAATTTGCGAAATATCAGAAATTCAAACTTAATGCTTCGCTTCCACACATTCCTAAAAAAATTTTATGGACAACTAGGAACTGAAATAGACACCTAAGTTATTCTATAAGATCCCAATATACCAACGCATAGCTGTTTTTGAGAAGAAAAATGGGTGAATATGTCAAATTTACGTCAATACCTACGACAGTAATAACAAGTTGATTAGAACCAGAAATTACTGGTAAGTTCAACTCTCGTAATTTGTGCGGTACATACCGAGAAAATGGTTCGAGAATACTACGCGCGAATGGGTCGATGTATTGATTTAATTATGATAATTATAATTGAGAACGAGTGAGAAAGTTATACTCATATCTCTCTATAATAATTTAACATTTTGTGATACGAATGGCTTACTGTTGTACATGTACAGATTGGAAAATTCGATTTACTGAAAAATACTGTCATAGCCCTGTAATTAGAAGATGATGAGTAGAATTACAGGAAAAAGCTCGAGAAATGTAGATGATTTGTCATTCTTTCTCAAAGTCTTCAGAACATCACCGCCTGTCGTTTCATTTTTACATTTCTTTTTTGTGTTGCCGACACCTCCGCTGAAAAGTTCAAAAATCTTAGTAAGTTGCGGTACAACTTTAGGCTTGAAATATGTAGTGAGTAATACGAATAAAACAAAATAAAAGAAGGATAGAGAGAAAGCACAGACGAAGAAAATTTTTGATCTGAAAAAGAAATAACGGATAGACGAGGATCTATTTACGTATGTGACTTGATCGGGTAAAGCCGAGGTTCGGTCGAAGCCCGGTTAGATAGTTTTTATGGTCTGCTCACGAGGATGAAAAGGTCAGGCTTATGACGTCATACTTGGTGATTTTCTTTCGTTCAAATTTTGATTATTATCTCAAATCTGTGAAAATTATATCGTAAACCAGACTTTCCCGTCTAAATTCTATACACGTTCGACCAATCACTTTTTCGCATTTTTATCAGGTTAGATGACGAACACAACTACAAAAATTATAAAAATGATTTGCGTCCGCCCAATCAAGTGATATCGGAACGAGCTTAAACTATTTATTAGCTGACGCGATAAAAGTTGGTTCATGACGAGAGGTTCTATTTACGTAAAAAATAATTCTTCACCTCCGAACAGCGAACATTCTCAAATTTCTGACTCACCTCACCACGTACATAACCGAAAACTGGTAATCCATCTCTAGAAAAGCTTAGTACGTTCCCAGCTAGACTAAGGTGCTTCTATGTACAGCGTAGCAAACGAAATCGTTCATAGTCTAGACACCTTACAAGCGACTCCTCAGAAGCTGCTGAGCCCCCTTTCAATTCCGCAGACTGATTATGATTGTTATCCTCAGTCCAGTACCCAACTGATATCTCATCCGGAGGTCTCTCTCAATCCGCTCATAGAACATCTGTATCTTATTTGATCACTCTTTTAATGAATCTTTAAAACTAGATGCTATCATTCACCACTCCTTCTCTATTCACACCTCCTAACATTCGTCTAAGCCTTACCGAAATCCCTTCAACTACCAACTCTCATTACTTTCGTCTCATCTCTGAGATAATTCATGAATTTCGCGATCACTCATTATGCCTTACAAGATGGTTCTAAATCTGAATCCAAGACAGCTTCCCGGAATAATACAATTCCATCGTTGTAGAAACACAGCATAAATCCTTTAGCATAACTAACAGCTATTTACGTATGCCTAACCCACATCTTACAACTACTCCCTCCTCAAGAACGAAAATTCCTCATTCTTACTGACTCTCTTTCATCTTTGTACTTCATCTCCAATCTCTACTCTTCCAACCCAATAACCCAACGTATTCTTATAACACTTGACTTGATTGATTCAAATAACCTCACTGTTACCCTTGTACGGATTCCCGGACCATGGTCTCGTCGATCAGGCCGTGAAACAAGCTACCATCCCCAGTGATAAAAGTCCTCCCACCGCATCAGACCTCAAAACTTAAATCCGCTCATTCATTCTCGTTCCTGGTTACTCTTTGGAAAAATCAAACGTCCCGAAGACTTGGAGCAATCGAAAATAAATATACGCCTAAGTCGTCTTCAAACAGAAAGTCTAGGCGTGATAGCGGTGAACCCTCCATCCCTTTTGTTGGGGGGTACTTTCAGGAAATGCGCGAGCGGTACGATGTGGATAACGTCACGCGGAGGGGGGGGTTGGAAAAATTTAAACTCTTGAGCTATTTGTGATAGGAGGGGGACTTGGAATAATTTCGACCTCTAAGATATGATAGATGGGGGACTATGGACATTTCGTCCACGATCGCGAGCGGTTCAAGGTTGATGACGTCACGGAGAGGGGGAAGTTGGAAAAATTTCAACTCTTGAGCTATTCATGATAGGAGAGGGACTTAAAATAATTTCGGCCTCCAAGATATGATAGGTGGTTAAGGAAATTTTCGTCCGCGATCGCGAGCAGTCCAAGGTAGATGACGTCACGAGGTTAGTGACGTCACGGAGAGGGGGCAGTTGGAATGATTTCGACCTCTAAGCTATTTACGATAGGAGGGAAATTTGGAAAAATTTCCACTCTCGAGCTATTTATGATAGAAGGAATAAACGCGAAAGACGAATACTCCAACGTGGAGTAAAGCATGCAAACCGCAGAAAAATAAAAGACGACGAGCACTTTCGGTTAACAAACCATCTTCAAGCCTGAAATGAAAGACACTGACGAACAAATGAGAAGAACGAGGTATTAAGATCGTCCAAACGAGAAATCACGGTGTGAGTCATAAGTGATCGGCGAAAGCTGACTCCCTTAAGTGTCCCTTCTTCCAAGACTTCAGGTGCTCAGCTACTCTAACTTTCATTTGGCGGCTGGTCTCACCAATATAAAAGCCTCCATAATCCTCACATTCCAACTTATAAACACCACTCCTCTCATCGACAGGTATGGGGTCCTTCAGTCTCACAAACAACCTCTTGACTGTGGTAGGGTTGTAAAACGCGGCTCTGAAGCCAAACGGGCGAAGGGCCCGACCCAATGCAGGAAGAACTTCCCCAGGAAATGGAGACTGATCCAACGCAAACGGCGATCACGGATCGTGTCTCGGGGGAGGGAGGTGGTGGAATCCAGGAGGCTCCTCGTAACTCTCCTCCGAACCATCACGTCAACGTCGACATTGACCCCATTCACTCTGGCCCGGTGTTTTATTGTGAATAACTCTTTCTTGAAGGCAGACTGACTCAAAGGAATACGAGTCATCTGTGAACTAGGCTATGAAAGGCAGCCATCTTGTGAGCAACAGGACCGAACGAACCACCGTGGACTGAAACATCGGTCGTAGTATCTTTCCTGTAAATTCCAAACTTATGGATACCGTCTATTATAGAGATCGATAAATCCAAGAAGTTAATGGAAAATACCCCTATTTCCAACGTAAATTTGATGGAAGGGTACCAGGAATTGAGATACCCCAGAAACTCACCAAGGAGATCTGGGTGACCAGTCCAGGTACATAGAACGTCATCAACGTACCTGTGCCAATCATGAATATGATTAAGTAACACCTGGTTCGAGGAAAAGAGGTCAAGTTCAAACTTGGACATGAAAATTTCGGATATGAGAGAGCCTAGTGGTGATCCAATGGAGATCCCTACTTCATCAGGGAACTCGAAAAATTTTCCTTCAAATTTACAGTAGTTGGGGGACCAGCAAGTATTCAGAAGATCGAAAATCTCATGAAGCTCATTATGAGGAATGTTGGCTTTGACGAGTAGCTCACCCATACGCTGGATAGTAGGAGCCTTAGGAATATTCGGGAACAAACCAACAACATCAAACGAGCAGATGGTCGTTCCCGGGGGACTTACATCCTTGAAGACGTCAGTTAACGAGGCCGAATTCAAGACCGAATGAGGGGATTCAAAATCAATTCGATTTTTGAACTAACGGTCAAGGAATTTGGCAAGAAGGTAGGTGGGGGAGGAGACGAAAGAAACAACGGGTCGCATCGGGGTATGGTTCTTATGAACTGTAGGCAGCCCGTAGAGGAGGGGGGGTGTGGGGTTAGGAACAAGGAGGGCTTTTTTCAAAGCAGGAGTTTCGATAACAGCCTCACTCCTGTTGATGGCACTCCTAACTTCTTTGACGTGCTTGGGAAAGCTGAAACCCTCACTCTCTTCAGCACCACACTGCTGTAGGACTTCATGGACCTTAGAAGAATAGGCCGATCTCTTCATCACAACAACAGCGTTGCCCTTGTCAGCCTTAGTGACGATCAAATCTCCCTCTTTCATCTTCCTCCTTAAGCCCTGAATCACTCCTCTCAATTTATTACTCATACGAGGGAGGGGGTTATTACGGACTAATTCGGCACAGACTTTCTGGATATTAAAACCAGGACCAATCTTAACCGCAAGATCTGCAACAACATTCGCCAAGGTTTCATCATTCTTGAGGGGAGGCAGACTGAATTTCAAACCTTTTTCAAGGAGGGCTGTTTCGTCACTATTAAACACTACCTGACTATTGTTTATGAGGGGGGGGATGGGATTTATGAACGACAACACCGTCACTCACCCCTTCCTCAACCACATCCTCATTAACCGTCATTAGGGAGGACAGCTTCTTATTTTTCTTCTCCTTCAACTTCACCTCAAACTTCCGACACTTCTCATTGACGTCCCGCATAAAGTAATCAAACTCAAGGGGGGGGGGAGCACGCCGGAGAGTCTCGAATGGACCATAAGGTTTAATTTAGTAAATTTACCATACCATCTTCACAACTCTGTTCTAATCCACTTCTCCCTCATATAATTCTCCAGTTTCTTAGTCGTAACCTTAAACACCGACGGAGAAACCAAATATGAGACGAAAACGAAGTGCATTGCTTCCGAAATTTCAGGAAAAGGAACTGTAAATACGCCGCAGAAGCGGGAAGGAACGGATTCGTTTAATAGGAGAAGGGCTTGAAAAAATTTTTACTTTCGAGCTGTATATGATAGGAGGGGTCTTAGAATAATTTCGACCTCCAAGTTATACATGATAGGAGGAGGAATTGGAGACTCTCGAGCTACCATATATGACAGGAGAGGGCCTTGGAATAATCTTGACTCCCGAGCTATATATGATAGGATTTTCTATATGTTCTACTTTTTGAAAGACCTTCCGCATTAAAATACGGGTGTTGCGAGTTTCCCGCTCGCCTTTGCAACGGCATCCTAATTTCTTTTTGCTTGTCTTAAACTAGGACACACTCGAGACACTCATTCCCAACTTCCCTTGCGGGTCTTCTCTTTCCCGCCTCCTTATCTATTCATCCTGCCATCATCTCCAAGACCTACTTTCTTTCGCCTTAATCAGCGTGACATACTGGTACGGTAGATCTAGTTTAGGCCTAATAGATATGCTATCATGCTAAGCCGTATTAGGCATAGTTTAAGGTCTAATTAAGCTAGTTTAGGCGTGGTTCAAGCCTAGTTTACAGCTAGTATAGTCTCCATATATACTGTGATGAGACTGAAAAAACTCAAACTTGGCCTCGAGAATCTCCATTAATGGAATGGTGTGGGGTGCCAGTCAAGACATTAGAAAAGTAAAAATTTGAGATTCACCAACGGAGTATCTAAGAATTTAAGACCTTCCTTCTTCTCTGAGGTTTATATGAAGATTGAAAGAATTCCTATGTTGGTTTTTTACTTCCTTTCAGGTATCTGAAATTTGATTCAAATCACCAACAGAAACGCGGAAAAATAAGAGCAAGGATTTAATCCGAAGCTATGAACGTTTCGATCAAAATCTTCTTTAATTCATCACAAAGCGCTTCCTTACCAGCCCGGTGGTTAAATGAGAATCATTGTTACTCCGTGTCCTTGATAGAATGGTTCATCATCCCCCTTATTTCCGTTTTCTTTTTTGAATTTATCCCTCTTTATAGTATAATTGTTCTTGTTTTAGACAATTCTCAATAATACCTATTTTATTGACCCAATTTTTATTTTCGTCTGGAGGAATGAAAATGCCATTCCGTTGATATGATGATTTTACATGTAATTTATAAGAACTACATTTTCAATATCCGATCGAAGTTATAGAGAAGCCGCCTACAAATTATTTGCTAACAGTAGGTTGGTATTCTACAGTTCTAAATATCTTTATTTGCAACATTCTATGTTGATGACTTGCAGACCATAATATTTCATATGCATGGTCTTAATTTCGTCTACGTGATTCTTTCCACATCGCTGTGTCATTTCGGGTTACAAAGCTTAAATTTATGGAATGAAACATTTGTTATGACATTGAATTATTCACGTCTCGTCAGGTTATAATTTTCGGTATTTTCCGATTGACAGATTTCACCGCCTCTTCGATTAAAATAAAATACGAAGTAAACCTAGACATTTAAATTAGTATTTTTCAACGATGCTGCACCCTGTCAACGTATCACTTTTCTTTTCCAAGAAAATTTTTCCGACAAAATGCTTTTAAAATTCGGATCATTTTTGCGAGACCACGTGTAAAATTTTGCAGAAAATTCTTGCGACTATTGAAATGACGAGAAAACTAATTTAAGATGACATACGATTTGTTTCAAGGTTTTATCTACTCAATAGAAATATTGCTCCGTATCGGGAAATTGCACATCTCAGATTTCCATTTTTCAAAATAGTTTTAAGACAAGATCGTATTTTCTTTCATCTGAAATAGGATAAATACGTAAATATAATATTACTGATCTTCTAAATATTACTGTTTTAATTAGTAAAAACATGACTCACAACAATTTTTTTTTTTGAATGGTCAAAAAAACAAATTGCATTTAACATGTTTCGTGTCTTCACTCTTGGTACCTACTTTTCGAAATTGGCACCCGTACGGTCATATCTCAAGTTTTCTGTTCTTTATCGTAACCTCGCCTTCCTTCTGCACTGACTAGATTAGTGTACTCTAAGATAGTATCTTGCTCTGTGTACGGACTTGGACGCGAGTATTCGTCAGCTGCAGTATACTATACTGTACTAGGTTACGAAAAAGAAGGCGGTCTGCTACTCATTATGTCACCTAGTTAGCCTAACATACACACATTATCTATACAATTTTTTTTCGAATCGGACGTATGTATTCGAGGAGCTATGAAAAATACGACCTTACCTTCCTAGAGAAATATGACACTACAATTTAGTCCAGTAATACGAGTAGATTACCCTCCACAATGAGAAACCCAGTCCACAAACATTCCTGTGTCGTTGACATCAAATGAAGGATGAGAGGACTCTTAGTCCTCAGTATTCAAATGGAAAGATGGGGAGACGACTAGCTCCCATCACATTGATCGAAGTAAAACTTGATTGACATGTAATCCCTTGAGATGATGTATGCTGCTGCTCAGGATGGTGCAGTATCAAACACAAAAACTCGGCTAGATTGTGATGTGAGACTGATAACACCTACCAGAATCTCTTTATTCCCGTCATTTAACTTTCTGTTCAAACACTTGAACCGTGTTGACTTGTAATGCGAGTCCCTGGATCATCAAGTTGGGTTGGTAAAAGCGAGTCAAAATTCGCATGAGAGAGCATTGAAAATACAATCAATTCATTGAGAAACTATTAGCGCACAGTATTTCGGCGAATAACAGAAAACCGACATGGACGCCCTGATCATAGTGCACCTCTACGATATACTATAGTTGACGGTGTGAGGTCGAGTACTTCACTTCCATCCTATCAATGTGCCCAAAATTACCAAAATACTTACGTATCAATGCCGTACTGAGATGTATTGAAGGATCCTGTCTTAACGATGACGCTTTTATTGTTAAACAAGTCCGCGGAACATCAATAGTGAGACTTGAAGTGCGAAAACATTTTTCGAGCATCAGATGAACTTAATTGATAGTAATTCATCAATCCAGTTAATACGATTTTGTAGGTTTCGGACTTTTACTCTGTTATCAGTTGCCGTGACGTCATGGTGATGTGGCTTCATCGATAAATTATTGTTATTTCAGATACAGACTGGGGTAGATTCTCTTAATTATTTTTTCTATATGTCAGAAGAAAAGTCGTGTGCTACTCACGCTTCTGCGTGAGTGTGTATTTTTTTTTCTAAAAAGTACCTGAATAAAAATAAAATTTATGCTTCAAGTTATATAGAGCATAATTCTCCGCCCGGTTCTGCAAAATAATAAATTTTCTATACATGGTTTAATCCTTTAGACAATGATTAGTCATTCAATTTTTGGCTTATGTTTTGATTGAGATTAGGAATACCTATCTAATTTCCCGATCACGGGTGACGAAAGAACTTTTCGAACCTAGTTGAATATACTCACGAGGAAATTCATCGTTATTTCTCTCAGCGTCGGGTTAAACCGTATTTGAATTGATAATCCCAGTTTGAATTAATTTTTTAGGTTACGAATCTCTTAAGTTATTCCACGGTATTCGGAAGTGTTACGAGTCTATGATTGTATATTATTTTGTACGTAAAAATATTTGAATTTTTCTCGGCGAAGTTTTAATTTATTTTCGCGCCGATTACCAATACTAAATAATTCCCGCATCAGATCCTTTTTTTTTTTTTTTTAAACAATATTTCACTTCTGGTTTACCCGTGACTATTGTGTATAAATTAATCTGACCGTTAGGTTCTTGCGTACCAATATAGAAACACATAATTTGATGCTCCCCCTACGTTTTTTTTTTCACAAGTCAATGAATATGAGCGTAAACATTTTTTTTTTTTTTTTTTTTTTTCGAAGTACGTCATTTCCTTTTAATAAGGTTGCACACAACGGTACATCTGTATTTGTATCAAAGCAAATAAGCTATTCAGTCTGTTTTCAAAAGAAATAAATTTGACAAATTAAAGAGCGTAATAACGACTTGATTCGACGTCAATGGTCAATTCCATATTTGTTCTAAATTAATAACAATTGGCCAACGTTACGGTAATAAATCAATCCGAAAAAAAAAATATTTTGCTCGAATTACAATCAAAACTTTCAATATTTGTTTACTGCGTAGCGATTTATGGCAAAAACGCACTGCATTTCGTATACATGATTTACTATCATAATTAACCATCTCATGGTCGTAATCAGTGAAGGTATTCGCATTTCTCTTTCTACGTGTTGTAAAAATGGTATACGTGCGAATCAAGAGTTAATCGGATAACGTATATTGCAAATTTCATATTAAATGTGACCTGAATCCCCGACTACACCGCTTTCCCCAAAAGTGTGGTTCGATAGTTAGTGCCGATGCGGCAGCACCAAAGACGATGTAATCAAAGAGTACAATTACATAGCAACTACTGGTTGCTTCTTTCATTTTAGATTGAGCACGCTCCAGCCAATCAGGTTTATTATGCTCCCACCCATTGTACCCTTTATGGTCATGTGAATACTAGCGCAAAACTTGAGGCCTGACTCGAGTCACGTAGACACCGTCTGTTGAACTTGAATTACGAACATTGACACTTACGAATGCGCTTCTACTTCTTTATTTTTCTTTTCATACCTAGGTTGTGTAAATTAATTATTATAATACCTCGAGCTAGCCACGAGGGAATCTTCGAGACTGTAAGAACCTATGGTGTCAAACGATCTATTCTTACAATTGACAGGTACTTAGACTTCATATTTAGATTGATCTTATCTTGAATAAGCATTCCCTTATAAGAAAAATCTGGAAGTTCATAAAAATTGTTTACACCGAATAACTAGGTATTTATTTTTGGCGCGTTTTTAATAGGTATTTAGAACTGATTACATTCCTTACTTCTTTAATTACGATGATGACATTATTTTCGTCTCCTTCGTACGTTTGTGTGACCTCTCGTACACGCAGTTTCTTTCAAAAATGCGATAATGACGTTCCGTATCGTCACATAATTTTTATGCGAATGGAACTGCAAAATATTGAAGAATATTGTTGCAATTCTTTCTTGATAATTGAAAAAATTATACTAACTCATAATAACCTTTGGTAAAATCGTGACTCGTCAAGACTTCTAGAATTGATAAAATGAAATACTTACCCTGCATCATTTGTCAGAATCATTTTTCTGCACTTCGAAGCTACAAAAAGCTTTCAAGTTTATCTTAATAGCTTGTAGAAGAATACACTATACCTAGATAGCAGATTGAATGGCTCGAGTATAGGTATCATTTAATAGGCTACCTCATTTACATACACTTGGTATCGTAATCAAGTAACGTCCATCTTTTATTGGTTGCGTGGGAACGCGTGATCGGAAACGGGCATTGATGTAGTTGAAAATATTAACGTTTCGATATGCTGGTTGCATTCAAAGACTGTTGAAGGCATATGGTATTATACTATACACATTGAATTAGATGGAGAAATGTTGTATTACCGTGGTCAAAATTCATCCATGTCTTTATTCTGAAATGCATAGCTCGATTATCAAAGGTTCTCGAATTCCCCAAAGTAGGTCCGAGATATCGTCTCTATCTGTGCGAAATCATATAGGCCTACTTTTTAAGTACTATTTGAGCACATTTGACCCACAAACAAATATTACAAAGATTCTCTTGGAAATGAAGGAACGCAAAATTTTAAATTATGAATTTAACGAAACTGTACTGAAATGACACAGTGATTTTTCGAGAAAAAAAAATGAAATAGCATAAATTGGCGGGAAACAATAAATTGATGAAATACAAATAGAAAAATAATGTTTTAATAACTTTGTAAATACTTATAGCGATCATGCAATAGGTAACTTTTTCTTTAAAATTCTCACGCATTAATTTGTAAAGTATAAGATTGTTGTTCATTACTGCATCGTGTGTACTAGATTAATTCCATGTTGTTCCTATGAACGTCAGTACACGATTCATTTTCTTAATAATATACCTATATGATAAAAATTTGCGAATAATTTTTTTTTTTTCTCTTTCTTTTAAGTTACTGACACTCAATCATCAGAATTGAGTAGTGTTAGTTTCTGATTTACAAAACAAACGTCTGTCGATGATAAAAAAAAAAAAAAGAGACCGTAAACTTTTATTAATAATAATATTATTATTATTGTTGTTATTAATAAAATATTGATAATAACCCGCGTTCTTGTGTAGGTAAAACAGAAATCGATGTTCAAGATATTAAATATTACTATGTTAATTTAATCCGTCTTTTATAATGGATGCGTTGAGCTCGCTTAAGAGTATCACGAGGAAATTACAGAATATTTAATCGTTTAGTCTTTAGCTTATCGTATGAGTAGGTAATTTGATCTAGGTGATTAATAGTATCTGTGAACAACTTTTATGATCAGGAACTTTTTCGTTTGTACTGATTTTAGCTAGTGTGAAAATTTACTATCGTCACTTACGATACAGCGCTTTCAATGCCTAACACAAGATTTAGTAAAAATGTTTCTCGATATCGGTGCCTACTTATTCGTCAAAAAGGTGTTCAGGAAAGATACGACTAATTCATATAAAATTTGATTGTCGTTACTCAGTTTATATTAATATCTTAATTAATTTTTATCACAAACGGGAAATATTCGACGAAAATTCGAGGATGACGTCGAAAGAATTTTCGTTCTAGATGATGAGACCGGTTTTTTTATTTTATTTTTTTTTCACATCAATAGATCAAAGTATGTAGTAGTGAAACTTTGAAATTTCTATAATGCAATAAAAGAAGAAATTGATAAAAAAAATTGTTTACATAGCTGCACTTATCATTAATTATTGTAACTACAAAATTAAGCAAATACTTTCTGAAAGAATGTAGAGCCATACAATCATATAAATTAATATTTGTTCCACCATTGGTAGTTCTCGAGACGTAAGTATGCAGGTTGAAAATATCCACCTGTATAGCAAGATTTTCCTTTTTCCAAGTTGTTTCAACAATTTTTTCGAAATAAGTGTTGCATTATCAAATTTTCAACATTAAATTTTAAAGAATTATATTTTATAATATCCCCGCAATAATTAATAGATTAAATAACTTGAATTAACGCTTATAGATCTTTCAGTTAAAAAGCCATTAGCAAACAAAGCGAATAAAAAAGTGCGGAAGTATTCTAAAATAAGAAATTCTTCAAAAGCTCGATAGGTATAGCCGTTTTATTGTGGCATTAAGTCCTTTACATAAAAAAAAAAAAAAAGAAAATATTATTAAAACGTTCCGTAACGTTCAAAAACAAATTCCAACGATCAAGTTTTCAATACTGTTAGGTAGGTACCTAGCCTGTTACTATTTAAGCAGTATTCTTCCTCTTTTGACGATGATGGTATATGTGAAATTTTTCACTTTTCAAAAACAGGTGGTTCTATTTACTTTTCTAAGAAAGTGAATTAAATAATATATTTAAGAATAGACGTTGATAATATGAAATAGCGTCAGCATACGATAGTTATATGAAAAAGAGAAACGAGTAAAAATAAAAAGAAAAACATAAAAAAAATCCTTTCTCACTTTCTCTATCTTGCTTTATAACGTCCCTCTTCTCTAAAATCGAATGTATCGTACGTACATATACATCCTTGTAAGCTTGAAAAACACCTTGCTCTACTATCGCTCAATGTCTCAGGAAAACTTTTCCAAGAAATTTTAAATGAAAGAATTTTCTGGTACCTGAGTACCTCGAAAAAAATGATATAATAAGTTTTTGTCTCTGTTTTAATATGGCTTTTGAAAAGGTCGTCACTGTACAAGTACCGAATGCATCGTCCGTCCAATTTCAAGGCAATTCAATTATTTCACTCTAAATTCGTCTTCGATGCAAAAATTAAATTGTTCATGCGAACTGTGAAACTGAAGGCCCTGAGTTTTGAAGGTATGATGGAAAGCAATTAAAAATTATGACATTTTAACAAATAAGGAGCACAGATTATATTTGATGCTTCTCTAGACGATCGAAATATTCGTCAATTTTCTTTATCAATCTTTTTTTTTTTCAAATCGAGTCTCATTGAGTTCATGTTTAAAATTTTGATGTTTCATCAATAAAATTCAGAGAAACCATCAACATTTTGAACGTAAACTTGATTAAACTCAATTTGAAAAGAAGAAAATTGATGAGGAAAATTGATGAATGAGTATTTTGATCGTCTAGAGTGGCTTTCTACAGATGGTTGATTTACAACTTAGTCGTAAGTAGCAAGATTATATCGACGAAAACGAAAAATTAGTGAATTTCCTTTAGTTTTTGTAGTTTTTAATTCTTGTATTTGACGTTTAAAATTCTTTAGGATCACAATTAGGATACCACTCTGATGGCTCCTGCTTCGACTTCATCAACATGGTGACGATCCCTCAAACCTATCTTATAGGTAGGTAGTTCCTTAATTTCGATACCTTGCAACAAGAACTAGAGAAATCGCTTTGCGAGTACCGACACGACTATTTTAGGCTGTGACGTCACTCGCACTTTTCGGCCTATGAATTATGAACAATATTTGCAGCTTCAAGTATGAAGCATTTAGCCAATCAGCAGCTGGCAAGTTCCTAAAAAATCGCGCCATCCATATTAATCATTGCAGACATGGAGCAACCTGTTACGCTTTCTTTTAAGTGATAACGCTAGAGTCTTATTCTTTGAATGTAAAATCGTTTTTAGTTTTTTACTATACCTAGATAATTTCGATTAAATCGTAATTCTATTAGATAAAATTTTCGAAATTGTGTAAATTTAGTATTTCGGTACGATTCGTTCGCAATTGATGGTCATTTATTTGTATTCGTGCGCCGTCAATGTTCGCTCATGTGGCAAATTAACAATCTGGAAATTTATTGTTATTCGAAATTATTCGTTTTATCTGGAAGTAATACGAAGTATTTTCAACAATTATTTAATCGCGTGTGAGAATAATGAACCGTATGAAATCTCCTCATTTCTGCGCTAATGGTTGTATTTCGGATTTTAATGACAATTTTTGCGAACATTATTTATCTTCAAGTTCAGAATCCAGTATTGACGTTACTGATCGAAAAATTCTAGTCGATGTCACCATTGAACATGAGAAGATCATTCCTTACGCCACGAAACCTGCCCGCAGCCTGAGAGGGAGCACGGATCGCGCGGATTCCAAGAAGTGAGTTCCCATCTTGACGAAGAATTTCGTTTTTCCTCTTAATATTATCACTGTAGCCATAGATGTTTGTAGAATAAATATCATAGATTGACCAATACCAATTTACCATGAAGAATGTTTGATGTTACAAAAGGCGTATGTTTGTGGAGGCAACCGATTTTACAATCTTTAATCCTACCTTTCATTTCGAAATGAGACACTTCCAGTTGGATATTAGTTTAGCCATTGGAATTAGAGAAAGGACTTAGAAGGGATTGACCTCGAAAAGTAATTCGATCAGATCTTATACCTATTTTGTAGAGATTGTCCAAAAAAGTCGTACCTGGTGTGACCTAGTATGACTATCAGCTCATGAAATAAAAGGCTAGTAGTTTGATACTTTTATTCTTATCAGTGGTCTTTTTCGTAAATTTAAATTGCTTATTCGGTTGGAGGTGAACATCAACAGTGACCTACTTTTCTGGGAAGCAGGTGGTGAGAAACCTAAAATTATGCTCTAAAATCATCTAGTAAGAAAGTGGAGTAGATTTCAACGAAAAAAAAACTTTTCTCTTCGTCGGATAATTTCTCTAAAAACGAATCATACGATAAAGATCGATAATTCTGGAATAGTAACGATGAATGAGGCTTTTGAGATGAAGTTTGTTGCTCTGCTATATGGATGAAAACGACAAGTCTTCCTATCATTTGAATTTATTGACGATGTACATTTTCTCAATAGAAGAATTCTCACCTCAATACCACGTAGATATCAGAAAGTTGATTTAAAAAAAAAAAATGATAGAAAATTGTTATCCATAATTGAAATCGAACTTTACCGTTTTGATTTGATAAAAATTTCTCACTTTATTATCGATTGATCTTTAAATCAATAGTTCCGAAACGAAATCACTAATTTCTATGAAATCGTCAGATTTTACACACTAATTCCTAAAACGTTGAATTGTCTGCATACAAATAACAACAGGACTTATTGTGAGATCCACTGAACAATTGATCAGGAGCGATTCCGTACTACGAGTATATTTTGACGAGCGACTCGTTGGTGGGGAAATTCATGGTGGGAAAATATCATCGAATGCAAAGAGTTTCGAAGATGAAAAAAAAAAAAATGAAGTCCAAAAAAAAAAACGAAGAATTGCTTTCTTCGACTTTCTGTGGGGTAGATCATGAAAATATTAATTGTAGCCTTTAATTGTGTGCGTCAACTATAGTAAGTACCTATATTTATGGGAGGATTTATTGTCTTCGAATCTCAAAAATAATGGTTTTCTTTAACGTTACGAAATAATTCATTGAAGTTCGTAATCTTTAAATTTTAAGAAAAAAATTGTGTGAAATCGTTCTAAAGTTGTATCGAGATAATACAATGAACATCCTTCGTTGAAATTCCATTAGCAGACGATGCATGTTTTCGTTGTCTGTCATATCAGCTGTATTTCAAGTCTTTTCTCGTTCGAATGTTATTTCACCTTTAAACAGGGAGACTAACACAGCATCAGAAATACACTATGTATAAAGTTGTGCGTCTGTGATTGTTAGAGTATGTGATGAGATGTTAGCCTACATTTTGGTTGTTATGTACTTTTTAATGATAAACAAAAAAGTAATAATATTGAAATATTACTATTCTAGTTCCCAGTAAAATATGTTGATGATCTAGGTACTACTAACACGTTCATTTTCCCTGGGAGAGGAGGAAATTATTAAGCGTAGCCTACCTATATCAATAACGAAGGAGAAAGTTCATCGGTTGCTGTCATATTGAGGTTAAAAACTAGAGCGCATATCAGTCAATACTCCCGAAACCGCAATTTCATTTCTCACTCTTACTGTTTTATTTACCTACATTTCCGAGTAAACTTAAAAAAAAAATTTAATTTTATCGTGCCAGGATGTACTTCTCGATTGAGAGAACGAAACACGAAAGGTTTCTATTTATGAGTGTTTAGACTTTCAGATCACATGGAACATTGACAGGATATTTCACCCTGCTCTTCTTTCCTTTTTTTATTAATTGTGAAACGTGAATCGTTCAACTTTCGGCTGTTCATTGCTTGATCCTCCCTTCTCAATCAGTTTTTCATCACTCATCATTGAATCATTTAATAAGATCTTTGATTTTGTGGTGCATTCGCAAAACCAGATCAGTAGACTAGAATGAGCGAGGAGGGGTGGGGGGGGGGGGCGTGCAATGAAAACCATTCCATTTATCACTTTTTCAAGTTCATATCGTTAGCCTCTTTCATTTGCAATTTGGACTGTAGATCAAGTCGTCAGTATTGCCTGGGAGTACGATAAGAATACTTCGACGGAAAGGACAAAGGCCATATACTTAGTCCGCTCAAAACTCTCTATCAATAATGAGACCATTGAGTACGTGAACATGTTTAGGTTCCTGGGAAAGGACGTATCTTATCTGGATGAAGTAGACGTCGTTAGAAAAACGGAATCAAACTATAATCAATCACCTTCTTCGAGCGTCTAAAATAAGACGAAAAATAATTATCACTACAGTTAGAATTTCCGTGCAGTAAAAATACTAAAAAATGCAATAAAAACGTGCAGCGCGCTATAACCAAAAGAGGTACATAAAAATCACCTATAACTCGATCGCAAAGTGACCAGAATTAACCACGAAACAATGAACAATACCGACACACGCTCGAAATAGACATTAAGCGGCGAAAATTGGACAAAAAATGACAGAAAGTCACGTTAACATCGAGAGAAAAAACTAAGAACTGTCACGAAGAACCGTAACCGTTTTTTGGGTAAATCACGAGCTGCGGCCGAAAAAGACGTTCTACTACGAGTTGCGGGCCAGATACGAATTACGGCCTCTCTAGAAAAATGGAACATTGGATGAGATCTTGGAAACAGTACAGTACAATTTCATTGAAATACTAATTTGCAAAATATGGGTCTACATTTTGAAGCAGCTTAATAAAATATTCACGAACTTTTAGACGGTAAAAACTTTCGAGAAAGTGAGCGTACTACTGCGCCTGAAAAAACAACGGGCGCAATTCAACTAACAGTGAGACGGAACTCGTATAGGCCTATTGTTCATTTTACTTTAAAACGTAAATCGTACATCTCATTTTTTCGAAGGGACGCAAATCATGCATGTCAATTTTTTGGTGGGCCGCAACTCAAACATCATAAAATTGGCTGGTACGCAACTCGTTACCAGAAAACCGAGAACCTATCAAGCGTCACCTTCACAGAAGAAGAAAGAAGACTGCTGGACAAAGGCATCAAGTACGTGCAGCTAGAGAGGCTGAACCAAGTGTAGGCTTGAAAGCATGGAGCTGCGAATAAGTAATCCAAACCATGGAACACGACGTGAGACCAGAAGCCCGGACTAAAATAGGGAAAGTGCTGTTGGACATCAAAGAGGATATGTGCCGAACCTATGACAGAACGCAAGTAATGCAGAGGAAGGTCACAAATCTACAAAAGAAGATCCGACAGAACAACCTGATTTTGACAAAGGCGGACAAGGGCAGCACGGTAGTGGTAAAGGAGAAGGAGGACTACACCCAAAAAGTGGAGTCGTACATCGCAGTTAATGGGTACCAAGAGCTGGCAAGGGACCCAACACGGAAATACCAAGATGACCTGAAAGCTGTGTTGAAACGGAACAATGTACCCGGCAATGGAAGGACGCTTGAGATGAACCCGGTTGCACCAAAACTCAAGGGGCTTGTAAAACTCCACAAAGCGAACCGTCCGATGAGACCCCTGGTCAACAGCATTCAATCACCATGCTACAAGATAGCAAAGATCGTAGCCACATTCCTGAAAGAAAACTACCAGTTTGCACCCAGACGAAGTATCAGAAACAACGGAGAGCTTATTGAGCAACTGGACAAGTTGGAAATCAGGAGTAACGACAAGCTGATATCCTTTGATGTGACTAATATGTTTGGTACCATACCGAAGGAGGAACTTCTCACTCTGCTCAAAAACAACAGATACCATGGGAACCCCGATGGGTCGAAGTACGCCAACATAGTGGAGGAGATCTTGAGCCACAATTACTGCCGCTTCAATAACAGGTTCTACAGTCAGGAAAGGGGACTTGCGAAGGGATCACCGCTGTCACCAATACTGGCAGAGATATTGAAGGGCAGCAAGTTCAGAAACTCGATCAAACACTGGGCCAGATATGTAGATGATATCCTAATTGTGTGGTCAGGCACTGATAGACAGGTGGATCTATTCCTTTCAGAAATGAACGCGATGAATGAGAGCATAAAATTCACAGTGGAAAAAGGCAATGAGACCATCAACTATTTGGACCTTACACTCACAATGGAGAACAATAGGATACAATACAAAATCTACAGGAAGCCGACGCATACTGACACCATCATCCCAAATGACTCCTACCACCACCCCAGGCACAAGTTAGCGGCAATCCAGAACTACTGCTATCGGGCAATTTCTATCCTCAAAAACAACGAAGAGAAGAGGAAAGAGATCGAGATAGTAAAGCAGATCGCAGAAGCCAATGGCTACCGCAGATGTGTGGTGGAGGGAGTCTTTGGGAAAATGGAAACAAAAAAAGGAACCCATGATAGCATATGAGAAAGTACTTCGGATCGATACTGTATATAGGAAAGTACACAAACAAGGTGATAAAGGCGTTCAATGGCTACAATGTGAATGTGGGTATCCAGAATAACCAACCCATGGTGAAGAGAATCAGCAATGATCAGACGGAACAAGAGGACAAGGAAAGCTTGAGCGGAGTGTACAAGCCACGGTACATTATAGAGGTATTGACACAAAGAAAAATTTCTGTCGCACGAATTGTGTTAATTCGGAATTCCGCTACGCTCGCAGCGATCGTTTGAATACCTTCCACACCCCACCTGTGACGGAACCTTACCGGAGGTACCCTAATATTGACGAAATTTTCGAGGGTTGTAAAAGGTGAAGAAATTCACCTAAGAAAATAATTTTTTTTTAAATAAGTAGAGCGTGGTGAGTTGTCTATTCGTACCCGGTTTCAGATTTTTAGGTTAATACCTGATTCCTCTACGAATTTTTAAAATTTGATGAATTTACATTACCTAGTATTCATGTAGTTTTTATGCTTAGTAATACCTTGCAACGCTCCTAGCGTAGATTATATCAACTGACACAACTCAGGCGACAGTAACAAACACGGCTAATATACGTTTGTGTCAATACCTCTATAATGTACCGTGGTACAAGCTTAGTTGTGAACAGTGTGAGGGGATCTGTATCGGTGAGACTGGGAGAAAGTTTGAGGTCAGAAGAAAGGAGCACAAAACGTTGAGGGAGAAAGAAGATGGCAAGTCACTGTTTGGGAAACGCTGTAACGAGGAAAACCACAATGGAGAGGGAATATTTGAAGTCATACGCGTAGAGAATCGCACGAAGAGAAGATAACTCTGGGAACAAATGGAGATTGCAAAAGCCAAGAGGAAGAAAGCCTGCCTCTTGAACAATGTAATCACATTTGACAGCAAAAAATTATTCGGTCTGGTGGTTGGACGAGAGAAGAAGAACGGAACCAACCAATGAGATGGCAGGAATCCAGGTAGCCAATAAAAACGCAGCATTTAGAACAATAGATTGAACCAATCACAAAGCAGTATATTTTAGCCAATAAGAACACAATGTCATATTATTGTAAGAATAAGTTTCTAAGAAGTGAACCAATCACAACACAGCATTGTTTTAGCCAATAAGATCACAGTGTTATACTATAAAAACTCATGGTTAAGGCCTTGTTCTCCAGTTGCGACACAACTGATGATGGGATAACACCCGAAAGTACTCTTGTATAAGCAACTAATAAAGTAGATTTGTACAATTGAAAACCCCTTTTTCAGTATTAGTGCTCTACTTACTCCTCACTCACTCATTATGAGTTCCGATAAGAGTTACCTTGAGTATATCTACAACCAATCTGTGTATTATTCTTGTCAAATTGACGATGAGTATTGATCATAAAAGAGACTCACCACGTATTCAACTCTCCTATGTCCACAATATGGATTTCTTTTTGCGTCAAATATAACCGTCAGTCTTTGTCTCTATTTCTCGAGTGTACTTTTCAGATTTGTAGCTTTCGAAAACATACAGATTAAAATGTTCCCAAGTTCCTAAAGTAGGTCAGAGCTCCTGCCTCGCCTACTCGGAACCACTATTTTCTGGCGGGAAAGCTTTTTTCCTGTATAATGCCCCATATTATATTTTTTACGAAGACAGGCATATATTCCATCTAATCTATAGTACCTTTCTGAAAAATTAATAAAAGTACCACTAGCAAGTAATGTCAA
Source organism: Aspidiotus rigidus (assembly GCA_035079385.1). Lineage (NCBI taxonomy): Eukaryota > Metazoa > Arthropoda > Insecta > Hemiptera > Diaspididae > Aspidiotus > Aspidiotus rigidus. The sequence goes on along the minus strand of JAVHKY010000054.1, from coordinate 13,484,597 downwards.
AAATATTCGTACGTATTTTTGCTCTAAAAAGTTGTCGACACCGTTAATTATTATGTTTTTTTTTCTTTCTCCTCTGACGTGATTTAATTGGGAAAACCAATGTTCTTATTTTCATAATAGGAAACTAAAGTGGTTTTGTGGATTTTTCGTAACTTTGACTTCGATTTAAGCTTGGTAAAAGGTAACTGTTTCGAATTCGTATTTTGTTGTTGGTAGTTCTACGAAGAAATAATAATAAGTACAATTTCGTATGAATGTGACAGAAAGCGTGTGTAAAACTTGCACGATTTAGCTTATTCTCGCTAATTGTATGTGTATTTGGGTAGTATAACGGAAGTCTGCGGAATCTTATTTCATCGGAAGTTATTTTCGCTTCTATATTGTTACGTATTTCTGAGGATCATTGTTGCTATATTCGAGATGTAGCTTATACAGATTTCACAAAAGCTTTTGATAAAGTAGATCATAGTCTATTATTAACGAAATTGAAGGGAGTAAGTTTCTCTCGAAGAACTCTTCAATTTCTCAGGTCCTGCTTGTGGGGAAGGAAACAATATGTACGCTTCAGAGGCTACGAATCATGCTTAAAATATTAGGAGTTTCAGAAAATCTCCGGATGGGTCCTCACTCTGAAAATCCCAGACTTTCTTTCCCCCTTTTGATAATCATCCTGCACGTCGCGCTCGAGAAGTTCAAGATACCTGAGTACAAAAATAATTCTCACTAAATTTACAATAAAAAAGTATTCTTGTGATTTTTCAATTAAAGCAAGAAAAATTGAGCAAACGCGTACTCGAAGTGAAACCTACGTAGTAGCTACTCCGATGAAAATGTACTAAAATGCCAAAAAATACGGTTTTTTGGATTTTTCTCGTAAACCTTGCGTCCTACAATGAAAATATTTCAATAAAAAAATAATCATCACTAAATTTTCAATGAAAGAGCATTCTTGTGATTTTTCAATTAACGCGACAAAAATTAAACAAAAACGCATTTAAAGTAAAACTGATGCTTTCGAAGAAAAAGCGCTAAAACAACAAAAAAACAAAACTGGTGTTTTTTGGGATTCCTCACAAATCGTGTTACTTATATAAAAAATATCTTTGTACAAAAATAATCTATGTGGATAGACTTCGGTCATCTTTGCATGTTACGGCATTTAGTAAACTATAGCGTCATTTTCATCAGGAAAAAATGTGCTTTTTTACATGTGTGAGAATACTAATTGTGCGATTTTGCAGATAAGAGGTTATTCCTTAATAAGGCAGAATTGTATATGTATTTGTGTGGATGGTGTTAGTTATGAGCTAAAGTACGTCAATACTGTATTACTTAGATCAAGGCGTAATCTGTCGTTATGCTGGCGTCTCCCGTAATTGGACCATATTGTTGATGTCATAAACTTGAGCCAATCCAAATAAAAAATATTTAAAAGAAAAACAGTCCTGTGTTGCAGACAAAGTTGATTGAACTGAAAATAAAAAATCTAAACTATTATAATTTAACTGGAAAGAAAAAAACAAGAGTTTGAGAGACACGTACTAACAACACAACGCAAAGCGCGTCATGTGGACGGCAATGCAAGTTTGGAAGAGGTAGAGAAGGGATTTTGTGATCAGAGGTGATTAGCCTATGATAACTCGGTGAAGCTAACGCTATAGGTCATTAGCTTCAAAAAAAAAAAATGTTCAGCTCACTAATGGCTATTTTCCCATTTTTAAGGTAGAAGTGGGGAGCCGCTCTAGAGCTGGAGCCGACCAAAGGAGCGAAATCTTAGTGCTGGAACCGTTTTTTTTTTTTATCGTTTTGGCCTTTTGATGCTTTTAAGGGCTCTGATAATAAAAAATAAAATGAAAAGTCAGTGTTATTCTCAATAATTCACTGTCGACATTTCCATAATTATATATACTCGTACCTTCATAGTTAGTTGAACTGGCCGTTTAATAGCCAATCGACAATTCACTAAAGTTAATTATTGGCTTACCAAAAATTCATTGACCAGCTAACACATGTCCAAAAACGTTGGCTAACGCTACGGCTGACGTAAAGCTAAGCTAAGGCTTATCATCTCTGATTATGATAGCAACACGCGATACCACGTGCGCTGATAATTCCTTTGTATTAGGCTTTTGATGTCGTACGGGTTGCATACTTCATCAAATGTTGCTGGAGAATAAATAATGACTTCAAAATAATTTATTTCGACAATTTTGTTTGAGTTCTTGAAATACTTGATGGAATTGAATAAAAGTCGGATATTTCTAGCACTATGTTATTTTTAACCGCTAATAAAGTTTTAGTTTGTACCTATCGTCTTTTTTACTTGTGATGGTGATATGTACACATTTTTTGATACTCAATGGCAAGAGATTTTCCTCACTACAATTGACTGATCTATGGAGATCTCGCTGCAGCAAGAGATTTTTACGTCATCAGAACGGCAGGCATTTTAAGTTCGTCCCCGTATAAGCATCAAGGACATACAATAGGAACAAGTACGGCCCCAAGTTGGATCCCTGAGGCACTCCTGAGGGACTTTTGAAAGCTTCCGAGCATGTTCCTTTGATCGCCACATATTGCTTTCTGTCCTTTAGATGATTCAAATAACTTCAGAAGAGATTTAGAGAAACTTGGACGATTCAGTTTTAACTGTAGCTTATTATGACTTACTTTACCAAACACCTTTTCAAAATCTGTATATACTAGCGTCTGTTGCGTCGTCGCTGCGCGTCGACGACAGCCGCTAGCAAGGTGAGCACCAATTTTGAAATGAAAAAACAATTAAATATGATATACAAAAATTTACAAAACCGCACAAAATAAAATAATTACAAAGTATAAGAACTTTTGGTTAGACAACCATCATCAGATAATACAGAACACAATTATATTTAATTAAACATGTCCCGCAACATTGCTCCTCGTATTAATCAAAATAAAAAAACAATTTCTTTCGATGAGAAATTTATGAAAAAAAAAATGAATCCAATCGGCGCGGTAATAAACCACAAAAAAATGAGACTTGTAAAAGAGGGCCCCCATGAACAAATACAAGTATTTTGTTCTGTGGATTTTAAATTGCTTCTCTTCAGAAAAAAGAAAATTGCTCATAAAAACTTTCTTATTTACAAACAGGCTGAACTCCTGCACATTCTTTTTTCCACATATAAGGGCACAAAAATATTGCTTACTTTAACCAAACCTTATTTTAAGAGTCACAATTTAAAAATAAAAACACAAAAAGAAAAAACAGATTGCTAACCCTATTTTGAATGAGCATAAGTTTTACTTCAGTTGCATTTAAAACAGAACAAAAAAAATATTGCTCACCTTAACCAAACCCTATTTTAAAGTAAGTTCTATAGCATTTAGGAATTTAGTGAATTGAAAAAAAAGAGTGAGTTCTATAGCATTTAGGGATTTAATAAATTAAGAAAAAAAAAAATGGGATTGATTATAGAAGAGTATTAAAAACAGAAAGCAAAATTTATTTCAGAATAGCTCCTTCAAACTCAATAGCCACACTCAATGGCAATGGTTTTGAAATTGACTACCACACCTGTAATCATTTTGCAGCTTCACAATTCATGGGTTAGAGTGATGCTAAGGGCTGTGGCATGCTAAGTTCATGGGTCTTACAAGAGCATAAAACATACAAATCTGCATTCGCGCGTATTGTATTTTACCGTTTTTACAATTATAAAATAGTACTTTAGTTGCACTAAAAAAAAAAAAAAAGTTGCCAGACCATAACCACAAAACCAAACTCTGTTTTAAAATAATTTGTGATACAGTCGCATCTATAAAAAGAAAAATATTTGCCAAACGTTAGCCAAACATCATTTTAAAATAAGTTGACTTAAGACGCTTTTTTAAAAAGAAAACATATTGCTTGACCTTGACGAAACCCTATTTTAAAATAAGTTGTACTCTAGTCGCACTTTTTAAAAAGTCCAAGAATGCTAAGTCTTTTGTACAACACTTACCCCTTACCTAACCAACAACTAATCTTATTTCAAAGTTGAATGAAATAGGTACTTCAGTAACAGCCAGAAATGAAATACTGGAACAAAGAACTGTTTAAACAAAACAATTAAATTATAAGAAACACAAAATAATGTTCAAAAAGTCAAGTGGAATATTTAATCACACAAAGATTCTTCAAAATGTCAGATTATTGAAGAATTTTTGATCATTTTCACGTTGAAGAATTCTAATATTTGAAACAATTTTACATTTTTCAAACAAACTCTACATTTGGTGTTTTGGCTTTTGTTCAATACTCCTTCATATTTATCAATCAGATTTTTTTTCTCCTACAAAGAGTTGAAAGATCGCCTCAAGAAAGAAATATTTATCAGAAATAAGTGGGTACAGGTACTTATATAGTGTTGTTGATGCTTGTGCTTTGTTTTGATCACATAGCATTTTCTGTCAATTTCATATCAGTCCTCAAGTACAATTCATTACTCCACCTTGAGAAATAAAAATTGCACAAAAGGAACAGTTTTCATCTCCTCCTGCACAAACTGGAAACGCTTCAGAATTTTTGTTACATTCAACCTTTTACTATCATTATTGGATTGGTGCCAATACTTAGCTGAAAACAAAATTTATTCTGCAATTTTCGTTTCTGGGAAATATGTTACCTATTTATTACTTTGTTTATTTTAGAAACTTCCATATTGAGGGAAATGTTAGGTTACGGAAAGCATGCGCTATATCATAAAATGACGTAGACCTACGTATAACCTCACTGAAATCAACATTTACCATGAGCCTTTCTGTCTGTGGACAAACACTCATCATCACCACTACAATTATTCATTTGAGTATAGGCTACATGATTGAAAATTACAGCTTTATTATGATCCGAGAAAAAAGAGATTCAAATATTACAACTGCAAAAAAACAAAACTTCTGAAATTCAAAATACTTTGCAGTATACATGCGTACACATATCATTCACTCAAATTGAGAAAAGGGGGGAAACACCACTGAATTTATCAATTTGAAGTAATGTCTAAGTTGTGAAAATAAAATTAACAATATAGGCTATCTAAACGATTGAAGAACTTTGAACATAGGCTTTATCTAATGATGATGATTGGTGACAATGTCCTTTGGGAGAAGATGTCGAGACTTGACCCAGAGATATCATGTGGACCTACCCACCGTCGAGGAAGTACCTTTCCTACCTTTCGAGCACATCAAAACACATATTCTCCACAAAATCCAAGCAAAATTTCAAGAGGAATGGATGCAGACAACTGGAAGTACGACCGTCCGTCTTTGATTAATAAAACCTGTAGTAAATGAGAGGTGGCATGTGGAACACCCAAACCGCCGGAATGATGTTGTTTTAACCCGTGTCCGAATCGGCCACACTCTTTTCACGCACCAGCCGTACTTTTCGGGTAACTCACGCCCTATGTGTGAATTCTGTCCAACAGAACGACTGACAGTTGCACACGCCATCAACTGCTGCAAAAAATACACTCAAGAGCGCCAAAAAGTCTACCATCAAGAATCTACAACCGACGAAACAACTATGACGGACAACGATGAAACGGTTCACAAACTCATCCTTTTTCTTGAAATTACAGATCTCATTAACTATATATAGATATAAAGCATTCTATTCCTTTTAATTTAATCATAGAAAGAGAACTTATTATTTATACATATTAGACGCTAAAAACTAACAGTTGATGCGTCGTTAAATAAATCATTTATACTACTAAAATCCAATAGTTGTCTTTTCATCGGAAACTCTCACGATGATTTTTATATCGGTTCAACCATAGCCAAACATATTGACCTAGTATTAACAGTAGCGATGATTACCGCACTCAGTTGTATTCTTGATTTCTCAACGCTTGACAATTGTGAACATCCTTGAATGAGAAAAATATACAAAATAGATTCAGCGGCAAATTTTTTGCATTCAACATCTAGAATTTCAGTCAAAAACAGAGACTCGAATCAACTTCACAACCCAAAATACCAACGTTTGAAATTGTGAGATTTCATTCCACGCAGTTTATTAAGTAGATGATGGTCAATAATACGAGTCTTGTATGATAATATACCGGTACTTACAAGTATTGAAAAAATAGATTCCAACTTCCAAGCTTGTTTATTTCAGCTCTTCACAGAACTGTTTGACAATTGTTTGTTGAAATTTCAAAAGAATGAAACTGAATTCAAAAGTACAATATAGCTTCACCATGATTGAATCACGCGTGTATTCAGAGGGCTCCAACTGACAACTGAGAGCAGCAATATGCAATGGATCATTTGATAAATGAGTGATACATACAACTACAATTTAAAACACTTTTCTAGTTAGAAAAGTCGGTAAAAAAAGCAAGGATAGTAAATTTCAAAAATTGGAAGTTCTACTGATGAATAGAGTTTAAAATACGCACAGTATTGATCTATTATTGCAGCGTTGATTATCTTTGTCTGGATCAGTTGATATTAATACGGCAATAACAACGTAGATTACAATAAATGAACATCAATGAACATCGATGAAAATATTAATTTTACACCTGAAAATGATATGATTCACAATAACATCAACTAGTCAGCTGTCTTTGACTGTTGTTATCTCAAAAAATTGAAATGACAGTCTGCGATTTTGGGATGCATATATTTTGTATTGTGACTCGAGCAAACGAACAGCAAAAAATATTGGTTTACGAAGCAAGCGCGATACGTCCTGCTGCACGTACGTCGTACGGCTCTCTGTTTGTGTGCGATCAGGTGACGAGTCTTCCCCTCCATCCGTCCATCACTCGGTGCTCGTTAAACCCATCCGAACGCGAACGTTGACGAACAATCCCAATGCCGACAGACGTTCGACAAACTATTCCTAGCGTTGTCCACGGTTGGTTTTTGTAGGTTGCTTGTATTTTATTATTATGGATATATGGATATGGATATGGATGGATGGATGGATGGATGGATGGATGGATGATGAAATGAGTTCACTCTAAAGTTAAATTGACGTATATGCGAAAACAACGATCACCGAGACGAGGCGTTCGGATCAATGGGCTATATGTGTGGTGGTAACAAAGCTTTGTATTCACACACCACTACTATCACAGTCAATTGCATATCAGTGCATATCCATCCCTTTTTTGGACGTAACGAGGTGAACAATGTACCGTATCTGAAGATTGAGCACTTATTGAAGAAAATTATTAGGTATAATCATCGAATTCTGCGTTGAAAATAGCTATGAGTGAGCAACTTATGCGATCTTAATATCTTTCGAATACATTTTTATATCCTTTTTGATACTTTTCCGTGATCGTTGTTTTCGCATATGCGTCAATTTAACTTTGTACGGCAGATTTGTTGTTACAGATTTAGCCCTCACGAATCTGTGCTGCTGCTGCGGTACTGTTGATCTTGTTTGCTGATACAGTTTACAGAACAGAGTTGACTCAAATATTCTAGCCGGCACTGAGGGAATGGCTATGGGCCGATGGTTTGGTATTTCTTGAACAGCAGTTGTTTTGGGGACGGGTGTGATTTTCAACACCACCCAGGAGCGTGTATACAAACCTGTTTACAGTATTAAATTATAAATGTACACCAAGGGGGCAGTCAAGACCTCCCCACGCCCCTTATAAATATAAGGTAATACCCCATCTGGCCCTAGTCCTTGCTTTTCCTCTCGAGTGAAATTCCTCCCTGTAATCGTTTGTACATTCGGGATTTCATTATTCTGCTTTTCGAGATGACGCAGGATGTCTCCTTCGTACCTCGTTGGCCATCTGTACCTCAGTTATCAGTTTTTTTTTCTCTAAATGATGTTATATCCATGTAATTATATTGAATATTAATGCAAGCAAGTGTGGTTTCTAAGGCCATATTACGACGTTGTTTAATTACTGTCATTACTACACGCGTGATAGTTTTTCCGTGAAGTGAATTAGTAGACGACTTTTGGATTCTCTGAAACGACAAATGCAAATGTATGAGATTGTCAGACCACAATTTGCGAATAAGACAATCACAAAATGTAATGGTGCGGTTAATTTCAAGAGTTGTTAGTCTCCTGTAAGTACGGTATTCTTATCAATAGGTAAAATACATTAAAAGAAATTGGAAGCTTAATCTCTTTCTATTAGTCATAAGAAGACCATCGCCGTTTGTGTTGCTTAGAGTCCGTTATTTGGTACTTCGAAAATTTTCAATAAGCTCGAGGATTTTTTTTTTTTTTCATACTTCGAAGAAAATATTCACTCGCAAATATTAACTTCCGTTGTGTCGTGTATTGTGCGAGGATTGATAATTCTAATGACATATTTCGTGTTCGTTTCCTTGATCCGGAACTGGAAAATATTTTGGTCGACTCGTAAAAATCTGTGCTCGTATTATTGTCCTCATGACTGAGTTTTTCGTCAACGTTCGTTTTTCATGAACGAAGAAAAATTCAATATGCTTCGGTCGAACGATTTTATAATTTTACGAGTTCGAGTAATTCGCGGCTCCTTTTAATGACTTTCCCCCCTCGACGAAGATAGCCGACCTTCCGCCTGCGGTAATTAAGAAAATTTTCACGTTACATTCGGTTTTTCTCGCTCAAGTAAACGAAACACAACCTCGATTCAATATCGCGATCAGCGTACTTTAAGTAGCCTTGTTATCCTCTTATGCTTCACGCAGAATATGCGAGACGATTTTAAAGTTCGCGACATATAAATATTTCATAAAGGTGAATAATAAGACAGTGCTTTTATGTCCAAGATATGGGATGCTTGTCGTTCATGTAGAGGTGTTACGTTAAGCCGGATAATTTAATCAATTAATCATTATTGTTATTTTTTTATTTCGTTCCGCTTAGCAAATCTTCCGTTTATATTTTCATTGATAATGGTGTATTCTCTTCAGTCAATCGTGTGCATAAATCTGTGTCATTAAAATAATAAGTACTCGTATCATTTTGATTGATTCACGTGCCCAGTTTACAATGCACATTTCAAAAAGTGCGGAAGATCTCAGTAAATATCTGAATTGGTAAGTTTCCGGTTTTCGAACTTCATTTGGGCTTTTTTTTGTGCATTTTATGTCATTCACTTTTGATTCAAATTAATGAATTTCAATTTTAAACCGAAACCCGCGATTTTGCTCAATATAAATTTTTTATAATAACTCTATTGAATTCCTGACGTCGGGTCCAGTAATATTTCAACCGGTGCACTTCCAGGAAGGTATTATGAAGGCGATTCTTCGATAACGTAAGACATAAACTTCAAATCTACGAAATTTGTATCTAATTTTATCTTCGATTTGCGCCCCTACCCAACTTTCTACAACTTTTCTGAGTGGATTTATGGACCAAAATGTCCCAAAAATTGACCAAATTGCCAAGATTTCCAAAATAAGAAGCTGAAAATTCACCCATTTTCAAGCTTTGTATGGTTTTAGTAATTGAGTATTATTTTCAGAATTAGCGTCAGGTTTCCCTTTCAAATCAAGTAAAATATGAAAGTTTGAACAATTTTTAATTTTTGAGAATTTTGGCAAATTAGTCAATTTTCGGCACATTTTGGTCCACAACTCGACTCAGAAAAGTCGTAGAAAGTTGGGTAGAGTCGCAAATTAAAGATGAAATTGAGATACAAAATTCATAGATTTGAAGTTTAAGTACAACGTTTCGCGTTTTTGCATAAATTTTGAATGTCAAACTTCTCAAAAAAAAAGTATAAGTAAAGAGAGTCCCATAAAACAGGTTCCCTGTTTGCTCTGATTAACACAGTTACTGAAGAAAACCCCGAGCAACTAACCAAGTGGGCTGCCAGTTTTTTATTATAAGTACTTTATTTAGGATAATTATAATCTTCAGAAATAGCTTGAGAGAAAACATGTGTACCATAGTATCCTTTCAAAGTATTTTCAAAAGGAAGGCCCTTTTTTGAAAGGACTTTTGGCTGATAGTAATTTTGTTCACTACTGATGGTGGCAAATTTGCCGGAAGCGCTCATGCTTTGTTAAGTTTATAAATTATATATGATTTATTGTAAAAGTATTTTAATTATCAAAATATTATTCAAAATATCGAGGACTTTGGATCTCCATGACTATAATATTTGGATATATAATTTATTCTGCTCGTATAGTTGTAAGAATAACATATGCCAAGTCTTAGCAGTCTTTGACACTTTGAAAAAACTTTTGTGAAATGATATTTTGATTCAACCATCAAAAGTTGAAAGTTGATATTGTTTTTCAGTGAAATTGGCTCAAGTCTAGAAGTGGAAAAAAGAACTTTATTTCCTCCACAGATTTCATTATGAGACCTCTTCTCGCACCCAAAAACATCGATTGAACAAAAAAAACTGAGTCTAGAGGATATTGTGAATACATTTTACCGAACTAGTTTTTGTTCTTAGAAGTTTCGAGCTTCAACAGACTATTTAGGCATCACTGTAAGTTTCTTCTCGAGTGCGGAATTGTTTTTGAGAATTTTCTTCAAATTCTCCAATGGATTTGTTATGAATCAACGAGAATGTCAAAGGTTATTGAATTTTCATCTCAGCAACTTCTGAAGCTCCATCTGGCAATTTAAGAACTTTATAAAACTTTGAGAAGCTTTAATGAATTTTTTAAAATTATTAAGTTATGGTACGAGTAGTGCCTTACAATATGAATAAATAAAATCATGATAATTGAGAAAATCGTGTTTTCAAAGGTACTTGACTAACAATCTAAACATAATCCTTCGAGACGCGCCGTCTTGTTTTGTAACCATAAATTTAATTGTGTTTTCGACCTCTACTTCCTCATCCTTAATAACCACCCACGGTTGTAGTTTCGTCGGCTTGAAAATATTGATTTCGGCTGTTCCCTCCATCTGTGGCCTCTTGTATGTGACACTTCCATAAACTTATCGACTGACGGTAAACTAATCACTTACGACATTACTAAGAAGCATTTCCCTGGTGAAAAGATGTGCAAGCTCTATTATCTCACTCAAGGAAAGGTCGCAATTCATTCTTCCGTTGATGTTTAAGGACAAGTCGACGGAAGCCAAGTTCAAACAAGAACTGACTAAAAATCTGAGAGACTACAACTGCCAGACACACCAACGCCAGATCAGCATTCAGTGGAGGAGACATGGCATGCAATCAAAACAACTATAATGAATACTGGGCAGAAAATATTGGGAAAAGCCGCCAGGAAGGAAACACCGGATTGAACCAGTGATTGTAAATAAACAAAAATGCTATACACAGATGCTATCCAAACCAACAGATAAAAAGGCAGTGAAAGCATACAATCAAGCAAAAACTGCTGTCTACAGAGCCACAAGACGTGCTAAGGACATATGGTACCGCAAAAAAGCGGCGGAAATACAGCAATACACGGATGCAAATGACAGTCACGCTTTCTACGACGCCGTCAAAAGTATATACGGACCTCTATACAACAGAGGATGCCCTATAAAGAATAAGGAAGGCAACCTATTGAGAAATTCCGAAGACATCAGTAACAGGTGGGAAGAATATTACGACGAACTACTTAACAAATTCCCCATTGTCTATGAAGGAATCCTCGAACTACTACCACAGTACCCTGAACAAGATGGAATGGACAACCCTCCTTCGGAAGAAGAAATAATGGCCGCAATAAAAGCCAGCCGCAACAATAAGGCAGCCGGATTAGACGACTTGGGTGCGGAGATATACAAAAACGGGTGGTCACGGGGTATGTCGCAAGCTTCAGCAGCTATACACAGAAATATGGAAGTCTGAAAAGGTTCCTAAAGACTTCCGGGATGTAGCGATAGTCAGCATATATAAGAAAAAAGGGAACGGCGATGACTGTACGAACTACAAGGGTATATCACTACTATGTGTCGCAGGGAAGATCTTAGCTAGAATACTGGCAAATCGCTTAAGGGATGTTTTTTCGGGACTGTTCCCTGAGTCACAGGCCGGTTTCCGACCAGAAAGAGAAACAACGGACATGATATTTGCGTTTCGACAGATGCAAGAAAAAGCGATAGAACAACAGATGCAGCTGTACGCCGTACTTATTGACATAAGGAAGGCGTTTGACTCTGTAAGCAGAAGCACCTTGTGGAAAAACTTGCGTAATTTGGGATGTCCTGTGAAAATAACAAATATCTTGGCCGACCTTCACTCAGGGAACACAAACTGCGTCATCGTTAATGGAACGCTAACCGACCAGCTTCACCATCTCAAATGGAGTGAGACAGAGGTGTGTCCTAGCACCGCTCCTCTTCAACATATACCTCACAGCAATGATGATGTTAGTCGACAAGAAACTTGTAGATCGCGGTGTCACTATTCGCTACTGCGGAGGCCTGTTTAATATCAGTCGACTGAGAAGCAAAAAGGAGACGAAGACCCGTGCAATGACTGAACCGCAATATGCGGACGACATAGCACTGCTCGGTGGGTCTGCAAACGCGATACAAAGCATGACCAACACACTCGAGAGCGTCTACAACGCCCTTGGCCTGGAAATAAATGAAATTAAAACAAAAAGACTCAAGATCAACTGTAGTTCAAACGGAGACACGCCATTGAGAGTTAGAAACGGGGATGTTGAGGACGTGAAGCACTTCAATTACCTAGGGAGCATAATGACTCGTGATGGATCCCTTAACGCGTAGATCGGCTAACGTTTGCGCAGAGCCTCACTCAGGACAAGAATATTCGGTAATAACGACCTGAGGACCGGTACAAAACTCGCAGTTTACCGTGCAGTGATTCTACCAACTCTGATGTATGGCTCAGAAACTTGGACAATATACAAATCGCAATCAAAATCCCTTCAGAAGTTTCACCAACGCCAATTAAGGAGAATAATGAAAGTCAAATGGTCAGACTTCGTGACGAATGCCCGCATCTTGGAAATGGCAAAATGTGGCACCATAGAAAATATGATCACACGTTCGATGCTCCGATGGCTGGGACATGTCCAACGTATGAGTGACTCCTGACTGCCCAAAGAACTGCAGGAGGGAGCACGGCGTACTGGAGGCCAACGCAAAAGATATAAAGATCAGTGCCACGCTGCGTTGGAACTCGCGAAAATAGACAAAGTGTGGGAGACATCGTGCAGTGACCGGAACCTATGGCGCACCCTAAACAACAAAAATGCAGAGAGTTGAAAATCTACGGTAGAGCGTAGAAACTGAGTAGATCGCACGCTACAGCAGTGCACTATAGTAAGTAGATCATAGAAATTCTGTAGGTCGCGTACTATAATAGCACCCACTTTGCTCGCATGAAGACAAAGAAAAAAACTCGTCGTATAAAGTTATCTTTCCAGTATAAGCAGTACCTCGGAGATTTATATATTCCCCACTTTCCGCTTTATGCAGCTTCCGTCTAATGCAGCGCTTTCTACATAGGAGAATTATGCTTAACCTCTGGGACTGACAAATCTGTCCGGTGCAGCCGCCAGATTTTACTGTAATAAGAGATTTCTCTTTCTAATCTTAAATCTTCAAGTAACTCAATTACTCTATCAGACAACCGCTCTCTTGAACTTTTTCCCTGCAGTAATAACGGAGCATGAATTTGTATAATTTTATGTTTGTCCAAATTCCATTCCCCCTTTCCGCATCGATCTCGGCGTGCACTGATGTAGATAAGTTTCTAATGGAAAACCTGTTTCATGGAGGGTATATTTGGGGTAAATATCTCCTTCCGAAAATTAAGGTTTTGAGGAGGAATGAGTTCTGACCTATTTTAAAGACTAGAAAAAATTCCGATCATCACGCTGTATTGATCAGGAGGGATACTTGTGAAACGTCGACTTTGCACCTGCATATATGGGAGGGAGGAATTTCGATCAGTCAACTGTGCTGGGTGGTCCAAAAATATATTAACTGGGGATTTTGACTAGATGTGTTGTGGCGCAAAATCGCGAAACGTTGGACTTAAACTTCAAATCTATGAAATTTGTATCTCAATTTTATCTTTAATTTGCGCCTGTATCCAACTTTCTTCGACTTTCTGAGCCGAGTTAGGAACCAAAAATTAACCAATTTGCCAAAATTCTCCTGGATTTGAAAGGGGAATTTCGAAAATAATACTTGAATGAAAAGGGAGGAATTTTCAGTTTCTTATTTCGAAAATCGTGGCAAATTGGTTAATTTCTGGCAAATGTTGGTCCATAACTGGGCTCAGAAAACTTGTAGAAAGTTGGGTAGGGGCGCAAATTGAAGACAAAATTAAGATACAAATTTCGTAGTTTGAAGTTTACCTCCAACGTTTTGCGTTTTCGTGCTACAACATTGACTTTACGCGTACCTGACAAATACTCGCATTGTTAAAAAAATTTTCATTTCGCTTGATACTACCATCAAAGTGTGCTGCGTGTTGAGACGTAGGTGTTAGATAGAAGGAAAGATGTTCTGTCTCTTTTACTCTGCTGGTTGACACGTGGTAGTATCCGGCGAAATGAAAACTTATTTAACAATGCGAGTATTTGTCTGGTACGTATGGCTACAACAAATTTAGTCCAAATCCCCATTATATTCTTCAACTTCCGCTTTATGCAGGTTCCGTCTTACACAGCGCTTTCTATTTAAGAGAATGGTGTTTAGCCTTTGGGACTAACAAATTTGTCCGCTCTAGCCGGTCCCGACTGGTAGGATAAGGTATATCGCACAAGTACAAGAGATCTCTTCCTCCAAACTGTTAGCATGTCGCTTGGCCGGCTTTTTTAGAACTTGATTCAATAATTGTCGTGTGAATAACAACACCACCCAGTAAAGTGACCTTGCGTTCCTAACATTGTCTTATGAGGGTAGGTGATTCGGAGAAGTGGAGAAATTTAAACATTCCACTCTGAAGCCAAATATAGAAATAGGGGACTTGAAAGAATTCCAATCATGAAGCCATTTACAGAACTCAAGATGTTACTCGCGCAGCTTCGCTACTCGCAGATAAACCAAGTAGTGTGAGATCGATATATAACAAACTTTCAACTAACACTCTAGAATATTGGGTAGTCATATTGACAAACTCAATCTGTTGGAAGCGAGGAAAACTGCGTGTTCTTGGCATTACACAGTGTATTCCAAAAAAACCAAGTTCTGACCCTCTTTTTCATATTGACATTTTAAATCATTTACAATTTTTTCTTAAAAATAATAGGTATCCGCATTCTTTCATCAATAATGTAATCAAAACCCCTCACACTAAAGTTCAATCGTCTCGGATACCCCAACGTAAAAGGTTTTTCTTTATACCTTACATTGGAAAGAGCAGTACGATCATACCCTAATTTGGGTGTATCTTTTGGAAACTGCAACACCAGCGGAGAAAAATTGTTCTCGCCCGCTAAAGACGAGACCTCGGTGCTAAGAAGGTCTGGTGTTGTCTACTCTGTCCCCTGTTTCGGCTACCCTAGAACATATGTTGGGGGAACTCGCCAGTTGCTTAAATGTTAAGTCGACCAGCATGAAAATGATGTCAAGTCCCACTCTCTTGATACTGATCATCGATTTGACTTCGACAAGACTGTGGTTTTGGGTAGAGAAAAGAATGATAAGAAAAGAAAGATTCTAGAGGTCGTCAATATTATTAAAGATAAAAATACGATGGATTTTGAAACGGACACGTGCGGTTTATCTGACGTGTATTCGTCGATTATTACTTCGAACCAATGACTCGGTTTCATCTCTCGACTCGTTTTTTCCTACGCACTTTTTATGTTATACGTAATAGTTCGAAACGTCGTATTGTAGTTTTTCGTTTATGTAAAAAAGTGAAAATGAAACCATGTGTCTACGTAACTTATTTTATAAGAATTTTTTCCACGTTTAAAGAATGTATAGGGCAAAATCGCGTTTTGACCGTCTCATACTTAATGGGTGGTAGCTCATCTGTGGGTCAGAAGTTTTCATTTTTAAAAAATATGAGCCTGATTCGTCCAGGAGAAATCGCTGGCGAATTGTATCCATACCTTCAACTTCATCTCAAAAAAATCCCCATAAGAAATGTACAGGGCAAAATCACGTTTCGATTGTTCTCGAAGCTGAAGTCTGCCACCACCACTTCATTTTTCGAATTGCACGTCTGTTTACATTGAGCAAGAAAACCTGTAACTTCTTACCAGATATCCAACACTCCACCCTTGACTTTTTTCTGCAGAAGGTTCACCACAACACAGTCCGCCTAGAGGTCGTCGGTCTTGTTGTCCAATGGCCGTTGTTGTTTATAATTAGGTACTGTTTTTGTTTACATCTTCACTGGTGGGAAGTTAAATGTCATACGGAGTGCACTTTTTTCATTATCTAGGCTGGAGTTTGAAATTTTTTAGGCTACATATTATAGGCCTAGTAAGGTATATTAGGCTTATTATAATGAAGGCTCAGGTTTGACATTTTCCAGGCTACTTCTTACAGGCCTACTATAGTATATTAGACCCAGTATAATGCAGGCTAAAGTTTAAAATTTCTTAGCCCAGTTATTATAGCCCTAGTATGGTAGGCTTAGTATAATGAAGGCTAATGTTTAACATTTTCCAGGCTACCTAGAAGTATAGTATATTGGGCACAGTATAATGAATGCTGAAGTTTGAAATTCCTAGTATCATGAAGGCTCAAGCTATTTAGGAATGAGAATACACAATAGTGACGCCCATAAAACAGGTTCCCTGTTTGCCTCAATTAACAAGGTTAATGAAGGCAACCACGAGCAGCTCACAAAGTGGGCTGGAAGTTTTTAGGTGGTACCGACAATAGCCCGTAGGCCAACCCACCCTGACAGGATATTCCTATATAAAATTATAAATACATGATTAATTATTATTGCTACAACTACCTCTATTACTACTCAAGAGAGAAAAAGAAACGCGCGCACACGTACAAAAAAAATATATCCGTCTCGAAGACTTGACACGAATGATTTACGTTTGCGCAAAAAGGGGCAAGGTTGGAGTATGTTTGCGCAAGACCGTGAACGCAAAGAGGAGGGAACGTTTGTGCACAACCTAACATATATTTTCCTTCTCGCTTGAGACAGGCTTAGGACTGCCTGTCTGCAATGAGTGCGAAAGTGCAGGCGTGATTAAAAATATGGGCTAGTGTGCAATCACAATTTTCTAGCTCTTGGCTGCCAACGGTGACCTACTCTTCTGAGGTATTGCAACCTGTCAATTTATTTGCGTTTGTAGGTACTTCCAAAATTTTTGTTTAGTGTACTTCATTTTCTCAATTGTTGTGGTACACCTGGCGTTCCACTGTAGGAATTTGTAGTTTTTGAAAAAAAAAAAAAAAAAAAATCATTTCTTACCCTTGCAGGTTTCTAATACCTTTTGAATCATTGCCATGAATCACACATTACAAACAATAACAAACAACCAAGAGAAGAATGTCGATACGTGTCTGAACAGGTGAGTAAATCTTCTTCATTCATTCGAGGCAACATCAATAGAGTGCATTTTGCATTTGGAACAGAATGTCCCTACATGTGGATTGAAAATATGAATCCCCTGGGAGAGGATATCCAGTTCTAACAAGCCTTTGCAAACTGCAAGGGACCCTCATGCCAGCCAGTCATCTAAAATATTTTGACAAGTCTTATGTTTTAGCGCAGGACCCTCAAGCTAGCAGAGCAGGATCTCTATGCCCATTTAGAAAGTCATGCAGATAATACAGAATCATACGTTTTTGCCCAATTTCTGAAGACTGTATTTTGAAGCCCTGTAATAATTTATTATTTCCATATCAACGCTCTAAACTCCAAGTGCAATCATACAAACTAGAAGAATATAGTATTATAAAACAAGACTAAGTTGCCAGGTGCCTCAGTATACGGGTCTCTTGCGTTTTTTTTTTTTTTTTCTCTTCATTTTCCTAAATTCATAAAAATTTATTTTCTTATTTTTTTCAAAAACTGACAGCAATACTGTTGGTCTTTTTTTTTTTTCAACATCCAGAATAGATCCATTATCGCACTATTATGGATTGTCCAGAGTAATATTGTCATCATGAGCACACCAGAAAGAAAAACAATGAGATTTTGAAAAGAAGAAACTTTTTCAAAGACTGTATAAGAATTTAGAAAATACCACGCAAAAATAAAACTCGCCAAGACTGAACAGAAATTTGAAAAATGCTATGCAAAAATAAAATCTTATGTGACTTGTATACCTTCTTAATCAGTAATCACGCAATAAATGCAACGATAAGTGCAGTATTATTGTGCCAAAAAAAAACTTCCGAAATTTGGAAATTGCTATGCAAAAATAAAATCTCAAGGAAAAACTTCCAAAATTAGGAAATTGCTACGCAAAAATAAAATCTCAAATAACAGAGAATAATATGTATAACTTGATTAACGTCACAATACAATACATTTTTGCGGTGAGAACTTTTCTTTTTTGGGCTCTCGCCTCCAGCAAGGCGAGGGCTCCTATGCAATTGCGAAAAAAAAAAGGAAAAAAAAAGAAAAAACAAGACTGAGTCGCTGTGCGTCTCAGTATCTGGGTCTCTTGCGTTTTTTTTTTTTTTTTTTTTTTTTTTTTGTCAAACAATATACATTATCTTATCATCAATATTGATGTTTGAAGACTATCTCGGTCACTCTTGACAAAGACTGTACAAGAAATAAAATTTGCTAGGAAAAAATTAAACCACAAGAGACAGAGAATGTATATCTTAATGAAAAACTTCCTGAAATTTAGAAATTTGCCATGCAAAAATAAAATCTCAAGTAATAGAGAATGTATGTATTACTTGAGTGACGTCACAACACATTTTTCCAGTGAGAACTTTTTTTTTTTCTTCTTTTTCTTTTTGTTTTTGCAATTGCATAGGGGCTCTTGCCTTGCCTGAGGCAAGAGCCTCAAAAAGTTCTCATGGGAAAAATGAGTTGTGATGTTACTCAAGTAATACATACATTCTCTATTACTCGAGATTTTATTTTTGCATAGCAATTTCCAAATTTCAGGTCACTTAAGATATATATTCTCTGTCTCTTCAGATTTTATAGTATAGGAGACAAAAATGAAGCAAAAAAAAAAACAGAGGGATAACAAGCGAGACTCTGATGGAAAATGTATTACTAGGCGCAACTACCTCCCAAAAGTCTCACCCCTATGGTGGAATGAAAAATTTTCTGTGCCACGTTAAAGCCCCCCAACTTTAGTTTTTGGCTTATATCTTAGAAAGTTGAAGCTTTAGGAAAAAAAAAATTCAAACAAAAAAGATTCCTTCTAAAATTTACTACAAAATGCATCCCTTACATGTTAGCCTAGGTTTGATTGTTAGGCTACAATCAACAGTCAAAGTTGGACAACTTCAAAAAATTTTGAAAATTCAATAAATTCTTGACGTATATCTTGGAAATGGTTAGTTATTGGGAAAATTGTTTGAAACAAAAAGAGATCGATGACCCAACTGACCAAGAAGAGACTGATGAAAGTGACGAGTCTACAGAATAGAAATTTAGACTTTAACTTCTTATATATATTATATTTTTGTATAAGTAGTGTTTATTTAAAACATGTATATATTTCAATTTTATTAAAATGAATTTTATGAGCAAACAGGTAGTCCTAGGCTATACTTTGAGTAGTCCATTCTATGGCAAATTTTACGAGGAATCTTTTGTGTTTGAAACAATTTTCCCAATAACTAACCGTTTCCAAGATATAGGCCTACATCAAGAATTTATCAAAAACTTTTCAAAGTTATACAACTTTGACCATTGATTGTAGCCTAACAATTAAGCCTAGGCTAACATGTGAGGGATGCATTTTGTAGTAAATTTTATAAGGAATCTTTTTTGTTTAAAACTTTTTTCCCTAAAGCTTCAACTTTCTGAGGTATAAGCCAAAAACTGAAATTGGCAGGCTTTAACGTGCCACAGAAAATTTTCCGTTCCACCGTGGGGGCGAGACTTTTAGGAGGTAGTTTCTGGCACCTAGTACTACATTTTCCATCAGAATCTTGCTTGTTATCCCTCCATGTTTTTTGAAATGTCTGTAGTGCCTATACTATTATTTTTACCTGGCAAATTTTATTTCTCGTACAGTCTTTGTCAAGAGTGACCAAGATGACCAAGGTAGTCTTCGAACATCAATATTGGTTATAATGTATATCGGTTGATTATTTTATTTTTGCATAGCATTTTTCAAATTTCTGTACAGTCTTTAAGGAAGTTTCTTCTTCTCGATACTTCCTTAATCGTAATACCTACCGTACGTACAAATATTAAGTCTCTGTCTCTGAGATTTCAGATCAGAGTGGAACAAAGATGCAGATCTCTTGGTTTCCAGATCTCGACATAGAAAAAAATTGAGATTTCTTGAACTCTACATTTTGGTAGGAAAAGAATCTCCAGATCTTTTGAAAAAAATTAAAAAATAAATTTCTGTCACGTAACAGTCAATTAGAAAAAAAAACAAGACAACCAGATACTGAGGCGCATGGCGACTCAGTCTTGTTTTTTTTTTTTTTTTGCGATTGCATAGGGGCTTCCTTACCAGAGGTAAGAGCCCCAAAAACAAATACTTTTGAAATTTTTAGTATTTCTAATAACAAAGCCTACTGCTTTCTTACTTTTGGATATTAGTCGATTAAGATGGTGATCAAAGACTAATACCAAGACCGCGCCCATATTCAGCCACCTGTAAACCTATATCCTCCATGGTACCCATATAATTGTACTTCACCACAGTCATCCTTCTTTTTACAAGTAAAAGTTATTTGTTCACACCTCTGTACATTAAAAGGCAGACAATTCACCCTGCTCCAGGGGATCATCGCATTTAAATCCGCTAGTAGTGCCAATGCATCAGACTCCGTTGTTACTGGTTTGAACAATTTGATGTTGTGAGGACAGGACTTCAGTAATATTGATTATAAATAGAAGAAAGAGAAATGGTCCCAGATTCGACCCCCGAGGGCCACCCAACAGACAGCCAAATAATTTGGATTTGCAACCTTTGCACCCAACATACCAACACCTATTTTCCCGGTATGAGGTAAAAAAAGCGTATCATGTCTCATTTTTTGTAACAGGGGTCTATAGTTGACTTTATCAAATGCCTTCTGGAAGTCTGATATCTACCTGCTCCCGCTGGCAAATGATGACATTATGTATTCAGTAAAACATAATTTTTAGGTGTTCCATCTATAATCTACCTCCAAGAATAGTCTCTTTAAATAGGGGCATACATTGATTATTTGTGACCTGCGATGAGAAAAAGATGCTCATTGCCCACTGACAGGAACACCATTTCTCTCTGATTAGATAACCAATTAGAGAGGAATGGTGTTCCTGCGCCAATGGGCAATGAGCATTCTTTTCTCATTACAGGTCACATTTGTTAAGAATGAAAATTGCTCAGCTTTAACGCCCATATTTCTCCTCACGTACGTTGCTCCAAGTATAGGCAAATTTCTTTCTTTCGACTTTCTTTCTCATCTTCCGTAGTAAAAATAATTAGTAAGTCAAAATTCCCCTACTACATAAATGTCATCAAAATAATGAAGTAGGGCAGATTTGGGAGAGTATTATGCTCTTTAATCGCTCGTTTTTTCATCAAAATTTTCTGTATTGTGACCGGTTGGCAAAGAAGCTATTTTCAAATATTGAAATCAATACAATAGCGCACCAGAGTTTTGTTGGTATGAAAATACATGTGTAGACATCATTCCCAGTTGATCAAACAGAATTTTAATAGATACAAGTATCAAGTTTACGTTCTAAATTATCGATTTCATTTAACTTTCATTCGTTGTGCACGTGCGTTGCTAAAATAAAAACCTGAAAACGAGATTCGAGTTTGAATTTCAGGTAGCGAGATGTTTGTCCTTTTCATTTTGGAACTTATAGGGGCTAGAAGAGAGGTCTAGTTGAAGAGTTCTGTCGAACATTGATATCAGGGGATAGGTATATGTTTTAGCTTTGTATAGTATATGATGAGATCCTGTAATTGGGTTGATGAGTTGGTTCTGGAACGAATTACTAGACTTAAGTGAGCTCTCTTCAACTTGCTTTTTGTATAATATTTGTCGAAAGAAACTGCTTCGCCGTAATCGCGACCGAGAGTTTAGAAATATTGCGCGAAGAAGGTATTAAATGAAGCAAAATTCCAACCCGACTGTAAATTTCGTATACTGTCCTACAATTGGAAGCTGTACCCCTCCGGCTTCGTGCGATTACAAAACTATGTCTATCTTTTATTGTGTACATTAGTACTCGTCAAAACGTGTGTGTTTACTCAAAAATACGATAGATTTATTTCAATTTTAACGAAGAAACTTAGTACAATATGTAGTCTTTATGAATCATATCCGGACTGATGTATTTGTATTTTTTTAAATAAAGAGTATCAGCCGAGAGCGCAGTAAAAGTGGTCCTGTGTAAAGAGCAACACAATGTCAACTTCTGTTGTGATAAAGCTATCTCATCTAAGCCCAGCCTGTGATGCAGAATTGCAGTCTACTTGATACACTCTGTTATCGAGTTATAAGTCTATTTACCTCTCGAAATATTGTCTCTGGCACTACTTACATTGTATCGTGGCTCTATTGATACCAAGTTGTTGAACTGCACATTGTACGACCTTTACATTTACACCTATTGTGTACACATGAGGTTCGGTGGAATCCTCTAATTTTGGTTGTGTTTCTTTAATTTATGATCACGAGAAATTTTCTTGCATTCCACCGCGACCAGACTTTCACTTCCGAGGTGAA
This sequence comes from Aspidiotus rigidus, assembly GCA_035079385.1. Classification (NCBI taxonomy): domain Eukaryota; kingdom Metazoa; phylum Arthropoda; class Insecta; order Hemiptera; family Diaspididae; genus Aspidiotus; species Aspidiotus rigidus. Next base: position 13,461,877 of record JAVHKY010000054.1, on the reverse strand, counting down.
TATTTTCGTGGCTTTAGAGTCGGATTTTGCATTATACATAATTCACAGAAATAGTAACATCCATGAAGATAAATCAAATCGATTTCATCGATTTGGCGAAGAACGTAATCATTAATTATGAGGAAAATGACGACCAACTGTCGCCGTGGATGATTATTAATTATAATCAAATTCCTCTAAATTAAAATTTTTCAATTTCGCCAAGACGAAAAATAGGTATAAATTTTTATGAATTAAGAATGGTCTTGGAAAAATCTGAACGGTAATTTCACTATACATATCTTATTTAACCGTTTAGGCTGGCTCATTCTTGTGACAAAGATTCGTGCGCAAACCAGACAAACAATGGAATCATATTTCATTATATCGGTGTTTGTACAAGTAAACGTATTATAAAGACTAAAAAAAAAAAACATAATCCGGATAGTTAAGTGAGAAAAATTCTTTCGTATTTTTGTATTTTACTGTTCCTCTTTGCACATGGCACTTTCGTAAATAGTTTCACTAATATTGAGCATTGATAAGGTCGCAAGGAGAATTTCGTTTTTTGCACCGAGCACCTTTTTTTTCTTTCAGCGTTAAAATAGAAATAATTTGCCATTTAATCATACAGCTGACGAGCCAACATCAGTGTATGAAAAATCTGCATGAAATAATTAGTCTTATTTCGATAATTATCACATTCTTTTGCAGTACCCAATTATCGAAATCACGAGCTTTTCACGAGGAAATCCTTGAGCTAATGCTTTGATTCGTAAAGTTGACTTCGCATCGATTTCTATCCGAAAAAGACGAGCACTCGTAAAGATTTCAGATTTTTTCAATAGAAAATTTAATTCTGAAAGTCCCCAAAAATGATATTCTTCATCATGGACCCACTTTTCAATACTCTCTTTTTTAAACGAATTATTGAACTACACAGAGGGTCATCAGCTTGGGAAGAAGCATGGGAAAGGTGGACCGGAACAGACTTGAGAGGAGACAGAAAATGATTTTCCTAGACTATGTAGGTATGGATAGTAGAAAACATAAGAGACCGATAGTTAGAATAAATCCAGATTTTAAAATTCAATGGAAAGTGAAAATCCTTTTTTTACTGGCCCTGACTTGAAAGAGCAGACTCTCATCGTTTTATTATGGTGTTCAAAAATTTGATTGTTCGGACAATTCTCATCTCTTGTTCTCATTAGTCTCAATCAATATACTACGGAAAAATTCAAAAAAAGTAAATGTACGTAATTTAGACAAAACTACTAAAATTTAGTGAACGATGTGACTATCATTAGTAATACCATAAATCGCATCAGTTGGCGTAAACCGAGGAATTTCTTCGTTATTATAATGAAATTCGTGCTGATTCGTTTCGTTCCGATGAACACTGCGAGGTCAGTCGATATGTCAACGTTTGATTACAACTGAAACAGTATTGTATCGTTCCAATTTCGATACACCAAACTCATGTAAGAAAGTAGGAAAGCTGAAACTAAAGACATTTTCTGCCCTGTCAGTCACGTGGCTTAGCGCCGGCGACAGAGCGATTGAGTCGCGGACTTCCGATGCTCGTTACTAGCAGAGCAAGAAATTTTTCAATTTTTCTACTTCTAATATTCCTTGTAAACGGTTGACAAAGTTGATATATGGGGCGATGATTTTAAAATCATTTTACAAGAGTTTGAACAACTGGCCTAGACTTCCTCTTTCTTCATCCCAGAAAAATTAAATATTTGGGAAAAGAGACTTGGAAGAACTTTTGGTATTATTCTCGATGAAGGAAACTTGAGAAATTTTCGACTCCCGAGCTATCTATTCCAAGAAAAGACTTGAGAAAATTTCGACAATGTATATTTGTAGAGGTGAAAGAGCCCGTACGGAGAAGGGATTATGAGCTGGAATCTTGACGTCATCAGGAGACTCGGGAAAATGAAGAGGGAAGAGTAATTAGTTTTGAGCTGTATCGCGGAAAAGGTTCTGGTTGATACAATATATTTCTCAGAAAACTTAAAACGAGATTGCGAAAATTCGAATTGTGAACTTTACATCAAACGTGGAGTTGAGGGAGACAAGAGCATGCGACTCATGACGTAATGACGACCTAATTTGGAGACTCACAAAATCTACAAGATGAAGGAGGGCTTTACATTGGGAAGTGACATTAGTTACTTCTCATCAAATAATGTCTACATTTTATTTGTATGAATTTACGTACTACACCAATACGCACGAAAACAATACGCTGAATTCTATGATAAATAAGTACCATTGCACAGTATTGTACCGTAGACGCATTTTCAGTACGAGTATGATTCATCACACATCACGTAAGAATGATCATCTATTCTAGCTTCGGCATTGTCTGGCTCACTTCCCTCAATTTTTTCAAACCAAGAATGAATCGTCGAATTATCCTAAAATTGGGAAATTATTTTCTCAGCTACTCTTTTATAAGTGGTGGAAATTGGTTTCATACTCGTAGTTTCGGAGATCTCGTGTCTACAATTTTTTTGCATACGAAGTCTGATTTCCTCTTCATGGAGAAAATATTCAGTGATAGTCTAGGCAAACTAGACAATAAAAAAGAATTTTATGGTAGAGAACGGGTGTTTGCTGAAATGTGTAGAGGAAGATATCGAAAAGTACCAAAAAAAATATTGAAGGGCAGCAAGTTCAGAAACTCGATCAAACACTGGGCCAGATATGTAGATGATATCCTCATTGTGTGGTCAGGCACTGATAGACAGGTGGAGCTATTCCTTTCAGAAATGAACGCGATGAATCAGAGCATCAAATTCACAGTAGAAAAAAAAAAAATTTTCTGGCATAGCCAAATAAATGAAAATCATGTTCCATGTCTTTTATATTTCATCAGTCATCATAAAATATTTCAGTCTAGGCTTCTACTAGGTCAAGTGTTCGTGAGATATTATTCGTTTACCTCTTTACCTATCTTGGCGTCGTATAAGTCTTGTATGAGAAATATTTTGAGGTAATTGTGGGTGTTCTATATTTTGAGGTATCAACTTTCGGTGGGGCGAACGAGCGATCTCGCTGTTGTATTGGAATGGTATGAGAAAATTCAAGTCTTTTTTGAGAAATATAAGGTAGCGCGAACTCGCTCCGCTCGTTCGCCCCCTGTCTCGCTGTTGTATTGGAATGGTATGAGACAATTCAAGTCTAGGGGACTTGGAAAAATTTCGACTAACCAGCCATATATGATAGGAAGAGGGACTTGAAAAACTTTACCTATCTTGGCGTCGTATAAGTCTTCTATGAGAAATATGAGGTAGCGCGAACTCGCTCCGCTCGTTCGCCCCCTGTCTCGCTGTTGTATTGGAATGGTATGTGACAATTCAAGTCTAGGGGACTTGGAAAAATTTCGACTATCCAGCCTTTATTTATTTAATTGTTTAATTATTCAATTATTTAAATATTTAATTATTTAATTATTTAATATTATTCATTTATTTTTTATTTATTTATTTATTTATTATTAATTCTTGTACTAGGTCAAGTGTTCGGGAGATATTATTCGTTTACCCCTTTACCTATCTTGGCGTCGTATAAGTCTTGTATGAGAAATATTTTGAGGTAATTGTGGGTGTTCTATATTTTGAGGTATCAACTTTCGGTGGGGCGAACGAGCGATCTCGCTGTTGTATTGGAATGGTATGAGAAAATTCAAGTCTTTTTTGAGAAATATAAGGTAGCGCGAACTCGCTCCGCTCGTTCGCCCCCTGTCTCGCTGTTGTATTGGAATGGTATGAGACAATTCAAGTCTAGGGGACTTGGAAAAATTTCGACTAACCAGCCATATATGATAGGAAGAGGGACTTGAAAAACTTTACCTATCTTGGCGTCGTATAAGTCTTCTATGAGAAATATGAGGTAGCGCGAACTCGCTCCGCTCGTTCGCCCCCTGTCTCGCTGTTGTATTGGAATGGTATGTGACAATTCAAGTCTAGGGGACTTGGAAAAATTTCGACTATCCAGCCTTTATTTATTTAATTGTTTAATTATTCAATTATTTAAATATTTAATTATTTAATTATTTAATATTATTCATTTATTTTTTATTTATTTATTTATTTATTATTAATTCTTGTACTAGGTCAAGTGTTCGGGAGATATTATTCGTTTACCCCTTTACCTATCTTGGCGTCGTATAAGTCTTGTATGAGAAATATTTTGAGGTAATTGTGGGTGTTCTATATTTTGAGGTATCAACTTTCGGTGGGGCGAACGAGCGATCTCGCTGTTGTATTGGAATGGTATGAGAAAATTCAAGTCTTTTTTGAGAAATATAAGGTAGCGCGAACTCGCTCCGCTCGTTCGCCCCCTGTCTCGCTGTTGTATTGGAATGGTATGAGACAATTCAAGTCTAGGGGACTTGGAAAAATTTCGACTAACCAGCCATATATGATAGGAAGAGGGACTTGAAAAACTTTACCTATCTTGGCGTCGTATAAGTCTTCTATGAGAAATATGAGGTAGCGCGAACTCGCTCCGCTCGTTCGCCCCCTGTCTCGCTGTTGTATTGAAATGGTATGTGACAATTCAAGTCTAGGGGACTTGGAAAAATTTCGACTATCCAGCCTTTATTTATTTAATTGTTTAATTATTCAATTATTTAAATATTTAATTATTTAATTATTCAATATTATTCATTTATTTTTTATTTATTTATTTATTTATTATTAATTCTTGTACTAGGTCAAGTGTTCGGGAGATATTATTCGTTTACCCCTTTACCTATCTTGGCGTCGTATAAGTCTTGTATGAGAAATATTTTGAGGTAATTGTGGGTGTTCTATATTTTGAGGTATCAACTTTCGGTGGGGCGAACGAGCGATCTCGATGTTGTATTGGAATGGTATGAGACAATTCAAGTCTAGGGGACTTGGAAAAATTTCGACTATCCAGCCATATATGATAGGAAGAGGGACTTAGAAAATTTTCTAATTATCAATTATATTAATTATTTAATTATTCAATTATTTATTTATTTATTTATTTGATTATTTAATTATAATAATTATTTAATTATTTATTTATTGAATTATCTAATTATTTAATTATTTATTTATTTATTTATTTGATTATTTAATTATATTAATTATTTAAATATTTATTAATTTATTTATTTGATTATTTAATTATATTAATTATTTAAATATTTATTAATTTAATTATTTAATTATTTAATATTATTTATTACGCGGGGTGTACTCGCGAATTTCTGAATCACCCACGGGGTAGAGATTTCTCTTGACGGGGGGGGAGGGGGGGGTGTACTCGCGAGTTTCAAAATCGGGGTCTGGCGAGAGAAAAGACATGGAACATGTCAAAACCCACCCCCTAAAGGCTGGGGAAAATTTTTTGTGGCACGTTTTGGCCCCCCAAATTCAGTTTTTGGACTATTTCTCAAAAACTAAGCGTTTTACAAGAAAATGTTTCGAACAAAAGATGTTCCTCTTGAAATTTCAAATAAAATGATGTATGAAAAGTCCACTTTCTACCCGATTAGTCAGCTCAAAAATTCCCTCGAAGTAATATATTTTTCAAAATTTAGACGAAATTCATCAAATTTTTGTTGATATCTCGGAAAATCAACTTCTAGAAGAAAATGTATGGTATTTCTTATAAAATAAGCTTACAATTGATCAAATGTAATACCTAATATCTTCTGTAGAACAAGCGGAAATACTCGTAGAGGAAATTTATTGTAGAATTAATTCCTATACTGTATTTAGCTATAAGAATATTAAAATTTAGCTATCAAGACTTACAACAGGATAAAGATGGAATTATTCATCCATATCTGGTAGTACTCGTCTTTTTTGGATATTCTTCTTTGTATTATACGCAGCAATATTTTTAGCAGATGTGACATCAAGCTGATTAGTCTGAAATTGTTGCAGCTTTTCATTTTTTGCTTCTTGGGAATTGTTATGAACTTTGATCGAAGCCATTCTTCTGGTATTTTTCTGCTAAAGTAGATTCCGTTGTATAGTCTCGTCAGTTTTCCAATGCTGTGTTCATCCAACACTTTCAGTAATTCTGCTATCGTTCCATCCGGTCCAGGGGCCTTTCTTACTGGAGCGTTCCTTATTGCGCGTTCTACTTCGGATTGAAGGATTTCTAGTCCTTCTTCCGCAGTGACTTCCACGGATTCTCTTTCATCTTCAAACAGTTTCTCAATATATCTGGTTCATTCCACAACCTGACTGTTTCCCCCCACAATTATGTTTCCCTCTTGGTTTCTCATTACGTAAAGTTTCTTTGGTCTGTAAATTCCGGCTGTTTCCTTCAGTTTCTTGTGTAGCTGATATTCGTCGTGGTGACAATTTCTTCACAAGATTTAAGATAAAATTCTTCTTTTCCTTTTTTTCTGCCTTTTTGACCTTCCTCTGGGTCTCTCTGTATTTTCGCTCATCCTTGTTCTTGTGTTTCCTTCTTTCGTCTATGAGTTCCAGAATTTCCTTTGTTATCCATGTGTTCTTCTTTTTTCGCTCCCTTTTGCCTAGGACTTCTTCAGCCAATTGCAATATTACATTCTTCATCCGCGTACTAGTTTTTTCGACATCGTTATTTCCTATTTTCTGCTCGGAAATGCCTTGTAATTTATGGCTTATATTTTCTCTTACCTTTCGTTTGACCTCTGTTTGTTATAGTTTTAACGTAAATATAAACTGTTTTGAAGCTTCCTTAATTTTCTTCAGTCTGGCTTTAACCTTCGCCGCAAGAAGGATATGATCTGAGTTTATATCTGCATTAGGGTTTCCACGGGTCTTACCGAGTTTCTGAAACGCTTTTTGACCATTATGTAGTCTATTTGGTGTCTGACTATCAAACCTTTACTATCAGTCGGAGCTTTCCACGTATATAACCTTATTTTTGGGAGCTGAAACCACGTGTTGGTATTGGTAATAATAAGTTGTTGTTCCTGACAAAATTGGATGAGGGGTTCACCGCGTTCGTTTTGTTCTCCTAAGCCAAAAGGCCCTGCAATTGTTCCTGTTGGACCTCTTTCAACCTTAGCATTCATATCTCCAATCACAAAAGTGACATTGTGACTTTTGCAGACTTTTAATAGTGCCTCTACCTGTCCGTGAAAATCCTCAAGTTGTGCGTCATCTTTGTCCGCTGTAGGCGCGTAGATTTGTATTATACGAGTATTTATGTCGAATGGATGGGCTGCAAGTTGAATCATCATAGCTCTCTCAGACAGTGGTATTTATGCTTTCACCGCTTTGGCGGTAGATTTATCACATATAATAGCTACTCCTTTCTGGTGCGGTCCGTCTTCTGCTCCTGAGAAATATATGGTGTGCTCTTCTGTCTCAAAGCACCCGGAGCCAAGCCAGTATATTTCACCAACACCGAGAATGTGAATATCTAGGCGTTTCATTTCTCGGATTAGATTGTGGATTTTTCTCGTTTCGTATGATGTACTTACATTCTACGTACCTATATTTAGAATCTTTGTCATTTCGAGCTGGGATATTCTTAGCACCCCTGGTCCATTGAAGGAGCGCCCAGGACTCGTGGCCGTTTCTTGATCGTTTCTCTCCATGACAACAAGGAACAATTTGGATTTCGACCAGGCATGGGAACGAGAGAAGCTCTATACTGCGTACAAGTTATTCTTCAAAAATGCCGAGAGTTTCGAAAAACAGTCTTTATATGCTTTATAGACTTCGAGAAAGCTTTCGATAAAGTACAATACAACAAACTAGTTGAAAGCCTGAAGAAAATTGGCTTGGACGACTGGCACATACGGCTAATGGTCAATCTGTATTGGAAACAAACGGCGTTTGTGGAAATTGGCAACACAGAATCACAGCAAATCCCAGTCAAAAGAGGAGTAAGGCAGGGTTGCGTCCTCTCGCCACTGCAGTTCAACATCTACTCCGAAGAAATATTTGTGGAGGCTTTGGAAGATCAGCCTATAGGAGTGCGAATTGGAGGCGAAACAATCAATAATATCAGGTATGCGGACGACACAGCCCTTGTAGCAGAGACAATGCCCTACCTCCAAACTTTACTAAACCGAGTTAACGAAGCCAGTAAAAACTATGGCTTATCCATCAACATTAATAAGACAAAAATGATGATAGTAAATAAGGGTGGGATTGGGAATGTACAACTGGAACTAGCTGGAGAACATATTGAAAGAGTAACGCATTTCAAATATCTTGAAGCCTGGATAAACGAGGACATGAACCCGGATGAGGAGATTAAAGTTCGAATAGCGTTGGCAGAGGATGCATTCAGTAACTGGCGCAAGGTAATGACGACAAAGGACCTGAACATGCGTCTAAAATTGAGGATCTTGAAATGCTATGTCTGGTCGAGGCTACTCTATAGCTGTGAAACGTGGACCCTGAAGACGGCGATGATGAATAAAATTGAGGCATTCAAGATGTGGTGTTATCGACGCATGCTGAAAATTGTATGGACGGAAAAAATACGGAATACGGAAGTTCTTGATCGCATGGGAAAAGAGCGTGAACTTCTAAACACTATTAAGAAAAGAAAAATGCAGTATCTAGGTCGTGTACTTCGCGGGCCTAAATATGATCTACTGCAGACAATCATGTATGGTCGAATTGAGGGGAAGCGATGGATAGGCCGAAAAAGTCTCTCATGGCTAAGGAACATAAGACAGTGGACCAATATGTTACCAGAAGAAATTTTCCACGCAGCGAGAGATCGAGGAAAATAGAAACAAATTATCGAAATGACAACTGCCTGAAGTCCCTTGGATATGGCACTTGAAGAGAGAGATCTGATAGTCATAATTATGAAGAAGATATGTACAATCGGTCTCGTAGTATGGTGTCTTTCAGTACTCGGATACGTGTGTATCGAATAAATACATATAGCTGACGTTCACAGTAAACAAAGCTACTTGTTAAGATCAATTTTTCGACAATTGCTAAACTAGAGAAGAATTCCTTATTGTCACATTTTGCAGCCACAGAAGATGAAGAAGCAAACAAAATGTGTGTAGAATAAACTTTATTTATAAGAAATACTGTAAAGAAAATGTTTACCTCCTATACATTTTCTTCTAGAAGTTGATTTTTCCGAGATACACCAAAAATGTGATAAATTTCGTCTAAATTTTGAAAACTATATTACTTCGAGGGAATTTTTGAGCTGACTATTCGGTCTAAACTGGTCTTTCTATACATCATTTTATTTGAAATTTCAAGAGGAACATCTTTTGTTCGAAACATTTTCTTGTAAAACGCTTAGTTTTTGAGAAATAGTCCAAAAACTTAATTTGGGGGGCCAAAGCGTGCCACAAAAAATTTTCCCCAGCCTTTAGGGGGTGGTTTTTTTTTGGTGCTTTTCGATACCTTCCTCTACACATTCCAGCAAACACCCGTTCTCTACCAAAAAATTCTTTTTTAAGCTCATTTTGTGTCTAATTTGACTAGACTATGAGTGGATTCAGCCATTGCTAACAATGACTTTCATTCAGTATTCTCATACTTCAAAACCCTTGGGGGCGGTGTCTCTTACCTTTTTCAGAAACTATGAAGTGCAAATATTTGAAGGAAGGAAGGAAGGAAGGAATTAGGAAAACCTTGAGCTTCCAGCCATATGTATGTGTTCTTCTTTCCTAATCTTGGGTTACTATACTCCGGCTGTACCTATATCCAATAGACAATCTCCTAACTTGTATGACGCAGGATTAACTTCTAAATTAATTAAACAGGTCCCGCGTGTCATTTTTCTCCAAATCACGCTCCCTTAAAAGTAGCAATTACTCAAGAGTGAATTTTCTTCTGTACCCATCGGCCAATGAGCACAGACCTGTCAATCGATCTCCACGACTATTATAGAACCATCAAAGGCATCTATTCCCTTTCTGTTGTTGAACAACCATTCAACATATATACTATAATACGGTTGAGAAAAATTCCGACTGGGAGACTTTGAAAAATTCGAGAAATAAGTTGCCATACCATTGCAAATTTTGCAATTGCCGCAGGGAACCCACAAGTTCCGTACCTCGCGGCAAAAGAGATACCTAAAATTAGAAGTTGGACGTGAATTCTCTTGTGTTTGTATGCGCGGAACTTTTTTGAAAGTCGAAATTTTTTCAAGTCCCCCTTTTACCATGTACAAGCTTAAAGACGACATTTTTCCAAGTCCCACTTCTATAATACATAGCTCGGAAGTCGAAATTTCTTCAATTACCCCTTCTATCATAATAGCTTCCTGTAACCTTAGTGATATGTACGACGAGAGTTATGCTGTAAGTTTTGAATTGAGAGAATGGAAAAAATGAGGGATTCGTGGTACGTGTTATATGGGATAAATTTGGTTATGATAATGAAAATTCATTCAAAATTGGATTCTCCGAATTTCAAAATACCTTCGAGTCCCCCTTCTGTCATTTATAGCTTCAGAGTAGAAAATTTCCAAGTTCCCCTCCAATAATTGAGGGTTAGTTGGCACGTAACTATATGATAGGAAGGGGACTTGAAAGAATTTCACCCTTTTTTGGATTTGGACTATTTTTACCGCTGGAACTTGGGCGGGGAAGTGTTAGACTCGGACCATTTTTGTCGATTTGGATTTTTCGCTGGACACCACACGGCACGCGGCAAATTTTTCGAAACCCCCCCCCCCCCATAGAATAGACTATTCCCTGTTGAAATTTTAACTTCCGAGCTAGGGATTGTTCTTGACGTCATTAGATCGTGACGTCACAGGAACTGATTTATGACGTCATCAGATCGCAACTTGGAAGATATTCAGACACTTTCTGGGAGTGTTGATGGACGAGCGAATGGGCACACTGTTACTAGGGCGAAACGGATAGTTTGGTTTATAGTTAGGGACACAAGTTTATCTAAACATAATATACAAATTCTTGAAACACTCTATTTTGCTTTGGTAAGATCGAATCTAGAATATGGTGCATTAGTGTGGAATCCTCAGTCGGATAATAATACTCGTATCTATGAAATACTTGTGGAGAGAGTTCGGGAAAGATCCCTGAAATACCTTTAATATAAGACTTTTGAACACTACCCCACTAACAAAGAGGATACGATGAACTGCTGAAAGGATTTAAGGTGGTCTCTCTAAATAATAGAATAGGATCGATTGTATTTCTCCATGATGTTCCTCATGTCAGAATACGAGCCGTATCTTCTGTCAAAAATATCCCTAAGTGTACCTAGAGCTAGTAGTTGCTCGAGACTCGTTTTTCGTCCAATGAATGTGCGAACAAATACCCTTAAAGACAGTGTGCTTAATAGAGGAGTAAATACTTGGAATTCTTTGAGTGACAGAAATACCGACTTTGGCATATTTCATTTAGCTCGAGAGGAACTCAAGAGATGGCTTTATAGCATGCTGGAGTGGGGCTTGGGTGGTGGCTAAAGCTCTTCTCTCTCTCTCTCTCTCTCTCTCTCTCTCTCTCTCTCTCTCTCTCTCTCTCTCTCTCTCTCTCTCTCTCTCTCTCTCTCTCTCTCTCGCAACAGTTGTTTGCTGAATCATTTTTATAAATTGGAGGGATTCCCCATAATTACGAGACATCTTGATAGTTGAATAAAAGGAAATACAATCACGTAACCGGTTTCGTGTCGACGAGGTAACACATCATCAGGTAGTAACGTACATTAATGGACTTTTTCTGCAAAACACAATAAGTGCCATTTTTTGAGTGGGTACTCAAAACAATATGAACGTTACTACCTGATGATGTATTGCCTCGTCAACACAAAACCGGTCGTGAAATAAATTTCGTTACGTGATTGTATTTTCTTTTATTCAACCATTTTTATGAATATGTATGTTTTTTTTTATTTTAATGGGGTGCTGCAAAAAATTAAACTACGCGTCTAGACGTTTGTGGCACCGTACCAAATGAACAATTAAACAAATTATAAATACATATAAATCAATAACAAAGTTTGAACGATTTTTGAGAATTCTGGCAAATTAGTCAATTTTTGGCATATTTTGGTCCTTAACTCAGCTCAAAAAAGTCGTAGAAACTTGAGTAAGGGCGCAAATTGAAGATAAAATTCAGACATAAATTTTGTGGATTCGAAGTGTATATGTGTTTACACTAGAACAGATTTAGTGCGAACCCACTTCAACTGATACCATCATTTCGGTCCACTAGGTATGTGATGATGGGGAGCTATACTATGATGGAAGAGAGACTGGGAAAGTTTCATCTGTCGCACTGATAAGAGGAGGGCTTGGAAAAATTTCGACTTCAGAGCTATATTACGATAATGAGGGGTCATACATGATAAGAGAGAGAGTTGGAAAATTTCTAACTCTCGACCAGACCGAATGCGCCTACTCATAAGAATAGCGGTTTCCCACAGGACTCCGAAGCTTGCGAGTTCCCCGCTGCCACTGCAAACTTTGCAATGGGATCCATTTTTTGAGTATTTTGGTTTCTAAGTTACGATACATAGTGCGGGAAGTAGCAATTTTCTAAACATTAGTCACCAGTGCTACCTCAATCTACCAATACTACCTTAATCTACCGGCACTAGCACAGTCCACCATCACCACCGCAGCTATAGTTATAGCCTAGCTTATTGGTTATGAAACCTTTCCACCTCAACAAGATGTTGGGGATGGAGGGGAAGTCATCTGGTAGTGCCTGTGTATGGTTGTGAGGGATGGATAAAGAAATACAAAGTTGGGTTAAGTTTGGGCAGCAGAAGATGTGTTGAACGGACAGGGGAGTTCAGATTCGCAATGAGGGCATGAGAGATGAGATGGGTGTGTGTGAGTCTGATGTGGCCGATTCTGAGACGGGTGATGACTATTTCTTCTCTGCGTGTTGACAGATTTGAAGAGTCCCATGGGATGGGAACATTTTTAATTTGGGCTAGTTTGTTTGACTGTGATTTGAGATTAGACCAAAGAGTGAATCATGTTTGAGTGATGAATTTGTTGATATGTTTGGAGAGATCTGAGCATGAGGGGAAGAAAGAGCGGTTGACTGATAGGTTATGGGTTGCTATAGTTTGGCTGCTTTGTCGGCATCTTCGTTTCCTGGGATACCCTTGTGACCAGGTAACCAAATGAAGAATAATGGGATGGGGATGGTATGAAAGGTGGCAATGAAAGTGTTTATACGGCTTATGAGTGGGTGGGAAGAGGTGTGGTTGGATACGGCGTCAAGTGATGATAGGAAGTCGGAAATTACCAAAAATGGGTTGAGAGGAAGACGGTGTTCCAAACAGCTGAAGATTGCTTCTAATTCAGTTGTGAAGACGGATACGGTGTTGCGGTGTGGGTGAGAGACTGTGATGGGACCTATTGAGCATGCGAAGCCGGTTTTGTTTTGATGTTTGGATCCATCAGTGAAACATAGTGTAGGATTGTGAAAGTTGTTAAGAATTAGGTTAAACTGTGCCTGGTATTTTTCGAAAGAAGTTGAAAGACGAGGGAGGCGTTTTAAGTCGCGAATCATTTTGGGTGGAATAAAAAACCAAGGAGGTGTTGAAGGAACGATGTGGTTAAGACAATGAAACTTGAAGGGGAGTGTTAATTGGAGTTCAAGATTGTAACATAAATTGGTTATGGAGTTTTGGTTGTGGTGAGGGAGGAATATATAATGGTGGACGGGGACTTGAGGATATTGTAGGACAGTTGCGAGGAAGTTGGTTGTTAGTTCGAGGCGTCGATAATGAAGTGGGGGGAAGCCAGTCAGCGGGACTGGTTCGGAATGCTCCAGTAGCTATTCTGAGTGCGGAATTTTGGACAGTATGGAGTAGTTTCAATTGAGGGGGGGGGGGGGGGGTCGGAACCTTCAATGAGTGATCCGTAATCGAGGGTGATCGGATTAAGCTCTGGTAGAGATGGAGGAGGATTTTTAGGTTACAACCTTCTCTAGGGTGGGAAAGGAATTTCAGGACATTGAGTGCTCGAATACATTTTGATTTAGTTGGTTTGATGTGGGCGATCCAAGAGTGACGGTTGTGGAAATTGAGGTCAAGAACTTTAGTAGTTTTAACTTGTGGGATGTGGTAGTTAGCTGTTGTGAGAGGGGGAAATGGGAAATTTAATGGTTTTCTGGTGAGGTTTTCGGAAGATGATGACTTGATGAGTTTGGTTTCGGGGTACAAAATGCGGAATCTTAAGAGGGAAAGCCAAGCGTGTATTTTATTGATTGTTTCTTGAAGTAGACGGTAGGCGCGTGTTGGTAACCTCCCCCCTCTCTTCCAGCCAGTCGTGATCTACTATTGCTCCTCCATTTCTCCGCTACATATGGGTCCTGAGATGCGAGATCATTCCAATTTTGGATGAGATGACTCTACCGCGCGTGTCACATTTCAGAGAGTCCGTCATCGTATTTGAACTTTCCCTTCTGCTGGGTTGTGCTCCTCTGTGCTCTGCCACTGGTTTCTATCCTCTGCAAGTCTGTCCCAACTACCTTCCAGCTTCAGTTTCTTCAAAGGTGCGTGCAGTTGATCTTTGTAGCGCTTCCGCTGTCCGCCAGATGATCTAGCACCATGCTCCAACTCGCCATATAGAGTGATTTTTGGAAGTTGGGTGTCTTCCATTCATCGAATGTGACCAGCCCATCGCAATGGTTCCTCTCTATGATTGTTTCCACTGGCAGTAGACCCGCTCTGTCCAACACTTCCTTATTTGAGACAAAGTTACCCCATCTGATTTTGTATATCCTACGCAGCTGGCGTTGCTGGAATTTCTCCAGTTCTTTAATCTGCCTCCGATGAAGGCTTCGAAGTCTCGCTGGCAATGAGTAACAAGGATAACACCACCGCTTTGAAGACTGCTATTTTTGTGGTGGTCCAGACGTCGCGATTATCAAAGACGCGGCTTTTCAGCTTGTAGAAAGCCCTCGTGGCTGATCGTATTCGTCTTTGTACCTCAGCTTCCATGTCTAGCTTCTTTGTGACAGTGCTCCCCAGGTATCCACCTTTTCTATTGCTTCTTCATTCACCGCGAACAGATGCTGTGAGGCTTTGGTCTCGAGTATTTTTGTTTTACCAGCATTAATCTTCAGCCCAAGCGCAGTGAAGGCTTTGTTGAAGGTGTTTATTGTACTTTAGGTCGTTTGGTGAGGCAGCTACCAAGGCACAGTCATCAACGTAAGTGGATGCTTAGGTCATCAGAGAATAGTAGGGTTTGAATTGGAAAGATAATTTTGAAGTAGGAGGATCCTCGAAGTCCAAGTCGGTAAAAGATAACGCATTTGTGGTATGTCCACATTCTCGGGGAAGCGTTCTCCATGTCAAAAAATATTGAGTAGTGGTTCCCCCCTTGAGCATGGGTATCGTAGATTTGGGAATCGAGATCAGCATGGGCCATTAGAGCTGATCGATTTTTACGGCAACCATATTGTGTATTACTTGATATTTCGTTGGAATCAAGGAACGAGGAGCTATTATTGATAATTTTTTTGAGAACTTTGGTAAGAGTGCTTAGAAGTGATATGGGTCGGTAGGATAGAGGGTGTCAGGGTCTTTGAGAGGTTTTATGATTGGGAAGATCAGGGCTGGTTTCCAGTCATTGGGGAAGGAGGTGGAGAAAAAAAATCGGTTTAGGAGTGAGGTGAGGTGTGAGATAGCATTTGAATGAAGTTTGTGTAGCATAGTGGGGCTAATTTGGTTGAGACCAGGAACTGACTTTTTGGAGCAGAGGGAGATGGTGTGGGGTTTGTTGTAGAGAGATTACGGGAGAAATCTATTGGGGTAAGTTGAGTGAAAGGCGGGTCGTAGTTAGTGTTGGAAGAAATTTGAAAATAATGCTTAGCGAGTATTTCGCTGTTTTCTGATGGTGATTGATAGATTTGGTCGTTTTGGTAGAGGGGTTGGAAAGAGATTTAGCTTAAAGGTTAATAGGGTCCTATACGAAATTGAGGTCATCGATAACATCACAAAGATCGGACGCGTATATCCTCTGAAAATACCCTGATGAAACAGGTAGTAGGCTTCCCACTAGAAAAGGGGTAAGAAAGAGAAAAACTTCCTTAAAGCGTAATTAGATTAGGGTAGGTCAGTTTCTGCTAGACGGCGGGGCGCCACATTTTTCAGAAAACGCCCTATACAGCAGGTTCCCTGTCCGACTTTCGAGCTTTCTGTGTGATGGGAACTTCAAGAAATTCCAAACACCGAGTCATGTATATCAGTCTTGAGGGGATTTCAAAATTTGGAAGAGAGAAAGAGTATATGGTGTTTCGGAGAGAAGGGGGAGCTCTGATCTACTTTAGAAATGAGGATAAATTTTTACCGTCGAACTAAGGATTTCGAGCGATTTCAACGATTGAGCTGTATATATGAGGGAGTATGGAATTGGAAAAATTCCGATCTTTATGAGGAAAAGGGAACTTGAAAAAATTTTTCCAACAAATAATAATCGGATAGGAAATATACGAAAGAGACCCCGGGTGTAGCGAACGAAAGAAGGCGCGAGTTTTTTCCACGTTTTCTAAACTAAAATAAAAGACTTTTTTTTAGAAATTTTAAAATATTATCAAAAGTATATCTATATTAATTGCTGGTAGACGTCTTTCCATGTAAAATACGTTCAAAATTTAAAAACATTTCGGATGTAAACAAATCTCTATTAGTCACATGCAAATCTAATCAACGGACAATATTCGATCATGACCTGAGCGTGAAAGCTTAGAAAATAACAAATACCGAGTAGACGCTCGTTATTTTAAAGTTTAATCACTCTACAACAAAGAATTTACAATATCTGTCAGAATCAATTTTGAACGCCCAATACACTCGTTTGAAAAAAATAAGATTTACAATTGAATATATTATAGCGTACGAGTACTAAAGGCTACGCTAATTTTTCGAAGTCACGAATTGATTTTTGGATACAGGACACGTTACTCGTATCTTTGTAGCTTTTATGTATAGTCGATATCTTGCGTAAATAAGCAAAAATTATTGAATCAGTTCTGTGTCAACGTTCATTGTACCTTTAAGTGCCGTGTGAAGACGTCTATCTTATCTCGTTCCAACATGTATTTAATCCTCAGATTTGACGGGAACTTTCTCTGGTGTTATCACCAGCTTCATTATAAACTTTTCATCGGAAAAATGTAAGTTGTATGGATGATGCGAGTATTTTTGGTCTTCTGGAGTGCCGACGATAGAGTGACATAATATTTTTTTCACATTTTAAAAACTATGACTAACTCTTCTTCATGAATTCATCGGAAATTATTTTTTGTAAATTATGGCAAAAACAGGATACGCGTGATAACGTCTAATTATTACGAAGATCGACTCGATATCGTATTTATGCGTATAATTTTTGATTTGATAAAACTAACCCGACTACCTCGACGATTTTGTAACTTTCCAGTCTATGGCCCTAAATTTTTTAGAATCACAGATGCCGCTCGTTTTCGTGATGTTTACATGTCGCCTAATCAAACATAACAAATGAATAAATTTGTACTTTACGGTTCTTACTTTTACAATTTGTACTCTTACGATTATTATGAGCAGTGCCCGCGTTGTGTCATCTCATTATCATTTTTGTACCGTCAATGAGAGTTCGCGTACGAACGTGTTTTCATCCGACGAGGGATGTATAAAAATTTTTACGTCTTAGAACGATAAATGTGTGGTTTCTGGATAGTTCATCGTACTGAATCCGCACTCCAAAGTATCATTATTTTAAATCATGAATAACAATATGGACGAATACACGAACTTATTGTAAGTACAAGTAATGGTAGATGATGTGTAGACGAGCAATAATATGGGTTGTTCATAATTTTATCGAAGATTCGCATAAATTTAGTCGTGAAAACACGGGAAAAGATTCACTCTGCTCCTCCTATAGGTAGATCTGGTTCGCTGAAAATATCTCAGGTTTTCAATTTGTATTGAGTCGTTGATTTATGCGATTCGAGAAGTCTATGAAAGTTTGGTTAGTTCCCCACTCAAGTGATCAAAATGTGGAAGCTCCTTTTTTTTTGATCGGTCTAAAATTGAAATCAACATTCAAAATAATACCCCAACAAGTTACCCAATTGGTCTAAACACGTTTGAAAATGACTTAGATTCCATTCTTGTCAATTGAATTCCTTGAGAATGTTGTACGTGTTTTTACTACTCTGGAGAGTGCGTCCAAACGCTTGTTCGATAAATTTATAAATAATGCTCCGATTTATTACATGACGTGAGATGAAAGAGAAACTTAATCAAATAAAAACTCTCTAATCTTTCCAAATCAAGATTTTCCAGCCTGATAGAAGAGAAGCGTAGTTTGTACATTTCGTGAGCCAAGTCGTACATTCCGCTACCGCTTGTTTTGCCTTGAGATATTATCTTTTTAAGAGGGCGAGAAGCTCGTCTTCTGTCATGGACTTGCGTTGAGAGATCGACTACAGAGCCCCGTGTTTGATTGAAAAAAACGAAAAAGCATTACTCATTCAGCATTTTTTGAAAAGTTTTTCCTGTGCACTGAAAAACAGAAGCAGTCAAAACCAACCAGTCTTCTTTCTTTTGGTCAGTTTGACTCGCTCCTTCAGCTGACTGTAAAATCTAGTGAAACTGCCCCTGAAGTCAGTCAAAACTATGGCCTAAAATGGGGTCAAAGTGAACTGGTTGATTCCGATCAATGCGACTAATGTTTTTTCTTTCCGTACGTGATTCTTGAAAGTAATCGGAAAGGAACGGTCTCTGTAGAAATTGTCAAGGAAATCATTACACATGTTGAAAAAAGCATTATTACCACGTATCAATAGTTTCTATCGCTCAAAACACAGATGATTATTTGCGACACCAATTCTAGTAAATTTTATCGTAATTGGTTGCTTTCGTCGTCAATGTTGACTTGACTGTGGTCAGATATCGCTAACCCTATAATCAAAAGTATCAAAAGACGCTTTTTCGTTGATCCAATGTTAAATCGGGTTCACTGTTGGACGATTGATCGACTTTGATCACGTGCAAAAGTTGACTCAATTAAATCCAAAGGACTTTATTTGGGGGAAGGTAAATTGCCCACACATACATTCTGCACACACTCTCCGTTAGTGTAAATAGGCCACACTTGCACAAAAAACACGAGTACAGGTATGCTATCGAGGTTTATCTATTAATGACATGTAAATTGAGATGACCTCAGAGAGAAAAAAAAAGGTAAAAATAATGAATTGAAAAAAACTCGTCGCTTCGCGCCTCGCCAGGGGGGGGGCTTCGCCCCCCGGACCCCCCTAACGTCATATTTTTTATAAAAAGGAAGCGTGGAACACGTGTATGAGATCAACCCGGAGTATTTTTTCGTTAAATTACTGCCAAGCCGAAACGTAGATAGTGAAAACTCATGTGGTGGGAGAGCTACAAAAATTTGGGCTTGCAAAGGTTCAAATGAAGCTGACTCCCAGCTTTCCTCCTATCTGTTGAAATTCAGTTGAATTCGGCTCTTGGCTTTCAGCTGACTGCAAGACTCATCAGAAGAAGTTCCACTCCCAAGTTCTCGTCCTAATCGCAAAATTTCTCTGAGTGAATGACTGAGATGAGTTTGTGTCGAGTGTTTTTTAAAAATTAATAATCTCTTCGCCAGGAAATTCATCAGCTAAGAAGGGTACACATTCAGGAGGGATTCTTTTTAAATCATTTTGAAACCAAATACGATCACAAATATTACAAACATAACCAAAAGCATTATTTGTGAACAATTTTTCAAATAAACTATCAGCCATTGTACACAAACCTCTATGTTTCTTGACATTAGGCATATCAGACATTTGTTCAGCAGGTCTTTTTGTGGAATCATTTTTAAGCAACTCCTTATTTCTTTTCCTCTCCCTATATTCATAACACTTTTCAGCATTACATTTCTTCTTTTTCTCCTTATTTGTTAATTCAACAGAATTTTGTTGATTAGATTTTGTTTGGGAATTGGAATTATTTTTAAGCAACCCCTCATTTCTTTTCCTCTCCCTATATTCACGACACTTTTCAGCATTAGATTTCTTCTTTTTCTACTCAGATTTTTTTTTTATTACCTTTTTTTCCATGTATGCACGACAGTTCTCCGCATTTGATTTCTTTATCGGTTGGGTTTGGCTTGTCCTCTCTCTATATTCAAAACACATTTCACCATTATTTGTTAATTCAACAGAATTTTGTTGATTAGATTTTGTTTGGGAATTGGAATCATTTTTAAGCAACTCCTCATTTCTTTTCCTCTCCCTATATTCACGACACTTTTCAGCATTAGATTTCTTCTTTTTCTACTCAGATTTTTTTTTTATTACCTTTTTTTCCATATATGCACGACAGTTCTCCGCATTTGATTTCTTTATCGGTTGGGTTTGACTTGTCCTCTCTCTATATTCAAAACACATTTCACCATTATTTGTTAATTCAACAGAATTTTGTTGATTAGATTTTGTTTGGGAATTGGAATCATTTTTAAGCAACTCCTCATTTCTTTTCCTCTCCCTATATTCACGACACTTTTCAGCATTAGATTTCTTCTTTTTCTCCTCAGATTTTTTTTTTTATTACTTTTTTTTCCATATATGCACGACAGTTCTCCGCATTTGATTTCTTTATCGGTTGGGTTTGACTTGTCCTCTCTCTATATTCAAAACACATTTCACCATTATTTGTTAATTCAACAGAATTTTGTTGATTAGATTTTGTTCGGGAATTGGAATCATTTTTAAGCAACTCCTCATTTCTTTTCCTCTCCCTATATTCACGACACTTTTCAGCATTAGATTTCTTCTTTTTCTCCTCAGATTTTTTTTTTATTACCTTTTTTTCCATATATGCACGACAGTTCTCCGCATTTGATTTCTTTATCCGTTGGGTTTGGCTTGTCCTCTCTCTATATTCAAAACACATTTCACCATTATTTGTTAATTCAACAGAATTTTGTTCATTAGATTTTGTTTGGGAATTTGAATCATTTTTAAGCAACTCCTCATTTCTTTTCCTCTCCCTATATTCACGACACTTTTCAGCATTAGATTTCTTCTTTTTCTCCTCAGATTTTTTTTTTATTACCTTTTTTTCCATGTATGCACGACAGTTCTCCGCATTTGATTTCTTTATCGGTTGGGTTTGGCTTGTCCTCTCTCTATATTCAAAACATTTTCACCATTGTTTGTTAATTCAACAGAATTTTGTTCATTAGATTTCATTTGAGAATCAAGTTTAGATTTAAGCAACTCATTTCTTTGCCTCTCTCTATATTCACGACACTTTTCAGCATTTGATTTCTTCTTTTTCTCTTCAGATTTTTTTATTATTTCTTTTCCTATATGCACGACATTTCTCCGCATTTGATTTCTTTATCAGTTGGGTTTGAGTTGCCCTCTCTCTATATTCAAAACAGGTTTCACTATTTGGTTCCTTCCTCCTCTCTTTAGAAATATCTAATGTCAAAGATGAATTGCTTTTCTCAATAAAATTTATATTTATTGAATCTAATGTATCAGTTTCCATTACAGTTACATTATGACGGTACAATATTTCTTCATCTGTCATATGAGAACTTGATGGTAAATCACAAATAATATCTCTCAAGTTCATAATTATTTATTAACTTTGAGAATTCAGTACCAATGCATAAAAACTTAGCACTTCCGGGAAGATCAATAACTAACACAAAAAAAAAACGCACTTCACAAAAAATGAGAAAAAAATAGATGAATAAATGAGAAAAATTAATTATCAAAAAAAAATTAATTGAAGACAATAAATGAATGAATCAATGAATAAATAATAAACACCAAAAAAATAAACGAACAAATAAGAAAAAAAAACTACAAAAAAAAAAAAAAAAACAGAAAACTCGCGAAAATGAATAAATAAATTAGGTATTTAATTAAAAAATGAAAATTCGCACAACGACAATAAGGAGAATTCAATAAACTAGTAGATAAATGAACCACTATGAAAAATAGAATAGTCAAATAGATGGATATAATATTCTTTATTTGGAAGAAGTGAACTTGATGAAAACCAGAGGCGCACTGATTGACTTCGGTTGAACATTTATGAAATTTCTCTCTTATTACACTCTCCCACCCTCTCATTCAGAATAGGAATATATCTCAGTAGGTAAAATATCAACTTACCTGCATATAGCTGTAGTAGTGAGAACAAATGAATCTTATATACAGAGTTTAGGGTAGGTACCCAATCTCGTTCATATAGGTTTCAATTACCTTTTATTGCAGGCTTACTACAATACATAGCATGAACCTTTTTTTCTTTCAAATTATGGATATTCAAGTGTCGGTTTTGGTGTCGATGTCGGTTCAGCTGTCATTTTTTGGTGTCAGGTTTTTGGTGTCGCTTTTCCAATTTCGTACCCAGCGTATGGACGTGTTCCACGTCAAAAGGAAAAAAATTATGGTGGACAAAGGTGATAACTGGTACGTTTCAAATATTGTTGCCTTGATATGGTTCCAGCCCGATATTCGTGGATGGCGGTATCAATTCTGCAGGGGTGTCGTGATCCCCCAAAGATTAAGAAGATATCGCCCCCCCCAAAAAAAATTTTAACAAGCAAAAAAAAAAAGACCCCCAATAATGTTACGAGAACAAAGGAAAAGACCGTTCCCCCTAAATTTCCTACGAAGAATCATCTTCAAGAAAATGGCCTCACGGCACCCCTGTCAATTCTTGATTGATTTTGAGCGTAAATATTCCTTACTACTGTGGAATGTCGAGACTCTGCGAATGTCCACATATGTGTCTACCTGAAATTCTGTCAAGCGGTCTACAAAAGCAAATAAATCCGGGAGACACAGGAACTACAATAGTTATTCAACTTTCGGTGCGTGAGTACGAAATGGTATAAGTTGCAGTAGACTGATCACTTCTAAAATGGTACTATGTGTGTTCGCGTCTCAACAAGATGATATTTTTTCAGATCGGAGTGAGGGAATACATATACGCGTGATTCCGTTAGTTGAGTCATTACTCGAGAATACTCCTGCATTTATTACAGTGGGGTGTTGTGATCCCGTAGGTTCAATGAAAAAATCTCCCTGAAACTTTAATTTCTTGTGACCAACAAAAATTAAAAAATAAAATAATAAAAAACTTTATAAATACCCCCCCCCCCCCCCACCAAAATGACGAAGACGATGGCTTCACAACAACCCTGTTAGAGTAGATGAAAAAGCTATTTTGCCCACTCCACTATTTATTAATCGTGCACAATTCTTTAATCATCTTATAAGTATGTGTGCAGTTTACCTAAGCATCCATTGTGTGCAGAATACATGTGTGTGTGCTATATACACGACGCTCACAGCCTCATCAGCCAACATACGCCCCTCCATTTTATATAAGACCAACTTTAAAAGAGGTAGCGATATTGCTTTTGTTGAGGCTGATTATATTGCAAAAATAAATGCAGGTCTTTTGGTCTGTGTCAGAACGGTGTCCCAAGATAGGCGCATCTATATTCCATTAGAAGTTGAAATCAAACTCGTGTTGATGCCTAACTTGGGTCATAAATACGAAAGATAAACGAGAG
This sequence comes from Aspidiotus rigidus, assembly GCA_035079385.1. NCBI lineage: Eukaryota > Metazoa > Arthropoda > Insecta > Hemiptera > Diaspididae > Aspidiotus > Aspidiotus rigidus. The sequence continues at coordinate 13,438,378 of JAVHKY010000054.1, read as the reverse complement.
TACATGTTCTCGTAGAATTACTACGGTATGGGGTAGATAACTCCCATTTTACGTCGCTTGGTGCCGTGTGAAAAAGTTTTCAAGGTTCATACGTATAAATCGACAATATCGCGTGAAACGAACTCTTAATACATTTTTTTTTTCTGAAGTAGGTACCGCAGGTTTTATGATGGCCTATTAGAGTAGGAAGAGAACCAGGAAAGAAACAGACATTTTACCGGCAGGTATTTTCTCGAGAAGCTCGTTGTTTAGTGTCGTATACTTTTGCTTTTTCGTAGCAATAACCTTCTCAAATTCCCGCTCTTTGCTCGAGTTATCTGTAATAATGAGTCAATTTTGAACTATTTTAATTATCATCAAAAGTCATTTAAAATCTTTAGCCATAGTTAACAATTCAGCTCCATAATTTAGATGGATTATTTTACCCCCCTACGTACTACGGATGATGTAAACAGCATATTTACTTTGATAAAGTAAGTCCAGAAATTGGTTTTACGCGAGAAAAATTGTTCTGTTTATTTGCAGTCGGATGATTAAATGAATTCCTTTAAATGCAGGAAAAGAATGGGAGACGAGATTGAGTACATACAATAAATACAACTCGCGCGTATTACGTTCGTAAAGTTTAGTTATCGGAAGCTGTAGAGAGCAGATCTTTAAAGTTTGGTTACCAAATCGCTATGTTTTTGTCACCGATGATTGCGTGAAAAATATCTGCGAAACGAAAACAATTAATCGTTCAAATAATAAATCAATAAAAAATTGATAAGATGACTTTTTAATTACTATTCCGCTATCATTAAATATCTTCGTGCAATAATATTTGTGTGATTTGGCGAGATATTATGCCATCTTTTGGCAGATGAAGTTTGAAAATAAAATTGTGTAAGCGAGATACCTCATTTTTCCTGCTCTCTATGATTTTACTCAACAATATTTTACGTAACTATAAAAGCGCTCACTCTCAATCGACCGGACCGGACTTCTCATCAATTTGTCGGGTGATAAGATTAACGACTATAAACGGGAGTGAAAATAGCGATGAATAATATGACCTACAGTATTCTATTGAAAAATATGGTAAATCATACCTATCCAAAAATACTCTAAAGAAGCCTATCCAATTTTACTTGTTCCTCCATTGAAGTATAAGATTGCTCTAAGGAAACTTTCAACGACCTGGCTTCTAGCTCAGAATTATAAACTGCGAACTCCACTGTTTTCAATACTCCTCGTCCAAATTACGTCGACTCGTCAAAAAGGTAGACTACAATAAAATGGAGAAAGGAGGAGTTTGTCGAAGGTTTATCTTTAAAACCGTCAGTGTATTCGTATAATAATGTTAATTTCAATAATTTTTCAAATTAAACAGGTCGATTTTTTTGTGTCTGTGTTTAGGTTCTTGCCGAAAAACGTTTACGGTTCCGACGACCGAACTGGAATACCAGGTGAAAATCCAAAAAATAGAGTAATTTATTGTGTTCATGGCAAACCAGAAGGCTGCTGTGCTACGGTGATCTCAGGATCAGATGACCCTATCTTAAATGGCTCTCCACTTGGTAAACCATCTATCCCGTTGTGTAAGTACATCATTTGAACGTTTCAGGAGGAGCAGAATAAGTAAGCAAAGCTAATCGTAAAGGTGGCCGGCGTTGCACAGTAGAAAATTGCGTCTCTGCACAGGCTTTAACTAATGTATTGTAATTAGTTGACTGTACTGACTTCACACCTCCGGCTGACGCCTCTACTAACTACATCCTCTCATACTTTAACGAGTGAAATGTTCGTGGGAATTTGATTCGAAGATTAGTCCGTGACGTCAATGATAAACGTGGAGACAAGTTTGAAAAATAAGTCGCAGCTTTCAACATTTTTCCAAGTCTTCAAAATAGGTCAGAGTCTGCGTCCTCCTCAAAATTTCCAAATCCCTTAGCCCATCTTTCCCATCATCCACCTACATAGCTCGAAAGTCGCTCCAATTTTTTCCAATTCCCCCTTCCTTTTCTATTCTTCCTTCGAAGTCCTCGGGTACCTACGATCAACTTTTGAAAATTTTGTTTGTTCCTAAGGTAAGCTACAGACCCCGTCCTCTGGACCTCTGGAGAAATACAATTTTCCGGAGAAACGGCGCATGGTGAACACCGACCATTTGTCAAAAAAAGCCCCTTGTAAAGCGAGTTCTTTATCGAAATTTCCTCATCTTTTTGTTTTCCGTTTGGTCATTCTATTATACATAGTCGAACTTCGAGACCAAAACGCAAGGTACACAGTATACGTGGAGCTTCAATCAAACCACAACCGCTCAGTGCTTTCGGAATGAATCTTGATGTATAAAGTAGTGTGCCTCTTTATATCGTACGACAGTTCTCCAGATTGTCCAACAAGCCGTTGACGAGTCCATCTGGCGCAATGCAATCCGGACCGATTCATGAGTGATTTTGAACTTGCAATACTGAAAGCATGTACAGAGGTCTACCCCACTGTCACCATTAGCTGTTGTTTTTTTCCATCTGTCTCAATGGTGCCGGAATAGTGGGTGCGATGAAATGGATGTCGACAGTCAAAGTATAGTTGTCGGAAAAAAGACTCGTCGGAATGAAAAGTTTTCGGCAAATTAAATGTCGGAAAAATTAATGTCGATATTTTGGGTTGTCGGAGAAGTAATTTGGTGTCGGTAAAACGGCCTCGAAAATATGTCCGGGAATCGAGAATCGAGGTTTCAATCATTTCCAAGTCCCACACTCAACATATATAACTTGAAAGTCGAAATTTACCCCAAGTTCATCTCCTACCATTTAAAACTCGAAAGTCAAAAATTTTCAACACACCTCGACAGCCGAAATTCTGACCGGAACCTGTTTTATCAGAGAGTTTCTCGGAAAAAACATTCGCCGTCCATCGCCCGGCAAAGCTCGGAGCTGGAAAATTTTGCTGAGTCCCCCGCCTATCATATATAGCTTGAGGGCGGAGTCTGTGACGTCACAGTTTGATGACGTCATAGATCGGCCGCCCTTGTGACGTTACAATCTGGTAACGTAGTAGATCAGTTTCAACAGGGGGTTTTTTGAGAAATTAGCCATGCGCCGTCCGACAAAAAATTGGAAAAATTTTCACTCTCGAGCTATACATAATATATGATAGGAGAGGGATTTAGAAAATGTCGACTCTTGAGTCATATATGATAAAAGGGGGAGTTGGAAACCAGCAAAAAACTTGGAGAAACGACGTGAGGGCTTTCTTAACGAAGTTAAACGAGGAACGTAAGGAACCTGTTTTATGGGTCAAATTGGTTTTGGTATTGAGAATTCAAGCGAGTCTAGGCCTAGTATAAAGCTAGTTCCTAGACCTACTACAAACCTAGTATAAAATAGGACGTCATCAGTGAACTAGACCTATTTTAGGGACTTCGAAATATGTGACCTGTCACGAGATAAGGGACCCATCTCTGAATTGGCCGTAATACCTACCCTCGGAGGATGGGCTTTGCTGCCAATTCAGAGATGTGTCTTTTATGTCATGATAGGTCACATGTATATCTCGAGAGTCGAAATTTCTCCAAGTCCCCCTCCTATGGCTCGAGAGTTTAACAGGTTCCCTGTTAAAATTTCGCCCTTCTAGCCGTGTATGATAGGAGGGGAATTCTGTGGCTAAAATTGTAAATTACTCCGTTGGTATTACTCGCTTGAGTATGACTTCGTCTAGTATTTCTGGCCATAAATTGAGAAACCGCATTGATTCTATAGGAGGGGGACTTGGAAAAATTTCGACTCTCGAGTTATATATGTGACTTGTAGGATGGGTATTACTGCCAATTCAGAAATGGGTCCTATCTCGTCACAGGTCACACATTTCGAAGTCCCTAAAGTAGGTCCAGTTACTGATGACGTCCTATTTTATACTAGGTTTGTAGTAAATCTAGGCTTCCTTCATACTAGCTTTATACTAGGTCTAGGCTTGCTTGAATTCTCAATACCAAAACCAATTTGACCCATAAAACAGGTTCCCTCTTTTCCTCGCCGTCGTTTTTTTCAAGTTCCTCTCCTATTATATGTAGCTCCGAAGTGCGGGCCTGTGACGTCACAATTTGATGACGCCATAGGTCAGGGTTGTGACGTCACAATATACATTTTTCAGATCCCAATTGCTTCATGAAACAAGTTCCCTGCCACCCCCGTTTAACTCCGTTAAACAACCCGTGAGTTTTCCTTAGTCTCACTCCTAGCATTTATATACCTTAGGGGGTGGGGTCTGTGACGTCACAGTTTGATGACGTTATAGGTCAGCCTCGTGACGTCACAATCTAGATTTTTAACAGGGAACCTGTTTTATGGGGGGCTGTTTGAGAAATTTGCCGTGCGCCGTCCGCCATCCGGCGTCCAGCAAAAACTTGGGAAAATTTCGACTCTCGAGCCATATATGATAGGAGGAGGACTTGGAAAAATTTCCACTCTCGAGCCATATATGATAGGAGGGGGACTTAGAAAAAACGACGGCTTTCTTAACGAAGTTGAACGAGGAACGCAGGGAACCTGTTTTATGAGTTAAATGAGATATGGTATTGAAAATTCAAGGTAGCCTAGACCTAGATAAAGCTAGTATAAAGAAGGCCTAGACCTACTAAAAGCCTAGTATAATATAGTTTGACAGTCCAAATTTTTCTCGAATCTCCAGCAATATATGGTAGCTCGAGAGTTGAAATTTTTCCAAGTCCCTTTCATATCATATATAGCTCGAGAGTCGAAATTTTTCCAAGTCCCCCTCCTATCATATATGGCTCGAGAGTCAAAATTTTCCAAGTCCCCCTCCTATCATATATAGCTCGAGAGTCGACATTTTAACAGGGAACCTGTTTTATGGGGGGCTTTTTGAGAAATTTGCCGTGCGCCGTCCGGTGTCCGCTGTCCAGCGAAAAACTTGGAAAAATTTCGATTCTCGAGCCATATATGATAGGAGGGGGACTTGGAAAAATTTCGATTCTCGAGCCATATATGATAGGAGAGGGACATAGAAAAATTTCGACTCTCGAGCTATGATAGGAGGCGACTTAGAAAATATTTCGACTCTCGAGCTGTATATGATAGGAGGGGGACTTGGAACAATTTCAACTCATTTAGACTCTCAAACTATATTATACTAGGCTTATAGAAGTCTAGGGCTTCTTTATACTAGTTTTATCTAGGTCTAGGCTTCCTTGAATTTTCAATACCAAATCCCATTTGACTCATAGAACAGGTTCCCTGTGTTCCTCGTTTAACTTCGTTAAGGACGCCGGACGTTTTTCTAAGTCCCCCCCCCCCCCCCCCTATCGTATATGGCTCGAGAGTCGAAATTTTAACAGGGAACCTGTTTTATGGGGGGCTATTTGAGAAATCTGCCGTGCGCCGTCCGCCGTCCGCCGTCCAGCGAAAAACTTAGAAAAATTTCGACTCTTGAGCTATATATGATAGAAGGGGGACTTAGAAAAATTTCGACTCTCGAGCTATATATGATAGGAGGGGGACTTAGAAAAAATTCGACTCTCGCGCCATATGTGATAGGAGGGGAACTTGGAAAAATTTCGACACTCGAGCTATATATGATAGGAGGGGGACTTGGAAAATTTTCGACTCTCGAGCTAAGAGTGGAAATTTTAACAAGGAACCTGATTTATCCAACTATATTATACGAGCCCTCTTCCCTTTGTTTGTCAAACGCCCCAGATTTGCGTTCTTGCGTTTCGGCATTCACTTCGATATTGAATTTTCAAAATTGACGTGAATTGTTTTTCTTTTCTTAGTCCTCACATTACATTTGAAATGATGAAAAACAACCACCGCTTTTTCAGATAATTGCTAAGCAAAATCTTTATCGTAACCCTACACTATTCGATTACTCATAGTATGAGTATTCAAAACTTCTCCGGTTAAAAAGAACTGTTTTCCAAAAATGATTGCCTAGCACATATTAATTTTCGATGAACGTCAACAAAAATGATTGCTTAGCATTTTGAATCAATAAATTAATGAATGATACAGATTTTTCATCTCTTGAATCATTCATGACCCCCCCCCCCCCCCGCCAAGTACAAAGATATATACTCCACGCCAATCGCCTGATTTCGTAACTTCAAATTTATTACGCATAAACCTTCTCCTATGCAAACTAAAGCAATGGAAACAAATTCCAAGTTTGTAGGTGAAAAAGGAATAAAGTTAAATGGATTTGGGATTTTGCAACTTCTCTTTATATAATAGATTACACTAATAGTTGGTCTAGGCCTTCTTTTTACTACCTTTCTCCAAATCTAGGCTTCCTTGAATTTTCATTTTTCAATACCAAATCTCACTCGAATCATAAAACAGGTTCCCTGCGTTCCTCGTTTAACTTCGTTAAGGAAGCCGTAATTTTTTTCTATGTCCCTCTCCTATCATATATGGCTCGAGAGTCGAAATTTTTTCAAGCCCTCCTCCTATCATCGAGAGTCGAAATTTTTTGAAGTCCCCCTTCTATCATATATAGCTCGAGAGTCGTAATTTTTCAAGTCCCCCTCCTATCATATAGCTCGAGAGTCAAAATTTTGCTAAGTTCCCCGTCCTATCATATATAGCTCGAGAGTCAACATTTTTCGTAGTCCCCTCCTATCATGTATTGCTTGAGACTCGAAATTTTTCCAAGTTTTTTGCTGGACGGCGCACGGCGGACGGCAAATTTCTCAAAATGCTCCCCATAAAACAGGTTCCCTGTTAAAATTTCGACTCTCAAGCTATATATGATAGGAAGGGGACTTGGGAAAATGTCGACTCTCGAGCTATATATCATATGAAAGGGACTTGGAAAAATTTTAACCCTCGTGCTATCATATATAGCTGGAGATTCGAGAAAAGAGGTTTATCGTAGGTCTAGGCCTTCTTTATACTAGCTTTATCTAGGTCTAGGCTTCCTTGAATTTTCAATACCAAATCCCATTTGACTCATAAAACAGGTTCCCTGCGTTCCTCGTTTAACTTCATTAAGGATGCCGTCGTTTTCAGATCCACGTGTCTCTAAAATAGGTTCCCTGCCACCTCTCGTTTAACTCCGTTAAAGAGCCCGTCTCCCACCTCTCTCTCTCACTTGAGGTAGTTCGAAAGTCGGACTTTCTTAAAATTCCCATCCTGTTAAACATTGCTCGAAATTCGAAATTTTTAACAGGGAACCTGTTTTATGGGGGGCTATTTGAGAAATCTGCCGTGCGCCGTCCGCCGTCCGCCGTCCAGCGAAAAACTTAGAAAAATTTCGACCCTCGAGCCATATATGATAGGAGAAGGACTTAGAAAAATTTCGACTTTCGAGCTATATATGATAGAAGGGGGACTTGGAAAAATTTCGACTCTCGAGCCATATATGATAGGAGAGGGACTTAGAAAAATTTCGACTCTCGAGCTATATATGATAGGAGGAAGACTTAGAAAAATTTCGACTCTCGAGCCATATATGATAGGAGAAGGACTTAGAAAAATTTCGACTTTCGAGCCATATATGATAGGAGAAGGACTTAGAAAAATTTCGACTTTCGAGCTATATATGATAGAAGGGGGACTTAGAAAAATTTCGACTCTCGAGCTATATATGATAGGAGGGGGACTTAGAAGAATTTCGACTCTCGAGCCATATATGATAGGAGGGGGACTTAGAAAAAATTTCGACTCTCGAGCCATATATGATAGGAGGGGGACTTAGAAAAATTTGGAGTTGGTCTAGGCCTTCTTTTTACTACCTTTCTCCAAATCTAGGCTTCCTTGAATTTTCAATACCAAATCTCATTCGAATCATAAAACAGGTTCCCTGCGTTCCTCGTTTAACTTCGTTAAGGAAGCCGTCATTTTTCCTTATTCTCCCTCTCTTATGATGTTTGTTTCGAAATGGGGGAGGACTTGAAGAAGGCTTGACCATAGCTCAAAAACAAACTTGAAAATTTTCTTCATAAAACGAGTTCTCTGCGCTTCTCATTGAACTTCGTTAAAAAACCCGTGAGTGTTTTCAGTTTTTCTTTGGGTTGGAGAAGGATTTTTTTTCTTCCGTAGATCTGCGGGTGCATACTTAATTGTTTTAAAATTAAAACAATTTCGGTTGTGTACTGTGTCAAGTCCAATCATAAAGACTAAATTGTTCTAGAAGCTGTTGAGTAAAGAAAAACTTCGGAGCTCCTGTTTCTTGTGTTAATGAATTACGAAATTTTGGATTAGACAAAATGAGTAATTTTGAAGTCGCGAAACTTGACGCTTTTACATCTTAAAATAACTGGTTTCTCCCAAATATACGATATTCGCTCACATACTGTACTTTTGTCGTGTAAAATTTGGTAATTTTCAGAATGTTTGCTCCCTCTGTATAGTATAAGCTTCGGTGTAAAGCGTATTTTCCTCTATCCCTTCAATCGCACTATATCGAGTAATTGCAAGATTTCGATTATCCACTTAATCCTCGTCTCGGGCCCGAAAATCCCCCCATCAGACAAGTCATTTGTTTACAATATTTGAACTTTTTACAATCATGATGTAATTGGAACTCAGTAGGTTTGCTTGATACTGTATTGCACGTCTTTAGAACTGACAAAGCAGAGCACATCTCTTTATTAGATGGTGTCTGAATTTCTACTTCATCACCCTCTGTAAACGTCTTCATCATTATGCATACTACATTATTTTCAGGCCTAGCAGAATCTCATCAATCGTCATTCATCTCTCAAACGCATAAACAGTTTTGTCACTGGTTACAAGATCACCATTAATAATACCTTTACTCGTATTACCTTCAAGAAAACGTGCACCTTTTTCAACACTCTTCGATAACAGTATCCGATTGTTGATTGAATAAAGCGATAGTTTCACCACACATTTAGATAGACGAAATTGGCACTGAGGAAATTAGATCGCATACTAAGCCGAAAGATAACACTAACTGGGATCACATATAAGCGGAGTCTACTGCTATTGGACAAATCATACGATGTCTAGTCTCGCACCTTTCACCCACGTTTTACAGCTACAACAGTGCAGTCGTCAATAATCTTGGAATTTTTATCGTACAGTTTCATTTGTTCGTGGAAAATATTGTTTTTTGAAACTTATTCAAGTATTATTAATTTTTTGTTTCATCTGAGTCAAAATAAGACGTTTGAATTACGGGTACAATTTATCGGTGAAGAATGTAAACTTTTTTCATCATGTAATAACTGCAGATTCAACCATTTCTGTCAACTTTCTAATGGTAAGACAAGGTACGAAGGCCCTAGGGTGGACTTACGTCGTTGACATTGCTTCTTTCTCTCGTATAATATTAATTATTTTTCGAATTTTAAGTTACGTAACGATTGTGCTTCCGTTCGACCTTATCGTGTCTGAAATATCTCTTACACCAACTTTTTTTTTTTTTTTCACGTCTTAGCTTTTGAAGTGTTAGCCTTTGAATTCGCTTTTCTATTCGACTTTGCATTCTGTATTGATCTTCCCTACGTCCGATTATCTCAATGGGCATAACTTTTTAGTGACGTATTCATACTGGTTTCAAGGTTTCAGATATTTCTCTTGAAGACCTCTTTAAAGAATGGTTCCTCGTAACAGTTGCTCATGGTTCCGACTGTAAGCACAGCTTCGTACGGATAATATGATTTTCCTGAGTTAACAAAAGAATCTGCCCTTCTCCCCCTCCAAAAAAAAAAACATTGATGACACCTCCAAGTTATGGACAAAATGTCCAAAAAATAATTAAGCAAGTAAGAAGAAGAGGAAAAAATGCGATGAAAAATTGGTTTCCTCAAAATTTTCTCACTGAGGATCGTTCCTCAAAACTGCAATGTCACTGCACCCTGAAGAGTAAAATTTTGACAGATTTTGACCTTGAAGCTGTAGATGAAATAGTGGAACTGTGTCTTTGATCAGTGTAAATCCGATATCACAGTCCTCTCTTCTCAAATTGTGGTTCCGAGAGGGACGTAATTTAAAAATAAACTTGTACGAGAGAGCGTTGCAAACTGCGCTGTGCGAGTACAAGAGGTGTTAGATTCGTATACTTCTCCTCAACTTTCTTGCCGAAGGTAATTGAGCCAAATATTCCAAGCCATTAATGTCAATGACTACGTATCGAAATCTACCCTTATCTTAGTGGCAGAACGTTGCGCTTTACGACTCTAGACTGCTACTACTATCTTAAGACGAATTCCGCTATTAATGGTATAATTTCATAATCACAAAATGTCCAGTTTTACGGTCGTTTGCGATCTTTCACGCTTCGATAGATTCAGGAGAATCTTTAGTTGTATGACCAATATCTAAATCTCAAGTTTTATTACTTTCCGAGGGTGGCTCGGCGACGCACGTGCCTGATTCAAGATTAGGTTCACACGGGAAAACGTCTCCACCAGAATTCCAAGTTTTGGATCTTTCGTGACGAGTCGCCGAAGTCCCCCTTCTCGAGTACCTCGACAACTCGGAAAAGTGTCTCTTGGACCAGCAGTAGCTAGAAATTTTGATCTCAGCGTCGTTGTCAGATGTCAACTTTCTTATTTCGAGTCAGTCTCCGCGCTACATTGTCGAATTTTTTGAATAAAGTTAACGCAATATTTGAACTTAATCTCCTTTTTATCATCTCTTGGGAGTCGGAACATAACAGAGGGAAAAAATGAAAAGGTGATTATGTGCAGTTTTAATGGGGAAACTTGTAAGGGAAAAAAATGGTCAGTAATAAATTTTTTTGTCTGAATAAGTGAAATCAATTTTTTTATAGCTATTCGAAGAAAGTTTAGGGCAAACTGTCTTCAACACGACGTTCGAATTAATTAAAACGAAATTGAATTTAGCTGTAGTGAAATTGTAGAAATTAACGTAGGCGTTGCTAGCGGGTGGACCCATTTTTTTAAACAATTTGTCAAGTTCAAGAAAACGTAGAATTTTTCGCCAAGTTTCAGATTTTTAGTCTTATAATATCACGACTTATGGCAAAAAATGTATTTATTCTTACAAAATTCGTATCTCAGGCCATTTTTTATCCGATTTTCAAGCTCTTTACCAATATGGGGAGGTATTTTTGACGCGCAAATTGTGGGAATTTTTTCACGATTTTTCATTGGTATTTTCTGCTTATTACCCCGCTCAGAAATATCGATTTTTGGGGTTGTTCCATCCCTTAGAAAAATACAATTTTTTTTTTCTGAGTAGATACAGATGTGGTATATCACATATATATGTTTTTTAGAATTGCACCTCTGTAAGGGCGCGAGAACGAACGTCAAAATGTACGTAAAAAATTGTTTCCACAAAAAATACCGATGAAAAAATCGTGAAAAAATTACTACAATTTGCGCGTTAAAAATACCTTCCCATATTGGTAAAGTACTTGAAAATCGGATAAAAATTGCCTAAGATATGAATTTTGTAAGAATAAATACATTTTTTGCCATATATGTCGTGATATCATAAGGCTAAAAATCTGAAACTTGGCGAAAAATTCTTTTTTATATTGAGAAACATTCTCCCAATGCTAAATATGAAATTTGGCTCCGGGGCCGATTCACCCCCAAACCCGGCTCTACCCTTTCCACCTTTGGGAAAAACATAGTATCGTAGATATGTTTCGCTTTCATTCTGTCTCGCTTATCATTCGCTATATCCAGTATTTCATGTTGGTATTATCAAGTATCTTTCAATTTCGATCATCTAAATATGTTACTCATGTTAATTATGTGTAATATTCATGCTAAACTTTTACTCATTTTGTAAAATCATCAGCCCTATAACCTTAAGACAGATTTGTGATGATATAGACGTGCATTTTTAAAGTAAACTAGTTACCAAAATAACCGATAGGCCAAATACACCTTGTCAACGTCTACGTCTCGCGATAGGCCTAGCGGTCTGGTCTGCTCGGTTCAGCCTTGATCTGTTCCATTAGAAGATTTTGATGTATCTAGTATGCTTCTCTTCTTTATCACATATTCCTTCTATCCCTTCTTGGATATTTTTATTCGCTGTACTATTGGTGTCGCCAAAACTATTTCTTAGCCTTATGTGAGGCAGTTTAGCCCTCTCCAACAGTATTGCAGGACCAGCCTAGTGAAACGCTCTTCAAACAGTTTCTCAAGTTGCGCTTTTAGCCTAGTTTAGCACCTTCCACAGTATTTCCATACTGGTATAATGTGAGCGAGCCTAGTTCAGCACTTTTGGTCTAGTTTAGCACCCTTTCAACACTATTTCTATTCTGATATACTGCATAGGTACTGAAAGCCAGCCTAGTTTACCCCCTCCTCCGGCTGTATATATTGGGCTAAACTTTACATATTTCGTATGGAAAAGTTGATGACGTCATCGCCCCTTGCGTTCAGTTATGTACATTTTACTCACTTTATGTCATCAACCCGGAACGTCTTGTCCATAAACCTAAGGCTATACACTTTTGTGACATCATTGCCACGTTACATTTTAGGTGAAAAAATTTTGGCGGGTACCCCCCTTGGAGAAGACATACCCACGTCGATATAAAAATTACCAAAAGTCATGAATTTCCGAATTGCAAATCTACCCCCTGCACCACGCGTTTACGTATCATCTTCATGTATTCAAAATTACCTCGAATTCATTTCAACATTTTCTGCGAAATTTCCGTCTCGTTGTTTCTGCATACATGTTTTTTCTAATTTTGTTCAATTTTAAAGCGCGATTAATTTCCCATCGATAACCAGCTTAATCACCTTCATGCAACGTTTGTGGTTCCTTCATTCTCTATGTTCAATTTTGAGGCTTATCGTGTTAGACCACAATAGATAAAAAGAGTAAAAAAAAAAAAAACGCGTTATTATCGTTTTGAAAAATGGAAGAACTCGCGTACCATACAGCGAATAATTTTTATTTCTTGTCTCGGGTGCCAGTAAAAATGAAGTTCAATTTTTGTTGTGCATGTTTACATCCAATCTACGTGCATTATGACTCGTTAATGCGAGTTTGGTGAATTGAATTCTTGTAAGATAATGTTTCGTGCAAACTTGAATGATCCCTTCGTGAAAAACTTTTGTGAACCGTGCGAACCTCTGGCTAACCAGCAGTCTGGTAAGAGTCTCTGTGACTTAATCTGATGATTTTACTTATATGCTCGGATTGCTCATAATATGTTTCTTCTTTTGATTTTTTACTCGTATCGTATTAGATAACAAAATTAGGTGAGTAATTGAGATTCCTAATCGGATTAGAAAAGTATGATCCCTCTGCACAAGTCACTAGGAGCTTAACTGTAACTGGAGTTCTTCACTACTGTATCACTTAGGTTGGGTACCTCTTCGTTTCTATTCGGAACTGTTTTGTTTTCCTGTTGATATAAGTACCGATAGCAAAAATATAGTTGATTGACAAACCAACTTCTTGAAACATGCAGGCAATAACCTTAAAAGGTTATTTTCTGGTATTGTAAAAATTCTTTCAATATTTCTCGTAATATCTTTTTTATCTGTCAGTCGGCTTTAAAAATTTGGCGAAATTAGCTTATATTTCATTTTAGATAAGATCTTCAAAAGTTACTTGAAATATTTCGAATGTGTGTATCATATTTTCAATGAATAGTTGAAGATAGAAGATCGAACGCATAAAATTCGGTGGAACATTCGAGAACTGAATGAGAATGTTGAAAAACTTGCTTCTCATGTTCTTTACCGAAGCTTGTGTATTACTTTCTCACTGTTAGGAAATTGTTCTGCTGTAAGTCCATCTCGGAAAAAAGTGTGATATTCACTTGATTTCTCAACCAAATTTCTGGGAAAAATGTATTGACTTAAATGTCAGTGTTGAATATCTTATCTTTTCAATTGTCTTCATTGTAACTTCAATATGAGTACAGAATTCTCGAAAAACTTTATGTAAAAAAGAAGAAAAAAGTGATAAAAGTACAGTACATAAGTGCATGTTCCGTAGCTCCATGAATCATAAATTTTTATGCATCGTATAGTTTGATATTCTTACAAGAAAGCAATAGAAATAATTGCTGCGCTTCAGATCATAAAACAGGCAATAATATTGATCATGCAGGAAACTTGATTCATTCTATCGAAGTTGAGAGTGGTCTGTATTTATATAGATTTTCTTATAAATTAATACGGCAGACGCCAATTTCCTCGATTTTTAAGCGCCCCACGTATTTGAAATGTATTGAATTTGTCCCCAACTTATGGCGTCATTATCGTGTCAAAATCTTAGACTAGCTTGTGGAGTTAGGTACACTACATTCTATATTAGCTCAGAATTCAAAATATTTCTTATTTCGTACAGTAGTTAAAGCAAGGCCTAGTGTACGTGAGGCTGACTACCTGATGGGCTCCTCTACTCCGCTTGTTCACCTACTAACCTCTGCTCTAGTATTTCTTAGCCTAAAATACTATAAATTTAATATTAAAAATAACTCAAATTTATTTATTTATTTAAGGTAGTTCATTTTTGGGGGTGGTGCCGACAACAGCCTGGGGGCCAATTACCGGTGACACCACCCTTACAAGAGATCGATCCATGAGTCATATCCGTAATTTGCTTCTAATTACGAGAAAAAAAATAATACATAATAATAAAAAATAAAATTAATAAATAAAATTAACTATATATTTTATAGTATAATTATTTCATTGATTTTAATAATTTATAATATAATAAATATTATACCCATAATAATATTCAATTTCTCGTAATATTTCCTTTATTTTAAATTTTAATCTTATGAATAATAACTATAATTTTTGCGCATATAAATAATTTAAATATCATTCTTAATTTAATAATAATATTTTTATATTTTTACTAACAATAAAACTATTGGTAAAAAAAAATAATAATAATAATAATTGATTTTCTTGTTATAAATGAACCTAATAACTTATTATTAATTGAATGTAAAATTGAATTTAAAAAATGATATAATATCATTCTGGTTCAATATGATCAGAAGTTTTAAATACATGTAATTAATATTGAAAATAATTTTAATTTCAATATTTCAATTATATCACGAATAAATTTAAATTTTCAAAATCCAATCCAATTAATATTATTAAAATTAATTTATTCCTACAATTATTATAAAATAATAATTAAGATTAAATCCAATCTAATCTACATCGATCTAAACTCAAATCATGTAATGAAATTTTAATCGAACAGATTAAATTATCTAAATTCTTTCAATATAATTTTATTAATGATAGAATCATTATTTAAAAAATGTTTTAAAATTATTTATCAAATTTTCAATTTGACTACCTAATTTATGTCATTATTTCAACTAAATGAATGAAAAATATTTTATTAATATAAATAAATTTAATATAATATTATTTAATTTCCAATTGAAAAATATAATATAATTGAATTTTGCATTTTACAAATAATTTTTTCAATAAATTTTTTATTAATTTCAATTATAAATAATTCTTTTATTTTTAATAATAGCTTAATAATTATTAATGTTCATTTATTTTAATTTGAATAATCAACATTCAAAAAAATATTTCTTGAAATAATTATAATATTCATTTTATTTGAATTTAATTAATAAAATTTCTACACTAATTATTTTAAGAAATATTATTTATAATCTTAATAGACTAGTTTATTTTAACAGGGAACCTGTTTTATGGGGGGCTATTTGAGAAATCTGCTGTCCGCCGTCCGCCGTGCGCCGTCCAGCGAAAAACTTAGAAAAATTTCGACCCTCGAGCCATATATGATAGGAGAGGGACTTGGAAAAATTTCGACTCTCGAGCTATATATGATAGGAGGGGGACTTGGAAAAATTTCGACTCTCGAGCCATATATGATAGGAGAGGGACTTAGAAAAATTTCGACTCTCGAGCTATATATGATAGAAGGGGGACTTAGAAAAATATCGACTCTCGAGCCATATATGATAGGAGAGGGACTTAGAAAAATTTCGACTCTCGAGCTATATATGATAGAAGGGGGACTTAGAAAAATATCGACTCTCGAGCCATATATGATAGGAGAGGGACTTAGAAAAATTTCGACTCTCGAGCTATATATGATAGAAGGGGACTTAGAAAAAATTTCGAATCTCGAGCTATAGATGATAGGAGGGGAACTTAGAAAAATTTCGACTCTCGAGCTATATATGATAGGAGGGGGACTTGGAAAAATTTCGACTCTCGAGCCATATATGATAGGAGAGGGACTTAGAAAAATTTCGACTCTCGAGCTATATATGATAGAAGGGGGACTTAGAAAAATATCGACTCTCGAGCCATATATGATAGGAGGGGGACTTGAAAAATTTCGACTCTCGAGCTATAGATGATAGGAGGGGAACTTAGAAAAATTTCGACTCTCGAGCTATATATGATAGAAGGGGGAGAAAAATTTCGACTCTCGAGCCATATATGATAGGAGAGGGACTTAGAAAAATTTCGACTCTCGAGCTATATATGATAGAAGGGGGACTTAGAAAAAATTTCGAATCTCGAGCTATAGATGATAGGAGGGGAACTTGGAAAAATTTCGACTCTCGAGCTTTATATGATAGGAGGGGGACTTAGAAAAATTTCGACTCTCGAGCCATATATGATAGGAGAGGGACTTAGAAAAATTTCGACTGTCGAGCTATATATGATCTAGGCTTCCTTGAATTTTCAATACCAAATCTCATTCGAATCATAAAACAGGTTCCCTGCGTTCCTCGTTTAACTTCGTTAAGGTAGCCGTCATTTTTATTTATAATTATTAATATATTAAATACGTTCAGTTTCCAAAACGGTCCAACAAAAAAATTCCAAAGTCGGTAGTACCATTGTTAATGCGGGAGGGAGGGAGGGAGGGAGGGAGGTGGTAACTCGTGGATTTTTATATTGATGGTGGGAGGACTGAGGAGGCCATTAAATATGTCAAAAGTATTCATGTTTTCACGGATCCAGCTCCTTAGAGCGTCCAAATTCAGAAAAATTATAATTCATGAAATGATCACCAAACAAATCAAGTTTGTGTGTGTTTATTCATTTTGTAACCTATTTTTGCGTCTGAAAAATGCATCCAGTTTGTAGAAACGTCGCGTATAGGTTGAAGAATGGACCAATTGTGTAACGTAGCATTGTTGTAACCAATAAGATCACTGTGTTATATAGTATAAGAATCAATGTTTAGGGCCTTATTCTTCAGTAGCGACACAACTTATGATGGGTCAACACTGAAAAGTACTCTTGTAAGCTAACTGATAAAAAAGAATTGTACACTGGAGATCTTTTTAGTTTTCCGCGCACTACTTACACCTTATCACATTTAAAATGAGTTCCGGTGATTTGAATGCTACCTAGGCTAACTAGGCATTTGAATCTTCGGTAGAAGAGAGGGAGTCAGTAAGGAGGAAGAATTTTCCGTTTGTAGGTAGTTGGGAGGAGGGAGAGACAGGTAAGTATTGACAAACGTAAAGAAACAAAACATCAAGAAGCAAATTTATTTTTTCATCTAATTTATGCGTTGACCTAGGTCCAGAATTTACAGGTTTAAATTTTCAGTGGCATGGAAGGTGTACCTAATCTGTTTTTTTTTATTAAGAATAATTATGATTCTTTTACTGCTAGAAATAACTTATTCATGCTAATAGGTTCCACGGATTTGTTGAAAAATAGTAAAACACCATAAGTTACAACTATACTTTGTACAAACGATGTAGAGTTTTGCTCGTACTCCGTAGAATTCTTATCTTGACTTTCATAAATTTTGAGGATAATTATGAAATTCAATAATAATAATAATGTATATTATTTCTCAGAAACTGAATTCCATTTACTAACACGTGGCGTGGAATAATATATCATAAATTTTCATTGAAAATAACGCAACCGTGAATAAGAAGAAATCATTTCATGTAATCATCAGTATCGATATTCGAGGTTAGCTCGGTGCCCTTTAATTCAATCATGTGGTTAGTGCTTTCGTATTTCCTATTTCGTTCAATTCTTTCCACTCAAAAACAAGCGACGCGAAGTTTATTTGTTTTTTTAAAGTCCTATTGTTATTTTTTAGTGTCGAGAACTGCATAATACAAGATTTAACTTGAATTCTGGTCTGCCCATCTTCTGTCTTCAAAAAAGAACATGGAAAAATTGAGATGCTATCATTCCTAGTAAGGAGGGAGGGTAATCCATTCAGTTCTCGGAAAGCTTCAGTGAACGGGACTCTGATACTTAATGAAACTGGGCGAGTCGATTGGATCAAATTTCATGAGTGGTTCTCTAACCGAATAATGACATGAGTAGTTTTCCTACAAAAATTCACTTGTAATTTTATGAATATTTTTGGAGCGTTTGATTCCTCTTTCAACTTGATGAGACTTGACTCGACTTCCTCTCCCTCCTGATTTCCGTGAGAATTTTCTGTGCTTGAATGCATCAGATTTATCTTAAAAAAAAATGATGAAATAAACACATATTGGAGAAAGTTGTTTTACAAATACGAGTATATGATTAAACCCAGATTTTGTTTCTAGCAAAGAAAAGAAAAATTGCTGAGAAAAAGAAAGAGAAAAAAAAACAGACTTTTTGTGAGATATTAAAAAATTCTGTCAATGTATTTTTTTTTCATCTGTATTCTTCTCATAAAAGGAAGAATCCTTACTCTGGCGTCTGTGCTTGTGATTTGTTGCATAATTTGTTAGATGACTGCGTATTACGTAATTAACAGTATTAAGTAAATATGTAGTCGATTGAGGAGTTGACACGTTTGTTTAATGATAACCAGGGTCGCCGAGAGTCAAAGCGAGCCCGATTGCGATTTTTTCCTTTTTTTTTGTAATCTTTGGTCAAGATTATTATTCTGATCCCATGCCTTATGAGAAGCCCGAGAAAAGGTGCCTTCTTCTCTCGACGGCTCTAATGATCCCCAACTCCTTTTCCTCCATTGCTCCATATGAGAGTTGGTCAATACTTTTTTGAACACCTCTGAGAGGCGATAAAACCTAGCTCGTAAAATCAATTTTACATATTTTGGAGTAAATCCTTCTATTTAAGTAATAACGCAGGTAACGCTATTTGTAACTTTAATTTTTCCATGTTGATAATTCCTTGACAGCTTTATTAGAGTATTAATTTACAGTTGAAGTACTTAAATTTGTAACGTTATGTTTAGAAAACTTTGATTCACCCCTTCAACGAAGTTCTCGCATGTGTTATAAATTTTGTTGTTTGTACATTTCTGTTACAGTCGAAGACCATTGTCATCAGAATAGAGAGACCAAAGTAGATAAATCCGCTCGTAGAAAATTAATAATCGCCAGTATACTATGTTTGCTATTTATGATCGCCGAAGTTATCGGTGAGTACAAATAGAGTTACCCTTGTACGAAATATCTATACTTTAAATTTTATTTCAGACTCCATTCACGAGCTGCAGACAAACGGATTCCCTGTCATTTTTAAACTCTTCATTTTACAATATTATGAGTCTAAAACTTACAACCTTAGTTTTAGTTGAGATTTGAAACTGGAGTTTGCCATAGAGGCAGGAATTGAGCAAAAGCCACTAAAATCGGTGTTTGCTCTCATGGATGACAAAATTCCTCTCAAGGGAAAATAAAAAGACAACGGTTTCCTTAACTGTGTTACACGAGGTACGCAGGGAACCTATTCTATGGGTTGAAGAATAATACATGACATGTCCCGCATTAGGATAGCCTCTTCAAGTAACTAGACATGCAACATTTCATATACCAATTGACTCAGCCCCTTCCATGAACCAGATATGCAATGCTTCAAACACCATAGTCCCCCTTCTAACATTATTTTAGTGCTCGCGGATCGAAATTTTGGAGGGTTTTTTGAAAAATTTGCCGTGCGCCGCTCAAGCATAAATAAATAAATAATTAAATAATTAAATAATTAAATAATTAAATAAATGAATAATTAAATAATTAAATAATTAAATAAATAAATAATTAAATAAATAAATAATTAAATAATTAAATAATTGAATAATTAATATAATTAATAATTAGAAAATCTCTACCCCGTGGGTGATTCAGAAATTCGCGAGTACACCCGCGTAATAATAATAAATAATTAATTAATTAATTAATTAATTGAAAATTAAATAATTAAATAATTAAATAATTATTTAATTAAATAATCAAATAAATAAATAAATAAATAAATAAATAATTAAATAATTAAATAATTAAATAAATAAATGATTAAATAATTAATATAATAATTAATAATTGGAAAATCTCTACCCCGTGGGTGATTCAGAAATTCGCGAGTACACCCGCGTAATAATAATAATTAATTAATTAATTGATAAAAAATTAAATAATTAAATAATTAAATAAATAAATAAATAAATAAATAAATAAATATTTAAATTATTAATATAATTAAATAATTAAATAATTAAATAAATAAATAAATAAATAAATAAATAATTGAATAATTAAATAATTAAATAATTAAATAAATAAATAATTAAATAATTAATATAATTGATAATTAGAAAATTTTCCAAGTCCCCTAGACTTGAATTTTCTCATACCATTCCAATACAACAGCGAGATCGCTCGTTCGCCCCACGAAAGTTGATACCTCAAAATATAGAACACCCACAATTACCTCAAAATATTTCTCATACAAGACTTATACGACGCCAAGATAGGTAAAGGGAGTAAACGAATAATATCTCACGAACACTTGACCTATAGAAGAATTAATAATAAATAAATAAATGAATAAATAAATAAATAAATAAATGAATAAATAAATAAATATAAATAAATAAATAAATAAATAATATTAAATAATTAAACATTAAAATAATAGAATAATTAAATAATTAAATAATGAAATAATTAAATAATTAAATAATTGAATAATTAAATACGGCTTCCTTAACGAAGTTAAACGAGGAACGCAGGGAACCTGTTTTATGATTCGAATGAGATTTGGTATTGAAAATTCAAGGAAGCCTAGATCATAGCTCGACAGTCGAAATTTTTCCAAGTCCCTCTTCTATCATATATAGCTCGAGAGTCGAAATTTTTCCAAGTCCCCCTCCTATCATATATAGCTTGAGAGTCGAAATTTTTCTAAGTCCCTCTCCTATCATATATGGCTCGAGGGTCGAAATTTTTCCAAGTTTTTCGCTGGACGGCGCACGGCGGACGGCGGACGCCAGATTTCTCAAATCGCCCCCCATAAAACAGGTTCCCTGTTAACAATTAAATAATTAAATAAATAAAGGCTGAATAGTCGAAATTTTTCCATGTCCCCTAGACTTGAATTGTCTCATACCATTCCAATACAACAGCGAGATCGCTCGTTCGCCCCACCGAAAGTTGATACCTCAAAATATAGAACACCCACAATTACCTCGAAATATTTCTCATACAAGACTTATACGACGCCAAGATAGGTAAAGGGGTAAACGAATAATATCTCACGAACACTTGACCTAGTACAAGAATTAATAATAAATGAATAAATAAATAAATAAATAAATAAATAATATTAAATAATTAAATAATTAAATATTTAAATAATTGAATAATTAAACAATTAAATAAATAAAGGCTGGATAGTCGAAATTTTTCCATGTCCTCTAGACTTGAATTGTCACATACCATTCCAATACAACAGCGAGACAGGGGGCGAACGAGCGGAGCGAGTTCGCGCTACCTCATATTTCTCAAAAAAGACTTGAATTATCTCATACCATTCCAATACAACAGCGAGATCGCTCGTTCGCCCCACCGAAAGTTGATACCTCAAAATATAGAACACCCACAATTACCTCAAAATATTTCTCATACAAGACTTACACGACGCCAAGATAGGTAAAGGGGTAAACGAATAATATCTCACGAACACTTGACCTAGTAGAAGCCTAGACTGAAATATTTCATGATGACTGATAAAATATAAAAGACATGGAACATGATTTTCATTTATTTGGCTATGCCAGAAAATTTAATAATACTACAATATGACCAAGTTACAAATTTTCAAGTCCCTCTCCCATCACATATAGCTGAAAAGTGGAAAAATTTTCAAGATAAGTCGCTCGGAGGTCGAAATCTTTCCAAGTTTCCCTCTTATAATAGATTATGGCTCGAAAGTTAACATTTTTCGAAGTCAAACCTTTGAGTTGTATATGATAGGGGGGAGGGGACTTGGACCATTTTTGCAAATGATGTTGGACTGAGAACATTTTCATTTTGGCTGAAAATCATACGGCGCACAACAAATTTTTCGGAATAACCCCCCATAGAACAGGTTCCTTGTTGAAACAATCCAAGCGTAGAATAACAAATTGCCGTTGTTTTCCCCCTCTGAAAAAAATTTTCTCCTCCACCATGCTTTCCCGAAAATTGAAGCTATGCCATAAATGTCACTCTTCCGCAAGTATGATATCCTATGCTATACAATTCAATCATTTGTTTAAAAAAATTTGATAAGAGTGAATGGTGATAGTCTTAAAGAAAAATGTTTCGTCCCCCTCTTTGTAAGGTTCAAGTAACGGCATCTTGACTCTTTATATTGATGGTCTTGAAGGTGCTCGTTTTCAGTTTATTAATTTTATGATTTCCATCAGACATCAGGGCAAAGATCTTTTAATCGAGGTCTTATAAAGTATCTTCATATCGAACGCTGGGCGGGTTCATCAATATTTCTTCGAGACGATCAACGGAGGTCATTAATTGCGCAACACGTAATAAATGAAAGGAATCGACCTGTCTGTCTTTCTCTCGAGGATCTAAATATGAAAGTCACGTTTTAAATTTGTCTCTCATTCATTTCCGAGTACGTCGCAGCACGTAGGCGTAAAACCCTATTTTCGACTCAAATCAACTTGGGTGCAAGGTTGCACGTAGAAGATGTAGTCTGCTCATGAATTTCCGTTACCATGTGAATCGTTTTATTTTATGAAATTCAAGAAAAATTTTTTTGATTACAGGCGGTGTGCTTTCGAGCAGTTTAGCTATTGCCACGGATGCCGCACATTTGATGACCGATTTCGGTAGCTTTATGATATCTTTATTCGCAATATGGGTTGGATCAAGACCACCGACTCGGAGTATGCCTTTTGGATGGTACCGAGCCGAGGTTATAGGCGCTTTAACTTCCGTTTTAATGATATGGGTTGTGACGGGCATACTTTTCTATATGGCCGTTGAGCGTATTTTCAATGGAGGGTACGATATTGACTCGAAATTTATGCTTATTACATCGATTTTTGGAGTTATTGTGAATATCACGTGAGTACTGTTCATAATATTCAATTTCTCTTAATTATGAGTGGAGAGTATTCTTGAGAAAACTTGATGGACTTTTTGTGTAAAGCTCCTCTTTCATGAAAAATATTTGTATAAACAGACTAGAAAGTAGTCCCCCCTAATGATTTGTTTTTAAAGTATCAAACCATACTACAAAACCCTCTAGAAAATGCGATTCCTGAAAAGTATCGAGAATGCATTTGTATCTAATATGTCAATGGAGGATGTGACGAAGACAAGATACAGAATTTTTGACAAGTTCTTAGGGTCAGAATTATGACTGAAGAGTTGTGAGGGTTATCAGGAGAAGATACAACCTTCTTTAGAGGTCATGTTTAGACCATAAAAATGACAATCAACTCTCAGGCGAAAAACAGTTACTCGAAAAAGATCCGCAGAGAAAATGGAGAAAAGTAATTTGCCTTCAGAAAACCACATTTTGGTGTAGCGTTTGAAAATCAATTTGGGGTGTACTTATATTTTTCTTTTTCAGAATGGCTTGCGCATTGCATCAACACAGCCACCATCACCATCATAACCATAGCCACAATTCTTCAAACGCTGAGCTAGGAGGAAAAGTACGGCAAGATCAGAACATCAATGTCAGAGCCGCATACATCCATGTGATCGGAGATTTCCTCCAGAGTTTCGGAGTTCTAGTCGCTTCTGTGATCATCTATTTCAAGGTTAGTCTGTTTCGCTGTGAATTTAGCCTGCAGTAAAAGCTGATTTTTATAATAGCCACTTCACGGCCAGGAAAACGGACACGTAGGGCCAAATTAGCTTCCACTTAGCTCGGAGTCAAATTTTTTGGAAGGCATCCTACCCCTCCTTGAATATAGCTCGACATTTGAACCTTTTCAAAACCTACATTGTTGGATAATACAAATTTTTCCACGTCGTGATTATGTATAGCTCGATTGTTAGGATTTTTGCCAAGTCTCCTCCCTTCCCTTTCATGTATATAGTTGGGAAGTCGAAATTCTTCCAAGTCTCCGTTCTCAACAGTTTGTAGACATCACATCGCCGGAGGGAGAGCACGATGTTCATGGAGTTCGTAAGATGGTTAAGGGATATCAAGATATAGAACGCTACTCGGTTGTCATGGCGAGCGAGGATGTGAGCGATTCTGTTGAAGGTGCTTCTCAAGAAAGGGAGCGGGTGCCAGCAGACTGAAGCAGAAGAGTGACCTTGATTAATGCTTGTGATGAGTAATCACCTGGATGTCCTCGAAAGAGGAGTTAAAAAATGCAAGGTACTCAGGAATATATGAGGCGACGCATTAAAGAAAAGAGGGCGGAGCTTTGGTGAGTAGCCTGTGAGTGGGTTTATGGAAAATCTTGAAGGAAGAATTAAGACGATTATTGTCAAGTAAAAGGGAGACCGTGTGGTCGAGAAAGTTGAAAGGAAGCGTGCCTCTTTCGATGGTTAAAGTTAGGGATGAGTGGAACGGGTCAAGAAATTCAGGACCATCCCGGGTGCAGAAGTTGTCGTCAACATACTGCAGCCATACCAAGATGTGCGGGCGTACAGATGGTTTATCTAAAATCTCAGATTCGAGTTCAACTACAAAGACATCAGCGATGATAGAGGGCCGCCCATTGGTAGACCATCCGGAAAGATGTAGGTGCTTCAGAAGCTGCGTTAGAAATAAGCCTTCGAAATTCTTATGACGCATCTGAAGGCAGATCGTCCTTCTGAAGTAGGTCGCGCATTATATCTGTAGAAAAGACGACTGGAGTGTTGGTAAACATTTTGCGCGCCTCGAAAGAGAGGAAAATCGTAATTTTCGTTAGAAACCTGCCTTCTTAATGTGTTACTAAGTTCTCGAAATTTTACGTATGCCCCCTTCTGATTTATATAATTATTTTAATTCTCAAAATTTTCCCGAATCCTCATTTTGATCTATGTGAATCGGAATTCGAAATTCCTGCAAGTCTGACTGTTGTATGTTGATGGATGATCCATAGTTCCCAAAATTACTCTTCTGATATACGTAGCTTAGTAGTAGAAAATTTCCTCCAGCCCCCCTTCCCCTCCCTCGACCTCCTTCAAAATTTTTCGGTCTTATCCTCTAATGGATAGCAAAATAGTTGAAGTTCTTTCAACACCCTCTGCTGACGTACGACTATAAAGCAACGCTGTCAACATTTTGCCCAGTCTCTCTCCAACCTCATACACCTGAGTGGTCAAATAGCTTTTTGATCAGAATTATTCTAAATACCTCCATCCCCTCCCTTTACATCGTATATAGATACATGAAAAATAGCTCAAAGATCGTGATTCTTCTAGTTTCATCTTTTGTGTAGCTTAAAAATCTAAATTTTCCGAAGCCTCCACTCCTCATCTCCTTGGGGGGTTGGTCGAAATTTTTTCAAGTCTCGAAAGAGGTTGGACCCTTCGCCCTCTGCGAAACTACCTTTTTTCTGGTAGGGTGGCGGACATTCCTTCGAAATAACCTCGGGTAAAAACTGGTTTCATCTTGAAGACGGTCCTCAAGTTAGTTTTTGTGAGTTTTTAGTTTGGGCAAGTCATCTCTAGTCGGCGACCATCACCTGAGTGCACTTGTGTCAGTGTTTTCGAGAAGTTTTCCCAACTTTTTCCTCTAATAAATATTTATTTATTTAAATTTAGTTTATAAAACTCCTACATTAATTTTTTTTAATTTTTTTTAATTTTTTTATTATTTATTTGGCACTGCCTCTCACAATACTTACAAAATAACCAATACCGACGCGTTTCGAATGTCTAGCATCCAACATACAATGAGAAAAATATAATAAAATACTCCTACATTAATTATTAAAAAAAATATTCATTCTAATTTACACTTATTGCCACATGAATTTCATTTAATTTAAAACTATTAATATTTAATCCCTATGTATTTAGGGTTTGGTATAATAATCCCAAATCACAAATCAAAAAACTAATAAAATAAAAAATTTTAGTAAAGTAAATATCATTTTTGCTTAAATAATTATGAACGATTAGGTCAATAGATTTTATTGTTTACAGACTCTTGTTGGAATAGTTATCATTCTTATTGATATTCCTATGATTCGTAGAATATGTTCATTCATTAATTGATTTCAATGTTAATAGTATCTTGATAAAAAATAATTTTGTAAAATAATCATCAATATTAAATTAATTTACTAATGTCATATTAGCCTATTCACTGTTACAACAAATTCTTCTGATTTAGTAATTATTTCAATATTCATCTTCTTGGGTCATGATATTCCTCTTTTATCTTCAACTGATTCTGAATATTTATTTTGTTCAATTCTTCTTTATACCGTCTTGCCTACTGTTGTTATTTCATTTTTGTGAATAATTTCAGCTTTGTTTGTAAAATAAATTCAGGTCATAATATAATGTAGGCAGGTCCCTTGAAGTAAATTTCATACCGCAGTATACCCCAAGTATATTGTTCGTGTTCTCATTTTCAGTATTGATTCCAAACAATGTTTTTCACGCATTAGTGTGCTTGTATGTTTTGTAGCCTGAATGGAAAATTGTCGATCCCATATGCACGTTCTTGTTTTCATTTCTAGTATTAATGACGACTTTTGCAATTCTTCGGGATACTGTTGTCGTGCTTATGGAAGGTAAGAACAATTTTGTGTTATATCAATTTATTTTGCATTGGTTCATTGAGAAAAGAAACTATGTTTCAAACTTTCGGGTTTCAATAACGACGTGGAATTTTCTTCTAATTAAATTGACGTTGCTTAGTTTTTTTCCCGTACTACATATTTTATTTTATTTGGACCTATAAGATTTCAGTAATATTTTTCTTCCGCAAACGCAAATACCTTCTAGGATCCATAATGTTTTATTCGAAGAGATTTCAAACTTATAAAACATCCGCATCGTTGGTAGAAATTTTGTAGTAAATCTATCAGCCTGTCATAAGCTTCATATGTTTAATCTTTAAAAATTGAAATTGATCGGTCCAAAAGAAATCGTCGTATCGCTAGGAATATTTCCTTTCCAAAGAATGAAAACGTTAGTTTTATTAATTTCTGTTCATTTCAGGTATACCTAGAGGTATAGATTATAGCGATGTACTGAGTACATTTTTGAGTATAGAAGGCGTGGTCAAAGTTCATAATCTACGAATATGGGCATTAAGCTTGGATAAAACAGCGTTAGCAGCGCATCTGGCAGTTCGTAAGTAACTCACAATATGTATTACTTTGACGAAGAATGAGAAAAACAGTGATAAAATATTTAATCGTTCGTACGCTGTGATTTTTTTCTTTTTTTCAAAAGTTTAAATGCATGTACATATTACTGTTTCAGACCCGGGTTCGAATACTAGCGGTATACTAAAGAGTGCTTCTCAAAAAATTCATAGTAAATTCAATTTCTTCGAGATGACTTTACAAATTGAAGATTTTCAGCAACAAATGGACTTATGCGAGCAGTGCCAAGATCCGATATCTTAAATTCTACTTTGCGTGCTTTCAAACAAGTGGTCTCGAGTTCTACGAGTATTCGGTAGAACGGATTTCTGATACTCGGTTTCTGCAACGAAAGCGAATTGAATGGTAGGACGTATCCCCTTCGAATGTGCGCAAGGTTTTAGTATGGAATTTTGCTCATCCGTTTATTAAAGAATCTGTGATTTAAATTAATTTTGAAATCCTTCTAAGAGAAATTCTATGATGAAAAAAGAAAACTTTTTTTTGGCGTTTTCTTTCGGACAATCATCGCCTTCCACATCGTAGGGAAGCAGTGTTGAAAATGAGATTACATCAATACCAGTTCTACGAGTTCGTTGTCACCGTTTAAAATTATAGTATAATTTTTTTTACTAAATTATTACTAACTTTTAGCGAGTATTATTTTGTTAACAATGTAATTTTATCATTTTTACTTCGTACGAAAGTTGTGCATGTATATTGTATAGATTCGTGTTCATGTATTTGTATTACAAAAACATAATTATCTTGAATTATTCCGTGAATTTTTATATTTTTACTCATATTCATACGAATGCGGATAGTCATTTTTCAACGAACTATGTTGTTGTTACCATTTATTATAACTATCCTGACCGATAGTGTTACTTTGTTATTCAATCGTAAAAATACAATAAATAAATACCATGAATCCATTCGTTGTCTCTCGAGAAGATCGATGATCGAAACAAAACAAATGAATTTAATGATGAGGAATGTTTTTCATATAATACACAGGTAAAAATATCTTATTTACTCCATGGTAACAAAAATACGCTTATAATTCAACTAGGATCATACAAATAATCCATTTGCGCGGAAAAATTAATTTCAGTACACAAATATTTACATATCATGGGTTGATCGTTGACCAGTTAAATCAAAATAATGACTTTGAAATATAGCTAAGTATAATTTGAAAACTTCACTACTATTTTCTGCGATCACAATCGATCAACTTATAATTTTCAATTTACACGTTTCTACAAGGAAATTCTTAGAATAGTAGGAATTCAATTTTGTATTCGTATAAGTACACACGACCTGCAGCGTCAATACAAGTCAGTTATCTAAATCGAACTACGAGTATGTTCATCGAACAAAACACTTGAATCCAAACTTCAACCATTCGGAGAGAAATACTTAATTATCTTTCTTCATTCGCGTGCTGGTCATACGATAAATAATGGAATCTCGACCTGGATCCATGTTTCCAATAACCACTGAAATGTACAATTTTCAATATGTATTAACACAAGAACACTAGGAGTACCGAAATTTATTTGTAAAACTTACAACAAATAGCAATCACAGCGAACAACATCGCCAGACTAAACCAAAAAACGATGTTGAAAATTACAGGAAAATCTTCATCGTAATCTTCGGCTACATTCAAAGATGCCTGCAATGAAAACGAAAATTTATCTAATTTTATACTAGATAGATACATATAATGAATGAGTGTAGCTAAAAATTTGCATGAGAGTGAATTATTTGCTCGAGAAAATGTGTATATAAACGATAGAAAAATGAAACACGCGTTAAAAAATTAATGAATCAATCGAGAATAAAAACCACAAAATTTTTTGAAAAACTTGCGAACATTTAGAAACACTTAAGTAGTGATAAACAGCGCGCTCAGAAAAAACGAAATTTGAGCGTCTACATCTACAATCGCTTTTACCTACACTATGTTTTTTCAACGAGCAGATAAAGTCTTTCCAATTAATAAACTTACCAAAGTCGGCTCAGTTTCTGATGTCGTGTCACGCTTCGAACGCATCTTCGGCTCTTCTCCACCATTCATAGCAACAACCAATACCTAGAATGATGGTGAGTCATGATATAAGGAACGAGAAATCAGAAATATTTTATAAACTACTCACTTCATCATTGTAGTGCTTTTTGACTTTCTGAGATATGGTGCTCAACGCATTAAGTAAAATGTCATTCGAATCGCCATCACGTAGCGCCATGATTTGACCCATTTTAGGAACAGTTACCCAAAATATATCGGGTTTACTATCTTTATTCGATTGACTTAGTAGCTACAAAACATTGATTCATCAAAAACCAAAATCTTTTTAAGAAAAGACAAATATAGATGCTGGCTTTACCTCGTCCGTGACCGAATGAAGTTTATTCAATTCCTTGATGAACATATTATCGTTTTCATTTTTCGGAGAGCTACCGCTGATCGACTCAATAGGTCCGTTACTTGACACATCAATTACGTATGGCATCTCTTGGTGAGCGTACACCTTTCAAACATTGAGAATTAAATCATATTAACAAACTTCACAATTGTCTTTTTATCAATTGGAAAATATTTCTCACCTTTGGTTCATCCCCGAGAACAACTTTCTTCAAATCCAACCGTTTATCTGGATTCCTTTTTTCAGTACCCTCCACCAAATAGTTATAAGTTTCTTCCATATTTTCATCGGGTATGACGGGGTATATATTGCCACTGGAATTGAAAGTCTCGACACCGGGAAAGTGAATTACAAATAGAGCTTTTGCTAAGCCGAAGGGGTCTTCTACTTTCATATTGTTCCATTCGTTATCCTACGATAGAAGCGTGCTCATTAAACAAAGATAATTGACTAGTGAATGAATGGATCGAGTTCGAAAATTTACCGTATCGACAGTGTACCCCAGAGCAGTAGATAAGACGTGTTTCAGATAACTGCGATTTAGTTCGTCGGACCCTTCGAAAGTGAGCGCACGCGGAGAATGTAGAATCATCATTTCATCATGACAGCGGGCTGCAATTGTATCAAAATGAAAAAAGTTTAAAGCTTGAATAAAATGATCATTCGTTCGATGGGCGTGGACTGCAAAATTATTAATATTTACGACATATTCGTAAGGGAGAAGTTATATCATTTCTTACCGATAAGCACTACATAGTACAAGGAAATTATATACAATAAGAATTTCTTCATTTTGGAATGATTTCTAGAAAAATAATAGGAAATATCAAAATTCGTTTAGCACAGTCTGACTGTTACACCTGAACCGTGCTATCAATCGATTGCAACCTCGAAATTTTGTTATCAATAATATTATTTTTGTTTTTTTACAGTGCTACCACATCGTGTTCGAACAAGGTGAAAATGCGCTGGCTCACTGCTGGCTGCTTTTCGAAATTGGTCTTATCATCCGCAAGGAGCGCTAGCATCATACCTGAGTCGTTCAGAAACGCGTCCTTGCCTTACCATCACGCCTCCTTCTTTGTAAGGCACTGATCTCAAGCATGATTGATATTATTATATAGAAAACTTCTTTTCGAGAAACAGCTTTCATCGGAAATATTTTTGTTGAGGGCTCCAAACTCTGAGGTAAACTTGAAGAGTCCTGAAAGTCCCGGCCACTCGCGATCACGCTCTCGCCACGTTCTCAGATCCCTGCTCAGATCCTTGGTTCGTGTCGTGTCTGTGCCATCTCCAATGCTTTCTCGCTTCGTTCTGTCTCTTTCCTCCGCGCATGGTGATTCCGACATAATTTTGTTCGTTAGCCGAACTGCCGAAATAGGTGATTTTGAATTTTTGGAAATTCACCGTTTCACGTGATGAATACCGCATTTGGCCAAATACAATACGAGCCCGAATAGGATTACGAACGGGTACGTGATGCAATTCAATTCTTAACTTCATCGATTTATTATTGTGGAGCTATCGCGTGGGCTAAAGCACGTGTTCGTTATAGTTCG
This sequence comes from Aspidiotus rigidus, assembly GCA_035079385.1. Taxonomy (NCBI): domain Eukaryota; kingdom Metazoa; phylum Arthropoda; class Insecta; order Hemiptera; family Diaspididae; genus Aspidiotus; species Aspidiotus rigidus. The sequence goes on along the minus strand of JAVHKY010000054.1, from coordinate 13,406,938 downwards.
TAAATGCGAATTGCCGATGTCATGATATTTGGGCAACTGTACCAAATAGGAAAATTTTGTCTTCAAAGAATAATTTCCAAGTTCGACATGAAGAAGCCGGGAGCGAGCCACGAGATCGTGAAAGATTTATTACGTTGACTTCCACGTCGAAGCAGTCGGAAGTACGAAGAACATGCGGACATGGTGGAGGTTTACTGCAAGTAAGTACTTCAACTGGATATTAACTGCCTAACGGAATTCATTAATTTATCATCGTGTTCTATCGCAAGAGCGAAAGTGAACAAACAGCGAAAGTCTACACAAGAACTGAGATAGAGTGGCGTCAGATAACTGGGATTCTCCGTTATGCTTATGCAGTGATTTCGTAATTTTGTTAGCGTGGTATTCTTTCATTGTATCCATCGGATTGGGTGCGTGTTGCAGAAATTTTGGGTGTAGTTTTTGCAGTGCTGATGCGTGACGTAAGTACGATTGAATGATGGCAATGAAGGAATAGTCTCGAAGTGACATGGAGAATGTGTTTTTTCTCTGTGAATACCACGAAATCAATTTGGTCATATTGAATCAGTCTGAAATTCTTGCGGCCCAAGATAGGAACCAATTTTTGAGACGTAATTCTACGTGAGCAGGTGACAGGTGTGCTGTCTTCGAAATGAATATTATTCAAAGTTCAAGTTGAAATTCTAGTACGGCGCTACGAAACAGAACACACACACGTCTGTGTGAAAGTGAACGTTGGAGTAGTGGCATCCTCTTAATTATTAGCCTCGACTTGTAACTGTAATATTTGAGTTCGAGGTCGTAATTCGTGACTACGAATCCGAAGAAACTTCTTCTTGAAGAAGTATGTAACTTGCAGCTCGAAACTGTTCATATTCTTACGTTTCTTTTCCTCAAAATTAAACCTCGCTATCGTTTGAAAAAACGTTGAGACAATTATGTCGGTGACGAGAGGTTGATCGTTTTTTAATTATCGGGGAGTTCTCGAGCTTTGTTGCTGGCGATTGAACGTACGAAGATTTTCTTACTATCGTTCGTGTATTAGATGTTTTTAGAAAATCGAAGTGGAGTTTCGCTCGAATCATGCTGAAGAAAAATTATCATGTAGCGAAGAATTGATATGAGAAACCCTCTGGGAGGCGAGCATCTTTTATTGTTGTTTTGGTTTGTATATTACCCTGAATCTCCAACGGACATTGTTTCAACGACAAGGAATGCGATAGAAATTGAGCTTAGCTTATTTTCTGCTGAAAATGCCAAAAAATATGATTTTCATCGATAAGAGTTTAGGTTACAGAAAGCGACTGTAAAGCGGATAATTTTTCTTCATTGCTTGTCGAACTTGTTTGACGATTCCCATGTTTTGATTGAAACCGATTGATACCGATTAGAGTTCTGTTCTGAAACCGAATATTCGCGATTGAAACGTATAACAGTCTTCGAATGCAACTTGTGGGAAGAAATTCTCCCCAGAGAGAGGGGAGGGGGGGAAGGACAGTTTTCGAGTAATGTCGCGCATTCAATCGTGTTTTCTTATCATAAAGTGTTTCCTGAAAAAATTTTTTAAAATTCTTACGAAAAATTATGAACGAAGACGATAGAACAGTTACGATATTTCATAATTTTGTATTTCAGAATGTTTCCATCAACTTCCCTTTTTTTCTGTTCTCTCCGAACTTTCAAAGGTAGAATTTTACCGGAAAATGAACTTAGCAACGTGCTTAGTAATGACTAATGAGAATCTGGACTCCTCCTCGAAGAACGAGTCAACGATTTTATGTCAACTCACCGTTGCTGAAACCCCTTTATCTATCGCTAATACCCTCAATCTAACCATGTCTCTTATCTACCTTAGTAGAATTTTCACGAAAAATGGCAAGTTATTCGAACCGGTTTACCGAATCAATCATCGATGGACTGATAGTATTCTGAGTTTCACTGCTCCGAGAATTCATTCTCTTTCTATTATTTTTTCGTGCTTACGTAATTTTTTCCATTTTTTCTAATATTCTTCTGATGTTCCTATGAGAATGACAAATGATATTCCCGTTTTGCATACCGTTAGTGGAGCGTTCAAATCTTTTCGTTTTTTAATATTTCCCATGCAGTGAAAATAGTTACAATAATGAGATTAACAGTAGTCATTAAAATAGTTGAATTCCAAGAATATTATGCTTTATGAACTTCAACATTCTAACGAAGAATACCTGATGTATGAACGATGAGAAATTTGATAATCCGCTCGTATCTTTCCCTTTTTTTGTTGTCTACTGTGGGTTTTTTCGTTTAGTTTTCACGATCACCAGATAAAAGAAATTGGGAGTGTTTAAACAATTTATTGTTTGCACCTATTTACACCTGAAGAGTTTTATGAACTTGACAAAAGAACGATGCGACGTCTGTACGAAGGCGTGCGTGTTCAAGGAGGTTGGTTACACACTTCCACGAGAGAAAGCGAATTTTAAATAACGGCGACGAATAATAATATTTGGTAATTATTTTCAGCTCTTCTCAGTTGGTAACCATCGAGCAATTGAAAGCTTGATATTGTATTTTTGAATTTTCATGTCGTTTGTCGTTATTGTTTTGCTTGTAAAATCATGAATCGTGACCAAATAGATGGATCATCGTGACCTTCAACATTGTGTAATTTACGTGTAATACTTCAATTATTTTGGCTGTTCAATTATAGAGCAATAATTGCCTTCAGATCTGTCATACTTACGTCGATACTCACTCGCTTCGAATGCATGTCGACGCTTACAGGAATTGGTGGGAGAAAAGAGGCATGCTCGTTTTTCACGTTTTGATTTTAGCTAATAGTTGAAGAAGGGAGAGAAAAGTCGAAAACATATTCTGAGCTATATTTCGGGTAGATAATCAGATTTCTTTTTATTGGGTGATTTAGCTGAGGAATCAATCAAAAATTGATTGAATTTCTTCCTTTGAACTATAATAAAATAGATTTAAATCATTCATGTAAATTTATGGGTGTTGAATGTCTTGGCTTAATCTCTCAAATTTTTGTCTTACTGGAGTAGAACAAATATCGTTGTCTTATAATCCTCCTCTTTATGAATCATATTTCTGCAAGTTCTTGTACGGAATTTTCATCTACCCCTTGGAAGAATCTCTAATTGAACAATCATCGTGATGGCTACTAGTCGAAATTATTCAATTTGTATCTCTCTGGTTATAGATAGAATCTTCTTTCTCCCATTGCATAAGAATTCTTCGTGATGATCTCTTGCCTTCCTAGAAAGTGCAGTTCTTTTTAGCGATTTGTTCAACTTTTTAATGAAATCTGACCCATGAAGTCGACATTCACCCGCAGCTTATAACATCTATCTATCTCTTCTTTACCGCAAAAATTTGTCGTTTGTAAAACGTTACTATAAAGTAATTCGTTCCGATTTGTGATGAATTGAATAAAATAAGCTACTCACCTCAATGCTAGCGATCTAAACTGAGAACAAGATGCAGGTTTGATGAATTCAATTCCACTAGCCTGTGGTTGATATTGAACCAACGTTCTTCTACATCTTAGCAATTTTTTCGAAATTTGTCCCGCTATTTTGAATAAAATTTACGTAGTCACTGCTGGGAATCCGGACTCGAAAAACTATAATTGAAAATTGAGGCTGAAACTAGAGCTTGAGAGAATCTATCTCAGGAGACTTTCTACGTTTCTATCGAGCAGCTTGAATAAGCTTTTATACATGATCACTGTGCAATTGAAAGTGAGGCCCAAGAAAGCGACTTATAGTTGATGAATCGCGAAAAAGGAGAAGATATGTTTTCTGAGTTTGAGTTGCTTCAGGTCGAAAATTGTGAAGTTGATGCTGAGAACGGGTGAAGAAAAAGTGATAGGTTCATGAAACCTCTATTATTCTCGTCAGAAAAATCGACACGTATCTCAGTTTTGTAAGACCAAATTATGGCTATAGACGAAGGTGACTCCGGTGGAGTAACGTAGGTGGTCATAGACCTTATCTCCAGTTTGCTTTCAACACTCATCTATCCTAGATTGTAGTGTAGATAGTTATAGTTGAAGGAAACTATAGACTCAACTTATAATTTTCTGGTAGATATTGAGCCAATATCTCATTCATATTTTTTGTGTGAACAGATCATTCTAGTGTCTTTCTATTTTCGTTGTCACAAGAGTATTTTCTTTATGAAATCGAGATTTCGAAAATTTGACTAAAATTGAACACTTGGTAGCAATTCAATCATTTTCGTTTGATATTGAAACGATGATTGATATTTTTAAAATCACTTTTCAAACAAGAAAAAAATCGAACTCCCTGCGTTTACAAAATTTCATCCGTTTACTTTCAACGTTGACGGGTGTAATTGTGTGAATTTTGAATGATTAATAGATATTCTATGGGAAAATATTTTCTTTATTTTTTCGAATTGATTTCTACGATTTTTTTGCATATTTTTATTTCTATTTGTCGTATTTGTTTTATATTTTCGTTTGAAAGTACGAATAAATACGTTCGGTATGAAATCTTACGTTTCAAAGTTGAATCGAACTTTCTAATTCTTACCTACGCTCAGTATTATCAAATGGTGAACTTCAACCTATTATTCAAGGCTTTGTCCGACGTATTTCTTTGGGTAATTGACGGTAAACCAGTTCTGCTTGGCGTAGTGGAGCCAATATTTTTCGCGAAGGAAATGTAAAACAGGCTCAACATTAATATTGCGCTCAGGCTTACCAGTTACATCTCTGCAGTATATCCTTACGTCACTTTCATTCTCGATTTAAACACACCTACTCGTTCGCGATCATCTGTTCTTTATTCGAAAATATTATCATTCGATTTATCCGCGGGATTATAGCCGAATGTTCGGCATATTGCTTTATTACTGTTTTTCGAGTTGGAAAGATTTTTCGATCATTATTAGACATTGAGATAACGGCTTGGAGTAAAATATGTTCTTTAGCGTGTATTTTTTTGTACCCTTGATTCAAGACTTGATGGTTGAATTTTTTGAATTCCTCGGCCCCCCCCTCCATTTTAACATATATAAGATGGCTTTAGGCTCATTATTTAGTCTAGTCCTCATCCTAATCTGTACGGCTCGGTGATCAATATTTTTTCAAGCCCTCTCCTCCTGCTCTCATTTGTAGCTCGTTGGTCAAAATCTTCGGAGTTCCGCTTTTGATAGGTGCGGGCTAGATTCGAATCCCTCCTTTCTCCCTCTAGGGTGGAATATCTTCAAGTCTTAGGCCTGATCTATATCGGGTGGACCAGAAAGATGTTACCGCAGTTAAATGGGAACTTGCACTAAATCCGTTCCACGCAAAACGTTAGATGTACACTTCAAATCTACGAAATTTATACCTCAATTTTATCTTCAATTTGAGTCCTTATTCAACTTTTCACGACTTTTTGGAGCCGAGTTATGGACCAAAATGTGCCAAGGTTTCTGAAATAAGAAATTGAAAATTCTTCCACTTTCGAGCTTTATAGGGTCATTTAGGTATTTTCTTCGGAATCAGCGTTAAATTTAATTTTCAAATCAAGTAAAATAAGGAAGTTCGAACAATTTTTGGCACATTTTGGTCCTTAACTCGGCTCCAAAAAGCTGTAGAAAGTTGAGTGGGGACGCAAATTGCAGATCAAATTGAGGTACAAATTTTGTAGATTCAAATTATACCTACATCTAACGTTTCGCATGTTTGCGCTGCAGTGAATTTAGCGCAAACTCCTATTTAGTTGGTAACATCACTTTGTCCCACCCTGTATAATTATGTCGGAATTTTGCACCTCTTCTGGAGTTCTTCCTCCGATCTGTGTGTACCCATATAGTTGGATGGTCTTAAAGTTCCAGTGACTGAATAATCGGAGTGTCTTGAAGCTTTCTGCATGGGTGGCGGAATAAGGGGAGCAACTTGTCCGTAGACGAAAAGTATGGGGGCAGTACCTTCCCCTTCAAAGAGTAGAAAAAATGAAAAGATGCTTGATTTAGCAGTATTATGAAAATAATTCTTTGCCTCTCCCGTGAGAAAAATTGACTGCGTTACCCTTGGCTTTTTCCCCATCTGTTATATATAGCTTGAAAGTCGATATTTTTCCATGTTTGTACAGCTGGGTGGTTGGAATTTGTTGTCTCCCTCTTTTTGTCTACTTCATCTCGATCGTCTGAACTTCGAGTAACATGAAACGAAGGTCCAGAATAGAAAAATTTCAGGTAGTGGTTCAAGACTTCTCCAAAAAACTCATCCTTCTCGTCCAAAATCACATCATTAGTACTCACTAATCCTTGGTTTCTTCTTCTATACCTAGTTGCTGATATTGACAATAAAGGATATTAACGATTTTCACGAGAGTTATTTTGGTGCATTACATAGTACAAAGAAAAGGCAGATAAATTTTAATTCTAAAAGTACTACCAACGTGAACATTCTTCAAACAAATTAGCGCGAGTTCAACGCAAATATCAGCAGAAAATCTTAAACAATGGATGCGATATTGCCGCGAATAACTACGCGATATCAGCAAATTTATATGTTAGAGAGTTACAAAACGTAATATTTCAAAATTGTACGGGTCCGTGAGTAATGTTTGATTTTTTTTGCTGAAGTGCGAATCGAATTACCGAGCGTGTCCCGCTCACGCGATTACCAACATTTTCCTCCGTACGTGCATCCCGTTCATATTTTCCAAGGACCAAAGCGTTTATCACTCTTCGATAATCTTCCTATTTCGAAACGAATTTTCTAATCGACCATCGTACGCAACGTAAAGTGCATGTGGGTACATTTTGGCAATATGCACGGGTAAATACGCGCGGCATCAATAATGCAAAGCAATTCGCGTCCAGCAAAATGAAATACAAACTCGCGGCAAGTATGGGGAGTTGGAATGAAATGGAAATATTGCATAACTACTACAGAAGGATTAACAGTATCAAAAGAAATTCAATAGTTCTGTATTGAGTTTTGGACGTGCGAAACAAGTGAAAAGAAACACAATTCAACTCATTTGAACGATTTACAACGACGAACTAATTCTTTGCCTTTATTTTTTGGAGGGTGATTCTTTCTGAGAAAACGATAAAATTCTACAACTCACCCTTTCTTCCTCTTAGAATTTTTAGGTTTATATCCATTGAGCGCATGCAAATTGAGCAAGGAAAGTGAACGCAAATCGTAGGGAAAAAGTTCTTTCTCATCATACTTATCCAGTCTTTTCGCTCAAATGTATTTTCCTTACACAACAATAAATCTCCTAGACAAATACGCGTCACACACTGTACACAGGGCAGTAACAATTCTGATGTGAAATTTTACTTTGAAAAATATCTCAGAATTGAGAACGTGAAACTGGAAATTCACTAACCTGTGCGAAATTCCATTAAATGGGTTGAAGACTTGGGTGAGCGCACTAGTAGCCAATTTTTCATTCTAGGGGACCTCGGTATGCAACCCATAACATTTTTTTCTTCACGTATAATATATCAGTACATGAAAGAAATCTTTCCCATTGAGTTTGCTGTGGTATCATGTTGTATAATAATGGTCTTGAAGAATGCAAATAAGTCCATAATCATTGTTGGGCCTCTTCTCAAAGTACATATGATAAGGCTCAGGGTGTCTACCAGGTCAACTAAGTCAATTAAAGTCAACTTTTTCAAAACATGGTCAACTAAGTCAAGTAAAGTCAACTTTTCTATCCGTAGGTCAACTAAAAAGTCCAAAAATGCAACATTTTTCTGTAAATAATGTTTTTCACATGACTTCCTATGTGTACAATATCAAGGTATAATCAACAAACTTCTGACTTTTAAAATGACCCTTTTCTCAATTAAATATTAATTCTTGCAAACGAATAAAAAAATACCAGAATTACGATATTAGTTTCGAGGGGGGGGGAAGGGAGGGGGGGGGAGTTTGATTTTTTTTTTTAGGGTCAAATAAAATATCGAAAAAAGGTCAACTAATGTCAACTATTTCCATTTTTCAACTCTGGTAGACACCCTGTAAGGGAAGTGGAAACATGAAATAAATGAAAGAGTAGGGAGAGAAGCCAGATAAATAAAGGAAGATTGATTGATAAAGATCTTTTTATAGTTGCTCGATCCAACTACCAATTGAGACAAAATAATTTCCAATTGCGGATAAAGGCATATAGTAGGGTCCTAATTGTAAATCCGCTCAATGTGGCTGTTGAAAGCAATTTTATGATTGATTATTGTTCTACATACCCAGACAAACAAATGTAGCCTGTATGCTTATTTTTCTCACTTCCTGTTTTCCAAGGTACCACCCCCCAAACCTAAAAAGCTCGTTCATCTCGAGAAATATTGACTTTTTAAAAAAAGTTTTCAAACAAAAGTTGTTCCATTATATCTCTTCTACAACTTTACTTCTTATGAAAATTTCATTTTAAGCAATCCTCACGCTTTAAATTTGAAAAAACATGGTAAAAAAAACAAAGAATCACGTTTTTTACATTTTTAATGAGAAATTTCAAACATACAGTCAAATATATGATGACAAAAAAGGTTTAGAATTCTATTTCCTTTCGAATGAGTATCAAGACAACTTCACCTCACCCTCATTTCAAAAGCTCCACCCCTGCCCCTCCTCTTACCTTGCAAACATTTGATTAATGATGAATTTTCAATAGAAAGTAATTTCAATGGTAATTTTACTGAAAGGGACTATTATACATCTGAGTCAATAGGTGTTTGATTCAGTTTACAAAGCAATTCTGATAAATATTACAATTATTTTCAACTTATGATTATTTTTACTTTATTTCCCATGAATTCTTTTCTCAAAATCTTCTAGGTCGCCGTTCTTGTTGTTGTTGTCACATTCTGCATTACACGCGCAAAGTTCAGAGCAGTTCATTTTATTTCTGAAGCACCCACACTTTCCCAAACACTTCTTTTGACATCCGTATTTAATCAATTCAATTACAGCTAAAGGAGCTGGATTTTTGGTTCTAGTTTTTGCCTTGTAGTTACCATTGGGATCAACATCCCAATAAGTCTTTGGGATGAAGGTCAACAAACGCCAAACTTTCTGTCAAGTGACTTCATATATAAGAGACGTGGTTTGCTCTTTGGATGTGTTGCTCAAGTGCGGCAGAAGAGGGAGGCAAATTTTCAGCCTTGCAACTTTTGTTGGAATAGAGATACCACCTCAACTCTCCCAACCTACATATTTATTTTGTTGTTTTTGTACATTCGACACAACAATTTTTGTAAATTTTCATAACAGATGGCCTGTGAATGAGCATTGTACAGGTTGTTCAAATAACATAATTTGCTTTCCTCAACTTGGAGATAAAAAGCAAAACACCAATCTTTTGTTTTTCCCAAAAACTTTCCACTCACATTGGTCCCGGTGAATGCATGGAAAGCCAGAAAAGCTTAGCATCAAGGTTTTCCCAGGCTTGCACAAATAGGACCTAAGGGGATGGTTTGTCAATTCTTACCTGATCCGTACAGTACAAATATATTTCTCGGAAGACATTTTTCATAAAAATGGATTAAGAGCATTGAAACATTGGTCTCTGATAACTCACGGTAACAGAAGTGTCTTTTTTCACAGTTGAAGTGATAAGTGTGTCAGTTTTTTGTGTCTGTGGATTCTCAAATTCTTTGGTATGTTAAATTTTTGTATGTTACCATAAATGTTTTTTTGGGCTGTGGCAAAGTATTAAAGTATTCCATAACTTCAGAAACAAAAAGCTGAATAAGTTCTTTTTTTGATTGAAAATGACTGAACAGATCCTTGAATGAAATATTTTTAATATTACTCGCTGGTGTTTGTAGTAAGTAGAAATTCTGCGTCCTCTTTTCCTTCTAGTGAGGTTTTTTAAAGAATTTGGAATGTATCTGTCAAATACAAATCACACTTCTTCAAAATTTTGAGTAATTTGAACCAATTGTTGTAAAGAAGCTGATAAAAAATCCTTCATAGTCATCATTTAGTCAGTTTTAGTAACTGTATAAACCAAGGCCATACGATTGATTATTATGACTTTTTTACTAAAGCATTCAACAATGGAAGAATTTTGAGATGTACCCGAAGTAGTAGATATCTCACATTGCCTTTTTTCATTAGATCTTCTAATTTATAAACCATTTTGGATTTATCAGAGGCTAAGAGTAGAGATCCATTGCTAGCAAATAGAGATTGAGGTACCACACTGAACTTGAATTGCATTATATAGCTTTTTTATATCGAGCTCAGGGCATTTCCTTGCAGCAATAACAAATCTTCGTAGAAGATTCCTTTCCTCCTTAATTTTAATGACTTCATCCTTAACTTTAACTTCTTGTACAAGTATTTCTTAGAAAATGTCTTTAATTTTTGATCCCAAATTGAAAGAGTTCCCTCATTAAATCTTTTTTGTTAACAAAAAAGACTATGGTTGGGATGTTGATCCCAATGGTAACTACAAGGCAAAAACTACAACCGAAAATCCAGCTTCTTTAGCTGTAATTAAATTGATTAAATGCGGATGTCGAAAGAAGTGTTTGGGAAAGTATGGGTGCTTCAGAAATAAAATGAACTGCTCTAAACTTTGCGCGTGTAATGCAGAATGTGACAACAACAAGAACAGCAACCTGGAAGAATATGATGAAGTTGATGACAGTGACAAAGAGAACGACAAATTTTGAGAAAAGAATTCATGGGAAATAAAGTAAAAATAATTATAAGTTGAAAATAATTGTAATATTTATCAGTATTGCTTTGTAAACTGAATAAAACAGCTATTGACTCAGATGTATAATAGTCCCTTTCAGTAAAATTACCATAGAAATTACTTTCTATTGAAAATTCATCATTAATCAAATGTTTGCGAGGTAAGAGGAGGGGCGGGGGTGGAGCTTTTGAAATGATGGTGGGGCGGGGTGAAGTTGTCTTGATACTCATTCGAAAGGAAATAGAATTCTAAACATTTTTTGTAATCATATATTTGACTGTATGTTTGAAATTTCTCATTAAAAATGTAAAAAATGTGAGTTTTTTTTCACCATGTTTTTCAAATTTAAAGGGTGGGGATTGCTCAAAATGAAATTTTCATAAGAAGTAAAGTTGTAGAAGAGATATAATGTAACAACTTTTGTTTGAAAACTTTTTTTAAAAAGTCAATATTTCTGGAGATGAACGAGCTTTTTAGATTTGGGGGGTGGTACCTCGGAAAACGGGGAGTGAGAAAAGTAGGCATACAGGCTATATTTGTTTGTCTGGGTATGTAGAACAAGAATCAATCATAAAATTGCTTTTAACAGCCACATCGAGCTGACAGGTTTTTCTGTACAATTAGGACCCAACTAATAATAAAGATATCAACCAGCTTAAACCTCTTTGTAAGTCACCAACATCCGCGACGTCAGTTGTTGGTGTTGTTATCAGCTTGAACCTACCTGTAAATTAAATTAGTAACTTACTATTTCTTTGTTTCTCGGATGTGCAGATTTCTGAATTTGGTTGAGGGTTCCAAGTCCATCAACAGGAAGAAGGCTGAGGCTTAGTTTAATTTAGTACATTTTATGCTAAGCCTAGTTATAGCCTAGTGGTAGTATGGCGTACCATAGATATATGTTAGACGTGGTAAAAAGCTAGTGTAGATCAATTAAGCCTGGCTTAAGGGCCGCGCTACATAAGCGGCAACCGCACAAGCAACGGCAAGCAAATCAAAAGATTTTGATTTGGTTGCTCACTTTTTTCCAGTTGCTCATTGGATGTTGCGCGTTGCCAGTTGCCCATTTCTCGTGGGTTGCCGCTTATATAGCGCGGCACTAAAACTAGAGAGAGTGATTTTCTTTGCTGTATGGAAAATCATTGAATCGTGTATATGTCTTTGGGCGTTTTATCAATACATCGATTGTATACTGGACTGCTTCCGCTAGGTCGTCCCCACTCTTAGGCTATTATAATTCTGTTATACCGTATGTTGAGCTAACTTTTGGGGGCCCACTTGCTCCGCTCGTTTGCTCTCATTCTTGGTCTAGAATAGAAAAAATTTTTCTGACGGGGCCTGCCATGTTCCTTACCTCGGACCCGATTGGAGCTGTCGACGGGCCTGTCCGCGTCCAACCTTTGTAACGTCGTCGAAGACCTCGATATACTTTAGTGACTAGGATAAATTTTGACCTTTGCTACTTTGGGATCTGTGTCCCTAGGGCATAGCTGTTATTATACTAAGCCGTTACTAGGCCTCACATGCAATATACTATACTTTACTGTTGTAGCCTCCATTTCGGAGCCTAACGTGCAGTATACTGGACTCAACCTCTTGGCCTTCATTATACAAAAAAATTAACCTAAAGCGTTGAATAACGTCATCAGCGACCCTAACCTAATTCAGGAAAGTTTATATATAGGTGACATATACTCATACGAGAACAAGCAGGAGAGAATGACGTCATCAGAGAATGATTGTTGGTCAAAATCCTTATGGAAGATGGACTCGTAAAAATCAGAGCGTAATGTCAAGAAAAATTTTATTAGTCAAGTTGAGAAAGGAGACATTCAAGACTTTCTACAATAAGGAAAGAGAAGTGATTTATGATCGGTGATTGGAGGGAGCGATTGTGGGTTCCCCGATGCCATTGCAAAGGAGCAATTGCCGCTAAACTTTTCAATTTCTTATGACCGAAAGTGCTGATATTTGAGGTGGTCCGATGAAGAGTCGACTCCTCTGACCTCCCTGCCGTCGCAGGTGTCTTGTTTCATGTGACAGAATTAGAATGGCCGATAAAACAGACGCAATTCATTATAGGCTTTATTTACTGTATTAACGTCATATCTTCCCGAAATTATTTCCTTAATTTCAGCCGTAGGCATTGCGTTCGTCATTCGGAATAGAATGCCATTTTTCTGGTTGTATATTTCACCTTAGTTGGAGTTATACGGTTGGGCAAAAGCAACCCCCCTCTCTCTTGAAAACGAATCGGTTTCTTTTCGTAAAATATGCGAAATTTTTCTCCTCACTCTTTTGCAAATTTGTGAAGATTATTTTTGTGGCTCCTAAGAAAAAGCTGTACTCTGAGCATAAACAGTTCATAGAATTTTTCGATGAAGGATATTAAATTATGATCAAAATATCAACTATGTTTCATCGACAGAGAGTACAACTGCATGAGTCTTGTTAATGTTTGAAAGTGTGAAGATTGGAAGGTCGAAAAACAAGATCGCGGCTGTGCCATACTATTTAAGAACAACTTGATAAATTAATATTGAAATGTTATCTGGCGCGATCTCTACAAAATAGTGCTACTATAAACGGAATATTTCATATTAATTTGAATATCGCATGATTTCCAACAAATTTAGCGTCAGTAGTGACTAGGCACGATGTTTTTTATTTTCTGTTGTTGGTTGTTGATGTTTCCGAAAATTTTTAATCAGAATCAGGTTTTTTTGAGGCCTCATTTTTGAAGATGGAATGACGATATGAATTCTCTTCCTCTTCTCATGTATGTACGTATAATAGTTTTGATTCATTTCGCATGATGATGTGGAGTACAATTCATCGTAGTATTGGTAACCTCGTGAGATGATTATTTATTATAGCGAAAATGGAGTTGAAAATCAGTAATGAGCGTTTACGAGACAAGTCATCAGTGCTCGATTGAGTTGAAATTAAAAGCCAGTAACCACTTGAGAAATCGACTGTTGTCTATTCGATGTGCACTACATTAAAGACCATGAGAGATGTACTGCCTTTTTTTGCTCTTGTAATTTGACGATAATTCGTACTCAATCCGTTCATCTAAATTTGTATATCAATTTTCGTCTTGTCCAAAAAGTTCATTCTTTGTATTTTCAAAGATGTTTCAAACGAGTATTGATTGAATTTGATCAGTGGAAAGAAGAAGGAAGGAGAAACGAAACTTCGGTTATGCAATGTTACTCGTATTTCTTTCTCCTTGCTCTCTCTTGATGGTTAGTTTTAAAGAGAGGATGTGGTTATTATTAGAGTATCAAATGATGATTGATGCACCGGTAGAAGCGTCTTACAAGAAGGGACAGGGGCCAAATTTTCTTGTTGACGATTAAAAAATTTATGTTCTATAATAGAAGCATGCAACAGATTGAAATCGGTCCTCGTGTGCATAATTTGTGTGATGCAGATAGGAATCGTTGGAATTTTAACTCCTCTCCTGCGCACGTCTTCGACCTTCAAAATCTCTTCATTGATTCTGATGACCGTAATGACTCACAAGAAAAGCTTCTCTAGCGCTGAATGCTACTTCCGTTTTAATTTTTGTTCGGAAAGTACTGATAAACGGAAAATTTGTTTAGTTTTTTTGCTATTAAGAGACAGAAAAATTGTTGGTATTCAGATCCTGTTTCAAAAACAGTTTTTTACGAACGAATTTTCTTCAATAATGATATCCTGTCTTGTGGATTAGTGAGCTCTTTACCTCTGAACCCATATTCACTTCTTCAAAACGTCTTAGTGTTGCCTGGGTATTGAAATATGTAATATTCACGGTGTCAACAAAGACGTATAATAAAGTTCTTTGCGATACTTTTCTAGTAGTCCATTTATAAGAAGAAGTATCGTTTGAGAATACATTATTATCTGTTCAACTGTGGGATGAATTGATTTGTCTGTTTGATTTACTTGTGTAGGAATACTACTTCCTTTTAATGCTATTTTTACCAGTCTTGTTAAGTGTTTCTATCATTTTTTCGGATCGATCATATCTTTATAAACGCTTCTTGGTCATATCTTTGCTCAGAACAAGCGTTTTTTGCGACTTCTCGGCCCTGCTTGACCTTATTCAGAGACTTATTTTTAGTTCGGAATCGGAAGTTGGAGAAATTTGGAGGTATAGAAGGGGTTCAGCTTTAGAACAGGGACAAGCAGTAAGGGTACATTTGAAAATGAAAGCAACAGACTGAGCTCCGGCAAAATTCAGGGATAAAAGAACAAAGAGTTGGTTAGACTTACATCCATACGAGATATAGTCATATTCTATGTTCAAAGAAGTTCAGCTCACAATTTAGTTCAAGGAAAAAGTATGAGTATAGACTGGTATTTAAGTTCAGATGGAAATTTGGAATGACCTCCCTTATTTTCAATTTTTTTTAATATTTCAGAGATGGGCGTTAACGAGGCCCAAAGAAGGAGTTAAGCCTATGACTAAAGACAAGGAGACTAACGGAGTTGCATTTGAGTTGGTTATTTGTTACAATTTTATTAAGACTAAGACCAGTTTGAGTTTATGTCGAGATTGTGGACGAGGGAATAATAAGTTGGAGGCGGATTAGGCTACCATGAATGTTGGTTTGTGAGGACGTAAGGTAGTTTTACCTAGATTAGTGGTACATACAGGAAAAGTAGCAGGTTATATATTGATGGATACTGAAAAGAATCTTGATCTCAAGTTGAAGGACATGAAGAAGAAGAAAATTCGAACCGGGCAGGCAGCGATAGCACCGCGCTGCAGGAAGGAGAAATCGTAAAAAAAAAATGAAATAACTCTTGAATGAAGCAGATTTGGCTTCTTGACATCCCATGAAGGATGTTCATGAACCCACGTTCTACAAATTAAATGGAATGATAAAACCTTCCATTCCGCTTCATTCAACACTCAACTCCACGAAATTGGCCTCCGAGGTCACCTCCCAAATATACTGAATACGTTCCTAAACGACACCTCTTAGTAAGAATCCACAAGTCAACATAACCTCCTCCCCCTCTCCCAGTCCACAATGGAGTCCCTCAAGGTGAAGTCTTGAGTGTTTTACTATTCCTATTAGCAACCAATGATATAACTACATATGTCAAACCCCCTCTCAACGCCTCTTTGCCGTCGACTTTAACATCTCTATTTCCTCCGCTAACCCCCAAAGAGCACACAGACTCCTTCAAGAAACCCTAAACTCAATCACCTCTTGGACTTCTAAAACCGGATTCAGATTTTCTCCCTCAAAAACCTACTCAGTTATCTTCGTAAAACGAAACTCTATCCCTTCCATATCTCCCCTAATTCTATAAAACTTCCAAATTCCATCCCGTAACCACGGCAAACTTCTTGGCTTACAGTTTGACCAAAAACTTACCTGGGTTCCCCAGATTAAATCCATTAAAGCTAAATGCACACGCGCACTCAACATTATAAAATATATATCCCATCCTTTGAAAGGATGCAACAAAAAATTACTCCTCCAACTATACAAAAGCCTCATCCGCTCAAAACTAGACTATGGCTCCCCAATTTATAACAGCTCAGCTAACAAAACCGTCCTCGCTCTACTTGACAACATCCAAACTTCTTCCCTCAGAATCACCCTAGGAGCTTTTCGCACCAGCCCTAAACTCAGCTTATGTGCAGAAGCCTCTGTCCCCTCCCCCCTCCACTTCCGCAGACTCACACTAACCGCCAACTTTTTAGTTTCTGTCTCACAATTTCTGGACCTCCCTATTTTCGACCGCATATTTCAACAAAATACAAATAATAATCAACCCCCAAATAAACATATCCGCCTCCAATTCAAACACCTCATACATAAATCATTCGTAGCTAATCCTCTCAAACCCATTCACTCTCCCTCGCCCCCTTGGACTCTCCCTCAACCTAAAATATGTCTGGACCTCACAGAAATCCCCAAAAACGACAAAACTACTTACATCCATCAAATCAAAAATCTACTTCAGGACTGCCCTCATCACACTTTCTGCCTATGTGACAGATCTAAAACAGCCAAAAAAACAGCCTATGCATACTCCATCGATGGAAAAATTACTTCTCACCGAATTTGCAACATCGCCTCCATTTTTACAGCTGAACTCATGGCCGTACATTCCTGCCTCTCCCAACTCGCTCAACTTCCCCCTGATGGAAAATTCCTTCTCCTCACTGATTCACTCTCTTCACCACTCACTTACCGATACATAGACTTCTAACCCGCTCACCCAACGCATTCTCCTTACACTTCGCCCACTTAACTCAATTAACTCCGAAATAATATTCATATGGATACCGGGTTACATTAATTTTCAAGAACACGATACAGTTGACCAAGCCGCCAAAACTGCTATCTTCCTCAATAAAATATCTGACGACTCCCCCCTACTAGCCCTTGATTATAAAAACCACCGACGTTCCCTCATAACTCGATCCTGGTACACCTTCTGGAAAAATCAAACTAACAACAAACCCCTCGCCATCAAAAAAATTCCTATCCCGTGGTCATCCTCCTTCAGGAGCATAAGACGAGAACAAGTCATTCTTACACGTCTTAGAATTGGTCATACAAAAATTACCCACACTCACCTAATCAACAGCAACATCCTAACCCCTCCCTCTTGCCCCCACTGTCACCAAGACAATGTCGAACATTTTTTTACTCCGCAATTCCACCAAAACACCCTCCTCCTTCACTCAAGAACTCAAAAACAACTCCGACGCCATATCCTGTACTCTACAACACCTCAAATTAACTGACTTTTATTCTCACATATAACACCCACAACTGTACTAAATTGCAATACTCAAATAACTACTACACTTTGAAAACATTTACACAAACTTTTCTTTACTCCTCACACATATTCCACTTTACCCTTACTTGACTCTTCCTCATCTTTCTTTACTCGTATCCAAAACTGCTTTATCCTAACTTACTATATGATTATTCTAACTATATTATATAAGCATACTATATACGTTGAGCTAATAACCTATTAGTTGTTTTAAAGCTCGTTAAAATAAATAAATAAAAAAAAAAAAAAAAAAAAAAGAGTCATTCCAGATTTTTCATTTTTCTACTGTTACACGCCATAGTCTTGAAACCCCTTACAATTTCGGTAAAAGCACCGTTGCTGTTGAGCGAATCGCGCACGTTGTTGGCGATCCTGGCGGATGCCCGGTGCAAGTTGATAATTTTTTCAATAGTTGGAAAAATTTCTAATTAGACTTAGGTCAATTTCTTTGATATTTTTTATAAATGGGAAAAAAGAAGCCTTTATTTTGCAATCGGGTGGGTCATGCGCTGTAAGTTGAAAATGGAGCCATTTAGCGGAAAAATTGAGCGAACAAAATTTGTAGAGTGTCAAATTTCCTAGGAGTTACTTTTCTATGAAAGAGCTTCTGCTCACCTTCCGCGTCGCCAAGCCATTGTTCCGGCTTTATTGTATGCGATACTAGCGCTGACACCGGCACTTCACTTATCTTGAAATTGGGGAAAAATTGTAATCCGCATGCAAAATGCTTTGTTGAAGCGTAAGTGTTATAAATAGATTAAATTTACACTTTTAGGTTTGTATCGGTTACTATGAAAAAAATCTAATTACTGTGTAGTGAGCCTTCCCTTTTGCCACGCTTCTTATTCTCTGTTATATTGGAATAAGCAAGTGCCAGATTGATACTGATCTAAGGGAACAGAAAGATTTTTCAATAGGAAGCATCGTTGGTTAAATTCATTTCCAACGATGTGCTGACAAGTTGAAGAACATTATCTCTATAAAAACTCATACTTTTGCTTACAAAAAAAACGACGGCTTCCTTAACGAAGTTGAACGAGGAACGCAGGGAACCTGTTTTATGAGTCGAATGGGATTTGGTATTGAAAATTTAAGGAAGCCTAGACCTAGATAAAGATAGTATAAAGAAGGCCTAGACCTACTATAAGCCTATCATAATATAGTTTGAGAATCTAAATTTTTCTCGCTCGAGAGACGAAATTTTTCCAAGTCCCTCTCCTATCATATATGGCTCGAGGGTCAAAATTTTTCCAAGTTTTTCGCTGGATGGCGCACGGCGGACGCCAGATTTCTCAAATAGCCCCCCATAAAACAGGTTCCCTATTAAAATGTTCTAGCGTATAGTCAAATAAATTGCAATTTTGTTGCAAGTTGAACCGGGACAACTCATTACGTTCGCACTACTAACGCATCGTGAAAAATAGATCTCTGCGTCGTGTATGCATGAGTTTAAATGGAAAAACAATTTTCTCAAGAGCTTTTAACTTATTGTAAAACCAACGTGGAATTATCCTTTTCCGCTGGTTATTTTCATTAGAGTTGTAAGAATTTTCTACATTCCGGTCGTATCAAAACACTTCTTATTGTCATCAGCAGCACACCCTTTGATTTTACATGCGATTTGACCAAAAATATGCAATATTTCATTAAATTTGCGAGAGTTTTTGAATCATTACTATTGATCAAATGTGTAGCTCTTGAAACCGTCTTATAGTGTTGCCTGGATATCAAACATGTGATATTTACGGTGTCAACAAAGACGTAAAATAAAGTTCTTTGCGATAATTTTTCACTGAATCATTGGTGAAAAATGAATTGCTCAAGAACACAGTACACCCATGCTTAGAAAGATAATGACGTAGATCATAATTTTCTTTCATGTCTATGGTGATCGGCCGGACCGCGCTAGCGTTGCGCTGCATTTTTACCGAGCGGAGAGGAATTGTAAACGGGAGCTAAACTATGGCGGTATATGGGGAAAAAATGAAAAAATCTAAATAACACTTGAATGAAGCCGATTTCGCTTCCGGGCATCCCATAAACGATATTCACAAATAAAAATTGTACAAATCAGATGAGATGACGAGAGCTTCATTCAAGAGTTATTCCAAGTTCTCATTTTTCTCTCATGTACCGCCATAGTGGAGCTCCAATTTTCAATTATGGCAAAAATACCATTTTAGGTAATCAGACCACGCGCGTAATTAGCGATCCTAGCGGATAGCCGGCCCGTAATAAGATTTTGTATGAATTTCATATACGGGATTCAAAACTATGGCATAAATTAAAAGATTAGAAAGATTTCAAAATAGGAGAAATGGAATGTCTCTAGCAAATATTGTTTCAAGTTCACAGTTGAGGTGAAAGTGTGGTAGTTGTCTTTATTCGCAATTTCATCACTTGGGGAGTCCTTTCTGACAGTGAGTGAACGAGTGAGAAGCGAGAGGGTGGGAAGACAGAAAACAAGAGCAAAAAATACTTTCCGGTCATGTTCTCATATTTTCAAAACCCGTTTCAACCTGTCTGTAAAAGCGCTCCCAGCGGGGATACAGTCGTTTCTCTGTTCATCTAACATTAATATTTGTTCATTAGTAACCATTCCCTTTTGCCACGCTTCTTATTCTCTATTATATTGGAATAAGTAAGTGCCAGAATGATACTGATTCAAGGGAACAGAAAGATTTTTCAATAGGAAGCATCATTGGTTAATTTCATTTCCAACGATGTGCTGACAAGTTGATGAACATTATCTTCTTACAAACTCAAATCTTTGCTTACAAAAATATTCTGGCGCGGTCAACTAAATGAAGATCGTGTTCCAATATTCATGGTGTCAACAAAGATTTGAAATGAAGTTCTTTTGGTACAAAGACTTGTACTTTACATGCTTTGTTACACAGCTCAGGGTCACGCTTTCGTTCTTCAGAGAATAAAGACGCCTCTGGTTTTTCTCTAGGAATAAAGCGCGTTGCGCATACGCATTTTGTACATGACCAACTCTGTTTGTGTGAACCAAAAAATAGCGTAGGCCACCCGAGAACAAAGTAAGCGACAAAATTGCGCTGCATAGTGGACTTGCTATAAGGCTTTCACACTATTGCAAATAGTATAACATTTTCCTGATTCCTTATCTCACCGAACGTAATGAACAAAACTTTTGGTTTCTCAATTTTGGTATTATCACTCTTATTTCATTGGTTTACAAATTATTTGAACACCAGAGTGAAGAAAATATCACAATATTTCTCAATACAATTGATTAAGATGTAAAATTTATTGAAATAAAGTTTTGTCTATAACGTTCAGCGAGATAAGGAATCAGGCAAACGCTATACTATCCGCAATAGTGTGAAAACCTTATGGCTTAGGTTGCCCAAGCGCTTGTTCGGATATCGCGTACTTTGTTCTCTAGTAGAGTATTACACTATCATTTGCAATTTCATCAATGAGGGAATTGTTCTACAAAAATTTCTTCATCATATTTGTTTGTGGTATTACATTAAACTAGACAAATCATGCACTACCTTCTTGTGGACTTGAAATTAGATAAAATGTTGTAATTGGTGCGCAAAATGCACTGTAGGAGCATATGTGTGCATGATCATGATACTTTTTGGCCTAAGAACATGATTATAAATGAATTGAATTTACTCTTTTAGGTTTGCCTTCTTTGATATGAAAAAAAAATATATGTGTAAGATTCCGTCAAGCCGCAATCTCGGTAACTGCGCTACTCGCAGAGAGGTTTGGCAGGCGTAGGTATATTAGGTAGTAGGACGGTTGACGTTATCATCTTCCAAGCTACGACATGTCGTTGGCACACAATCGGAACTGTGAACTTTTTGTTGATTCAGTGTTTATCACTGCAATCTCAGAAGTATTGTTGTATTTCGTGAGCTGTACCACAGTACAGTCTTACATTATGTATATATCTAAATAAATGAATAAATCTGTTAACTAGTAAGCATTCCCTTTTGCCACGCTTCTTATTCTTTATTGTATTGGAATAAGCAAGTGCCAGAATGATACTGATTCAAGGGAACATAAAAGTTTTTCAATAGGAAGCATCGTTGATTAATTTTATTTCCAACGATGTGCTGACAAGTTGAAGAACATTATCTCGGTAAAAATTCACATTTTTGCTCATTTGCCAATAAGGGCGGAGTATGCGCTGCTATGCGGAATTTCTCCAAAGCTTGCACTCGAAGGTGATGATGAGTGATAGTGACCAAACAACGTATTTACTTTTTGTCCTTCCTTTCCTTTTGTAAGATTCATGTGGAAAGCCACCTGAAAGAGTTTTGAAATTGTTAAAGTAGACTCGCCTCCAAATTCTGTACGTCTCATTTTTAAAATTGATTGATCAATCAAGTAGTGAGAAACTTTTAAAAATCATTTGTGCGTTATTTATATGGGACTATGACTCACCATCACCTTCAAGTTTAGGGTGAAAAGTGGCGCTTTTAGCAGAGCACAGGCGAATAAAGATGTATTGGCGTAGTCACATGTTTTGTATCTATCATAAATTATTCATAATTTATTTTATTTTTTTTTTATTTATTTTTTTTTTGTACACGAAAGTGTTTTATTGTTGTTATTCTTTCAAACAGAAAATGATGTTTTTTTTTTCAGATTCACAGAAAACGTTTTACATACATAAAAATTCTTAAAATATAAAAACCATGGATGTTCACGCGTTCTTGTTCTTCTCATTTCGGATCCATGTTATAGTTCCTCACGTGTATTTTTGCGAATATTTCCAAGAGTTTTAGGGGCAAAACTTTCTATAAGTTCTATTTCATACGTTATCTCCCCATGTTGATTCTTAGCTCGGCATTTATACGATCCATATACATCTTTGTCAATCGGTGTGATCTGTAAACGACTAGAACCAACGTTCTCGAAAACTTTGAAATTTGATCTTCCATATGTATACAAGGGTACGTTATTTGAACCTTGGAACCAAGTTATCGTAGCGTTCGGAATAGCTTGTGTCGTACAAATCAAGTTCACGGGACGCTGTGACCATGTCGCTTCTCTATTACTCATAACCCCTATTTCGAAATAAGGCATGTATTCGTCTCTCATGGTTAAGTTCTTTTTAGTCTCGCCGATTATGTTAGAAGCAATACATTGGTATAAGCCGTCGTCGGCTATTTCGACACTTTCGAAAATAAGAGCGGCCTCAATTCCATCAATTTTTCGGGCATCGGGTTTCGATCGAAAAGAAATTCGGCTGTCGTCAGTTTCGTAGTTCGAATGAGGATAACCGAATTTTCTTATGGTCACGTTGGGCTTGGGGATACCGTACACATAACATGTAAGCTGACTTTTATTTCCAGCAACTATTGTACAATTGACTACTTCTGTGATATTTGGTGAGACTAGCTGCTCCGAGTTGACCTGTATACTCTTTGGAGATGTGATTTCTGGTAGCGTATCTGGCACTGATTTTAAGATGACATATAAGAACGCAACAATCATTACTCCGATTGCGTTGTACTTAGCTTTTGATCTTTCTACCGGCGTCCCATGACAATAATCGTATATTTTATCCGTGATCTCGATAACGCCTGGGATTATATTCATTCCCTATTGGTTACTTTAATTGTTATTCAAACCTAGTGTACTGTGAGTCGTTCTCAAGCTAACCAGACCTCAGGGGCTCGGTCGCTCCACTCGCGGATTTTTTTCTTTGTTTTATATAAAATATATGGAAAAAAAATCATTTGACTAACAAGCATTCCCTTTTGCCACGCTTCTTATTCTCTATTGTATTGGAATAAGCAAGTGCCAGAATGATACTGATCTAAGGGAACAGAAAGATTTTTCAACAGGAAGCATCTTTGGTTAATTTTGTTTCCAACGATGTGCTGACTAGTTGATGAACATTATCTTGATTGAAACTCAAATCTTCGCTTTAAAATATGGAAAGATCATGTTTCAATATTCAAGGTGTCAACAAAGATGTAAAATGAAGTTCTTTTAGATTCACATGAACAAAAACAATTTAGCCAAATAACCAAGTCCATATGTCATGTATATCATAATGACTGAATGATTGCTTGTTCTCTATTGTTATTTAAATCTTTTGTACTATGTCGTTGTCAAGCTAAGTAGCTCTCAGGGGCTCAGTTGCTCTACTTGTTTGCTCCATTTATATTCCAGTATATGTCTAGTATACTGTATGTTGAGTTATTCAGTTCCCAGGGGCTCGCTCGTCCAGCGAGTGAGTCCCTAATGTTAGTCTATTATAAGTAGAGTATACCGTATATCGAGCTCACTAGTTTGGCCTTGTCCTTTTAAGCTAATTAGCTTTCAGAGTATATTGTATGCTAAGCTGACTGGCTCTTACGGGCTCATTCTTGGTATAGTGTAAGTCTGGTACACTGTATGTTGAGCAACTTAGCATCCAGGGGCTCACTTGGTCCGCTCGTTCGCCCCATTCTTGGTCCAGTCCAAGTCTAATACACTGTATATTGAGCTAGCAATTCTCGGAGTACACTGATACTGTGTATCAAGCTGACTAGCTCTTGGGGGCTGACCCGCTCCGCTCGTCTGGTGTAAACCATCTACACCAGCTAATTAGATGTACTCGCAGATTCCTGAATCGTCGACGGGATACACCTGAGCCCACACACAGACAAACGCTTGTAGTTCAGTATCGAAACAGAATTCTTCTTAAAAATATTCCAAGTCCGTCAATAGTCCATGGGCCATAATAAAAAATAGTGGTTTTTGGTACCACGGGGGGGGGGGGGGACAAAGCGTCACTTTGGGATATGTTAGTAGGGGTGATACTTGGCATAAAAAACGATGATAGACATCTGAGAAGAGCAGCTTTCCAAAATGGCGGATCGGTATTCTGGTAAAAGGCGAATAACTCATATTGTGTGGGTCAAATTTTCTACTTTTCTTTTTTTAAATAAAAGAAAATAAGGCCCCGAATAATACATCCAACTTCCATCCTCCCAAAAATCAATGTTTTGCAAATATCTTGAAAAATTGGGCATCAATCATAAAAAGTTATAGATAAAAAATATTCCTCGTGAAATTTGTTATAAAAAATACCATACAAACTTTGGTATGAGTCCAATTATCAGCTTAAAAAGTTCGTCGAAAGTTGGGAACTTTGGGAAAAAGTCAATTTTTCAGCAATAAATATCTAAAAAATCAAACACGAATGAAATAAAATTTCAAACAAAAACTATTATTGAAAAACTGTAACTGCAAAATAGATTGACTAAACTATCATCCAAACTTCGTCGAAAGTTCTAAGTTTTTGGAAGGAAATCGATTATTGTAGGGGGTCCAGTTTGTCACTTTTGAGTGACTTGGTCACTTTCTTAGGCTTCAGTCATTTTTAGGCCCTTTTTAAAGAAAATAGTCATTTTTTCATCCATACTTGAAAATCACAAGTTTTTCCGGTGTTGACATCACTTGGTATGTGGTTGACCGCGGATCTTTCTTTCTTTATTTTTTTTATCTGGTACCCTCGTATCTCGCTTCCCATACCACTTAGAGCCTTTTTTTTTTTTTTTTCTCGATAATGCAGTTACTTTTTGGACCAATTGAGCGTTTCCTTCTTTTTATCAGTCCAATTATTATAATTTATTAACAAAAAGATGTTTTGGGACACACCGTTTGCATCATACATATGTTTAACTAAAAATAATTCAAATTAAATATTAAAAAAAAAAAAACACTCAGCTGTTGCTCATGAAGTTGATTGCATTGACTTTATCGTAAGTGAACTAAAAAGAAAAAACAAGAGTTTGAATAAAAAAACTGTACAGTTACCAAACAAAATATTAAATCATTTTGTAATCAAACATTCATATTATGTAAAATCTTACAGCAGCAATATAGTATTCATTTTATTTTATTATTATTTATTTATTTATTTTTTCTTTTCTTTTCTTGTTTTTGCCGTTAGCTACTTTTCTTTTAGTTACTTATGTAGTAGTCCGCCCCCTGCTCGCCCTATGTATTAAAGGGCACTAGGGGATGTACAAAATTTTCCATCATAATTGTAATTGTACTGGCACAATAAATATATTGAAATTGAAACTTATATAGAAGGCAATAGTGGAGGCTGTTTGTTCCTAATATAATGGAAAACTGAATAACTGATTGTATCACTCATGAGGAAGCGTAAGGTTATAAGGGTTTGTAGGATTCAGGGATGTTGTTGTAAGATTTTACATATGAATGTTTAATTATACAATTATTTAATATTTTATTTAATGAACAGAGTTTTTTCAATTCAAACTCTTGAGTTTTTCTTTTCAATTCAATTATGATAAACTCAATTCAATCAACTTCATGAGCAATACCGGATTCTTTTTTTAAATATTTTATATTTTACATTGTGTTCTGGAATAAATAATTCAAAATAATTAGCAGACATTCAAAAATCTATTTTGTGTGGTTTTAAGAGATTGCAGCGCCATGTGCGGATGAACAGCTTGAATATGATTTTAATTTTGTTCAAAGTACAGCAACATCAACGCGCATGTCGGCAAACGGCAAATTAGGTACAATTTCTCATCAAGATTTTATCCTCTGACTGCAACTAGGCCACTGAACTGTTATCGGCATCACTTACCAATAAGAATACTTTAAATAAATACCTAAATAAAAGTATTCAATGTGATTCCTACAGTTTTTTTTTCAATGTTGAAGCTCACAATAGACTTTTTATGATGACTATTAGCATTACAATAAATATGTAGTGAATTTTGTGAGAATCACTTTTGGGTCAAGACTTTTCCTCATTAAAGCTCTAGTTTGGAGGATATTTGGAAACAATCACTTTCCTTCCGAACGCTCAGAACTTCCGACAATTTTTAAAAGGAAGTTCAAGTAGTCTATTTTACAGACAATATTGCAAAAGGAACATTTTTTGTTTGAAAGTTTTTCTTATTGAATCTCAGTTCTCCAAAATATTTACTATGAATCGTTTTTTTCGGATGCTCACAACTTTTAGAAGCTTTTCAAGATTATAACTAGACTGACAATGAAGTTCAGATGGTCCGTGATGAAGTAAAATTCATGAAAAATATTTTTTGTTTGGAACTCCTTCTCATTAGAATAGGCCTAGCTTATTTTTTGTAATATTTGACAATAATCGATTTCCTTCCAAAAGTTCAGAATTTTCGACAAACTTCGGAAGAAAGTTTAGGCAATCTATTTTTCAGTTGAAATTTTTCAATAAAAAATTTTTGTTTGAAATTTTATTTCATTTATGTTCTCAACTTTTAACGAACTTTTTAAGCTGATAATCGGACGCATCGCGAAGTTTGAATCGTATCTTCTATAACAAATTTCACGAGGAACATGTTTTATCTGAAACTTTTCATTATTGATGCCCAATTTTTCAAGATATTTGCAAAATATTGATTTTAGGGAGCTAGAACGTGCCACGGAAAATTCTTTAGGATGTGGGACGCGGGAAGTTGGATATGTTATTCTGGGCCTTATTTTCGTTTATTGAAAAAGAAAAGTAAAAAATTTTACCCACACAATATGAGTTATTCGCCTTTTACCAGAAGACCGATTCGCCATTTTGGAAAGCTGCTCTTCTCAGATGTCTATCATCGTTTTTTATATCAAGTATCACCCCTACCAACATATCTCAAAGTATCGCTTTATCCCCCCGAATGGTACCGCATTTTTATATGGCCCATGGACTACAATGGGTGGAGGGAAGGGAGTGTATTCGCAGATTCTCAGATTTAAGTAATGTGTCACTAAAAATAAGAAACTTAACGAAACCGTCTGGTGCAAAAGTGTCAGCCTTGTAATTTTGTTAGAAATGATTCAGATTTCGGATTTGGTGGAGAACATTTGTTCTTCCCTTTAAACTCCTCTGCGGCCACGTCAAAAGAAAGCCGAAACTTGCAGATTTGGCGATGGTGATGAAGGTTGTTATTTGTTGTGTGGTCGATTCCGTATCTGCGGCAGTTTTGTTGAAGGAGCATAACTGCCGAACTGGTCCTTTAGGTCTTCCTCGAACCTTGTTGTGAGAGCCAAACTTCAGACTTGAAATTTGCTGTTGACCTGCAATGTGTCAGGCAAAGACGTTTCATGGAATCGTATTCGTTAGAGATTCCGGTGTAACTTCTGGTACCTTTTTTGACCTACATCTTCTTCTTAAACACATTCTGTCGCTGTATTGGAACCAGCGTTGATGGTTTCCTCAATTTTTTTCATGTCTGACAAATTTTCATGAATTGTTCAGTTCCATGGTATGACGCGAGACTGGCAATATTGAGCATGAAGGGTGGTATCAGAGTTGTTCCAGGTACGCTTGACTGACTTCTGGGAAGAGAATTTCTCGTCGCTAGTAAGATGGGATTGGGGAGTCATTTCGGGATGCGAGCTTATCGATTGCAGGACTGCTCGATGGGAACCTTTTATCTCTGCCCTCTTGAACAAAACTTGATGGCAAGGAAATTGGTTGGTACAGAAGAAAGTATGAGTGCATTTATTACTCGGAACACTTTGGCTCACTTTCCTAATTTTGCAGTGTACCGCCAAATAACCTCAACCTTTGGTCATTGCCTTCTATGGTAAAAATTAGAAAGATGTCAAAATCAGAGAAACGTAACATCCCTATCCAAGTTGACAGTCGAGGAAGAGGACGAATTCAAGTGTGGTAGATGTCCTTTTTTGCAATCTCATCAACGTGGGAAGTGTTTTTACAGAAATTTCTTCATTATCATCGTGCGTTGTATTACGTTGAACCAGAAGAATCTCGTTCCAAAGATAGCTTTCTCTGGTATGTGGAAATAGAATCAGTTTGATCATTAGCATTCTACGTAATAGTGTGCAATCTGTGCTCACTTAGTCGTTAGTTCCTTTTTGCAGATTGCATATTAAAAACAAGCATTAAATATCCAATCTCATTCTCGATTATGTCGTTTCAACGCGTTTTTCTTTTGTTTATTTATTTTTATATATATATGTATTTTTTTTTCCTTCTTATTAATGCACGACTCTTCTTTGTTTCCTTTGAAAATTATTCCAACGGCACATTTTGTTGATGATTTAATTGAACTGGGAGTGTAAGAGAAAGAGAGAGTGCTGCAAAGAGAGTGTGAGAGCGAACGCTGCATTACGAACATTTTTATATCACTGGACTAAACTTGGATGACGTTTTGTGTTAGGAGAGAAATAAAGTGAAAGGCAATCGTCATGCAGGTTGTATTACGCGTATGTGTATGTGAGTGTGAGTATCTTGCGTCTGTGAGTGTGCATACATATAAAGTTATTAAAACAGGTCTCTTTTCAGTCTTAATACACCTTTCCGTAACGGAATATTTAATAGAGTGAAACTATACTCTCTGCTGGGCAGAGTTGGTGACTCTCATCCAGTTGTAGGACGTATTTTGCGCGAATAAATTCATCTCTTGTGTTGAATAATATTTTAAAAAACCAAAAAAAAAAAAAATAGAAATAGAGACTGTTTGTATTCATTTCCTCGAATAAAAATAATATTTCATCATTGAACAACAATATACACATTTTTTTTTTCGATCAATTTTTTTGGTGTCTTCGCTTGAAAATTGTGAGTCGGCTTCTAAGTTCTAGTTTCGTCCGTTGGAAAAGCTCAAATTGAACTCGGAATCTCGGAATGTTCGAAAGGTAATTATGGTTTCAGTACGTTTTATTTCGGTGGATGGTTCCTGTTTTTTTTTTTTTTTTTTAATCTTAAGGAAGAGAGATACGAGATTCTTGTAGGCAAATGCTTGTATATTTTAATATATTTCTTCAAGGTCAATGTGAATTCATAAAATTCGTCTTCGATATAAGAAAAAATTGTTTTCTAAACGCTCAAAGGTGGTTTTTTGACGTCATAAAACTTCCTATGTTTTTTCGATAGTTTCCAGCGATCATACGAGTCGAGTTAGAATCAACTTGATTTCTTCTTCATAGGAGTAGAGGTATTTCAGATGAATTTCCGGTCGGTGACGTGATCTCAGGTATGAATCGCTGGCTGAGATAGAGATCAGTATAAGAAGTTCGCGAGCAGTAACATATGTGAAAGTTTTGAAATTCATGATTGGTCAGTGGTTTCACAGTTCAAATTATTCTCTCCATCGTAGAGAGACTACTTAAGCCTAATATTAATATCCCGTGTGTTCGGTCGATACGCGTCGACAAAAATTCTTTTCTATAGCAAAATAACCCGTCTCGAATGTGGTGAACAAAGAGTTAGAAAGTTCGAAGCTACTGCGACGGAGAAATTTGAATATTTTTCATCAATGGCCTATGAGTAATAGAGAGGCTGCTAAGAATGAAAAAAGTTAGAAACTGTCTCCTAATATGGTACAGGATACTGTCACCGTAAAGAGTACGAAAAAATGACCGTGCATTTCTCGACGTGTACGAGCTTACGTCATCTTTTGTCGATCGAACGATGCTCTTGGTATTAAATGACCTCTCAGCAGATTCCAGTTGTGTCATTTCGTTTCTCTTCGAACGTTTACCTGTTTGCGTTTGACGCTTTCACTTTCATCGAACGTCTGAGTCTTGTTTTTTTTTTTTTTTTTTTTCGCTGTCATTTGCACGACGCGTTAAGAATGGTTGGAACGGGTATTAGTACAGTCACGACAGATTCCACGCTATTATATCATCTATTATTATGAATCAAGTAGATAATCGGTCTGTTCCTAACCGCTGAAGTGTCGCTTGGAGAAGTTGATTCTTGTTTCCTGATTAGAAGCTGCCCAGAAAGATGATACTGCTCGAGTCTGTTGAGTAAATATTGCAATGGGGCTGACGCTAAGATTGAAAGGAGGATGGAAATGACAGTTAGGGGACAGCCATCATAGTCGGGTTCCCTGATAGCAAAATCGTAGTTTTCACCATTTCAAAAGAGCCTAATTGTGAAACCTACTGAGCCATAAAATCTGGAGATCCCGGTATCAAGACGTCCGCATTCCAATGCAGGGTGTTTACCGCCCCTATAAATTTGTCCAATCCAATGTCTCCTAATTTCATTTCGGACCCTATACAAAATTGGAATTTGAAATCCTGGGTTAAGTGAGATTTTTTTCCGTAATTTTGATGATATTTTAAGGCGAATTTTCAAGTTCACCTGCTACAACACCACTGGTATTATGGTGCTTTTGTGGAACACCCTTCATAAGCCCTATAAAAGTTCAATACTTTCAATGTTCGAATTTGGTAAACACCTTGCAATGGTAAAATTGTTTTCCCTATTTTACAAAGAATGATTTCAAGAATCTCTTGAAGTACGTTTTTCAAGCTGTACTCGTGATTTTGGTGTCTTAATTCGAAAAGTTTCATAGTTATCAAATTGAAGATATGAGACCGTAATTTGGTAGAAAAGTTATAAATGCTCGTCAAGTTTCAAAATACTTGATAGACAGTTAGTTCTTTAGAACATTGTTCAAGGTACAAATTCTTTCCTGTCGTGGGAAGGTATTATTTTTTGGTCATGTCAAAAATGTACGACCAACTGAACCATGACTGTCGCAAATTACGAAGGTAGCCTATTGAAACACTCAGTAGGAAAAGCTCTTATCAAAAAATTAGCGGAAACGAAACTTATCGTGTCGAATAAAATTGCTTTCATTTCTGTTTGAGCTTTCCGGTGGCTCATCTTTGAATCATAGAGCATGACCGAGCCGTACAACCCGATTCTTCAGCATGCTAAAATGCTGTTTAAAATTCTATAACATGTGAACACGGTTGGTCTTTTGACTGTACTCGAATATTCTGTATCGAGTTCGCTAAATGTCAATCCCATAATATTTCCTACCAACGTGACTCAATTATGTAGATTATATCGCGGTAAAAGCGAGAAGAAGTCCAATATAGATAGGCGCATTTAATAGCCGACGCCGTAGACTGCATTTTGAAATGAAATTAGCTGAACTAGTTAGGCTGCGATATATCGCTGGAAACCGGTTCCAATTTTTTTTTTTTTTTTTCTTTCTTTCTTTCGAGTCCTGTTTTTCGGCATCCAACGGACCGACTTCGATGCTACATATTTCCTTTTTTTTTTTTTTAAAGCGCCAAACAGATCAGAGACTGTGACGGGGGCGACCACCGTTACCTCCGCGAAGTGGAGATACTGCGTACCTCTAGCAAGAATGTATGAAATGTTGCAAAAGAAGAAATCATGTTCGCTGGAAACCAGTTTATGTCGAAGTTTTTGCGGATTGCTATACTATTACGTAATCACTTGTATCACGTCGGATGTATAATTTTGAAAGAAGGCGGTCGCCGCGCTGTTGAGTTCTTATGGTGAATGTGTGTGCGTATATATGTACGCTTCTCGCGACTAGTTGGCGATTGTTGGTTTTCCCTTGTCGCCGGTTTCAATCTTATAGATGTCTGAAACATTTTCCGTTTCTTTCATTTTCTCTTTCGTTCTCGTACTTATGAATGCTAGTGTATCGTAGGACATGGTCAGCACGAATGAAAGCGAGAATATGTACGACGTATTACTGTCCATCGACTTGTCTGTGTACGATAGATGTCTCGTTACGTAGGTAGGCTTATTGGTAATACCTTACTGCGTGTAATATATTTTTTCTATCCAACATAGAAAAGGAGGACAATACGCTACATTGTGTTGTAATTTCATTCTTGCGTAAACTGGTTTGGAGAGAAGAAGGCCGAGAGAGGGAGAGTGAAATGGTAATGATTCGAATTAATTATTCGAAACTATCCGAAGTACTCTATGCAGATGCATTATCGTATGACCACACGCCAATACCTATCACCTCGTACGTAATTCGCGGCGAAAGTTAGCTTTATCCATATGGTTACCCGTGCGATATACGGCACCATAATCAGCTGGTGCGTAGTCATTGAAATAGAAAGTTGATGATGTTAAAACCGGATCGATGTGAGAGTTGTACGCCCACAGATTCACCTAGCACTTCCTTCCTCTCTGATGACGTGGAGGCTTGCGGCCTCATTATTTAACGTAGACGGTTTCCGTAATTATGCCATTAGAGAGGCATCGGTGTAGTAACGATGGTAAAACAGGCCAGGGCGATAGCGGTATAACGAAATTATATTTACGTATTCGTCTTGTTGTAACAATGTAAGGCGACAAAGATCGTACCCGATTAACGACTCTTGCCTTTATGGATCGCCAGCGTGACCAGATTGATTGGTAAAGGTCGATACTGACAGAAAGGAAGTTCACTGATTAGAATGCGCTATTTATTGTGGTGCTCCTATTTGCACCAAGAGGACGAGAACAAGCTGAAATCTGTGACATTGCTGATTTGTTCTTTGTCTGAGACCCTCACGTAGGGAATCGGCTAAATATTCAGTGGTGGTCCCGCTACACCTGCAAAATTAAGTAATTTCTCTATTTCTTTACTCGTTTTCCTCGCTCTTGGTAGCCAGATTTCTCTTAGTGAAGTCTTATCTAGAGAAGAGGAAGAGGCATATATTGCTCGATTAAGGAGACTGGGGACGCTTTCTAGAGCCCTGCTAGCTGGGTGGGCTGCCTTGCTCACTCCGCGCTTGACAAAGCTTCCTGATTTGTCCAAAAATCTTATGCCGTTGGTTGGGTCGAGAATTTTGATGTTGCGAGTCAGACTTTGTGGATTCTCCAAGTGTATAGAAAGAGCAAAACGTGACGTACGCCTTTGCACTAGTGATAAGAAAATTGATTTCTCTCTAACTGACGAAAAGCTGCCTGCAAAGTTTAAATTATTGCTTCTAATGCGCTTTCAGTCCAATGTCCTACTCTCTCCTTTTTCATATGAAGCGCTGTTGTTTAATGATGACCCGTATCCCCCCTTATTAGCAACCTCTGGACTCCAAAGTTGGGAGAGCCTTACGCAATATTCAAAATTATAATTGTGTTGGTGACGGAATCTGTCGATCAATGGCCAAAAATATTTCTGCCTATGATTCTATTGTTACAAGCAGCTCCAACTTATGGAATTCTAGATCGGATGAAGCTCTCGATACTTGTGTCCAGAGTAAGTGGCTCTCTCAGGTCATAGAGTGATTGCAGAGGGATGAAGAAATTCGAGTGTATGATTTTCGGCTGAAAGGAGTTATTCCAGTTGATCGATTCGAGTAACTTCCTGAAGAAAACGCCCTCGTTATATCATGATGAGGCCTTTGTCAGAAGATGATTGACAAATGAATCACACTGTTGGAAAAACAGACTGACGCAAGTTGATGATTTTCCTCTGACGCCACCAAGTGAAACTGGTTAACGCAGTAATTTCATTTTTGTTTGATCTTCTACTTTCTCCATGAAACAAAATAGAGTGGGTGCGAGTATCATTGTGTATTTTGTTTGTGTAATCATATTTCAATTTCTCTTCCCACTGCCTCCTTCGTTTCAAAGTTCTAGTATCATTTTGCTCATCGTTTCCCCGTGTCTTGTATGCAATTCAATTCAATATTAGACCTCATACCCGATTTCTTGAATGAAATTTCGTGGCTATGTTGAGTGTTTGCGAAATGTAAAATCGTGTCTCCCATACTGTACGTTCAGAAATAGTTCACATAGTCCCGGCGCTCAGCTCTTCAAAAAAATAGTTGAACTTACTATAAAAAGTTGTAAACATTCATGAGATTTATTTAAGGATATTAACTATAATTTTTTGTTGTAAAATTGACAGTGTTTTGCGAGTGGAGCGCGAGGACTATATTTACAGTCATTTGAACTGTAGAGACTTTTTCCAGAGTTGCTTCAATAGTTTGAAATTTTCGCAGCTGTATCGAGCTTGGTGACTTCTGAAGACGTTTCTTCGTGATTGCTTGGAAAAAATTTATTCGGTTGTACATTCTACCAATACTTCATTTTCGTCTCTTTGTCTTCATATGAGAACTAGCCCTGGGAAGAGGTTTCTTATAAGGTCGAAGCCTTACTACCAAATACCTTCAAAATTGTACTAGAAATCAAAAAGTAATTCATGTGTACTTTGATTGCTAGCAATAGACAAGGTAATCATTGAAATGGCTGCAGTCGAGTTAGTTCTCATCCTACTAGAAATCATTAAATTGCTCCCATTTCAGAAGGCTAGCTGAAATTTCCATAATATAAAATAAGTTACAAGTTGAGAAATTTGAATAACCTTTTCTACTCTTTCTCTTGTTCACTGCGTGTCGATCGAGTGGTGCATCTTCTTTGCGACATCAAAGAACAATAATACAGTTCTTTTTTTTTTAGATTTTTTGAAATGGGGCGCCGTGAGTAGATTGAGGGTTCAACATACAGTTTCCTCCCGGGCTTCATAACGGAACGCTGCAAAGAACATTCGCGTTGTTCCGTTAGGGTGCCCGGGAGAAAACTGTACATAAACTTTTGTGCTATCCATAAAATTCTAAAAAAGGTATGTTCTCCGACGTCACAAAGTAAATGGGTGAAGTTTGGTACACCTCTCGTGGGCATATTGACCACTTGTATCCTATTACACCCTTTGAAAGCTTTCATCATAGAATCCTTATACTCTCTGTATCACCAGCGGATGAAATCCCTCATTTTTTTTGTATTGTTGGAATGTCAATCCTCTTGAAATACCTATAATTATAAATCTAAGTTCTGGCTTCAAAAATGTTACTTTTTCTCCTTGTACTCAGTTGAAGAAAAGTTGACGAGTGTGTTCTTTATCGAATTGAACTGACTGCCAATGACGAACAACCATATGGACACAAAATATCGGATTGAGAGCTAGGGCATAGTGCAATTTCTTTTTTCCAAAAGTTCTTACATTAATACTGTGTTTTTCTTTTGTGAATTTCCTGTTTCAAATTTGCGAGTAGATTCTTCCTCTTGCGTAATGTGGCAACTTTCACTTACGATAGGGAAATCGAAATAGCGGCGTATCTAGGTTAGCGTGCGCGGAATTTTTTAACCTAAGCGCGGCGACGTATACGGAGAGGCGAAACACAATGACGAAATAATCACCGTATGTCTCTCTTATGTGTTTTAATGACGGTGTTCAAGATTGGGCTTTCGTCTTCCAAACGCATAACAAGCTGTATATAATATATATTGTCGGGGCACCGCAGATTACTTTGTAATACGCTGTGCACATATTTCGAATGATTGATCACGAAATATTTGTTTTGCGTGGCGCTTACGCGTACGAGTACCACGATTACGGATGCATAAATTGAAGGAAATCTTGTCCGAGGGGGAAATTATGGTTATCGCGCGCTGATCGAAGCGTGGAATTGTGCAGTCGTATATCGAGAGATGGCAATTATTTATTTCGCGTGTATGTAACCTTGTTTCGAATTTGATCATTAATAGCATCCCTGTTGGTGCGTACACGTTCACTTATAGTCTTCATTTATCGTGTGACAAAATAACAGAGACTACGATAAGCGAGCTGTTAAATACGAGTAGAAGGGCGATACTTCGAATACTTTACCTGTAGTACGACATCTTCCACGTTCTAGAATGGAACGTGCGAAGACATAATATCGAGTAAATGCGTGCACATTTTTGAAGGATTTATCCGTTCGTTACACTGTTGACCCCGATATTTGAACGTCGGCTGCACTTCACTCGCGTCGCTGATATCGTTTCTTGGCTGTATGAAAATGAAGTTCTACTACTTGGAACTGTTTGATTGATCTTGACTGAGATAGGGGTCCGCTCGAAAATAGTCTTCGTGAGTTAAAAGAGCTGGACGGCCAACCCGGACTTTGATATGTTCGGAGAGGGATACCATACCTTCAAAAAACTACATTTAATAGAGGGGAGGTAGAAATTTCGTTTGGGAGGGTCTGTCGAACATTGTTGTGCAGGGGAAGCGAAATCGTAAGATTGATGGCATGAATTAGGCGCCATATTTCGAGAAACCCAAATCGGGAGGAGTTGGTACCCTAAGTTCAATGGTTCCACAGTAGATAGGCGCAAATGAAGCTCAATTGTTTGAGGCCTGCGGTGCTCTCACTCTATCTCTCTCGCTGTACGTCTCGCGGATCACGCTCGCGACACTTTCCTTGACTTGAACTGGTCCTTCGTACACACGTTGTTCTTCCCTTCTCAGACTTCATCCCGAGCACACGAGCGCGGTCCGTGTAGGGTAGTTACAATATATATGTTTCTTTACTCTGTTCTCGTACGGTACAAAATACAGTCGTCTTCTCTCGTCCAACCTTTCGTATATTTATTTCGTACGCGCTCGCGGACACTTGAATCTCCACAAATGGTGACCCCGACGTGATCGTGATAGGGCATGCTACTTCGCTCTCGTCAACTTAAAAAAGTATCGCGTACGAGCAATACAAGTAAATTAAATCGAAAACGTGTTAAAAAATTAAAAAACAATTGTGATCAAATTTCGGTATTGTGTTCAAGTGAAATGTCCGCGCTATCGCTACCAATGTCAAATTTTTCAATAAAAGACCCTGAAGGATGGTTCCGGCAATTAGAAGCTATATTCACTTTAAACAACGTCAGGGATGACGCTACAAGATACATCCACCTTCAAGCGAGGATGGATCCAGCAATTTTGAATGGTGTTTCGGAATTTTTCGCCAGCGAACCAGAAAACGACAAGTACAAACTTTTAAAAGAGAAAATTATATCGAAATATTCAGAATCCCGCGATAGCCAAGTCCTTCAACTATTGGAGGGCTTGTCTCTCGGCGATCGCCGACCCAGCGAACTACTCGGCGAAATACAACGGCTGGCTGGTACCGACATCAGTGAAAATGTTACCCGGACGATGTTCATTAAGAAGTTACCCGAATCAATCGGTAGCATCCTGGCTGGTTCGAGTGAAAAATTAGAAAAGCTCGGTGAGTTAGCTGACCGAATATATGCTTTCCACTCAACTGCACGGACTCCAATTGCAGCGTATTCGGCTCTTCCCACTACCGTTCCAACATCTTCAACCGAATCCGACATCCGACAAATGAAGGCGATGCTATCGTCCATGCTGGAAAATATCATCAAGCTGACTACTCG
The DNA here is from genome assembly GCA_035079385.1 of Aspidiotus rigidus. Lineage (NCBI taxonomy): Eukaryota > Metazoa > Arthropoda > Insecta > Hemiptera > Diaspididae > Aspidiotus > Aspidiotus rigidus. The sequence goes on along the minus strand of JAVHKY010000054.1, from coordinate 13,369,513 downwards.
TGTAGCAACCCTGGAAATTTCAGCATCGTCGTCGTCTACTCGATTTTCCCGTCGCGATCGCTCACCTAGCCCAGCAGCGCAAGTTTCGCGATATTCTCGTGCACCGAGCCCAAGATACCGATCAACTTCAAGGGATACAATTCCCGCCGACTCGAAACTCTGCTACTACCACTATAAATTTATGGGTAAGGCAAATAAATGTAAGGCATTACCGGACGGCTCCCCATGCAAATGGGAGAATTTAAACGCTTAAGGTGTTCGTTAGCGGCGGTTAACGAACAACGTTTAGGTCATAGCCGCCGACTTTTAATAACTTGTAAGAAAAATCTACTTCATTTTTTAATTGATTGTGGAGCTGGTATTAGTGCCATCCCACCTCCTCCCGAATTCAAAAATAAATCGCCCATATCGTTCTTATACGCCGCTAACGGGACAAAAATCCCCGTATACGGCAAAAAAGTACTCGAATTAAATGTGAACTTACGTCGTCCCATCGTGTGGGAATTTTATGTAGCAGACGTGGACAAACCTATCATAGGAATCGATCTACTATATCAGTACGAACTTCTCGTTGACGCCTATAACTGCCGTCTCATTGACGGAAAAACAAAACTCACCGTAAAGTGTAATTTCGAAAATTGTCCGTCCACGTCTTTATCGGCTATTCCTCCCGCGGAGGCGAATGATGAATTCATTAATATATTGAAAGAATTTCCAAAAATTACTGGTGGCCCTCAACTTCTTTTCCTCCCACCGGTAACGACCAACGTTAGGCATCACATCCTTACAAAAGGACCTCCCGTTTCATGTCGTCCTCGTCGCCTCTCTCCCGCTATGCTCAAAATCGCCAGGAAAGAAATACAATATCTGCTCCAAATCGGCATAATTCGTCCATCCTCTAGTCCCTGGGCTAGCCCCCTTCACATGGCTCCGAAAGACAATTCCTTTCGAGCTGTGGGCGACTACAGAGCTCTGAACAACTTAACTATACCAGATTCCTATCCTCTACCCCACATACACGATTTTTCTTCGCATTTCGCAGGCTGTGCAATTTTTTCCCGCATCGACCTTGTACGAGCCTACAATCAAATTTATGTGGCGGAAGAGGATGTACCCAAGACCGCTATAGCCACTCCATTTGGGCTATTCGAATTTGTACGCATGCCTTTAGGACTTCGAAACGCCTCGCAAACCTTTCAGCGGTTTATGGACGATATTGTACGTGACCTCCCCTTCACATACGCGTACCTCGATGATTTACTCATTGGTAGCGCAGACAAAGATCAACACGCCAAACACCTCCGAATCGTTCTCGAACGTTTGCAAAAACACGGCGTAACTATCAACACAAATAAATCCGAATTTGGTAAACCATCGCTCAAGTTCCTCGGACACGAAATTTCAGCTTCAGGAATACGTCCCACTTCGAAAAAAATCGAAGCCATCAACTCGTATCCCCTCCCCAAGGACGTACGTGGTCTTCGAAACTTCTTAGGAACCCTAAATTTTTATCATCGTTTTATCCCCAACGCCGCGACCCTTCAAGCACCCCTAAACGACCTCATTAAAGGCGGCAAAAAGAATGATCGGACTGTCATTCAATGGAACGAAGATCGCCGTAATGCATTTGAGGCATGCAAATCGGCGATTTCGGACGCCACTTACCTAACATTCCCCGACTCGACCTCTGAACTCGTCTTACATACAGATGCTAGCTCTATCGCGATCGGAGCAATTTTATTTCAAATTCGCCCAGACAAAGTGAAAGAACCTTTAGGTTTCTTCTCCGCAAAACTTACCCCCACCCAAAAAAAATACTCGGTATACGACCGCGAACTGCTCGCAATCTACTCGTCCCTCAAACATTTTCGACACCTAGTAGAGGGAAGAAACCCTATTGTCTATACCGATCACAAGCCCATAACGTATGCTTTTCAACAAAAACCCGATAAGGCGTCGCCGCGACAATTCCGTTACCTCGACTTCATCGCTCAATATACAACAGACATACGCTATATAAAGGGCGATGAAAACCTCGTAGCCGACGCCTTCTCCCGTATCGAAGCTATTTCCGAAGTTCCCGTTCAAACGATATCAAACGAAACAATTGCTGAAGCACAAGCAAACGACTCAGAACTCCAAACACTTCTTTCGCCCACTTCTAACGCAAATCATTCACTACAAATTCAAAAATTTCCCGTAGCCGACTTTGACATCTATTGTGATGTTTCAAAGCCTAGCTACCGCCGACCTTACGTACCCGAATCCTTGCGCCATCAAATTTTCGTTCAATATCATAACCTCGCCCATCCAGGCGTCAAACGCACTCAATCTTTAATAGCCAAACGTTTCATCTGGCCAAATATGAACAGAGACATAAGCGAATGGACAAGAACATGTCAAATTTGCCAACGTACAAAAATTACTAAGCACACGTCTGCTCCTCTTTCAGATTTTGCTTGGAATCCCATTCGACTCGATCACGTGCATTTAGATTTAATCGGTCCCCTCCCACCATCAAACGGTAATCATTATTGCCTTACCATGATAGACCGAGCAACTCGCTGGCCAGAGGTTATTCCCCTACCAGATATGACGGCAAAAACTGTTGCCGAAGCCTTAATTTCTACTTGGATATCTCGGTACGGCTGTCCTTCAAAGGTAACAACCGACCAAGGTAGACAATTCGAATCAGAGCTCTTCTTCGAACTTTCAAAAGCCTTAGGATCCAAACGGATCCGAACGACCGCGTATCATCCTCAAAGCAACGGGCTTATCGAAAATTTCCACAAAACTCTGAAAAAGGCCATAACATCGAGTCCTAACGTTGTTAATTGGTCTGCAGAACTCCCAATTATCCTCCTAATCCTAAGAGCCTCAATTAATACCGAAACGGAAGTATCACCAGCGGAGGCCTTATATGGACAAGAGCTTCGATTACCCGGCGACATATTCTCACCAAACCCACCGCGTGACGCAAGCGAAATTTCCAAACGAATTGCACACGCGAGCTCTTTATTAAGAAATATTTCACATCACGACACAAATCGTCGTTCCTATTTCCCTAAATTCTTGAACACATGTTCACACGCATTTGTTCGAGACGATCGAGTGAAACCTCCATTCACAGCGCCTTATCAAGGACCGTTCAAAATTTTGAACCGAGCAGACAAGTTTTACACTCTGGAAATCCGTTCAAAACCTACCGAAATTTCGGTGGACCGCCTGAAGCCTTGCCTTACGCTCAGCGACATACGTTCCCAAAAACTTCGAAAAAACGAAAGGTTCTCGACACAATCGAATACCTATATCCCCAACTGTCCTGTAGAAACTCCTATTAAATCGACTTTTCAAAACAATCCGCAGTATATCACTCGTACAGGACGAGTTAGCAAACCACCAATTCGTTTTGGAATCAATTCCATCCGATATATATATAATTAACTTTACTAAACCTTAAATTCATTTCAAAGAATCATCATTTAGAAACTTAGAGGAAATTCCTTCAGTCGAATTCTCTCTCTAGGCTTACGAATCGCAATATTTCAACTGTAACTCGAATCGCATTATTTCAACTATAACTCGTATTATTTTAACAGTAACTCGTAAGATAACATGTAACTTCTCCTTTGTAACCTTTTTCGACAATCCTACATTTGTCACGGTTCTACAAGGCACTCTGCACACATAAGTTGTCCTTTATTCTTATTGCAGAAAGAAAATGCCAGCTTAGAATTCAATATCAAGCGTAAATAAAAATAGCTCACCTGCTAAGAGATAACATATCCCCGAACCAGTCTAAAATTTTTTTTCTCTCAGCTCTGTTATATTGAATAACATTCGACGGCGCCGGCGCCACTAATTCGTCGCGCTGTTCCTCTTATATGTACCTATCATGTATTTTAGACTAAGACTTTTTATTTTTCTCTTATTTTTTATTTGTACCCTTTTATTCAACAGGACTATCTTTAAACTAACATCCTAACATTTAGTTCAACTCCTGCTGTTGTTTTTATCAAATTTTTTTCATGACACAACTCTATTATAAGCTTCCAATATTTCTATCTGACCTTATTTTATAATGCATTATTACTTGTATCCAGTATAAGATTTCATGTATCGCTTCGCTAGGAGGAGAGTACTGCGGTGCTCTCACTCTATCTCTCTCGCTGTACGTCTCGCGGATCACGCTCGCGACACTTTCCTTGACTTGAACTGGTCCTTCGTACACACGTTGTTCTTCCCTTCTCAGACTTCATCCCGAGCACACGAGCGCGGTCCGTGTAGGGTAGTTACAATATATATGTTTCTTTACTCTGTTCTCGTACGGTACAAAATACAGTCGTCTTCTCTCGTCCAACCTTTCGTATATTTATTTCGTACGCGCTCGCGGACACTTGAATCTCCACAGGCCCTATTTCCTCCCCCTTGAATACGTATCTGCCCGAAGACAGTTTTCTCTTCCTTCTCACGCTCATGAAGTTTACTTGAAGCTACCACACAAAAGGCTCGAAAAATTGCGCTCTCCTAGTCCGACATATGAGGTGTGAGGGACTTGGAAAGATTACAAAATTGAGTAAAGGAATGTGGAATCCACTAATAAGAGAAAATTTCAAGTTCCTTAACCGGGAAATTGATGCAAGAAAATGAAAGGAAAAAATGAAGATCTTGTTTCAGGACTCACAGTGGATGACTTCATTAATGTTGTGTCCTTAAGCTAATCCAAGGTCGCACCTGCTTTATTACGTCATCAGTGGGGTGAAGATAGAGGGCTCTATGCACTGGTGGGCCATGTATTGACTCGTTTTAATACGAAATTCATCCTAGTCCCTGAAGTAGGTCAGGCCCTAACTGCCTCCCATATTCCACCAGTATTTCTTAGCTTAGTATAAGCCTAGTATACTGCATGCTAAGAGAACGAACTCTCGTTGTGTCCAGCAGGTTTGCTGTAGTTGCGGAAATGAAAACGATTATAAAAGAGACGATTTCACTCTTGACTCAAAATATCATCAACTTTTCCGAGTCTCGGTCGGTCGCCTAAATAAATCAGCCTTTCATCCCGTGCTCTTGCTGCTCTTCAGTCAACATTTCTCCGATTCTCTCTGCAAACAGGGTATCTACCGGTCAAGTAAAAGTCAACTATTCTCAGATTGAATTTCCTTTCAGTAGACACCCCGGAAGAGGTCAGATTTTCTCGTTCTCTAGGTCAGCTATCCCAGCACCCTTCCACCCTTTGACATTCTTTTGAGTGCTCTAATGAGCCACGATTTAATGCGTTTTGCTAACGTCACTTTTAGTGTCAGTTAACCGTCTCTCTTTTCTCAAGTCTCCTTATGATATCAAACCTTTCTCCTATAAAGACTCAGGCCAAATATTTTTCCATAGATAGGTGAGTCTGTCTATTAAGTGAAATAAGGGCTAATCTCCTCAATGGGTACTTGACTCGTGAAAGACGAAGAAATCATTGGTATTCAGTCGGAAAAAATGAACTCGTTTTGAAACGAAGTTTAGCGTTCGATCTCCTCATTCTTCCGGAAAAGAAGTATAGGTTGTCGAATTCGTGATGCGTAGGAGTGCACAATGCTTTCAAAATCTATTGTTGTGCATTTTTCGAACTTCTCTCTTGCATAATGACTCGAGACCGAAATGATCTCGGTTGCACGAGTTTTTTTTTTTTTTCCTCCTCTCTCAAATGTAGTACGTTAATTCGAGATTCTTACTAAGGTATGTACGAGTAGGTAGGCTTGAACGTGACACCTTACTTGGGTTCGTATCACGCTTCTTGTATAGAAAACTCGCGATGTGGTGTAAGTCCTCAATGTTGTGAACGGCTGTCCAGTCGTATGTAACCAGAATATTACGACAATTTCGTTCACCTTTTGCGATGGCTGGGGCTACCTCGTGCACGTTACGCGATTTTAAACGACGCGCTCATCGACGACGTCGACACCAGCTCACTCGAAAAAGTAGGTTGGCTAAGTCGATGCGAATGATAGCGAAATTGAATTACGTAACGGCTGTGCGAGCGGTAAACTGATGGATGTGTTTGTGAGAGAAGTCTTAAAACAATGATCCCGTTCGACTTGACGAGAATATCTATTTTGAATGAAGATTTCACAACCTCTTCGACGCAGTTTCGTCTTTTCTAATCTTGTAGGGGCGCACGTGGGAATAATATCTTTCCTAGAAAGGAAGGTGAGTGCTAAGATCGGGTTTGATGTGAAGTAGATCATGTGTGCCCCCTGTTTTTAGGGGGTGGAAGAGAGAGATCTGTGAACGTACAAATATTGCAAGGGTCTCTCCAACCACTTTAGTTGTAACGATACTCAATAGACTGGTTCCCCAATATCGTCCACCCGTCCTTGGTTCAACAAACGGAAGGCTCCCGTATGAATAACATGAGAAAAATCATTATGTTAGAAATTTTAGTTTATTTGCCTTTGTCTTTCATTATCTATTCTACTAAGAAATCGAGAAATGGAACGATGAAAAGTCCTCGGCTAGCCGGTGTAAGGCTGGAGTTGGTCATCGCTCATGAATCTCAATTCTCAGGGTGGCTAATTTTCTCGGAAAGTGGAAATCGGAAGAAATGTGCCAAGCCATTTAGTTGCAGCTATTAGCAACCAAGAAAATCTGCTGACCAGTAGAGAAAAATTGAGATTTTCAACTGGAAGTATCAGAGAAGAATCAGGGAAAAGTTATGGATAAGTCTGGGAAATCTTGGCTACAAAGTCTCTCCTAAAATCTTTACTTTCTGTTGTGACAAAATGGACTGCTTACCTTGTTAATAAGTCTCAGGTAGCCATTGATTTGAATAAATGAGACTACGGGTGTTCAGTTTTTCAATAGAATTTTATCGGGAAAATGTCGGCCTTCTTTGTTTCAAAGAAAGTATTCCGCTCGAGGAGTTACTCCACTATCTTACAGAAGACGTACTTTTGCTCAGGCTCGTAGTCGGTACCTCTTTTGGGTAGATCCTGATACCTTGAGTACAGTTCGCCTAATAAGGCTCTATATCAGTGTTTCTCAACCTTTTGTACATCGCGGCACACTTCTTCATGAGACGGGTATTTCCAGAACTCCAGATTGTATCGAAAATGTTCGTGCGTTTTGAAATTTTCGTGTCTCTACTCCTGAATTCAGAATTTGTGGCCTGTAAGATGGCTATACGAGGCCTCACCCCTCTTTCTCTATACTGCGGTTCCGGGAAACAAGAGCTTTGATCTTCTGTTGGGACTCAGGAAAATTTTGCCACCAATATACGCGCAAAAGTGTCTGGATGTTTCTTGCATTTACTGAAAACCTCTGGCCTCTTCTAATTCCGAAATTTATGAGGAAATATGGAACACAATCTGTATATTTTTTGCCGAGTCGCAGGAAGTTCTTGATTTTTATGACATTGAGTGCAGGTTTGGACTGAAGTTTAAGTAATTATAAGTGGAACTGACATGATTCAAAAATTGGAACACATAGGTCAGATAGTGCTTTTGATCACTTTTTCTAGTAAATAAAAACAAATTTGCAATTCTTTTTTCAGTTCATGTTGATTCATGTTTTTGATCAAAATTTTGCGGCACAGTGATGTGCCGCGGCACACCGGTTCAGAAACACTGCTCTATATTTTTGCAGTGCACGACTTCACGAGGTCAGGTTCGGGTAATTTGCAGAACTATCGAGAGTGAGCCTTATCGTCTTCTGAGTTGAATAATTGAGGTTTCATTTATATCCGTAGTTCGATGGAACACCCAATATGGTAAGGGTGTTGAATTTCAGTCAAGTCCAGCCGTGAAATTGATCGACTGACTGACAACTGCGAGTTTTCTGGCTGATAAACTGACTCACAGCTTGAACTGGAGAATTGATCTACTAGAAAATATTCCTGACATGTATCAAAAAGTACCATTCTTCTTGGTTGTTGAGGTCGGAATCACTCCATTTTGCTCTAGAGCTACTTTAGTCCACACATCGAGGTTAATCGTTATTGACTTAATGACTTACAAATTGGTACAGCACGTGGTTGAAAATTGACTCCTAAACGTGACATCCTTGCAAAATGTGTTCACCTGTCCTCAGGTTGTGAGCAGAAATGAAACGCAAAAATCAATAATGGCATAAACAGCAGTAAAAGCATAATCGATTGGCTGAAAAGCTAGAGCAGTAGCTAGCTTTTGAAATCTTATTGAGCCAATGGTTCAGCCAATAACCGATTGGAAATTGTATCAAAAAGTCTCAGCCAATAGTCAAGTTTATACTAATGACGATTGACTCACGATTTCCGTTGCAAAAGCCAATAATAATGGCTTAAGCAACAGCAGAAGCCATGATTGATTGGCTAAAAATCGGAGCTCATATAGCTAACTTTTTAGAATCTCATTAAGCCAATAGCTTAGCCAATAACCAAGTGGTAATTCTATAAGGCGATGTCGCGAACCGACGCAAACACTCACTGGGGGCTTGTGTTATCAGGTGCATTTACACAACATTACAATTTGAAGTTTTCTTTTTCAAATAACTTCTTAGAAGGAATTTTTACGGAAAAAATCATCAGAATGAAAGTGGTAGAGATTGAAATTTTCTTTAATTTGAGACCACTCTCAAATAATACTTTCTGATTATCATCCATAAACGAATGCATTGGACGGAGCCCTCAGTGAGCGTTCGCGACATTGCCTTATTAGAAAGTCTCTACCAATATCTAAGTTTATTCTAATGACGATTGGTTTTCCAATTTCTATTATAAAAGCCAATGATAATGGCTTAAGCAGTTGAAGCCATGATTGATTGGCTCAAAAGATGAACCAATTGGCAGAAGCTAAGGAGGTAATGACGATTGGCTTTCCGTCTCTAGTAATGAGAGAACAATAAAATTCAGACTGTAGTTGGATTTTGAGATCCGCGTAAGACGAATGATGATTGTGAATGTCGACATATTTTTCAAAATTTTTGGGAGCTCGTGACAGTTGAAGGATAATGTCCAGATCAAACGATCTAGAAAAACGGTTCTTTCTCAGAAGTGCAAAAGATCCCATTGTCTAGATCGTTTCTTTTGGACTTTCTTCTCTTTTGTCCTTTCAAATGTGACTAAAATCTGCCAGTAAATGGTTTTCAATACAGGGTGTTTATTGGTCTAAAAAGTGATGTTATTGTTTCATCATTTTAAGATTTACAATATTTTGTTCGCCAAAAGAATGAATAAATTTCGATCATTCGAGAAGAAGAAAAATTCAAATATTTTATTCAAGCAATCTTTGTCGATGGATCGCTACTGAATGCTGGTGATGGATTATGACTCACCTTCCATTTATTCCATCCTTTTTAATGGTCATAAAAAGTCTTTATATATTATTTTGATTGCGTGAAGACCTTCTGATCTAGCTATCATTTTTGACCTTGAAGCTAAAAGAATCTCAGATGTAGAAGATTCAAATGAAATATTTTAGGAAAAGTTGAAATTCAAGTAATTTTAAAACTAATGGTTTGCTTTTTATAAAGAACCAATATTCAGCTGGAATTTAAAAATTCTTTGTATACTGTTGTTGCAGCGTTTCTAATCCGAATTAATCTTCAAATTATACAAATAATTGTAATGTACTTTTTCTTGATGTATGTCGAGTGTAATGCCCATCAGATACCAATATCTTACATCTTACATTATTACGTACTTTTCTCATGTAGCAAACCTTTTGTTGATTTCAGGAATTCCCGGATGGTACTTTTCATTTTATGGATAGCCTTCACTTTTGCCTACGTTAGAACCGATGCACCATTTTCTTTCGGTGGAGGAGACTTCTCCAGTGAGTGCGCCCTTCTTCTAGATGGACCTGGCCGCACAAGTCCGTTTGATTTCAATACCAATACGATTCGCGGAGGACCTCAGTGAGTAATTTCACCTTCATTTTCTCAAACAATCATTTTTGACGAGAGAAAACGGGATTTAGGGGCCTCTCTGTTCCAAAGTTGCAGATCATCCTAAGTAATCTCCACCTCTCTTTATGATTCTTGATTTGTTGGAAGCTTGCGTCATATCTAGCTTCCTAACCTAGAAATTTTTTAAATCGAGATTTGTAAGTGCTCCCAAATGTTACCCATCGTGAGCTTAAGCGCATTACAAAGTAGATTGAACTGTACTAAATTTCATAATCGGGTTATATTCTAACGTGACCTATCTCTCGCCAATGTAAACATTCATTTGGTATTCAATGAATTCTACCTCGATTTGGATCTCCGTGTCCCCCTCGGTTTGCGTTGTATATGATTGCATCGAACATTTTATAACGGTATACTGTGAAGCATTGCTAGCTGATGTTTATCGTGCACGTGGAAACGTTGCTTTCGATAAAATCGTATACTAGTTGGAGATTATATAGAAATATTACCGACAAGTATGTAGTAGCGGTTATCATCAGCCAGTTTACAATTTAGTAGTGTGTATATGTGTGTGTGCCTTTTAACATTTTCGCTGCTGAGAGATGTATAACTTGACATACTCGTATTTTGGTACAGTGTGACAGAATTCCTTGACCCACTGTAGCGAGTATAATTTATTTGAGATTATTCCTTGGATGTCGTCATCTTTTAATGATGATAAAAAGAGATAATCACGCGCAGAACAGATTCGAGCTTCGTTCTTTCTCAAATGATGTACTCACGTTAGGTACATATGCGTGCTGTTAACTAATTGGAAAGGAAACATTTCATTCTTCTATTTAGTACGTTTATTGATTTGATCGGAGTACTGGAGAAACTCCATAATAGGTATGATAATTGTCGACCCGTGGCGCTTTATTTGTAACACCTTCAAGTACGGTAGCTTTTCGCGTTATTGAGCTTCCTTTGAATTTATGGTAAGTCTTTCGAGGTACCTGTGTGTTAATGGAAAGCGATCATCGCCATAAATAGAGTAGAATACCGTGTGTTTACCAGCGTGATGTACGTAGAGACGAAAGTTTGCTCGTCTTCATTCTTTCCTTCTGCTTCTCCGTGTCCGTGGGTTTTCAAAAATTATAACGTTTTGAGATTTCTATGTAAAAATGACTACGCGTTTATAGTGGAACAATGAAATTAATTTTTCCTGATGATCATCACGGATGGGAGGAGCACTGCGTAGTATACTTTTTGATATGATTTGATTGTGTTACAATTTCTACGCAGTAATTTAGCATCCATCTTATGGGGAATTGTGTAAGTGTTCCAAGTATGAGATTTTAGGTAATGTTAATCAGGTTTTAGTAAAAGAAAGGTCACGAAACATGCTTTGTGCAAACGTGGTGTAGGCATCGAGACCGAGTTGTGAAGCTGCCCAACTTGGACAAGTAGTTTAGGTTGAATATTGATCTGATCGAGTCCGATCATTTCAAATCAGTAAGTGTTGTGATACAATTCCACTAGTTACTCTGGAGCTACAAGTTTCCGCTCACGGCTACGCAAAGGCTGTTCTAAGTTGAAGCGAATTTAGTCGATGGTATTTCACTACCTTCGGATTTATATTACTAGGAGAATTTTATAAGTCTTCTGAATAGCCTTCGTGTTTCTTTTTCTTTTTTGGGTTATTGTGGAGGGCGGCTTCTCGTATTTCCCCGGTTTCTCCCCGTGTAGAGGAAAATGAAGACTTTGTTATATAAATCTTGTTCCATCTAAAAAAATCTCCTGACCATTCTTAGAATTTCTTAAATTCTCTCATCATTCCTCAACTTTCTCAGGTCTTATCAAAACTCCGTGACTTTTTCCGATTCCGAAAAAAAGGTCACACTGTTGTGGCGGGTAGTCAAGCTTAGTATCTGCGTATTTTCATGTTTGATGGAAAGTTTAACCTGATGTTACTCAGTGTAGACGCTTGGGAGAGCGTTCACAACCATAAGAATTAAAGTCTTGTAGCAAAATAGTTGGAAAAGAAGAGGAATGTCGAGAAGAAACAATCTAGGACTACAGGATCTTTGACACTGCTCAGAAAACACCATTTCTCCCGATTGTTTCTTTTGAAATTTCCTCCTTTTCCCCTGTACCAGTTCCTGTATAGTTTTGTTGATAAACGACAATAATTTTTGAAAATTGGAAAAGAAAAATGGTGTGTGTGTTTTGCATGACAGTAGGTGTCCAGTCAGGGCATGTTACAGGGTCGCTACTTTTCGGAAAACCTGGAAAGTTGGAGGAAATTTGACAGTTATGGAAAAGTCATGATATGACATCCTTGAATTTTGACTTTTTGAAGACAAGTTGGGCTTATGGTTCATATTCGATGAAAGTTGAAAATAGAAGAAAAAGTTCAAACAGAAGTATTAAAAACTAAATGAGAATTATTTCCTTTCTTCTTTGTATTGATCATGAGTAGAAAAAGTCCTAGGAAAAAAATAGAAAATGGTTGTGGAACATCCGAAGTCAGAGAAATTTATTCTTGGACAAAAAGTGGCAACCTTGGATTATGCCGCAAGCCTCTCAAATCTTGAAACAAGTTCAACTTATGCCACACCGATGGTCATGTTTGAAATTGTTTCTACTGGTTAATTTTCGTAGCAAAATGTTTGTAAATGACGGGTGCAGGGAGTAAAGGAGAATGTTCAGAAGAAACAACCTGGACTACAGGATCTTTGACACAGCTCAGACAAATCTATTTCTCCAAATCGTTACTTTTGAACATTTTAGGGCTATGGTCATTGACTATACACACACACACACACACCAGACAAATACTCGCTTTGCTAAAACATCAGTCTCTTCATTGGACACAACCAGAGCATTGCAGCCAGCCAAAAGCTAAAGCCGAAAGCCAGCTGTATTACTCATGTTTTTTCCAAGCTGAAAGCCAAAGCCGAAGCTATATTTTTCAAGGTCGTAAGTTTAAGTCAAAAGCCGAAGTGTTTCATCAAAACGGCCGAAAGCTAGAGCCAAAAGCCGAAAGTCAGCTGTATTTTTTTCCAAAGCCAAAAGCAAAAGCCAAAGTTGTATTTTTGAAGGTTCTAAGTTTAAGCTGAAAGTCTAAGCTGTATGATACGGTTGCAATGCTCTGGACACAAACATGAGAGTGCGCTGCATGTTGACCATCACAGTGAAAAATCAAGGTGATAAGTTTATGCAGCTTAAACAGGGTTGCCACTTTCTGAAAGTCCGGGAAAAGTCAGGGAATTTTAAAAGTTTCAAGGAAAGTCAGGGAATTTTTCCAAATATATCAGAAAAAGTTGAAGCTGAAAATTTTTTTTCTATTTTCTTTTTCTTGGTGAGCTCTTTTTGCTTTTCGGTGGAGATTGTGATCTGGAAAAATCTGAAAAAGTCGGGAAATTTCATCTTAAGAAAAAAGTGGCAACCCTGTTGAAGCAGAGGTTGAAAGCCGTAAGATAAAACTTCAGTGTTCAATTTTAACCTGAAAAAGTTTTGGCTTTTCTTTTCACTTCCCAACAAAAAATATTTTTCGACTTTTCACTTTCGGCTTTTTCCCGTCAAAATTCTCCGGCTTCCGGCTGTAAACTTTTAGCTTTCAACTTTTCCAGAAAGGAAAGAAAAAAAAAAAAAAAGAATGATATGAAAAGGGAATGGGGAAAAAAGCTGAAGACGAAAAAGTGAAGAAAGAGCTAAATAAATAAAACTTTTGGCTTCTTAAAGTCGAAATTCTCCGGCTTTCAGCTTAAAACTTTCAGCTAGCATTCAACCTCTGGCCTAAAGTGAAGAAAGCGCTAGTAGCGGTTTCTTGATGGGCTTTTAAGCCAGCCAGTGGTCAGTCGTTGAATCAGCTATGACTGTACAATAGCTGCTTTTGATATTTTCAATTTTTTTCGATATTTTTCGATTTTCTCCAATTTTTTCATTTATTTTTAGCAGCAGGAGCCAATGAAATAACAGAAAAGCTGATAAAAAGTTTGAGCCAACAGTGTAAAAGACTTGGAAGAAGATAGCCAGTCAAAAGCCAAATATAATCAACTTGTCACCACCTTTGGTGAAAGAGACCGTCATAACGCACAGCGCACTCTTGTGTTTGTATCTAACAAAGTAACCTATTTTCTGACAATGGGAGTCTTTGTCTGGTAGATGTATTTTTTTTGTACTACAACTCACTTTAAATTGAAAATAATCTCGCAACCCACCAACAGTAAAATATTATAATCGTAGAATGCACCCATATCTTCACAATTGATACTTCAAGATAGTCAAATTTGTAGAGCTGTACCTTTTTTGCAACCCACAGTTTGGGAACTACTGTTCTACGCTATGGCTATTGATTCAAATTGGTTTCTGTACTTGTGAACCTGTGAAATGTTGAGATACAACTGGAAAACAATAATCAATTATGTGCGCACGTTTGTTTACAAATTGTTATGTAGGAGGGCTAGTGAGCATGTCAATAACTGAGGTGTTCATGATACTTTTCCGTGTGAGAACATGAATATAAATAAATTGAGTTTACCATCTTGGGTATCATGTATAAGAGATTGGAATGAGCATAAGTCTTTAATTATCTTCAAAAAGACTTCATATTTTGAATTTTCATTAACTTGACGTTTGACTAGTGATCACCTCTCGAGCAGATCCTTCTATCAGCAACTTCATTTCATATTGCCACCAGAAGACGCAACCCTTCAGTTCATGCAAATCATCAATTTTTCTTCAAAATTGACCAAAAATTTAAATACTGGTTCTTGAATGGTTTCTGTGGGTAGCTCTTGGAATTGTCTTAGTGTTATTTGTGGTATCAGCGAAAACGCAAACTTCTTGGCGCTGAGTTAAATAAATTGTCAACTTGCACCCTTCATTGTTACTTGCCAATACTCCATTCTTGTAAGAGAGATGGTATGCGCCTAGTGAGTATTTCTCAACAATCTTAAGTACTAGAGTGGTTAGAAGCTCTTGACCATCAATTTTCTTGTTTAGTTTTGTTAGTAATAGGCAATACTTCTTGAAAAATGAGAAGTTTTATGACAGCAAGAGACACCCGGTCAGGATGTATATGCCTCAACTTCCTCAAAACCCAGAGTGGATGTACGTTCTACCATATAGGCGCCTGTATATGGAATTAAATTTTCACTTTTTCTAGCAAAAGCCTTGACTGTTGATTCGAATCTGGTTTTGTTCTTGTGAATCCAATGGCGTGGCGTGAGGAGAGGTTCGGACCTCTTTCCTGAACTAGAAAATTTGCTATAAAGTATTTTATAAAATTTTGTTTAGGACGGGTACTTATACTCAATCCTTATATGAGATATGGTCCCTCGTTAGGATATATCTTCAACATTCCTGAATGACCAAGTTTTGTCCAGTTCTGTTGGTAAACAACAAGACATCCTGATTCTGAAAAATGAACAATGGTAGAATGTATGCTTCATCTATCTTGTCATTTGATTACTTTTGTCAACATGTTACAATATCAAAAGCGTAAGTTGGATAGGCTTGCTTTCTGTCGATCGATTCTCCTTTTATAAGTTGACTTTTGTATTCACAAATCTACGAAATGTTGAGTACACGTAAACTACCGGTTGACAGGTGGTGCAAAATGGGTCTAAATTTTCTTGCATACAAAATGAGTTGAAGCTCTGGCTATCGATTTTCCTCTTCGATTTCGTTAGGTTATTTTTTCTTTTCTCTCTTTCGCATGAAATATGTGATGGTACACGCGAACGACTTTAATTTTTGAATAATAAAGAGAAATTTGTACACCGTATTTTTGCATGACAGGTGGTGCGCAGTCAGGATATCCGCCAAGTGGATATCGCGTGGTGTGTAAGCGCGAAGAAAGATAGGAGAGAAAAAAATTAGGAAAAAGAGGAGGGTCAGGTTGTGTACTATGGGTATGTTTTATAATGTTCATTATCGAGCAATTAATTGAAGTAATGTTTGGCGTATAACAGAATCGTAAACTTTATTTTTATAGATATTTTACGTAAGTTCGAAAAAGAAAAAAAAAAGAATGTAAGTAGGCCTAAACACGTTATACAATGACGTTGAGGGACCCAAATAGGCTCGTTGCTAACAGTTTCGACATTCTAGGACCGACGGCGGCGGTTCTTACGTAATGAGCATAATATTACCAAATAATCGCGTTATATATGTTATTCTGTATATTATACTACGTCCACGATGGAGATTCTTTAATCATTTACCTGCGAGCTTAGTGAAAGTTTTCATGTCGCGGTTTCCCTTTCTCCTAATTTGTCTGCCCCCTTTTCATTTCATTTTTTTTTTTTTTTTTCTTGACTGGCTGTTGGCCGTCGTAATCGTCGTCAGCGTGCACATAATACAGGTAATACGAAATATTATACCAGTTTCTGTATGCACCGCACTGTCGATTTACCAGCGGTCTGCGTGTGCTGTGACGCGGTGGTGCTCCGAAGTACTACTCAGGTATTCGTCATGAACGTCAGTAGTTCGTACCTACTCATAGTCTTGTGTACTTTCTGTACAAGTACGGTTTACTTGTACATTAACCCGAATTTTTTTGTTCTGCAATAATCTAGCCTCTCTCATCGTTTTCTCTCGTTCGAAATGACGATGATAATGTAGAATGTTTAAGGAGAACGCGTGCTCTTGAATTTTACACGCAACGTTATTCGCTGTTGTAATTGTAATCTTATTAGTTTTTAATTGTTACGTGTGTTTGTGCGCATTTTATTATGTAGTGGCTTGGGGAAAACTGGTCAGTGCATAACCTACGATGCGGTGAATCAGGCATACGTCGAAGCGCGGAAACGAATACGTGAGTAATTTGAATAATGCACATTTTTATTTCGAGAGAGTGACTGTTCCAACCTTACTTTGCCTTCCTGTATGTCGTGTGAGAATAACGTTGGTTCCCTTAAACGCTCGTCGAAAGTGAACATATTAAAAATTGTTTTTTCTAGTATGATGTATCTCGTGTCAGTGATTAACTTGTGAGCGTGTTTTCTCTTCATTAATCTCTCTCCGCCCCTCGTGATTTTCCGAACGTTCGTTAGTGTATTTTTGGATAAAATGATCTGCATTTCTGCTGCTCCGCGAACGAATGAAGTCATCAAGGCCATCCTGGATTACCAGAAATTCAGCCATGCAATCGTACTCGATTTCAAGGAATCCAGACTCGAGAATTTTTTCCTCTCTCAAGATAGTTATGTATGCACGTTTAATCTGGTGCGAGTATGCTGTGAGTATATAGCATGTACACGCTATTTTTGTGGATGTAGTAAGACTATAATGTAGAAGCTGTGAGAGGCACCTGTTAGTAATCGGTTTGTCTCGACCTTCAGCTTGCATGCAGGTATTATATTATTTTTTTTTTGTATGGTTAGAAAGGTAGGTGTCTGGTTACTTGGTAGGGTTTTTTTCTGGGTATCATTCGCTAACGTCTTCGCACGCTCGTGCACGCTAAAAGAAGAAAAACTGCTTCCAACTGGTTGACGAGGGCAACGGCGGCGACGGTGGCGGTGTGCCGAACCGCGAGAAATGAAGGTGCCCATAATGGTGAAGTTGACATTTCTGGTGTAGTGTAAAGTAAAAAATTTTTCTTTTTTCTTCCCTCCTTTTCTGCGCGCCCCTCTTTCGATCCGGTGGTACGCGTGCGGTGCAATTTTTTTTTCTTCTTGGGATGAGCATCTCTTCTCTGTCCTTGCAGTTTTTCGCGCGTAAAAAGTGTTACACGAGTGCGTCTTTAACATTGTTGTCTGGTATTAACTTCTAGATATACCGCAGCCGCCGACCAGTGGAGAATGGTACGCTCATCAGCTCGCTCCCATCGCAGAATTGCTGCTGGATATTTCTATTCAGCTGGCCAAGAAGTAAGAACGAATGATTTTTATATTGTAGGGGGTTACGTTGTACACCTCGTTCGCTAGGTGGAATGTTTATTCGTGGATTATCTAAGGAGGGCAGGCTATGATTGAGGGTGTCGATTTCTTGAAATTGTGCGAAAATGTGATGAAACTAATTCCCCTTTCGCACCACAATCGTTACGGGAAGTCATGATATTTCATTTCTTGAGTAGACAGTCTGATTTCACAAAAAAGTACATGATTTCGCCTTCATTTTGTGAAAATAGCGGTATTTCAATTGAAAGTGTGGGTTTAGATTTTCGTTCTAGAAATTGCCTTGACAGTGGTTGTGGGTTGGGGCAAGTATGGAAATTGTGTGAATTTTTACTTTCCTGTAAGTTGCTTTCTCCTCCGTTTACTATTATTTTGCCATAATGACAATCTTGAAGACTTCTCGATTGAGATGACAGCCCAAACTGCACATGTACCAACACGTGAATAGTACTGATCACCCTAGTATCTCCTTTCCTTGTATCCACGTTCTCGAATAGCGATTTTTTGCTTTTACATTACATCCGCCAGTTCCTTTCCCGTAGAAAGTTTGGTCCCGACTGGTTACTCTCGAAAATGTGGCTCAGTCAGTCATCCACCTTAAGTTTTCATACCTTTCCACCACCACATTTTTGAATAATTTTCTTGGAAAATGTTTTCATTGGTAGTTGTAAATTGATTTTCTTAACGAAATTTTATTTACTTGAAATTCTCACCAATTTTCTATGACAAGGGTGCACAAAAGCCAAAAGGTGATTTCCCATGTTACACTCACCAAGTAAATGCTTTGTTTGTTCTGGGTCCAGATTTTAGAAATTTGCTTTATTTTGACTGTACATGTTCCAGACAAATTTTTGTACTGTATTCTTAAAAAAGTAAGTCACTTTGTTGGATACAAGCACAAGATTGCACTGCGTGTCAACCAGCGAAGGAAAGGAGAAAGAACATTATTCCTTCTCCATTGCACCCATGTCTTGAGACGCAACGCTATCTAACTGAGTGACCCATTTTTTAACGGTAGAAGTATTGGTCTGGTACATGTATTGGCAATATTCTGGCTTCACTTTATTGAAAATGGCGTTTAGAGAAAATTATTTCTTCTCCCCCGTGTCTTTGTTTCGATTAATATCAAATGAAAACTCAAGGAAATAAAGTGTTTTCGGAAGGACAAGAATCAATATCAAATACTAATTCGCTCATTGTTCTTTTTTTTTTCCAAGTTAATTTGAGCCGGTCGTCCGCTAGGAGCGCTATAATCAACAAAATTGAAAACAACTAATGGGGATATTTATTTCTCGAGTCATCTCAAAATAAGTCGGAAATTAATCTATTTAGCGGCAAAATTGAGAGAACAAATTATGTAAAGCGTGAAATCACCTAGAAGCTACCTTCTCATAAGAAATGATGGTGTTTGGTGGGGATTTGATAGTAGCGCTTGCGGATGTTGATGTTACTATTTACCCAAACAAACAAGATTATCTTTAGAGACATAAGCTGGAAAATATACAAGAATGTACAGTATATTAAGTTGTATTCAATGTAAACGGTCATGAGTATTTGGTTGGACGTGATGATGAGAAAATAGTTTGGTTGAAGGTGTGTAAATCACATAGAAGACTTTTGTTTGTGCTGATAAATCTGCCATCACTAGGGCTCATCAATTACCCAGATTTTGTTGTGCGCTTTACTAGCGCCGACCGGCCCGAATTTCAGCATTTTTGGTCGATAGTTTGTCTCACAAGAGTTGGCATTCAGTCGTATTCGCGTTTGGACCGGCCTATAGTGACGCGAGTGTCGTTCCCGAAAACGGGATCAGGTTGTTTTTCCCATAAGGCTAGTGTTATTTCATCAAGCTGTATCTTCGTTAATATGGAATTTACGAGTATTGGTTGTAATAGCTTTTTCAAACCTTTTTGACCAATACTACAAGATACAATAATCAAAACCACATAAAAACTGATTTTCTGAAATCATCCCGTTTTCGGTAAGTTCTGTAAACGGCCTCCACAGTAAAGATAGAGGGCGACTCTTTCGCGGTCCAAACGCGAATGGCACTCCAAAAACCTGTCATCGTCCTTGCGTAGACAAGCAACCAATAACAAACAAGTTCCTCAGGAGACCAGTATTGAGACACTAGAGAAGGGAAATATGATGGATAGCCATGTTGTCTCGAAGTAGATCTTGAGCTGAAAGCTGCATTACCAGAGTATTGCAGCCAGCCGATGAACACCGAGAGCCAAATTCCCACTGATGAAAACAAAGCTGAAGGTGGGCTGTATTTAAATTTTCTTGAGCCATGCAAAATGATAACATGTATTTCGGCTCAGTTCAGCTGTTCGACACGGAAGCCTGTAGTGCGGTTATCCGAAGGAGATGAACACAAACTGGAAAATAGGTATGTTCCACAAGTAGGAAAAAGCCTCAATCCTCCTGATTGTTTTATCTGGGTTTGACACTTTTTGTAATACTGATGAGCCAAAAATCAGCTGAATTAAATCAAAAGCCAAATTTTTCAGAGTTTGTTGTGAGTTTCAGCTAAAAGCCCAAGCTGAAATTTTTGATTGCAATGGCAATACTCTGTGCATTACATTAATCATTGCTTCTTCTGTTCTTTGATGATATGAAAAACAGCACTTGAATGCAAATGCAGCCATCAGCTGAAGACTCAGTTCTAGTCAATATGGCAGTCCATTATTTCTTCCTTTAGGGTGCCCTCCCTATTATTTCTCTCTATGAAGCTCAAAAATCATCAACTTCTGCGAGACAGACTCTAACCTTTGGATCTATCTCAATGGACCATATTTTTTCATAACCCCACTTTAACACAGTCTTATCCCAGTTTACCGTTTGTGTTCAAAACAAAAATTAACTCCATAAGAAATACACAGGACGTTTCGATCATTTGTTGATATTTGAAAACAAAAGATAAATAAAGAATTACAGATACATTTACAAATACTTCAGAACTTTCAGATTCTAAATATGAACTTTTCTTTTCCTATTTTCTTCTTACATTTAAATAAGAATGTGTGATCAAAACGTTCCCATGCATTTCTTATGGGAATCGATTGTTTGTTTTGAACAAATACGGTAAACTGGGGTAAAAGGTGCTTCCTAAATATGGGTGGGGTTGTTCATGTTTTCAGAACGTGCCGACGTCACGCCAACACGCATAATATGGTTCATCTTTGAACGTTAATTCTATCACATCGTGTCTCTTTAGAGATAATTTCTGGTACCAGGCAGGGATGGCAAACGATAAATTTTTTGGTTTTGTTTTGGTTTTTGTTGAAAAATTTCCAATTGTTTGTTTTAGTTACATTTTGTTTATTTGACTAATTTTTTGTCTGTTTTTCTCTTTACAACCAGAATAAATTTCGTTATATTAAATTTCACTGATAAAAACATGTTTTTTCCTAATAAAAACATGTTTTTCCCAATAGAAAAATGTTTGTTCTCATAAAAACATTCCTGATAAAAACACGTTTTTTTTTTCATTTTTGCCTTGACAACCAGAATGAATTTTGTTTGAAAAGAATATATTGAATTTCACTGGTGAAAACATGTTTTTTCCTAATAAAAACATTCCTGATAAAAACACGTTTCACGTTTTTTTTTGTTTTTGTCTTGACAACCAGAATAAATCTTGTTTGAAAAGAATAATTTATTAAATTTCACTGGTGAAAACATGTTTTTCCTAATAGAAACATGTTTCTTCTCGTGAAAACATTCCTGATAAAAACACGTTTCACGTTTTTTTTTTGGTTTTGTCTTGACAACCAGAATAAATTTTGTTTGAAAAGAACATATTGAATTTCACTGATAAAAACATGTTTTTTCCTAATAAAAACATGTTTTTCCTCATAGAAACATGTTTCTTCTCATGAAAACATTCCTGATAAAAACACGTTTCACGTTTTTTTTTGTTTTTGTCTTGACAACCAGAATAAATTTTGTTTGAAAAGAATATATTAAATTTCACTGATGAAAACATGTTTTTTCCTGATAAAAACATGTTTTTCCTAATAGAAACATGTTTCTTCTCATAAAAACATTCCTGATTGAAACACGTTTTTTCTTGTGTAAAAAAATGTCTTTTCAGGTTCATATTGTACTTTGTGCAAGGTTTTTTTTTTTTTCTTGTTAATTCGGAATTAAAAATTTTGTTTTTATTTCCCAAAAAATCATTTGTTTCGGTAAATAACATTAGGTTTTGTTACGTTTGCCATTCCTGCACCAGATTGCGCTGAGTCTACTGACTGAAGCGCATGCGCTGTTGAACAACAATATTTGTAAAAAGAAATTAATGTGTCATAGAAAAGGAAACAGAACACAAGAAATTTTAGATCAGAGTTCCTCAGTGCAAATTTCTACTTATCCCCTTTGAAAAAAGCTTGCAATATTATGAAGCTGTGTTCAACTTTGGAGCTTGT
The DNA here is from genome assembly GCA_035079385.1 of Aspidiotus rigidus. Taxonomy (NCBI): domain Eukaryota; kingdom Metazoa; phylum Arthropoda; class Insecta; order Hemiptera; family Diaspididae; genus Aspidiotus; species Aspidiotus rigidus. Next base: position 13,347,330 of record JAVHKY010000054.1, on the reverse strand, counting down.
TTTTTGCCATCACAAATTTTGCTCAACAGCGTCAACATTGAACCAAATTTCTAGTATTGGTAGTATGATGCATTTGCTAGTAATGACTTAGTCTATATTTATGTATGAATTGTGACACACTAATCTGTGTACTTATTATTATAATTACTTGTAAATTAATGTCTAATTATCTGCTTATTGTATTGTATGTGACGCCAATTAACCGTAAAGAACGCTTTCTAGATGTACAAGGTGATTGTTATGTAAGAGAATTCCAAAGTTGGAACCGCATTGTTTTGTATCTCCATTGACTCTATCGGGTGTGTACCTAGTTACGCAGCCTAAATCCACAGGTTTCTTCATCTGGGATTGGTCCGCCAATAGAACTATCTTTGTTGCCCTTGTTTGTTTCAAGATCTTGATTTATAATCAGTTGTGTTATATTGAGTAGGTCTGTACAGTTCCAATTTGACAAATCATGCTGTTACCAAGTCGTCCACTTGATATATTCTTGATGAAGTGCAACGTTCTCCGTTTTTTTTTTTTTTTTTGAATAGGCCTATTGATTTTGAAGTAATCTACATTGTGGACTTCCGGATCAATGGCGCGCTAGCATCAAGTTGGTTTCCTTACTTCTACGATTGAAGAAATTCTGCTCATTAATTTTTAAATACAGTCGTTAATCGGCTGTCAACTGAAATGACACCACCTGTTTCTCAAAACCTCTTCAGTTGCGTTCATTTTTTTTTTTTTAATTTAATCGTAAGAAACCCAAATAATGAACTTCCAGGATAAGAGCAGCTGTTGGCTAGCAAATTGCAAAACTCGCAAATAGTTGGTTTTAATCTAGCTTATAATTTCGACAGTTATCTTTTTTTATGCTAGAGGAAGCGTAAATTTCAGGAATTGTTTATAGTTCGCCTTGCATCACTTTCTTTATAAGAAATTCGAACGATGATGCAGAGAAGCATCTTGTATCTAGTGAATCGTGAAAAACTACTCAGCCTTTTTGGAACATTCGAATATTTGAAAGGGAGACGCATCAAAATTTCGCGATTGAGGTAATACTCGGAAGTCAAGTTCTTACAGAAGGCTGAACTAATTCTTCAGAAGATGCTGACTCGGTTCTCTTGAAATTGTATCTACGAGTAACATTCTGTTTTACTACTTGGATGTTCGCGATTGATACGATGTACATAATAAGCAGTATTATCAATTCAACGACACAGTAGTGTTGTAAGAGTACCTATAATATTGTTCTAGTTACTTGATATACTTTCAGCGTGTATAGATCGAAATCTGCCTCAGCTCTCGGGTAATGTCTGTTTCTGTTGGATGCATGCGCAAGGGGCAATACTGGAAACGGTATTTTATGAACCTCAACTGAAAGTTTCACTAGCTTGCTGCGATGAATTGAATTAGCGAGCTTTTGGGACTTTTTGTTGTGTGATTTGATCTTTGGCAAATGAATGCCATCCCTCATGTTCCGGATTTACGCCAAAAAATTACATAATAATTTTAAGGATGTTTATTGTCTGTAGGGATGATGAGCAGTGGAAGTCTGGTAGGCGCTCCGAAGGTTGCTCGAAATACCTTCTTCCTATTCGAGTTTATTTTACCGTAGTAATAGGTTTGTACATCGTAAACTAGTGGTTAAGATTAGTATTAAACGTGTCTTCCGTGTGTACCTTGAGAATTCATCATTTTGAAGAAATCACGTTCAGTTTTCTGAGCATCGATTGTGAATTCTCAACTTGTTCGTTCATCTTCTGTAATGTAGTTTGTAATCGCGTTGATTATATTCCGCTAATTTAGCTAATTTTATGTCAACACGATGTAACATCATCCCTATAAATAATCGCGCTATAATGCTGTTTTGGTAATTTGACGATGAGGACTTCGAAAAATTATCGTAATTTACTAATTTTCCAGTATAAACCGAACGAAAATTTAACAGCTACAGACATTGCTTGAAGAACGTCTTTAGAATGTAATCTTTTCTACTTTCGTGCTTTATCTAATTCTGAGTTTCTTTGCCTATGTATTCTCGGTTCATTGATTCAGTAATCTTTTACAGAGATCTCTTGTCTACCAAAACAGTATTAGTCGCGATTATTGTTTATAATTAAGAAAAAATGTGATCGCGGTAATGTCTACCGAATTGTTTGTTAATTTTTCGATTTATAAACAAGAATTCCAGCAATGTTAAAAGGTCCGACGTCGACCTGTAATCCAGAGATTCAGTCGATTTATTTTTCTATTTAATCTCGATTCAATTACGGTTCGCTATTCTATGAAGTCACTTTTATGTACTTATTTGAATTGTTTTAGTTACGATCTGAGCTACGAAGAAGTAGAAAAAGGATTACCTCGTATCGATACATCACGAACGCTTATCCGCGAAGTTTGTCCTGCCTTTTTGGCGAAAGTGGAATGTCGTCCAGGAAAATACAGACGTTACGACGGTTTATGTACAAATGTGAAGCATCCTACGTGGGGTGCTACGAATACTCCTTTTCAAAGGTGATCAGATTTATTTCGGGTTAGATGAGCAATTTGTATGGCAGAGTTGTGGCAAATTAATGCATTTTATGTGACGTAGGCTGGTCGGACCTCTATTCGCCGACGGTATGAATGCACCGAGAATAAGTATTCGTGGTTCTCCTCTCCCGCCGGCCAGGATAGTATCGCGTACTATGCACCCCGACGAGGGTTTTCACGAACACGCGGCCACGTTGATGATAATAGCATTTGGCCAATTTATGGATCACGATTTCACTCTCATGGGGACTCCATTAGGTAATTTCATTTCCCTTATGAATCAGCTCTCTTAGTTAGAGTCTACTCGTATTGTATGATAAATTTTTACGGTTAAATTGGAATTTTTAAATTGAAGTGGAACTTATTCAGGATGTTACTTAAATCAATGCAAGTATATTGAATGGAGAAACGCCTCAGAATAGGTTACGACCATTGTCAGTGAGTTGGTAGCAATTGGAATTCCTTGTTTCATCATGCTAGGGGGAATCGGGGAAACTAAAAAAGAAGAGAACTTTGTTTTCCGTTTTCATGCCAGGCATAAGCGTAGCCAGGATATGTGGAAGAGAGATATCTTCTCATTATTCTTCAACAATTTTCCCGTTACAAATTCATCATCAAGGTAGAAAAAAATGACCAACCTTGTACTTCACCCCTTTAATGCCGAAGAATTCGTGTTCTGCAATCTTTCATAGCATGTTGAATATGCTACAAGTTTTTAGTGGCTGTCCACGTTCTTGAATCAAGATTACTCCTGTATCAAGGTTTGATTTTAAACTATCTACGGTTTTTGATGGCAGTTGTTTTATTAGTCCATGGGTCATAATAGAAAATAGTGGTTTTTGGTACCACGTGGGGGGACAAAGCGTCACTTTGGGATACGTTAGTAGGGGTGATACTTGGCATAAAAAACGATGATAGACATCTGAGAAGAGCAGCTTTCCAAAATGGCGGCCAATTTCAAAATGGCGAATCGGTCTTCTGGTGAAAGGCGAATAACTCATATTAAGTGGGTCGAATTTTCTACTTTTTTTTTTTTTAATGAAAGAAAATAAGGCCCCGGATAATACATCCAACTTCCTAGCTCCCAAAAATCAATGTTTTGCAAATATCTTGAAAAATTGGGCATCAATCATGAAAAGTTACAGATGAAAAATATTCCTCGTGAAATTTGTTATAAAAAATACCATACAAACTTTGATATGCGTCCAATTATCAGCTTAAAAAGTTCGTCGAAAGTTGGGAACTTTGGGAAAAAGACAATTTTTCAGCAATAAATATCTAAAAAATCAAACACGAATGAAATAAAATTTCAAACAAAAACTATTATTGAAAAATTGTAACTGCAAAATAGATTGACTAAACTATCATCCAAACTTTGTCGAAAGTTCTGAGTTTTTGGACGGAAATCGATTATTCTAGGGTGACCAGTTGGTCACTTTTGAATGACTTGGACCTTTTTTCAGGCTTCAGTCATTTTTAGGCCCTTTTTAAAGAAAATAGTCACTTTTTCATCCATACTTGAAAATCACAAGTTTTTCCGGTGTTGACATCTCTTGGTATGTGTTTGACAGCGGATCTTTCTTTCTTTCTCTCTTTTTTCTATCTGGTACCCTCGTATCTCGCTTCCCATACCACGTGGAGCCTTTTTTTTTTTTTTTTTTTTCGATAATTCAGTTACTTTTTGGACCAATTGAGCGTTTCCTTCTTTTTATTAGTCCAATTATTATAATTTATTGACAAAAAAATGTTTTGGGACACACCGTTTGCATCATACATATTTTTAACTAAAAATAATTCAAATTAAATATTAAAAAGAAAAAAAAAACACTCAGCTGTTTCTATTGAATTGACTTTATCGTAAGTGAACTAAAAAGAAAAAACAAGAGTTTGAATAAAAAAACTCTATAGTTACCAAACAAAATATTAAATCATTTTGTAATGAAACATTTATAATGTAAAATCTTACAGCAGCAATATAGTATTCACTTATATAGAAGGCAATAGTAGAAGCTGTTTGTTCCTAATATAATGGAAAACTGAATAACTGATTGTATCACTCATGAGGAAGCGTAATGTTATTAGAGTTTGTAGGATACGGGGATGTTGCTGTAAGATTTTACACAGAGTTTTTTCAATTCAAACTCTTGTGTTTTTCTTTTTAGTTCAGTTATGATAAACTCAATTCAATCAACTTCATGAGCAACACCGGATTCTTTTTTTAAATATTTTATATTTTACATAATTGTGTTCTAGAATAAATAATTCAAAATAATTAGCAGATATTCGAAAATCTATTTCGTGTGGTTTTAAGAGATTGCAGCGCCATGTACGGATGAACAGCTTGAATATTATTTTAATTTTGTTCATAATACAGCAACATCGACGCGCATGTCGGCAAACGGCAAATTAGGTACAATTCCTCATCAAGATTTTATTCCTCTGACTGCAACTAGGCCACTGAACTCTTATCGGCATCGCTTACCAATAAGAATACTTTAAATAAATAAATAAAAGTATTCAATGTGATTCCTACACATTTTTTTTCAATGTTGGAGCTCACAATAGACTTTTTATGATGACCACTAGCTTTAAAATAAAGATGTAGTGAATTTTGTGAGAATCACTTTTGGGGTAGGCTTTTCCTCATTAAAGCTCTAGTTTGGAGGGTGTTTGGAAACAATCACTTTCCTTCCAAACGCTCAGAACTTGCGACAATTTTTAAAAGGAAGTTTAAGTAGTCTATTTTACAGACAATTGCAAAAGGAACGTTTTTTGTTTGAAAGTTTTTCTTATTGAATCTCAGTTCTCCAAAATATTTACTATGAATCGATTTTTTCGGATGCTCACAACTTTTAGAAGCTTTTCAAGATTATATAACTAGACTGACAATGAAGTTCAGATGGTCTGTGATGAAGTAAACTTCATGGAAAATATTTTTTGTTTGGAACTCCTTATTAGAATAGGCCTAGCTTATTTTTTTGTAATATTTGACAACAATCGATTTCCTTCCAAATGTTCAGAACTTTCGGCAAACTTCGGAAGAAAGTTTAGGCAATCTACTTTGCAGTTAAAATTTTTCAATAAAAAGTTTTTGTTTGAAATTTTATTTCATTTGTGTTTGATTTTCTAGATATTTATTGTTGAAAAATTTTCGTTTTCCCAATGTTCTCAACTTTTGACGAACTATTTAAGCCAGTGGTTCTTAACCTTTTTTAATTGGCGGACCACTTTGAAGGTACAAAAGTTTCTGCGGACCCTTAAAATTTTTTCTATTCGAAAATTAACTTCTTTTATGAAGTGCACCACAAAAATTGTTTGATTTTCCTTCTCCACATTTCCAATGTCGTTGTAATTCAATAGTTCGGAAATTTTTGCTTTATTTCATCTTATTTTTTTAGAAGTCTCGCGGACCATTTTCGGGACCTCGCGGACCACTTGTGGTCCGCGGACCATAGGTTAAGAACCACTGATTTAAGCTGATAATTGAACGCATAGCGAAGTTTGAATGGTATTTTCTATAACAAATTTCACGAGGAACATGTTTTATCTCATACTTTTCATGATTGATGCCCAATTTTTCAAGATATTTGCAAAACATTGATTTTAGGGAGCTAGAACGTGCCACAGAAAATTTATTAGGATGTGAAACGCGGGAAGTTGGATATGTTATTCGGGGCCCTATTTTCTTTTATTGAAAAAGAAAAGTAAAAAATTTGACCCACACAATATGAGTTATTCGCCTTTTACCAGAAGACCGATTTGCCATTTTGGAAAGCTGCTCTTCTCAGATGTCTATCATCGTTTTTTATATCAAGTATCACCCCTACTAACATATCTCAAAGTATCGCTTTGTCCCACCCGAATGGTACCGCATTTTTATATGGCCCATGGACTATATAAGAACCCCATTGAGTTCACTTCAATATGAAAAAATGACTATATTTTCTTACAACATATAAAGGTGAGGCATAATACGGATTACAATTCGGATCAGTAAAGGAATTTCACTCCGAAAATGAGAATGATTCAGATTTTGTGTGTTTTCAAACAAATTTTTCATGTGTGATCGAGAAAAAATTACTCAAGCTTCACAAGGTTCCTCGATGGACGTATTCGTAAAATTGAATAAAGAATTATTGCTTGTAACATTTTTGGTACCAATCATAAAGAAAATAGTCGTTAGCTTGATTGATATGTAGATAAAGAAAAGTTACGCGTTGTGAATTTATGTAAATGTATTACGTACGTGTATAGATCCAGTCAATAAAAACGAACCTGAAGAATGCTGTAACCGACCACCGCATTTGAAGAATCCATATTGTATGGAGATTCCTGTTCCAGAAGAGGATTATTTCTTCCGCAAATACAATGTTCGATGTCTGGACTTCGTGAGAGCGTTTCCTAGCGTAAGACCGGGATGTAGGTTAGGTTCACGACTACCTTTCAACACCCTGACTGGTGTTCTTGATGCGAACACTGTTTATGGTGCGAAAGAATCTTTTGCCAGGTATAGTATCGCGACGCTATATTTCTAGCACAATTTGTCTTTCCAGTTATAACAAAAATATTTTTCATCAGGCATTTACGCAGTGGCTTTGGTGGTTTACTACGAATGAACCCGGCATTTGCAGAATATGGTTTGAAGGACTTATTACCTCTTAAATTAGATGTACCTGATGAAGGCTGTACCCGTAGTAATCGATCTCAGTATTGTTTCGATGCTGGTAAATATCGTCATCAGTAAGAAACGTGCCGGAAGTAATTAAATACTCTTGTTTCATCGTCATCGTTATGATCGTAGTGCATTTCGGGTTGCTAACAATTGTAGGGTGTAGGGGAAGGAAGAGGATTGTTCAAGAGAAACGAGCTGGAGAAACGGTGTCTGTCCAATTGTCTAGATTGTTGTTTCGACGCTTTGTGTAACCTATCATGGGGTGACCCTCTGGTAGCAAGCAACAAAGAAACTTGTTGGTGCTCTCCATTTGAGTGGAAAGAATTAGAGTCCAAGCGGATTCTACAATTTTGCCTGTAATGTTCTAGTATATGTAGAAGAATGCTAACCCATCAGTTTTCTTCAATGGTGACGTCCATTATGACCATTTCATATGAGAAGCGATGTTGAAAATTGTTGTTAAAACCCATTTCAGTGTAATGAATGTGGCTTTCAGCCAGTGATGTAGAATCATTGAGTTTGTAACGTTTTAACTTTATGAAAAAGGGTTTTTAGTTAGGGGTAAGCAAGTACAGATGATGAGTTGTTGCTGTAAATCTTGAAGAGACAAGACTGTTTAGTTTGTGCTGTATTAAAATTTATAAACCATAGACAATATAAATCGAGTTGAAAAATGAAAACAATTGTCAAACATAGTTCAGAAGTCTATTCATGTCCAAGATACCAGCTGACGTTATTCAAAGATGTTGAGCAAGAACATAATCTAAAATTTGATAACAATCATCAGTTTACCAAGGCTAGGCACAAATTGGATCACGGATCAAAAATTGGCAATACGTGATTCGTATTTGGATCATTTTTCTCCCGCGCTTTATGATCCGCAATTGATCCGGATACTTATGGTTGATTTGATCCGAATCATTTGCATTGATCCGCCTGGATTGCGTTTTTTTTTCCTCGTTCCAGATTGAAGTGGGAAGCTCTAGAGTAGGGCTGGGCATAGATTATGAAATTTGTAATCTGCGTTAAATTTCGATTAGGATAGGACTATTGGGTACCATTTTTAGTCGCCAGAGATTTTTTTCTGTTGAAAATTCAGTTTTCACAGAAAGCGATAATTTCGATCACGGATCAAAAATTGGTGATCTGTAATCCTTATTTGGATCACTTTTTTTTCGCGCTTTATGGTGCGCGGATCACTGATTCCCAGATCACGGATCAAATGTTCTGATCCGTAGTTCATTGATCCGTCGGATCGTAAAGAAATTTTACTGATCCGTGATCCGAATTGTGTCCAATGGACGATTATTGATCCGCCGTGAGACCAATGATTCGCGAGCCCTGATATTCGGAGTGCTGGTAGCGATCGCGCGCTACTGTCGACTCTCTTATCTAGACGTGACCATATACAATTTCCCATTTGACTACGTGTCAACTAATCTCAAAATATCTTGGGAACGAAAGCTTTAATTAAAAAATTGAAAGAATAAATTTGATTAGCCTTTAAATTGTCTTTCAAATGAGACCATTTTCATCTTGGTCTGAAGACTTCCGGAAAATGATCAAGTTCTTTTTTTCCACACCATTGAAATTGTAGAGCGCGACTCTTTCGCGCTTGCACTCCGAATGAGCAGTAATAATTTTATGAGGATGTACCTACATAGTTAAATTGGGTGACCAAGTTACATTCAACACGGGTACACCTTTATAGCTATTATCATGTTTGTTGAACTTTTTTCAGTAGAAATCTTATCACTATGCTCGGTCCAAGTTGTCCTTTGTGGTATTGGCTTCAGCTCTCAGCTAACAGTTAACCCAGTCTCTTTGGCTAGCTAATTATGGGCAACCAAATGGCTAAGTGCTAACGGCTGAGAGCTTCAAGCTGAGGGCAGAAAGTATGGGAGGGGTCACTGTAATGTGGAGGGGTGAGGTGGGGGAAGAGAGAATATTAGCTGTTAGTAATTCCAATCTGAATGACTAACGGCTGAGCTAATGGCTAACGTGATTTCATTAGCTAGCTAACTAATCGTGGATAAAATTGCTCGCCTAATGGCTTTGGCTTAGCTGAAAAGCCCTGATCAGGGTTGCAAAAAAAAAAAAATGTTTTTTTTGTTTAAAACGGATTTTACATTTAAAACCGTTTTAAATCATTCAATTATTGTTTGGGATACATTTTTGGAGTTTTAACCATCGTCTTAAACACATTTTGAATGTCTCAAACATTGGTTTTGAACCGTGTAAAACAACGTTCTAATTTTTTTTTTTACTTTTTCAACCCTGGCGAAATTGTCAAAATTCATTTTTAGTGAAGAATAATAATGAAAGTACAGAAAAGAACAAGATTTTTAATGTTTTTCATGCATTGAAAAAAACAAGTTTAAAACAAAAAACAAACATGTTTGAAACATATTTTCGTGTAATTGTGTGTTTTAAACACGTTTTACGCATTGTTTGTTTGAAAAATCGCAACCCTGGCACTGATATTTAAACCTGATTCTTATTATTCGAGTTTTGTTCTGACAGATAGCGTCATTGACGTTCAGAAAGTCTTTGGTGTTTGAGCTGTACAGTACTGCTTTATTGAGGAAGAATACCTTATTTGCAATGGTATTGTTGATTTGCAAATAAGGTGTTGTTCCTACGCTGATGAACAGCTATCCAGTTTAATGTTAGTCTTAAAATTCAATGATTCTATAACTATTTTCAACGCTGAATTCAAATCCATTCTCTGTTTTTTGCCAGCATGCCAATTTTCTAAGAAATCACTTTGAACAAAAGAAAATTGTTTTATTCTAAGAACGTCATATAATCATATTATCATGTTGAAAACAAATGATGATAATTATATAATCATATCATGTTGAAAACAAATGATAATTAGTTGAAAAAATTTAAAAATGTACCATAAATTCTCTTTTTGCACATATTATCCAAAGTTCCAAAAAATTCAATATTTTTTTCAAATTATTAGTATGTGATCTTGAGGAACAACTAGTTCTAGAAAACTGCAATTTCATTGTTTGAAGAATATTGAATTTGCATGAACTTTCAGTATGTGATAAAGAAAGGTTTATGCTACATTTTTCATACATGTTCAACTAATATTATTGTTTGCTTTCAATATCATACAAAGTTCTCAAAATATAATAATTCCTCCTATTCTGCCTGATTACTTGAAAACTCAAGGTGCTAACAGGAGATAAGAAACAGATTGGAATTCAGCATTCTCGACTACCATTTAACAAAGCATTTTTAACTGGATATCTATTAAGTAGTGTTATCAGTGAGAGGAGGGTGATGGTTTTTATATCTAGCAATAATTTGAAATCAAGTATAAAAAGGAAAATATTCAAGATATAAGATGGTCCCAATTGAAAGAACATTCTTTTTTGGAAAAATTACTTCGAAACATCTTATTTTTTAATATATTTCAATTTAAGCAGGTATGTACATTGCATTGTGCATTAATGGGGGGATCTTTGATTATATACATACAATGCTTATAGGTACCCAATTGCCATTAAAAGCTGATGATTGTATCCAATTGTTCAATATATTTTGATAAAATTACAAAGAAATTGTAAAAATATTATGATAACACGCACAATATTGAAATATTGAAAGCGATTGAAAACATAATATTAATGGATCAAGTTTTGGATGTTGAACATTGATCGATACACCTGATTCACTGTTGGAAAAAGTACCCAAAATATATCCTTCAAACATAATGGCTCCCATAAGAAATACATGCAGAGCAAAGATCATCATATCACTAATGAAAAATAATGAATATTTAAAGAATGAAACGAATATATTTCAGTTATTCTGATCATAAGTATTTCAAAAGCAAATTTTCATTTCTTAATTTTCTCTTGTTTTCAATCAGTAACACGATGATCTTTGCTCCGCATGTATTTCTTATAGGAGCCATTGTGCTCAAAGGATATATTTCGCAGATGTATCGATCAATGTTCAACATCGAAACATAATCCATTGAAAGATCAATATCACATTGCAGTGCTTATGAAGATCAAATGATTCTAACTATGAACGTTTCTACACAACGAAATATTTCGTTAATGTCTTTTTTGAACATATTGTATCATCAAACTTGAGCAGTTAGTTGAATGTGTATGTAGAAATTTGGAAGATATATTTTTTTTTTGTAAGATTTGTTATAAATGATGAAATGATGCCATATGTACTTTAAATTGAATTCATTTTCGGAGATTTAATTTCAATACTTTCTGCAAACTATATGTAAAATGACCTCCGAAATTTTGAAATTTTCTCAAGAACACATCACTGCTTGCCTTCTTCAAATATTTTTGTCTAAATCACTGATGAATCGATAGTATTATGTTCATTCTTGAAGCGAATTTAAAATATGGTTTGAATAGAGCCGTATTTAGCTGATTGACGTCTTTGAAAAGTATCGAGATTTGTGTATCAATTTACCAATCTCGGTAGCAGATAGACCACTTTGGACGATGAAACAAATTCATAATTACTTCAGGCGTGCCCTGTATATGTACTCGTTTTCTCGTTGGTGAAAAAAAAGAAAGTAATTTAACTATATTTTAAAGGTGAAGTAAGAGTTAACGAACAATTAATCCTAACAACGATGCATACCTTATGGGCTAGAGAACACAACAGACTGGCGAAGGGGCTAGCAGAGATAAATCCACATTGGGACGATGAAACTTTGTATCAAGTAATAATTTTTGTCGAATAATCTTGGTAACATAAGCAAGATAATTTTCTTAATTTATTGGTGATACTGCTTTTAGGAAGCAAGACGTATCGTTATCGCTGAAATACAACACATATCGTATAATGAATTTTTACCTATTCTATTGGGTAAAGAAGTGATGGATAAATTTGGTCTCGTACTGCAAAAAGAGGTAAACTTACAGAAATTTGTAAGTGATACGAATCACTTACACATTTTCTCACCTAAGCTATTGTTCATTTGAGTAACGTTTTTGGAACTTTTTACTGGTAAATAACAAAGATCATTCTGTATGTCCCTCTTACGTAGAACCCTTCTTCCTAAACGCTGTTTTATCTTTGCTCGATGGTGGTTCTTTAACCGAAAGCGCTCGCGTTATATTTTCTCTGCGGTTCTTGTAGTTTTCTCTCTGTTTACTTCCGTGGAGTATTCTGGAGTTTTCGTTAGTATATCTAACCGTAACTTGGTGGACCGAATCGATTCAACCCTTCTTCCCTTATTTGTGAGGTCAAACTCAATCGAGTCGCTCTCACCATACTATACATAGGTCCTTTTAAGTCATAGAAGCCACTCTCGCCATTTACCTAAATGTAGGTCAAGGTCGAGATTGAGGGCGCGACGTCAGCATCCTTTGGATCAAGCCTCCTCCCCAACTCTCCCCTGACCATATTCTGGACGAGTTCAGTTTGCGGCTTAGTTCGAGTTTGTATAGCCGCTATATACAGACGCAAATCAAAGAAGTGAGGATAGGAGCTCAACAAATTTTCTACGTTTCAAGATCATGAGTTTACGAATGTCAATTTAGGAATTAAAAAGCCTAAAAATGAACTTTTAAACTAGGTATCAATATTTTTTGAAGCAAACTTGGAGTCGTTTTTTCAAGTTTTGTTTCAACAATCAATTTAAGAGAGTACAAATCAAGAATCAGTACCCAAAGCTTGTTTTCAATTTTTCCAACAGGGTTACTGGGACGGTTACGACTCCGAAGTAAATCCGTCTGTGATAGACGCTTTTTCGGCAGCTGCTTTTCGTGTTGGTCATACTCTCTTACCCACCACCGTTGAACGTTGGAGCAAAGCACATAAATTTATCGGTAATGTAGTCGACCAAATTGTTTCCGATTCTTAATTCAACAGTGGAAATTGAAACCTTTTCCTATGTTCAGCTTCAAAACGACTCTCTGACCTTATTCGAAGACCGTACGATCTTTATCGAGCTGGTGTTCTGGATGAGTATATGATGGGTTTGTTGAATCAAGTTGCTCAAGCCGTTGATGATTCTGTTACTCAGGAGGTAAACTAAGAACGGATCTTGAAAACTTGACCTTTTTCTGTCGGAGAAGTTGATTTCGTATTCTGAATTTTTAGGTTACGAACACGTTATTCAAGAAAGTTGGCCAACAACATGGTTTAGATTTAGTCGCCTTCAATATGCAGCGGGGACGGGATTTCGGACTTCCAGGATATATGGAATTTAGGTGATCTTTGTTGATAGATATATCCACTTTTCAAATAATTTCGTTATACTTATTCAGAATGTTGAACCCGTTTTTCGCTCAGGAAATTCTGCGGTTTGTCTGAGGCGCAAAATTTTGAAGACATGTTCGGTGCCATGCCAAATTCAACAGTGCACAGATATTCTTCTATATATACGTTAGTACTCTCGTTCTTCTTAATCTACTTTTTGGATTACGATATTCGAATTCAAAGCACTTGTAACTCCTGTATTCATCAGGTCTACCTGGGATATTGATTTGTGGTCCGGTGGTGTATCCGAACGTCCATTACCTGGTAGTATGTTAGGCCCTACGTTCTCCTGCATTATCGCTACTCAATTTAGTTACGCCAGACGAGGCGATCGTTTCTGGTACGAATTACCCAATCAACCTTCATCCTTCTCGTCAGGTTGGTAAAGTCTTTATCGTTGTTTTAAAAAAGATTAATGGAACTGCCATCTAAAAGTAAGTTGTTTTGCGCAGATCAACTTCAAGAAATTCGTAAAGCTCGTTTAGCCAGAGTCATTTGCGAAAATACAGATTTGATTGATACGATACAGTTATGGCCAATGGTGTTGCCGGATCATGAAATGTAAGTTCGTCTTTTTTGCCCCCGAGGAGCGAACAAAAAATTGGGTGTTTACCATCCAGTTTCAAGGTTTGAAGTAGTAAATTTAAGAAGCTTAGTAGTCACCATTCCTACTGTTGCTATCCGAATTTCTAATCTCGTGAAAATTCCTCTTTCGTATCTCCCTGAATCGTTGACTCTTCCAATCGCATATTTTGAAAGTCAGTCAAGAAATATATCGTTGTTGTACTCATTCTTTGTTTTTCATCTTTAACGTGGAGACTCATTTTCTTTTCACGCAGCAATCCACGAGTTCCTTGTAAGAGCGCCATTATTCCTTCGCTCGATTTAACGAAATGGGCCGACTTTAGCGGTGTTCCATCTGGAGCAGCATCTTTTAATTCTCACACAATTGCTAAGAAGTAGCGCTAATGAATTTCAATATTCAATAATTTAACATAAATATGTCCATGCAGAGCCATAAGTTTCAATCGTGCCAAGCGAACGTCCGAAAAGGGTACCGCTATAGTATTTTTCTTATCTTGTTTTTCCTCCCTCAGATTGTTAAGTTTTTCTAATCAAATTTCCTAATAATTCTCGTGTTTGTTGCAAGTTGATTTGTATGTAAAAAATTATTCAGCATTTTTGTGTCTTTTTTTTTTTCTTTCTTTTCCTCTTTCTCGTTCAATCGAATGTGTTACGCTCGTGATTTATTTATTTAGAGCCTGTATTGTATTTATTGTTTATTGTTTTTTTTATTTAATATTGATCATTCCAATTCAGTGAGCTTATTGTTATTATTTTTTTATTGTTTTTAAGGATGTGTATAATTGTATATTTATGGTGCCTCTGAGAGATGACCTGTGACCTCACTACCTATTGTTAATTTTTATTTAAGTCGTTTGAACCTCGTTTGCGTTTGAAGAAGTTCGACCGTAGGAACCTAAAATGATGATTACCTCGATTACGAATTGATTTTACCTATCTATCGACAGTCACGGAAAAAGAAAATTGTGAAAATTTTCACCGCTAGCTGAGATTAGTTCACAGTTTTAAAATCTGTTTCCTCTAAATTTATCGTAGCACTTGTTTGTTTGGAATATTACGTAATACGTACATGTGTTGTTATATTATTGAATAAGTTTGTTAATCTATCATCTTCGTTACATGTGTTGAACATATTAATGTGTAACACATAATATTGTTACCTTTTCGGAATCGTTTACTCCTTAAAGAGCCAGTTATTTGTTATCCACAAGCGTGTATTTTTCGGTGAGAATATCAAGACTCATTGCGGGAGTATAGAAATTCTTCATCTCTATTATTGTTTCATTTTAATATAAAATCTGAGAAAAGACGTGCAATAAGTTTTTTCAACCAAGTTGTAGATTCATGTATTCACAAGATTGTTTGTAATTCAGCTCGAGCTTGTGCCACTCCATTCGAATGTTTTTATTTCGAGTCGTACACTCGTATGACGACCTCGAAGGTAAGAGTAGAGACATTGCGTGGCTGTCGCACGAAAATTCTCGTTGGAATATGAATTGAAGGAAGTAGTGACATCACATCAGAAGGCAGTCTTTCTCTGAAACATCTGTGATAATCAAATTCGATACCTCTGTAGGCTTACACTTTCCTAAAAAATTTTTCCTTGAAAAATAGTGTATAAAAAATCATCCACTCTTCAGTTTTAAAAGCCTGAGAAAGTCCAAAATTACTCACAATTACTGGGGATAAATTTCTAATGGCCAGAATAATTTTTTTTTACGCCGGAAAATCCGCACTCTTCTAATTAATAACATCGATACACTCGAAGACTTCTCCACATTAAAATATTGCTCGTATCGATTTCTTTTTTCGATAGCCTTTGACGCTGTTCATATCACATAAGCTATTGGTCGTTAACGGAAGCCATAATTTTGTAGCCTGATAATCATCATTCTGCGGAGTTGAAATATGAAAAAGTAGTTTAGGGAGATACCTAGATCAGAACTTGTTCAGTAAAGATTCAAAATAAGGCAACATTATTTCACGTTCAATTTGATATTTTTAATGAAAATAGCAATCAGAAAGGCGATACATTTATAAACGTGTAACACACAGATAATCTGTAATACGTGTTGGAAGAGATTTTTTAACGATACAATTTTCCTACATTTTTCACTGAACAACCAATCTGTTTTTAATCTCAAGTCTCTTCTTCGATAATGCTTCCAATTAACCTGCTTGAGGACTACTTTCAATTCCGTCGCATATAATTCAGTCATCCTCCATAAGGGACAGCTTCGAACACCGTATCAACTGGATAATTTTACTAGACCGACGCAGAAAAACTGAAACTCGTAGTTTTCCTCAATTTCATGCGATGAAAGGCGATCAAAGCTTCGCCTCAATCGCGTGGCAGTTAGGGAGTGACACATAAAACAATAATATCTGGATGGATTCGTTCTTGATTCACATATTTCTGAAGTCGCCGGTACCATCTAGCATAAATATGTTCGGATTTTCTTTTTCGAATTCAGTGGGTTTTCTTTCCCGCTCATCTTCACCCCATTCACCCAACGTTTTCATCACATCAGGTAACTTACTCCGTTCCTCTTCTTCTTTCTAAATGACAAACAATAAATTCTCACATCAGTAAATAACGAGAATTTTTTTGAAGAAAAGGTTTAAAAAAATTAGAGGTAGTCTTCCATCTTATTAAGAGAGATCTCTCTCTATTAATGTGCTCATTTTTCATTCTTATGCTCCCTATCTTGATTTAATTCTTAGAAATAACATCTATCAGATCTTCAATATTTTCGAATCTTGAAATCTTCTATTTTTCCCCTTGTTTGTGCTGCATGACATCCCTTGATTTTCCAAGATTCAATTTTAAAGAAGGGTAAAATTAACTAGCTTACTTCAGTATCTTGTCGCGCAAATTTTTCGAACATGTTGGCGTAGATTTTCTTTTCTTGCGATTTTTGATTCTTCAACATTTCATTGCACTGATAGATATTTTTAATGGCGGACCCATTTTTTGGATCGATTCTCAGCACGTGATCAAAATCACGTTTCGCTAGTTCCGGTTCAGCCAAATTTATGAAACTCTGTTGAAAAGAAAGAAAAAAAAGCCTTGAATATCGGTGCCTCGTTTCAAAAAAGATGGAATGTAGATAAAGAATGATTTCGAAACAACGAAATTAAGACAAATTTTGAAGTAGAATACCAACTAAATGAAATTTAAGAGGACAAAAAAAAAAAATCAAAATTGTATAATCCTAAGAAGACAGAATTACATTATGCGGGTCTGAGTGGAATTTAACAAAAACAAGCATAGAACCGATACGATTTTTTATATTATGGCCGGACATACCAAACAAGCATCACGTGCAGAGAGAGTAGAATGGTCAACCAGTAAGGACGAGTAAAATGAGCTGTATCTCACAACTGAGGTAACGATTTCGCATCAAACACATTACCTCATGAGTAGGCAAAAAAATTTGAAAAGTGGACATGATAAAGAATCATTGGGCCCTAAGAAAAGATGTTGAATACTAAGGAAACAATTAACCCATTAAATTAACGCTTAAAGTGTACTCACTTGACCTCGTCGGAAGAGAGCTTTTACGTTGTCAGGCTCCTTTTCCAAAACACTATCACACTGATGTCTAGCTTCCACATTTTTATTCAACTTCAAGTAACACAGCGCTATATTTAAATGCATTGCTTTATTGAGCTCGATTTGTTTCTTCTCCTCCATTTCATTAAATCCTGAATCATAAATAACGTCCA
Source organism: Aspidiotus rigidus (assembly GCA_035079385.1). Lineage (NCBI taxonomy): Eukaryota > Metazoa > Arthropoda > Insecta > Hemiptera > Diaspididae > Aspidiotus > Aspidiotus rigidus. Next base: position 13,329,563 of record JAVHKY010000054.1, on the reverse strand, counting down.
AATGAAGATAATCCCAACACAAGATGATTAAAAGCGTTTACCATCACTTTCCAAGAAAACACGACGGATTAAAGTGAGGATTTGCTGAACGAATGTGAAATTGTACGAATCGGGACAAAAACGAGGTGAGGAAATGCATGAGAAAAAATTCTCACTTTAATTCTTTCGTACGGAAATATGTTTACAACAAAACGAGGAACTTCATATTTACCAATATTGTATCTTACGTAATCATCCATCTTTTTATAAATTTTCACAGCTAGCGAATATTTTCCTTCATTGAAATATTTGGTGCCTTTTTCTTTGAAAAATTCCGCTTGTTCGATCTTTTGTTGCGGTGTCAGGTTCCAGAATTCTTTCAACTGCACAAAATCAAGAATAACATAAGCAATCTTACAGATACGAGTAATTTTTCACTTTGTAATCTGTTTCAGTATGCTGTATTATGGGGAAACTATTGAATTACGAAAGAAAAAATATCATTTCAACAGAAAGAAAATAATAATCAGCGCCAGATTCTGAACAAAAACAAGTTGATAGAAAAGTTTTACTTCTTATCTCTACGACGGTGTACAAAATATTTATTCATCTTTCGAGAATAAATTTTTTAAGATTGTCAATATCAGACTCACTTTTCGGAAATTATTGAGAGTCACCGTATACTCGACTTTGGCATTGGGGGGAATATTGAATTCCCGTTTACCGTGTGCACCGAAAGCGTATCTCGGTTTCAATTCCAATTTAGACTTCTCTCGAATCTTGAACTTCTCCAAAGCCCTTTCAATACCTTCACAAATACCATGTTCGCTACCTGTAACATCGATTCAAAGATTTGAACACGTCGTGCCGTGGAAAGTTCCTATAATGAAATCTAATGCTGATGTCGGTACCAAACCTTCGCCTAGAGGAAAAATGACGTCCCGATCCTCGAAGATTTCACCGTTATACTCTCCAGTGATGTGGATATTTACCGTGGATCCTTCGTTGGGACTCGAAGATCCTACACCAACGTTGAGTATCGTTCTTAAAATTCCGCCATCTTTTTTGGAGGTTAGATCTTCGGCCGTCCAACTTATCATTTCAATTTCAAAAATGAGCGTTGAATTCGGAGGGATTTTCGGATGACTACCAGCGTCTCCATAAGCATATTCCGGTTTACATTGAAAAGAGGCTATTTCACCTTTTTTCATGGTAGTAATTCCAATATCCCATGCTTTAATTATGGAGCCTGATTGAAAAAAAAAAAAAAATTGAGTTTCGTAACAACGCGTCAATTTATTGAGTTTTGTAGGTACGATCTTCCTTTACTTTTGCCCAGCTCGAATTCAAATGGTTCTCGCTTTCTGCTGGTATCGAAAACAGTACCGTCTACTAGTGTACCGGTGTAGTGGACTCTAACTTTTGCACCATTCCCAGGAGTGGAAACGCCTTCGCCTTCTCGAATTAAAGTTTTCAATACACCTCCATCGAGAGCAGGAGTAATATCACAAGGTGTGCCTGGCATAATGAATCTAAGAAGGAACATGAAATAGGGATTCAGAAAGGTCGCAAGGAAGGTAAAATTTAGTATTTACTTGCCTATATTGAATACCACTTACCTAATAGTGAATTCCTAATGACTCGGATAAAATGATCTGCCAAGTTCGATCCAAACACACGATCAAATTTAATTAAAGATTTATCAAGTACACGTACCTACAGCGAATAATTCGTAATAAATTTCATCGTGTTTTACAAGTCCAAATTGGAGTGGAAACTAACAAAATGTCTATTCAGGTTTCACCCGGTATCTTGTGTGTAAAAAAACCACTCGGGTTTGTAGGAGCTGAGACGAAATAATACGAGAATTTTTCTTAGATAAGCGGTTTGCAGCTTGTAGCTGACAGCCACCTGACTCGGGCGCATTACGAGGTCTTCTTTCGATCCGCAAAGAGTGCTAGTGGTCGAGTATAAAAAAATCAATATCATTTCAGATCATTTTTATTTTTTAGAGAACTGTTCTTTCGGTCCTAATTTTTGTATTTCATGATACATTAGATGATCACTGGTGGCGAGAAGTACAAAAAGTTCAAATCACAAGTTTCTGAAAAAAAAGTCCTATCAATAATTCGATATTATCGTATTTTTCCTTTTCATTTGGCCCAGAAGCATTCTGGCCCAACAGCGCTAGCTTCGCTGATAACGCAACTGGGTACATAATAGACATTGTGGGTATCGAGGTGAGCGGGTAAAAACTGTTTTCATAAAAGTTCAAAGTATTTCAAAACTGATGATTTCATTATTTAGTTCTTTCAATTTTTTCAAAAAATTGTTTCTTTCCAAAGATATTTCAAATTGAAATTACATTGAGACAAATGCAATTTTTTCCTTCACCCCGGTTCCATTTTCGCGACTACAGCAAACCTGGCGGTTGTAGGGCCCGAACTGCTTCTGTTCAAAAAATATAACTGACGTATGTCAGCAAAACTTTTCTGGTAACAATCCTGAGAAAAGGGTCTAATACCGGTGAGATCATTTCTGCACAATCACATTTAGCATTGAATTGAACACACGTCAAATCTTCTCTCTAGATCGTTGTTTTTGACTAAAGAAAAAACAAAGTTCCTTTTTTTTCTTTTTTTCTTTTGTCGGAAAATTTATAATTCATCGATCTAATAGGAATAATAATATATGCTAGAATGTAAGGGGGAACATTCAACTTCATTAATTTTGATGACGTCCATTTTTGCGAGTATTTCTTTCTCGTATTGTTTCTTTTTTTCATTCAAGTTCTTCAAAACTCGCACGGCCTGTGAAAATAGCTTCAATTACATTCCTACGTAATGAAAATTTTGAAAAAAAGATAGATTTGATTGTCGTACTTGAGAAAGCTTATTGCATAAATCAGTCTTTTCCAACTTCAGTCTTCCCAGTTCATTTTGAAGTGCTATTTCTACATTATCTCTGCCAGCAAAAATAGGTTTTAGAATGTTATAAAATCTACGTACCTATATGAAAAATTTTTAAGATATAAGATATTTTATAAGATTGCAGTCATTATGATTATTTTAAATTTTGTAAAGAAAAATAACCCATTTTCCTCCTATTTTTCTTTTATCGTATTTTTTCTTAATGGTTTGATCAAAAAAATATGACCATTTTTCATGGTAGGTAGCTGAACTGTGAAAAAAATTGAATTAGGTATTAGGTATCTTCCTGGGCCGAATTCAACCATCGTGGGAAGAACTGCCGTACAAAGTTGGTTTGACTTATATCCAAATTGACTATCGGGAAGAAGTTACATTTTCTTAAAATAAGACTAATACGGCTAATTGAGATGTAAATATGTGTTACTAAAACGATTTTTCAATGAGAAATTGAATTATCATACTAGTTTGCCGATACAAGCATCCCTATAATTCCAACATTGACGTTTTTGTGTCGTGGTTTGATTGTACGTCATAATTTTGACTATAGGTATCCAACGTTCATTTTAACACAATTTACAGTAGAGTGCTTATCCTACGTGAGAGAAAGCTCCAATTTCCTGGATCTGAATTTTTCCTTATTATTCAATCAATAAAGTAATACTGTAGTACGTGTTATCACGATTCACACACTCGCACCAATCGTCCGATAGATACAGTTTGCCTGATCGTCGTTTTGGATATACGTCAATTCAACTTTGTAGGGCAGAGAACCTCCGACCAAAGCTACCCTTAAAAAACAAAGAAAATCAAAATGGCAGGAAGAATTATGTACTTTAATTGTCAAGGTCTTGCAAATGAGGAAAGGATATGGGAATTGGAGTTTGCGTTGAATAAAATCAAATAATGGGACATAATAGGACCAGCGGAAGTCAAAGGAAGGGAAAAGAACAGTAGTTATAACGGGTCTTTAACCCATAATATTATAACTACCTGCCCCTTTTCACCCAGAAATTACTACCATTTATTCTGAAAATCAAATAATTGTTTACCTAGTATTTATAGAGCAAATAACTGAAAGTATATATTTTACTCATATTTCAGGCAAAAAATTAGGTACATAGGTACACCTACCGGTAAGTCACCGACTAATCAGACTAAGAACTTACTTTGTTAATTCGGCATAGGTTGATTTGGCTCTAATATTCAAGCGTAACTGCGCTAGTTTTGTATGACTTGAATTCTCTGCTATCAAATCCTCTATATTTCTGATATTCAACTTCTGCTGCGGAATTTCTTCATTCACCTTTTTAATAAAAACTTTCAAATACAGTATTGTCTCGTCGTACACAAAATTTTACAGTCACCAAAGATCATCGCTACTGACTCATCGAATTATTACCTAGGTATACTTGGTTCGTTCGATTCACATTACCCCTATGAGAGAATGAAAGAGGAAAGAAGGAGATTGAAGATTTCAAGTTGAAATCCTTGCTGCAGTCCCCCTCCCCCACCGCTAGTAGATATTTAAACATTGAGAGAAATCGACCAAGATGTTCTTAGGTGTAAAATTTAATAATTGTCGACAGTCTTTATTTTTGATCAATTAATATTCGGGCCGAGCATATTGTAGGATCGCTAGCGTCGCCTATGTAAAATACCTAGAAAGTACTGATAAGCGAACGGTGATTGTGACTTGAAACCAAAGGTGATTTTTTAGTTTTTCTTAAATTTCTCCAAAAATAATGAATTTAGGCGTGTACTCGTACGGAACGAAATTGAAGAGTGGAAAATTTTCTTTTAGATGATCATATTTTTGAGAGATTTTAAAAAATTCGAAAATTTCACGCGATGCTAGCGCTGCCCGGTCCGAATTGAAGAATACAGGATGAAGTTGGTGATGAGCGAAATAAAATGTCTGACCAAGACCCATTTTTCTCCGCACGAATTTCGATACGGTAGATATAAATTTTGGTAGAATACTAACTTGGCTGCATTTCGATTCAAGACCGCTTTTCTCATCTTTATACATAGCTATCAGGTGGTTGAATACCTCGATACACGAAGTATGCTGTTTAGTTAACTTATCAATTTTAGAAGTCAAATTTTCTTCGACTTGATGTTGCAATTTTAATCCAACGTCATATTGATCGTCAGCCTCTTTCACAAGGCGCTCAGATTCTTCTTTCCAATCAGTATTTGGATGATCGACAACTATTTTCATGAAACTGAAACGAGTCAAAATGTTATTGTGAGATTGGAATCCGGCTTGACGAGAAAGCAAGATTATATCTGGGACCAACACGTGCGCCTTGATGACATCACTCTCATGAAACTAACCCGGTAAACAATTTGTTTCCCCTCTGAAGCCCTAGAGAAAAATGGGGAAAACGACCCCTCTGATTCCCCATTTGAAGCCTTGTTGATCCGCTTTGCCCTCTTTTTCCTCAGTGTAAGCCCTTTGGATCCCCAGGCTCAAAGGGCTTCAAGAAGGACAAACCTGAAGCCTCTCGGACCTACGGGCTTCTTTGGGAAAAACTACCCATTTAATTTTTATTCGAAGCCCTATTTCTCCTTTTGAATCCCTGAAGCCCTCTGCATTCGAGGGTTTCAAGTGAGAAAAAGGATTACCGGGATAGGGAGAATAGAAAGATTTGCTATTTTACCTTTTATGCTCCGGTAACAATTGATCTAAATTGATATCCATATCTGTAGTCTTGATCTTCTTATTGTTCTTTTCTATTTTCAGAGTGTTACTCTTCCTCTGATAGTCTTCCTCTAGGGCGTAAATTGTTTCTCTATCTTGACGAATTTGTTCATCTAGCTTACAAACAAAATCTCTGAAACCTAACTCGGTGCTTGTTAACAAGTCAACTTCACGTTCGAGTTCTGTTTGCACGGAATCATTGTCTAATGAAGGATTAATCTTTCTGCAATGAGGAATACCTAATAAAGTTTACAACAATCATAAATTTCCAAAAGGATACGGATGAACTGCGCACGTTCAAAAAATGAATTCGGAATTAAAAGATTGACGTGTTTTGTGTCTTTGCTGAACCTCTTCCCTGCCCTCTTTAGCCTGAGTCGAGCTCTCGGAAATTACACCTGTCTAAGTACGGTAGGTATACTTAGATTACTCGTTAGGCTAATGGTTCAATCTCAATCAACTTTGACCGGAATCGGTACTAATATTAGCTAGTATATGTTCTCTAAGGGATCTAGAGGGATTATTAGCTGAAGGAGAGGGACAGTAACCCGTCGGGGAGCTCAATAATCTTTACCTGACATCGCGCACCTGATCCGGAAATTGACCTTGACTTACACGCAACGACTATCCAAATGACGTCATGGGCTGGGCAGTTCTTAGCATAATTTGCTACCCTAGGGAAACTAGAACGGGCATCAGTGAAGAGGTTACGCTCCACTTTTCCTTCCCCAAGCTAGTTTATGGTCAAGGACCGTACACCTTCGATTATGCTACACAATTATCAATACAAACGTTACTGAATAATTACCTGATTTCGATGCACTGATTACATATGTTCTTCGGATACTGGAACGAATCGATCGAATGTTGAACTCTTTCTTTGATAGCGAGTAGTTGTCTTACGTGAGGAGTCAATTTCTCTTTTCTGGAGCCCAATTCCTTGTGATGAAACTCCAATAGGGAAATTTTTTTATACAATTCCTTCTCAATGATACTCGCATTATTTTTGGTAGAATCGTCGATTTGCTTCTTTATTCTGCCATATTCCGCGGTAACGAGTTTTGATTGCCTTATTTCTTCCATTTTCTTAAAAAAAGTTGACTGTTAGAGTATTAGCGTGGAAAATATTTTCTTACCAGAGAATAGGAAGTGTTTTGGGTTACTTTGGTAACACCAACTCTAGGGTAACGTTAACTTAGTCATTGTTTACAAGGGTGTCGTATTTTTTCAATGCTGGTCGGTATAGCACCGTAGTGTTCACAAAAAACGCTACGAAATAAGTATGGTATTACGTACTACGTAAAAATTTCGTCTTCTTTGAATAATATTGATTAGCAATATTTTCTCATATTCGTGCCTTTCGATTATGCCATGAATTTCAACAGCATGGTTCGTTTTTGGATAAAGCCTGCTGTCATTCTATTTTCGAATGAACACGTATACCTCGCTGCAAGAAATTCGAATAGATAAGAAGTAAAACCGAAAAAAAGAGAATGAGAAAAGTGAACAAAAGACAGACAGACAGAGATGCTGATATGTCAATCTTTGAGTCTTTCACCTCTCCAAAAAAAGAATAGAACTGTAACAAGATAAGATTGGTCAATGTGCCTCGAATAGGTGTAGACGTATGTAAAATTGATGTACCTTTTTTACGACGTCAATAAACGACGTACATATTTTTTGCAGAATATTTGAAGCGATACGCCGTCGACACTTTGTCTACTTCGGTGCTCATGAGCAGAAAGGAACCGAGGTCGTCCACCCCCCTATCCCTTTCCTAGAGAAATTTTTGGCTACGCCACCGTGGACAAATGTGGATCTCACGCTCAATTTTCTGTAGACAGACGAAAATCATAAAAAAAAAAAACGATTTTCACATCGAGTAGGCCTCGTAATGTGTCAGGACTTTTTCGACACAAAAATACACCTACTTCAAATTTTGCGTTCCATCAATCTGTTATAGAACATTTCGACATTGCGAATTGATAGGACTGTTAATTGCCATTGCATATAATTAAGAAATAACTAATAAGAAACACAGACAGCCGTCATATTACGTAAATGATACGTTTATTTGCTACGATAAGTTGCGTTGTACAATGACTACTCAGGACAGCAAATTGAAATAGCTCAATAGCATAAAGAGGAAGCGTAAAATAAGTAAAAATTTAAATTTAAATTATTATCTAGCGAGGGATAAAAATAATAATAATAAAAAAATTAGAAGTTCTTACGATTAAAAAAAATCTATCAGTACAAATTTCTTATATTTTACAGTTAATACTTGCAGTTTCGTTTAATATTGTTGCTCTTTTATTATTACACTTCTCGATAAATTTATTTTTTAACCACGAATAATGAATAAACAATAACAGACATTACAAAGTAAATTTTACGGGATAGTTTACGCCGAGACAACAATTTACAAATAATAGAATAGAGGAAGAGCGAGAAAAGAATAATATATTATAGAAACTTATAAGAATAATTTGAACATCTTTCCGTCAGACGTGGTAACATAAAACACAACGCGTATCATTTCGCTTAGTAACGAGAGCATTCGACAAAATCACTCATCTTTTCAATATTCTCAAAAAGCATCGGTAAGGAAAAAAGAAAATACTTAGGTACCTACCGGAAAATCGTTTAGAACGAGCCCGCGGGAAAGAAGAGTAGAGTAACAACGACCTGATATTTGAAAAGATGAAACCAGAGATCACGACGTAAAGGTGGATCACCGAAGCAGCGATAAACGAATAAATTAATTCTACATTGAAAGTTAGCAAATATTTGGTTAACGATTGCGACAGGTAGTATACCGTAATTCGCAGTAATGAAGTTTGTAAAACAATCAATAATAATCTTAATCGATGTCAACGAGAAAAGAGTTGTCAAAATATTATAAAGCGTTGTTTCTTTTTTTTTTTTCCTGAATATTTGAAATTAATATAAATTATCATACTCTTATGTACATAGTCGCAGCAATACACATCTCGAGAACTTATTATCTACAAAACTAGGGAGTATACATATATACCTCTCTTTTTTTTTTTTTTTTTTTTTCGTCAATAGACAGAGGAAAAGCACGATTGTAACCGTAGGAAGGATATTTTAGAAAGACGAAAAGTCAAAATTTTGAGTAAACACAACCAATTCGCATTATGAAGGCAAGGAAGACTGAAAAAATATAAATGGAGTTTTGAATACTGAATATCGTAAAGGATGAAAAAAGAGAAAAACAACAACAACAAAATATAATAGAATAGTAACTTTCGACGGAAAGAAATAACAAACGCCAAAAATGCGTAAATTACCGTGAGTACATTTCGTAATGTCAATACTGTCAGCAGAAAAGTGAAACGAATGAAACATTCTATGAATGATTGAAGCAGCGCAGAATGATAATATAATTGACGAGTACAAAAGAAGAAGGCTATTTCGAAACAATCAGCTATTACCAACTCACTTGAATCGGAAATACTTCAGAATAGTGATGAAAGGAGTATTTGTACGATTGGCAATTTATTATAAGTCCGTGACGATAACTAACCGTCTGGTAACATGTGGACGAAGCTAATCGGAAACATTCCTCGACACATAGGATCCTTTTCCAAACATCCTTCCATCCAGTTCTCATCCTCTGTGGACATATTCGTAATAATAATGATATCTCCCTCCATGAAGGATAACTCATCTTCGTTATCTGCAGAACAATCGTACAACGCTCGACAGCGCGGAAGTTGTTGCTGAGCTCGATACTGAGTAGCTCCCCGTTCGTCTTCGTAACGTTCGATTGACTATAAAAAATAAAATAGAAGCATTAGGACAATTTTCATTGCAGTAGGTATGACAAAGGAAACAAATCGACTGTTGCAGCAGAATATCATCTAAAATGAGCTCCCCAATTCATATTTCAAGAATGAGAATTAAAAATCAAAACAGAGAGATGATCTTGTTTTTCAGAAGTCTAACTGTGACTCTTCCACAAATATATTCTCGTCATAACGATGATTTTAGGCATCTTAAAGTTACCCACTACAATCAGCTCTGAAATAATCTCAGCTTCTTCGCATCAACTTAAAAAACCGAGGATGGCGAGGACGGTTCCGTTCATCTTCATGAATGCCTGGGTCAAACGTCATTAATTTCTGTGACTTCACATTCACTGATAACAGTGATAAGACAGTAAAGATGTACACTGATAGATATGCGCAAGTGATGAGAATAAGACCGTCATCATATTATGTAACCTGCGATGAGAAAAGGATGCTCATTGACCATTGACAGGAACACCATTTCTCTCTCATTAGATGTCCTATCAGAGAGAAATGGTGTTCTTGCGCCAATGGGCAATGAGCATCCTTTTCTCATCGCAGGTCACATATTGGTAAAGTAGAACGAGAAGCAATCTGAGTAGTATCTCAAAAGAATCTTAAACACCAAACATTCAATACAAAAATTCTAACTACAAAAATGAAAAAATGAAGGAGAACTCAATTATTTTTTTGTTTCTATAGATGTAAATAATTTCTCTAAGCAACCAAAATTTGATGTTTGATAAGTACTTAAATTCTCTCGCGACACTCCGAAAACGTATTGGAAATGCTCCTCCTTCGACTGTATCAAGAAGGTGACGGTCCTCTTTTTATCATTTGCGCAAATCTATCTGGAAGTACCCTAAGATTTGGCTTTTGAACAAAAATGAACGAAAATTGGCCACAAAATGAGCGACCCTCACGTGAAAGTCAAGTTCACAGATTCACAGTTGGTGAACAACAAACCAACATACATTCACCTTTTCTCGATGATGAACTTCTTTTATTTTTTGTTGTTCAAATTCTTGTTTTCAATATTTAAGTTTAAAATTCACCTAAGATACTGCTGAAATTGTTTCTCCTTTGACTTCATCATCATGGTGACAATCCTCTTCTTATCACTAGCTCATACCTATCTTATATTATAGTTTCTTAGTTTGTCATCTCTTCTGTAGCGTTAGATCGTCAGACTCTGATAAGAATGATTTGAAAGAGGTAGAAGTACCCGAAAATTTGAATTTTGAACGAAAATGGAAGGAAATTGGCAAAAAAAAAAATTAATGGCGTTCAAGTGAACGTAGGAGGAACTAACGTTCACCAAACATAATAATTTCAACAACTCTGTTCACGATCATGGTTTAAACCAAATGAACAGCGCAGCATTCACATTTATCTTAAATTCAGCGTCAGCTAGTGTTGGGCACTATCGGTAGTACTATCGATACTACCGATAGTTTTCCTACTGAGCTATCGATACTACCGATAGTATTGGTAATTGGAAAACTATCGATAGAATATCACCGCTATCGTCACTACCGGTAGTATGTATTTTTTAACAAATTCTGTCATATGTGTAACTATTTTTTCCTATTCTTGACGTAAGAAAAATTGATGAAAGAAGACAAAATTATGTAAACTCTAAATGAACCAAGAAATAAGAAAAAATTGTGTAGACTATAAAAATCGGAAATGACAGAGAAAAAGTATGAGTGATTTTCTTCTGAACACTAGCACACCACTGCCCTAAATGGATCAAATGGAACCACTATCGGTATATCGATACTACCGATAGTTTTCCGGAAAAGTACCGAATAAATAGATAGTGTCAGGAGGAAGACTATCAGACTACCGGTAGTTTCAAACTATCGGTTTTTGCCCATCACCAGCGTCAGCAAGTTTATTTCTGTGACGTCACATTCACTGATAATAATGATAAATGAGAAAAGGATACCCTAAGATTTGGCTTCTGAACAAAAATGGACAGAAATGGGTAAAAAAAATGAACGGTGTTCAAGTGCATGTGAACAACTGATCAAGTTCAGTCGTTACTTGATGAACATCATTCATCTCTTATACTTTTGTGAACATGAACCGCCCCAAAACGTCACTGATAAGAATCCACTGCGCGCTGCTATCATTTTCTCAAAGCATTTTCTACATTTTGGCCATGTGTAGAGAAGGCCTTGAACCAGTACCAGCATCGTTCATCCATAAGATACAATGCAATTAGGAAATTAGTGACGTCATTGCACTTTAGGAGTGAACAAATATCTCTTTGAAAGAACCGTCTTGGTGCTGTTACTGTTAGCAGCAGCTCGTGTTCACCACAATTTGTTTGTACCGACTACTTCTTCCTCATCTTTGGATATGGAAGGGAATATGGAGTAAGGATTACTCATCAATTACAAAACCATCTCTCAGAAATGCTCATAATTATACAAAGATAAGCAAGAACAAGAATCTCAATTTGATTTGAACAGCATACAAAGTGGGCCAGTCTTCTGCTGGGAGTGTTACAATCGACAAAATTAAAAACGGGACCAGGAAAATATTCTCACATCTTGATTGAGTTACCTCAAAATAAGTCGAAAACAAAGCCATACAGCGGAAAATTTTACAGAATAAAATTTGTAGAGCGTGAAATTCCTTACAAGCCAACGCCTCAACAAATTGATTTTGATACATTTGAAGAAGCTTCCCTCCCACACGCGCCGTCCATTGAGCGTCCTATTTTCACTAAGCAAGGTGCGCTAAAGTAGTAGGTTTGATCGCTCGAGGAATTTTAGGAGTGGGTAAGGCTAGGAGTGCCAAAGTGTTTCGGGAATACAGAGACATATTTGTTTCCGTATGTTCTTTAATTTTTTGCCCTTGAGAGAGTGCATGTGCGTCCAGTAATGTTGGCACTGACTGGCTCGACATGGACGGGGTACATGTATCGTTCTCGATCTCGAGGGCGCGGGTAGTGAAGACGATTCAAAGTCAATACAATCCAGTACTATTGTAAGACAAATAACCATCACAACTCCATATAGCTGGTGAAATGGTCTAATACAATTAACTGATAGGAACAATCCATTATCTCTCCAAGAAAGATCGATTTCTCATGTCTCATTTTTACAGGTCCGTAGCCAAGATCAATGTATATGAAAGTTTGCGGAGTCGAACTCTCCACACCTTCATTTTTTTGTTCAGCATAATATTGATATCTTTTCACTACAGTTGTATTTCTGCTTATGATATCGTTAGACGGAACCAGGGTTCCTCTCCGGCTACGGACCGGTACTTTCAGTCTGTTGAAAGCTTTCTATGAATAAACTGCAAACTCACCTTTCTCGGCGACGGGGTAGGAATACTAGTGAACGAAACGTCGACAGAAGAAGCCTGTGATGCAATATTTTCGGATGATTGACCGTTAGTTAAAGTGTTACTACTTGATGGAGTCGGAGGAGGCGGTCCTCTAGGTCGTTGCACCGAACTTTGGTAATAATCTACAACGATGGAAAAACATTAACAATTATAGTTACCGAAATACTCACGTAATTCAAGAATCAAAAGCTAGTCTCACGTGTAGGTTTCTCTGTCGGTTTCAGGATCGGCATTTCACCAGGAGGAACAGGAGGAATGACTAGTCGAGCACCAACTATACGCATAAAAACCATTCAATAAATTTTTTATGGTTGAAGATCACAAATATTCATTTTTTTAGACTCTAAAACCAACGCTCGTCTTATCCTTTAGTACATTTCAATGTGAAGCCGTATTAAGAAACATGATATATACGCAAAAACAGTCTTCGAAAAAGGAGGTGAGTTTCTTACCACTTAATTATGATTTTACGAGTATACTGAACACACGTTTTTCAAGCAATATTTTGTCAGAAAAACAAAGTGACTCAGTATGACATACGAGTTCTCAACGACGGAGATAAATAAGTACGAAGAAAACTCATGGGATTATCATTCATAACTTGCCTACACTACTCCCAAAATTAAGAAATTTTCTGACAAATGATACTTATAACTGTCGCCTCATTTAACTCACCTAAATTAACAGCGTTTGTCGAATCGTTCGAAGGAGTTCGTTTGTGAACGCTAAACGAGCGACAATTGCTTTGATTTTCACTAAGAGTAGCTCTTCCATGATTTAATTGCGACGGAAGAGTGCTGTAGGAAAATTGTTGCAAGCCGGCTGGCGGTAATGGCGCTTTTGGTTTTTTAGTAGAGCCTGCGATAACTGTCACGTCAAACAAATGTTACGTTCATAAATCCATATTCAATAGCTATTCATCTTAGATTACTCTTTCTTTTTTATCGAACAGTACCTGCTTGCGGTAAAGACGGCCTTTTATTCTGTAACATAGACGATGGAGGCGGCATCTGAAACCGGTAACTTGATAATTTAGTGAAATTATCGCACGTTGACGCTCGACTTCGAGGAGATTCGGTATAGCTGGGCGGCCGTGAAACTTGCTTTCGTTCCGGAGTGATACATCCATTCTAGAAAAATGAAATAAGATGTCAAAATATCGGTTACGCTGACTAGATGCGGCGAATACATTCTATTTACTTACCCTATCCTCGATAACGGTGTCGTCATCTGAGAAATCGGTCGAGCCTTCATCGTGCACTAAATTCCATTCGACATTGACGTTATCGAATGGAGTTTTCTGTTTCAACGTTGCGCTAACAAGCTGAAAAAATACTCCAGAATAAGGAAATCCTTCATCACAAGAGGAGCGAGGTAAGGTTATATAACTTACAAGGTCTTCGCAAGCTTTATGTCCTTTTTCTTGAGCGATTTCTAGGGCCGTTCTATCATTTCCGTTCCTCAAAGTAAAGTCAGCTCCACTGCGTAACAACAGCTTCATACATTCGGGTTTATCGTGAATGGCACATAAATGTAATGCCGCATTACCTCCCCCACCATTGCTAAAATACGAATATTTCTCTCGTCAGTTTGAATAAAATCGAATCTAACGTACAGTCATGATATCCTTACATATTAGCCGCGCGTTTATCGAGGGCATTGGTTGGCATATTCTGTGTGAGGAAGTCGACTAAATGTAACGAAAAACCCATTTCGCGCTTGATTGCCAGATGTAGTGCGGTTTCTCCACAATCCTACAACGATAAATTATGCAATATCGACGCAACATTAAGAATTATGAGCCAAAAACCAAAACAAATGGTATTTGTTGTATGCTATCTCGAATGTTATCATGAATACAAAACTAAAGAAAAATAAAAATATTTTTCGTCTTGGTTCTATTTTGATTGTTGCTGTTATTTTCGAATATTTAGTGAAAATTATTCAATAGCACTTACGGATGAAGGCAATTCCGCTGAAAGATCAACGCCCTCAGCGAAGGCTTGTAATAGATTGTATAGATTTTTATTATTAACAGCGTGCTCCAAATCACTCAATAAATCACGTTCGTCCGTGCACGATCGAACAGCAAATTCTTTTTCGACGTATTTCGCTCGAATAAATTCGTATCTTTCGTCCCTATGATTCACAGAAAATCAATCTATTAAATTGAGTGATTGAGTACATCGACCCCACAAAGTGAAAAAAGACTTACATAGAACTTGATGCATTTGGTTTACTGGATGCATTCAACGTGGCCTCCATGATATCGTTAAATCCTTGATTGGTCATATACCTAGCTATCAGTAATTGAGATGTTCCAACATTATCTAGCGTCAAAGATTGAACTCTAGATATGTGTACGCCAAGGTCTCTGTGTATTCCTGAACATTCTATACACACTACTATTCCGAAATTCGTACACAACCAAGTCGCATCTGGAAAATATTAACGAAAATGAACACTGGCGCTTCCTCGTGAAATTTTTTCCACATATCAAATGACTAACCATTAGAAGAATTACAATCACAGCATTTGTCATTGCTCGGTAACCTCAGAATATAATTGATTATAGACTGTTGCAAATCCAGCAAAGAGGAACTACCCGGTGCTCGTCCACCTTCATTGTCGAACGCACGGTATAATGCGCCTTCTTTACAGTTAACCAATACAGAAAGCCACGCTCGTTGATCTGCTTCGTCTTCGGCTTGAAAATGGTACGTTCTATTATCTAAAATCGAATATACATCATGAAATTTCGAGTCAGATTTCGAACATCACAAGCAGATACTTCGAACAACTTACAAGAGACTAGATCGAAAGCACGTTTATCGTCTTGCATCTTTTTTATTTGACAAGTGAGTAAGTTGACGCGAGTCGGAGGTTTTGTTTCATCGGCATGAAAAATATCTAAAAACCCATCTGGTTCTACGCGACACTTGCGTTTTTGCCATACGCGACGCATCTTACCCTCAGATTTCTTCAACAGATGTCCACTACGCGATACGCCCGCTCCTTTATCACCCTGCAATTGGTGTAATGAGTACCCTGTACCACGTTCAGGAGTGTGTCCGCTAACCTGTATATATAAAATATTTAGAATGGCTCTTGAATTTATTTAAAGCTTCATCAATAAAAATGTCGAATACGTACTTCCTTCTCGAGCCCCGGAGCATTTCTCAACAACTGACGTAATTCATTCAAACGTCTTCGCTCTTCGTCTTGCTTTAGACGAACTTGTTGCAACTTCGAAGATAAATCAGTAACGTAGTTACCAAAATGTTCAATAGTCTTCAACCCATCATGGAAGTAACTGTCCGAAAAATAATGGAAATTAGAATTCAGTAGTTCCGAGAATAAAGATGAATAAAGATCACGAAACTAACTTCGTCTGCGCGTGATAATATTCGACTAAATGCTGTAGCAAATCGACGCTTTTCTTGGATTTAATTTCATTTATTCTGATCAGATACTGTAGAGTGAAATTGAAATCCGAGGTTGAAATTGTGATATTGATTATTACAAGTTGTTTACAAACCATGTATACTCACCTCACACATCTGCAACTGAAATAACCGTCTTTCTTTCTCCGTATCATCCGCGATTTCAGCGGACGTTACCTCCGTTCTAATTAGCCCAGCCTCTTTCGCCTGTTGTTTCTTCTCTTTCTCAATTTTTGTATACTTCGTATCGTAGTCTTTGCACGCTTTATCGAAAGGACGTTTCATTTCACCTCGTATACCACGTAAATCACCTTTTAATAAACTATCGAGCGGAAACATAACAATGTTGTTGATATTTTGCATCTGGAAACGATAAACACAAATTAGATTCGAGTTTTACTCTGAATACGTCTAATCGTCTTGGATGTTCTTCGAAAACTTACTAAGGTTTTCATGAGCGCTGATAACTCTTTCGTCACGACAGCAAATTTAAAGAACGCCGTTCCAATGTCAGGTTCCTGATCACGATCCATTGCGTTTGCAGCTAATCGTTCAAGAATACGTGCGAAGTACATTTCATTATCGGTATGAGCTGTAATGGGAAAAAGAGTGATAAACAGAGTAATTGACATATCCTCTACGGAATGTATCTCCATTTTACTTTCGAATAATCGTTTCTGCACTTACAATTTCCCGAATTATGGATAGCTTTTATAGCCTTCCTCATCTTCGTTAAACCATCGCGATCATACTCTAGAGTCTGTAAAAAAAGAATATAAATACCCAAACTTGAGAATTATGTATTTTAGCAACTTCCTTCTTGAATGAGAAGAATGTGCTCAGCGGTGGAAGGATCACTGATCCGAAAACGGTGAAGAAAATACTCACCTCCTCTAACGTGTTGACCGTCTGTCTGCATTGAAGCATTCGCGAAACAAAAGTAGAAGTCGTCGGCGAATTGTAATCATCTCGAGTCTCTTCAACGAAGTCATTTACTGCAATTAATGCTGCTGGCATCGTTTCTATAGGGCGATGGGAGGCACGAAAGTTCATGAATGCGTTGACATATTTAAGGTCCGAAATACTATCGAAAGTACACGATATTCTTGAAGACCGTTTTGCCTACTCTTTAAATTGAATAAAGAAGGGCCGGGAAATCATAACCACGATATTTTATGCTCTCTTATTTACAAATTTACTCGCCAATCAGTGATTTTTGCACTCAACAAAAAAAATAATAACAATAAAGACTGGTTAAGCTGATTAGAACTTAGAACACGCCGTTGGTTCCGTTCAGACTTCAGAGGAAGGACCCCCCATACTGCAGTTTTGAAAATTCACTTTTCTAATACTTGCAAATCACTGAAGGTTCGCTAGTGATCCGCAGGTGAACCGTCGCCTGACGGTTTCGTTACCCACCGTACACAGTTTTCAAAAACACATTTCGTGGTAAGAATAATATTCTGTATCACAATCAAAAGCCGCCAAGGTGATGAAATAACTTGAATAAGAAAATAGCCGCGAGTTTGAAGTTTGAACCAAGCATTATTCTTAAATTTTCGGCATAATTGAAGAATTTCGAGCTCGAGTCTCAAGAACAAAATACGTTAATGACCAAAAATTAGTGGATTTCAAACGTAAGTGGCCCCAATACTCATCTTCAATTGTGTGAAACTACTTTTCACCTTAGTTCCTTGATCGTTTGAACAAGTTCCAAGAATATAAAATCTCATTCATTATGGCAGAACCAAGGCAAGACGCCGTGGCGTTCAAAATCTGATTACTTCATAGGTACCTAATTGTCTTCTACCATACAGAATAGCTGTGAAATCATTTGAGAAGGCGTTCTCGAGAGAGTCATAGAAGAGTATCTGAGGAACTATGAATCAGTACGTGAGGTTACTAAATTATTGTATAATGTTTTTCTATCTGTATCATTTTGCGTTTCATTGAATCCTAAAGATTAAGGTTTTGGAAGATGCAGACTACCGGTAGTATTTTTGGAAGAAGAGAAGAACGTTCATTAGGAGAAAAAAAAAAAAATATATATATATATATATATATATATATATATATATATATATATATATATCATTATGCATTTTCTCAAATTTTATTTTATTCATTGTCGATGATACTTTTCAAACGTTTATTTTGAGTTATGTAGGTTGGTATTAAGGATATGCTTTACACAGAAGAAATACGCGTAAATATACAAAAATATAGGTTGCGGGGCGACTAATAATTTCCACAAAATTAACGAATTGTCATGAAATTTTTTCTGAGTGTTGGATGAGTGTTTGATACAGGTCTAAAATTAATTCGGAACTCATATTATTATTTAGAACTCTTGTTATCAACAATCAAAAAGTGGTATATTTTCAAGCAAATTTTCAGTCGTTGATAACGAAGCTTCTAAATGATTTGATAACTTATTATAAATAAATTTTAGACCTATGTCAAACGCTCATCTAACACTCTGAAAAAATTTTATGACAATTGATTAATTTTGCGGATAGTTATTAGTCGCCGCACGACCTATATTTTTGTATATTTACGCGTATTTCTGTGTAAAGCATTCCCTTAATATTAATAATATTGAGAACGATCTTTAGAATTTGATAATTTTTTTATAATACAGTTTACCACTAGAACGTATTTTTCCAATTTTTGCTCTCAAAGCCATATCACCCTGTACGCACAGCACATTTTGACCAACCTACCATGCGGAAATCGCCCTCTCAAAAATTACCGGTGCAAACTTTTCCATCTTATCAGATTTCATTTAGCACCGCTCACTTACCTTCGCTTGGTATATGTTCTAAAAAAATCAACCCTCCAACAAATTCGGAGCAATGAAAACTATATTCCTTTATCCCCGGTTCATCTTCAGAAAGAAAGTTCAGCAATGAAGAGATCTCTCTTGGACCTCACTTGCTCCAGATTAGGTCTTACCAGCGGTGTATTGCGGCACAATCATCGCATGCAATTGCTTTGAATAAAAAAAAAGATCAGCCACTCCTAAGAGAGTTAAAACATAGGTAATGTGTCCGCCCCATGAGTGTACTTGGGTCCGCGCGGAAGCTAAGTCCGTCGTTGGATCTTATCCCTCGATCTCACTCACATCTTTTCCTTTTATCGGAACTCATAATGAGTGAGTGAGGTGTAAGTAGAGCACTAATATTGAAAAAGGGTTTTTCTATTGTACAAATCTACTTTATTAGTTGCTTATACAAGAGTACTTTCGGGTGTTATCCCATCATCAGTTGTGTCGCAACTCTTGTATAAGCAACTACTTAATAAAGTAGATTTGTACAATAGAAAAACCCGTTTTCAATCTTTTCCTTTGCTTATAGCTTGTACTCACGTACCACAACCAGGTATCCTCTATCTGTATGTAACCTTCAGATTCTCCTTAACCTATACGAAAAGTTTTCTCAACTCTGCCTCATCATGATAGAAAATTTTATACTGTTAGGGCTCATGGAAACGACCACCCAAGTACATAAAGATGAGTAAAGATTTTCATCACTTACTGAAGTTCTTCATTTCTATAAGTTTGTTTCTCATCATTTCCAAGTTTTTCAATGTAGAACGTAGTTTTTCGAGTCTTTAATTTGGTGAAGGTCATTCGGATGCAAACGTTTTTTGAGCGCTCTCCCCGGCCCGAAGCGGATTATTAATATTTTTTATATGTTGCATTACCGTATTCAAAACTTTTCAAAAACCTGAAGCGAGGCCAGTTTTAAAAAGATGGCGAATTTTTCAATCAAAATAATCTGAACTTTAATATTTTCGTTCGAGGCTTCAGATTTACAAATTAATTCTCTAGCTATACAAATTATTAATTTTTGAAACAGTATGATATGTTTATTCACTTTGAAAGAAATTACAACTTTATCAGATAATAATTCATTTAAACCAAGCTGTCAGGTAGGAAAGGACCACACATCGAAGATTTTCGCAATTTTTCCAAAAGTCCCATACAAATAAATGAGTTTAGCTACCATCAGGAAGCTGAAAAACTTTTTTTTAAAACTATTTCTCCTTTCTACCAGACAGAGGTCATAAACATACGTACAATGTAAAAATAGATACAAAATGAGAAAATTTTATATGAAGAAGAGAATAAATAGATATATGACACAATTTTGATAAATTGGTAACTACATTCAGTCAAATACTCCAGTATTTGTACTTCAGTCTGCTTTAATAAACGGTTAAAGAATTTTCGAACAATGAACTCAAATCCTCTTCTGATTGCTCTCTAGGAGCAAGCTTGGTGATACGATGCTGTGACAAAATTAAACATTCAATTCAGAGTTGACTCTTCTATGAATAATAAAAGAGAAACGTAACTTACTTGTGGAAGAGTTCCCTGTACTAAACCTGGAATATCATCCTTTTTATATCCAAGTGCAGCGATACCATTTTCAATTTTCATGTCCAACATGTACTTTCTAATGATGTCAGCTAAAACTTTGCCTGAGAATGAGAAAATGAAAAATCATCATGGCTATGTTTCAAAGCAAAGACTCGTACTTTAAAGGCAGTAATCAGATTCCCATCTTTTAATTTTGTAAGACAAGGAAACAAAACAAATTGAGAACAGTCAAAGAAAACAGGTATTTTTATTTTCAAGAATAAATTACCAGCATCTTCCTTCTTCACATTGGTGACATCAGCACCCAATAGTTCCGCTGCTTCAATATGTCTTTCGGGACAAGCGGAAGCGCAGAATTCAAACACTGCCGGAGCAGACATAACCACAGACAACCCGTGTGGTATGATAGGATGATCTTTGCTGCGAAAAACAGATTTAAAAAAAAAGTGGCATAAAAAATTTATCTTGTTTTTCTCGAGATGGAGGAACAAATGACCTCATTATTATCTTTACGTGAACGTAAGACGTCAGTAAATTATTTGCCAGCCTCAAAATTATCAGATGATAATATAAATTATACGTCTTCATTGACGTCATTAGATATCGTAATTCTTTCATTTGTTATTCGTACCTATAATCGTCTGGAAAATAAGTTTTCACGTTCCCAGATATTGCATACGACAAACCGTGACACAAATGAACTCCGGCGTTACCAAAGCCTACTCCAGCCATTGTTGATGCCAAATGCATATTAGATCGAGCTTCAACGTCATCCGGGTTATAAACCGCTCTGTAGAATTTAAAGACCGAATGAAATTCGAGAAAAAAGAAAAGATCAACTAATCTTCATAGAATTTAGTTCTCACCTTTTGAAATATTTGTTGATCGTTTTTAAAGCGTAGACTGCCCAAACATCGGAAACTGGATTTCGCCCTTGGTAAGCTGGCCTAAGAATTGGATTTGTGGGCCTAGGTGATCTTTCGGTATACGGAATGGCAGTGAATGATTCGAGGGCGTGACAAAATACGTCAAATCTGAAACAAGTAAACAAATTTATAGTCTCTTTATGAGTAAAGAAAAAGGAGATGATATTAATCACAAGTATATTCAAATGTCTCATCGAAACTAGGAACGAATAATCGGAAGGTTTTCCGAAAAGCAGGTCGAAAGAATTGCTACACGAGAACTCGGCGAAATCAATACGATAAATAAAGTACTTTTCGACATGAAAGAAATTTATCCAAACCAAAAAAGCTATGATTCTATTTACAATGACTCATTCCAGAAGAAACTTTTCAAAACAATTCTTGTTCAGAAAATCAAAATCAATTTCTAATCATAATCGCGTTACTTAAGGAAACATTGTAATCTACGACAAAAGAGCAATCGTCGGAATACCGCTGTTGTATTTGCACTCTGCATACTTATCTTTACGGTTTTATAACTCGTGATCGAAATATCGGTGTTTATTTATTCGAAAAACCAAAATTATCAGTCAAAAATAATTATTTTTGTAATTTATTGTTCAACTTGAGACTCGGTAGTATGAAGTTTTCGTTTATACTGAAAGTATTCTCTTACTTCTTCTGTCAAGCCGATAAATGATTAATAAACTTAACTTTGATGAATTCAATCTTCAACTCACCCGCTATAAATACAAACTCGTTGAGGCAAAGTTAATGTGTGAATTGGATCCACGATACCCAACGTCGGTCTGAGAGCACGGTTCGCGATTCCAGTTTTTGCCTTCAACGGCGCATAATCGAAGATACTGACGCCTGTAGTTTCACTTCCAGTACCCGAAGTAGTGGGAACTAAAGTCATAATTATAAACAAAGTTCGATATAGCTGAGCTGTGAGAGGCCTCATATAAAATGAACTTGTACGAATCGAAAAATTAGGTTACTAACTAGCATATAAAGGTTTTAATGGTACAGTAACTGGTTGCCCTTCTCCGATCGGAGCGTTGACGTACTTCAACAAAGATGCTCCGGGATCGCAAGAATACAAATTAGCGGCCTTAGCAGTATCCATAACAGATCCTCCACCAACAGCGATAAATGCATCAAATTCAATAGATCGTACGAATTTAGTTGCATCTTCCAAACTGCAATGTTTATTTCATTGTACAAAAATAATCAGCGCGACAAATTCGTAAAATAATTCAAACCAACCTATAATCAGTCGGCTCGACTCTGACGGAGTCGTAAAGCTCAAAAGCAACACCATGTTTGCTCAAAGAATCAAGCGTAGTTTTTACGGGTGGTAGTTTACTCAAGTGAGAATCAGTCATTACACACGCTTTTTTGATTTTCATGTTCACCATATCCATGCCAATTTCTTTGGTGACGCCAAGACCGTACCTAATGGTTGAACATGCCATCTGATCGAAAAGGAGATGAACGGATCACATGAACAAGGCGTACATCCGCGAAAAATTGAAATCAAAATACCACATGGTAACCTCAACATCCTTTTACCTCAAAAGCGTACTCTTTGTCAGGTTTTGAATCATTTTTTTGAGAAGCGTAAGTTTTCGAAATGGTATTCGATACGAGACCTAACGTTGAATGTGCTGGGCATCGACACCTGTTGAGAAGAAAGTTTGCCATCAGGTAATTTAGGTTAGATAATAATTTCTAAAGAAGTCAATGAAGCAGGGCACTTACGAAGCTGAAGAAACAAAATCGATCAAATTCAAAACTCTCGTCTTCATTGTAGCGAAAATTGAAAAAAATACGATGATACTTTGACGCAATAATAAGCGAGAATCTACGAAGTTAAAGAAAGAAAACACATTTCCGGAATCGCAAGTACGCAAGGAGAGATCGTCGGATTAATTGAATAATAATCATCTTGTTGACGACACGTTTTAGCCTGTTTTTGGGGGGAAAAAATAAAATTTCTCCCTGATAAATGCGCCATCTAGTAGTAAAAAGTAGTATTCATTTTTCACGTGAATCCGCAAAACAACGATCAAGGGAATAACATTACTATTGGACCATAGTTCATCGTACCAAAAGCCTTATTCTCCTGATCGTTGTTCTGCTAATACATCGATATTCGATTTTGTATGGCGAATCGCCACTAGAGTGCAGTGTTTCTTAGTTTTCACGCTTGGCGGTATCGTGTGATGTTATCATTGTGTTTACCATGGTGTTTACATTCAAGAAACAACAACGCCCCAACGAAATCCACCCATTAATATTATTACTCACGTTCCCAGGATTTATTATTCGGTTTTTACGATAAATTGGGTTTTGTTCATTGCCGTGTTTTAGAAATTGTGAAAACCACCATTCGTGCCATCCTCTGACTACGAGTATCTGTTTTTCAATTCGATAATACCTAGTACAATGGAGTGATACCGTCGTGTGTGAAGAACAATGAGGAATTTCCGTCACCATATTATTCTATTCTTTCTTACTGTCTTGCTGAAATACCACGATGTCGGCGGGCAGTATGAATGGCAATCGAAGGACGCCTTTGATGAGATTCGTATGAAAATTGATAAAGTGAATCGCGAAAACTGTCGCATACAACATCTCGAAGATCTACTGTTGCCGGATGATACCGTTTCCCACCTACCCGATATTAAAGATATATACGTGAATCCTGTGTTCCCTAATCGAACTGCCTTAGTTCACCTGCATAATTTGGCATTGAGCAGATCATTTTTCTTCAGTTATATCTTACAAGCACGCTTCATCAGACCGGTGATAAATGATACGTACGACCCGGGAATGATGTATTATTTTCTATCTACTGTCGCTGATTCAGCTGCAAATCCGTACATCAATGCTAGTGCTGTGTACTTCTCACCAAACATGTCTTACTCGTCTTCGTATAGGGGATTCTTCAATAAAACCTTTCCTAGATTTGCTCCTCGAACTTTCAGGTAAAAAGCAATTTTCATTTTCATCAAAGTAAGAAATATCAATGTCTAGCATTAATGATTTTACAATTTCATTACCTTAACAGAGAAGATGATTTCAATGATCCCATTCATTTGGAAAGAATTTCGACGTTGAACACATTTTCTACTCTGGACCTGGGTGCATTTAGTGAGGGTCGTCTGAGTGAAGACTACACTCAACTTCTGGGAACTGCTAACGAATGGTTATTTTTGACAGTTACAAAAATAATAATAGTTAATGAAAAACGAATATATTATGAAATTTTCATTGTATTTTAGGTACCGAGCTTGGTTGCCTGATAAACAGCAAACGCGTCATGATACCAAAACGACATATCAAGTTGAAATTCGATACGCGAACAACACGAACGAGACGTTCACATTCCACGGACCCCCTGGTAAATCTTATTTCGTTCATGAGTTTTTCGAGCCATTTCTGCGACATATTTATTGATTTCGGAATTTATAATAGGTGCCGATGAGAATCCCGGGCCAGTAAAATGGATTAGACCGTACTTCGATTGCGGACGATCTAACAAGTGGTTGGTGGCAGCAATAGCTCCAGTTGCTGATATTTACCCTCGACACACTGGATTTAGACATATTGAATACCCTACATACACAGCCGCTGTTGTTTTGGAATTAGATTTCGATCGAATTGACATTAACCAATGCCCGAAAGGATTGGGTAATATTGGAAAGAACAGATTTGTGGATACTGCTAGATGTAAGAAAGAAACGACCGAGGTATGTTTTATTTCTTCTTTTATTTTTTTCATCCGTAATTGTTGTTTTTTCATTTTCCGTTCCTTACTTTTAGTGTGAGCCCCTTCATGGTTGGGGATTCCGTCGAGGAGGATATCAATGTCGTTGTAATCCTGGATATCGTCTACCAAATGTAGTTCGAAGACCTTATCTCGGTGAAATTATCGAACGTGCTTCGTCCGAACAGTATTATAACATGTTTGACTGCGTAAAGCTCGAGTGTAAGTTGTAACACACGGAGTTACAAAACCTGGAAATAATGAATAGCATTCAAGATGATTTACGATTTTCTCGCTCCAAATTATTTCCTACTCCTCTCGGCTCAGGATACGTTTTCGAACTTTACGTAAATTTGCGCAATGAAATAATCTGCTTCTTGCGTATTCTATAGAATGAGTCAGTCATGTGTCATCAACTTGACATGGTGTACCAAGGATTTTTTACTGAATTATAGAAATCGCTCGTCAACTTGATTTTTGAAATTAATAAGAAGTAAAAATTATCTCAGAAGCTATCCTTTAATATCTCAACGACCCTTCGTTTCGTTTGTTTTGATACCAGGGTCTCTTCTAGACCTTTATCGTCGTACGATAATATCCTTAATTGCGACTATGCTTACGTTCCATTACTTATAATTGATAATTTAATTTAGGGATTCAAAAAACACCTGTCAAATGGGAGAAGGCAGATCCATTCACGAAGGAAAAGTATTTGGAAGAGAATTACGCTTACAAAAACTACACTCCAGGACCGGGTTCAGTTCATGACACACAAAAAAACATTGATGAAATATTGAAGTTCATCCACAGCGTAAATGCAGATACTTGCAAAAAGTATGTAAATCTATTGAATCGATTGTTCCGGCCATATTTTATAATTTAATATTTTTTTCTCATGAAATGCGTTCACCTATATACAGTTACTCTCCTGAAGAACTTCAATTGACAGGTGATTTTGGTCATGGAGCAAGAGAAGCATTCGCCCATCACGCGAGAATGGCTGTGCGTTTATCGAATTTTATCAGTGCTTTCTTGCAGGTGAATTATAACTTAGGATTTTTAAGCAATAGGATTGGTGTGAGTTGAAAAACTAAAAGCTTATCTTGCCTACGGTTTAAAGGTGTCGGATCCGAGTGAAGTGTATTCGGAAAAAAGAGTAGCTGATAAACCTCTTACTGAAGATCAAATGATTGCTGAAACGCTATCGATCGTGGCCGGAGATTTAAGAATTTTTTCAGCTGGAACTTACTGGGACACGAATAAATTTACCAACCGAACGTTGTTTGCTCCATACGCGTATACAACTACCATCAACAACGAAAGAGCCACGAGAAAGTTTAAAGTAGAGGATTTAGCCCGCTTAGATAAAGATAGTAAGTTGAAGTTTTTTGAAAATCAATACTGTATTATCAATATCTTATTTTCGTTTTTATGAATAATGGATTTTATTATTCAAGATGAAGTATACACAAACAAAAAGTTCTTCAAAATGTTGAAACAAAGGTGGTCAACGAATTTCGATTCTTTGGAAAAATTCAATCTCAAAATGAGGATACGCTACAACGAGACTGGTGAACATCTAATGAAATATGAACATTTCCCCACATATTACAAGTAAGTATTACACTTTCAAGGTTTGTGAAAATCTTCCAGACTGCGCGTGTGGATGTAGACCATGTTTTGATTCAAAAAGCAAAAGAAATACAGATATTTTTGATAATAATTCTATGGATTTTATTGCAGAGCTGCGAACTTGAATCACGGTTACTGGTCGGACCCGTACTTCGATTGTTATGGCCATGTTAAAAAGTGGATTATGAGTTACTCATCTCCTTTTTTCGGTTATGACAGTTTGAAAAACAAATTAGAATTCAAGTATGTGTTTCTAAATTCGTAGTTTATTCAAACACATTAGATCACTTCGAAAGTCGAGAAGATAAACATGGTGCCTCGGATTATAGTCGCTCTGTTTTTCAATATCGTTTTCGTTTGAACAATAGACAAAAAAGCTATTTTAATAGCGCCGAGCAAAACTTATATTCTTACAGTGGAGAAGTATGATTTTGTACACATGATAGAAAAAAAAATACGTTACTATTTTGTAGGGGCGTTGTATCCGTTACCATTGATTTACTCGCACTCGACATCAATCAATGTCCAGATAAATATTACACTCCAAATGCATTCAAAAATACTCATAAGTGCGATCGTAAAACATCTTACGTAAGTATTTGTCCTTTAGGTTGATGATTACATGTATAATTGTGTTTCTCTAATCCTGGATATTATGTGCAGTGTGTTCCTATTCTCGGCCGTGGATACTATACCGGAGGTTATAAATGCGAATGTCTTCAAGGTTACGAGTATCCTTTCGAAGACCCTATCACATACTATGATGGTCAGTTGGTTGAAGCCGAATTTACAAATATAGTGGCAGACAAAGAAACGAGGTAAGAGAATTTTTGGCGGGATTCGCTTCTTTCTACCCAAAGTTGAGGGTTTCAAGTCTGACTCTGATGACATTATGTTACAGGTACGATATGTTCCATTGTAGGATATCGGGAGTGTCAGCTATCCAGAGTAGCTCAGCGTTACTAGCGTTAGTGTACGCTATGTTACGATTTCATTTCTAAAAAATCTTGTCATTAAACATAAATGATTTATGTAAGTTATAAATCGTAATTGATGAAAATCAAATACGAATATTCGATAAGTAAAATACTCCAACCGAACAAAAGCATATTGTTGTTCCACCAAATATCGCTTACTTTTTTTATGTTGTAACTAATCTTGGAAAACATTGATTTTTTTCCCCCTTGATCTTTGAATTACTCCGTCCACTCTTTCGGTGATAATCTTTACTATTGTGATAAACAGTAATTCATTTGTTCTATTCTTAAGTGTAAATATTAGATACCTTTGTTTTATGCACTGATATTAATACTTGGATCTCAAGTGAGACTTGTTCTACAGTATTTTTTACAGTATGTTTAATCCGAATATGGTAATGTCAACAGTTTTTTCACCTCGTAATCTTTTTTTTTTAAATCGATGATTTTGTTGTTATTGAAAGTTTTTTCCAGTATTTTTTATTGATAAGTATAAAACTTTAAAATAAATAATTACTCTATAAGTAAAGTGTCGCAATTTAGATTTGTATGCTCAAGAAGACTGTAGGAAAATTCTGAACAGTTGTCGCGAAATTACAATGAAAATTTTAATTTATTAATGTTCGTAATTTAATCTACGCGTTCAGTTTTCGCGTTGTATACTTTCATCGTTGAAAACAGGAATTTTACAATTGCTGTATTATATCTTGACATTACAATTTTTTTTCCTCAATTTTACCTACACTAGCCCTCGTATTTTAAGATTAAGATTCATCATTCTTTTGTATTATTATTATTTGAATTTCGTGTACCTTTTGTATTCTTTTTCACCGTAATAAATCATTGAAAGTACTATTCAAATGTTGATGTCGTACGAACAAGAGCCGAAGATGAAATACAGAATTCAGACAGGAAGACTTTCAATGGGAATGTTAAAATGATCTATTTAATACATATCAAATTTTCGATGATTCCGATTCACGGGCAAAATCTTATAATGTTACACAATAAAACACACTTTATTTACAAACCTTAATCTTATGAGAGTATTGAGTCGTTTGGAATGAAATCAGAGCGAGTATTATGACGAAGAATCTAAATCCGAGGAATCTGAGTCTTCGTCTGCTCTTTTCTTCAAAATATCTTTGTACTCTTTAACGGTTATTTTGCGGGGCATTATTTCTGCGTCAAAATAAAAGGCCAGAAACCATAAAAATATATTATTTTTAGGATAGGAGTAAAACTTTAGGTTGATAAATTACGAAAGTCACTCACCTTTAAGGAACGCCATACTTTTCATCGTTTGAACGGTATCAGCTAAAGATGGATAATCTAAAACTTTCAGTTTATCCCTTTTATGCTGTTCGTAAGCTTTGTGCGTGAGATATTTAACAAAAAACTCCTAAAAATCGAATACAACGTGAAAATAAATACAATATAAACCGAAAAGGCAAGTTGAACACGTTGTAAAAAATTACATACCGTAGTTCTAGCGACTAGGAACAAAGCATCTTGTCCGATATTTTCAGTTTCCGGAGAACTCTTCATTATTATACGAATCCTATTAAGAGGTAGAAGTGTTTCTTTGGTTTTGGCAGCAGCATTCTTCTTCGAGTCCATATCATCGGCTGTATCTAGAAAAGTATCTTTGATGACCGGCATGAATAAAAATTTTGGTTACCAACAAATTAACGTTTTACAAATTGATTCTCTTTCTTCGGTTCGGCAGTTTCCACTTTGAATATCCCTCTGATAAGGAAACAGCAACCATAATATTCAGTGCTGACTCTTGTACATTTCTGTTTCCAAGTCCAGGTTTCTGTGACGTCTACCTGCTAGCAAAATTACCCAACGTTCCCAAGCCAACCACGATCCAACTGACATGCTGACGTATCAGTTGCCGATTGGATCAACGAGATAGAACTAGGAAGCAGATGAGCAGAATTGCATATTATTCGGTTTCTGTTGATTGTTTTTCAGCCCAAATTACCCTCTATCTGCTCTCGCTAGTGTCTAATGATAGAGTAAAGAGTGCGCCCGAATTCATATCTCTGCTCAATGTTGACAATCATGGAAAATTATCAGTAGTTCATAAGCTTGAGCCAGGAAAAAATTTTGCAGATGAACCGCGAATTATAGTCTGATTATAGTAAAATCGAAACTGTACAAAATAGTAGGTTTTTTGTGAAGAAACATTCCCGTCTTCCACGCATTGATAGTTAACTCAGCTCTACCGTCAATGTCAATCATCAAAAGTAAGAACTAATTCAAGTTTTCTTTTTCCGAGGGCGTATCCGCCCGTGCTCGTGAATAATTTTGAATTTTTAAAAACTCTCTATTACTATATTGTTTCTATTCAGATTGTAGTGATGTTTGGTCTCAATTATTTGATCACAAAACGTTTGTACTGTCTGAATTGAATTCATTCATTAAAGAGTTCGAGGTAAGTTAGAAATTACCAATTTCTATATTCCATAGGTCCCTGTTAGGTATTCTCTAAAACGTTTTTTATTTATTTTCGTGCAGGAGATTCGACACGACAGAGAAGTTGAAAACTTACTTGACTGTCTGAACGTTGAGTGTGAAATACGAAACCAATGTAATAGATTGGAATCGGTCGATTATCCGTCATTACAATTATTGAAAGATAAAGTGGGAGTGTGCTGCAATAAAGCCGATGAAATTCTAAACTGTGATTTAACTCCGGAGTCGGTAAGATACCACTAATATATGGATCGCCATCTAGTTTCAGTTGTACCTAAAAACTTCATCAATTTTCTCGATTAATTTCAGAGAAAACTTCTAGAATTGCGAAAATTGAAGAGAGAAGAAAAATGGCAAGCTTTCAATCTAGAAATGAAGAATAAATACAAGGAAGCTGACGATCAATTTGCAAAAGAAGAGGAAAAAATTAAGCAGTTCTACGCAAACCAAGAAAATAGATTGAAAGACATTTCTGCACCTCCTCGTTAGAGAAAATGTTGGAAAAAAACTACGTAGAAGTAATACTGGACGATGAAACTAAATTGTTATTTGGAGAAGTCGTCAAAAGAGAAGTATCCGATGATATTCCAGAAAGTATTAGAAAAGGAATTGAAAATGATTTTCAAGAACCGATGTCTGTTGAAGATCTATTCTGGTTACAAGAGAGGCTAGCCCGAGGAGAGTATTTCTATAAAATATTGCATCGGTGTCAAATTGTACTTCCTAAACTAAAAGTTGAACCTAGAAATCCTGAATTAGAAGCGAGAATTCAAAAACTTAAAAAAGCTGAAGAAGAACGTCAATATAAAGCTATGACCAAAAATGTAGATTCTATACGAGTACGATATCCAGAGGATACGTTCGCTGCTCAAGGTATACTTCATTTTGATACTTCCTTGATTCGATTTCTACAATACTATTCAACTTTGTCTTCTCTGATCTCTAATTTGTATTTAAAATTTAAATAACATGTTGACACTTATATTATGTTTGATTTATTATTTTTGACTTAGTTTTCAATCATTAATCAAATTCGTTTATGGTAAATGTACGACATTGACTTTATTATTTCTTTTTTTTTTTTTTTCTTTCTTTCTTTCTTTTCTTCAGTGAAAGAAATGGATCGACAGCTAATTGGAGTCCTTCAACTTCTCGTTTCCGTAGCAACTGGATTTTTATTCGGCTATAAAGGAATCGAATGGATCGTTGGTAATCTTGAAACAGGCGCCCGCATATTATTAGGTGTTTTTTGCGCGATCATCATAGGTATCGCTGAACTCTACTTCCTGATTAAGAAATTAAGTGATCCAGTGCCAGAGTCGTCGTTTGATCGGAAAAATAAATAAGACGTGTTTTTTTGTTGAAATTTCAACTTATAATTTATTATTAAATTTCATTTCATTCCGATAATAGTCCCAGGTGCATTTTTGATAAACTGACGTTCGAAGAAATAGTTTGCCATTTACATTAATACGGTAGGTAATAATTGGTCAATGAGAGCGGAAGATCATGATGAAGAAAGAAAGAAAAAAAAGAAAAAAATATCCCCAAATGTCTTCTACTTGAAGAAGAAGAAGAAAGAAAATTGAAAATTATAACTTTTAGTGTGAAGTTCTACAGGTAGTGTATATGCTGTTTCTATCCATCATGACTTTTTACATACCATCATGGGTGGAAAATTCTTGACCTTGTTCTATTAGACCAGCTCGAAATACTTCTTATTGTTTGTTCATCTTTTTAATGACTTCGATGAAAGTGGTCGTCTTCAGGTATTTATTTCAATGTAAAACAACCTTCGACGTTCATTAAGCGCATGAAACAGTTATATAAATGCACTTGCTAAACTGAGGAAGCTATTGATGATAATATTCATTTTGACGCTCATAATATTCTGGTTCATGATACACCTCAATCATTGATGCCTTTCATTAACTTCTAGACGAGAAGAAAAACTAGTGTTGTCAACTTCTAGAAGACATTGAAGGTAAGTAAAACATGTTGTCTTGACCAGAATCTTGTAGTTCAAACGATGAACCAGTTAATTTGTTGTAACAAATTTCTCCAGACGCAGTGGCGCGGCGGGGATGAGGAAGCAGTAAATTTTTTCGGTTTCAGATCACTCCTTGACTAATTTTAAAAAATTCGGTCTCATATTTAGGACGATTTTAAAAACTTCTGAATTGATATTCTTGAATTTATAGCTGTAGTTTTTAATTTCTTTGATGCATTGTGACTTGTCAAAGTTTGGCTCCTTCTTTTATTTACTTGATTTTATACTTCAAAACGAATTTGAAATTATATTTCTTCGTGTGTTATATTAATGTAAAAAAAACGATAAAAAAGTTAATCCTTCCTTTCCCTTCTCTGAGGAGAGAAGTGGAACTCATCTTAGAGCCTAAGCTTAG
The DNA here is from genome assembly GCA_035079385.1 of Aspidiotus rigidus. Taxonomy (NCBI): domain Eukaryota; kingdom Metazoa; phylum Arthropoda; class Insecta; order Hemiptera; family Diaspididae; genus Aspidiotus; species Aspidiotus rigidus. The sequence goes on along the minus strand of JAVHKY010000054.1, from coordinate 13,296,764 downwards.
TTTTCGAGGAAAATTTGAAAAAACTTTGCAAAAATTCTCGTTATCAACTTTAAAAATTAATAATATCGAGGGAAATCTTCTCATTGAAGACAGACTGAATTTGGTTCAATGTGAAACGACAAAGTGAAAATTACTACGGTATTTATTTTAAATACATTTCAATAATAATGGTACAAAATTTGTAACGCGTCTTATCGTATAAGTGCTAAGAATCTTATTTTTGATCAATGATCAATTTTATCGGTCAAAGTGAAGGATAAATTGTACACAATACAATTACTTATTTTCCAATGACATGTCGCGCGTTGTAAAAAGAAAAAAAAACAAGTCGATGCTCAACTGAATTGTCATCCGCGGTAAAATTCTTTTTTCTTATCAACAATCAAAAAAATGGAATTAATCTCTAACACAAAAAAATAACGCGCGGCGTTGTCGCGGTAGAAATTATGTTTAAGTATCGATACACTTAAGGGGTAAAATTTATTTACATAATTTTAACACTATCACAGTCTAGAAAAATATCGTTTATGGAATTTGTACACCCTTTTCGTCTTTTTTCATTCGTCTCTCACACAATATGATTATACATAGGTAAGGTAAGTGTCGAGAAAATGCATAATTAATTCGCCCTAAATTCCAGTCGTTCGATAAAACACGTATCACAATCAGACATTAGCCTCATTATTCCTCATAATTTTATAACCATTTTTCATGATTGGAGGCTTAGGTACGCTACATTCTTCGTATAATTTGTAATATAGCGGAGCTCCGGACGCATCGCGAGATCGAATATGACCACCTAGAGGTGAACTTGGTACGCTACGTCTACGATGAGTGATTTCACTGATTAAATAAATGATGCAATATAAAGCGACGATTAATACGCACATAGCCAAGACCATGGGCCACAACAGTGTTCTGCTTTCGGTCTCAACAACTATCTCGTCGACCGAGGTGTACGAGGGTTGTGAATTAGCTATCACGGAAGCCGGAGCCGATATCATTTTACGTAACATTTTATTTGTATCATGAGGGTTCACTTCGAATTTGTGTCCTGAAATGTCCAGTGACATTACTTGAGGAAGTTCTTTAGAGAATTCTTTGATACTCCATAACTGCTGACTAACATCTAGGACAGTTAAGGCCGGCGTATTCTTGAATATGTCTAGTGGAAGTTGCTTCAAAGGATTTCCGCTAAGTTTCAACCGAATGAGTTCCGTATTTTTGGCGAACAGGTGGATACTCAAAGTTTCCAAAAGATTGTGCGATAAATCCAACGTATTCAATCGTCTCAAATTATTGAAAGTATCATCATTTATTTCAGAGATCGCGTTATAACTCACGTTCAGAGTATTTAAATTCTCCATACCTGAGAATTGAGTAGCCACCAATGTCGTCAAACCGCAATCGGCTACTTCCAAAGTTTTCATAGCCCTATGTTGTCCGGTGAATCCTTCGTCATCTACGAACATACTCAACTCGCGATTTCCGCTCAGCAATAATTCTTCCAAGTCGGTATTCTTATCAAACAAATCTTGCGGCAAAGGTCCCGTCAACTTGTTATAAGAGAGATCGAGTTTTTTCAATTCGGAGAAAATGATGAAGGAATCATCGGAGATGACTTCAAGATGGTTATTGCTTAAATTTAAAAGAGTCAAATGAGGCATACCTTCGAACATTTCTTTCATGAGTAGGCCTACATTGCAGTAGCTGAGATCTAATTCGTCGAGGTACGGAAGATTGAGTCCGTCAAGCTTTTCGATTGGGTTTCTCGATAATCGCAGAACGGATAACCCCTTATTCTGCTTGAACGAGTCTTTCTCGATTTTTCGCAACTGATTAGAGGATAGATCAATGTCCTCTAAACCATCGAGTCCGTCAAATAAATCTTTCGGTATCGTTTTAAGTAAGTTATGAGAAAGATTAACGAGAACAAGATTACGAAGTTCTGAAAAGGTTTTTGGAGTAATTTGTGCCAATGAACAATTGGACAGATCCAATTCAGTCAAAGACGTTGATCGCAGTAAGTACGGTTGAGACGTTGCGAGAACCTGCATCAGTTGCATCGGATTTCCGCTCAATTTCAGGTTTCTCAAATTTGTATTATTAGCGAAAGTGTCAGCGTGAATGAGGAAAAGTTGATTGTTTGAAAGATTAATGTCTGTGAGCGAATTCAAGCCGTAAAACGCATGTACCGCTATGTCCGCCAAAGGACTGTTCGCAATCTTCAACGATTCCAGGTATTTCAAACCGAGTTTTGCGAAAATCCCTTCAGTCAGTATTATTGGATGGTTGTCTGGTACAATGGTCAAATGTTGTACGGGGAATTTGAATTCTTGATCTTCGAGACTAAGACGCGAGCAGACAACCGTTACACCGCTGGTTCCTTCACTGGTACAGGAACAGTGTTGGGGACAATACGGAATTTCCGCGCGCACAGCCACCACCGCGACGAACAAGAAGAACGTCGTAATCATCATAATGATGCTTCTGTAACAGACAATGAGAAAAGAATTCAGTCTTGTTAGAGGAAATCTTTAATGGATGTTTAATCTAAAATTATTAGTGATCTCAATGAACCAGATTGGCTCTAATTTGATATCAAAAGTGCGCCTTAATCCTTATCGATGTTGAATTGATTAGATTATCGCACTGACATCAATTAGTCGTTGGGAGATGTCCACTTTTTTGATGTTTTTTTTTTTTTACTTTACTTTGAACACAAAAGCCCGGTAAACATTGTTCCCACTTGAAGCAAATGCAGAAGTCCTCAGGGATTAAAAGGGGAAACAGGGCTTGAAATGAGGATTAAATGGATAGTTTTTCCCAAATGATGCCCAGGGATCCAAAGGGCTTGTTGAAGCTCCAACTCGGAAATCCAAAGCCGGCCTTCAACTCCAAAAAAAGCGGGAACAAGGGTTTCAGAGGGGAGACAAATTGTTTACCCAGAGTGCTATTAACTGTAGGTCAATTGACAATAAATTGGCATTAATGGTAGTGAGAAATTCTTTGTATCATATCACAAAAATCAGTATTAAGTATGTCAAAATTGGGTACATTTTATGGTACAAATCAAATTTAGTGACCAAAAATTGAGAAGCACTTTTTGCTCAGTTAAAATGGTTTATATTACCGATTAAATCGAATATTTTTCAACCAACAACAAGTTGAGAAATTTCCATTATGTTGATACGTCCTCATATGGAAGCGTTCACCGCAAACTTCACAGATTCCAAATTCGTCAAAAAATGTATGCAATCTGCTTGCTGAATTTCCTTCATTCTTTGTTTGTACTTTTATTTTTAACAGGCGATTTCCCAGAAGAAAAATTAGCTTTCCGGAAATGGTTCCTTACCTATACCTATTGGAAAGATTGATCAATTTGTGAAACACTATTATTCGTACGGGAAATTTTATTCAGCAAGCATATTGCATACTTTTGCGTACATTTTTCAACGGATTTGACGCTGGTGACGTGAAGGAAAAAAATGGTACCATTATTAGGCAAATACAGGTGACCAAAAATTGACATCAAAATGACCTAGAATGGATACAGTGAATACCGATTGTTGGTCAAAGTCTGTTTGTGCAGACATTCACAATGGAGAGAAAGCAAATACAGCCTCGGCCTATATACCTTAGTGACTACTGACTACCCATTTCATCTGCAAGTGGAAGTGTAATAACACAAACAATATGATTGAAGGTACTAAGAATTGATACAAAATAATATGTGTCCATTTTCAATTTCCCATAACCTCATCTTTTACTTCCACAGATGTCAAAAATTTTGGTCTTGGAAATTAATTTGTTCATAAGAAATTGATATCAAAATTATATTATGAGGAGTTACCTGTCAAAAAGGCACCCAATCAATGTAATTCTTATGGAACGGGTGACCTTTTGACAGATAAATCCTCATATATTATATAAAGATGGATCTTAAATTCATGTTAAAAATGAGTCAGAGTCTTGTGAGTTATTTTGCCTCAGCCTTTACTCTTATGGTGTTCGTTATTATTTTAAAATGATAAACTGTGTTATCAGTCATCAAAATATTGGGAAGTCTGAAGATAAATGATGACGTAACACCTAAATACGGCGTTCCATGTCTCCATCACTTGTATTCATAGGGCTCTATCTATATGATATCAAAATAACAATATAAGAAAAACGCTCATCAATGACTGACCTATATTTTGGTCCGCAATTGATACAAACAATAAGTTATGAAAGATGGGACAAAAATTTGACAATAATTGCTCATCAAAATAGGCCTAAGACCACGTATTTTCTTGTCCTCAACTGGCAACTTGACGTCTTCTTTTTCACACCAATTAGCCTACTGTACAGCAGTTACTTTTGAGTTGAATTAAAATTTTTTGCCAAGACAATATCAATTTGATACCTATGTAATTTAGGTCAATATTGTAGGTCTATACCTATTGATAACAGTTTCACAGCAATTTGACTATCAGTCTAGTTCAACAAAGAAAAAATCCAGGGTGGAATATCGTGACATTAAGTACCTAATCGAAAAAAATCAGTTGTGAACAGTTAGTACCTAACTAGGTGTCCGATTTCATAATATTAAAAAATGTCTGCACCTCTTCGTTGAACATTCAGTGTCCCCATGGCAAAAACACCCGCCTCGGAGTTTTTGCCATCATGTTCAACGGGTTCTGTGCCTAGAAAATTAAGCACATACATTGACGTCTTAAGCGTGTATCTCTTCATAAGTACCTACTCCACCCATAGGTAGGAAACTATTTTCAGTTACGTTGAAGTAATATACAAGGGAGAACTCTTCTCATTCATCTATTCCCCTGCTTATGTAGTTGTTTACAAATAACCCATCGTCGAAAACGAATTTCGATTTCACAATAGACAACACTACTAATCATTTCACAAAAAGTTCCATACTCCAAAGAAGTATTTAGGCCTATCATCTTTCAAAGAGGGGGAGTTTGCATTTCACTCTCATGCTCTTGTCAAAGCATCCGGTGTATTTTTGAGAAGAAGATACGGTACACTTCGTGAATCGTTCTAATTATAAGGTAGGTAGGTGCCGTACTTGGTTCAAGTCTGGTGGCGTTTCATTTTTAATAAGCCTCGACAACGCAGATTTCATCTTATCATTTCCGACCAAATCTTTCGTGTTAATTACTTCCCGTATATCAATGCGAATAATTCTTTCAATAAAACGACAAAACAAACAAATGCGAGACGCATTATTTCAGTAAACCTGTTGTCTTGCTGGTATGAATCTAGATACTGAGGCGTTAGTTAGGATTATTCTTACAATTTTTTTCAGAGAAAATTCGAACAAGCCAATGTTATAAGCGGTCGAGCATAGCTGCGAGCATTTTACAAATTTCGAAATTTTTATTAATGAGCAACTTTTGCTAAATCGCTGTAATTTCTCACTGCATGCCAAAAAATAATGAAGCATTGAGTTCACTTATACACCGAATTTGGGAAGAATGGTATCAAATAAGAACATACGAAAGCTGTGAGATAGGTACCTAGAATGCTAATGATAATAATAGAGGCGCCAATAGTAAGAAATTTAGATTCACTAAAAGAGTCATCAAGCTATTTTATTCATCTAGGTAAAACAAGAGAATCCTCGTTAAGTTCTGTTTTAGAAAAATAATACGAGTAATAATGTAGTACGAGCGATGAAGGTATCGACGATGCACTCAAAATGAAGAAGATAGCCTGTTTCAATGCCAGTATATCTTTTCTTGATCGTTCTCGGCAGCACATATACGTCGTTTTGCACTTGGTATTTTATCACACTCGGTTGGTATAGATATACAGCGAGAAGGGGTTCGAAAATGGTCAACAGGTTGAACATTTGATGTTTGTCGCTTTCTCCAGGTTGTAAAGCGGCTTGTAGCGGCGTACCTACATTAGATTTACGTCTAGCATTATCCCGCCTCATTATTCGACGACTATCGGCGGTAGAAAGAGCTTCATCCCGTCAGCTAATTCACTCGCATCATTCATCTTCTACGGTGTAGGCACTCTTTTCAAGACGCGTTCACACGTTCGGATCTTTTAAATCAATGGCTTTCGTATTCTTTAATGGTACAGTAATATGAAACGGGACTGCGAGTGTTTTTCGATATAATTTCACGAGTTTTTCCGATACATATTACCTACAGGTAAACGAATTCAGGTCGATGACTGCCCTTACGACGTTATAGTTAAAGGTGGTATAACTACTTGGATTATAATAATCATCGAATTGCTCGGTTATTTCTTCTGTTCTAAATTGAATGTCAAACGACTGCAGGTGTTAAAGTATGTAAATTGTAGTAATTATGTATAAAAATAGGTAGGTACCGACAAGTGCGTCTTAAAATTGTAGGATGGAATAGTTTCTTTCCCCCGAACCCCAGATTCGATTTGTAATTTTCCAATGCATTACTCATGGTGTCGCATATCCATTCCTTTTTGCGATCGTTCTTCTAAGCTACAATTAAGCATCGTTGTTTAGAAACACTTTCTGAAAGCTTTCTTACGTTGCGATGTCAAGCTTTGTAATAGAAATGTGGTATATTCAAACAAGTTCACCTTGAATAAGATGGTTTCAGTAGGTACGCGAAGAAGATTTCTGAGGTTTTGACTGAGTATACAATTTACTATTACACATATCAATGACGTTCAATATTGAAAACTGTGGGAATAACAAAACGTATTTCATTCTGTGTAGAACGCGAGATCGAATTTACGTTTAGTTTTGACAAAAAACAAATAATTTTGAAGAAATATCCTTTATCTTAATGAGAGCAGTTTAAGTATGTGCAAAATCGACTTACTAAAAAAAAATTAATTCATCGTTGACGACGAAGCAGACGCACAAAGAAATTTTCAAGGTAAGTATAAAATACATGTACCACGTATACGACTTACACGTAGGTACTGTTATTAGCCTATAGAGGAAACGATTTAATGGACGTACTGAATGACTACTTACACATTTTGATGAACTAAGAATACTTCCGAGTGGGAGATTCAAACGAAGTAAATATTTTCTGAAAGCATCCATATATTACCAGTTCTTCGTAGGCCAATTTTTCGAGTAAGTAAGAGGAAGAGTTCAAAAAATTTATTCATCCTTAAATTCTACGAGTAGGTACAGTACTTCCACCTGATTTTTCGCACATATAGAAGTGCCCAGAAAAAGCAGGAGTAGAGGATAAGGAAAGTGTTTGTAATCCTTGCGACAAGAAAAGAGTTGGAGTAAATTTCTGGATTTCCGCCTCGAAGATAACGAAAAACCTACGATAGAAAAAGTTGGAGAAAATAATTCATATAGCTTCTGGAAAAAGATTTTGATTAGAAGCCACTGCATCCTTTTATCAACTTGATCCATGTTTATAAGGTTATAAATTTGAGAACTGAGGCAAATAGGCGATATTCGCCACCGCTTTACATGCGTAATGTATGAACAGGAAGGGTTTTTGCTCGTTCTCATCACTGAGCAAAATGAAAATTCGATGATAGAACGGAATTGAAATATTCGATACCTAGACTAGATTACCTCATGACACCGTTGAGCTGACGACAGCTGATTAGTTCACATCATCATGCGACTTCGTGAAATTATTTGTAAAAATGGTTGAGCATTCCTCCCATCGATATAAATAAGCTAGTCTAAAATTAATCACAAGTAGAACCTTTGAAAACTTTAGTGAGAGTGTTGGTGGACCCATAGTGCTCATATCTGATCAATGAAATTCACAAAAAAAACGTATCTTTCTTCTTCTAGTCCGTTCTCTGGACACGTCGAATCCGAGACAGGATCTTCCCACTATCACTAAAGCAGAGGTTGGTCGGACTCTACTAATGACTTGTAGCCAGACCGCGACACTGTATATGTGGCTACCCCAGAGTGTCGGCTATCTGCTACCTAATCCAGTAGCGCCTTATCAATTGTCGAAGCGGCCTTTACTTAATAGGTCAGTTTCAACCGGACACCACACAGCACTCAATAAATAGTCCAACAAAAAAAAACCATAGAGCAGGTTACCAGTTGGAAAAAAAAAGGCTAGCAGAGCCATATAAATGAAGATCATATTTCATATCTCATAGTGGAAACGTCGTTTGTATTTTGTCCAAAATGAGGTCAAGGTCATCTAGGTGGGCCCAGTATAAGCTTAGTGTCTGGTATCTTGGGCGAACTGACGCTAACGGGCTCACCCCGCTGTGAGTTTCATACTAGGCTTATGCTAGCTAACTAGCTAACCTGCACCTGCAACAGAGAGCTCACTCGCACTACTCATTAAACCTCCCCTTCTTAGTCCCGGTATACTTTATATCAGGCGCTCGTGTATTCTGCTCCGTAAAGTACAAGAACATAAGGTAGACGGATCGATAAAGCTAGTGTGAGGCTATTATACGGTGTTTTAGGCTAACTAGCTAACGGACTCACCCCTCGGCGTGTTTCATGCTAGGCTTATGCTAGACTAACAAGCTGACGTGTAACAGAGGGACTCACTCGCACTGCTCTCTAGATCCCTTCCTTAGCCTAGGATGAGTATGTTGGACTAAAATTACATTATAATATAGGGTACGCACGGATACAAATTTTGGAAGTAGGGGTAGGGTTGAAAAGTATAAATTTTTATAAATCCTCAAGGTCATGGAAGTACGGGCAGATGCATATTTTGGCAATAATAGTGAGGGTGACTCAGAACAAAGACATGAAACATGTTGAAGAATTTAGATGCCGTCGCAAATGGCAGCGGGGAACCCGCATAACTCGGGGGTCGAAATTTTTCCAGTTCCCTTCCTGTCATGTATTTCTCAGTACCCCTCCTACCATATATAGCTCAGAAGTCGAAATTTCTTCAAGTCCTAATCCTATAGCTCGCAAGTTACAATTGTTTCAAGTCCCAACTCCATTATATATGCAACTCGGAAGAGGAAATTTTCCAAGTTCCAATCCTGTCATCTATGAATTTTCCAAGTTCCCTCATCATTGTACATTGCACAAAGGTCGAAATTTTTTCAACCGCTCTCATCATCATAATATGCCTCAAAGATCAAAGTTTTTTCAAGTCCCGTACATTATTTTAAGTTAGGTTGATGACGTCATCAAAATCGGACGCGCTGGCGATTGCGGAGATTTCTTGGAAATGACCCCCAAAAAAAAGAGATAGCGGGTTCCCCGTTTAAAAATGTAGCATTATACTCGTCGAGGGGCAAGACTCCCGAGCACCAATAGAAGTGAGCTGTGAGTTTTGCGGTGGAATTTCGTATTTAGAAAGAACGTGAATTATGAAGAATTTCTAACCATACAGCCCCCGAGATTCGGTTAAATTTGCTTCGGAAGAAACATGAATATCATAAATTATTTCCAGTTTCACGTTCTTTAAGGGTTGCATTACTGAATTTTTTCAAATTTTACAGGCCAGTATTCAGCTCCAAGGTTAAAATTTTTCAAAACTAAAAATTAGAAATTTGAGTTACATTCCATAGAATAGCCTGAAAGTTGAAGTTTTTCAACGTCTAAGCATCGCGCTGAAATTTTTTCAAATTCCGAATCAACCAATTACGAGGTGTCTACGAATTTCAGAGGATATATAGTAAATGTTTTTTTACGCTATCTAGAATCGTAATGAGAGAGACGTTCCTAATGGATACCCTTTCCCTTCTAGCTAAAACCATAAAATTGCAAAATTTGTATCAGTCTTAAGAGGAGGCGCCCATTTCGTACAGGGTCACGTTAGTAGATGCTTCTTCACAATAAAACTTCCGTTGTGCAAAAGTTTCATGTCTCTTTCTCTTCAGCTGCATACACGGCACAGATAAATTCGACCTCTCCCTCAGTTTGCAATGATAGTATAGAATACCAATGTTTGAAAGTATGCAACTTGTAGAAGTACGAGTAAGTACGCTCAACTACGCAGAAATCGCACTCGTATTTTTCACTGTCATAGTTTTATCATCGCATGATGTCATAAACGACGATTTCTACCCACCTCACATCTCATTGAACCTCGAACTTTTTACACTCGCATTTGTTACTCCCATGTACAGTGGATATGACTATGGTTTTATTTTTCTCTTTTTCCTCGTTATCGCACTTGTTACAAACAAAATTTATAACCTACTGATTTTCATTGGTAACGCTCGAATAATTTGGTCTCGTTTGTCAGGCGTATCACATTCGGTAGAGGGTTAGATATAATACATATTTTGGACCACCTCGGGATTCGCATCGATTCAAAAGGACTATAGGGTTATCTTTTTCTTGGGAACGACGCCACGTCAGTCGAAAATCGAATGTGATCTCGCGAGCCTGCTTATGAAAGTCAGGATTTTCGGTATTCTCGGACGGACGTTGATATCGTTTCACGAAAAACAAATGGGCCAAGTATAAAGATGAAATTGAAACTGCGGCGGAAATACGGGAAGATTATAAAGTGACTTCGTCCAGGAGGGAGCGGCTCAAATCGATAAATTACGTAGCGCACCTAGAAAGGAAAAAGGATGACGAAGAGCCTGTCGGGGATTTTTGATGTCGAGCCCTCCCACTTACGCTGTGGAATTCATTTTAAAGCCGTATATTTCGTACGCGGTGAGCGAAATTTAATGTTCTCTCTTATTGCTAATTATTTCCTTTCTCGAGAATAAACTTGAACTGGTTTCGCATCTATTGACTTCATTGTTGTCGGTTTCTTAGAGCAACAACGAGACAGACTAGTAGGTATCGCATCTCTCTCTCCCTTCTTTCGTTCTATTCCATCAGGGATGATGTTAGCGAGTCGGCGTACAATAGCTATCACTCTCCCTGTCATATTCTCCATTTATTAGTTTCTCCTGTTTACATATTGAAAAGTGTTAACCGTATACATGGAAGATCCATTTTGGTTTCCCAGTCGAAAGTATTCAATACAAACAAATAAAAAATATTTTTGTTATGAAACGATTCTCTCTTAAGGAAGGTACTAAAAATAAAAACTAGCAATCTCGTTTTCAACATGTTTCGTGCGTAAACAATAGGCGAGGAGGCCCTTGAACTACCCAGTAAAAAGGTTTCTGGTCTAGCCGATGCTATTCAAATACAAGTAAAATACTTTTGAGAGAGACGGTATCTGGAAGGAAATAATGTTGGAGCCGATCTTCCTTTTTAGAAAAGAATAATAAAAAAAAAAAAAAGTATACCTAGGTATAAAAATACTCGGAATACGACACTTTGAAGAGTGAACCGACTTCGAAAAAAATGAACAATTCAGCAACCTATTTTATATTGGCTTACTGTTCAGTCAATCTAAACCGTATAAATTAATGTCGCCGGTAAATTGTAGAATCTTGTTCCTAGCGAAGTACATACCTACGCTATCTGTAATAAAAATCGTCATTCCATTGCACTACCTATTGTTTGCGCAAAATACGAACTGGATTTTGTGATGGTCGTCCCTCATTTATTTCGAGCTGGTCTTCTACTTTCCTCGCGCGGTCAATAAGTTGGGCTATCTTTGCCAAATTGGTTCGCAATTTAAAATATCTACTTATTCATTTCAAACCCGAGGCTCTTTCTTTCGACTAAAGTGCATTCTTGTCGACTCGTTGAAAAATCCGATGTATTACTTATAGAAGCTGTAGAGAACAATTTTTTTTTCAAACCTGATACCTTTTAAATATCGTAACGTGTTATAAATTTACCATTAATTCTATTTTTCAGAAAAGAATCCAAAGCTAGGAGAAAAAGGGCAATACTGAATTCGAGGCAGTGGTCAGAATCTGGCTGAGCTCCAACAGTGAACTTCTACGGTTTTATCCCTGCACCATCAATATTCTGTTGGGAGGATGTGTAGATTTGCACCAAGGTAGGGACAAATAATCATCGGCCAATCAAGGAACAAAGGTTAGAATTTATACAATATCCTCAAATATGTTCCTGATCCCGATTGTACTTGTCTCAGCCCCGTGTACCTCTCTCAAAAAAAAAAAATATCGTCATCCGAAACCATTAAATCCGTACGTTTTGCGTACACAATTTTTCCTCAATACCTTCCCAAATTGTCTCATTTGGACGAATTTTGGGGACATTACCTCACTTGCATTTATAAATCTTCACCACAATTCTATAAATACCTCAACAACAGAGGATGGTCTTGTAAACTATAAAAATATCCTCCGTATGTGGATAACATCCGACATAACATCCGACGTCTAAAACAGGTGAGGGCAACCTTTTTTGACCTCTGAGTCAGTTTATCAAAAATTGGTGACCCTTTATAATCCTACGGGTCGGGCCAGTAATATGATTTCAGTAATTTTGCTAATATCAGAATTTCCCTCTTTTCACTTTTTTGTATTTTTTGAAATTTTTATCGCAGACCGAAAAAAGAGCTTCCGCGGACTGCGAGTTACCTACATTTGGTCTGGATTTTCTCAAAATGGAGGACTTACAGAAAAAAATGAGTTCCAAGTTTTTTTTAAAGAAAAAAAAAAACAGTTGGTTGCAAGCACCCTCAAATCTTCCCTAAACCGTAGCATTGCTCCAACCTGGTGAAATTTTCGGACAGTCATATTTCATGGAAAGTACGCAAATAATTGTAATTTTTGGTGAATTAACAATTTAATTTAAAGATATTCTACATAATATATACACATCCCATGTCTTTTCTGTGCACCCACCCTCATTAAGAGATTTACGTCCGGGCTGCCGTAGGTCCGCACTCGTAAAATTTTTACCGTTGCGAGGTACATGTGAGCCTTGCCCCTAATTCTGGAATCCGTCCGTACGACCCGCATACTAGGCTATACTAAGCTAAGGAGGAGTGAGCCTGTCAGTTAGTCAGCTTGCAGTACAATTTGGGCTACACTGTATGCTAAGCTAAACAAATACTGGTGGAGGATGAAGATGAACGAGAGGAGCATAGTTAGCCTGACATACTCTTTACAGACTTGAAAGATAGACTATTGTTTTTTGTTCTAAGCCAACACAAGCGTGTAGAGCAAAAAATATCATATTATAGATACTAAGAGAGGTGTCAGACAAGGTTGTATTATGTCGCCCATGCTTTTCAATGGGTACGTTGAGGACGTGTTTCTCAAAGCGCTCGGGGACTCGACAGAAGGCATTAGAGTCAATGACAGAGTAATAAATAACTTACGATACGCAGACGATACAGTGGTCATCGCAGATTCCATAGAGGCCTGCAGCGTCTCCTTGATAAAATAAACATAGAGGGTACGGCTGTGGGACTGAAAATGAATGGCGGCAAAACGAAATGGATGGTGATAAGCAGGGATGACTTTTCCCAGGTACAACTGACTGTGGAGGGGCAAGAGGTCGAAAGGGTCAACCAATTCAAATATTTAGGCACATTGGCGAACGACAAGTGGTACCCAAATCGTGAAGTCAAATGCCGCATCAAACAAGCTAGACAGGCATACCAAAAACTGAACAAACTGCTTCGAGATCCATGCCTCAATTTCGAGCTGAGATATAAAATGGTGAAATACCACTTCTGGTCTGTGCTGTTATATGGTGGACACTCAAGACAGAAATGATCAACAGACTCGAGGCGTTCGAGATGTGGATTGTCAGGAGAATGATGCGGGTCTCTTGGACAGAAAAACGCAGAAACGATGACGTACTGAGAGAAGCCAGTGTAGAGGGGGTACTATTCAAGAACATTGAACACAGAAAAATCGTACACCTTGGACATGTACTACGTGGTGGAAAGTACGGAATACTTCGCCTGATAATGGAGGGGAAAATAAAGGGTAAGAGAGGAATTGGCCGGAAGTCGATGTCGTGCCGCGCAACATCCGTCAATGGACCAGAGTCAAGAACGCAGAGTGATGAACAAGGTCGCTTCCGAATCATTCATTGATAATTAGCCGCCAACGCATTTGATGCAAGGCACTTGAAGAAGAAGAATCAAAAAAACTTTCATAAGCACACAAACTACCCTTAGATTTCAACCTGTTGATGACTTCATTCAAAAAGTAAGCTTAACCATGACTAACTTGAGATGACGTTATCCACTATGAGTTATGAAATATGATCTTTAGTTTTCGCGCTACAGAAACTTTCTCTCATTCTGAATCCATTGAAAGCACATTATCAAAAGTGGACCAAGAAGAAGCGAAAATGGAGAGCATATAGAAATACGGGTCTTGGAACTCCCCCCCCCCCTCCAAAGATCTCATACGAGAATAAACTGTAATATGAATTTTATGAAATAAGCACGATTTTTCGATAGTAAAGCTTCTTGAACATTCAGAATAACACATAAAACATATGGTTTTAAAAAAAAATTATTGGGTTATACTTTCTCTCTCGAAGGACATCAGATCGAGGAATTAAGATTTTGCGAGTCCATTAAATTTGAAAGACACCGTTCTTTTTTTTAACCGCGCTAGGTCAGTCTACAGATTCTTCGGAAACGATCAAGGCTTCGCGTATCATTTAATATGATTTATTTCTTATCTCGCGCGCTATAGAGAAGTGTTTTTCATTCTGCCCTTTAATTAGGACGCGTAAGTGGAGCTCTTATTCTTATCTTATCGAGTGAACATATGCGTCAAACCGTAATAATGAATTTCTGCGCTCGCCATATTACCACTTAGGTACTGCTTCTGTTTGCTTCAATCAACACTTCGTATAGTTGTTACGTATTATTTTCAATTCGTACAGTGTATCTTTTTATAGTAGACCATGGCATACAGGAACTCTTATCGCTCGCGCCGCTTCATTGTATTTACACACGAACCGGTATCGGCGTAAAGTAATTACGAGGGCAAAAGCGAGAATTAGTCGCAAGCAGAACGGCTGGCGATGCTGTGTAACCCCGTAACCATAAAAAGACATTAGCAGTTCGTGCATTTACTAAAATACTTGAATTTCGTGATCGTTCCTTCCGCTCGCTGATGGCTGGTGCGTCTTCAAACGCTGCCGATGCCGCTTTGTTCGGCATTTCGTTAACTTAACAATGCTCCGGCCGAGACGAAACCAGTTTAGAAAAGAGTTTCGTTTACGCAGCCAGCGCTGAATAAGACGAGACTAGACGGATAGATAAAAAAAATTTCTTTTGTTACTTTGCGTATATGTCGCAGGCTGAATGGAGAATGCGACGTTTCGGATAAGGCTTAGGGCTATTTTCAACAGCCTGGCTAATTGTGAGATCCTATTTCATCGGTATACGTCTCATCGGTTCAGAATTGTCAGGTAGACCGAAATCAATCTACCTACCTAGTGACCAGCTCCAATACATTCAACTGTACGTTGAACGAGGAATGAGGATTGCTAGATTATGTGCATATTTGATGAAAATATACAGTAGAAAAGCAAGAGTAGAAGAAGGATATAAAATGTACTAGAAATAACTCGCCGAGCCCGGCACTGCGTATACATACATATAATGTCTAAAAAACTCATTATACGAATTACACGCAATTAAATTATTTGAGAGGAATCTCCTCAAAACCTATCAGAAGTCAAAATTCTCTCAAACCCCTAAACAAGGTCAGAGTCTTCCTAAGGATCAACGTTCTGCACTTTTTTGACCTTCAACATTGAGGTAATGAATTTTTTGAAAATTGAAAATTACTCTTTTCAGTAACTCTACCACTTTGAGACCTCGCGCCGACAACGTTTTTGTGTTCAGGGAGCTGAAACTGTCATTTTTGTCATCTTCACATCACAAAACATGTCACTAGCACTTTCAACACTGACATCAAGAGTGAGAGCAATTCGTCCTATTTCTAAAGAAAAGTCGGTACAAAAAACGCGAAGACGCCCGACCAACTTACCAACATAAATCAACTCTACCTCTTTCACGAGTTTTCGATTTTTGCTCAGTCTAGAAGAACGTTCACTGTTTCCAGTGAATTATGAGAGAACGAATCAATTTAAACGCGATTTAATGTCCAAATATGCAGCAAAATTCTCAAATCCGTAAAATAGGTCGGGGGCCCCTCTCCCTCTAATAGACATAGCCACCTTTCACAATATTTTCAAGTCCGTGAAAATTAAAAGTACGTATGATTAAGAGAAATTCAAATCCAAAGAAAGCGCCAGCACATGACCAAATTTCAGCCTTTATACCGCAAGAGGTCCCACGTAAAGGCTTTGTTATGTTAACATACCTCTACAATGTAGTTTTACGACGCCAATATGTGCCTAAGCAATGAAAAATGGCCAAGATTATCATGGTTCATGAATCAGGTTAACCATTGAAAGCCCAACATCACGCTCTCAGAACTCTCCAAGCTATTGGAAAGCATCTAAGCAAAACGCCTCCAAAAAACCATTTATAAGAAGTAATACCTGACCACTAGTTTTGGTTCAGAACCAGGATGGCCTCATGGTACCTCACAAATTAACAGATACACAAAGACCTGGCTTAAGAACAGTCTTGCAATCCACAACCACCCAAATACAGCGACTCCAACTTTACTTGACAACCCACCCATCCAGCGGAAGGTCCTATCTTCATCACCTGATACATCACATTTTACTTCTTTAATAATGTGCTCACAAATATTCGTATTGTAACCACCATTGTCTAGCTGAATTGTGGATGCACGCGTTAATTAACTCTTACACCCTATGGGGAGAAAAAAGTCCCGGAACCTCTACCCCCTAAGATACTTATGGTCACTATTAAAAATTTCTCCATATCCCTCCTGTCCTTCAAAACCACAATTTGCCTCTGATATTCCTAGCTCCGAATTAGAAATTCGTCCACTTCCCTAAAATAGGTCAAGTCCTCCACCCTCTGAGAACCACAGAGGAAATTTTTCGATATTCTTATTTAATTTGAGGAAGTTTTTTCTTTTATAAAATCGAATTCTCCAATTTACATAATAGTTTCTGAACTTAAACGCGCGAATGTGAGTTTCGATAGGAATATTTCGTTTATTTTGCGCTCCATCTAGCCAAGAGGCAGTCACGCATGAATGGGATGTTATTAAACGCGATTGCATCTTCTTCACCTTGGCGCACAAGTTTTTAAAAACAAGTTGAATAGAAGGCCGGCGCCCGCGTATTTAAACTTTTACACAATTTTTCCTTATTACTTAATGTATTTAAAACAATATTGGCTCAAACTCCGGATTGACACTTTTTTTAAAATTAATAGAACTTAAAATCTTATAACAAAATCAGATATTATCGAACTCATAATTCGAGGTAGACATTAATTTACCAGTGAAATACAGATAAGATTTTTTAAAAATATCACTCGAGTACCTACCTTACTAATGTACATCGCATTATGCTAATGTTCACTGATTGCCAGTTGTAACTCCTGTTGATTATAAGTTCTCTGCTCTCATTACAAATAATGACAAGTACGAAAAAAAATTTACATTTTGCATTTCGTAAGCTTTTTTCTCAAATAAGTAGGTAAGATTTCTAGAACTAGGCCCATCGCTAATTTCTCCTCAGATTCAAAGTTGTAATTTTTCACGTTTAGCGGGTTAGAGGTAGGGATTTACTCTTGAGCTTACGCAAACTTGTGAGACAATAAAATTTCCTATCCACAGTTCCCCTCGTCTGAAACATTTTGTTTGGGCCTCATTATAGAGAGACTGTTATTTGCCTGTAACATTTGCGACTCTTCTTGTACGGTTGTTCAATGGCTGCCTAATGACTTCCGAGTGATAGTAAAGTTGAAAAATTTCACTCAACGGACCACTACTATATACGTTGACGATAATTCGAATAAGCACTAAATTTCATGGAGAACATGTGGCAAGTATGCAGATACAGGTGCTCATTTTTTAGTTCATCGCGCATTAACCGTGTTCGGTATTATGTTCAAGTTTCGCGGCTCGATATCGTCCATATTCTAACGCTCGAAGTATGCATGCCGAATAAGCTGGGGGCCTACAGTAAAATGCGAATAGTACCACCTGTACGTTGGTTTACCGAAGGTCCTCCTCTTTATTTTGACTTATTTCACTACATGGAAATATAATGTACTCACAGTAAAAATTTTTCAAGTTTCTGAATGAGCTAACTAGTACGGATCGCACGCCCTAATGAATTCTAACTGAATACGAAGTACCTACCTAACGTTCTTTTGAGACTAGTGGTGTATGTACTCATTATTTCCGAGGACGTAATTTGTCGGTCCATCGTCTCTTTTGGCAGCTTATTGTGCATGATCTTTTGTTTTCTACGTAAACCAGTTTTCGAAACAGATAGAATCTGAGACATTATCTCTGGTACGTAGCTATATACGATCGCTGAGTGATATTGTTGTAAGTACGATGTCAATATTCTGTAGGTACCGGTTCAACATCATTAACGACATTTGGTATAAGATCGTTCACTTTTTTGTCCAAAACACATTTCCCAGTAACTACTTACAATATTTTTATGTTCTGCGATGGCGTCTTTCGCTACTGTCATGCAGAGGAATTTATTACCTTACTTCCTTAAATTGATTTCCGATGTTTCCTTCTTTTTTTAACGGTTTTATGGTTTCAATTACACCGAATGAAACATTTCAGGAACGCACATCTACTTAGTCATGTCTTGGAACTCCGCGCCTGTCAATTAGCGTTTCAGAATGTCAGGTGTAGATTTCACTCGAACGCCAGTGCTTTAAAGTAGGCCTACAACGGGTTGCTTGGGCCAATAGCTTTCTGTACGATGCTTGACAACAACTCAATGGTCAGACTCATAATCTTGATGCACAAAGAGCTCTAGAGAGGGAAAGAGTCACACAATACGCCAGACCACAATGCGAATTACAAATATTAGGTACACTTAATTATTTCTGCAACAGCCATTCGTAGATCAATGGGTTTTTACAGCCTCCTCGAAATACTTGAAGCATTTCTGAATTTTTTTCTCCTCTCGACCTCACCACACTCAAGCTCTCACAGTCCGAATCATTCAATTCTTTCTAATTTATTTCCACTGGTTCAAATAACGTAGGCATCAATTAGATTCTCTGAGAGCTAAATTTACACCTCATCAATTGTCATCACTATTTTGTTCTTACTTCTTAATTCATTTCCTTCCGTTCCAAAATTTAAAGTCATCAATTTCCTATTATGAAATTCTCCTGAAGCCAAATTATACCTCATCACTATTTTGTAACATTGTTTACACTAATCAGCTCAAATATCCGATTGAGGTTTCATCATTAAGCCTAATGATGTCAGCGGACAATTTATAGCGTAAGATCAGCTTTCACAAATATCGAGACATTGATTACTTTAGCCTATTAGAAGTGCTTGGAGAGGGTTTGTAATTTGTATGTAATATGTATTTGAAAGCATCCTTAAGTAGACCAGGTTTCTGTGAAATCAATCAGTAAATGTTGATTCAACTGGCAACTGATAAGGAGACTCCCATAAGAATAATATGGGGAGAGAAGATCATAACATATATCATTTGGAATGAGACTTAGGCTAATTAAAAGATCAGACATTTATGTTAAGAATTTTTAAACTTCTCATAGCCTTTGTTCATCAATCTCTAAATATTAAGAAATTTGTTCTTGTGATTGAACAAAAATGCAATGATCTTAGCTTTGTTGTGTTATTCTCAAATGGGAGTCAACATGTCAGTTGGATCAATATTGGGTAGTTTTGCTAGCAGTTATTCACTGTTTGACGTCACAGGGAAACCTGGGATATAGAATTCTGTCACTTGTGAAAACTAGCTGTAAAAGGAGCGAAAAGTACCTACTCAATGATAAGGAATGGGTGATTGTAATCAAACAGATCAAACGATCAATAACAGAAACGTCAGAAACCCTGCTATAGATTTGCATACTCCAACGACAGGGATTAGTATAGGCCCACTAGCTCACACATCCGCCACAATAAAAAAGAACAGATTATAATTAGAGCAGGGATGGTTAGCTGGCCGTTAGCTTTTAGCTGTTAGCCGTTATCCGAGTAATTCTGCACAATTTTGGCTATAGCCAATAGCCATTAGCTAGCCGATCAAGAAAAATATTAGCTGTGGTCAGCTGTTAGCCATTCAAAATCAAACTTCTAACGGCTAACAAAAGATTGATACTATTTTCCTCCTATTCTAGGTTTCTAATTCCTATCAGTATTAAGAAAAGCACTGCTATACTGTTCAAACTTTTAAAAAAATAAGGAATTAATAATCTTAGATACTACAAGACTTTCTTTGACAGGCTTTTCAAAAAATAACAATCAGGAATTCAGGATAAAGGTATTCATCCTGCATGTTTAGTGTAAGTACTTTTCTATTGATTGCCATCTTCCGTCTAATTTATCGATAGTATCAATATTTTCAAGAGAAAGTATCGCAGTTATTGATAGTCTCGATAGTACCTTGAAAAAAATTTGGGAACTATCGATAGTATGAAACTAAGCGACTATCGCCTATCACTACATAGCAGCGCATCCATCGCCTATATTCTATTGGTGAAAAACACGAAGGGAAACTTCAGCGCTGCATCAGCATCACTAAACGTTCAATGTATTTTTGATGATATTCATGACAAGAGGTTTGAATTGGTCGGTTAGGATATCTGAAGTATTTTCGGTTTAAAATGAATTTCTTTATAAATTTTGTTCTCGTTTGCACTCCCCGAAGAAAGAGATCACTATCAAGTCTAGGCCTATAACATCTTTCGTTTCATCTTTTTGTAGGATCCATTTCCATTACCGTAGTGTAGTATTGGTCGAACTAGACGTTAAAGCTCAAATTTGTATTGAAATCTGGTTTAAGAATTGGTTCAAATTCAAATCTCAGAAGAATTCTCGCAAGATGTTCTCAGTGCAGTCAGCAGTACAATGGTGATTTCATTACATCCGAAAATAGATTGATTGCTTCGTAACGCCACCTTTTTGTAGCTCAATTTCAAAACGAACTTGATCTTATTCTAGTCCTGGAGAGGTAGCTCTATAATGGTAAGTAAGAAATATCTTGAATTGCGATTACCGGTACCTATTCTAACCCCAGTTGAATTGAAAGTCCGATAACGTGATATATCGCTAACATAAAACACGTAATATTAATTGATGTTGTTGACTCGAAAACTGGGAACGCAAGTTCAGCGTTCAAATTCTTTCATAGTTCTCGCTAATGAATTTCAGAATGTTGACGAGGGTCAAGTAAAGCTGAATCAGGTTGGTGGTGGCGGTGGCGGTTCGGCGAAAAGCAAAAATTCGACGATAACGCTGAGAAGAATGAACTCGTTCTATTGCGCTAGTACGTACTCTCTCCCTTTGTTCTTTCATTGCTATAATTTTTCTTTATTATCGCGCCGTACAATACGTCGACTTTTCCTTCCTAACTTCGAACTTGAGGAAAACCCGTATTAGATTTTTTCAAACTTTAGATCATCATCTGGCACTTGGGAACCTGTTCGAGCCACTTCTTTCTCTGCTTCGACACCGCGTACCGTATAATAAACTCGCCTTCTGGAAAGACCACGATGATGAGCTCGCAAGAAAAATTAACTTCAATGATGAAGTAATTTTTTCTCTATAACTATACTCGTCTCAATTCTTTGTTGTTAATCGGTTAGATACCGTGCGGTACCATACGCCGAAAAGAGAGAAAGAAGTTAGAAAACGAGAGTGAGGAGGAGAAGGCTGTCGACATAACTACGTTTAATCCTTCCAAAAAATGCGTTGTATTTTAGATAAGCAGTGATACTAAGCGAGGCTGTCTTGTTGTTGAAATCGTATAGCATTCTGAAAACCGAAAAAGACACTTGCGGCATCAGCATTCATGCTCAGTAGACTGTAAAGTAATTTCTCGTCAGCCGAGATCCGAGTTAATACGATATATAAATGTAAGAGCGGTGCAACGATACTGCATATTTCGAACTACGACCGGAGCGTAGAATTCACGTCGATTCAAATTTTATACATCACTCGGTAGCTGTGGAATCGGATTGAAAAAATTTTTAGTAACAGGTCGTCTCATCGCGTTAATGGGTATACCTGCGAAAAGTAAAGAGGAACTTCGTTTATGCCGCACCCTGAATTCGCATTCTCGGAATGATGGGGCCGAAACAACGAAGCTCAGTGGGAATGATATTATGTACTCTGACACACCTCGGATGACGAAATAACGTACTCGAACGGTAAATTAGATATGTTTAATGTCGAGTGTGTTTACTTTTTGATATACTGAATTCGTGTAAGTCGTAATTGAGATTAGTAATTCGTCTGTGATTTGTCAGAATAAGGTGATGACATTAGGGTTGGGAAAGAGAGACGAACTTCCCAGTCACGAACTGATATCGATGACGATTGCTGGCTCCTACAAGACGCATAAAATCGAAATGAATGTAAGAAATGACGCCGACCGATCATCTAAAAAAATGAACATTTGATGATTCATCCGGCATAGAGTGAGATGAAAGTTCGCATCTGGTATTCACCCTACGGATAGTGAACGGCACAAGAATCTCTAGAAACACCATTTGCTTCGCGTGTCTAATTGTAACCTAAGTGTCGTGCGGTCTTTGTTACGGTTGTGTAAGAAGTGTTTTTCACGTAGGGAGATATTTCACGCATAAAAACAAAGAACCATCAATAGATGAACGTAATAAAGAATCTACTTTGTTTGATATTGGGCTTCTTGAAAGATCTTCTCCAGTATAAATGAAGAGAGATACAAATGTTCGAAAAATGATGAGTTCAGAGACGTAGGAAACTGCCCTCTCCACGAAGTGACGTCCCTATTTGAATTTGTGAAGTCTTTCCAAATTCAATTCTCATGGATGAAAGATTATTCAATAAATCTGCGCTAAAAATGTAAAGACTTGACTTGAACTGCGAACTGCAAAACGCATCTTTAGTTGACTCCGCTCCTACCATAGAATGTCGATTGTTCTCATGCTGACGTTACTTTCGTACTTTGCTACTTCTATCCGACGTATAGACCTTTTCCCCGACTTTTTGGACAGGCTACTCGCTACGGCTTGAGGTAAGCCATCGCTCAAGATCTCATAAGAGTACGTCGAGGATGTTTCAATTATATATTAATATTTCAAAACAAGAAGAGTAATAAGGCGACAAAAAGATACATTCTCAAGTACTTGGAAACCACTAAATTTGGAGTATGAAACTTTGATTCCATATTTTTGAGTATCAATGTATGTTCAAGACGTTCCCTAGCTAGGAATAATATCCATCGCCTCCCCACCAGAAAATTAAGTTACTTGGAGCTGAAACTTATTTTCTGGACTTGTAAAAAAGTCATCTTCCAATTATAGATATAAGAAGTGGGACTTGAAACGACTTCCAAGCTACTTGCGGGGGGATATTCAGTCTACTTAAGTCTTTGCCAAGTCAAGGATGGAGGAAGGTGCGGGCAAAGACTAGAACCTACTAGGAACAATTTCCAAAGGTTGACCATAGGTATCTGAAAACTTGGAGAAGAAAAAGGAAAGGAAGTGGTAATAGAGGACTTGGATATTTTCAAACTTTTGAGCTTTTTGTACATGAAGAAAAAAAAGGACTCATTACAGAAAATTCGACATCATAAAGAATAAGAGTAGAATAATATTTTCAAGGTTGTGCGGTATAAGTCTGGATCATCATGAAGTAGGTTTCTGCTTGGTTTCACTCACCATCTGGGCAAACCATAAATGGAGGGTACAGGAGAAAAATTGTGAATTTCCAAACAAAATGATCTGAAGAAACGCTTTTTTTTTTCTCAGTGATACAAAAAATCCAATTGTCTAGAATATTTCTTTCAGATATTTACCCTTCTTCACCTGTACCCTTCAAATTTGATGAATGGCAATACCAAAGACAACAAAGAGAGGCCACCTGTACAGTCAAGAGATGCAACCAACTCAACGATGACTTAGGTACGATCTTGGATGAGATCTTTTTGAACAGAGAAACTATAGCTGTTCTGTTTGTTATGCAGTTCTTGTCATTGGAGACGTAACCGGACGGGGAGGTAAGAAGGTCGAACATCTCCTGGTCACTCAAGATATTCTAATATCGTTTATACAGAATGGAGGAAATGTTTAGCAAATATCCCAATATTTTAACCCATTTCCAATTGATGTCTGTTGAATTTAAAGATTTTAAATCATCAGAATAGGTACAAATAATTTTTTCAATTCTATATGATTAAATTTTGAGTTTTCCAGATGGCCAGAAGATATTTCCACTATGAAGGGCTTGGATCATTAAATGAATGATGAGCGGATTTGATGTTGAACGCTGTAAAGCAAGAAAAACCAAATGAAGGGAAAAAGGTGAAGAATAGAGAAGCTACGATAGTAAAAGTTGCTATATTGTGACGCATTTAATCAGCAGAGACTTGCCCTTAATAACAGTGTTCAAACTCAAATACTAACGTCCTTCTTCAGAGCATTCAAGCTCAAAATTAATAACTATTGGCTCTCGTGATTTTCAAACCGTTTCGGATGGTCAATTTTAAGCCCTCACGCAGACAGTGGAAGAGGTGAACGTCATCTTTGTTGGACAGAGTGTCCACTCGAATTTCCCCGACTTTTCTTCAACTTTCCCATGTTTCTCAAACCCCATTTCTTCAAGACCTTTCTTGAAATTTCTTAAATTCTCTGACCTTCCCCGATCGTCTCACCGAAATCCGTGACTTCCAAAAAGTCAACATCCTGTTGAGAAATAGCTAGAGATACTTCAGGGGTGGAAACGGGGACAGAGGGTAATTCTCCCAGAAACCGAAAATTAGCCCCCCACATCTTACCTAATTTTACGTATCTTATTGATCATGTCCCCCAAAAAGATGTACAATAAACCTTTCTTCCTTTTTTGAATTTGAAGGCCGTAGCTTTCCTGAATTTCCTGTCTATATTCGTCCTCGACTTAGTGAAGTTGGTTCTTCTGGGATTCCATTCTGAATATTATCTTTTTCGTACGCTATTCGAGTTTTCAAGCTAGCTTTGAAACGCTGGGAAGCTAGTAGCAGTAGAGTCAATGTTGTACTTTTCAATTGAAGGGATGAAGTCCTCTAACTTTGAAAATTGAGTTTTAGACGCATTGAGACTGGAGAGAGAAAGCGGGCAGGCCTTTGGAAGTCTTTTCTCTCTTACCTCTTCAATTTTCATTTTCAAATGCCTGATTTTACTTGATATCAAAACTGGACCTAGTTATGTACTAAAATTTATTCATGTTGATCTGTACTTCCCCCCCCCCCCTCCCTCTATCGATTCTTCGTCCTTTCTATATGTTAGGTCAACTTACAACTTGAACGGTAAACCAAGAGAGGAGTTTCAAAATTACGAGGAATGAAAATTGAATATTTGCTTGAAGAAGCAAAGGAACTTTAGAAACTTGACCGCGCACTTCCTATCTCTAGTGGGATATGTAAAAAATAATCGACACTTTGATGTTTATGTGTGAGAGTTTACGGTACATATTTGATTTATTAACTAAGTTCAAAGAACTGTGTTTTGTAAACAACGATAGAAATTACTGAATGATAAACCGATAATTAGAAAATGATAAAAATCGACAACTGATTTTAATGAATGATATTTCAGTTTTTCAAAAGATTCTCTTCCTTCTTTGAGGACTGCTCTTTCAGTTATTCTTCTCACTTTTTCTAAATTTGAATATTAGATACACGTGTTCAATAATCTTCTCCCCCGTGGAATATAAATTTGCCTTCGACCGCAAATGAGTATCGATAAGTAGAATGTGAGTAAGAGAGCGGGTTGTTTACAAATATTACATTGATAGAAGTGATTCAACATTTAAGTTAAGGGAAGACTTTCTTCGCTGAGGGTCGAGAAATGATTAAATCACTCTCGCGTTTGAAGGAGGGGAGTTTGGGAATATGATTAAGATATCGCATACATTTTCCCTACTTTACTGCGGATTATGAATTCAGCCGACCACCTGATCGAACTTTTGACTTCCCTAAAGGCAATTGCTTTTTTCAGCATTGACTGGCGCAGCGCCCCATGAAAGGTGAATAAAAAATTTTTTCATGCTTATATGCTTCACTTCCGTCTTTCTAGAAGGTAGCGCTTCTATAGTCGCTCTCAAGCGTAAATACACACCTATCTGAAAACTTATTCGAATATAATTTAGGCTCAGTCATCAAATGATTCGAGTTTATAAACAAACTTCGACTTAGGTATCCGACGTAACTAATTAAACTTTGCTTCGCACACACAGTCTACGCTGCTACTAAAAGTTTTTTTATCAGGCTAATTATCAACTCAAACAAATCAAACGACTCAAGCTTGAGAACTCGAATTCATATTATGGTCAAGATTATAAAATTTCAACAATCGTAAATTTAGACACACGCAATTTTGCAAATAAGATCATTATTTTTTACCTGTAATTCTCGGTCAAGCCAACCGTTATTCCGTGTTTTGCATCGAAAAACTTTCAAGTAAAGTAAATTAGCACGCACTAGATGACGATCGTAGGTAATGTTTAGAACGCACAAGCACACACTTGAGTCACTTTTTCTTATCTGACACTGAACATTGACAACAAATCACGAGCACTACGAAGTACAATCGTTCCAATAATCGAACGACTCGACGACTGACTCAACGATGCCTGCGTGCCGCGGAGGAATAACGAAACCACATCCGTACCTTGACGCCACGGTTACAAGCGCTAAAACCGAACTGATATCGTTGTAGGAACTGGTTACCAACCTGTGTTTTAGAGAAGGGGATACCACCTATGTTTAACACAGTATTACGTTTGTTGGTAGCACTTTGAAACAATCGCACAGGGGACTCTAAACTAAGATTCGGACGAGTGCAAAATTAACATTAATTTGTTCCGAACGTACAGACGTTGCGGATTGCATCAGTCGAACTGGCTGAGTGCCGACGTAAATTAGAATTAGCGGCATGAAAAAAAAAATACCTAACGAACTACGCTGATGTAAATTAAATTAGAAGGACCAGTTATTCGGACTGATAAGAACTAAGATTAGCAGGAACAAGGTAATCCGAACATTTTATTATGAAGAAAAACGTATAAAAATCTCGGCACAGTCATTTTTAACGTCAGGTAAAACACGTCCTTATCTCGCATTTTCAGTACTATTCAGTGCGTACTGAAATCTTCGAATATATTACATGTACATGGAATACCATTTAAATAAAATTATTATAAATTATTCTCGGCCAACAGAAAAAATGCTTATTTCGAGGAGCGAGATAAAAGGTCCATTCTAGAGGTAACGATGGTCTAGTTTTTTACAAGGAGTGAAAAAGACGTTTGGAGTCATAAAATTTCAGCAGTATGGTCTATACTTTTTTAGCAAGAAAAAATAGTAATTGATTAGGTATCGATTAGGATCGAGTATTTTGGAGAGTCAAAATGTTTTCCAATAGCCTACTACTTCACTCGGCATATTTGTTCAGTCCATTAGCCAAATTTTCTCTAGTACTTTTTCCATCATACAAGGTTAGACCATCGTTCCCTTTGAGAGGTTACTTTTATGACTCTAAATTAGCTCGTAAACCTCCCCGTCTCCTTGGATGCCTATACGAATCGAATTTCAGTTCACTACATTCCTCGTCGAGTTCTAGTCTAACGACTTTTTTCCTGGGCTGGAATTGTTTTAACTCCAGTCTAATAGCTTCCTCATAAAACTGAAGTAAATCAAGTTTCATCCTAATAACTCGGGACATTTTACAACATCCTCAACTGCTGGAATAAAGCTTACAAACTTTCTCATGAGTCGTCATCGTCGTCGTTTCGCGGTAAGCAGAGTGGCCTTTTGGAGGGTGGGGGGTTGAGCCCGAATCTGTACCTTCAGAAGATCCTGATATGTCTAATACTCTTCTTCTTGATCTCCTCTCGATCTGTTCCCAGGGTCTTGGTCTGTCACTTAGCACAGCTTTTGGTGAATGGTGTTCTTCCATTTTTATCACGTGTTCCCTCCATTTCTTCCTGTACGTTTTTCCTCCCTTGTATTATCGGTGTTACCTTAAGGGTGTGCTTTACTTGTGAAAATATGCTCCGAAAATCACATTATTTCATCGCTCAAATTTTTAACGGATTTTTCTGAATAATTGAAATGTTTTCCAGAAAAGTCCAACCAAGAGCGCTATCGAAGCGGAATTGAAAATTTTTTTTTTATACTTCCTCAATTAGGCTAAACGTTGAAATTGGTAAAAATTTGTCTATTTTCTGACGAGAGTAAAATTCTTCTGGAGCCAAAATTCAGGATTCTGTTTCGATAGCGCCTTCCATTGCTGTACAACATTTCCAAAGATCGAAAAAATTCGTCGGAAAATGGAGCCCCGAGAAGTGCCCTTGCAAGATCATTCCTTGTCATTTGTTACAAGGACTACCCACGCACGCCCAACAAGCGTCGTGCAGTGACCGCTGGCTTACCGAACCTTGCAGGGTTTTTGGGTACGTTTATGCAACTTATCGTACACCGTTTCCGAGTTTCCGAACAAGTAAAGCACACCCTTAAGCAGTTTTCAGTTTTTTTCTTGTTTCTTCTGATATCCGTCTGTCGCTGAATGAGAGTCCAGCTATTCTTCTTGAGGGACTAGGATCAACTTATTTTCCATAAGGCTGGAATCAATTGAGTTTCAGCCTAATAACTTCTGTGAAATAAAATTTAGATGTTGAATTAGCGAAGTGCGTCTCGACCGCTTTATGGGCGGTTATTTTATTTCAACCTCCAAAAATTTATATGTATATCTCACGAAGATAGCGTAGGACTGAGTCACGAACTCAGATGGTAAAGCGTTGCTGAAAGAAAGAATAGTTGTATAGAGTACAACAATATCATAAATTTCTCTTGCTTGACAACAAAAATGCAAGTACGTCCGAATGCTTCTTTAACCACTACTTTGAACCTAACAGCATATAATAGGCCTTAAGTCATTTGACTCCACGTACATGGAGTTGTAGTTACAAATATAATTGAGCAATGGAAAAAGTTGTAAGCTTTATCAAGCAACTTGACCCTTCTCGTTTTGGGAGTGATATAATTCCCTCATTAGGTAGATCTCTACATAAGAGAGAGCCAGATAAAGTAGGCGGTACCAAGGTTGTAGTAGGCCTATCAGAGAGTCTAACAGAGATACGCAAGTGTCATCCCCAGCTTATAACGGTGTCAAAGTCAAATAGGTTCAGAAGGGTCACCTTTTCTGACAACATCCCTCTAAGGCGTAAATAAATCAAGTTTAAACCTGTTGAGTTCCTTGTGAAATCAACATAAATTGAGTTGTAGCCTACCAACTTCTTTAAGGCTAAACAATAAAGAGGAATACTCCGACGTGGAGTAAAAAAAATGCAAACCGCAGAAAAAATGAAAATACGACGAGCGCTTTCGGTTAAACAACCATCTTCGAGCCTGAAATGATAGCAACTGACGAACAAAAGAGAAGAACGAGGTATTAAGATCGTCCAAACGAGAAATCACGGTGTGAGTCATAAACAAGTTCGATCAGGCCATCTTCCGGAATATACGAATTAAGAACAGTGATACCGTCAGTGTTGAGATGATGAATTATCTCTATATTCTCGAGGGCGATACGCTTACGGTAGGAATTCTCCTTATGGAGGAGCTTTTCGGATCCCTCACGGAAGCTGTGGCCACTGTTTATTAAGTGATCGGCGAAAGCTGACTCCCCCAAGTGTCCCTTCTTCCAAGACTTCAGGTGCTCAGCTACTCGAACTTTCATTTGGCGGCTGGTCTCACCAATATAAAAGCCTCCACAATCCTCACACTCCAACTTATACACACCACTCCTCTCATCAACAGGTATGGGGTCCTTCAGTCTCACAAACAACCTCTTGACTGTGGTAGGGTTGTAAAACGCGGGTCTGAAGCCAAACGGGCGAAGGGCCCGACCCAATTGCTGGGAGAACTTCCCCAAGAAAGGGAGACTGATCCAACGCAAACGGCGATCACGGATCGTGTCTCGGGGGAGGGAGGTGGTGGAATCCAGGAGGCCCCTCGTAACTTTCCTCCGAACCATCACGTCAACATCAACATTGACCCCATTCACTCTGGCCAGGTGTTGTATTGTGATTAACTCTTTCTTGAAGGCAGACTGACTCAAAGGAATGCGAGTCAGTCTGTGAACTAGGCTATGAAAAGCAGCCATCTTGTGAGCAACAGGACCGAACGAACCACCGTGGACTAAAACATCGGTCGTAGTATCTTTCCTGTAAATTCCAAACTTATGGATACCGTCTATTATAGAGATCGATAAATCCAGAAAGTTGATGGAAAATACCCCTATTTCCAACGTAAATTTGATGGAAGGGTACCAGGAATTGAGATACCTCAGAAACTCACCAAGGAGATCTGGGTGACCAGTCCAGTTGAAGGAGAGGAAAAATAAGAAGCTGTCCTCCCTAATGACGGTTAATGAGGAGGTGGTTGAGGAGGGGGTGAGTGATGGTGTTGTCGTTCATAAATTCCATCCTCCCCTCATAAATAATAGTCAGGTAGTGTTCAATAGTGACGAAACATCCCCCCTTGAGAAAGGTTTGAAGTTCAGTATGCCTCCCCTCAAGAATGATGAAACCTTGGCGAATGTTGTTGCGGATCTTGCGGTTAAGATTGGTCCTGGTTTTAATACCCAGAAAGTCTGTGCCGAATTAGTCCGTAATAACCCCCCCCCCCCTCCCTCGCATGAGTAATAAATTGGGAGGAGTGATTCAGGGTCTAAGGAGGAAGATGAAAGAGGGAGATTTGATCGTCACTAAGGCTGACAAGGGCAACGCTGTTGTAGTGATGGAGAGATCGGCCTATTCTTCTAAGGTCCATGAAGTCCTACAGCAGTGTGGTGCTGAAGAGAGTGAGGATTTCAGCTTTCCCAAGCACGTCAAAGAAGTTAGGTGTGTCATCAACAGGAGTGAGGCTGTTATCAAAACTCCTGCTTTGAAAAAAGCCCTCCTCGTTCCTAACCCCACACCCCCCCTCTTGTACGGGCTGCCTAAAGTGCATAAGAACAATACCCCAATGCGACCCGTTGTTTCTTTCGTCTCCTCTCCTACCTACCTCCTTGCTAAATTCCTTGACCGTTGGTTCAAAAATCGTATTGATTTTGAATCCCCTCATTCGGTCTTGAATTCGGCCTCTTTAACTGACGTCCTCAAGGATGTAAGCCTTCCCCCGGGAACGACCATCTGCTCGTTTGATGTTGTTGGTTTGTTCCCGAATATTCCTAAGGCTGCTACTATCCAGCGTATGGGTGAGCTACTCGTCAAAGCCAACATTCCTCATAATGAGCTTCACGAATTCTTCGATCTTCTTAATACTTGCTGGTCCCCTAACTATTGTAAATTTGAAGGGAAATTTTTCGAGTTCCCTGACGAAGTAGGGATCCCCATTGGATCACCACTAGGCTCTCTCATATCCGAAATCTTCATGTCCAAGTTTGAACTTGACCTCTTTTCCTCGAACCAGGTGTTACTTAATCATATTCATTATTGGCACAGGTACGTTGATGACGTTCTATGTACCTGGACTGGTCACCCAGATCTCCTTGGTGAGTTTCTGAGGTATCTCAATTCCTGGTACCCTTCCATCAAATTTACGTTGGAAATAGGGGTATTTTCCATTAACTTTTTGGATTTATCGATCTCTATAATAGACGGTATCCATAAGTTTGGAATTTACAGGAAAGATACTACGACCGATGTTTTAGTCCACGGTGGTTCGTTCGGTCCTGTTGCTCACAAGATGGCTGCTTTTCATAGCCTAGTTCACAGACTGACTCGTATTCCTTTGAGTCAGTCTGCCTTCAAGAAAGAGTTAATCACAATAAAACACCTGGCCAGAGTGAATGGGGTCAATGTTGATGTTGACGTGATGGTTCGGAGGAAAGTTACGAGGGGCCTCCTGGATTCCACCACCTCCCTCCCCCGAGACACGATCCGTGATCGCCGTTTGCGTTGGATCAGTCTCCCTTTCTTGGGGAAGTTCTCCCAGCAATTGGGTCGGTCCCTTCGCCCGTTTGGCTTCAGACCCGCGTTTTACAACCCTACCACAGTCAAGAGGTTGTTTGTGAGACTGAAGGACCCCATACCTGTTGATGAGAGGAGTGGTGTGTATAAGTTGGAGTGTGAGGATTGTGGAGGCTTTTATATTGGTGAGACCAGCCGCCAAATGAAAGTTCGAGTAGCTGAGCACCTGAAGTCTTGGAAGAAGGGACACTTGGGGGAGTCAGCTTTCGCCGATCACTTAATAAACAGTGGCCACAGCTTCCGTGAGGGATCCGAAAAGCTCCTCCATAAGGAGAATTCCTACCGTAAGCGTATCGCCCTCGAGAATATAGAGATAATTCATCATCTCAACACTGACGGTATCACTGTTCTTAATTCGTATATTCCGGAAGATGGCCTGATCGAACTTGTTTATGACTCACACCGTGATTTCTCGTTTGGACGATCTTAATACCTCGTTCTTCTCTTTTGTTCGTCAGTTGCTTTCATTTCAGGCTCGAAGATGGTTGTTTAACCGAAAGCGCTCGTCGTATTTTCATTTTTTCTGCGGTTTGCATTTTTTTTTACTCCACGTCGGAGTATTCCTCTTTATTGTTTAGTATGGATAGCCGTAACTTAAAGGAACGGATTCGTGTTCTTTAAGGCTGTAATGAATTAAATTCCAGACCATTTCTTCCTATAGAGCTGGAATGAATTGAGTCTCAGCTCAATAACTCCCCCTAAGACTAGAATAAGTCAAGTTTGAACCTACCGACTTCTTTGTAAGGTGGGCGTGAATTAAGTTACAGCCTCGAACTCCCCCAGGACCGGACTAACGAGGGAGCATCGGTTCCGGGGCCTTCGCAATTGCAGTTTATGAACCATCAATGAACAATAAAAAATTATCGCGGAAAAGGTTGGGACCCGCGTATATTGAAAGACTTCTTTTTTGGAGATGAGAGGTGAACTTTGTGACAACAGTATTTTGGATGAGATAAGGACCACGAGAAGGTAAAAGGCTTCAGTTGCGCTAATTTATTGTAAGGGACTTATTTTTACCCATAAGCAATCCACTGGTTTGTTATTTGGAGTGGGTTGTCGTGGGTGAGATCTATAGTGATGAGAATTCAGGGGTTAATGCGCGTTAGTCTAGTAACAGCTCTTACAGCGCGGTGGCTTGGTCGACTTTTTCGCCACCACTGATTCCGAAGATGGTTACGGAGTAGGAGTTGGACAAAAGGCTCATAGGGGAAGAGTTGGGTGGAGTAAACGTTGAAAATCGCTATTAAGGGCGTGCTTCACTTGTGAAAATATGCTCGTAAAACGTGGTACCGAAAATCACATTTGACTGCTCGAATTTTCAACGGATCTTTCTGAATAATTGAAATTTTTTCCAGAAAAGTCCAACCAGAAGCGCTATCGAAGCGGAGTTTAATTTTTTTTTATTTAATACTTCCTCAATTAACCGTTGAAATTGGTGAAAATTCGTCTATTTTCTGACACGAATGAAATTCTTCTGGAGCCAAAATTCAGAATTCTGTTCCGATAGCGCATTCCATTGAACCCTTCCATATATTGGAAACTCGACGATAAGTCACGCCTAAAAACCCTGCTAGGTTCGGTAAGCCAGCGGTCACTGCGCGACGCTTGTCGGGCGTGCGTGGGTAGTTCTTGTAACAAATGACAAGGAATGATCTTGCAAGGACACTTCTCGGGGCTCCATTTTGCGACGAATTTTTTCGATCTTTGGAAATGTTGTACCGAAAGGTTCAATGGAAGGCGCTATCGGAACAGAATCCTGAATTTCGGCTCCAGAAGAATTTTACTAGACAAATTTTTATCAATTTCAAAGTTTAATTGAGAAAGTATAAGAAAAAATTTTAAAATTCTGCTTCGGTAGCGCTCCTGGTTGGACCTATCTGGAAAACATTGCAATTATTCAGAAAGATCCGTTGAAAATTCGAGCCGTCAAATGTGATTTTCGGTACCATTTTTTCATAAGGTTGGATTGAATGGAATTATAGCCTAGCAACTTTCCTTCGACGCTGGAAAAAATGAAGTTTCGCCCTAACGATTTACCCAGAAGACTGAAATTCAAATTTTTTCATAAATGTGGAATAAATCCAGCTCCAGTTTAACAACTCCTGCCTTGGCTAGATTGAAGCGAGTGCCCGCCTAACAACTCCGCCATAAGGCTAGAAAAAAATCGAGTTCTATAAGCCTTACAACCTACACATATGGCTGAAGTGATTCAAAGTCAAGTCTAACGATTTCTCTGACCGAAATTGTCGAAGTGCCTGCTCGAAGAACTCCTCAAAAACCTGGAATAAGTGGAGATTCAGCCTACTGTTTCACGAGGCGAGATTCGAAGCAGTAAATGAGACTGACACATAAAGGAGGGGACAAGAACTTCAAAAATTTCAAGCTTCAAATTGTAGTTATGTCGTAGAGGAAGAACAGAAAATAGTAATTCCCAGTTTAAAGGGCTGTAAAGTAATTTTGAAACTTGAATTCTAGATACTGAAATAATATTTGTACATCTTGGTGGCAATATGATTTTGGGAACCGCCTTATGCGTGAAAGGTCCCTGGTTGAGACCCTTTTCACGGTGCTTGTTTGGAAAAATTTCCGCCGTCCCTCCAGAAAATTGTGGTCTCATTCTGTGACTTAGAAATTTCCGAACGTTGACCATAGGTGTTCGGGACTTTGAAAAGGAGGTGGCGAGAGAGGGATTGGAACAGAGGACTCGGATTCCTGATACATCATGACGTGTAAACAATTAATGCGAGGATTCTAAAAGTGATGTACCCGTAATTTCCCCTGAGTATCATTGTAGCTGAGTTAGAGAAAGTTTGTAATACGAATACCAATCGGCTCAATACGTTGTCACATTCTTCGGTGATTCATTGTTTACATCATGTATTTTCTTTCTTCTTCTATTTTTGACGTGAATGTCTCTATTATTGTTCATATTTTGTGCGAGCTTCGTCTCGCATTGTGGCGTTAACACGTTGTAAGAAGTCATAATACTGTATAATTTACTTTTTTATGTGATAAAACAAACAGTGCAGTGAAGACTGTAAATTACTGAATATTTTTTCATTTGCTAGTTGAAGTGACTGTTAACAAAATAATGGTATAGACAATACTGAAATAACCCAAGTCAAACACCTGGAATTCGAATATTCTTTGTCTGCCTTGTTTATTTTTACTGCGTGAACTTTCAAATGAAAAAATAATAGTACTCAAAATTATCATTAGTGTGGACGAATTTTGGAGGCCCCATTCCAGCATAATACTTAGACACAGCGGGCAAAAATCTTTTTTCGCGAACTTAAATCGAAAGAGACTTTTTTGTGTTCTATTTGTATACCTGAACCCACGTGGGACCGGACGAACGATACTAGAAGTATTTTTCATCTTCTTCGCAGGAACTTTCCTGTCGTCAAAGGTGTCTTAAAACAAGTCACTGTCTCAGAAATAGCTTTGAAGGAAGACACGCACATGGTAAAGAAAGATACAAACCAGGATATCCCTACAACAAGGATCAATACTTTTTTTTCTGGAGTTTTTCTGACAAAGGATTTCAGCTACTTCGAGTGTAATCTTTATAAAATTATCTAGTTTTAAGGGTAAGGTTATTTTCAATATGCACAAGTAAATCTGGAGAAGTCTGTCGCATTAGCAAGGGTGAATTGAGATATCCGTAGTCTTTGTTTGCTGCAGTGGCTCTTGACTTGTAGTCCGCGTGGTATTCAGGAACTTCTCAGACAACCTTGTAGGTGTATAGGTAAAAATGTACATAGATGAGACCGAAAGAAGAAACTAAGGAGAAACTATTGTTAAGATGCTATGAATGAACGATTGCCAATTTCGAATCAATTGTTTAGGTTTCTTTCCTGAATGTGCAGTCGATGAAATTAATTCTATCAAAAAACTAGTGTGCAATCCCTTCAATTTTGACGCTCTCTCAGTATCTGACGATGTGCAAGAAGAACTCATTGAGTTACAAAACGATGAGACTGTAAAGATAATTTCACTAATGAAACACTGTATCTTTCTATATACCTAAATAATGTTTGGGTCAGTAAAGGTGATTTTACATACCTATATAATTTCTCTCATATTTAAAAACACCATGTTCACCTTTCAGTATACGTATGTTGTAGATATCGCCACTAGCGCTTCAACTGGATTCCAAATTTGCGAATATCGTCATATACGTGTCAGCATCATGTCACATCACTTCCAATGCGGCGTCATGACGACGTGTTGGTGACAAGTTGGTGATACTTGAAATGATGCAAGCATTATTTGATATACCTGTGACATGCCAGTGACGTAACATGAGTGTGTCATGAAAAGCGAGTCAGTAACTCGTCACTGTTATGAAATATGACTCGTCAGCATGTCACTCTGTACTGGCGCGTTAAAAATACCAGGACGACATGTCAAAAGTCCGGCGTTTTTGATCTGTTTATGACACGTCAAATTTTATGAAAGTTTTCACAACGGATTCTGAGCTAAATTTTGAAAACTTTAGGAATTGTTATTTCTCAAATGACCCCCGACAGAGAGAAGTAAAATAGTATATTACTGAGTAGGAGCGTAAATAAGCGACTGTAAGGGTGTGTTTCGCCAATTGGGAAACGCCGAACACAATAGGTTGCATATACACTCCCCAAATGCCGTGTAAGGTTCGGTATACTACGCGACGCTTGTCGGACATGAGTGAGTATGGTCCTTTCAAGGAATGACTTCACTCTCATCGTTCCATTTTCCAAAGGATTTTTTCGATCTCCGGAGATGTTGAACAGAAAAGTCCCACGAACGGTCCATAGGAACAGAAATCCAAATCTCCAAACAAATTTTACTATGGAAAATGGGCGAATCTTCGATGATTTTGTAGTGAAATGAAAAAATTTTTCAATTCTGAACGGATACAGAAATTTCAAACATTTCGCCAGTTTCCAACTTGGGGTAATTTTTATCATTATTGGCTCCAAAGATTTATTTTGGATCTTTGTGAAGTTTTGTACTCGGGACTGAATTTCACTTGAGAATTGAGTAAAAGCAAAGTCCTTCTAGTCAGCCTTCCTCTCTCCAGTACACAGAATCACCTCGAATTAGGGTTAATGAGTTGTGCTAGATTTGTGCCGCCTAGTTTTCCGTTTTTGCTGGTCTTCTTTCCCTCCAACCGTTGGGGTAACCAGCCTACACTTTGTGATTCAAAATCATACGCGGAGCTGTAGCCGAGCTCTCAATGCTAGTACATGGCAGAACATGAGCTCTTCGGTAAGCTGCCCTCCATCGCTCGCCAAACTGGGCGAGAATTTCTACATATTTGCCCGCTTCAATCATGAGCAAAAGTACTGCCGATCTCTGAATGCGAGTACGCGACAGAAGACGCCACCTTGCATCGTCTGAAATAGCGATAATTTCCGCAAAGGCTCTAGCCGGGTAAGGGGGGGGGGGGAATGGCCTTGGTCGGAAAATGTTTCAAATGTCCGTCAAAATGTTGTCCCCAATGAGAAAACTCGAAATCCGAAAAATTGGACCTATCCGCTCACCCACATGGACTGCAGAGTCATTTTCAGGCCTAAAATCCAAATTGCTGTATCTCAGGCAATAATGATCGCACAGCGATGAAACTTGGGGATATTTTAGTATATGTGAACGTTCATCCATGGTATTTCTTTCAAAAAAAAAACATTCATATTTTCCCTAGTTTCTAGCAATAACAAAACTTCAAACTCGAATTTAAAAAAATCAGGGGGCGGCACCTGGGGAAAATCATTTATTTGAAGCGCCATACCCTCTACTACAACATACATGAGTATCATAGTCCTCGGTGAGGTGGAACATTCCCAAAAAAATCAATATTTAATGTGATTTTTCCATGAATAGCGGGGTGAACTATGACTGCTACCGCAATAGACCGCGAGAAATCAATAGTCAATGTTCGAACTGAAAAATGCGCACTCCTCCGTGGGATGAAATGGGAATGTTGATAGACCAAAAATATATTTTTAGTATTTTGTTCATCGATTTGGTCAATTCTTATGTAAACACGTCCCCCGATTAAGTGGAATACGTTGGATTGAGAAAAATAGTTGAAAAATTCTCCAGTCGTTGGAACACTCTGAAAATAGCAGAGAAATCCACTGTTTCAACCTGGAAAACTGCGATTTTTCATATTTCATTCATCAAATAGGTTAGTCCTTACGTAAACATGTCCGCCGATTTTGAAGAAAATGGTCAAAAAATTCTCCAGTCGCTGGAACGTTTTGGAAATGACAAATAATCAAGAAAATTCACTTTTTCACCCTGAAGGACCATCAGTTTTGGTACTTCGTCTACCAATTACGGCAAATCTTATGTAAATACATTTGCCGAGTTGTGAAAAAATTCTAAAAAAATTCTCCAGTTTCTGGGATACCCTGGAAATAGTAAAAACTCTGGGTAATCCACTTTTCCAACGTTCGTGGAAAACCGTGATTTTTCATATTCTGTTTATCAATAAGGTCAGTTCTTGTAAGTACATCCACCGAGTTGGAAAAAAATAGTCAATAAATTCTCCAGTCGCTGGAACGATCTAGAAATAGTACCAAATCCAGAACATCCAATTTTTCAACAAGGAGAGCCCTGATTTTTGGTATGTTGTTTATCAAAAAGGTCAAATCTTATGTTAATACCTCCGCCGAGTTTGGAAAAAATAGTCAATAAATTCTCCAGTTACTGGAATAGTCTGAAAATGAAAAATTAAAAAAATACGTATCTACTTTTTGGACTTGGAGAATCGTGATTTTTTATATTCTATTTATCAATAAGTTCAATTTTTAAGTAAACACATCTCTATTTCGAAAAAAATAGTCAATCAATTCTTCAGACGCTCAGATAGTATGGTTGATTCTTATAAGAACACTTACGCCAAGTTTTAAAAAAATTGAAAGAAATTCTCCAGTCGTTGGGACGCTCTGGAAGTATTAAAAAATCAAAGGTATACACCCGCCACTATGATTCATGTGCTACTTTTCTCCCCTCGAGTCGCAGCGGTACAAATTGTATTACTGGTAGCCGTGCACTCGCATGATGTGGAGGAATCCTTTCCCGAGACACAATATCCTTTGTATTGTCATGCTCATGAATTCCAATATTTGAAGCATTGTCACCTCAACTCGAGAGAGGATTCCTGCACTTCATGGAAGTGCACGGCTCCTAGTAACACAGTTTGTACCACTACGACTTCAGGGGAACAAAAATAAACATTCTACACATCAAAGTAAAGGAAATGAATCTTAGGGGTAGGTGTGTATCCTTGGTTTTTTACTATTTCCAGAGCGTCCTAGCGACTGGAGAATTTATTGACTATTTTTTTTCAACTAGTAAGACGTATTAACATATATGATTCGACTTAATTGATAGACAACATACAAAAAATCAGGGCTCTCCATATTGAAAAAGTGGATTTTCTGGACTTGGTACTATTTCTAAGGCTCTATAAGTATAGGTAATGACACGACGCCATGATGGATCTTTCCCAGGGAATTGCCATAAGAGCCTGTGTATTGATATCTCAAAAACTATTGATTTTTTTAGAAAAAAGAAGAGAGTGAAATTCTTTTGTCTTGTAATTTTCTATCAGATGACCTCACTTCCAGAATATTTTGTGATAATTTTCATACTCCAAAATCTGACACTGGTCGCTCCGCGTAGCTACGCGGAACGCAATCGAACATGCTCGCTCTACCGATAGATCCATCATGGCGTCGTGTCATTACCTATACTTATAGAGCCTTACTATTTCTAGATCGTTCCAGCCGCTGGAGAATTTTTTGATTATTTTTTCCCAACTCAGCGGATATATTTACATAAGATTTGACGTAATTGATGAACATAATACCAAAAATCACGGTCCTCCAGGGGAAAAAGTGTACTCTATCGATTATTTGTCATTTCCATTACGTTCCAGTGGCTGGAGAATTTTTTGACTATTTTTTTCTAACTCGGTGGACGTTTTTACATTTTAATCGACCTAATTAATGAACACAATACCAAAACTCGTGGCCTTCAGTGTGAAAAAGTGAATTTTCTCGATTATTTGTCATTTTCGGAAGGTTCCAGCGGCTGGAGAATTTTTTGACTATTTTTTTCAAACTCGGCGTACATGTTGACTTGAGAATTGAACGAATTGATGAATGACATACCAAAACTCACGGTCCTCTAGGGTGAAAAGTAAGATTTTCTCGATTTTTCGTCATTTCCAAAACGTTCCAGCGACTGGAGAATTTTTTGACAATTTTTTTCAAACTTGGCGGACATGTTTATGTAAGATTTCACCTATTTCATGAATGAAATATGAAAACTCTCGATCCTCCAGAGTGAAAAAGTGAATTTTCTTGATTATTTGTCATTTTCAAAACGTTCCAGCGACTGGAGAAATTTTTGACCATTTTTTTCTAACTCGGTGGACGTTTTTACATTTTAATCGACCTAATTAATGAACACAATACCAAAACTCACGGCCCTCCAGTGTGAAAAAGTGAATTTTCTCGATTATTTGTCATTTTCGGAATGTTCCAGCGGCTGGAGAATTTTTTGACCATTTTTTTCAAACTTGGCGAACATATTTATGTAAGATTTGACCTATTTCTTGAATGAAATATGAAAACTCACGGTCCTTTAGGGTGAAAAAGTGAATTTTCTCGATTATTTGTCATTTCCAAAACGTTCCAGCGACTGGAGAATTTTTTGACCATTTTCTTCAAAATCGGCGGACATGTTTACGTAAGGACTGACCTATTTGATGAATGAAATATGAAAAATCGCAGTTTTCCAGGTTGAAACAGTGAATTTCTCTGCTATTTTCAGACTGTTCGAAAGACTGGAGAATTTTTCAACTATTTTTCTCAATCTAACGTACTCCACTTAATCGGGGTCGTGTTTACATAAGAATTGACCAAATCGATAAACGAAATACTAAAAATATATTTTTGGTCTATCAACATTCCCATTTCATCCCACGGAGGAGTGCGTATTTTTCAGTTCGAACATTGACTATTGATTTCTCGCGGTCTATTGCGGTAGCAGTCATAGTTCACCCCGCTGTTCCGTGAAAAATCACAGAAATTCATTAAATATTGATTTTTTTGGGAATGTTCCACCTCACCGAGGACTATGATACTCATGTATGTTGTAGTAGAGGGTATGGCGCTTCAAATGAATGATTATCCCCAGGTGCCACCCCCTGATTTTTTTTTTATTCGAGTTTGAATTTTTGTTATTGCTAGAAACTAGGGAAAATATGAATGTTTTTTTTTTTGAAAAAAATACCACGGATGAAAGTTCACATATACTAAAATGTCCCCAAGTTTCATCGCTGTGCGATCATTATTGCCTGAGATACAGCAATTTGGATTTTAGGCCTGAAAATGACTCTGCAGCCCATGTGGGTGAGCGGATGGGTCCAATTTTTTGGATTTCGAGTTTTCACATTGAGGACAACAATTTGACGGACATTTGAAACATTTTCCGACCAAGGCCATTCCCCCCCCCCTTACCCGGCTAGAGCCTTTGCTCGCTCTGAATAAGCGGACCACAGCTGATCACTCACCGCGGGCTCACGACAGAAGATAACGATTGAAAGGCAAGGTTCCCAGTACAAAAATTGCACAAACGATTCGGTCCGCTCAAATTCGTAAAAATGTCATCCTGGCTCTAGTTGTAGATAGAATTGAGGTAAAAAATTTCGTACATTCGAAGTATACATATGTGACGCTTTGCGTTTCTGCGCTAGACCAGGTGTAGCCCAAAAACCCATCACAGATAACATTTTTTTGACCTCACGTTGTAAATGCCTTCCCCCCTATTACGAACTTTGCGTCCCCTCCTAGATAAATCTTCTTCCCCAATTATAAATCTCATGAAACAAGTGCTCTGGTT
Organism: Aspidiotus rigidus; assembly: GCA_035079385.1. Taxonomy (NCBI): domain Eukaryota; kingdom Metazoa; phylum Arthropoda; class Insecta; order Hemiptera; family Diaspididae; genus Aspidiotus; species Aspidiotus rigidus. The sequence goes on along the minus strand of JAVHKY010000054.1, from coordinate 13,254,950 downwards.
TCCTTATTTCACTGTCAGTGAACCCTTCGTTTTGACAGGAAACTTATTAGATGTTTTTTTTTTTTTCTTTAAATTAATGTTCGCCATATGCCGTCTGGCAGAAACTGACCTACACAAGACGCTGAGTGAAAATTTCCCCATTTCCTTTTTTCCTCCCTTTTCCCTATGGGTATATCTCAAGGCTGGGGTTCTATCTGAAACTCGCGGGACGAAAATGACATGACGTCACGATACTGATGCCATGTGTTGAAACGAAAAGTAGAAGGGTTTGACGTTTGAAAGAGAGAAATATATTTTATCAAACACAATATGGACATTAACGTAATACGAATTCGTTCGTCCTTGTTAATTCGTTAGCTGCTTTACTACTCGCTATGGCATATAAAACCATCACGCTACACATTCTCCGCGAGTAGTAAAGCAGCACAAAAACGTACATCGCGTCGCGACATGTGTGACCTTCACCTACATTAGAGAGAAGGGTATGTCTGAACGCTAGGGGTCTGTTGACACACATTGTCAACATCGTCGTTTTTAGCAGGGAACCTGCTATTCCTTTTATTTGGGGGTACTTTTGGGAAATTTTCGTCCGCGAGCGTGGGCGCGAGTGGTCCGAGGTTGGTCACGTCACGGAGAGGGAGGGACTTGGAAAAATTCCTTGAAATTGCAGCGCGTTCAAGTTGTCACGTCATCATTTTCTGGACTTAGAAAAGCCGCAGGCCTTAAGCTTTATATGATAGGAGGGAGACCTGGAAAAATTCTCGGGACAGCGGGTTCCCGCTGCCACTGCAGTAGTTTTTTTGTATAATTTCTTGTTGGCTATGTCTTGTCGACAACATTTTTCAACTGCGAGAGTTTAAATGAAAAGTGAATATGTCAGTAGGTAAGCTGTACTCCACTCTAATGGGAGTCTATAGCTTGCTATGTTGCAGATTCAAAATCATATCACCCCTCGCCTCCCACTCTCTTCCCAAGAATAGTGTGATATTCGCAAGATTGAATACGAAGTGTACTAACGTAGTGAAAATACAATAAGGGAAAGCAAGAAAAAGGACGACGACCGATCAAGAAGCTTTACAGGTCGAGTAGAGGGCCAGGTGCTCCTTGCTTGAGAAATGGAGAGCAAGAAGTGCTCAGAATGAGCTGTGTTAATATGTGATCGTGATGAGTGAATGAACCAAGACCATGGTCAGCTGAACTTTTACGTGACGCAAGTGTTAAGCGGCCATGGCTGCTTCAACAAGTACCTTCAAGAGGAAGTTGAGAAGGCAACGTGGGTGGGATGATTAACCGCAGCACACCTTCTTTGAGTGTGAGGCTTGAGCGGAGCAAGCTCAGTCGGTCTCTCCAAGTGATTGGGCTAGATGAAGCGCTTGCTCCGAATAGTCTGGTGGCCGCCATACTAGGTTCCGAAGAAGCATGGAACCAAGTGTCTGTTTTTGCAGCCACAGTCATGAAGAAGAAGATGGATCTGGAATTGAATGGGCGAATGCAGACCCACGCTATGACCTTTGTCATGTGCACCACCCAGATATGAAGAGGAATATTAATCGAATTTGAATAAGAAGAGATTCCAATAGCGTCCTACTTGTGTACTTAAGGCGGTTTTATTGTGTGTTCTGAAGTTTTTCGTGCCTGAGGGCTCTGCAGCTTGACGGTTGTCAAGAGGAAGAGGGGATTTGCCGAGGAGATTCTTCCAACATTGAACGTGTTGACTCCGGCGTTGGAAGAAACGAAATTAATACATACGCAACCCGCACCCACTCCACCATAGAGGGCGGACGGCGTTCCACATGCGACGAAAGCAAAGAGGGTGAAAATAGTATACGTAAGGTGACCCTTAGAACGGAGTTGATCAAATCGATCGATTTTTATTATCCAACTGGGTCCGAGGTAATCTCTTCCTCTGTCCTGATTTCTTCAGGAATCAGCTTTTCCTCTACTCGTAAGCTCTGAATCTACCTTTTCCATAAGGAAACATTTCAGTTAGTACGACGTCACCAGTCGACGAGTTTCTGATGCAGTAATTTTTTATGAACATCAAGAGGAATTCTTTTCGCAATAATCGATAAAAATTTGAAATTCTAAAATTTCGAATTTCAAATTAACTTCTGCGCAACTTTTCGACAAATCTGTAATCGAAGATATCGCATCTCTTCATTTATGAAACGCTGTAAATATATCGAATAATCAACATAAATTGGAATAAATAAAATTGAGTTAATTTCTGCGACGATTCAAATGGAATCCGTATTTATAATTACATAGCGACCACGATTTGCACACACAATAATATAATCTTATCTTCATGCAGCATAATATTATTAAGCTCATGATAACCTGATTACCGCTCGTTGTTGCTTTTGTCACGTCACGGGTCTACTTCGCGTCTTCCTGATTGTGTTTATTAATACCTGAAAGATACGACGCAGCTTTGTAATAACGAGTATCTCGGCATGTGGTTTTCATCTTCTCTGGTCGCCTAGACCTACGTATACCAAATAACAACGGCCTTCGTCATTCCTATGCATAATTTTTTCTATTCATTTAAGTTAATTTATACTAAACAAAATCAATTTACTTTTATACTATCAGTTGATATACGTATAGGTATAGCTTGGAGGCTTACTGTATCGATACAACCTATATTTTCCAATTTTGAACAGATTTAGCCCCGCCCCCTCCTTCTTCTAACCTTATGAAATCTAAAATTAGAACATGTATAATTTCATCAAGAATTCCTCGCAATCCGCGCTACAGCTGTTTACACATCGAGTGACACAGAAAAAAATTACGCTCTGATTAATCGTCGTGATCAGACGACTTTGATGTAAACGCATATTAAGACCTTAATAGATACCATAATGGTATAATGTTTCCCTTTGGATCATTCCCAATTTCCTAGGACACGTGCTGGCCATCTTCACTTTTGCTTTCTCGTTAGTATAGGTACTCGATCCGATATTTTTGAAAACCAATTATGCAAACATCTTTCTCGAATGATGGGATGAACGATGTTTGCTTAATAGAACGAATAAATTTAAAGTAAATACTCGAGTACGTATTCGAAATTACAATCCGAGCGCTTTGCCTGTCTTTGGACGCAAGAATTCTGTAATCGAACAACATTTTAATGTCGTATGCATTTATTCCTTCATCCAGTCTACGTCCGCTATATTAAACGCAAATTTACCAATACCACCGTCGTATATACGAATGCAACCTCCTCATTCTCATTCGTATATTATTGCTATTCTCGATTCTCTTTCGTATTCTTCTCGACCAATATTACCTATACAGTTGTATACGATGTATAAAAGGCGAAATGCGATTGAAAAACGCAAAGTAAAATTCCTTGTCCTGGAACGCATGCAAAGAAGAAAGAAGATGCCGGCAATAATTCATTTCGGTCTATCGTATTTTAGATTACCTGAGAGCTCGCCGACAGGCGCGTTGAATGTGGAATTATTAGTTATTCTTATTAGTAGACTCTAAAGAATGATTCGAGCGGAAAATTGAAACCACCTGCAGGAAGAATTGATATAATGATGTGGTAGGTGGTAGGAGACAAGAGGCAGTAGTCGTTTCGAAACTTGTAACTGGTGCGTCTCGCGCTTTGAAAACCACGAGCAAAACCGACTTTGTTCATGAGAAATAAATACGACATACGATCAGAATTCCTTATTTACTAAGTTTTCAACCGAGGCCGAATCATCAGCTTGTGCCTTGCTTCAGTTTTCAAGTCCTCACAGTAAAAATACCGCTATCGTTCCTCTATCCGGGCTTTCTTAGTTTCAGCTCCTTATCTAATTAGCTTCTGAGCCTACAACAAATTAGGTAATGCAGATTACCTAACGCATATGAATATATTATTGATATCTACTCAATTTATGATATCAAGGATTACTATCCAATCACTCTTACCTAATTCACGAATACAGATACCAAAGAGAGTTTTCAAATATGTACTTTAATCATCGTATCAACAGGAAACATTAGGGGTTATATAATATCAAAGTAAGAACAGCGGGAAGCCGTGATGTCTGGTCTTCCTAAGTCCAACGACTCAATTAAATTCACCACTCCGTTCTTGTATCGCGATTTTTCCAAGTTCCTTCCTTTATAACTAATATGTAGGTACATAGCATTTTTCATATATTCCTTAAATAGGTCAATTCACTCCTCCTCCTCTGTTTTCCAGTTAGAACTTTTGCAAGTCTCCTTCTACTTCAAGGTTCAGTTGGAAAGTGATCTAAGAATTTTTGCCATCCGCTGTCGTTCCTGAATTTTTGATTCAATTAGAGGCTACTAAAGCTATATTCATTTGCTTTGTTGATTAAGAAAAAGCGTTCGATAAAGTACCCGACGTGCAAAATATTTGCTGTGACCCCGACACATTAGGGTAACTCGGATACAACTCGCCACATAAGGGCAGGTAGCAGGATACATTCAAGTCACTATATGACGACCATATCAACCACGCCCACTTTTTATTAAGCTCAACTGTGACTGGGTAGCGCGGATATGGCACAATAGGGTCACATCTGAGGAACTCAACTACTAGATGCAGTGTTTCTCAGATGTGTCACATGTGTGACCCGGAGAAGCAACGTATGGTCACTGTATGGTCACATATTATAAGGAGCGTGACAATCTTACTCGCAGGATAAGTGCGGAGCCTCAGCGTTCATATACCTGCAAATTTAGTAACAAATTAAGAGCTCATCTCCTTTGCTGCATTCACATCATTCAACGAACTATGGAAGAGGTGGTGTCATAGGATGAAGATGATAAAGTAAATGACTTACAGAAATAATTCTACAAGAGAGGAAACAGTTGTCACAAGAAGGCCACAAATATGTTATTTTATGGTCACAAACCAAAATGTTATGATCCTTTGATTTGACTGCAATAATTCTTATAAGTAACCTGTAAGTATTTCAAGTCACATCTGCGATTCAGGCGACTCAGCTTACCTCAAAATTCCCCCTAAGTTACCTAAAAGTTACTAGTTTGGCGCTAAGATGTGTCCTTTGTTTCCTGCATTCTGATTGGCTATTTACCCGACACAATCTAGTCACATTTTACATTCACACGGGTAAGACGGCTCTGGTCACACACTTTCCCTGTTGTGACCTCATTTTGCACGTCGGGTATCCCTCCGTAAAATTGTTGAACTACTGAAGAGAGGTAATGCGGATAGAGAGGACCTGCAGCTAATTAGCAAATATTACATTGGCATCAGACAGCGAAAATAAGAATGAACAATCGAATCACGGAAAAACTGTGTGACATTCAACGAGAAGTGCGACAAGGGTGCCCTCTATCATCGCGCTTGTTCAATTATAGTAGGCGGAAATCATTGAGCAGCAAAGCACATTACAGAAAGCGGGCTTCAAAATTAACGAGGAAAAATTTGGATCAATAATAAGTTGAGCGTACAATAAAATGCCGCCCCACAGCAACAGCAATGAATGGTCACGGCGCTGAACAAGGAAAGACAGAAAACAAACCATTAAAAATTGAAGTTGAAGGAGCGCAATCGAAACAAATAGGAACTTATAAACACCTAGATACACTTGTGACGGAGGATGGTCGAGATGGAAAGGAAACTAAGGAAAAGAAAGCTATGGTAAGAGAAGTATTCAACCATTTAGAAAGTGTGCTCAGGGACACACAGATTTACAAACCTATAAGGCTGAACATATTGAACTTACATTAAAAAGCAATTAAAAACCTTATTTTTTTCCATATTTTCATCATTATTCTTCATTAAAAATTAATATTTGACAATTTTTTCAGGGTTGAGAAAGTAGAAAAGAAATTATAACATCGTTTTAATAAATGTTGTTTTAAACGATGTTCAAAACCAATGTTTAAAACATTCAAAATGTGTTTAAAACAATAGTTAAAACTACAAAATGTGTCCCAAACAATAATTGAATGATTTAAAACGGTTAACGGTTTTAAACAATGTTTAAACAAGGAATTAAAAACTATCATTTATGTGAGGCTCCATTACCCCAACCCCCCTCCATATCGGAATTTTGAGTCGCGACGAATGCTATAATCTAGTTCACATTTTGTTCAATTTTGTTCACTCGCCGTTTCCCCGCTACATCCATGTCAAATTTGGGGGCTGGGAAAATGCAGCCCCCCATCTCCAAATTTCAGGTTCAAATACATTTTATAATTTTATTCACATTTTGCTCAATTTTGTTCAACAAATTTTAAATTTTGTTCACTCGCCGTTTCCCCGCTACAGCCATTTCAAATTTTGGGAGTCTGGGGAAATGCAGCCTCCCCATACTCGAATTTTGGGTTCAAGTCCATGTTATAATTTTGTTCACATTTTGTTTAATTTTGTTCAACAAATTTTAAATTTTGTTCACTCGCCGTTTCCCCGCTACAGCCATTTCAAATTTTGGGAGTCTGGGGAAATGCAGCCCCCCATATTCGAATTTTGGGTTCAAGTCCATGTTATAATTTTGTTCACATTTCGTTCAACAAATTTAAAATTTTGTTCATTCGCCGTTTCCCCGCTACAGCCATGTCAAATTTGGGGGTCTGGGGAAATGCAACCCCCTCCCCATCTCCGAATTTTGTGTTCAAATCCATGGTATAATTTTATTCACATTTTGTTCAATTTTGATCAACAAATTTTAAATTTTGTTCACTCGCCGTTTCCCCGCTACAGCCATTTCAAATTTTGGGGGTCTGGGGAAATGCAGCCCCCCATATTCGAATTTGGGGTTCATACGTCCATGTTATAATTTTGTTCGCATTTCGTTCAACAAATTTTGAATTTTGTTCACTCGCCGTTTCCCCGCTACATCCATGTCAAATTTGGGGGGTTGGGGAAATGGCGCCCCCCTCCATCTCCGAATTTTGGGTTCAAATCTATGTTATAATTTTGTTCACATTTTGTTCAATTTTGTTCAACTAATTTTAAATTTTGTTCACTCGCCGTCTCCCTGCTACATCCATGTCAAATTTGGGAGGTTGGGGAAATGCCCCCCCCCCCCCATCTCCGAATTTTGGGTTCAAATCCATGTGATAATTTTGTTCACATTTTGTTCAATTTTGTTCGGGAAACTTTGGATTTTGTTCACCCATCATTTCTCCGCTACATACATTTAACATTTTGGGGCCTAAGGAAATGTATACACCTCCCCTCTCCCATCTATGAATTTATGAGCAAAATTCACCCGTATTTTCCGATTACTTACATCTCATATTTTGGGACCCACAGGCATGAAATACCCTTGCCTATCCTCCTTATTTTTGAACTTACATAATATTTCATTCTATTCAATTTTCTAAAATTAATACTGTACATATTTACAGGGTGCGCCAAAAAGATGTTGACATCTAAATGGGAATTTGGGCTAAACCTGTCGTAGTGCAAAAACGTTCATCCTTCGTCATGAGCGCGCGGTAAGAAATCAGTCATGCCCCCGTATTTGATACAAACAGGAGGAATCCGCGAAAATCTTCCCGGTTTCACGCGAAGGAGGGATTGATACCTTGAACCTCATCTTTCGTTATGAGTTCGTAGTGAGAGATCCATCATACCCCCTGTTTGTTATAGGCGAACGAATTCACAAAGGACCTCCCGGTTTCACGCAAAAGAGGGAATGATAAAGCTCGACGCTCATCTTTCGCCATGAGCTCGCGGTGAGAGAACCGTCATGCCCCCTGTTTGATACAGACTGGCCGGGAATTCACAAAAATCACCCCGGTTTCACGCGAAGGAGGCAATGATACCTCAAAGCCCATCTTCCGTCGTGGATGAGCTCGCGGTGAGCGATGGAATAGGCCCTTGTGTTCAACAGAGGTGGGTGAATCCGCGAAAATCTTCCCGGTGTCTTACAAAAGAGGAAATGATAGCTCGAAGCTCATTGTTCGTCATGAGCTCGCGGTCAGAGATCTACCATGCCCCTGTGTTTGATACAAGCAGGGGAAATCGCGAAAATCTTCCCGGTTTCATGCGAAGGAGGAAATGATAAAGCTCGACGCTTATCTTTCGTCATAAGTTCGCGGTGAGAGACCAGTTGGAGCCCTGTGTTCGATCTAATTGGGTGAGTACGTGAAAATTCTCGTTGTTTCAGGCAATGGAGGAAGACATACCGCGAAGATCGCGTCCCAGTGTGACCTCGCAAGGAGAGAACTGTAACAGTCCCGTTTTATCTAAGCAGGTGAATGCAAGAAAATTCTCGTTTTGTCAGCCAGTGCAGAGAAGGATATCCCGAGACCGTCGTTCGTCAAGCTTCCCTGTGTTCGATCCTTCAAGTGTCTTCACGCAAAATTTTACAGATTCACCCGCCTCTATCGAACAGGGGGCCCTTCCCGATCTCCCACCGCGAGCTCATGACCGAAGACAGACTTCAGAGTAACCGTGCCACCTTTGCGTCAAACAACGAGATTTTTTGTGAATTTGCACGTCCTATTACGGGGCCTATTCAATCTCTCACTGCGAGCTCATAACAAAAGACGAGCTTCACGGTATCACACCCTCGCGCCTCGCGTGAACGTGTGAGAATTTTCTCGCATCCGCCTGCCTCTGTCGAACACGGGGCTTAGATCATCCTCTCACCGCGAGCTCATGACGAAAGACGAGCTTCACAGTATCCTTCCCTCCCTCGCGTGGACGTACGAGAATTTCCTCGCATCCACCTGTCTCTATCGAACACGAGGCCCTGATCGTTCTCTTACCGCGAGCATGTAATGGAAAACGAAGTCGTCAGTATCATTCTCTCCTTCGCCCAAAACAACAGGAGTTTTTGCGGAAGCACCCGCCTCGATCATACATGGGTGGCCTCAGTCGATCTATGTTGAACCCAGGGATCATTCGCCTGCCACTGTCAAACACGGGGTCTTGATCGTTCTCTTACCGCGAGCTCATGACGAAAGTCGAGCTTAACAGTATCACTCTCTCCTCCGGGTGAAACCCCCGAGAAATTCCGGGCGTTCGTCTGCTCAATCGAAGACTGAGCTGTAGCTGATGGCTCATCACGAGCAAGACCGAATTTGGGGTATCCTCCCATTGCCTGAATCAAGGAGTTTTTGCACTTTGGCCCGCTTCGTTCATAGGTGGGGCGATAGTTGATCTCTCATCGCAAGCACGCAACAGAAGACCTACTATGCACTGAAAGAACGAGAGTTTTCGCACTTTTTCCCGCTTTAATCATACGCAGAACCCTTATCGATCTCTCACCGCGAACCTTCAACGGAAGATGAATTTGTCGTCTCCCTCCAATCCCCAAATGAGAAGAATTTCCGCAATTTCCTCTTTCGGCACCCGACGCTGGTCGACCTCTCACTCCGCGAGCACTCAACGGCAGACGAACTTATCGACATTCCTTCCATCCCCTGAATCAACAATTTTACTGCAGAATGAGAAAAATTATTGATTTTTAATTTTGGAGATCATCTAGGACCATTTCTGTATTATTCTTGGACACAGTGCTAAATTTTATTTCAGAATTGAAAACAACTTTTGAAGATTACCAAATTTTTCATCTTGGAGGAATTTTGATTCTCTTTGAGCCCATCATCCCATTTTGGTGCTCCGAAGTATTTTTGAAGCATTTTTGTCGGACCCAGCGCGAAAGTCCACTTGAAAATCGAATTAAAATTTGAAAGTTTGAACGATTTTCCAATTTGGAAAATTTTGGCCCTTTTTGGTGCTTCGAAGAACTGTTTAATCATTTTTTTCGGACTCAGCGCGAAATTCCACTTGAAAATCGAATTACAATTTGAAAGTTCGAACAATTTTTCAATCTGAGGAAATTTTGACCTTTTTTGGGCCCATTAACCCATGTCGGTGCTTCGAAGAATTTTTTAAACATGTTTTTTCGGACTCAGCGCGAAATTCCACTTAAAAATCGAATTACAATTCAAAAGTTTGAACGATTTTCCAACTTGGGGGAATTTTGACCCTTTTTGGGCCTATTAACCCATTTTGGTGCTTCTTAGGATTTTCTTACTATTTTTCTCGTTTTCCCCGTCCAAATTCACTTAAAAAACAATAATTTGATTATTAAAATTTTCGAAATTCAGCTCAATACTGTAAATTAATTAATTTTCAAGCCCTATTTTGGGAACACTGGCAATTTAGTAAATTTTCGGCACATTTTGGTCTATAATTCGGCTCAGAAAAGTCGTAGAAACTGCAAATATAGCTCAAATTAAAGATAAAATTGAGATACAAAATTCGTACATCTAAACTATACGTCTAACGTTTTGCGTTTTCGCGCTACGACAGATTTAGCGCAAACTCCCATCTTTCTGCCCTACCCGGTGTACCTTTTCTTTAGGCCCCAAAATGTTGAATGTATGTAGCGGAGAAATGATGGGTAAAGTTTCCTGAACAAAATTGAACAAAATGTGAACAAACTTATCACATGGATTTGAACCCAAAATTCGAAGATAGGGGGGGCTACATCCCCCCCCCATATTTGACGTGGGAAACGGCGAGTGAACAAAATTGAACAAAATGTGAACAAAATTATAACATAGATTTGAACCCGAAATTCGAATATGGGGGGGCTGCATTTCTCCAGCCCTCCCAAATTTGAGATGGCTGTAGCGGGGAAACGACAAGTGAACAAAATTAAAAATTTGTTGAACAAAATTGAACAAAATGTGAACAAAATTATGGCATTAGTCGCGACTCAAAACTCCGTCAGGGGGGGAGGTTCGGGAAATGGAGCCCATTTATAACTCGTTCTAAACGTGTAAAACAGGTTCCCCGTTTGCCTCGAGTAACACAGTTAATTAAGGCAACCCCGAGCAGCTGACGAAATATTGGCAGCATAATTCAGCAAAAATCGAGTACAATTCATTGAGCCAAGTTGGTATCCGATTTCCTGAAAGGAAGGAGGGTGAAGTGGATTCAGCGCATGACCTAGTTGACCGATTCATTGGTTCGGTAATCAAAAAAAAATTAAAATGGCCGCTTTGAGCAGAAATTTCACTTCCTTATATCATGTCCTAAAAAAGAAGAAAAAAAAACGTCCTATATGTAATCTTAGAGGACCTAGTGAGGGGCACAAACACATTGAAGATTCAAGAACCCATCGCTGTGAATACTTGTTCAAAGTAGAAGCAGTGATCGTATTTTTTCTTGCATCAGCACTAGAAACATACGTCATACATAAGTACAATAACTTCCTAATGAAACCTGATTCGTATGCATTAACAGATAAATCAGTTACACGTTTTCATTGTTCGAAAGATACTAAAACAGACTAATTTTCACGTTGCACTATTGTTTTACGAAACTCCTCGCAGGCAATCGTTAGGGCAAAATGAACGATGCGACGTCACGTTAGACAGCAAAGCAAACCTAATCTGAAGCTACTTCATGATGATACACATTTTATTTAGCCTACGCATGAAGAAAATCCCAAGAAAATAAAATTATTAGTATAATGATGGACCTTCAACATTGGATCAAGATTAGGAAAAAACGTTTCCACGAGGTCAAATACAAGTCTGAGAAAGAGGTATTAGTTCGTGATGAGAAATGAATTCTTTAAAAAGAAAGAATTTTTTTTTTTTTTTTTTTATTTACTCACGGGTCATCAGCTTGCGTTGCGTTGATTTAATTGTACAGTTATCATACTTAATATTATTATAAATCAATTTGTTTTATAATAAGAGAAGTTAGAAGAAATAGGTAGACTGAAGGTCGTTGAGGGAATTGGAGATGTTGGATAGTGCGGAGGCTATAGATGAGAGGACGTTGCAGGCGGAACATTGGTTTAGGAGGACGGGACATGAGAAGGGGCGTGAAGACGTAGGAAGAGGCGAGAGTGGGTGAGTCGGGTACGTCCAATCCCAAGACAAGAGAGGATGACTTCTTTGTGGCGGGAATTTTCATTTTCTATTTAAAGGGGACCAAGCAATAGGTGGCTTTCGATTGATCTTAGTTTGTTGTGATGCTGTAGCTAGGATTTTGGAATGGTAGTATTTTTGAAGGTCGTATACTAGTGAATGACCTGGGTCAGTAATTTCCGGTACGAGGAAGGAGTTCTTGGCCACACGATCAACGTTTTCATGTTGAGGGTAACCGATGTGACCTATAGTATCCAGATGAAGGTGACTGGTGATTTGCTAGAGGTTAGTGTATGAAGAACAAGCAGCTACTCATTCTGAACTGTTACCCTATCTATTCTCTGATCCCTGCCCCTCCTTGAGAGGCCCTCTCCATCTTTTAAATATTTTCTTTCATCCTCAATGCTTATCCGGTATGTTCTCTGATTGATACCACACCCTGAAAAATTTTCTCAGTTCGCTGGATCTATAAAAATCAAACATTTCCACAACTGCACACATTTACTCTCACTTAACTTGTGACCCTACTGTCCGCAATGTAATACAGAACTATATTTATCAACCAATTGTTAACTGTGAACTCATTGTCCTATTATTGGCTTCCCGCTGTTAAACGGCACTTCAAGTCTTTAAATAAATAAATAAATTAATTAATTAATAATCGTCAACACCCGACTTGTCCCTGTGACACCCCATTCACCAAAAAAGAGATAATCTACAGAAGATCACATCCCGTTACTGATCATATTCCCACCTGATATTAGGCAGTAACCACCCACTTAACACTTTCTTACCCATCCGACTGTCTTCTCTTCGATCCACTATCCAGTATGCTAGACAAAAACTCTACAAAATCATCTGTTCTTCTTTCATTATAAACCATACTACTCTTTTCTGTCTGTCAATGTATTCCCTTTTGAAGTATCTAGCCCTACTCTCGGAATCTTCGTTGAAGCTGGTCCCCCCCACCCCTAAATGCCGCTTCCTAACTCTCACTGCCAATCTTCTTGTATCCGCAGTTTAATTCACTCACCTTCCAATCTACGCTCCCGCACTCTGCCGACATAATTCTCTCCTCTTGAACCTGAATTATTCAATCACCTCAAGTTGAACCACCTACTCCCTACCAACCATCCATTTCTCCATACCTAAACTCTTCCGTAAATATCTGGCTCGATCTAGCTGATCATCTCCAAACTCACTACACTATATACCGACAACTCATTAGAAACATTATCCCTAAACCAATTTTCCGACGCATCAGCCCTACTTTACCGACGGATCTAAATTTGGACCCAAAACAGGGTACGCGTACTCGATCCAAGGAGTCATAATTAGTCGTTGATTGAAAAATTCTGCCTTCATTTTCACTACCAAACAAAACGCCATATACTCGAGTCTTTATCTCCATTTTCTCACCCCAGCTCAAATATCCATTGTTAACTGACTCTTTTTCATCTCTTCTGGTTATACAGGACTCTTATACAACTAATTCCCCAAATACTCGCATTCATTTACTCCTGAAATCACCATTATCAATTTCTACATCTGTATCCTTCCTGTGGATTCCGAGTCACGTCAACTTCCCGGAACATGACGCCATTGTTTTTGCGACCAAAGTTAACAATAAACCCACAACTCTTTTCTGTCAGTCAATGTATTCGCTTCTGAAGTGAATCAAGCCCTAATTAACAACGATCTAGCCCAACTCTCAGCCTCTGCGTTGAAGCTAGTAACTCCTCCTCCCCTCAGATGCCGCTTCCGAACTCTCATTGTCAATTTTCTTGTATCCACAGCTCAATTCACTCAGCTTCCATTATATGCATCCGCACTCTGCCGACATAATTCTCTCATCCTTCTTCTTAAGACTGAATTATTCAATCACCTCAAGTTGAACCAACTACCCCCTATCATATCATCCACTTCTCTGTAGCTAAACCCTCTCCCAAGTATCCGACTCGGTCGAAACTATATACCGACAACTCATTTGGAACATTATCTCAGAACCAATTTTTTCCGAACCACCAAACTTTTTTAAATCTGGACCTAAATTAGGATACGCGTACTCGATCCAAGGAGTCAAAATCAGTCGTTGATTGAAGAATTTTGTCTCCATTTCCTCCAAACTAAACTCCATGCACCCTTGTCTTTCTCATCTCCATCTCTCCTCATCCCAGCTCAAATTTCTAGTGTTAACTAACTCACTTTCATTTTTCCGGGATATACAGGTCTCTTATTCAACTAAGTCCCTAAATCAGCGCTTTCATTTACTCCTGCAATCACCATCATCCACTTCTACATCTGTCTCTTTTATGTGGATTCCGGGGAACTATTCAAACACCTCAAATTGAACCATCTACCCCCTGCCATATCCATCCACTTCTCCATAGCTAACCCCTTTCCCAGATATCCAAATCGATCTAGCTGATAATCTCTGAACTAACAACACTATAATACACCAATAACTTATTAGGAACATTATCTCTATACCGATTTCACAACCCACCAGCTCCACTGTACCAAACGGATCTAAATCTGGATCCAAAATAGAATACACAAACTCGATCCAAGGAGTCATAATCAGTCGTTGATTGAAAAATTCTGCCTCCATTTTCACTATACCAAACAAAACTCTATAGTATACAGATCTCTATCTCCTCACCCCCAGCTGAAATTTCTACTGCTAACTGACTCACTTACATCTCTCCTGGCTACATTGAACTCACGTTCAACTAATTCTCAAATCATTCCATTCATTTATTCCTGCAATAACTATCACTCACTTCTACATCTGTCTCCTGGAATTCCGGGTCACATCAACGTCGTGAAATATGACGCAATTGTTTTCGCAAAAATTCCTTTCTATCCAAAAAATTTCTATCCCTGTACTTACCGCTGCTACTGACCTTAGAAACTATTACCGATCCCTGATATTTGACTCCCGCCATGACTTTTGTAAAACTCGAGTGGAAAAGAGCTGAGAACATCGATTACCAAAAAATCGCGCTACGTCTATCACGAACGATTCCCGGTCAGTTTCACGAAGCGAATTTCACGAATAAAATTTCCCGACAAAAATTTCACGACATGCTTTTGTCACGACAAGGTAATTTTTGAGAATTTGCTAGGCAGTTATGTTATGAAAGGAATGATACCCGTACGACGCGATGCACACTATCCGTCAATGTTCACCATGGCACCGAAAGTAGAAATATTATAAGACACAAAACGTAAATTTCGGGGAAAAGTATTCGGTAGGAGTGGAGATTACCGGCCTGATACACGTTTATTGTTCCAGAGAAGAAGAATAATAAAAAAATTTTTGGAAAAAGTATTCGGTAGGAGTGGAGATTACCGGCGCCGAAATATACGTTTTGTGTCTTATAATATAGGATAACGCGAATGCGTCGATTGATGGGGTTATTTGAATAAGAGGAAGAAAAGTGAGTCAGATATTAGGATGCAGTTGAGTCGGGAGGACGCTGAGTAAGAGTTGAAAGACATGAGCGAATAGAGCTCAGCAATAAAAACAAAGGCAGAGTTCTTTAAACGATAGGCTGTAATTTTATCCTGGATGGCGTATGCATAGCCTGCTTTATTTTTTGTTTTAGAGCCATCAGTGTAACGTCTGCGATAATCTCTGTGGTTAGTTTACGGTAGGCGGTGTTTTTTAAAATTATAGCGTTCCTCGCTCCCTATTAAATGATCTTCGTTGAGAAGCCCGGGAAACCTCCTTTATGAACGAAATTTTTAAGATGCAATCATCAGACCAATCCTCAGTTGAACGATCTCGGCAGCGTCACCACGGTCGGGGATCATTTTATCGACATTTACTTTGATTGAATTCGAATTTCGACATATTATTTCTGAGTCACGATATTTACTACTTTTAAGAAACTGTAAACTGCATAGCTTCAAAATTTTTTCAATTCTGAAGAGTTCAGAGCGTACAATTGAATAAAATCCTACATCTGAAAATTCGGAATTTTTCCAGTTCTTTTTTAAATATTTTAGTCAAAATATCAACAAGAATAACAAAAATTTTCCAAAGATTTCTCTTGGTGATTGAGTGTAACATCATCTCTATACCAGCAAAGGTACACGTCGTTTTAATGCGTTTTAATGCGTTTCTTTTCTATTATAGCGGACGATCTAAATCGGAATTATTAGGTGGACACAATCATAGCTGTGAAATATGACCCGCCTTAAAATTACTATACCTACTCTTATACGCGACTGTCAAAAACAGTGTATATCACTGAAGCTTAACAGCTACTTTCGTACGCGCGGAGGGGTGTGGAAAGCGTAAAATTTTACGCTCATCTTTTAGATTATGATTTAGAATCCAGCACGACTTTCGATGTATTTGATTCTATTCTAATTTTATGATATACCTACATAAATAAATCAGCATTAAAATTCTCCGAGCAATTATTATGAAGTTGCTTCGTAGTTAAGGATCGGGACAAAAATGAATAAATTTTCAATATAAAGTGGATTGAAGTCGGACTGAATGCAGGGAAATCGTAGTTCATACAAACTGCCAGAGAAGAGAGTTGCTACACTGTCCCATTGAATGGAAAATCAAGATTAGTCATCAAAGAAGCACGAAGAATTTATATTCAAGATATACACCGAAAGATGAGCGTATACAATTAATTGTGCGGCAGAAAATACGAAGGAAAAAATCCGTATAGGAAGAAGAAAGAATAATCAACAGAAAATAAACGCGATTAAATAGAATATAATACACCTCAATTAACCTAAGCAGTAACATTTTCTCGAATCATAGAAGCGTATCAGGTTGGTGGAAAAGAAAACTATAAAAATATTCTCGAAATACAAATAGTAAGTCGCTTATCTAGATGGAACTGACGTCGTCACATTCAATCAATGAACTTGAGAAATCTCTGGTAGGTAAGTTTTTATTGTTGATACATTGACTAAATATTTGAGATGTGAGAATGAATTTCTTTGTATTTTCAAGCTCAGTTTAATTTCAATTTGATCTAACCATTGCACCAATACGATTAAAAAATCAGTTCAAACTCGTAAATTTGTGCTAAACCAAGTTTTTAATTGTGCGATTCACCAACTGGCCTAGAATATAGGATTTTTTTGACTCACCCAGAGGTCATTGAAGTTAAAATTTCAAATTTCAAATCAGAAGCTATATTACTTCTGAATTGCGTCTGAGCATTGGCCCAACAAGTCTGACGACGACAAATTCGCGGCTTCTTTATTTTTACATCCATGTCCCATATCTTCTATTTAACCATTCCAAGATCGACAAGCTGAAGTTGATGAATAGCTGCTCATTAGCCAATCAAATTTCAAGCAAAAAGCCCATGAACAGTCAATCAAAATTGTGAACAGCTTTCAACCTGATACCTAGCTGTAGCCTAATTGGCCAGTCAACCTTATGAAAATGCTCAGTAACATACTAGCGTCGATTTTCAAGAGACGTAATTAGTAAACGAATAGCAAGGCACACACCCAGGTCACGCTTCCTCAGCCTAGTACCCACCCTCCAGACGAAGTCATACTCAAGTGAGTAATACAACCGGAGTAATATACAAATAGCCACAGAAATTTAACGACGCCGGAGCGTTTTCGATTAAACAATCATTGTCAACGGGGACTGGAAAGCGACTGAACCAACTCCGGCTGTAAACTAGAACCGTACGAGGAAATCAGGATTGAACTAGCGAGTCATCACGACGTGAATCATACTCGTAAACTAGTTCAATCAACCCCTCATCAGGTATGTACCTGTTGAGCACATTAAGGTCGTCGTTATTTAAATGACGGATTATTTCGATATGTTCTAACGCTTTTCGCTTCGAATACGCGTTTTCTCTATAGAGGAGGACCTCGGACCCCTCTTTAATGCTATGGCCACTAGTGATTAGATGGTCCGCAAACGCCGATTCACCTATATTCTTCTTTTCCCACGCCTTCCTATGTTCAGCGATTCTAATTTTCAACTGACGGCCTGTCTCGCCGATATAAATTCCGTTACAATCCTTACACTCAACTTTATACACACCACTCCTCTCAGCCAGTTGGATGGGGTCTTTTAGCCTAACCAATAAACTTTTATGGTATTGGGGTTGTAATACACAGACCGAAATCCGAAGGGGCGTAGGACACGACTCAATTGAAATGAAAACTGCCCCAAGAACGGAAGACTTATCCAACGCTCTCTACTGTTTATGGCCGTATTGCGGGGGAGGGAGGTGGTGGAATCGAGGCATTTTCGAGTAACTTTCCTTTGGATCATAAGGTCAATGTCTAAGTTCACTTCATTCACTCTGGCCAAGTGCTTTATAGTTAATACCTCTTTTTGGAAGGCTGACTGATTGAGAGGGATACTAGTCAGTCGATGGATTAAGCTGTTAAATCCAGCATATCTATGGGCTACAGGGTAAAAAGATTTTCCGTGGACAGTAATATTGGTCGCAGTATCTTTCCTGTATATGGCGAATTCATGGATACCGTCTCTATTACAGATCGTCAAATCCAAGTAATTAATAGATGCGCCACCGATTTTTAAAGTAAATTTTATAGAAGGATATTGATTATTTAGATACTGGAGAAACTCCAAAAGGAGCTCTCGGGGACCAGTCCACGTACACAACACATCGTCGACATACCTGTGCCAATAATAAATCTGATCTAAATACGCACTGAGGAGAACAAATCAAGCTCAAACTTAGACATAAAGACCTCCGAAATGAGAGAACCCAAAGGAGAACCGATGGGTATTCCAACCTCTTCAGGAAACTCAAAAAACTTGTTATCGAATTTGCAATAATTGGGAGACCAACAAATATTGAGGAGACTGAAAAATTCACCCAATTCTTCTTGGCGAACATTTGTTTGAATCAAAAGGTCTCCTATATGTTGCATGGCGGTTGCTCTGGGGATATTGGGGAACAGGCCGACCACATCAAATGAACACAGGGTCGATCCCAGCGGAAGAATATTATCCTTAAGCCTATCAGCCAAGGAGACCGAATTTTTCACCGAGTAAGGTGACTCATGGTCAACTCTCGATTTAAACCATCGGTCCAAAAATTTCGCCAGAGCGTACGTGGGGGAGGACACAAAGGATACGACCGGACGCATCGGGTTATCTTTTTTATGGACTTTTGGTAGCCCTTACAAGAGGGGAGGCACAGGGTTGGGCTCCAGGAGCAATCTTTTTAGCGAGGGAGTTTTAATAATAAATTCACACTCGTTTATCACACGTCTAACTTCTTTTACGTGTTTAGGAAAATTGAAACTGTCGTTTTCCTTAGCACCACACTGGCTTTACAGCCGGAGTTGGTTCAGTCGCTTTCCAGTCCCCGTTGACAATGATTGTTTAATCGAAAGCGCTCCGGCGTCGTTAAATTTCTGTGGCTATTTGTAAATTACTCCGGTTGTATTACTCGCTTGAGTATGACTTCGTCTGGTATATCTGGCCATAAATTGAGAAACCACATTGATTCTACCCACCCTCCCTTGTAAATATAACAGAGTTCTAAGAACGATAATTTCTTATTAAACTCTGGTGACCTCCAAACAATGTATGTACCAATAAACTATTGTATCAGTACAAAACAAAGCACAAGCTAGCAACAGATATGAAGAGTGAATTTGAGCTTATTGAATCTAGTCCAAACGTGAAGAAAACTACCAGAAGAAGAAGAATTGATATAGGATGCAAGTATTTGATTCCTGTAACACTAAAATTTGACTTTCAACAGGGAACCTGTTTTATGGGGGGCTTCTTGAGGAATTTGCCGTAAGCCGTGCGCCGTCCGGCAAAAAACTTAAATTTCGACTCTCGAGCCCTATATGATGGGAGAGGGACTTGGAAAAAGTTCGACTCTCGAGCTATTATGACGTTCTACCAGTCACGAAATATTTCTTGACGCCAATAATAAAGAACAATTACAAAAACCCGAGCTTTATTACTGGTACCGCAAGTACAACCCTTCTAAACACCGTTAAACTGTAACACAATCGGGTTAAAGAAGGAGAACACGTTAACTATCGCTTTAAGATTACAACTTAATCGCTCTAGCGGGTAATTGCTGCCGGTTATTTATAGTCTCACCCTTAATTCCGGAATCTTTGAGATTTCTTCTAGAACGGCAAACAGGTTATGCAAGAGTCCTTACAATCAACCGAGCATGTTCCAGGTTGTTCACGCGTATTTGGTGAACTAGTTAAGCAATGAGTGCGCTTCCTTGTGGCGTCTGCTATTATTAAAAGTTTAGCGGCATGTGCAAGCTTGGTGCTTGCGGCTTCATTGCAGAACGCCACATTTCCCCCTCCTCAGTTTTGAACGTCCCGTTCAAACGCCGGACTCCATACAGCTAGTCTATTTTGGTGGACCACTTTAAACTTTCTGTCCTGTTGGATGCGATAAATGACATCATTGATTCTCTTCACGACTGTCTAAGGTCCTTCCCATTTGCACTGTAATTTTGGGTTCTTCCCTTTCTTTCTCTGTGGGTTGTAGAGCCACACCTTATCCTGAGGTTTGAACTTGGTTTCATCTGCACAGATGCTATAGCGTGCCTTCATCCGGTCGCTAGCAACTTCTAAATTTTCTCTGACCAACTCATGCACCTGCTTAAGTTGGTTCTTTAGTTCTTGCGTAAACGGCTTGACTTCTTGAGATGGCTGTGGAGGGGTACCCAGCTCTAAATCACACGGCAATCGAAGTTCTCTTCCAAAAATGATTTTTGCAGGTGTTTCTTTGGTGCTCTTATGGATTGAAGACCGATAGGCTAGCAGGAACAATGGAAGTAGCTTGTCCCAATTTTGCTGGTCACTATCAATTACTTTGGATAGGAATTGGTCTATTGTTTTGTTGAACCTCTCGACCATCCCATCAGATTGTGCGTGGAGTGGTGTTGTACGAGTTTTCCTCAATCCCATCAGCTTAGCCATTTCTCCAAATACCTGGGATTCAAAGTTTCTTCCCTGGTCTGAGTGTAACTCCAGAGGTACTCCAAACCCTGAAAACCAGTTTTCCACGAGCGCTGTTGCAACAGTGACGGCTTCATAATTTGGCAGTGGGTAAGCATCCATCCATTTGCTGAAATAATCTCGTACCACTAGAATATAACGATTACCTTGGTCAGTTTCTGGAAATGGTCCTGAGATATCTGCCGCAATCCGTTCAAAAGGGTATCCCACATTGTAGATTTGCATCTTAGCTCGGCCCCTAGTATTGGGCCCCTTACTGGAATTACATGCTCTACAACATGGAATCTAATCCTCTATATCACTTCTACAGGCTGGCCAGTAAAACCGTTCCCGAATCTTGGCCAATGTTTTTGTTATTCCAAGATGACTACTAGATGCGTCATTATGAACACTCTTCAAGACATCTGGTACAAGTGCTTCAGGTATCAGTAGTTGGCGCCGGTGTGATCTGCCATCTGTTGTTTCCCAGATCCGGTAAATGATTCCATTTTCTACTTGAAGCGAGTCCCATTGTGACCATAAAATCTTTAAATTTACTGACTGTGAGCTGATATCCTGCCAGACTGGTCGTTCACCTTTCTCCTTCCAGGCTAAGATGACTGAAATATGTTTATCCTGTTGTTGAGCATTTCTCATATCCACCTTGGAACTTAGTTGTATGGCTTTGACTGAGACTTCCTTCTTCTCTTGGTTCTTCACTTTGTTGACTATAGTACTTAGTTCTTCTTCAACTTTGGCCTGGAGGAGATGATCTTTGGCTTCCAACCATAAAGCGGTATATCTCCACAGGGACCTCGTAAGAGGTAGTGCTTTAAATCAATAATCAACCCATACTTTCGCATTAAATTCAGGCCCAGAATACAGTCGTCCTCAATATCAGCAAGAATGAATTTTCCAGTTATTATCATTGAGGAAATCTTGATGGATAGCTGGATGGTGCTCTTGGTCCAAGCTTGTTCACTCATGGCAGTCCTGACGCGGTACTTTTCTCTCCAATTAATGGATAAGCCTGGGATGTCCTTGACCAATTGTGTCTTGATAATTGGACCAGTAGCAGCGCAGTCTACGCACATGTCTATATTGCGTCCAATACTATCATTCCATCCCGATACATAAACATTCTCACTTGAAGTACGCATTTTGGAAATTCTTATTTCTTGGGCCCTTGGTTGGCCCCTGGCAACTCCAGGTTGGAGTTTTCCACCTTCTTTTTGCAGAGATTTCCACTTGGGGCAATTGGGCTTAATGTGACCCTCTTCATCACAGTGGTAGCATCAACGTTTGTCTCCAGTCGGTCCGATCTTTGTTTGCTTCAAAACTGTGGAACCTTGTCTACGGGACGCCTTCCTGGCAGCTTCTACTTCCAGGGCAAAGGATATTGCTTCTTTCAAGGTTTTGCAACGCGCAATGCGAACTTGACTCTGAACCTCCCAGTCAAATATTCCATCAATGAATGCCTCAAGAGCAGTTTGTTCAATGGCTGATACAGCAGCTTCTGGGTAAGCTTGTTGAGTTAATTTTAGGATTTCGCTTGAAAATGCTTGAAGACTTTCTCCACGGTTCTGTCGACGGCTTTTCAGTTCTCTTCTTCTGATGGGAGCCAAGTGGGCTTGACCAAAACGTTGCTCAAAAACTTCAATTAATTTTTGATTGTCTTCCTTGTCTTTTTCAGCAATATTGGCAACAACTGTAGGGCAGCTCCTCTTAGGCTGACCATCAAATTACCAGCTTTAGCTTTGTCATCTCATCCATTTAGTCGAGCTGCTATTTCAAACTGTGATTTGTATCGTTCCCAAGAGATTTCACCATTAAATGTTGGTATCTTGACTTTGGTCTTTGATGACGGTTCTAAAACTGGTACATTTCCTTCATTTGATCCTGAACTAAAGAGGGCAACGTTTGGTGGGTCCACAACTATGCTTACTGTTGGATTTCCTTCCAGTCTCTGAAGTCGTTCCTCTATAATTTTCCATTGTTGCTCAAATTCCTCAACCTGATGTTGGATTGGTTCAATTTGGCATTTAACCTCAACATTGACAGTCTCCCTTAGCCCATGAAAGATTTCTGCTAACGACGACATACTCAACGATTAAAACGTACGGAGTAATTTGAATAGAGCCACAGAAATGAAAAAACACCGGAGCGCTTTCGATTAAAAAACCATTGTCAACGGGGACGTGAAAGCAACTGAACCAACTCCGGCCGGCAACAAGAACTACCGAGGAGGACATGACTGAACTAGCGAGTCATCACAATGTGAATCATACTTGTAAACTAATTCAATCAAACCCTCATCAGGTATGTACCTGTTAAGCACTTTAGGTTATCGTTATTCAGATGGCGAATGATTTCGATGTGTTCTAGCGCGGTACGTTTGAAAGCCGAGGACTCTCTATGGAGGAGGGACTCGGATCCCTCTATGAAACCATGGCCAGTGGTAATAAGATGGTCTGCAAAAGCCGAATCACCCAATTTCTTCTTTTCCCACGCCTTCCTATGCTCATCTATTCTAATTTTGAACTGACGTCCAGTCTCGCCTATATAAATTCCATTACAATCATTACACTCAATTTTGTAAACCCCACTTCTTTCGACCGGTGGGATGGGGTCCTTTAACTTAACGAACAAGCTTTTTACAGTGTTCAGATTGTAAAACACTGGCCGAAACCCAAATGGGTGGAGGACACGGCCTAATTGGGAAGAAAATTTTCCCCAAAACGGAAGCCTAATCCAACGTTTCCTACTATCTGACGCTGGATTACGGGGGAGGGAGGTAGTGGAATCAAGGCATTTCCGAGTCAATTTCCTATGGACCATCAGTCAATATCCAAGCTGATCTCGTTCACTCTGGCCAAGTGCTTTATAGTCAAGAGCTCCTGTTGAAAAGCGAGCTGACCTAATGGAATACTCGTCAACCGGTGGATATAACTATTAAAACCGGCATATTTGTGAGCAATCGGGCAGAAAGATCTGCCGTGGACAGTAATATCGGTCGAGGTATCTTTTCTATATATGGCGAATTCGTGGGCACCTTCTCTATTAGAGATAGTAAGGTCCAAAAAATTTTTAGATGAACCGCCTACTTCCAACGTGAATTTGATGGATGGGTATAAACTGTTAAGATACCTGAGAAACTCCAAAAGGAGATCCCGTTGACCGGTCCACAAACACAACACATCGTCGACGTACCTGTGCCAATAGTATATATGACCCAAAAACCCCTGACCAGAGGAAAAGAGATCAAGCTCAAATTGAGACATGAAAACCTCTGAAATGAGGGAACCCAGAGGAGAGCCAATAGGGATACCTACCTCCTCAGGAAATTCGAAAAATTTGCCTTCAAATTTGCAAAAGTTGGGAGACCAACAAATGTTGAAAATTAAAAAATTCTTTCAACTCTTCGTGACAGATATTAGATTGGATCAAAAGGTCTCCCATATGTTGCATGGCAGTAGCTCTAGGGATACTCGGAAATAAGCCGACAACGTCAAAGGAGCATAGGGTTGAATCAGGCGGAAGAGTGTCATCCTTAAGCTTATTAGCCAAAGAGACCGAATTCTTCACCGAGTAGGATGACTCAAATTCCACTCTAGATTTGAACCAGCGGTCCAAAAATTTCGCCAAGAAGTACGTGGGGGAAGACACGAAAGAAACGACCGGCCGCATCGGGTTGTCCCTCTTATGAACCTTAGGTAGCCCGTACAAGAGGGGCGGCACTCGATTGGGCTCAAGAAGCATTCTTTTAAGCTTAGGGGTCTTAATAATAAATTCACAAGTGTTTATAACACGTCTAACTTCTTTGACGTGATTTGGAAAATTGAAATCCGCATTTTCCTTGGCGCCACACTGGTCGAGAACGTCATAGACCTTGGAGACGTAAAAGGACTTATCCATAACGACAATGGCATTCCCTTTATCAGCCTTAGTAATGATTAAGCCCTCCTCCCTGACCTTCCTCTTGATCTTCTTAATCACCTCAAGGTTTTTTAATCGAAAGCGCTCCGGTGTTTTTTCATTTCTGTGGCTCTATTCAAATTACTCCGTACGTTTTAATCGTTGAGTATGTCGTCCTTAGATGTTTCTGGTCATATTTTAGAGAACCGAATTAATTGAAAGATTTCTGCCTTGTTTTCTTCAGATCTTTAGCCATTGTATCTGTCAAAATTTGCAGCATTGCACTCAAATCTATAGCTGGAGACTGCTTTGTTGGCGTACCGGTCTCAAGGTTTCCAGTAGTCTCGTCAACCTCAAATTCAAAATTGGCCACGTCCAAACCCAAGTCTTTGAATGCTTTTTCCAGACGATCGGCTAATTCATTTTTGGTTCCGCTAACAGAGAGATCACGATTCCAGAGTTCCTCGCGGAGTTGATCCCGAGTAAATTCATGAAACTTCTTCTTCATAATCTTGAATCACCACAAGCTTCAAACTCACAGAGTAGGCTTACGCAATCCCACTTCTGACAAATTTTTCCAAGGCCCCCTCCTATCATACGTGACCCGGAGTCCCACGTTTTGCCCCTCGGTGCCCAGCGGACGGCGTCCGTCATTCTTCTTCAAATTACCGTCCCATAAAACAGGTTCCCTGTTGAGAGTCTTTAGCGGATGGGAGGAAGTTGTTGGAATGACAGCCTCCCCTTTTTGAATTTTAAGAGGGAACCTATTTTATCAGGGGGTTCAGAGTAAGTGTCCGCTGGCGACGGGCAACTTCAAGGTCATATCATGTATAGCGTAGAAATCGAAATTTTTCCACGTCCTTCTCCTATCATGTATAGTTGGGAGGTCGAAATTTCAACAGGGAACCTGTTTTATCGGGAGGATTTTTTTGGAAAAAATGCCCGTCGTCTGGCCGACCGGCCGGCAACCTTAAAGTCGTGAGTGGTGAATGGGAAGAAGGGGATTAGCAAGAGTGGCTTGAAGCAGTCAAAGACGTGCTGAAATTTCATCAGAGGAAAATATTGAGACTTGAAATTAATTACGAAGAGATTTTATCGAAAAGTTGACGAAATAAATTTTATACATTTTGTTGTGATTTGAAAGAGACGTCCGCATGAAACAAGTTTTTTTGCTATTTAGAATCTAACGGACAGAAAAATAAACATCCATCCGTCAGTCTCGTATACGAAAATAAGTTTGACGTAAGACTAAGTTGAGCTAAGATTTGGGATGGTACAAGTTTGTAGGGGTTGAACCAGAATAATAAGGGATTCTAGTTGTCGATAGTCAAGTACTGACTTCGATCGGAACCATTAAAAATTCTAGAGTAGGGCGTAAAGATACGTTGTATTCCTTGAACTTTGTAGGTATTGGGGAGGAGAGAGAGAGAGAGAGAGAGAGAGAGAGAGAGAGAGAGAGAGAGAGAGAGAGAGAGAGAGAGAGAGAGAGAGAGAGAGAGAGAGAGAGAGAGAGAGAGCGCGAAGTCAATCAAATCATCTTTTACTACCAAAGTACCGCCCAGAATTCAAATTTGTACAAAATCAAAGAAAGGTTAAACAAGAAGGTTGTATTTAATATCAAAAATTGTAACATTTGTGAAAATTAAAAAAATACAAAAATCACACAAACAAAAAATTTTGGTGTTTGTTCGTAGATGACTGCTCAGTCAAAAATATAATTTTTACAATTTTTCTTGATACTTCACAACTTCGTTGCTTGTTGATCAATTTTTGTATTTTTTTTTTGAATTTTTACAAAATTTACAATTTTTATTTTCAACAGGCTTCAATATTGCGTCGGCTTATGCTACAGATGCTGCAAATATTACGTTTCATATTTCCCTCTTTCTCTAGCGTTAGCTGATGTCCTCCTCCTCCAACCATCTGTGGGTAGAGAGCGGGGTTAAATATGCGAAGGCCCGTCCTCATTTCAATTTCCAGGTTGAAAACAGGCTGAATCAGTTGTTTGTGCTTTCCCTTTCCTTTGAC
Source organism: Aspidiotus rigidus (assembly GCA_035079385.1). Classification (NCBI taxonomy): domain Eukaryota; kingdom Metazoa; phylum Arthropoda; class Insecta; order Hemiptera; family Diaspididae; genus Aspidiotus; species Aspidiotus rigidus. Next base: position 13,228,199 of record JAVHKY010000054.1, on the reverse strand, counting down.
CGTAGTTTCCTGTTTTAAGCTCACGGTGAAAAATCAACTACACTCGTGTGTATGATTAAAGTGGGCAAATATGCGGAAATCCTCTTTATGTTGGGCAGTGGAAAAAATGTTACCAAGAAGTTTGCCGTAAGAGTTCAACTACAGTCCCCCGCATGAATCTGAGTCATGAGGTGGGCGATTGAGGGGGAGGAGATCAGCACGAACGAAAAACTCAGCGACACAAACCAGCGCACGATTAAGCTTGACTCGGGGTGATTCTGAGTTATGAGAAGCGGGGAAGACTGGCATATCCCTAAGCGGTTAAAAAAACAAAAGTACAAATCGAGCTCAATTCATTATTTAGTGAAGTTGTAACCCTATGTTTCGAAAAAGTGAGGGATGTGGTGAAATGATCCTTCATTATCTCGAGCGAATTTATAGTGTCTGGTGAACGAACAGAGAACCATCTTGATGACGAAGTTTCGCACCCATCTCTTCAAAAATTAAAAATGAAACGCAGGAAATCAGAAAAAATTAGAATTACGTTTTTTATACAAAGAAGAAGAAAATATAAACCTACTATTTGACTGTACTTTACTTCATCCTCTTATTCCACTTTTGTTTTATCATATCTGAACCCTTTTCGGCCACCATCAAAACTGGGCCTTCGGTATGAGCGCCTGGAATTTCCGGAAATATGGAGACATCCACCACTCTGAGGTTCTTTATACCGTGCACCCGTAATTCTGGGTCAACTACAGCCGTCGGATCAGTCTTAGGGCCCATTTTACACGCACCAGTTTGATGATGATTACTGCTGCTCAAATAGCGGAACATACAAACCCAATAATCGTCCGACTTATACGTGTGGTTTGAACATTCCTTCAACGTGGATAAACGGCTAAGAGTTGCGTTAATTTTTCGAAACGCTTCTGTTTCAGTCAGTTTCAATATCACTTCTATCGCGTTTATCATAACTCTCTTGTCGTGCTCGTCCTCGAAGTAGTTGTAGGATATTTTTGGTGATGACCACGGATTCCTGTCTCGTAATTCCACTCGTCCTCGCGATTTCGGGTATAGCAGCATTGGTATGATGATAAACGCATCTCTGTCTTCTCCGATCTTGAACATTTGCTCGTACATACTGTCGGTGATACCGAAACTTTTTCGGAACTCGAGACCGTGATCTGACGCGAATGATACACTTGAGAACATGAACTCTATATCGGAGGGTCCATGAGTGTATCGCGACTTAACAAAGCCTACACCTTCAAAACTACCGGGAGATGCCAGTAGGCCTGTGCCGTTGTAATACCATTCTAAGTAAGTAGTCAAGTTTATTTTGTCCGAATTTGTGGTTGCGCCACTCGAATTGGTCAAGAACATTAAACCAAAATATGAATAATGATCTTGTATAGATTCTCCAACATTTAAGTTTTGAACGACTGGTACTCCGATTCGGTTCAAATGTTTTTTAGGTCCTATACCTGACAACAACAATATCTGAGCTGAATTGAAACCACCGGCTGAAAGAACAACTTCTTTTCTGGCGAAAATCGCTTTCTCTCGACCAGAACCATGTCTCGAGTATTCTACACCGAATGCTTTTTTTGTTCTTATATCTATGAGAACTCTGGTTACATGCGCGCGCGTAAGGACGTGTAAATTTTTACGAGCTTTCGCTGGTCCCAGGTATGCCTTGGAAGAACTATATCGATGGCCTTCTCTACCCATGACTTGAAGCCACGAAAATCCGTGAGGTGAAAAATTGTTGTAATCAATGATTGGGTAACCCAATTCTTTTGCACCTTTCAAAAACACGTCCTCTACTAGAGACGACTTATATCTCGGTCGTTCTATATTCATGTTACCGCTATGGCCGTGATAGGATGAGTTCATGTACTCCGGAATTGTATTATTTTCAGATTTTAAAAAATAAGGTAAAATATCATTAAAATTCCAACCTAAATTTCCTGCTGTTGCATAGGCATCATAATCACGTCTGTCTCCTCGCACATAAGCCATGTAATTGATAATTGTCGAGCCTCCTAATCCTTTTCCGCGAGGCAATGGGCAACGTTTGTCGACCATCCCTAGACAAGAGTAGCCATCACTTTCAGCTTTGTATCCCCAATTAAAATGTGTCTCTGGCCAATGACCGACAGTTCCCGGGATATCGGTGAAAAAATCTTCATCCTCGCCAGCTTCTAATAGCAATACAGTCCAGTTGGGATTTTCGCTGAGGCGACTGGCAACAACACAGCCACCAGCGCCAGCACCCACCACGATGAAATCATATTCACTGAATGAAGTAAACTTGTCATTGGTATGAGAACTGTTTTGGTCGTTTGATTGAGAAGCTCGGTGGTAGAAGTCGGTTTCTAGAGATGAATACAAAATGGAAGAGCAGCTACGGCTGAATGCTAAAAGTAGGAATACGATGCGAGGATCAAACGTCCTACGACCATAACTCTCCATCACTTTTCTATGTTAGATAATCTGAAACATTGTAATGGTAAACAGAAGATTGTTTAAAGTACGTTGTGAAACAAGGGCAGAACGAAAAGTTGATATAAATTATGACATCACTTTCGGACTGTCTCTAAATACTCTTCCCCCCTCTCTTCACTTGTGTAATGTAATCAGTCACCATTCATCGTTTGTGCTCGCAAATCATTTTGGCCTAGACTGTGAAGGTCAGGTACAAATTTTCAAGACGTCGCCAAAAACTCGACGCTGGGGGAAAGGTAGGTAAGGCTACCGCAGTGGAACTCGACCCTAGATCAGATAGTTTCAGGCACATTGAGTTATCGTGGTAGAGTCCCACACCAAGCCTGACGGTCCCAGGATGAAGGCATGCTAATACGTTTTCGAAGAGGCGCTTTCAAGATTTAACGATCTCGATGAAAATAATCCTGACATTGCGCTCCTGATTTCGATTGACTTTGTCCTACCATGAGAGATGACCTGAATGTGGTGGGAGAAAAGGGGCGCATCACATTTCGTTCAATTTCGTTTCAGTTTCTTGGATGAAAAATCTACCTAAAACGTATCCATGTACCAATGAAGTATACAGGGTGAGGCCAAAAGATGTTACCAGTTAAATGGGAGTTTGCGTTAAATCTGACGTAGCCCAAAAAGGCGAAACGTTAGATGTATACTTCGAATCTAAGAAATTCGCATCTTAATTTTATCTCCAATTTGCGCCAAATACGAAGTTTTTACGACTTTTCTGAGCCGAGTTATGGACCAAAATGTGCCGCAATCTTGCTGCAGGGGTTCTCAAAGTGTTTAATTATCAAAAGAAAACATGATTTTGTTTTAAAAAATTGCTTGGTCTTTGAAATTCAGTACAATTACGAAGTAAAATTTCGCGCCGAGTCCGAAAAAATCACCCAAATTACCCTACGAAGCTTCAAAATGGATGTATGGGCCCAAAGAGGGGTTCCCCAAGTTGGAAAATTGCTCCAACTTTCAAATTTAATCGATTAACTTGTGAAATCAAGGTTCGAGTGGAAAAAGTGATCGCGTGATAATCGAATAAGGCCCGCATTATGATTCCGAGAGTCAAAGCCGTGAATCAATGGAGGAAATTTAGCGACCATTGCACCCTCTTTAACCTTCCAAATTTTGCTGTTCTCAATCATCCGCTACACATCAGTTAAAATTGTTGGAAGTCTTGGATGTCCCTTTCCGCTGTGTAGGTAAAGTAACTTTTCTCGACATTACACTCTGATTTTTGTAATTACTTCTTCTATAAGGATTTGAACCAAAAATCATCGTCACATTTTCCTGCTTTTATTCATTTGAGTATATAAGATAGCCTTTATATGTACACATATCCCTGAATTAGGTCAAGTTCAATGATGATGTCTTACTTCGCCCCAGCCAAAATTTTACAGTATATTGAAGCCTAAAAAGTTGAGTCCAATAATTTGTAGATCCAGAATTAATCAGAGTCAAATGAAAAAGCAAAGTCTTTTGAATGCGACCTCTTAACCAACTCCTATACCACTCCTTATAACTGAACCTGCTAATCAAGTAACTCGAAAGAGAAGAAGAGCGGTGCAGGACAGTTATTTAACCAACCCATCCATTTCAGGAAACCGTGCGTTCGCATTGAGAGGAAAGGGAGTCCCCTCCTACATATTCTACATTCTCCTACCTTGTATTCTAAACTATCTACTCCACACAAAATGTCAACTCAATCACATGTCATAAGAACAGGTAACAGCGAAAACACAAGGTCATATCCCCACTAGAGCTTACTCCTGGATTGAACCGATGCCCAGCTGTGCCCACTGCTCTCTTAACTAGTTTAAAGCCTAGACGGGGAAGGGGCAAGGAGACTAGCTTAGAAAAGCGTTGTAGGAAGCGGAGGTCTACCTGATGATGTGAAAACTTTGAGCGTTGGGATGTCAGGCGTTCTCCTCGTTTCCGTAAAGCGTTCTCAGTGCTGAGCATCTTCAACCACGCAGAAGTGGTCCCAACGTGGCCTCGTTAGCGCTCCTGCTGTAATCGGCCTCGGTACGTCCCTTCTGCTGCAGTTTCAGATGAACAGAAATTTGGATGCAGTCAAAGTCGATCCCGAGACCTGGCCTCCTAGTGAGAGTAATTATCGAATCCTTCCCAAAAATGGTATTCCTGTAATGGTAATACCCTTCCCAGACTTTACTTTGTTGGCTGGCATTGGTGTAGGTGTGTCACCTTCTACACTGGACTAGATGAGTCCGCCATTTTAGAGCCGTACTGCAATAAAACAATTGTGAGTCCACCCGATCTGTCAGCGCTAGTGAAGGTGCACCTTCTACACCGGACTAGATGAGTCCGCTCCGATGAACAGCACCGTTTACAGACAGCAGATACTACAAAGTATTGCGCCCACCGGGATAATGGTGCCGTGAGGCATACCAAATGCCCATATTCACATTCTGAAGAGAGTGTAAGCATCTCCTACCTCCGATCTGCTTGTCGTAGTGCTCATCACTACTACAAGTACTGGTCAAGAAAACATGAGCAGATGGTCAAGACCCCGTTGGCCATCTCTTTTTGTTTGCACCAGGGGGAGGTCTGTGGGAACCGGCGACAATCTGAGTAGTCCCGGCGCTTGAAGCAGACCAACAGACGCAGCAGCCGTATTGACGGGTCGTGTTCCTAAAGCCCTGCAGCATCCGCGGATAGTCTAGCAGCACGAAAGCACACCACCAAGTCTAGTTTAGTATGACGCGCACTGCCTGTGGTTGGATCATTGGTTACACCGGATGTGCGTCCTCTACCAAACTGTCTGAAGTGGACTGACCACACTTCCAGGGAAAAATTGGATAGGTGCTTCCTATGGATGGACGTTTGGTGGGTGAGGCGGGACTTCGGCCCAAGTAAGAAGAAAAAGAAAAAAGATTAACTTAGTACAAGTTAGTCTTGGTATGATGAAGGGTAAGAAAAGAGGTTCGAAAGCATTCAAGGTCGATATTTTCCGATCAGTGATGACGTCAAAAAGTTCGGACGCGGACACTTCTCAAAGAAAACAGATTGCAGATTCCTCGCTGAAAGTTTATGTTGAGGAGACGCTAAGTCATTCGATCTCCTACTAAAAACATTAAAGTTGAAAATTGTAAGATTTGGAGAGTGAATGAAGCGAAAAAAGTAAAACATGCCGCACTTTTTGTTCGCTGCTCACTATTTCTCTTTCATTAACTGCATTCTTTAAGGCGAGCAGGAACCTGTGTTATGGCGGGGGAGGGGGCATTCATTTGAATATTTTTCTCAAGAAATTAGCATTTTTTATTATTTTGAACTTTGTTCCTCACCATCTTCGAATTAGGTTCTGACAGATCAATCCCTTTCTCATGTCTTGTCACCGCAATTTTTCCCAAGTAGTCCCTAAAATAGGTTGGCCCCAGTCCCTTCAGTAGATCAAAACCAAATATACTTCCACGGTTGACATTTTTTAAAGTAAAGTCAGAGTCTTCGTTTCTTCGAAAATTACAATTCAGAACCTATATTACAAGTCTTTTTGTCATTTATATTATAAAAGTCGAAGGTCGAAATTTCTCCAAATCGCTAAAGTAGGGTCGAAGCCCTCAAACCTCCGAGACCCACAATTCAAACCCCACGTTTTTTCAAGCCTTAAGTCAAAGGTTGAAATTTTTCAAATTATACCCAGAGATCGAAGGTCCAAATTTTTTCAAGTCCCTGAAGTAGGTCAGAGCATACGCTTCCTCGCGGGAGCCACAATTTTTCGGAAAGACAAACGAGCAGCAAATGGGGGATATCTTCATCGAAAGCCCCCCACCCCCTATACACATAAAACAAGTTCTCTGTTGAAAATGTTTGAAACTATCGAGACCCCCATCCTTACTTGATACAAAGCCATTCAAGGGAGCGTCGCAAAACCGCGATTTAATACGTTGGCTAGAAGTCGTACAGCACCCTATATTGCCCGAACCCCAAGAGTATGTCTTCAGTATGACTTAGATTTGTTTTTTTCCCCTTAGAGGAAGAAAAGTCATTTTGTCAGATAGGTTTGAAAGTTAAAAATTTTCTATAAACGATGAATGAAAATGTAGAACGTAACCTTGAATAAAGATTGCTGTCGATATTTACAATTTTTTTCCCTCATTTTCAAAAACAGGTGCCACATGTTTCTGTCTCAATTATACGCGATTCTTTGGCTTTGTATCTATTCTATATTTTTTATTTTTATTTTTTTATTTTTTTTTATTTTTTTATTATTATTATTTTTTTTTATTTTTTTTATTATATAAAGACGTAGCGCGATTTAAGGTAATCGATGTTCTCGGCTCCTACCGCCTCGACTTATCTGAAACTCCAGAAATAGCTTCGTATGTCGAGTGGGAAGGTTTAAGACTTTTTTTCCCCCCGAAAAACCCCATAGGGGATGAATGGTGGACACATTTCGTTCGTGTAATCGTAAAGTAGTGTGTGTAATCGCTAAGGTTGTAGATGTTTCAGAGTTTAGTGGCCAGTTGATTTTTCAATGGTAGCTTTGATATGCCCGTAAATTTAAATAGTTTTAGTTGACGGTGTTAAATATGGGGAAGCGTTTGAAAATCACCCGCGTATGTGTTCACGATGGCGCAGCGCAGCGTTATCCTATCCTATATTATAAAGTACATCTGCAAAACTTTCGTCGAAGGTACCTCCTCCCCTAATGTATCGATTTCGTTGAAATCCTATATTATAAAGTACATCTGCAAAACTTTCGTCGAAGGTACCTCCTCCCCTAATGTATCGATTTCGTTGAAATTTCGTATATAACATTGTATAATCTCCGAAGTCAACCTTTTTTAAAAAAATTTAGAAAATCATCGTTGGGAAAGTTGTAATAAAGCTTTAAAATTAGGCGTATATTGGTTGCTATCTCATCCCTATTCCTGTACATATGTTTAATTGGTGTAAATCAAAGTTTTCTACTTTTACTAAATAGACGAAATTGCTTGGAAATACGGATTGAATGTTGATCGACGGCCACGTATAATTTTCAGCGGTTTACCGTGTGGAAACAAAATCTAAAGAATAAGCCGCGAATATATGTAGGCTCACTTCCTACCGAACCGATTTCTTCCAAACTTGGCAGAGACATTTGCGTAGGTGTCGAAATCGTTATAGGGGGGTTAAAAAATAGTAATCCCCTCTTCTAAAAGTTTTAATAAAGCTTCATAGTTAAACGTATATTGGCCACGGCTTTCCTATGTATATTTTTGAGGATGCGATAATAAATTTCCGTTTTATCGTGTTTATGGACTAATTATGTATCGATTATTGACAAGCGACCGAATATATGTCAAAGAATCTATATTATCACGACTTTCGTAAGCGCGATATAATAAAGGGGAAGAGTCGGAATTCGGGCTTGAATAGGCTATAGCTTCCTACCAAACCGATTTCTTCTAAACTTGACAGAGATAGTTTGGGTTTCAAGATCGTTATAGGGAGGTTCAAAAATGAAAATCGTGGAAGAATTAGGTCCATGACTCACGAAATGCCATGCAAAAGTATCACAACTTTCGTATGGCTTGATCGCTTCTATCTATATTAGAAAGGAGAAGAGCTGTTTTTTTGTATGAATAGGGAGCGTTTGTATGGAACCAATTTTATTGAGATTTTGGATGTTGTTTCCTATTAATGCAGAATTGTTGACAGGGGTGTTAAAAATAAGAAAATCCCTCTTTCAAAGCCTTGGCTTGGGATGAAAGTCAAAAGCAGGAGGAAGACATGGAGAGACAGAGTGAGAGAGGCAGATATTTTCAAGAGCGGGACACAAGAAGAAGCAACGAACTATATTATCATATTAGAAGATAGTATAGTCCACAGGAACGTAAAACTGTGGACTATACTATCTTCTAATCATTATGGATCGTACCCATGAGGATACCGTAAAGCTATATTATCGTATTGTCCGTGTTGGCAAGAGGCCTCAGACCATACAGAAGATAGACTGAGCATAGTGATAAGAATCGTATAAGGATCTCGGATTTGCGATGAGAGTTAGGAAGCTGTATTTGAGGGGGTTCTTCAACGCAGAGAGTTAGAGTGGGGCTAGATTGTTGTGCGCCGAGGGTTTGATTCATTTCAAAAGCAAATTGTATCAACAGACAGAAAAGAGTTGTATGGTTCATTATTACAGAAGAACAGATGATAAATTTATTGAGTATTTACGTTGCATACTGGAGAGTGGATGGAAGAGAGGAGAGCCGGATGGGTAGAAAAGGGTTAAGTGAGATGTAACTGCTTAATATCAGGCAGGAATATGATCAGTAACGGGATATGATCTTCTGCAGATAGATATATTTTTTGGTGAGTGAGGTGTTACAGGGACAAGTCGAGTGTTGACGATTATGAATAAGTTTATAGTGAACAGTTGGTTGATAAAATATAGTTCTGTCTTATAATACGGGCAGTAGAGTAACGAGTTAAGGGAGAGTACATGTGTGTGGGTGTGGAAGTGTTTGATTTTGGAGAGTTTTGGACAGTTTGAGAAAATTGAGGTGGGAAAGGATCAGAGACTACAGTAGAGGGTGAAAGTAAGTGAAACGCCGTTAGTTAAGAGAGTTTGTGACCGTATTGGAATTGTTGGTGGAAGACGTGAAGAAACAAGAGTGAGAGAGGCAGATATTTTCAAGAGCGGGATATGAAAAGAGGCGATGAACAGATATATTATCATATTAACAGTATTGACAAGAGGGGAGGACGAGAGAATGGACAGAAAAAAGATAGGAATGAGTGGGACGTGTGTGACCAATTCTGAGGCAAAACATTGTGATTTCTTCATAATGGTTACTTCGACTGGAAGAATGCAAGGGGACTGCTTTGCTTTCGATTGCTCCAAGTTTCTTTGAATGCTGATTTTTTCAAAAGTCATGCTAGGAGTCAAGTATCAGGGATCGGTAATAGTTTCTAAGGTCAGAAGCAGGGGTAAGTACAGGGTCAGAAATTTTTTGGAATAGAAGGGAATCTTTGACGGCAAAGACAACAATCGCGTCATATTCCGGGAAGTTGATATGACCCGGAATTAACAGAAAGGAGATAGATCTAGAGGTGGATGATAACGATTGCAGGAGTAAATGAATACGCTGATTCGGGGAATTATTTGACTGAGACTACTGCATAGCCAGGAGAGATGGAAGTGATTCAGTTCAGCTGGGGGTGAGGAGGTAGAGATGAGAAAGACATATGGTGTATTGATTGGTGGTGGAAATGGAGGCAGCAATTTTCAAGCAACGACTGATTATGACTTCTTGGATTGAGTACGCGCATCCTGTTTTGGATCCAGGTTCAGATCTGTCGGTAAGGTAGGTCTGGTGGGTCGCAAAAATTGGTATAGAGATAATGTTTCTGATGAGTTATCAGTAAATATAGTGTTGCGAGTTTGGAGATTATCACATAAATCGAGTCAGATGTCTGGGCTAGGGGTTAGCTATGGAGATGATAGGGGGTAGATGGTTCAATTTGAGGTGTTTGAATAGTTTAGATTCACGAGGAAAACGAAGAGAATTATGTCGGCACAGTGTGGGTGCGTAGATTGGAAGCTGAGTGAATTGAGCTGTGGATGCAAGAAAATTTGCGATGGGAGTTAGGAAGCAGTATTTGAGGGGTTCTACAACGCAGAGCCTTAGAGTGGGACTAGATTGTTCTTCGCCGAGGGCTTGATTCAAAAGCGCATTGTATTAACAGACAGAAAATAGTTATATGGTTTATTATTACAGAAGAACAGATGATGAATTTATTGAGCTTTTGCGTTGCATCCTGAATACTGGACGGAAGAGAGTAGAGTAGGATGGGTAGAAAAGGGTTAAGTGGGAGGCTACTGCTTAATATCAGGCAGGAATACGATCAGTAACGAGATGTGATCTTCTGCAGATAAATATATTTTTTGGTGAGTGAGGTGTCACAGAGACAAGTCGGGTATTGAAGATGATGAATAAGTTTACAGTTAACAATTGGTTCATAAATATAGTTCTGTCTTATAATACAGGCAGTAGAGTAACGAGTTAAGGGAGAGTATTTGTGTGTGGGAGTGGAAGTGTTTAATTTTTATGGATATAGTGAGTTCAGAAAGTTTCTCAAGATATGGTATACAGGATAAGCGTTTAGGATGAAAGAAAATATGGAAAAGGGGCCTCTCGAAAACGGGTGCAGGTATGCGCATCTTAAATGTAAACAAATTTGAACAACCAAAAATGGAGAGGTTAAAAAATTTTTCAAAACCCAAGGATGAAGGGAACAAGAATGATTACAGCATTGTAAATTTGAAAAAAAAATATCCGAATGTTCACCAACACATCGAGAAGGAGTTGTCAGATGTAGATGAAGAGATAAAGAAATTAGAAGAGAAGAAATACCGTTGATTCTTGAAATTCAAACCTTGAAAAATGGGTAGTTGTATGTTTGAAGTGTGATTGGGTTGTTGTATGTTCAACGTGTAATTATTGGAATAAAAATTGATTCTTTGTCCTCGACGTCATAGAAAATTGAATGAGCGACGAAGTCGCGGGTTTTACAGCTTGTTAATTATAATAACGAACTGTTCAGTATTTGTGCCATATCAATATTTTTAAATTAACCTGATGTGAACAGTTTGCGGGTAAATCCTTTGTTTTTAGTCCATATTCCAAAAAAATGAAATTTTTTTCAATTTAGCTGCTTTGCAGTACTACGCTAAGTACAAAAGTGAAGCTGGTACATAATAGAAAGACCGAGAAGGGTAGATCGATCGCCTGATTGAAAATTGTACGCTCGATTTCCAAAATGTGTCTCCATGTTTTCAATGAAGGATTACGGATGTACTACGATTGTCTTCTCACTCAATACTCTCTTACTTTCAGCAAGTCTCGCGATGTTTTCCATCTCAGACACCAGACGAGTGTTGTAGTCTGAATAATATCGCTAAACAATCAGTATTATACGATGCTTCGTACAGACTTATCGTTTCCGACGTATTCCTGATCTTGATCTCGAACCATGAACAACCCTCCCGGTCTCTACATTAATAAAATGGATTTTTTGGCATATTTACTGATTTCGATCTTATCCACTTTGTTGCAGACGCGTGGAACCTCGGGAAACACAAATTTTTTAGTTGGAAATATCTTACACGTGAAACTTGGAACTTGGAAAAGAAGAATGACGCGAACAATTTCATATAAAATTTATGGCTCTCATTTCTACGAACGATGTTGGCTTGGAGAAGTCGCGGTAAGTCTGGATTTTACTATTTGTCAAAATTTCACTCAATATAGGTTCCTAATTGCGTAGATCAATTAACGCAACTCGCAGTTAATGAAACCAAAACGATGAACTGCGAGATTTGAGGGTAGTTTTTTGAACATGATTCTTCTCATTGATGTGTTGGGGGGAAGGGACTAATTTCGTAAAAAACTGTAAAAAATCAGAACGAGAGCACACATCTTATTCACTTCTGAGGGAAGCAATCTTCACCAGCCAAAGGGAGAGATCGTCGCATGCGTTGATTGATTCTAACAAACACAACCCATTATTTGTGCTTTTTAAGAAACTTGGCGAGTGAAGAATAGACCTCTAGCCTGTGACGTCATCAGCAAGTTTCAAGATCTCCGTCTCCATCTCGATTCTTGGAGTGGGAGTGGGTAGATTTGTTTGTGCTACGATTGTACTGATCTCCTTCCCCTCCAACCAGATTTTGAGGACCTCGTTCTTCTCTTTTGTTCGTCAGTTGCTTTCATTTCAGGCTTGAAGATGGTTGTTTAACCGAAAGCGCTCGTCGTTTTTTCATTTTTTCTGCGGTTTGCATGTTTTACTCCACGTCGGAATATTCCTCTTTCTTGTTCAGTTTTTTGACCTGAAAAAAGCTGAATTGAGTGCGCTACATTTTTGTTGTGTCGTGCTTTCTAGTTTTACCATCGTGGACCCCCTTTCTCCTCCAGTCCGTAGGAGAGGGCGAAACATACTCAATGCCGATAATTGGCAGTATTTAGGATAAAAATGGATCGCTTTGCAATGGTCAAAGCTGGGAAACATGCTGAAATTCCGGTTGTTTCAAACGGTGCGGTGGAAGAAATGCCATGGAACCGAAAAAGTAGTCTCCTATTGTGGACTCGTGGCGAGGATTCACTAAAGTCCCGCGTATGATCAAAGCGAGCGAACGTGCGGAAATTTTGGTGTCAGGAAATTTGTCCGAGCAAAAATTGACCAACAGAAAAGAAAAACACCGAAAATTGATCGACAGAAGAAAGTCACTTGAGAAATTAAGCAATGACGAAAATTGTCCACATCAAGAAAATTATCAGTACGAAAAAAGTCGTTTGAGAAATTAGGCAATAACGAAAATTGACAATATTAAAAAAAAATTGAACTTCGTGTCATTCGTAATTTTACTCCTGATAAGCTCGAATAAACCCAGAACGTTGAACATGATAATAGAAATCGAAAGTTCCTGTTACTGAATGATATACCCCTGTAATCTTATCACACGCGTATACAGGAAGGAGGATGATGATAATACTATGTAAAATAATTATGAAGTAATGCGTTTCGTTTAATCTTTGCATTCGCACGATTTTGTTCATAAGTGGAGGATGACGTCGACAGTGGAGACGACTACTTCTTAACTTATGGGTTGTCGCTCACAATCTTACTTATGATATTACAGAATACTTTTCTAATTTAAAACATTTCGATTTTTCCATAAATTTATATTTTTTCTAACACTCAAATTTTGTAATATCTAAATTTTGCAATGTCCAAATTTCGCAAAATATATATTTCGACACGTTCAAATTTCGCCAAAATTTTCTGTCGTTCGAGGGAATTTCACCGGCAAATTGGTCACCTGTTGAGGACTCGCGATGAGAGATCGACTAGACTATAGCCGCACGGAGCTGTAGTCGGTCTCTCACGAGGAGTACACAACAGATGAGGAGCTTTTTGGTAACATTCCTTTCATTGCTTGGAACGATGAGAATTTCTACATTTTTGCTAGCTTCGATTGTTCGCGGGGTCGAAGTCAAACTCTCACCGCGAGTCCACAACAGAAGACCATTTCTTCAGTTCCATTCCCTTCGTTGCTTGAAATAACCAGAATTCAACATGTTTTCCCGCTTTTATCATACGCGGGACCGAAATCGATCTATATAACTGATTCCCTACATCGCTTGGAACAACGAGAGTCTGAGCAAGTTTGCTTGGCCCAATCAAACACGGAGCCGCAATCGATCTTTCATAATAAGCCTACTCCCTTCCCCCAAGGACTGGAGGGGAAACGGGTGCCCACAATGGAAAAAATCGAGAGCAAGAATGTAGCATATGCAATTCAGCCTGTTTTCAGACCGAAAATTGATTAGGATAATTCCTGGTATGTTTACAGCCCCCTCCTAAGGTTGGAGGGGAAGGACATTAGCACAAACGAGAAACTGTATCGTATGGCACAATCCAGCACAAACGTAGTACAAATGAATCCACCTACTCCAACCCGAAAAATCGAAACGGTGGAGGGGCTGGAGACATGGACCTCAAGTTACGTTAATAAGCAGAAACCCTGTTGATTTGGCCAAACGCATTCTTAACTCCGGAAAGAAAAGCACAAGGAGCTAAGATCATCTATATTATAAGAGAGTCATTGTCGCCTTTTCACGTTGAAACTGCGGAACCAAACGACATGAAAGTCAGCATGATGAAAGTTGATACCTTCTAGAGTGTTTATATTGAAGTGAAATTGTGAAAAGTGTTTTCGGTAAGCTGTAATTGAGCTTTAAAAGACGTTTTGCGTTTGTGTGTATGTGTGAGTACGTGTATATTCACTTCGCTTATCGGTTACTCTAGCGCAACACATTGCATCGTTATCAGTGCCAAAGCAACCACATTCAGGAGCGTCTGTTGACAGAAAGGTTTGCGTTCGGATCCATCACTCGTAAACGTGACTCACGTGCGAGTTTATTTTATGTAACCGGGATGGGGCAACGCGTCGGCTTATGGGAGTGGTAAGATGTGGACATTGAAAAAGAATATGGTTCAAGTCGGCCGCTATCAATTGTCTTGCGGATGAAAAGGACAATCAGGAGATATGTTTGGTAAAAATTTTGCTAAATTGTACGGGAGCCTGTTGTGATTGAATCGAAGTCTGCAAATTGAGACAGTGAATTTTTGGTTGACGTAGTTTGACAATATGTACCAGGGGTGAGTGGGAATTGAGTTTTCTAGATGGAAGTATTGGGATGAGAGGGAAATGTTTTCCAAGTATTGTCTCTGCCATTTTTCTTCGTTTTCTTCTCGGGCTATGCCTAAGAGGAAATTTGCACTAATGAATGAGTATTTAGCGGCAGACTGCGAGGAGCAAGCTGCGTTAGCTGCCTACCCTCAATTCCCTTGTGGCTGGGGATCCACTTAAAAGAAGTGCTGATGTTCTTAGAGTGAAGTAGATGTTGGAGGAGGAAGCGAGTGTTAATGATGGTGGGGCTGATATTGTGACTGTAGGGTGATTCTATGATTGCATGAAGGGCTGAGAGAGAATCTGAAGCGATAAGGATTTGGTTATGCGGAGAAGAAGAAGGATTAGATTGAGATACGAAGTTAAGAGCCATGAAAATTGCAGCAACTTCGCAGTCATAGGACGAGGATCCGGGGCAAATTTGGAAGTTCCTTACAACTCCCGAAAAGGAGTCGTAGAAGGCCGCACCGCAACCGGAAGTCATCTTTGAGCCACCGCGGAATTGAGTTTCAATTAGTTCGGCAAATTGTAGCGGTATGGCAACCTTGTGTTTCCGTGTCAAAATTTCTAACGGCCAACGATGAAAAATTTCGAAATAGGTGAGGTATTGGTAAGGATAGCCATCTATCGATGGGAGTGAGTGTAGGAGTTTGGAATATTTTTTCATAATGCGAGATGACAAAGGTGTTTTGGAGGGGATGAAGCGCCAATTACGAGAAATATTCGGAAAGGAGAGAATGAGCTTTCTATTTGTCCAGGAGGCCAAGCGAGTACAATATTTTTGTGTAAAATATATACTACGGAGTTGTAAGGGAGTAATTTTTGCTTCAGCTTCCATAGCAACAATTGGTGTCGTTTTTATGGCTCCTAAAATGTAGCGAAGGGTTGAAGTACGTCGAGTTTTTTCAGTCGAGAGGGAGCAGCGGAACCGAAGAGGAAGGCCCCGTATTCCATTTTACTACGAATAATGGCTTTGTATGGCATCGACAGGATGATGGGATCACCACCCCATTCGGTGCTAGACAAGGCTTGAAGGATGTACGTGGCCTGAGAGCATTTGGTACGAATGAAGGAAATATGAATGTTCGACTGTCCAGGTTGATGCCTAAGTGCCTGAAGAAGGAAAAATTTGAGATTTTTTCGCCTTTGAGGAAGATACACGCATCTGCAAGGTTGTAGGCTCTTAAGGAAAACAGAACAGAAACGCATTTTGGAATGAATAAACTCAGGAGTAGTTGGTCTAGTTTGTTTTGGAGGACGGATAAGGTGTTAGTGACGTGTAGAGTGGTGGTGGCAACTTGAGAATGAGCGTGGTAGATAACCAGGTCATCAGCAAAGGAAAGTATGGTAGCTGGTGAACGTATGTTTAAAACAAAGAGGATAATTATATAGATTAAATAAGATAGGGCTCAGGGACGAGCCTTGGAAGACCTTAGTAATTTATCCTAGTTATTGAAGGATAGTTAGCGTGAGTGAATGTAAATGTTTGAGGATTCATCAATTTGAGAATGAAAGTAGAGAAATGAGGGGGAATATTCAGATTTTGTAGAGTTTGACGCAAAATTGGTAAGCTGACACTGGGAAAAGCGGAGTGGATGTCTATGAAAAGAGCGTTCAGGTGTTGCTTGTCTATAAAAGCCTGATATATGTCACTGACGAGGGAGGTGACACAGTTGATAGCACTGCGTTTATTTCGAAAGCCGTAGCAGTTGTGTGGAATAATACCTTTTTGTTCCGACCAGTGTCTGAGTCGGGCATTTAGCATAGATTCAACAAGTTTTCGGATGCATGAGGATAGAGCAATAGGGCGCAGCTTTGGATCTTTTTTTGGGATAGGGATAATCTGGAAATGAGTCCATGCAGAAGGGATGACGTTATTTCGCCACAGACGGTTGATAATTACTAGAAGAGACTTTAGGCTAGGTTCGGGTATTGACTGAAGGCAGCTGTAAGAGATTCCGTCATGGCCAGGGGCTATAGATTTCCTTGAACAAAGAATTGAGTAGAATTCTTCCCAAGTGAATTGACTGTCTAGTAGGTTATTTTGAGGAGGAGGGGATTGTAAATATTGAATATTTACCTCTGAGAAATTTGAAACCCTTTTTGGGACGACTGTGTCAGCAAAGGAAAGTAAGTCATCCTGAGAGATTTTGTGTTTAAAGGGATTGCGACCGGATCTAAATGCTTTGGAGCACCGCCATATTGTGCCGAGTTTCGTGTCTCTGTTAAATGACGAACTGAATTTTCTGAACGATTCCCTTTTTATACGTTTTAGTTCCCTTCTAACTGTAGCGTTACGATGTTGGTAAGAAAGATAGTCCTCGGGAGTGAGAGAGAGTTTCCACTTTCTGAAGGCCTTTTTGCGTTCATTAATAAGTTGCGTGCATTCGGGGGTCCACCAAATTGGGGAAGACTTGTGAACGGATGAAGTGTTTTGTGACTGTGGACGGGGTGTGGAGTAGTGCTGAATGAATAAGATGAACATTGTAAGATTTTTCATTTTTGATCGTCTCCCACAGTTGAAACTATTTCAAAGTCCAAGAATTGAAAATGAAAAATTTTACAAGTCCAAGAAGTACCAAAATATTTCAAAGCCTCGCGGCATCACTCGCACGCACGCGAGTCACATTTACTAGTGATGGATCCAAATGAGAACCTTTCTGTCAACAGACGCTCCTCCACATTCGCTCTGTTCGTTTGTAAAACAATACATTAGCTCTATTCGTTTGTACGACTGGTGTATACACTTTCACACTTTACTTAAAAAATCATGTGTTCAGTGTTGTTATTACTCTGATACTTAACAAAATGCCCACTTTCTTCGAGATCTCTGCGTTCTCCCGTCCAGTATGACGCATCATCATGATATGATTGGGATTCGACATGTGTGTGTTTACGTGTGAGTGCATTCTAATTCTGTACTTCTTGCTTCTTATCAAAGCCTGATCTTTAGTCGGGTTTTTATATCCCTGGTTTAACTCATTGAATTCTGAACTGCCGTACAAAGTTAAATTGACGTATATATGCATAATATGCAGATAATGAATTCGAGGAAAAGAGGTTATGGGTGTACCTGATATAGCCTCTTTTTCTCGTATTCATTATTTGCATATACGTCAATTCAACTTTGTATGGCAGGGAATTTATCGAGTTGTACTCTTCAATGCAGGTCGGTATTCGTGTCTAGAAGGTTCTAGCGTCAAGATTTTTCAAAAATTCATTAGCGCGGCTTCAATCGAGTTTTAAAGTTTTAACACGCAGCAGAACGTATGAAGCATGTTTTCATTTGATATGCCTGTACTTTCCTTCCATGCATGAACGTGCTTTCTTATCGTGCAAAGGTTTCTGTATGCGTAATGCATGCACAGACTTGTTCGTGTATTGTAGTTTGTAACAAAGTCTCTACCAAATTCCAGTCAGTGTTTTCTCAGTTGGGCAAAATGAAAGAAGTCCGATATCTTAATGCAGTAAAAATAGCAAAACTTAAGAAATCTCATCTTAGCATTCGTTTGCTGTCAAAAAGAAAAGAAGTCAACGGTAAGGCAGACGCGCTAATAATAATGATAAGCGGTTACCTTTTTTTTTTTTTTTTACAATCCAACCATATTTATTGCTACTAAATCATAAAAAAAAAAATTTATAACGTTAATGTTGATTATTAAAAAAAAAAAAAAAAGTCGTATTGGCAATATGAACGTCGTTTGCTTATCGTGTGTTGCAAAATTATTTAAAGATGAAAGTTTGAAATTAGGTGAGCTACCACCGCTTCCTGATGTATTTAATTTTTGCAGCAGAATTTCGCTAAAGAAGGGAAAAAGTCTTATTGTGCAAAGCATCACGGTAAGAAGATGATTTATGTGGTGGAATTTATTGTGGGTGAGATTTTTTCGCACGAAATAAAAAGTCAAAAATCACGAAAAAACAAAGAGTATAAGCGGTTGAGAATAAATTAAAAAATCAACATTAAAAAATGCATCAACGAAAAAACAAAAAAATCACAAAATATTAAAACTTTTGACCGAAAAATTAATACATACAAAAGAGAGCATTGAAAAATTAGGAAGAAAAAATTTTTTGGTCTATTTTACATTAAAAATAATAAGACACTATTATAATTACCGAAAAAAAAAAAAAAAAAAAAAGGAATGATTGAAATTATTTTTAAAAATTTGAATAATGAATTTCAAAGATGCAAGAAACCTTCAAGTAATTCGTGGCGAAAACAAACGATATTGGAACTCGCTTCTGTTTTTCTATAATATTGATTTCTGTTTTTGTTTTGTTTTTTTTTTTTAATTTTCTTTTTCAGTTATTAAAGTTAATTCCTGTAACAGTCATTTAGTACTTATTCTCAACAAATATACGCCTATGTCGCTACTATGCTCCGCCGGGTGGGTGATTCGGGTGATTCAGCTAGTTATGTTATAAAATAGAAGGTCCTTTGCATAAATATTTCCTATTATCAATCAGTAGCCTAAAGATCTTTGCTCCGGTGTCTTTCTTATAGGAGACAATACCTAGTCATTTTGGTCCAATCGAACAGGATTTCTGCTAATTGTAACGCGCTGTGACGTCACTAGGATAAAGATCTATTATAACTCCGACAGTAGAGGTACTTCGACTTCAGTCGATTGGATCATGAACGTTAAATGTATCAATGGGTATCGTAGCCGTCGCGCCCCGCATCGGTTGCCAAAATGTTCATATGAGACCCAAACGACTAAACTTCGACCTTTAGTGTTGTTTACACATTATCATCGGCGGTTTGTAATATTATGGTCTAAATTCCCTTCTAAAAGAGCGTAATTGATTAGGAGCCAAAAGTGAATAAATCGAAGAGATCAAGGTTCTAGTCTTTATCTCAAGTACTGTGCTTCATGAGCATGCTATTCGTGTCAGTGAAAGTGCGACAGGATGACAAATACGCGAAGGCATATACCTGGTGGGTTCACCCCAAGATAAGACAGATCATAAAATTGTGCATAGTGAAAGACAATATGACGAGTGCAATCGATTTAAAGAGATATCTTACTCATTAAAATTTACCTCACAATTGTATAAACCATGTGAAACAGGTGGTTGCAATCTCTACCGCAATCAAAAACGCAAAGGAGGCAAACAATGTGACTCTGAATGAACGTGTGTAATGATTTTATATCGTCTAAACCTTAATTTTTAAACATTGGCTCTGATAGTTTTCTCGGGAAAGTGATGATTGTTCGACTATTATGTGTAAGCATTATCGGTCAACTCTTAAGGTCAATATTCGATAATTGTTGGTCTGATTGAAGCGCTCGCGACAATTTTTGAAACGAAATCTTTTCTCTTGGAATCGAGTGATTCGCTTACTACGAGAGAATTGTACTCAGTCTGTATCTTATCCTGAGTCATGAGTTCATTCGGTTGCTTATTAGAAACGAAAGGCACGTGTACGGCGATATTTCTCTCTCAACTATAGAAAAAATACAGCATACACGTGGGTATGATTAGCTCATATCGAATATATTTTCTTGTTATATTGTTTTCGATGGCTGGACCTGCGCTTATCACCTATTTATGGTGAATAATTTTGATTAAGTTAATGAAAAGAAGATCGGTTCAACAACCTTAAATTTCTAAAGTACAAACGGCTTGTACGTTTTTGTAGTAAGTTATATACATTGGTGGTTGAAAAAAATGTCCAAACTTTTTTGATTAATTTTCACGAACTTTCCCGGAGCAAATTTAGGTTGTCTTGTTCTCCCTCTGAAAGATTCGAGTCTTAATATTCCTCAAAATGTTTTCAGTTGTTAGGAATTTGTTCAATTCTAAGCGATATGTGTACATTATTAAGCTGTGGAGGGGCCAAAATTCTATGGCAGTGTGTGAGACGAGGATCTTTCAAAATACGTCAATCTCCGCTGATGACAAGAATCGACATTTTCTCGAACTCTGAATTTTTAACCTGTTTTGCGCGGGGAGACGCAGATAGCGTCTAATTAGACTTAATTCTGAAGAACTCTCCTTCGTCTTTTGGGTAGAAAAAGAGGAGAAAGTTGAAACTAGCCTGTAAGGAAAGGGCAGGCTAAATAAAGTTGAAAATTTTCGTCATCTCATAATCGAAGAGGGAACGAAAATGGTGAAGCCAGACGTGAAGTGAAATAAATTACTCGCTTCTGAACCGAGCCTAATGACATGCTTCAAAAAGAGGAATTCGTATAAGCCAAAAGGCGAACTGATTTTTAAGTATTGCCACGAAAATAAATAATATAATACTCGAATATTATGACGGAAAAACCTTGTTTTTGGGGAATCATTCAAAGAATTTTGACAACATCCGCCTCTCTCTCTTAATCTACCATCTTTCTAAGGTTAATAAACTGTTGATAAGAAACAAATTGTTAGTGCAACACGATGCCAGAAAATAATACTTATCCTTGAGAATTTTGTCGTCGAAACGTGTCTTGAATAACACGGGCGAGTTTTTATAGCCTGCGCTTACAGCAAATAATCATACGCTAGTGCATTTATTTTGCAGAACTTGAGTATGTAGGAACTTAATCGCACACTATTTTTAAACTGATGATTACACGACTAAATCAACAATGCACAAGAGATACAATAACGTGACACCTTGCGCGTATCCACTCAAAATAATTTTGTCAAATACTCGTGAAAGAACCGATTCACCGCGTTTGTGATTTAATTTTTTTTTTTAATTTCGGTGGAAAGTAAATATACATTATTTTGATGCATGGCTTTATTCGTTTTAGCCAGTGCTCTTCGGAAGTTTTCATAATTCAAAATGTAAGGCCGTATAGTATTCTGGTAATTCTTACAGACATTATGACCAGGGTAAAATTGGAATAGTTTTTCTGATTCCCTAGTTAATCAAAGGGTTTGCCTTCTATGAAGCGTAGACAGTGAAGAAATACATGCTCGGCTCTTTTGCTGTGGTGTCTACAAAAGCAGTTGGTGCTTGCTGCTCTGCTTCGTCTAGCCGCAGCAGACCACAATCCGCGTACGTTTGCTACTTCAAAATGTTGGATGATCTTCGATGCGTAGTTGCGCCTCGACTGTTGGAAACCGATAATGGGTTCACTGGCCGCATGGATCCTGCCCCCATTCTATATTCCATCCGTGTATTGTGACTTCCCTCAAAGCCACTTGATATTTCTCAGGGTGGTAGTTGTCTTTCACTGGTGAAGTTGCCATCGTTCTCGGTGGGGACTTTGGGGAGATGGTAGCCATCTCGCTGATCGCGCCATCATTTTTGATGGAGTGGGATGGTTGCTGCAAGGATGTTGGTAACCTTGTATTCAAGTTGTAGTATCCTCTATATGCAATGGCGTCGCACGAGGGTGACCATGTCTTTGAATGATTTTATCGTAATATACCGAGCTCGGAAAATGAAGTGATGCATCTTGTAAACATGGTTTTTCTAACGCTAAATTTGTAACCATACGTGTTACGCCAGAGAGTGCAGAGGAGAAGAATGATTTTCATTGCTTTCTTTGTGATGTAATTTATATGCAGCATGAATATTAGTTTTGTGTAAGACTTTTATCGCATTTTTGTCTTCAATATGGAATAAAGTAAGGCTCTCGCAGATTGTTTTTGGTCTAAATTCATTTAGGGAGGCCATTGGAGTAGTTCAGTTTTGGGTGCATCTAGAAAGAGAGTATAGGCTTGCATAATTTCGTTCAATGCAGGTGTTTGGTGGTGTGCTGAATATATTTATGGTGTCTGCTCCTCCTATCACACTACTGAACAGCTATCCTGTTACAAAGATTCTATTATGTCATTCCTAGGTACTTTTCAACGCTGAATACGAATCCGTTGTCCGTTTTCTGCTAGCACGTCACAATCTTTAGTAATCACGACAAAGCAAATATTCTCGTCTACTTGCCGCGCGCTGTCGCGGAACGTAACGAACGTTTTCGATAGCGACGCTGCTATCGTCAATGTGTTTCGCGACGACGCGCGGCAAGTAAACAAGAACTTTAATCATGATTACTAAAAATTGTGACGTGCTAGCAAAAAACGGACAACGGATTCGTGTTCGGCGTTGAAAACTATCTAAAAATCACGTAATAGAATCTTTGTAAGAGGATAGCTGTTCAGTAGTGTTATTAGCGTCACAGTGTGTCACCTGCAAATACACTGATATGATTGTATTCTTTGTTCAGGGCTTCAATTACCTATATGATTGTATACAATATTCCATAGAGCCGGTGCGGGCGGCCTCTTTTAAGCACCCTGTTGGGTGAAGTAGGATACTATGCAACAAAATGGATAATCAAAAAACGTTCACGGCCGACTTTGATGACGCCATCAATCTAAGCTAGGTTAGGCTACGTTGCTCTGAAGAATTTGTCTAGGCTAGATCATAAGAAAACTTAAGTTTGGTGAAAGATTTGACCTATTTCGCTCTTTCTGGCATAGCCAAATTAATTCAGATCATGTTTTGTGTCTTTCTCAGTATACGAGTATTTTGCTGTTAAATGTCAGTATGACCGTTTTTTTGGGGCTCACTCGCTCCACCCATTCGCCCTCCTTCTTGGTCTAGGTTGAGTCTAGTTTACATTATTTTATGCTACTATCTTTCAAAAGCTCATTCGCCCCGCTCCTTTTAAGGAATAACCAAAAGCATGCAAGTTGTGCCCGCAGATCAAATTGGTTCTGGTATTGAGAATTCAAGCGAGCCTAGACCTAGTATAAAGCTAGTCCCTAGACCTACTAGAGACCTAGTATAAAATGGGACGGTCCGTTCCTATCATATATCGCTCGAGAGTCGAAATCTCGACAGGAACCTGTTCTATGGGTTTTTTTTTGAAAATTTTACCGTGCGCCGTCCGACAAAAAAATTGGAAAAATTTCGACTCACGAGCTGTATATGATGAGAGGGAGACTTGGAAAAATTTCGTATCCCGAGCTGTATATGACAGGAGGGGGACTTGGAATAATTTCCCATCTCGAGCTATATATGATAGGAACGACAGCTTCCTTAACGAAGTTAAACGAGGAACGCAGGGAACCTGTTTTATGAGTCATATGGGGTTTGGTATTGAGAATTCTAGACCGAGATTAAAGCTAGTATAAAGAAGGCCTAGATCTACTATAAGCCTAGTATAATATAGTTCGACAGTCTAAATTTTCCTCTAGTCTTGAGCTATACAGGGTTAGGCCAAAAGATGTTACCAGTTAAATGGGAGTTTGCGTTAAATCTGTCGTAGCGCAAAAACGCGAAACGTTAGATGTATACTTCAAAGCTACGAAATTCGGATCTCAATTTTATCTTTAATTTGCGCCAAATACGAAGTTTCTACGACTTTTCTGAGCCGCGTTATGGACCAAAACGTGCCGAAATTTTACTGCAGGGGTTCCCAAAGTGTGTAATTATTATCAAAAGAAAACATGATTCTGTTTTAAAAAATTCCTTGATCTTTGAAATTCCGTACAATTCCGAAGTAAAATTTCGCGCTGAGTCTGAAAAACCAACCCGAATCACCCCACGAAGCTTCAACACGGATGTACGGGCCCAAAAAGGGTCAAAATTCCTCAAATAAAAAAATTGCGTAATCTTCGAAAATTTAGTAGAATTCTGGAATAAAATTTCGTGCTGAGTCCGAAAAAATTACTCAAATTACCCTACGAAGCTTCAAAATGGATGGAGGGGCCCAAAGAGGATCAAAATTGCCCAAGTTGGAAAATTGCTCCAATTTTCAAATTTAATCGATTAACTTGTGAAATTAAGGTTCGAGTGGAAAGAGAGCTCGCGTGATAATCGAATAAGGTCCGCATATGATCATAGTGGGTGAAAGGGCGAAAACTGTCGCTGTTTCAGGCGACGGAGAGCGTGGTATCAAGAAGCTTATCTCCTGTTGTGAACTGGCTATGGTGCCTCTAGCGATGGAAACGGGTACGAGTGCAATCACTCTCGTTGTGTGCCAGAGTAGATATACAATCTGCCAAAGCCAGCGCATGTCGATTTTTTGACATAACTTTTATGGTATTTTGTGTTAGTTTTGCCACCCTTTTCTTTTCTGTTAAATCTCTGTTAGTTTCATTTTATGTTCATTTCCTGTAGTTTCCAAATCCTTGTACTTTCGTGTTGACTTTACTCTCCTGTTTGTTTCCTGATCTTTTTTTTTAATTTTTTATTTTTGAAAAATTTTCATCAGTAAAAGATCGAGAAAAATAATTATCTGTAAAAGATCAGAAAATAAATTATCAGAAAAAATCAAAAACAAAAAGAACTGAAAATAAATCTAACATAAAAGTATGAAGGAAAAAAAAGTTTTGCTTGATTGAATTTGTAACTTGGTCATATTGTAGTTATTAAATTTTCTGGCATAGCCAAATAAATGAAAATCATGTTCCATGTCTTTTATATTTTATCAGTCATCATGAAATATTTCAGTCTAGGCTTCTACTAGGTCAAGTGTTCGTGAGATATTATTCGTTTACCCCTTTACCTATCTTGGCGTCGTATAAGTCTTCTATGAGAAATATTTTGAGGTAATTGTGGGTGTTCTATATTTTGAGATATCAACTTTCGGTGGGGCGAACGAGCGATCTCGCTGTTGTATTGGAATGGTATGAGAAAATTCAAGTCTTTTTTGAGAAATATGAGGTAGCGCGAACTCGCTCCGCTCGTTCGCCCCCTGTCTCGCTGTTGTATTGGAATGGTATGAGACAATTCAAGTCTAGGGGACTTGGAAAAATTTCGACTATCCAGCCCTATATGATAGGAAGAGGGACTTAAAAAACTTCACCTATCTTGGCGTCGTATAAGTCATCTATGAGAAATATGAGGTAGCGCGAACTCGCTCCGCTCGTTCGCCCCCTGTCTCGCTGTTGTATTGGAATGGTATGTGACAATTCAAGTGTAGGGGACTTGGAAAAATTTCGACTATCCAGCCTTTATTTATTTAATTGTTTAATTATTCAATTATTTAAATATTTAATTATTTAATATTATTTATTTATTTATTTATTTATTTATTTATTTATTTATTTATTATTAATTCTTGTACTAGGTCAAGTGTTCGTGAGATATTATTCGTTTACCCCTTTACCTATTTTGGCGTCGTATAAGTCTTGTATGAGAAATATTTTGAGGTAATTGTGGGTGTTCTATATTTTGAGGTATCAACTTTCGGTGGGGCGAACGAGCGATCTCGCTGTTGTATTGGAATGGTTTGAGAAAATTCTAGTCTTCTTTGAGAAATATGAGGTAGCGCGAACTCGCTATTGTATTGGAATGGTATGAGACAATTCAAGTCTAGGGGACTTGGAAAAATTTCGACTATCCAGCCATATATGATACGAAGAGGGACTTAGGAAATTTTCTAATTATCAATTATATTAATTATTTAATTATTTATTTATTTAATTATTTAATTATTCAATTATTTATTTATTTATTTGATTATTTAATTATATTAATTATTTAATTATTTATTTATTTAATTATTTAATTATATTAAATATTTAAATATTTATTTATTTAATTATTTAATTATTTAATTATTTATTTATTTATTTATTTAATTATTTATTTATTTAATTATTTATTTATTTAATTATTTATTTATTTATTTAATTATTTAATTATTTATTTATTTAATTATTTAATTATTATTTATTTATTTATTTATTTATTTATTTATTTATTTATTATTGATTATTATTATTAAGCGGGGTGTACTCGCGAATTTCTGAATCACCCACTGGGTAGAGATTTCTCTTCACGGAGGGGGGGGGGGGTGTACTCGCGAGTTTCAAAATCGGGGTCTGGCGAGAGAAAAGACATGGAACATGTCAAAAACTAACAGAAAAAAAACTAACAGAAAAATAAGAGGGAAAAAATTGAAAAAATTCTTAATTTCTCAAAATATTAATTTTTCGAATACTTTCTAGTGGAAAAAAAAAATAGGACCAAAAGCCAAAAGGGATTTAAAATTAGATTTCTAGAAATTCTACTGGAACTTTTCTAGTAGAATTTTATATAAAATAACACAAAACCAATCAACCAAACAAATTCCTGAAAAAATTTGTGATTGAATTAAATAAATTTGGCTTTGAAGCATCTACGACTCGACGCGGTAATCGTAAAGCGCAGTTCTTCCTTTGACTATATAGTACTTTGTATGGACTGACTTGACAAGGCATCTGTGGGTGGGTAGAATGAAGCCGATATGTGCGGAAGGGAAGCAGAGGGAATACACTTGCTCAGGGATAATTGTTGAGCAGGTTGCTTTCACAACGTAACACAATTCGTCAAGGGGCTATGGGTTTGCCGTCAACGCTGTATGCAATCCTCCTTACTTCGTCCACCAAAGAAGAGGAGGGCTGTTTACTGGTGGACCAACAAGATTGCCGAATTGAGAAAAGAGTGCAACCGTCAGTGCCGGATATACCAGCGTAGTAGTGGCCGCGAAGGGGCGCGGGCGGTTGCACCTGAATACCAGCTGGCTCGTAAAAGGCTGAAGAAGGCCATCAAGGACAGCAAGAGTGCTGCATGGCGAGAGCTATGTGAGATGGCAGATGACGACCCGTTTGGAAAGCCTTATAAGTTAGTGCTGAAGAAGCTAAAAGGCCTCTCAGCAATGAGCCGAATGGAGCCGGATGTTGTGGGCCAAATCATTGATGGCTTGTTCCCACAGCAGCCACCACCAATGGTAACGCTAGCAATAGTAGAAGAGGATGATATATCCCTCCTAGGCACCGAGGAGGTGGATGCAGCAGTGAATAGACTGCGGGGTAAGTATTGGAAGGCTCCAGGCCCGGATGAGATTCCAAATCCAGTCTGGAGCGCCATACATTCAGTTGACCCAGCACTGCTTGTTGATACATTCAACGCGGCAATTGTTGGGGGACTGTTCCCTGTGCGATGGAAGAAAGCCAGGCTAGCGTTGATCGATAAGAAGGATAAACCACCTGGTCTACCATCCTCTTATCGTCCACTTTGTCTGCTAGACAATGTCGGGAAACTTCTAGAAAGAGTGATAGCCAATCGTTTGGAGAGCTATCTGAAGGAAAGAGATATAATCTCTGATAGCCAGTACGGTTTTCAAACTGGACGCTGCACATCAGATGCTGGGATCCGGCTGAAGAGGATAGCCAAGTCAGCAATTGATATGCGTCAGTTTCTCGCAGCCGTCAGCCTCGACATAAGAAATGCGTTCAATTCAATTCCATGGAAGATGATATTGGAAGCTCTTGCGAACGCAGGAGTGCCCGCATACCTGCTCAGGATGATCAGCAGCTATCTTAGCTGCCGTGAAATCCAGGCAGAGACGTCTGCTGGTACAGTAAAGCGCCCTGTTACTTGTGGGGTGCCGCAGGGGTCGGTCCTTGGGCCGCTTTTGTGGTGCGTCGCATTTAACGGAATCTTTAAGGTGAAGCTGCCACCGGGGGTTTAGCTTATCTGCTATGCGGATGACACCCTGGTGGTATGCACCGCCGAAACAACTGTAGCGGTGGAGAGCAGGGTAAACCGGGCCCTAGAGGATGTGACGCGTTGGATCGAGTCGGCTGGACTTGAACTAGCAGCAAGTAAGACGGAGGCCATTTTATTCACGACCCGTCGGAAGTTCAAGCCACCCACCTTTCGCCTGCGAGGTGTGGAAATTGAAACCAAGAAGCACATGAAATACCTGGGCATCTGGTTTGACTCAACGCTGAGCTTCAGGCACCATTTCCTGATGGCAGCGGAAAAGGCGGGCCGGGTAGTTGGATACCTAAGCCGCCTTATGAGGAACCTGGGAGGACCGAGAGAAGCGAGGAGAAGGATCATGATGAGCACCGCCTTGTCGATCCTCCTATATGGTGCGCCAGTATGGGCCGACTGCATGAAGATACCCTACCGAAGGAGAGAGATGGTAAAGATCCAACGAAGAGCTGCGCTAAGGTGTGTTAGTGCCTACCGCACTGTCTCTACGGAGGCTCTTTGTGTATTAGCACGTTCACCACCAATCGAGCTCCTTGCTGAGGAGAGAGCGGTGGTGTTCGAAGCAAAGAAGACGACGATGACCAACCAAGAGGCTTTACGGGTCAAGCCAGGCGGCCAAGCTCTCCTTGCTTGTAAAATGGAAAGCAAGAATTGCCCAGAGTGAGCGGGGTACATGGACAACCCGTGTGCTAATACACAAAATTAGTATCTCAATTTCATCTTCAATTTGCGCCCTTACACAGCTTTCTACGACTTTTTGAGCCGAGTTATGGACCAAAATATGTCAAAAATTTACCAGTTCGCTAAGATTTCCAAAATGAAAAATTGAAAATTCCCCACTTTTAAGCTTATTTAGGTATTTTCTTCGGAATCAGCGTTTAATTTCACTTTCAAATCAAGGAAAATATGGAAGTTCCAACGATTTTTAATTTTTGTGAATTTTGGGAAATTGGTCAATTTTTGGCACATTTTGTTCAATACCGTGGCTCAAAAAAGTCGTAGAAAGTTGAGTAGGGACGCAAATTGAAGATAAAATTGAGATACAAATTTTGTAGATTCGAAGTATACGTCTAACGTTTTGCGTTTTTGCGCTGAAGTGAATTTAGCGCAAACTCTCATTTAACTGATAACATCTTTCTGGTCCACACGATATAGCTCGAGAGTCAAAATTTTTCCAAGTCCCCCTCCTATCATATATGGCTAGAGGGTCGAAGTTTTTCCATGATTTCTGCCGGACGGCGTACGGCTCAAGAAACCCCCCATGAAACAGTTCCCCTGTTAAAATTTCGACTCTCGAGCCATATGTGATATGAGGGGGCCGAATTAGAATAATTTCGACCTCCAAGCTATGTATGATAGGAGGGGGACTTGGAAAAATGTCGACTCTCGAGCACCTTCCTATCATGGCTTCCTTGAATTCTCAATATCAAATTCAGTTTGACTCATGAAACAGGTTTCCTGCGTTCCTTCGTTTTTCCAAGTTTTTAGCCGGACGGCGCATGGCGCACGGCAAATTTCTCAAAAGAAAACCCATAGAACAGGTTCCCTGTTGAATATTTTTCTCCGTTAGTTTGGGGGAGGAGAGTGTGCTCTTGGATTTTCGCATTGGGGTGGGGTGAGACTAAAGATACGAGAAGTGTTTTCTTGGTGCAAGAAAAATGATATAAAAGTGAAGTGTGTTTTGAGATTTAAGAAATGTACATGATTTTAGACTAGCTGTTTTTCAAAGACGCGTTCTCCGCTGCCAATTGCCTCTAAATTTTTTGTTTTTTTTAAATTTTCTTGGTGTCACGCTTGGAAAAAGTGTTTATTTCCGGACCTCTGTGAAGAAATCCTCATAAACCCGTACGATAAGCACCATACATACTTTTGGAATTCATATAGCTACAGCGAAACAGAAGAAATTAGCGATAAAATTCCCTGCCAGCGTTTCATAAAAGTGTCGAGAACTCACGATCGTAAGTACCAATCGTTTCCTACATTTATCAAGCTTAGTTAGCTTATTTTTTGCTAGAGGAAAGCAACAATTGACGGAGAATACCTATCCGAACCGTGTTTTAATGAACAATGAAAATGCAATACTGCCCACAAATAAAATATGGAACGTGCGCATGAGAGCAAAAACAATCAAGTATTTGATAGCGTATGTGCATGTTTCTCATTGTTGGACTTGAGAGAATTGTTATTCGAATACCCGGTAATCAGTTGTGAAGTGTTTCTCAATAATTTATTTTTATAATATTTCACTTATACGAAAAAAAAATTCAAACATGTGTAAATAGGCTATACAGCTAAATCAGAGTGCATCGTATTTTATACACTTCATCGAATTTTTTTTCTTCTTAAGAACGACTTCCGGTAAGTTGCCTACATAGTCGTAGAACCTAAACTTCTCCCTGTGTGATATGCGGCAGTACTTATACGATTTTCTTTTTTAATATAGACAAATATATAGAAACTGAGAGATATTCCATATTTTGTAGCCAGATTGTTAGATTAGGTATTCACTTGTAGTGATTTCTCGGACGCAGATGGACGAATGGGAATGAGAGATAATTCTCGAGAAAATTCTATGTGAGCATTTTTACTTTGTTCGACCAAATCGGCATCATTTATGAATGATACAATCCATCGCTCCTGCAGAACAAGAAAAACTTCTGAGAACTTGAACTTCGAAGATTGATAAACAAGAAAAAATCTTACAATCTTTGCTTTCAAATCGTATGCGGACTGTGGGATGAAACGCGAATTCGGCTGCTGGACAAAAGTCAAATTTTGAATGACGAGACATTATCGCCTCATACTAGTGTACAATCTTAGGCCATTATCTCGGTTTTAGGTCGTCTACATATGAATGAAACTGAATATAATCGAATGGAATACATTGGAGAGTTTTTTTGTGTTATCAGCTCGGGAAAATGCATAATATGATTAAATGGATATGCAATAGGATATGAATCGAAGGCAGATTAGTAATTGATTCCGTGTTGTTGAAGAGGGCAGAATAGACCCGAAAGGGAGAAGAAAATGATTTTCTGAGGTTTAGAAGGTATGGATAGTAGAAAAATCGGAGACGGATAATTCGTTAGCATGACATTACTGACTTGACGTGGAAATGGGTAGCCCAAGAAGAAGCAAGGTATGAGTTGGGCGGGTGTGTCCAATTTTTAGTCCAACATGATGTGAGGAACGAATCGCAGACGACCAGGGCATCGTGGATTATTTATTCGAAAGAAGTTTATTGTGGAATTGAGGGACCCAAAGCTTGTGCTATGATGCGGTGAATAGAGAACGATAATAAAATTTCAAGTCATAGGGCAGAGAAGGGAGGAGAGCAGGGCTTGCTTGGCAGCTAGGTCCCCTGCGTCGTTCTAGAGAGCCAATGTGACCAGGAATCTAGAGGAAGACAATCGAAGATAGAGAAGATCTTAAAGTGTGTAGGAGGATGAGAATATGCTGAACGATGGGCGTTGGAAGACTAGGAGATGGCTTGAAAGGACAAAAGAGTGTGGGAAATTTTCTTGGATAGGTGATTAGGGCAAGAATAGATGCAGAATATATGGAGGCTGAGTTTTTCATACGGAAGTGTGAGACCTGACCCCCGAAAGAAAAGGCAGTGCTAGTCTCGGAACTCGATTTGGGATCCATCTGTAAAGCACAGATTGTGTGAGAAAAATGTGTTTCAAGTATAAATTAAGTAGGCAATATTGTTAAATCAGCCAGGTCGAGGAGAATATGAGGAATTATGGAGGAAGAAGGAGCCTAGATTCGAGATGATTGTCTACATGGAGTTCTAATGAAAGAAGTAGTAAGTTTTGAGAACTGAGGAAGGAGGGAAGATAAGAGCTAGCGAATCTGGGCCATAGACACAAGAAATGTTGCTGTAAGGATAACAAAGAGCTCATTGTAGGCCTGCAAATTGTACCGCATCCAATTATTTTAGCCTGCCTGTAGATTGGGGGACCCGTAGTCCAAAAGAAAGCGGATCAGTGGTGGATCCAAGGAGAGAAGAGGACCATGGCCCATTGAGAAAGGAAACAAAAACAGCAAAGGACAAAGAAAAAAGAGGAAAACGCAAAAAAGGTGGAAACGAGAAGAGAAATAGAAAAAGAGTAGGAAAAAAGGCCAAAATCTACGCTGGGAATTTTGACGCTATTGTACAAATCGTATGATGTGTCAAAATAAATCGTAACTTTCAAGTAAATTGTATCAATTCCATAATTTTTGAGAACTTGGGAAGGTAATTAATACAGTACGCATAATGCACCAGAAATTGGGAGGGGAGGAATCAAAAAACATTTTTTTCCACGCTGACGCAAGAAATTTTGTTCCCCCTCCATTTGATTGTCTAAATTCGCTGCTGGAGCGGATTAGAGAATTGTACAGCTGAAGGAAGAGCTTGCGGCGACGATCACTAGTGTGAGTGTGGGATAGATATTTGAGGACATTCGCTTTCGAAGTTTCGATATTAAGGGCTCAAAAGTATTTGGGATTGAAGATAAGGCAAAAAACATTTGGTACAGGGTTGAAGGCTGTTCTGGAAGTTCTAGAGGAAAAGGAAAGGGAGTGAGGAAAGACGTAAATGCTTTCTATGGAATATAATTAGAACTTTGTGATGTAGACGGTCAAACTACACACTAGACGACCAGGGATTCAAAATTATTTGCCAATCTGCAAGAGCAAGACCGACGAGAGAGGCGTGACCCAGCATTCTCATTCGGTAGAAGAAATTTAAACAAATCTGGCCAAAAGAGGTGACTCTATTCGAAATACGAAAAGCCTACGAATAAACTATTCGTGGATCGGATAGGTCGAGGGGGAAAAGGTGAAATAGACTGACTCCTACCAATGAAAGAGCTGGAGGTGTCGGTAGACCGTGATGGGACTCTTAAACGGAGGGAGAGAGTTCTCACATAGGAAAACAGTAGAGGGGTAATGTATGTTCTAGGACAGTTCTGGATCTCTAAGACAGTTCTGGATTTCTAAGACATTACTAAATTTCTAGGACAGTTCTGGATTTCTAAGATATTTTGGATTTCCAAGACAGTTCTGGATTTCTAAGACAGTTATGGGTTTCTAAGATAGTTCTGGACTTCTAAGACAGTCTTGGATTTCTAGGACAGTTCTGGATTTTATGGCTTTCTAAAACAGTTGTGGATTTCTAGGGCAGTTATGAATTTCTCACTTTTTTACTCATTTTTCTTCACTTTTCGTCGATCCTCAAGTTTCTATTTATGATAGCTACAAGCTGTCAAATTTCTTACTTTTTCACTCATATTTCAACACTTTTAATCGATTCACAAAATTACTCAAGTTTCATTCTTAGATATGAACAATCAATTGAATGTATCGATACTTTATTCGCAAGCGATAAATTAGATGAAATAACCACAAGAATTGACTACGAGACAATTGCACGTATGAGAAAATTCCAGAAGGTTTTTTAAATGATTTTGAAACAAAGATCAGCATGTCGGGTGACAGTATTGTCAACTAATGCCATCAGTGCATTAATTTGCTTCTTTTAATTAATTTTTTTTATGCATGATCAGTGATGTAATGTATCTATAATATTTAGAATGTGTATATAGAGTCGCATTCATGTGATATCCACCTAAAATTGTCAATCCTATCGATTTATTCATATTTATGTTATTCTTAGCAGAAAACTTCGACATAGTAGATCCATCGCCGCTGATTTTGAAAATTTTCATAATCATCACAGTATTGATGGTTCTGTGGATGAACTATTAGGTTAATTGAATCCGTTTTTGCAAAAAGGGCCCAAGTGCGAAAATCTTGTTTCTAGAAAAACGTGTTTGAAATTTCAACATTTAAAATTAAAAATCTGAGTAAACGAAATGTTGTAAGACAAGTTGGGAATGAAGATTAGAGTTATCGGACTACAATATTTTGAAGGAATTGAAGATCTGTGAAGATCATTGTGCTGATGAAAACACGGGAAAAGTTACTACCTTTTAGGCCCTTTTTGTAAAAACGCAATTTTTACCGTGTTAAGGGGCACGTGAAATAATATAATCGAATTTTTTAGGCATATAAAACTTTTTTGAAAGAACAGTATGTACGAAAAAAAAATTAAAAAATATTATTAGCAACAGATTGCCGGGAACTTGGAAAACTGATAAGGATGATACAACGTACGTGTTAATACAGGTTATAGTCATCGGACATCAACGAATGATCAACAAAGGCACGTCAGAACGATTTGAAAGTTTGGTGACATGTTTGCTAGAGTACGCCCTACGTATTAGCGTGTTTTAATTAAAAAGGGCCTAAAGCACACTTAGGCCCTTTTTGCAAAAACGGATTCAATTATTGTTCGCAAAAATACTCCGAACATGGAAACTGTATATAGAATAAATTTACAGATAAGTTATGACTGATCGCTTCAGTGCTCTTTTGATTGTTAAATACTTTTGCCTGGAAATATTTATTACGTTTAAATCTTACACGCATTTGTAACTCGACGTCAGTTTGTACAAAATATTGGTACGAGCTTTTACGAAATAATAAATTCTGCAACTCGTATACTTATCATTGCCTTAAACATCATGCAGCCGACAAACAGATCCTTATAAAAATAGACTCATCTGAAAGATAATTTTATGCTAGTTCAACTTTGCTGTTTTTATGACAGAAATAGAGAATGGTGTAAAAAAATATGTGCATGAAATACAGTGAAAAATGTTGTAAAAAAGGGGTAAAAAGTATTGTGTCCTAAAGTGTCCCAGAACATACATTATATATCTACTGAAAACGCATACTGTCGCCGATTCTGAGAATTTGGGCTTACATAAAATCGAAAGAAAAATAGAAATAACTGAATGGAAACCAGACTCTTCGTTAGGATAGAAAGGGCGTTCTCATCTACACTAACGGTGACCTATAGGGAGTAATTTGGACTATCTCTAGAACTGACTGATCAGGTCAGGAGACCAACAATAGAAGGCTGCAAGAATCAAATAATAAAATCATTTAGATAGCCGAACGAAGAAAAACTATTGTAGATGAGGCGTGTACCAATAATAGGCTCTTCACCCTACATGATCCACTGGTAGTCACCAAGCTGACAAAGCAAAAACACCCACCCGATTTACGTACACTAAGAGAGAGGGAAAATGTCGACGTTTCAGAGATACACGATACTCAGGGAAGTAAATTACCACCTATCGAAAAACTCTACGGCCGAAGACCACACTTGACGTTGACGCTGTGACTAGAAATACTACCTCTGGTAATAACTGATGTAATTAAGATGGAAAAAGGTATGACGAATCATAATTATTACGACCACAAAGAAATATGATACATAATACTGTACGTTACCGCTACTCCATATTTCTAATCAGTTAGGAAATGGTCCTTCGCGACGACGTTCAAGAGTGACTTCCAAAAGAGTCGATGAATTCCTCCAAATTCGATGGTGGGCGGTGTCGCAGATGGGATTGCCGTCTGGCCGGAAGTTGACTCAGAACTAACGAGATATCCCAAATACCTTAGTCTTCGCGCTTCTAGGGATCGCATTACATCCCCTGTGGGCTACACTCCTCTGGGAGTAGCACTCCTTTATCCTCATCCTAAAACCGCATCGATAGAAGGGAGAGGCTCGTTGGATGGGCAGTCGAAACTATGTCACACTCGTGCTTCTCTACGAGTGGGCAATTCACCAAAACACGTTCACT
The DNA here is from genome assembly GCA_035079385.1 of Aspidiotus rigidus. NCBI lineage: Eukaryota > Metazoa > Arthropoda > Insecta > Hemiptera > Diaspididae > Aspidiotus > Aspidiotus rigidus. The sequence goes on along the minus strand of JAVHKY010000054.1, from coordinate 13,192,378 downwards.
AACACCATCACGAAGTTTTATTTATCGCATTCCGGGCTATAACTCGCGACTAGAGGCAGACGAAAAGCTTCAACACTCGCGGAATCGAAGGGAGTTACACGTGTCTACGCAGAACGAAACGGTATGGCTCTTACGTAGGAACACACAATTCATCCACCAAATTGCTGGGAGTAACTGACTTCAGAAACCGCGCGAAAGCTCCGCGACGGTACCGAAGGACAGTCGGGCGAGTATCGCTGTGTCTTCTTTAAGTTTTTTCACAAGTCAGAATGAGCAAAATTCATCTTTAGAGAGAACAAAAAGAATCACGCGTTATCAATTTTAAAATTCAGAGAAAAATCATACGTAAGAAAGGGCGAAACGGAAGGGAATCGGACGAATCAGATCTATCGAGCAATATCACGCCACTCGATAAATCAAGGAGAGAGAAAAATTCATAGTCGATAAGAATACCGACCATGTAGGACAGGACAAAGTAGGAAACTTAGATAATCTCACATTCTATCCGAGCCAACTCGAGTAGAAAGAGTAGGAAAAGACGAAAGGAAAGAGGAGAGGAATAAATTCGAATAGAAAGTAACGGTACACGTTTCGTAGGCAAGAGAAGCAGACGACACATTGGGATTTGTCAGTTGAAATCTCTAGAAATGTATTCTAGAAGAAAAATAGTATTCTGCGAGGACCTCAGGTATCCCAAAATTTAGCCAAAATTCTCTATAAAATAAAAAAAGGGGAAGTTCTTGAGGATTTTTCAGTTCTGAGACGAAATCCGGTGAGCGCGTCAAACAGACCTGGAAGTTGGTGAAAGGTTTAAAAATCAAAGAATTGATGACCTGTAGTATTTTAACGAATTTTTGTTTGGACTTCTCCGTAAAGTTCGTAAAAAATACTCAAAAAATTCTGCCATGTATTAAAAGTCTGAAATTGACGAGGAGCTCCGAGAGCGTTGAAAATTAGAGGTGGGAAGCCAGCCATTTTCCAGCTCTAGAGCCAGTAGCTGGTTTCTCGACAGCATGGAGCCAAAGCCATCTCGGAAGCTGGATCTAAATCCGGGAGCTAGGAAAGGGCAGGCGCGAATCCGGACGATCACTTTGGGAGGGGAAATAATCCAAAGAAAGTCTGAAGGATTCATTTTTTTTAAATTTTTTTTATATTTTCATTGATACTACAGATTTTTTTGGGGTGTTTTGGGAGGGGAAATTTGCCCCGATTCCTTTCCCCGTGGATCCGCGCCTAAAGGGAAGAGCAACTCCAAAAAAAAAAAAAAAAAGTGGTATTTATGGTTAGCTTAGAGAGCAAGCATTTACTATGGACAATAAAAAATCAAGTAAGTAAGTCTTCAAAAGAAAGGGAAAAGAGCTGTCGTGATCCAAGAACCATCGGCATACCTAGCTAAGCTAAATTTAACTGCTTCCGCTCTGTCGAAGGATGAGCATTGTTTCCTATGTTCGAGAGTGTAAGAAAAGAAGGCTACGAAGATCGGAGGTCTCCTAACTCACAGTCCCACCTGGAAATTCAACATCCCCGGACAGGGCGTGGTAACCTTGCTCCAATCCTCGGGGTGGACCTGCCTCAATACGGACAGACCAAAACTCCCCTACACGATTGCCACCAAGCAAGGCGCAGTACACAAATGCTACTAACTCACACGACCGGCTAACTCGCGGTAGTAGAGCATGTCCAGTTCAGGGACGTGAAATCACCAGGATGGACATGTGCACATAAAAACAAAATTTAGGCTAGATAGGGTTAGATTTCTCAGTAATCTTAGGACGAATAATCGAATAGAATTCCGACACATTGACGAGAGGTATCAATTAGAGGCAAAGGAGATAAAAAATATCACCACACTCTCGACCCAAACACGAAGAGAAAACTAAAAAAAAAAAAGTTAAGTTCCCATCCCCCCCTTCCCTTACATCTGAGTGAGTATCAAGACATCACGTTTCGAAATACTAAAACAGCATCTCGTCTAACAATTCATCTCATATTCCCATTCCCTCTTCTAAATATACTATCATCACAACAAGACGAAAATTTCATCCGGAATCTCTAATCAGTTTCATATCGCTCCGGAACGTGCTCATTTCGGATTAGTGATAACGACTCCCAACTCGGTGTAACTGAGTAATTCGTAAATAATTACACTAACCTACGATACGAAATGCTTATTTATTAAAAAATAACGATACTTCAGGATTATTTAGGCGTCTGTAGAATAATTCGAAAATCTTCTCGTCGCTACTGCTGATGGTTGGGCAGTGGTCAACTGAAGCACGTGGCGAAACAACTCCGGAACGATGCAAAACCAACAGTTTTCTTATCTGTTATTGTTGAAAGAGCAGATAATACGACTCCGGAACGAAATAACGTTTTTATCACAAGCCGAAAGAAGAAAAATCTTCTTCGATTAATTTACTAATTAAATAGGTAGTTTAACTAAACTTTGGATAATGAAAACTCATGGGTTTTCTTAATTCACGTTGCCAAAAGGTTATCACTTTTTAATTTTGACCAAATATAATTGGGTTTTATAATTTACTCTACGAACATCAACGCGTGCATCTTGCATTCGCAATCGCGTTGAAGTGCTTCATTCAACCACCACCCGGTCCGTCGGCGACAGTGGCGAGAGACTTGGGAAAATCCCATATAGTAGTGCGCAAAGCGATAGTACAAATCTGGTCTATCACAGAGCCAGGAACTGAGTCTTGGAGTTGAAGCTCAGCTTGGGGAACTACATCCTTCAGACTGAAGTCAATTTTTGTCTCTCGACTCCAAAAAAACCAGAACAAAACCGACCTAATAATAGCTTTTCTACAGACTGGCTCAACCACCTCCATCAAAATTTACCAATGATGATCCCTAGAATATAAATGTCCCTGTAATCGATTGTGATACTTAGAGAATTGCAGCCGAAAAATTCGGCTTCGGCTTAGGGCTGAAGCTGACAACCTTCAAAAATTTGGATTCGGCTTATGGCTTATGGCTGATCAGAAAAATTTGGCTGGCTTTTGGCTGACTTATGGCTGGCTGATCGCTGATTGTTTGGCGGGATTTCAGCTGATTTTCGGCTGATTTTTGGCTGGCTGATGATTTTTTTGTTGGTTTGTTGCAGCCAGGGAATGAAAAATGTAACAAAAATCTGAATCTGTGTTCTGTGGATTGAGTGACAAATTGACAAACGAGGCAGAAAGCCGAAAACATGGTAAGCCAGACTGCTGCTGAGGGAAGCGTGTAGTTTGAGATTTGAGCATCGAAATTTTTGAGATCAATTCATTGAATTGAATTCACATCTGATAAAATGAGTTTGGAATCAGCAGTGGCACAAGTTATTCTTTCTCCCGATCAATGCACGCAACAGAGTGCAGATAGTATGTCAAAATCAAAAACACGATTAATATTCAATAGTACCAGTTATAACAAGCAGACTCTGATAACAGGGATCACCAGTTCAGATTGATGCTGCTAGCCTGCTATACAGATTACAGCCTACAAGATCGAGAACTGCGTGTCACACGTCATTTCGCGCGTATGAGAAATAAGCCGAAAATCAGCCGAAAAAACTCGGCTTAATTTGGCTTTCGGCTTCCAAGAGTAAACATAAAGCTGGCTTTCGGCTTAATGGCCGAAAATTTGGCTGAATTCAGCTTTCGGCTTTTGGCTTTCGGCTGGCTGCAATACTCTAGTGATACAGTAATAATAGAGGCATAGTCGAATTGCGAGCCAAAGGTCCCGAAAAAAATCAAAATTTTTCAAGATAAAAAACTCAATTTCTATGGAACTGTAAAATAATTCTCTTATTTCGGTATTTCGCTAATCATTTTTTTTTTTTTTTTTTATTTTTTTTTATTTTACAAGCTTTGCAGCTACTCTAGGGTTATAAGGTTTATTGAAAGGACGGATACTATCATACGGTTAAATGAGGGGGAAGATGTCGGATGCGGTAAGATATTGTATTAGTTGATCTGTAAGTGTAGTGTCGTTATTTGTTAATGCCTCTTTTCTGGAATGAGGAATATTGTGAGTGTTTCGTAAGGTTGTTAGTTCGAGGCATGTAAATATGTGGTTAACGTCAATTTTGTCGAGGTGGCATTTGTGGCATTCTGGTGGTTCAGAGTTGTTTAAAAAAAGATATGAGTGGGTGAGTCGTGTATGTCCAATTTTGAAGCGTATAAGGACGGAAGTTTCTTTTCTTGATGGTCTGCTGTTGGGAGTGTTTTGTAGGGGATCGATTTTGATAGGGAGAAGTTTGTTATTGGTTTGGTTAGACCAGAAATGGGACCATTTTTTGAGTATATGGGTGCGATAGTTATTTTTAATATCGGATGATGGAATTTGCCATTTGAGTGTCATTTTTTTGAAATGTGTTGACTGTTTTGCTGCGTTGTCTACTCTATCACTTTGCGATAGTCCAATGTGCGCAGGGATCCAGATTAGTGTGACCGATGATAAGGTTTGCGTTATTGTGTGAATGATTGTGTGGATTTGTTGAATAATTGGATTGTTCGATACCCAAAAAGGACGACAGTGAATCAGTGACTATAAGGTATTGATTGTTCTGAGTGAGAGTAGATATTTCTTGTAGACATCTGAGGATAGCGAAGAGTTCAGCTGTGAAGACAGATGCACTGTCACAGATGCGGAATTTGAATATTGAACGGTCGATCGAAAAGGCAAAGCCGGTCTTGTTGTTGAGTCGTGAGCCGTCAGTGAAGCAGTGGGTGTGTGATTGGTAGTTGTTTAAGAGGTTTTGTGTTTCTTGTTTGAGTGTATTTTTTGGGGTATATGAGGGAAATTTAGTAAGTTCGTCGTTGAAATGGGGTGAATTTAGTGCCCATGGTGGAGTGGAGTTGAAGATGGAAAGTAGAAGGTTAAATACAAATTTTCGTTCGTGTACGCGTTGTAAGTCAAGTTTGATATGTTTAGTAGAGTTACGGGAGAATTTTTGATAGTTGGTAGGAAGAAAAAAGTGGTCAAATGTGGGAGAATTTTTATTATCAGATATATTAGCTAAAAATGAGTTTGTTAGGATCTGTCGGCGGTATTCCCAAGGGGGGTCGCCTGCCTCAGCACATAGGCTGAGGCTAGGGCTGGTTTTGAAAGCGCCTAGGACTAGGCGAAGTGGCGCGTTTTGAATTGAGTTTAATGTGGAAAGGATAGATTTCTTGGCTAGTCCATAGATTGGGGCTCCATAATCCAGCTGTGATCGGATGAGGCTTCGGTATAGTTGCAAAAGAATTTTATTATTGCATCCTGTGCTGGGATGTGCGAGGTATTTGAGGACGTTGAGTGTACGATTGCATTTGCCTTTGAGGTATTTTATGTGTGGTGCCCATGTCTGAGTCTGGTCGAAATTTACGCCAAGGAATTTAGTACTGTTTTTGGTGTGGATTGTGTTCCCGTTTAATTTGAGTGGGGGGATAGTTGGTATAGGTTTTCTGTGTCGGAATATGATTAGGTGTGTCTTATTCACCGAGAGACGGAAACCGTTTTTGGATGCCCATTGAGTTAAGTTATCGAGGTTTTCCTGAAGTAGGCGGTGTGCTCGGCTCGGTAAGTCAGACTTGATAGATATGCTGTAGTCGTCTGCGTAGAGTCTTTGGGTTAAGGGGAATTGTATGTTTTTAATTATATCATTTACTAGCGGTTGGCGACGCGCCTCCGGCGCGCCTGACCGCTAGCTGTGTGTTGAGTAGATATCTGTGTTTTATAGGTATCTGTATCTTGTAGGTATGTGTGTTTTGTAGGTATCTTGGAATTCAGATGAATTTTTAAAAAAGAAACAGTGGAACGAGTTTTGCAAAAATCACAACTATTCAGTTCAAAAATAAGAAAATAGACACCAAAAACTGCGACTGTACTTATAAAATATCAAAGTTCCGAGTCGCACAAAAATAAAATCACCAAATTAAATTTTTTACACACTAATTCACTTGAGAGCTGACTTAAAGCGTGAAGCCTGTATCGCAGCAGAATACAGACAAATCCATTGACATTTTGCCAGTCCCTAAGAAAACACACGGTTAACAGGTGAAAAAAGGGTCATTTCCGCTAGCCCATACGCAGTGCGCACCGTGTTTAGACATTGGTTCTTGTATGAGATACCGGATGTAAAATCCTTTATGTAGGTGTTTTTAAAACTGTGAATAATATAACTTACTTAGTATGGAAGTACAGCGAATACTGTAGTCACAAAATTTCCTCCTAAAAATCTGGAACCGGGCTCATTCGAAAGGAAATTACAGGGGCTACAATTTTTGTTCTCTTCAATTTTTCATAAAAATGAGTTATAGGTACTCGAGTTATCACAATAATTCAATTTTCAAAACTGCGCCACTCAACGCGCGTAGGTCTAACGTACAGCGCAAAGCAGTTTCAGTACTCGATAATGCCCGTTTTTCCTAATTTTGTCGCCCCCTACTCCACCTTCAGGGAGTCAAAACATCGAAATGTATTTAAGAACCTGACCCAGAAAAAACGAAATTTTTCAAAAAAAATTCCAGGTCGATAGGTGAAGGCGTTCGAAAGTTATGGACGAACATACATACAGATATACATACAGACAGACAAACGTTTTATTTTATATATTAGATGGCAACCATGAAGAGGAAGACGCTGAATACTGATCCTTGGGGGACACCGTTTTGTATAGTGTGGGGGGGGGGGTGAGGTCTTATCTTGGATTCTTACTGTTATATTTTCAGGCGATTTAGTTCTTTACAGCACAAAATACAATATCTAACAAAGAGACTCACGGTCCTGACATCTTAAAATTGTTCAGAGTTCTTTTTTTTCTCTCTCTCTCCTCCAATTTGTCGAGCTTTTCTTTTATTTTATTACCAATTTTAGACACTATAATTTCTGAGATTCTAGTAACAGTTGAACCAACAATTAAATCAAAGAAAAATATATTTCAACTTTTGTCCAGCGAAATTTGCATTTCATTCCACAGTAATGCGTTGCTGAAAGCTCCAAGCTCGAGATACCGTATATTTAAAGGACATAATATTTCAAGCTCAAATATTCTTTTATTAATTATTTTCTTTCTCACTTACAGTGAGGATGCCGAATATCATTCCGAGTGAACTCTATTCGAATTTGAACGGGTTTCGCCTTCAAAATCATTTTTATGATGTTACCATAAGAGTTGGAGATCGTACGTTTCATTGTCATCGCATAATACTCGCGTCCGCTTCCGAATATTTCTGCAGTATGTTTTCCAAAAACTTCAGAGAAGGGAATAAGAAAGAAATTGAACTGAAAAATATCAGTGCGGACGACTTTGAACTTCTACTGACATACATTTACGGTGGCTTGGCGAGTTGTAATAAAGAAAATGTTTATCCCTTGTTGAGAATAGCGAATTACTTATGTTTACAAACTTTGGAAAACACCTGCGTAAAATATTTGTTAGACAACGTCGATACAATAGCCTTGAACACCGCCATTGATATTTTTATTAATGCGAAAAAAATCGGGAAAACAGTTTTGCTCGATAAATTTGCAGGATTTTTGGCAAAAAATTTCGAAAACGCCTCGAAAAGTGAGGAATTTCTTCGTGTTACAGCAACGGATCTAATAAAAATATTAAGCCATCCAAATCTAAATAAAAATTCACTTGTAGTGCTTAATTTTTTAGAAGAATGGGTGCAATTTCAATCGGATGAAGACAGGAAATTATTGCCCGAGTTGTTAAATGCTGTTGATCTTAGAGAAATACCGAAGGAATGGTTAGTGAAAACATTAACTTTGAGAAATACTCATTTTTCACAGGAGGATATACGTACAGGAAGCAGTTTTGTCAGATTTGACGGATTTCCGCAAATTGAGCGTATTTTAAAACACTTGAGGCGCATCAAAATCCGGCGTCATTGGCGTACACCGAATATGAGCGCATTATTTTCAGGTAAAAGAGCGAATTTTTAGGTGGATTGCTTCAGCTATCTGCAAAAAGGTTTTTATATTTCAACTTCTTGGGAACATTGAGACACTTCTGGCTACACTGGATGTTATTCATTTTTATATCACTTGTTGATTATTTTGCGTGGAAGTTGGCGGTTTTTAGAATAGATTTCAAATAAAAATGTGATGTCGATACGACGGCGGGATTTGGTGGTTTTTACCTGAAAATTCGGCAACACCGGCAAAAAGAAACTTTCATTGGAACCACAGTGATTGGAACATTGAAGATCTAGTTTCCTGTAATCGAGTTTGTAAACCAAGACTGCCATTTGCTCTGTACGCTCTTGAGACTCATAACAGTTATCCCTACATCCACGCCATCAGTTTATTGAACTTGCATGGATGGGTTCAAGAATTGTGATGAAGTTTGGCCTATGAATGTTGATAACTGAACGTCATTAAGAATTTTTTATTTTTATGAGAAAACTCTTCAATTTTGTGAGTCAATTTTTATTAAGAAACTTCAATTTATACTTGGGTGATGAAAGATACCCCAATAAAAAAAAGTCGCATGGAAGGGAATGAAAAACTTTTTCAGCGCTTTGATATTTACGCATGGAAATTGAGTCAGATACCTACAAATACATTAACCCAGGCATGCAGTAAATAAGCGTTAAGTACTTATTTATAATAATATTTTGTATTGTGGAACAGATCTTGCCTATTTTAAAGGATACAGAATGTATTAATTTTAAAAGAGACATTAATGCCCGCATCGAAACATAATTACATACTGTTAGCATACACAAATATGGTAGCTAGAAATACAAAATCAACAATTATTTTGGAAGACCTAATACGGTATTTTTGTGATTTAAAGGAGAAAATTTGGCCCGATATTTCGAAGGAGAAATAGATTTTGGATATTGTTTTCATCTGATATAACATTGTTTTATAGAAGAAATATTATATATGCCTAACAAGCCTTTTCCCCTCTAATTTCTGAATCTAAAACTTGTGGCCCAATTCTCGTTGATAGCGTTATTCAGATTCATCTGATATATTTTAACTGATTGTTTTGAAATGTGTTCGAATGATGAATTTAGGTGAAACCTATATTCTATAACATTAGGTGTGAGCCAGGAAAGACTTTTTTTTTCGAAATTTTCTACTTGCAAGTCTTGAAGAAATTTTATTCTTTGCTCAATTTTTTATTTATTTCATTTTAGAGTATAATACATGTACGAGTAGAATTGTTATTAGGTATTGTTATTTCATTATCATTTATCCTCTATAATAAGAAACATATCAAATCAGTTTTTAATGGCTGAACGGAGAGTTCATGTCTTTTATTTATAAGATATTAAAAAAGAAGAAGAAGAACATCAACTTTTGATTCGTAGTTTAAATAAATTGACGTCTAGTTTTCTCTATTTTCTTTTGTAATGTCGAGAATTTTTTCCAATTAATTTATGACAATATTGACGTGTTGAAATCCCATTGATGTATTAGAAAATGTATAGTTGTGATTTTATTGAAATGAAAATTATCATAGGGAGGAAATGTCTTATTTGAAAGTTGAAAAAAGAAAAACTTTAAAAGCAGAAGTTTGTTAATCGTATTTTTTTTTTTTTACTTATAGTCATCATGAGATGGGGATTAATTTTGATCTCATTATTTTGAAAACAAATGATTTTGTTATTTTTCTCTTTAATTTGTCGCTTACCCTTTAGTAGTCATGATTGTACCGGGTATAAACTTACATTTATTTTTTGATTATAAATCCGTATTTTTTTATTAATTAAATTAGTTTTAAGAACCAATAATGAAGTATACGATGATAATTCCACGATAATTCTTTCCTTTCTCGCGATTCTCTGGAATCAAATAAACTTCAACATAAACTTACAATATACTTACTTAAATTTAAGTTTACCTTAGCTCTTATGTGCAGCTAAAATGCTCGTTAAAAAAAAAAAAAAGATTAGGAATCCAGTGATTTTTTTTAAAAGTTGGTTGTACGTTCAATCAGAGGTCAGATATAAATTCGTCGTTAAATTTCCAGTCAAATTAACCCACTTTGAAGGATCCTCCCGGGTAAACAAATTTTTTTTTTTAATAGAAAAAAGAAGGTACTTTGCTCTTCGGTACTCTTTTTATTGTTTCAAAGTCGAGTTTGGAAACATTTTTGATGTATCTTGGAACATGCCAGTAAAACTTTAAAACTTGAAAAATCATACGTGAGAGTGTGAAAGGCCTCCTTTGCCAAGTGATCTAGAAATTCTCTTAAGAAAATATGTTATAATAAGGAAGGATTGATGTTGCCCTAGGCCTAGACCTCTATTCGTTCTATCGTCGTTGGATCGGAAAATACCTCCTATGTGGCAAAAATAAAATTTTACAGGAGAAGCAAAAAACTGATTATTTTGTGAAAAGAAGGCCAAAATACTTTGGAAACGTCTCATTAAATGTGGAAAAGCTTTAGAATCAATGCGGTTTCTCAATTTATGACCAGATATACCAGACGAAGTAATACTCAAGCGAGTAATTCAATCGGAGTAATTTACAAAATTTAGCCACAGAATTTTAACGATGCCGGAGCGCTTCCGATTAAACAATCATTGTCAACGGGGACTGGAAAGCGACTGAACCAACTCCGGCTGTAAACTAGAAACATACGAGGAAATCAGGATTGAACCAGCGAGTCATCACGACGTAAATCATACTCGTAAACTAGTTCAATCAACCCCTCATCAGGTATGTACCTGTTGAGCACATTAAGGTCGTCGTTATTTAAATGACGGATTATTTCGATGTGTTCTAACGCTTTTCGCTTCGAATAGGCGTTTTCTCTATAGAGGAGGACCTCGGACCCTTCTTTAATGCTATGGCCGCTAGTGATTAGATGGTCCGCAAACGCCGATTCACCTATATTCTTCTTTTCCCACGCTTTCCTATGTTCAGCGATTCTAATTTTCAACTGACAGCCTGTCTCGCCAATATAAATTCCGTTACAATCCTTACACTCAACTTTATACACTCCACTCCTCTCGGCCAGTTGGATGGGGTCTTTTAGCCTAACCAATAAACTTTTTATGGTATTGGGGTTGTAATACACAGGCCGAAATCCGAAGGAGCGTAGGACACGACTCAATTGAGATGAAAACTGCCCCAAGAACGGAAGCCTTATCCAACACTCTCTACTGTTTAGGGCCGTATTGCGGGGGAGGGAGGTGGTGGAATCGAGGCATTTTCGAACAACTTTCCTTTGGATCATAAGGTCAATGTCTAAGTTCACTTCATTCACTCTCGCCAAGTGCTTTATAGTTAATACCTCTTTTTGGAAGGCTGACTGATTGAGAGGAATACTAGTCAGTCGATGGATTAGGCTGTTAAATCCAGCATATTTATGGGCTACAGGGCAGAAAGATTTGCCGTGGACAGTAATATCGGTCGCAGTATCTTTCCTGTATATGGCGAATTCATGGATACCGTCTCTATTACAGATCGTCAAATCCAAGTAATTAATAGATGCGCCACCGATTTTTAAAGTAAATTTTATAGAAGGATATTGATTATTTAGATACTGGAGAAACTCCAAAAGGAGCTCTCGGAGATCAGTCCACGTACACAACACATCGTCGACATACCTGTGCCAATAATAAATCTGATCTAAATAACGCACTGCCAGAGGAGAACAAATCGAGCTCAAACTTAGACATAAAGACCTCCGAAATGGGAGACCCCATAGGAGAACCGATGGGTATTCCAACCTCTTCAGGAAACTCAAAAAACTTGTTATCGAATTTGCAATAATTGGGAGACCAACAAATATTGAGGAGATTGAAAAATTCACCCAATTCTTCTTGGCGAACAATTTTTTGAATCAAAAGGTCTCCCATATGTTGCATGGCGGTTGGTCTGGGGATATTGGGGAACAGGCCGACCACATCAAATGAACACAGGGTCGATCCCAGCGGAAGAATATTATCCTTAAGCCTATCAGCCAAGGAGACCGAATTTTTCACCGAGTAAGGTGACTCACGGTCAACTCTCGATTTAAACAATCGGTCCAAAAATTTCGCCAGAGCGTACGTGGGAGAAGACACAAAGGATACGACCGGACGCATCGGGTTATTTTTTTTATGGACTTTTGGTAGCCCGTACAAGAAAGGAGGCACGGGGTTGGGCTCCAGGAGCAATCTTTTTAGCGAGGGAGTTTTAATGATAAATTCACACTCGTTTATCATACGTCTAACTTCTTTTACGTGTTTAGGAAAATTGAAACTGTCGTTTTCCTTAGCACCACACTGACCGAGAACGTCACAGACCTTGGAGACGTAGGAGGACTTCTCCATCACGACAATGGCTTTACTTTTGTCAGCCTTCATGATGATTAAGCCCTCATCCCTGACCCTCCTCTTTAATCCCTTAATCACCTCAATTGCGTAATTGTTTATGCGAGGGAGGGGGGTATTGCGAACAAAAGCAGCACAATTTTTTTTTGAGTATCAACCCCCGGTCCGAGCACTTGGCCAGAGTGAATGAAGTGAACTTAAGACATTGACCTTATGATCCAAAGGAAAGTTGTTCGAAAATGCCTCGATTCCACCACCTCCCTCCCCCGCAATACGGCCCTAAACAGTAGAGAGTGTTTGATGAGGCTTCCGTTCTTGGGGCAGTTTTCATCTCAATTGAGTCGTGTCTTACGCCCCTTCGGATTTCGGCCTGTGTATTACAACCCCAATACCATAAAAAGTTTATTGGTTAAGCTAAAAGACCCCATCCAACTGGCCGAGAGGAGTGGTGTGTATAAAGTTGAGTGTAAGGATTGTAACGGAATTTATATTGGCGAGACAGGCCGTCAGTTGAAAATTAGAATCGCTGAACATAGGAAAGCGTGGGAAAAGAAGAATATAGGTGAATCGGCGTTTGCGGACCATCTAATCACTAGCGGCCATAGCATTAAAGAGGGGTCCGAGGTCCTCCTCTATAGAGAAAACGCGTATTCGAAGCGAAAAGCGTTAGAACACATCGAAATAATCCGTCATTTAAATAACGACGACCTTAATGTGCTCAACAGGTACATACCTGACGAGGGGTTGATTGAACTAGTTTACGAGTATGATTTACGTCGTGATGACTCGCTGGTTCAGTCCTGATTTCCTCGTATGTTTCTAGTTTACAGCCGGAGTTGGTTCAGTCGCTTTCCAGTCCCCGTTGACAATGATTGTTTAATCGAAAGCGCTCCGGTATCGTTAAAATTCTGTGGCTAAATTTTATAAATTACTCCGATCGAATTTCTCGCTTGAGTATGACTTCGTCTGGTGGAAAAGCTTCTTTGATACAGTAGTAACAAAAAATTTTCAAAATTCTCTAAAATACGGCGGTATTGGGCGATAAATGCACATAGGAGGAATTCCTGGCCCTAAATATTGCACAATCATAAGAGGTTTGCTCTGCACATAGGGGGCATTCAAAACCGCTCCTACCGGCGTAATTTTGAACTTAGCACATAGGGGATTTTTCCAGTCGATGCGCCTTGAAATTCCGCGTCCAACCATATAAAAAAGTGCATTTCTCAAAAAATGGCACATAGGAGGTTTTTTCCGATCCAACGACGCTATGCAGTTTTATACTGAAAGAGACATGGAGTATGATCTTTTTTATACTCGTCAGAATATTTTGGCGAAGTGATAGGCCTTTAGAATTAGGTCTTATTTTTGATACTGTTCCATGATTGCAGTTATTTCCCCAAGTCATCATTTCAACTTTGCACGATAAAGGAATTTGTTCTATCAATTCATGGGAAAAATAAATGTTTAAAAATCGGATATAAATCGTATATACGACTTCAGACCTCGACACTGTAAGAATGGAAGAACTCACATCGTCAAAGTTCCTGCAACATTATTATTACTATACAGAATATCCTGATGAAAGTTATGAAGCCTAGCTGTTTATTGAAGGCAAGGTTCGATATCGGATAATATCGTACTCAATTTGAAGAGTTGATGCGGCGTTTGTTGGAAATATTTAAATAAAAATGTGTGAAACTGATTTCTAAACTTCTTATTTGAGACTTAGGCGTAGAAAATAAGGCAACTCAGGATAATGCGTACCTATGTGTAACTAGAAAAGAAATTATATTATTCGAAATTAAGAACGAATATGAAAAGATTTTTCGTATTAAAGGAGAAAATTGGATAATATATCTTCTTGAATAAGGATGGAAATCGGATAAATAATGTTTCAAATGAATTTCTGAATTATTATTCGCCGGCCTTACCATTTAAATGTTTTTATACCGAATAAAATAATGAGAGAAATAATGAGAATTTCGGTCGATTTTTTAGAAAGTATCTCTTTTTTTCCACATGTTTTTGTATTTTTGTCAAGTTTATTTTTGAAAGTTCGCTTTATCGGAGTTAGTTTCATTTTTGTAATAAGTTATTGAAATATTATATTGTATCTACATGTAGAAAAAAAAAACTCAAATTTCTTTTCGACAGTACAATTAAATGAATTATGGTAAACATACGTACTATGTATATAAAATAATAAAAAAGGAAAATGCATTACCGGTATTAGAAGTTCGATCTCGGAATACTACCTGCTTGGAATAAATATTATTTCCCAAAAAAAGTTTTTAAAAATCATACAGGACCTATTATTACAATAAAACGTTGTCATTGACGTATAAACTTTTACTCGTGACTTAAGACTTTTAATTGTGTACATAAATTCAAGAACAAAGTGAATTAATAGGCTACTGATACATGACAGTTGAGAATTCATAACTAATAATTACTTTTTGAAACTCTCAGCCTTATTTATAAGTTCACGAATGGAAATGATGACATGAGCTTTCCTCAGAAATATAGAAGAAACATGAGCCCCACATCTTGCATACATTTAGAATTTTACTTCAATATCATGTGGAACTAAATGAAGCTGAGCTCGTACTTGTAAATTTTTCGAAATGACTACCGCGAATGATTTCATCATGGCTACAAAATTTTCATTTTGAACTTATCGTTCTTGCATGAGTTTTGATGCTGAGTTTTAAAACCAATAGGTAGAATTAAATTCCAGTCTCACGATTCACCATTGAGCCTGAAATCTATCAAGTCTCATCCTAATGACTTGACATTGATTGACGCTAGAATTTATAAACAAGGCTAGATTAGTGAAGCTTCTATCTAATTAATAAATATTGAGGGTAAAATGGATGAAGTTTGAGCCTAATGACTTTTCCATTTTAAGTGGCAAATGTTTTCTGTACAGCAATTATTGGTTAGGGTTTATAAAACAAGTTCAAGTTCTAGCTCAACGACTCTTCAGTAAAGCTGAAATAAGACTGCAGTGCGGGACAAGTGAAGAAATGTTCTACTGTTAGATTGTCCCCCAAACATTGCGGACAAGAAGATGGGGCAAGGCTTAATAAATACAAGAGTGAGTGAGGCAGGTATGTCCTATCCTTAGACGGAAGGGACTTCTTCCCGTCTTGATTCTCTATGGGATGAGGACCAGGGGATCGTTTCTTTTTTGATTATACGTTATTTGTCGTCAGTGAGATCTTTCCATAAATTGAACTAATGTTTCGAGATTTTAGCTGAGTAGTAAATTTTCAAATCATGGGCGGGTAATGGTATAGGGTCTCTTATCTTAGAGAAAGATGTAGTTTTTTCAGCAGCCATTGATTAGATAAAATTGTATAATCAACTCGTGGTTCCGATAGCAATCAATATATCACTCTTTGTTCGTGCATAGCTTCAATCGGTTGTATCTCGTTTTTCTATCATCGCACTTGGTTCGTTCATCGCCATGTTTTACTACTAGTTTAGTAATATACTCTCATAATATGGTCTTACGAGCAAAATAATTCAGTTCCTCAATAGCAGGTAGTTTATAAGTCTGGAATTTACTACATTGAAGTTATTCATCAGGTAATTACGATTTGGTTCAAGAATTATGAATTAGAGAGGAGAGGATTTTAGAGTGAATACACTTAGATATCTCATGTTCCGGTTCGATTGTAAAATTATTCTGAAGAGACATTGTTGACTCATGAATGTAACCCAGATCTAAAATATCAATTCCAATATCATACTCGTGGGAAAAAATTAACATAAAGGCAAACTTAAGATGCATGTTGACCCATCTGGTCCAGATCTAAGACAAACTGAAAGGGATCTCTTTAGAAGGAAGTATACACCGAAAGGCGATCTGAAGAAGCATATTATGTTGACCCATGTACTATCTAACCCGGATCTAAGATTTAAATTTGAATGTCACACTTGCGAGAAAAAATTTACACACAAAGGCCATCTGAAGAGGCATATGTTGACTCACGAATCTAACCCAGATCTGAAATATCAATTTAAATGTCATGGTTGTGAGAAAAAATTTACATATAAAAGCTGTCTGAAGATGCATATGTTGACTCATGAATCTAACCCAGATCTGAAATATCAATTTAAATGTCATACATGCGAGAAAAAATTCACACATAAAAGCAATCTGAAGATGCATATGTTGACTCATGAATCCAACCCAGAGCTGAAATATCAATTTAAATGTTATACTTGTGAGAAAAACTTTACACAGAAAAGTAATTTAAGGACGCATATGTTGACTCATGAATCTAACTCAGATCTAAAATATCAATTTAAATGTCAAAGGTGTGAGAAAAAATATACACATAAAAGTTATCTGAAGATGCATATGTTGACTCATGAATCCAACCCAGAGCTGAAATATAAATTTAAATGTCATACTTGTGAGAAAAAATTTACATATAAAAGCTGTCTGAAGATGCATATGTTGACTCATGAATCCAACCCAGAGCTGAAATATAAATTTAAATGTCATACTTGTGAGAAAAAATTTGCAAATAAAAGTCATCTGAAGATGCATATGTTGACTCATGAATCCAACCCAGAGCTGAAATATAAATTTAAATGTCATACTTGTGAGAAAAAATTTGCACATAAAAGTTATCTGAAGATGCATATGTTGACTCATGAATCCTACCCAGAGCTGAAATATCAATTTAAATGTTATACTTGTGAGAAAAACTTTACACAGAAAGGTAATTTAAGGAGGCATATGATGACTCATAAATCTAACTCAGAGCTGAAATATGAATTTCAATGTCATACTTGTGAGAAAAACTTTACACATAAAAGCTCTCTGAAGACACATATGTTGACTCATGAATCTAACTCAGATCTGAAATATCAATTTAAATGTCATAGTTGTGAGAAAAAATTTACTCATAAAAGTTCTCTGAAGACACATATGTTGACTCATGAATCTAACCCAGATCTAAGATATCCTTTTAAATGTCATATTTGTGAGAAAACATTTACATATAAAAGCAAACTAGAGAGACATATGATGACTCATGAATCCAACCCAGAGCTGAAATATCAATTTAAATGTCATGGTTGTGAGAAAATATTTACACATGAAAGCTCTCTGAAGATGCATATGTTGACTCATGAATCCAACCCAGAGCTGAAATATAAATTTAAATGTCATACATGTGAGAAAAAATTTGCAAATAAAAGTTATCTGAAGATGCATATGTTGACTCATGAATCTAACCCAGATCTGAAATATCAATTTGAATGTCATACATGCGAGAAAAAATTCACACATAAAAGTGATCTGAAAAGGCATGTGTTGATTCATGAACCCTACCCAGAGCTGAAGTATCAATTTAAATGTTATACTTGTGAGAAAAACTTTACACAGAAAAGTAATTTAAGGAGGCATATTATGTTGACTCATGAATCTAACCCAGGTATGAAATATCGATTTCAATGTCATACTTGCGAGAAAAAATTCACACATAAAAGTGATCTGAAAAGGCATGTGTTGATTCATGAATCCAACCCAGAGCTGAAATATCAATTTAAATGTCATACTTGCGAGAAAAACTTTACACAGAGAAGTCATTTGAGGAGGCATATGTTGACTCATGAATCTGACCCAGATATGTCATATTTGTGAGAAAAACTTTACACGGAAAGACAGTCAGTCTGAAGATGCACATGTTGACCCATGTACACATACGTAACCATGATCTGAAATATCGAGCGCAATACGGTATTTGCGAAAAGAAATTGATATGAGACACCAATCTGAAGAGGCATTTGAATCAAAATGTCATACTTGCGAAAAAAAATCACACTAGAAGGCGATTGTTATAGACTCTATGATTATGGCTAGGTTTTTCAAAAACAATTCATTCGGTGTCCAGTAGGACTTTTTTTGGAAAGTGTAATTAATGTAAAACATATTAATTATAAATTCAAGAGTGATATTGTAACAGAAAAAAATTCTTCAATAAACTTCATTTATCCAGAATTTTTTCTGTTTTAAGAATGTTGTTGAAGTTATATCGCAATACTTATAGATTGATCATGTTTTAAAAGGATTGTTTTAAACATTATATTATAATTAGATTCATCCCTTGTAAAATATTTGCCATTTGAAAGCGCCTGCTATTTTATTAATGTATATGTTACGCCCAAATCGTGAAATAGCTCAATCCGCGGAATAGGCAGAAAAATTGACCATATCATGAAATGAACAACCCCTTTGCCTGTTCCGTGGAATGATCAGTTGCACCCGCTTATTTCACGACGTATTTCGATCAATCCGTGAAATAAGCAGTCTACATGGAAACTTTACATCATCTCGCATGCTCAAATTGTGTAATTAATTACTGTTTAATAATGACTTACAATCACTAATATTTTTCGCACATCATGTAAGCTAGTTAGGGTTTGTTGTAAGTAAATACTCGTAATAATAACAATATTGAAATTCTCAGTCCAAGTGAGGCTTCGTTTCAAATAATCTAGTGATAATTAATCATAATTTTTACAAGAACGTCCTGGGTGGCATGACGAACTGCAAATATTATTATTTTTAAAACAGGTACATCTGTTATTTTCACAGTTCTGTCGGCATGTACAACGCCAAAAGCCCTGCCCGGACCCCAAAGAGTTTGCTTTTACCATCTCACGTAGTGAAAGGCGAGTGTTCGGTACGTCATCGACAAGGACGGATTTAACTTTTGTCGCGTCAAGGGCATTCCGCTCCAATTGGCGGTCCAGAACTCCATTTTTCGTCCCAACTATCACTTTCCCATCCTCTATATCACTGTAACGACGACTATCATGTTTGCTGGGTGAGCGCGGCCTCTATCGAATTC
Source organism: Aspidiotus rigidus (assembly GCA_035079385.1). NCBI lineage: Eukaryota > Metazoa > Arthropoda > Insecta > Hemiptera > Diaspididae > Aspidiotus > Aspidiotus rigidus. The sequence continues at coordinate 13,173,243 of JAVHKY010000054.1, read as the reverse complement.
AGGTATTTTTAACAAAGCATTATCTCCAACCTTCAGGGTCGGGAGAATGCCTTGGCCTCGGCGAATCATTTTTTACGCTTGAACTTCTAAATTCTTCGCAGCTAACCGACGACGCTGCACCGCAGGATATTCGGAGGTATTTTCCGTGCCTTCTTCGTCATCCCCTTCCCTCTCTCTCTTACGTCGTACTTCTTGACTGGGAGATGCAACCTACAACAAAAAATTCGACGACATTGCAGGACGGCAATAGCACTCCCGAGTCCCCTGGAGCCTTAAGTTTTTCCATGTCCTGAAAATCATGACGTGACAAATTGAACGCGCTGCCATTTCAAGGAAGCCGTTGTCTTTCCAAGTCCCCTCCTATCATGTATAGCTCGGAGGTTGGAATTTTTCCAAGTCCCCCCCTCCTATCATATATAGCTCAGAAGTAGGAATTTTTCCAAGTCCCTTTCCTATAATATATGGCTAGAGGGTCGAAATTTTTCCCAGTCCCCCTCCTACCACATATAGTTCGGAGGTAGGAATTTTTCAAGTCCCCTTCCTATCATATATGGCTAGAGAGTCGACATTTTTCTGTCCCCCTCCTATCATATATAGCTCGGAGGTCGGAATTTTTCTAGGTCCCCCTCTTATCATATATAGCTCGGAGGTAGGAATTTCTCCAAGTCCCTAGCATATCATATATGGCTAGAGGGTCAACATTTTAGCAGGGAACCTGTTTTATGGGGGGCTTTTTGAGAAATGTGCGTCGTCCACCGACCGGCAGAAAACATAGAAAACTGTCGACTCTCGAGCCATATATGATAGGAGAGGGACATAGAAAAATTTCGACCCTCGAGCTATATATGATAGGAGGGGGACTTGAAAAAAAATTTCGACTCTCGAGTTATATATGATAGGATGGAGACTTGGAAAAATTTCGACTCTCGAGCCATATATGATAGGAGGGGACTCAGAAAAATGTCGACTCTCGAGCCATATATGATAGGAGGGGACTCAGAAAAATGTCGACTCTCGAGCCATATATGATAGGAGGGGGACTTGGAAAAAATGTCGACTCTCGAGCCATATATGATAGGAGGGGACTCAGAAAAATGTCGACTCTCGAGCCATATATGATAGGAGGGGGACATAGAAAAATTTCGACTCTCGACCTATGTATGATAGGAGGGGGACTTGTCAAAATTTCGACTCTCGAGCTATGATGATAGGAGGGAGACTATGAAAAAATTTTGACTCTCGAGTTATGTATGATAGGAGGGGGACTTGGAGAAAATGTCGACACTCGAGCCATATATGATAGGAGGGGACTCAGAAAAATGTCGACTCTCGAGCCATATATGATAGGAGAGGGACATAGAAAGATTTCGACTCTCGAACTATATATGGTAGGAGTGGGACTTAGAAAAATAGTCGACTCTCGAGCTATGTATGATAGGAGGGGGACTTGTCAAAATTTTCACTCTCGAGCTATACATGATAGGAGGGGGACTTGGAAAAATTTCGACTCTCGAGCCATATATGATGGGAGAGGGACGTAGAAAAATCCCCAGCAAAAGGGGTAGCGGGTTCCCCTCTAAAAAAGTTTCTTAAAAACCACACTGACTGACTTTCATTCAATGGAGTGCCACCGTTTTCTAATTGAAGCAATAGTTCTGTCTCTTTCACTAAGCTATTAATTTCTTCTTGAATTTGCGGATCATAGCCATTTTTAATACCATTCGTTGGTACGGTCACTCACGAATCACCTGCTTCTTGCTCACTTTCGAGAATGTGTACCGATGTACCAGCGTCTGTCAACCTTGCCAAGTCAGAAGTAGATGGTGAAGGTCGATAACCCAGTCGGTAAATCAATAAGACAGCATTCTTCGTCCTGTAAATAAAATTCTTACCATTATTTTTACATGGCAAAAATATCAGCCTTGAACAGTAACTCACGAGATAAGGTGAAGTGTCAGAAGGTGCGTCCATTACAAGTTCTTCATATTCCTCTTCCGTCGACCCTGGTGGTGTGATTTTGCATAGAAATTCCCGCGGCAGTGTCGCTGAGAGACCCATCCGTGCCTTTTCTCTGAATACGGCTTCATATGGAGTCATCTTAATGGCCGCTTGTTCTGTGTGGTTCATCCCCCATTGAACAAATGGCAATCCCACAGTCCAACGCGTCGTACGATTCTCGCGCACCCACGATACAAGTGCATCTCTCACAGATGCATTTCCCCGCTCAACCGACCCCTAACTTTGGGGGTACCGTGGGCGACCATTTATCAATACCAGTTTCGGCCATAACGCTGTGAATTCATTCTCGTTATCTGACTGCAGTAGATGTGGGACGCCAAAGGTCATAATCATAAAAATATCGAATAATTCTTTTGCAACAGTACCGCGAGTTTTTGAGTTGGAGGTCGAAGCACTGGAAATTTAGTTAAGGGCTCATTATAGTGCATGATCCATTTGAAGTCCCCGTTTGGCTCAGTCCGTTAATCTATAAGGCCTACTTGAACTCGCTCATTCAAGAAGGATGCTAAAATGGGTCGAACAACAACATCCCGGGCACTTTTCTTCTTTGCCTTCTCGGCGCATTGTTCGCACATCTGGATGAACGTTTCCACTGCTCCTTTTGGGACGTTGGCATACGTCTCTTGGATTTTTTTGAACGTCTTTGTCCCTCCCTTGTGACCCATTGCCGTATGCACGTCTCAAATGATATCCGTAAACGACTCCTTCGTCGCCATCAATTTACCATCACGTTTTTTTCGAACACGTCGCAGTCCACCCAGCTCAACCAATTCAAATTTCTCACATACATGATAATACCGACGATTCTCCTCCACGCCAGCCTCGTCAGTTAGAATACGAAAAGCCTCCCTATCTTTCGCTTCCGTCCAAGTTAAATCCATAGTCACCAGTAAATACGTGAAAAGAAACAGCATTCAACGCATGAATGAATAATACTGATCTGTCAGTAGCTAAGATGACTCGATATCCTCTTTAGATCAAGAGTCGACAAGAAGCTTTTGAAGATAATGAATCGAGTAAGCTGAAAGTAAAGAAAAAGGTATAGGTTTTGCCTACACAGCAGATACAGGCGAATTCCTCGTTACATTTGAAAAAGTAACATGGCTTCGTTCATTTTCGAAAACGAGTTCTGATTTCACGTAATGAGCAAAGATAATCTGCCTCAATTACGGAAAATGACACAATTTTTTCTGATCATTCCGCAGAATAGGCAGGAGATTTGGTCATTTCACGGAACAGGCAAAGGGGTTGTTCATTTCATGAAATGGTCAATTTTTCTGTCCATTCCGCGGATTGAGCTATTTTACAATATGGGCGTAACATATATTTTACAACCTCCCACCAAAGACTTAGTTTCAGAATGAAGGTCATCTGCCCGGTATATTAGATCAGCGTCCAGTCGATACTGTCTGCATTTTGAGCTGTTTTGCTTCCAAGAGGCTGACTTGCTCCGCTAGTTCGTCTCCATATCGATATCAAGCGGAGCGAGTGAGGCCCATGAATGGCAATGGCCAAAAAAATTCATATCAGACTTTCGCCCCATGAAAATAGCTCAAAATATTTTCCCCACGAATGTAAAGATTGCTTTATAGGCTTTCTCAGAAGCGTCACAAAAGGCAAGAAGTGAAGTAATATCTCACAAGCGCTTGACCTAGTAGAAGCCTAGATTAGAATATTTCATAAGAGACATGAAACATGATCTGTATTTATTTGGCTACGTCAGAAAATTTTTATTTTAATATAACCATACGGTATCGGTAGGCCATCTCCTGCTTGTATTTCCGATTTTGAGGGTATTTAGTCAAGTAAGCGTTCTATTCCTAGAATACTCTAAACTACAGGTACCGTTTTCCGCTATGTCTATACCGTGATATTTGTAATTTAGGTCGTTGACAAATTACTTACACATATTTGACCGCATGTGTAAACGTAAACTGCAATTTTGCATTTGTTGATAATTTATGCGCTACTGTTAGAATCGCGTGATTCTGCTCTAGAGGCAAGGGGCAACGTATTTCTTACTCGAATATTTGAAAACAATCACGTTCTCATCGAACTCGAAGTATACATACAAATTTGAACTTCGAGACCGTCAATGTAGGTATTATAAAACGAATATGTTTTTGATTACCTACACGACAAACGATGATTTTCTCATTTACACTTTCGTTTTTTCTCTTCGCATCCGTCGGTACTCGTACATTATACAATTCTGATCAAATAATTTCTTGATGATAAGAAATGATAGAAGTGAAATATATATTCGGTGCCTAAATGGTGAAACATTGGCTTTGTCTTCATTTTTATTACGATCTTATCGAGACTTATTATTGTCCATGGATGTGAGACTGGCTTGTGATTTTGATCAGTACGCCAGATTTTATTATACCTCATATTTGCGGTGTTTCACGGAAACCGACGTTCGCGGGCACAATTAATGGAACGAACTGCTTGGGAGTGCATTGCCTTCTGTAAAAACTGATTGAAGAAAGAGATATAACCGTCATCAATGATGGAGACCAGTAAGCCTCGGCTTTCGCAGTCTTTGCTTTTTTTTTGGTGATCAATATTTGTTTATTATTTTTGAAATTATATTGCGTTTCGTCGATATAAAAGGTATGACGATAGTTAGCCTCAGTTCAGAAGAGTCCTGTCAACTCGGACCGTGGGGAGTATCATCCTAGCTGGAGAAGGGTGTCATATAGCCTATGTCGGTATATCATTATTAATGTGTTTTCCGTAAGTGCTTCCCTTTCAGTACATCCCATGCAATTGAGTGATTTATATACTCATTTCCTATTTTGATCAGTAAAAGTAAAGAGGATGTATGATTTGGAAAAGAATACTTACGTCTTTCTAGCCTGATTTCAGTCTTATCGTCGTAAACACCGCCCGGATGTAAAGATATTGAATCAGAGAGCGGTAAAAACTAGTCGGCGCGGTCACAGATTACCTACTATTTATACTTGGTTTTTCGATATTAGTTAGATGATTTGCCTTTTTATCCTTCTTCAGCAATTTGAAACTTTTGTTAAAATACCACTTATTTGAGTTCTGTTTCGCACACCTGAGGCAAGGATTTGGAAAAATGTTCTGCCCCAAATTCCTCTAGAGAAGGGGCGTGATGTCGTTAGATAAACTTGGAAAATTTTGATCAAAGAGTAGAAAGGGAAGATGGCTGGCCTGTAAAAAAGTAAGCAGATGTCATCGGAAATTTCGACTGAAAAGAAGAAGGGGAGATGGTTGACCTGAAGAAAAGGGTAGAGTGATTAGAATGCGACGTCATATAAGGAGGAATTAGAGAAATTTTTACTGAAGGGCGAAGAAAATAGACGACTGACAATTTTCAAGCTATGTCCAAGATTTTGAAACGGCATTTAATCATTATGAATGAAGTGCACTTGAAGACGGAAGCAGTAGTTAAGTGAGTCGTCAACATAACACTCCTTCTGCTATCATTGCACTCAACATATATCCGGAAACTTGCAGCCTTAGCTATAAGAATTTCTTAGCTTAAGATTGCCTCAGCTAAACAGGAACATGACCATCTGGATTGAAGGCTTGGGCCCATCTCTTCTAGTACTTCTATCATACTTTCCAAAAAGGGGCTTAGAAACTGTAATACAGTGCCTCATCGGTTTCACTTTTGATTTGGATTACGAATTTAAATTTCGACTATCCCTTTCAATTTCGATTTCAACTATTGATCATTTGGTAGGGTCAAATTTTTCTTGAGCGACCTGAGACACGTCTATTTTTCAATCCAGAATTTTTTTCCGCACTATTCTCCGTTTTTTGAATTTCAAAAAAGAAAAAGGGTAATCCTACATCTATACTGACTTTCAGACAGGAAAGTAACTCAATTATTTGTTACAATTTGAAAATTTTCAGTAGAAGTGGGAAATTAATACTTTCTAACATATTTCCCGAGTGATACAAAGCACGACTAATTTGTGTAAAGAACTTTCAAAATCATAAAGGAGGGTAGGAGTGTTCTCAACCTGTTACTAATCGACTTTGAGATTATATTCATAAATTAAATATTCGTCTACTTCTACATAATATGTAAGAATCGAACTTCGTCTTTCTCGGTAACAGGTCTCTATTGATCCGAAAACCTTCGTCTTTCCTGCTACCGAGTCTCTATTGAACGATCTTAACTACACGTATGAAACGTGAATTAACTGACACTCGCTATCTCTATTCCAATCTCTTATAACAACTACGACTACCTATTTTGTCTACGAGTGCCAGCGTGCAAGAATATGCAGCAGCATATTCTTACATCTCCCCCTCTTAGGAGGGTCCACCACCAGAGAAGAATGTCGAGGTGATCGTTTACCTGGGTGATCGTTTACCGGTTTTCTGGATTATCTTTCTTTCCGGCATTCCGTTTGCCCGGCATTCCGTTTTACTCGAACACCCACCTCTGAATCGGTGTGTTGGTCAGTTAATTTGTAAGAATCGAACTTCGTCATTCTCGGTAACAGGTCTCTATTGATCCGAAGACCTTCGTCTTTCCTGCTACCGAGTCTCTATTGAACGATCTTAACTACACGTATGAAACGTGAATTAACTGACACTCGCTATCTCTATTCTAATCTCTTATAACAACTACGACTACCTATTTTGTCTGCGAGTGCCAGCGTGCAAGAATATGCAGCAGCATATTCTTACATATATATCGCACTAACCAAACACTCTCAAGACATGGATGTGTCTTAAGGCTGGGAGTCTATCCGGAATTCGCGTGACGAATAACGAGCGGGTGATGTCATGGGTGACCTTGACCAGGAACTTTCTCCAAGTAGACCATCAATATTAGGCTTATACGCGTATGGTAGGCTGAGAAAGAGGAGAGCAGGATGTCATACCAGGCTACAAATCAATATATCAATTAGTCAATGATATCGATATGGAAGTCGATATATCGATACCCCAATAAAATCTGAGGCTTTTCAAGTCCCTCTGAAGGTCAAGGTCATTGATGAAGTCATTAAGCCTGACAAAAAACTAGGGCGGTTTTGGTTTTGACCTACCTTAGGGACAGAAAAAATTCGATATTCCTTGCCTTCATTCTACAAGGTCAACTATACGGTATACTAGGCTACACTAGGCCTGTACAGGACTTACATACAGTATACCAGGCTAGTCAAGTGTACACCTAGTGTAGCCTAGTATATTGTACAATAGGCCTAGTAAAACAAGAGCAATGAAAATCAAAATTTTTCAAGTCCCTAAAGTAGAACAAGATCATAGATGACGTCATCAGTTAAAATCAAAAATAATATTTCATTTTTTTATAAGAAGATCTCAATTTCCATTAAATTTATGATTATAATTTAAAATTTTGATTTGAATGTAATTAATTTAATAAAAGTTTGAATTATTTATTAATTAATGAATTATAAAAATTTTATTAATGCAAAAATATTATATAAAAATTATTTTAATTTAATGATAATATTTTTATTATCATTATTTCACTTATTTCTAATAATATTGAATTCTAATAATTTATCAATTTAATTCAAATTATCTTAATTTATATAATATTTACAGTTAAATTGAATAAATTTCCTCGGTTGAATACTATGTTTATTTAAATAATTTTGTTATTCTTATTAAATAAATTACTAAAAAATCTATTTATTGATCAATCTTATTAGGACCTTAAAAATTGAATTTATTATTCAAAAATAAGACTTATTAATTTACGATCATCTTATGAAATAAATTTTAAATATTATAAAAAATAAATGTAAATGGTTTGTGAACCGAAAGTGCTCTGCGTGTTGAATTTATTTTATTTTCTAAAATTTTTTAAATTTAATTCATACGGTGATTGTAAATTAATAAATCTTATTTTCAAATATTATGAGCCGTAGTATGGAAGAGCGTGTTCTTGAAATTGAATTTATTATTCAAATTTCTATTAAATTATTCATAGAACTTTTTTATTTATTGTTTTGATATTTTCAATAATTAATTTCATAATTTTATTAAAATGATTGAAAAATTTATTTTTTAATCTTTTATCTCAATTTGGATGAACAAAATTCTAAATAAAATTGTTGAAATATCATTGGATTACCATACATTTACTGTTGGATTAAAAAATATTGTTTTAAAATAATAATTTAAGTACAAATTAAATAGAAATTGCTTTAAGAATTTATTCATACAAGTAATTAAATTAAATATAAATATCGATATTTTTATTGAAAAATATTTTTAAAATCATCAATTCTAAATTTAGTAAATCATTTAAATAAGCGAGATAAGAGACCCTGACAGTTTTTTGCGACGATTTTCCAAGAGTTGTCCAAATCTTCGAAGCACATAAAATGCTAATAATTTTAGAAAAGAAAAGAGAAAACGAGACTTTTCCAGCACAGAATTCAATTTACTCTGTCGACGTTTCTCGTTTCATCTTGATAAAAGCCACTAGTTGGCCCAAAATGGCAATTCGGTGCGGGAAAAACTTCGTTTTTTCTTTTCTTTACTATATGCTTGCCTAGTATTCTCATCCCTGAAGTAGGTCAAGCTGATTGATGATATTATGTTCTGCCCCCTCTGTATTATAGTTTAAGGGCAAAATTTTTTCAAGTCTTCTTCCGATACTACCAGGCTCGTTTGGTAAATATATGAAGCAGTAATATATAAGGCTACTAATCGTAATTTAAAGCCCTCGTACATACAATTTTTTCAAGTTACAAAGACAAGTTACAGATTTTTGTGACCAATTCTTCAAGAGTAACCCGACCTTGGAAGCACATAGGTAGGTATGAGGAGTAGCTCCTCGAGAGGGGAATAGATTTTACGTAAAAAATACCTCATGAGACATTTTTTGTGAGACCACAAAATTAACTATGACCGACCATTCAAGACTCAGGATACGTCCTTGAGGCAAGGCTATGAACCTTTATTTTTTTCCTGAAGGTTTCGCTTTTATTGGTTCTTCAACTGAATTGTGGGTTCCGCTTCCTTATTGCCGAATACGTTTCCTGACGCTTTCGCTTCTAAGGACCATTTTGCTGGATCTGCCTCCTTTTAGTTTCACTTCCAGGAAAAAGAAGCATGGTAAGCGATCATGGATTCCGCAGGGCCTTTATTTGTCCTAGGCCAAAAACAGAGTGATGTGCAATCAAATACGAGTTGCAAAAAATTAGATTAAATTCTATGCAATTAACTTGCAGCTCGTATCGTATCTCGGGTCATCCATTTGCTGTCCGTGTAATGAATTCCTCGTCATTTGTGAAAGTAAACTCTGAGCTCATTTTTTCAAAGGACCTCGATCACTGGATTCTAGAGAAAATTAGCGCCTCAGTGGTTTCAAGACGACTTCTATTTCTCAAATGGTATGAATATGATCAGTACTAAGTGGGCATGATATCTATGGAGATTCAGAAATACCGCTGGCGAACGGCAATGTTGTCAGATGTGCCACAGCTCACAATTATTTTTCCAAGAATTTCGCTTCCTTCCGGTTTCGCTTCTAAGGACCATTCGCCGGATCTGCTTCTTTTGGTTCTGCTTCCAGAAACCAATCGAGGGTCCGCTTCCTCTCGCTTCCGCTCCCGAGGCTCAAAAATTCAATTCGGGATCCCGGATACCATTTTGGACAGCGATTCCGGTTCACTGGAAGGAACTAAGGAGGACTTCCACTTAAGACTCACATCAGGAGGAAACGTATTGATACAAAAAACAAAACAAACGTTCAAAGATCTATAATTAAGAACTTAGATCAATGCCTCACACTCGTGGATGACCTGAGTGAGATTCTCTTCCCATCCTTTCGTCCTCCTATGGACGATAGCGTGGAATGGAACACGTGTTCGCAAGACCACCCAGCCTCTTCCTGTACTTTCTCGGTCACATATTCTCGCATATACGACACCCTATACGTCATATGATCTGACGTATATTTTGCCTTATTTATTCAATTTTTTTCGCGCTCGTTGTCGACCGTTCAAACGGAATCGAAATAATAATGCGCTACCTACCGAATTTACATCTTTACCAAGTATCGAATATGAGAGTTACATTCGTGCCTCGAATATTAATTTCCGAGCTACGCGACATCATCGAAGCTTACGTGCAATAATTGAGTTATAATTCAAGTTAATATGCGCCAGTGTCGACGAGAGAGGAGAACAAGACATTGAAAGAATTCGAATTGAAATTAATAATATTCCCGTGCGCTTTATTCGTCTCCATTCCGAAAAATACCATTCGAAATTCATACTGTTGTAATGAGCAAACGTATATACCACAAATGTTTAGTCCTAGGTACTCTTCGAAGAGTCTATTTAATATTAACATTTTCGTCACAACTCGAATCTATTGAGCGAATAGTGAATGAAAAACGACCAGTATTATCGTACTCTACCACCGGCAAATCAATGGGAGGAACTCGCGCGTCTCTCTCCAATCACCATATGCGGTAATTTCCGAATAGCATAACTTTTGAAATAATGATCATTTCCATCACTCTTGTCACCTCGTATATAAGGGTTCATCAGCTTCAAACCTATTCATACCTACATCGAGGTGTACGCTGTATGAAAAGCTTTTCCATTATAGCGTACCCTGTCCGTAAGATAATGATGTGAAAAAATATTGAGTACTTTATTACGAAGACGCACGTGAGATAACAATAATGATACACAATAGTAATAAAGTGTGAAAATAAGTTCTTGAAACTTCCTACCTGTCAACGCGAAGAAACTGTGCACGCACGTGCTTCAAAGAATTTACAAGCGGGCCTTTTTCAAGTTCACCGTTCTTCATCTTTTCTTCTCGGCATCCGAGAGCTCATTGACAACGATAATTAGCGAATTATTTTCGATACGTGAAGTATAGAGTGCACGCTTCAGACCAAACAAACGAACAGAAGACAATTTTTGTTTTGTATTTACCTGCCAAGGTGCGCCCTTTCTTCCTAATTCCCGACCGTTTCCGTTGCCAAAAACGTTAACGATTGTAGGTATCTCTTTCTCTGCTCTCTGATTTCATCTTTTACATTTTGTTGCAATAAACGAAAACTTACAGCGTTTATCTTAGATCATTCATGCGGATACATTGTGTAAATTTCTAAGTGCGGATAGTGAAAATGATTTCATTCTGAGTTGTTTGTTGCGGGAATGAGGTTTGATGTTCCATTGGTAAGTTTGATTTATTACTAAACTATTCTATGACAGAGGAGGGCGGGTGAGATGACGAAAAGTAGCGGAGCTCACGGGTAAGGCTACTTAAGGCGCTGAACTCTAATTTTCAAATAAATTTTTTAGTATTGATGGTATCGTCAATCTTTTTCTTCGTTGTAACTTCCTCCTTGAACGCCCAGACTGTATGAAAGTGGAGACTCCTATAATCTAATATTTTTCATATCTTTACAATTTAATGTTGTCACTCTTCAGATGACGAATAATTTCGATGTTCTCCAACGCGATCTGTTTACGATACGAGCTTTCTCGGTGAAGAAGGACTACGGACTCCTCTTTGAAACCATGACCGTTGGCAATCAAGTGGTCACCTATATTCTTCTTTTCCCACGCCTTTTCGTGTTCGTCGACTCTTATTTTGAGCTGAGGGCCAGTTTCCCCTATATATATCCCATTACAATCACTACACTTCACCCTATATACGCCGCTCCTCTCATTTGGAGAGATCGGGTCCTTCAATCTACAAATAGACTTTTAACCGTATTAGGATTATGATACGCGGGCCGGAACCCAAAGGGGCGAAGAACACGCCCTAATTGAGAGGAAAACTTCCCCAAGAACGGGAGTCTTATCCAGCGCTTTCTACTGTCAGGAAGCGAATCCCGAGGGAGGGAGGTAGTCAAATCAAGACATTCTCGAGTAATCTTTCTCTGAATCAAGAGGTCGATGTCTATGTTGACTTGGTTCACTCTGGCCAAGTACTTGATAGTCGATAGCTCCTTATGAAAGGCGGACTGACTCATCGGGATACTAGTCAACCGGTGGATTGAGCTATTGAATGCTGCAAACTTGTGTGCAACAGGGCCAAAAGACTTGCCGTGGACAGTGATATCGGTCGATGTATCTTTTCTGTAAATGGCAAATTCATGGACACCGTCTCTTTCGGAGACCGTTAAGTTCAAAAAATTGATAGTAGAACCGCCAACTTCCAACGTGAATTTTATTGAGGGATATTGCTTATTGAGGTACATGAGAAACTCCAAAAGGAGATCTCGGGGACCGGTCCACGCACATAACGCATCATCAACATATCTATGCCAATAATGTACGTGACTCAAGAACACCTGGCCTGAGGAGAACAGATCAAATTCAAATTTAGACGTAAAGACCTCGGAGATGAGGGTGCCCAGAGGGGAACCAATAGGGATGCCAACCTTCTCTGGAAACTCGAAAAACTTCCCGTTAAATTTACAAAAATTGGGGGACCAACAGATACCGAGCAGGTCGAAAAATTCCGCCAATTCTTCATGGCGAATGTTTGAACGGACTAACAAATTATCCACATGCTGCATGACAGTAGCTCTTGGGATATGCGGGAATAACCCGACCACGTCGAATGAACACAGGGTCGAACCCGAAGGCACAATATCGTCTTTAAGCCTTTCAACCAAGGTTACCGAGTTTTTTACGGAGTAGGCTGACTCAAAATCAATTCTAGATTTGAACCAACGGTCCAAGTATTTCGCTAGCGAGTACGTAGGGGAAGATACATAGGAAACCACTGGACGCAACGGGTTACCTGTTTTATGGACTTTGAGTAACCCATACAAAAGGGGGGGGGCGGTACAGGGTTGGGCTCGAGGAGCAACTTCTTTAATGATGGAGTTTTAATGACGAATTCACATTCATTAATAACACGTCTAACCTCCTTCACGTGGCTGGGGAAGTTGAAACGGTCATTTGCCTTAGCACCACACTGGTCAAGGACCTCGTAGACCTTAGAGACGTAAGAGGGTTTGTCCATAACAACCATAGCATTCCCCTTGTCGGCCTTTATAATGATTAAATCCTCCTCTCTGACCTTCCTCTTCATCCCTTTGATCACCTCACTAACAAGAACATTCATTCTAGGGAGGGGGTATCACGGACCAAACTGGCACAAGCTTTCTGAGTGTTGACCCCAGGTCCAATTTTTACGTCGAGATCAGCACCGACGTTAGCCAGAGTCTCGGCATTTTTAGGAGGGGGTAACCCGAATCATAAGCCCTTCTCAAGGAGGTTCAGCTCATCGCTGGTGAACACTACCTGACTACAATTTATGATGAGCGGTTGAAACTGTTGGACAACGCCAGCATCAGTACTGCCCTCCTGGGTAGTAAAGGCTTTCAAATGTAGGAGGGAACAAAGTTTCTTGTTTTTCTTGCGTTTTAACTTAGCCTCAAATGTACGACATTTATAATTGACGGACTTAATAAATAGATCCAACTCACCGGGGTGAAGTAAACTGGAGAGTCTGGAATGCACCAGCAAATTCAACCTCGTAGTGACATTCAGCCTCCCATACCACCGCCTCAGCTCAGTACGGATCCATTTTTCCGTCAGGAATTTTTCCAATTTTTTGCTGGTAAGATTGCAGTCAGAGTAGAGACGAAATTTGACGAAATTTGGTTTAAGATGCAATTGTAAGCACTTTCGGAGGAACCACATATGGGCCACGGCAAGTCTTTTTGCCCTGTTACACACAAGTTTGCAGCATTCAATAGCTCAATCCACCGGTTGACTAGTATCCCGATGAGTCAGTCCGCCTTCCATAAGGAGCTATCGACTATCAAGTACTTGGCCAGAGTGAACCAAGTCAACATAGACATCGACCTCTTGGTTGAGAGAATGATTACTCGAGAATGTTTTGATTTGACTACCTGCCTCCCTCGGGATTCACTTCCGGACAGTAGAAAGTGCTGGATAAGACTCCCGTTCTTGGGGAAGTTTTCCTCTCAATTGGGGCGGCCTTTGGGTTCCGGCGCGCGTATTATAATCCTAATACGGTTAAAAGTCTATTTGTTAGATTGAAGGACCCGATCTCTCCAAATGAGAGGAGCGGCGTATATAGGGTGAAGTGTAGTGATTGTAATGGGATATATATAGGGGAAACTGGCCATCAGCTCAAAATTAGAGTCGACGAACACAAAAAGGCGTGGAAAAGAAGAACATAGGTGAATCGGCATTCGCGGACCACTTGATTGCCAGCGGTCAGGGTTTCAAAGAGGAGTCCGTAGTCCTTGTCTAAACGGATCGCGTTGGAGCACATCGAAATTATTCGTCATCTGAAGAGTGACAACATTAAAGTGCTCAACAGGTACATACCTGATGAGGGGTTGATTGAACTAGTTTATGAGTATGATTCGCATTGCGATGACTTGCTAGTTCAATCATGATTTCCTTTGGTATTCTTGTTTCTTAGCAGTAGTTGGTTCAGTTGCTTTCTATCGTTGATAATGACTGTTTAGTCGAAAGCGCTCCGCGTGTCTTTTAATTTCTGTGGTGCTCGCATTGTACTCGTTTTCTACTCGTTTGAGTATGAATTCTTCTAATAATTTTTTCGCAGTATAAAAGAAAATTGTGAGCATTATACAACTATTCAGGACTTTCCTTTTTATTTCTGTCTTTAGTTCAAAGCCAAGAAATGAATCAAGAAGCCAAAGCCGCAGCTAATCGCAATGAAACGCGAAACTTCTCTGAATCAAAGTCCACTTGAGTGGTTTCATTTTTTTTTCTTTCCTTTCTAATTCCAGTCAGTCTCACCAATTATGTTCGCCGAAAAGAGAAAGATGGCCAGTGACATTTTACAATCCCCATCTCGAATTTCGGCTTGGTGCCTGTAACGATACTTCCCGTACTACTGCAATATTTAGTTAAATTACCGTTCCCGGTAAACATTGCCATGAAGCCCTCGAATGCAAAGGGCTTCACGGATTCAAAAGGGTAAACAGGGCCTTAATTGGGAATTAAATCGGTAGTTTTTCCCAAAGAAGCCCGGAGATCCGAGGGGCTTCAAGTTTCTCCATCTACGTTGAAGCCCTTTCAGCCTGGGAATCCAAAGGGCTTCAACTAGGAAAAAACGGGATCAATAAGGCTTCTAATGGGGAATCACAGGGATAGTTTTCCGCATTTTTTCCGGAGCTTCAGAAGGGAAACAATGTTAATTTCTATCAAGAGGTAATACCCATCATACTTACCTATACACAATTTGATTTCGAATGTAAATATTGTATAATTTCCGACACTTCTTTCCATCATGTGATCAAACTTTGACAGTTGAATTAGTAACTGACAGTCAACAGCCTCTCATACGTTCAATTCTAGTTCATTGGCCCATCGATAGGCCAACTCTCAAGAGGATGACAAATAAAATTCCACCTTCTTTTATTGGTAGTACAACTATTCCTTTTTCCTGTTCAACAATAAGAATTAAGAGAGGATGTCCGTTTGATAAACGTGACCGATGATTCCTTCTTTCGGACTGATCTTTTGTTATCACTTCTGAAGAATTTACAGCATATACACTTTTTCTCATATCGGTAGACTGTACCTACTATTATTTATTGGGATATATTAAAGTGCACGCGACTAAAATAATATTGAACGGGAAGGACGAGGGCGGGAAAATAATTGAAGGGGGCGTGATGTTAATTGAAATTCCCGCCATTACTGAGCACGACTTTTTAACTGGTCAGAACGAGAAAATGAAAAATTTTTATTTCATGCACCTACATCAAGTTTCCTATGTGGTATCTTGGATGTGCACCTGGATGTCCCACAACAAACAATGGTTTGGAAGGAACGAACGCGTGGATAAAGCGAGGGCATACGTTGGGAGAAAGACTTCCAGTTGGCCAATTCATGGAGAGGGCCACAAATCTGGTAGAAGACTGGTCACAACGACGCGATCCAACATCAACAAATTGTGTCACCTTTGTTGAAACTCCGTCCGTACCTCTAAAAACATGGACAGCTGCATTTGAATGGGCTACATCCAACCATCCGGTTCTCCAAAGAGACTACAAGGGAGGAACATTATTTTTTGTTTGCTCCTCAACTATATAGAACAGCCTTTAACTACAAAACTGCTCAAGAAGTATGAAGGTTTGCAAGGGAAGTGGAGAACGTTCGACTCCTTCAAAATATTCAACTACGGCCTTTGGGTCATTTATATACACTCTACTCGGATATAAGAGTCTACTTGCACATGTCCACACTTCTTCAAAGAAGGCGAATGCAAGCATTCCTTAGGCTTGAAAATTAGGTTGAAGTTGGTGCAAGTGCCAGAAGAGGCTAAACAAATACCTCTAGGAAGAAAGCGAAAACGTGGTCGTCCATGCTTGGCTAAGAAGGCGTTACTAGTCCAATAACTTTCTAATAATCTAAATCTCATACTTTGATTCATATTTGTAATAAGTTTTACGTTCATTAATAATATTATGCCGCTGATTAAAAATCTTCCGTTTGGTTTTAATTACAAGTCGTGCATCTTATATTTTTCTTGTATACTCATTTTTTTTGGCGTCTTACATTAATGAAGTCGTGCAAAAATTTTTCTTCCCTTGAAATCACTACAATTTTCCCGTGATTTTCTTTTATTTTCGCGGGCCGATAAATGCATCCCTCATTTATTTCACATTCAAAACATCTCCCTTCGTCTGGGGAGGGATACATATTCCAAAAAGTAATTTTGAGTTATGAATACCGCAGAAATAATAAAACAATACACGAGCACTATCATACAGCCAGAAATGAAAACAACTAACTCAACCGGAGCTTTGGGTGATGGAGGGAAGGTTACCAAGAAGCTTGTCTTCTGTAGAGGATTCACAGTGGGAGATTGACTACAGCCCCGCGTTTGATCGAGCAAATGTGCGAAAATTCTCATTGTGCAGAGCAAGAGTAAAAGAATTTTGTAAGAAGCTCGTTTCCTGCAGCATACTTGCGGAAAGAAATCAGCTCTCGCTCTGGTCGAGATGAAAGAGAGAAAGAGTCCAAATATTCTAGATGTGATGAGCGGAAAATGCGAATTTACCAAAAAACTCTTCCTTCGTTAAAGAGGGAAAGACTCCAAACATTCGGGTCGTGATGGGCGGGAGAATCTAGATTAACCTAATTCTCTTTTCTTGCGAGGTCAAATTTAGAGCAATTCTCTTCATGATAAGTGAAGAAAACAAATTTTTTGATGTCTCTCTAAATTCATATCCTTTTGTCTAGAACAACGAAAATTTCCGAATATTGTCTGAAAGTCTATCTGGATAGGACAGGCGAAGATAGCGGTGCCTTTATTCTGAATCGAGAAGGACCAGAGGTGACGATCGAGAAAAAGAAGCTTGACGGAATTTTTCATGAATGGCCTTATTGACACTGAAATTGACTTCGTTTTTGAGAGTGAGAGCCTCGATGGTGAGACGTTCCCTAATAAGGTTTAGTTCAAATAGAGCTAGGAAGTTGAAGTTGTTCGGTTATGAAAACGGCACATCTGTTTGATGTTTCAAAGTATGAACTGGCATACAAAATGCGTCGAAGTCTCTATTTTACAAACATGAAACTCGAACTTAGTCAGGAATTGCACTTGAATCTTTTATTCATTAATAGAGTTTGCAAGTTGACCGTCATCTGCAGTCGTAACTTTATCGAAAGTTTTTTTTTTCTCTCGTTCTAATGATTTTAGGATTATTTGTGTTCATTCAGAGTTTACGTAAAGTTTTCAATTTTCTAGAAAATGGTCA
Source organism: Aspidiotus rigidus (assembly GCA_035079385.1). Lineage (NCBI taxonomy): Eukaryota > Metazoa > Arthropoda > Insecta > Hemiptera > Diaspididae > Aspidiotus > Aspidiotus rigidus. Next base: position 13,155,506 of record JAVHKY010000054.1, on the reverse strand, counting down.
TTTTTTCATACCTTTTTAGGAAATACTAAAATTTATCAATATTGGATGCCTCTATTGAGAGTGCATTAAAGACCACCCATTTTCCAAACTAGATGCCTCGTACAATTCTCTATGCACGGTATGTTTTTTTTTTTCAAACTCAGCAGAAATATTTGTACAAGAATTGCAATAAACATCTGCTCAAACTCTGTCAAGTACATAAAAACTGTTTTGAAGTCTTCTACAAAGTATTTGAAGGAAATATTTGATTGAGTACCAACAACTAATGGATTTTTTCCTTCATGTTACGGGACATACAAAGGTATATACTATAGATGAAATTGAAAAGTTTGCAAAGGCTTGTAAGTTTTCTGCAAAGTTTTTGATTATATCTGTATCTACAACTGTTTCTCAGATTGTTAAAAAGATTTTGTCTAGTTTTTATCAAACAAAGATTTTATTTTTCTATACTGTAGAGAAAAAAAATTTTCTCTAAAATATATCAGATTTTGAACAGCACTAGAATATTTTTGCAAGCGAGGATGTTTCTATCTGAGGATACAATGTTTGTTTAGGAGAATACGTTCATACCTATCTGGGTTGTTCAAACTTCTTACATACAATTGTGCATTGCAAAACAAACTATTTTTTTTTGTATAAAAGGAGGATGGTGATTCCCACTCAGGGTTTGTTCCAAACTTGTAGAAGTATCAAGCCACTCTCTAATAGAAAGCATTCTGCTTGTGAAACTTTTTGAATACAGTTTTGCCACAATGATGAGTATGGGCATCCTCCTTTTTTATATTCTGTTTCTTTTTGCTATTATTAGTATGTTTACTGAACTTGGTGTGGTAAGTATTTACTTCAAGCTCCGTCATTTACCCGTAAATTAAATTGAGTTTCTTCAGCACTTTTTAAAAAATTGAATTGTTTGCAACTTGTCAGAAACACGGAAAAATGACTATATGTATTCATGCAGTTTTGGCACTTAAGTACGCCTTTTGAGTCAGAAAAATTACACTCATTAGCCTTTTATAATTTTTTTTCCCTTGACTCAGCAAATTTATTTAGAGAGATCGAAAGCAAATTAAATTTATTCTACACGGAAATTGAATGTTGTGCAAAGCTCAAAGCTTACTGTATGGTCAAAACACAAAATTTATTCAAGTCCCCTTTGTATAAATTGAAATTTCCTTTTATTGAGGATTACTCAAAAACCACTCATCTTTTCGCTAATTCAGTTGTACCCAAGTTCAAAAGAAATTCATCCAATAGTTTTTGAGGAGAAGGAACAAAAAGAGCATTACTTTTTATGTACTCCAAAATGTGGAAAAACTTTACAGCTCTTTCATCTCACCGGCACCACTGTGCTGAGTGCAGAACATTACTTTCGATACCTAAATTAAAAGTTGCTAAAACAGTTGGAATTTAGTTTTTGTACTGATTTCCTTCTTACACATTTGCAGGCTGGATATTGCAGCTCTCCCGAAGCATGTCCAGGTGATTTACAATGCCTGAATGGAACATGTATTGATATATTAAGTTAATAGATTTCAGTTTGAATTCTTAGAGTCAGTGATGTAGGCTAGTACAATTATCTTCTAATTATTTATTCATTACATTTTTTTAACAAGCTCTATACGACTTCACAGTGAGTCGCGAGCTCGATGCTATAGAATACATTGCATATCTAAAAATGTCTGGCTTCTTCATCATAAAACAATTGCAAAACAATTTTTTTTTTTTTGCATTATTCTTATTTCATTGTACAATTATGAACGTATATTCGAATTTGATAATTTTGAGCGTGAGGGAGGATTCCATTAAAGATCTATGAGACTTCGTATTTCGGACCAAAAACTCTGCGATGCTCTGGATATGTATACATGATTGTAGGTTGTAGAGGTGAGTAATAATCGCATTAAAAATACTAAAAAAAAAAGGAATCATCTTCCGACGAGAAAGACTAGAATTTGCGCCATCGGTCCCGTGAATCCCAGCCCTTCTTATTTGGAATAAAGGTGTTGATGAAGTCAATTTGGCATTCAGAGAAATTATTTGAGGACGAAGTTCTATGTTTTATTTTTTTTTCGTTTTTACTTTTGTTCTAAATTTGTGTATTATTCCATTGACAGAATTTTACGTTACGTGTGTGAATAAACTGTTTGATAATACAATGTCCATATGAGGAGAATGTTTTTCTCATAGTTTCACGTATTAATCGAACGTATAGGGGGTATTGATACCGCAAAGACGTACACATAATATTTGAAAATTAACAAGGGCAACAACAAACAAGGTAAGAGTCAATATTCGATTATCGGCGAATATTTTTGATACCATATTGAAAGAAGAGGATTCAGGTGTATCTTTCTCTATTATTAGAAAGTACAGTATTTGGTGCTTCACAGCTATGGAACCCTAGACTAATAGATGTATAAAAAAACCATCGGAGTGTGGTCGACGACTTGGGTCAATATCAAGGGAAGATAAACTGGACGCACGCAGTTTGTTTTTTGAGAAGTCGCCTAAATAAGGAGCACAGCTTAGGACACCTGTGCCCCTACTTTGCACTCGCCTGCAGCGCAGTCAAGAGCTCGCAAATATGTTTGTTTCGTATTAAGTTTTTTGCCAATTCCACTCCATTTCAAATTTCTTGATTCACAGAAAACCGAAGCTAGATGAGAACAAGAATTCTACCAGTATTAAAGGAAATTTAGGAGAGGATATTGAAGCCCTTATGGATGCAGAAGTGCCTGCATACCTGCTCAGTATGATCAGCAGCCATCTTGGCTGTCGATTTTAAATCCAAGCAGAGACATCTGCTAGTACAGTAAAACGCTCAGTTACTTGTGGAATACGACAGGACTCGGCTCTTGGGACGCTCTTGTGGTGCGTCGTGATGAAACTACCACCACGGGTTGAGCTTATAAGCTGACATACCGCTGGTCGTTACTGCCGAAACAGTTGTATTGATGGAGAGCAGGGTGAACCAGACTTTGTCGGTCGTACTAGAACTAGGAGGCCATGTTATTCACAACCCGTCGAAAGTTTAATCCACCTATCTTTCGCCTACAATGTAGGGGGATCACGGTCAAGAGGTGATGAAATATCTGGGCATCTGGTTTGATTCAAAGCTGGGCTTTCAGCACCATTCCTGATAGCAGTCGAAAAGGCGAGAAGGGTCACCTTACCTAATCCGCCTGATTGCAAACCTAGGAGGCCTGAGAGCAGCAAAACGAAGGGCATCGCTTTGTCTATCCTCCTATATGGTGCCTCAGTATGGGCCAACTCAATGGATAAAACATGCAGGAGGAAAGAGATGGAAAAGATGCAACAAAGAGTTGCGCTGGAGTGTGTTTGTACCCACCACACTGTCTCGACAGAGGTTCCTTGCATATTAGTACGTTCACCCCCATTCGAGCTCTTGCTGAGGAGAGAGCGGTGGTGTTCAAAGCAATGAAGAAGACAACGACTCCGATGTAAATGTGGATATCCATAATAACCAGCCCTCGGTGAAGAGAATCAGCAATGACAGACGGAAGAAAAGGACAAGAGCGTGAGTGGAGTGTACAAGCTCAGTTGTGAGCAGTGCGAGGGCTTCTACATTGGCGAGACTTCAGGGAAAAGGAGCGAAAAAGTCGAGGGAGAAAGAAGATGGCAAGTCCCTGTTTGGTAAACACTGTAAAGAAGAACACCACAATGGACAGGGTATATTTGAAATAATATTTGTACATGTAGAGAATCGCACAAAAAGAAGAAAACTCTGGGAATAAATGGAGATTGTAAAAGCAAAGAGGAAGAAAGCCTCTTGAACAATGTTATCACGTTTGATAGCGAAAAATTATTCGGCCAGGTGATTGGATGAGAGAAGAACTAGAAGAACAGAACCAACCAATAAGATGGCAGGGAACCAGATAGCCAATAGAAACAATGAAGTTAACCAATCACTAAGCAGTATGTTATAGCCAATAAGATCACAATGTTATACTTGGAAAACTCATGTTCAAGGCCTTGTTCTCCAGTTGCGACACAACTTATGATGGGGTGACACCCGAAAGTTTCCTGTAAAAGCAAGTAATAAAGTAGAATTGTACACTTGAAATACTTTTTCAACTCTCTCCTCTCAAAGGTCTATAACAAGACTCATGCTTGGCTCCCAGGTGCCACTGACAGAAGCGTACTATGGCCTAGAAACCTTATTTTTTTAAAAATGACTGTCACAAGCCCCGACTTCAAGCTATATATGATAAGAGGGCGATTTCGAAAAAACTGACGGTTCTTTAACGCAGTTAAACGAGATGTGGCAGGAACCTGCTTTATGGGGTAATCGGGTTCAGAAAAATATAGATTGTGACGTCACAAGGTTTACCTATGACGCCATCAAAGTGTGACGTCACAGGCCCCGCCCCTAAAGCTATATATGGTAGGAGGGGGACTTGGAAAGGAGTCTGACCTATGAGGTCAACAGGTTGTGACGTCACAAGGCTGATCTATGACGTTATCAAACTGGGACGTCACATTCCCCGCCCTCAAGCTATAAAAGGAGGGGGACTTGGAAAAACTCATTGGTTCTTTAGCGGAGTGAAACGACGGGTGGCGAGGAACCTGTTTTATGGACCACGTAGGATCTAAAGGTTGTGACGTCACAAGGCTGACCTATGACGTCATCAAAATGTGCCGTCATAGGCTCCGCCCCAAGCTATGGCGGACGGTTCTCCCACCCCCCCCCCCCCCCGATGAAACAGGTCCCCTGTTAACATCCTGGAACTGGGAGATACAGTATTTGAACTTGACTGATTATTCTGCTTCTCTATTAGCTTTGAACCCATTTTTTATGAAAAAAAACTTGTATCTGACGCCTCGTGTAAAAAGAAAATACATCTGCGTTGGTGAGAAGGGGTAAGGCAAAACGTTGGTTCGATAGGAAGAAACACTGTCTGACCGGAAAGAGCCATCGGGGGATAAAGGAAAGTTGACGGAACCAGACCGTGAAATTAAACAACATTGCCATGTTTCCCAAGATTTTTCAGATTTTTATGAACATAAATTTGGTATCACCTCGATGTTCCCCCTCTCCTGGTTCGCACTAGTGCGCTGCTGTTTTCAAAACAATTTCATGAATTCGGAGTATTCGCAAAATACTTCGAGTGAGGCGCTGTCTGGCGACGGGCTCTCTGATTGGTGGATTGAGACAAGAAGAGTGATGAAAAAATTTTCTCAAAAAATTAAAAATCGGTTTCACTGCTGGAAAGGAGATGTCGATAGGTACAAATTTCGTTCTCTGTACTTTTCAATAGAGATTCATATTAAAAGAGATACAGCTGATTTTATATTTAAATCTTGTTATGGTGAAAAATACGCGATCGCCTTCTCGTCCAGTTTCTATAAATTGCTACCTGCAGCGCAACCACTCTGTATTTCGCGAATAGTCAATGTCGTTTGGGCGACTTGAGCTTCATGATAAGGGATAAATCAAAACCATGAAAAAAGCAATCAAATTTAATTTCTGTCATCGTACACTCTTCTTGAGGAGGATTTTTCTCTGATTTGATAAGTGTTCACGAGTACTAAATACGCCAGCTGCGCGATAAAGTTCAGTAAAATGATACACGGCAGAATATTTCAACGAAACGATGTTGTACAGCTGTAGACATATGTGCGTGTACCGAGCGTTCATTTATACCCTAGTAAGATTAAAGTCAAAACAGGAGGTAGGGGTTTTTGAGAAAATGCGGAAGGTGTGAACATTATGAAATAAGATGCTGTAACTAAATGAAACTTATCGAGTAAAGACCTGGCACTCAAGGTTAAAAGGATTGATCGATCTTCGAATTTTACAAGTGCTGCCTTCGAGATGAGAAAATGACAATTCTTTCGATGGGCGGTGAATTTTATCACAGGATGGCTTCCAGCGAATTGTTTAGAAGTAGTGCCTAACTTGAATAAATGAAAGATTTGAAAGAAAAAGTGTCAAACATATGTACGCAGCTGTTGGTTATTCTGGGTGGGCTTTCACTGTTGTTGACGTTTCAATAATGTTTTAGGCTTGATAACACTACCCAGAGAAAGAGAGTAAAAAAAATGACTTACAGACTACTTCATTTAGAAAACAAGAACAAAATCATTATTTACGTGAGTCATACTGAAAGTAGTAAGTACCTAAGTATAAGACGATCGCATATCGTTTTCTACACTTTTAATTTTACGCCCGAAATATTGCACATGTAGATACGCATTATATTTGGTTAGTGAGTGAATGATGTCTTGGTTGAAGAAAAACATATACAATTGGTCTTCGGCTTTTTATAAATATACATCTTCTCATATCATAAGCACTGATCTTAATAAATAGATATACATTATATTGTATCGCTTTGCTTTTTGGTTATCAGAGGAATTGGTCACACACCCAAGAAAAAATCTTCTTGAGGGACGACGATGCGCTATAATTTTCAGTTTTCAAAAAGCATGTTTTTATAGTGCACCGAGAATAAGAATTACAACTTCGAAGTCAAGATTGGTTAAAAGCAGTTCAGAGAACTTTGGAATTTTGAATTGTAAACTTCGCACAGAATAGTTGAGCCTGTAAAAGACGTCCAAGGAAAATTTGGTTACTTTTTTAATTATGAGAATGTAGGTACGAGATAAAAGAAAGGGAAGGACTTTCTGCGAAGGAGCAGTTCCCACAAACCTGAAGTAAACTTTGTGCAGAAAAAATTGGCGGTGAAAAATATTCCATATTTTTCCTAACAACTTTCACTTCTATATTTCTACCAGAAACATTATGAAATATAGTGCTTTCGAAGTTCTATTTACGTATAGGTCGAGTTTCAAGGTCGGAACTTTTCCAAGTTCTAGATCATTAGCAGAGGTATCTTCACGAGGGAAAGAGCTGGGAGTGTAAGGATGTAGCCTTCATTCTCAAAAATCTGAAAAAAACTCAATTTTGCACCATATTTTCTGAGTGAATCGAGACCGTTATGAATGAAACTTTTTTAGACCCCCACTCGGGAAAAATATTTCGCTTTCAACCTGTCTGGCTTGCTCTTTATTATCATTCACTATTCAGCATTTTATTTCAATATTATTCATGTCTACCAATTTCTTATCTAAATACAAATATGTTTTGTTAGTTACGTGTAATGGTCATACTAAAATTTTACTCATTCAAGACTCCACCCTTAGTGACGTCATCATCCCAACCTTCGGACGCATACACTTTTGTAACGTCATCAGCCCATGACAGCCAGTGTCCTGCTGCATATGAAGGGGGAACTGGAATATCTTTCAAGACAAGGATTGCGGACCACGTCAGTGCATATAAGAACAAGAATCCGATTAAACCTGAGTTCTCAAAATATCTTCTGGAAAAGGGGCACACTGGGAAAATTAAAAGTCCGCAGATGTATCAGACCTCATTAACTATAAAAGACTACGAGCCGAAGCCCGTTGTCTACTTCGTTCCGCCGAGTAGCGAAGTTGAAACTCTTTTGTCTCGTCAACTAATCGACCTGTTTCTTGCTCCGCCATATGGAGTAAACAAAAAGCTGAAAATTCTCCCTTAATCTGTCACAAACTCTCTCACTCCCTTACAACCGAACAAGAAGTCACCCATATCATCTCCCTCTGCTCCAAAGAATCAGCTCCCAGTCTCGACCAGATTAGCCCCGCGATGTTACACAAACTTCATCCAAATGCAATCTCACACCTCACCTCACTCCTAAACCGATTTTTTTTTCTCCACGCGCTTCCCCAATAACTGGAAACTAGCCCTGATGATCCCAATCCTAAAAGCTCTCAAAGACCCTTCACACCCTTTATCCTATCGATCCATTTCATTACTAAGCGCTCTCGGCAAAGTTCTCGAGAAAATTATCAATAATAGACTCTCCTCGTTCCTTGATTCCAACGAAATATTAAGTAATCAATATGGTTGCCGTAAAGGTCGATCAGCTCTAATGGCCCTTGCAGAGTTCGATTCCCAAATCTACGATGCCCATCATGCTCACGGAGCGCCCCCAATATTGTTTGATATGAAGAACGCTTTCCCGAGAGTGTGGACATACCACATATGCGTTATCCTCCACCAACTTGGACTTCGAGGACCCTTCTCTCTCCTACTTCAAAAGTTTCTTACTAATCGATCTTTTAGAGCCCACATAGGCGATCAGTATTCCTCAACCCTCCCGCAAGGATCCCCACTTAAGGGGACCCTTTTAACAGGGAACCTGTTTTATGGGGGGCATTTTGAGAAATTTGCTGTCCGCCGTGCGGCGTCCAGCAAAAAACTTAGAAGAACGACGGCTTCCTTAACGAAGTTAAACGAGGAACGCGGGGAACCTGTTTTATGATTCAAATGGGATTTGGTATTGAAAATTCAAGGAAGCCTAGACTAGATAAGGCTAGTATAAAGAAGGCCTAGACCTACTATTAGCCTAGTATATTATAGTTTGAGAGTCTAAATTTTTCTCGAATCTCCAGCTATATATGATAGCACGAGAGTTGAAATTTTTCCAAGTCCCTTTCATGTCATATATAGCCTAGCTCGAGAGACAAAATTTCTCTGAGTCCCCCTCTTATCATATATAGCTTGAGAGTCGAAATTTTTCCAAGTCCCTCTCCTATCATATACACCTCGAGAGTTGAAATTTCTTCAAAGTCCTCCTCCTGTCATAGCTCGAGAATCAACATTTTTCGAAGTCCCTCTCCTATCATATATGGCTCGAGAGTCGACATTTTTCCAAGTCACCCTCTTATCATACATAGCTCGTGAGTCGAAACTTTTCTAAGTCCCCCTCCTATCATATATATAGCTCGAGAGTCAAAATTTTTCTAAGTCCCTCTCTTATCATATATGGCTCGAGAGTCGAAATTTTTTCCAAGTCCCCCTCCTATCATATATAGCTCGAGAGACGAAATTTCTCCAAGTTCCCCTCCTATCATATATACGGTAGCTCGAGAGTCGAAATTTTTTCCAAGTCCCCCTCTTATCATATATAGCTCGCGAGTCGAAACTTCTAAGTCCGCCTCCTATCATATATAGCTTGAGAGTCAAAATTCTTCTAAATCCCTCTCTTATCATGTATGGTTCGAGAGTCGAAATTTTTCCGAGTCCCCCTCCTATCATATATAGCTCGAGAGACGAAATTTCTCCAAGTCCCCCTCCTATCATATATAGCTCGAGAGTCGAAATTTTTTCCAAGTTCCCCTCCTATCATATATAGCTCGAGAGACGAAATTTCTCCAAGACCCCCTCCTATCATATATAGCTCGAGAGTCGAAATTTTTTCCAAGTCCCCCTCTTATCATATATAGCTCGCGAGTCGAAACTTCTAAGTCCGCCTCCTATCATATATAGCTTGAGAGTCAAAATTCTTCTAAATCCCTCTCTTATCATGTATGGTTCGAGAGTCGAAATTTTTCCGAGTCCCCCTCCTATCATATATAGCTCGAGAGACGAAATTTCTCCAAGTCCCCCTCCTATCATATATAGCTCGAGAGTCGAAATTTTTTCCAAGTTCCCCTCCTATCATATATAGCTCGAGAGACGAAATTTCTCCAAGTTCCCCTCCTATCATATATAGCTCGAGAGTCGAAATTTTTTCCAAGTCCCCCTCTTATCATATATAGCTCGAGAGTCGCAACTTCTAAGTCCCCCTCCTATCATATATAGCTTGAGAGTCGAAATTCTTCTAAATCCCTCTCTTATCATGTATGGCTCGAGAGTCGAAATTTTTCCGAGTCCCCCACCTATCATATATAGCTCGAGAGAGCAAATTTCTCCAAGTCCCCCTCCTATCATATATAGCTCGAGAGTCGAAATTTTTTCCAAGTCCCCCTCCTATCATATATGGCTCGAGAGTCGAAATTTTAACAGGGAACCTGTTCTGTGGGGGGCTTTTTCAGAAATTTGCCGTGCACCGTCCGGCAAAAAACTTGAAAAATTTCGAGGTCTAGTCCTTCTTTATACTAGCTTTATCTAGGTCTAGGCTTATTCCGTTTGACTCATAAAACAGGTTCCCTGCGTTCCTAGTTTAACTTCGTTAAGGAAACCGTCGTTTTTTTCCAAGTCCCCCTCCTATCATATATAGCTCGAGAGACGAAATTTCTCCAAGTTCCCCTCCTATCATATATAGCTCGAGAGTCGAAATTTTTTCCAAGTACCCCTCTTATCATATATAGCTCGAGAGTCGAAACTTCTAAGTCCCCTTCCTATCATATATAGCTCGAGAGTCGAAATTTTTTCCAAGTCCCCCTCTTATCATATATAGCTCGAGAGTCGAAATTCTTCTAAATCCCTCTCTTATCATGTATGGCTCGAGAGTCGAAATTTTTCCGAGTCCCCCACCTATCATATATAGCTCGAGAGTCGAAATTTTTTCCAAGTCCCCCTCTTATCATATATAGCTCGAGAGTCGAAATTCTTCTAAATCCCTCTCTTATCATGTATGGCTCGAGAGTCGAAATTTTTCCGAGTCCCCCACCTATCATATATAGCTCGAGAGAGCAAATTTCTCCAAGTCCCCCTCCTATCATATATAGCTCGAGAGTCGAAATTTTTCCAAGTCCCCTCTCATCATATATAGGTCGAGAGACGAAATTTCTCCAAGTTCCCCTCCTATCATATATAGCTCGAGAGTCGAAATTTTTTCCAAGTACCCCTCTTATCATATATAGCTCGAGAGTCGAAACTTCTAAGTCCCCCTCCTATCATATATAGCTCGAGAGTCGAAATTTTTTCCAAGTCCCCCTCTTATCATATATAGCTCGAGAGTCGAAATTCTTCTAAATCCCTCTCTTATCATGTATGGCTCGAGAGTCGAAATTTTTCCGAGTCCCCCACCTATCATATATAGCTCGAGAGTCGAAATTTTTTCCAAGTCCCCCTCTTATCATATATAGCTCGAGAGTCGAAATTCTTCTAAATCCCTCTCTTATCATGTATGGCTCGAGAGTCGAAATTTTTCCGAGTCCCCCACCTATCATATATAGCTCGAGAGAGCAAATTTCTCCAAGTCCCCCTCCTATCATATATAGCTCGAGAGTCGAAATTTTTCCAAGTCCCCCTCCTATCATATATAGCTCGAGACGAAATTTTTTCCAAGTCCCCCTCCTATCATATATAGTTGGAGAGTCGAAATTTTTTCCAAGTTCCCCTCCTATCATATATAGCTCGAGAGTCGAAACTTCTAAGTCCCCCTCCTATCATATATAGCTCGAGAGTCAAATTTTTTCCAAGTCCCCCTCTTATAATATATAGCTCGAGAGTCGAAATTCTTCTAAATCCCTCTCTTATCATGTATGGCTCGAGAGTCGAAATTTTTCCGAGTCCCCCACCTATCATATATGGCTCGAGAGTCGAAATTTTAACAGGGAACCTGTTCTGTGGGGGGCTTTTTCAGAAATTTGCCGTGCGCCGTCCGGCAAAAAACTTGAAAAATTTCGAGGTCTAGTCCTTCTTTATACTAGCTTTATCTAGGTCTAGGCTTATTCCGTTTGACTCATAAAACAGGTTCCCTGCGTTCCTAGTTTAACTTCGTTAAGGAAACCGTCGTTTTTTTCCAAGTCCCCCTCCTATCATATATAGCTCGAGAGACGAAATTTCTCCAAGTTCCCCTCCTATCATATATAGCTCGAGAGTCGAAATTTTTTCCAAGTCCCCTCTTATCATATATAGCTCGAGAGACGAAATTTCTCCAAGTTCCCCTCCTATCATATATAGCTTGAGAGTCGAAATTTTTTCCAAGTCCCCCTCTTATCATATATAGCTCGAGAGTCGAAACTTCTAAGTCCCCCTCCTATCATATATAGCTCGAGAGTCGAAATTCTTCTAAATCCCTCTCTTATCATGTATGGCTCGAGAGTCGAAATTTTTCCGAGTCCCCCACCTATCATATATAGCTCGAGAGTCGAAATTTTTTCCAAGTCCCCCTCTTATCATATATAGCTCGAGAGTCGAAATTCTTCTAAATCCCTCTCTTATCATGTATGGCTCGAGAGTCGAAATTTTTCCGAGTCCCCCACCTATCATATATAGCTCGAGAGAGCAAATTTCTCCAAGTCCCCCTCCTATCATATATAGCTCGAGAGTCGAAATTTTTTCCAAGTCCCCCTCCTATCATATATGGCTCGAGAGTCGAAATTTTAACAGGGAACCTGTTCTGTGGGGGGCTTTTTCAGAAATTTGCCGTGCACCGTCCGGCAAAAAACTTGAAAAATTTCGAGGTCTAGTCCTTCTTTATACTAGCTTTATCTAGGTCTAGGCTTATTCCGTTTGACTCATAAAACAGGTTCCCTGCGTTCCTAGTTTAACTTCGTTAAGGAAACCGTCGTTTTTTTCCAAGTCCCCCTCCTATCATATATAGCTCGAGAGACGAAATTTCTCCAAGTTCCCCTCCTATCATATATAGCTCGAGAGTCGAAATTTTTTCCAAGTACCCCTCTTATCATATATAGCTCGAGAGTCGAAACTTCTAAGTCCCCTTCCTATCATATATAGCTCGAGAGTCGAAATTTTTTCCAAGTCCCCCTCTTATCATATATAGCTCGAGAGTCGAAATTCTTCTAAATCCCTCTCTTATCATGTATGGCTCGAGAGTCGAAATTTTTCCGAGTCCCCCACCTATCATATATAGCTCGAGAGTCGAAATTTTTTCCAAGTCCCCCTCTTATCATATATAGCTCGAGAGTCGAAATTCTTCTAAATCCCTCTCTTATCATGTATGGCTCGAGAGTCGAAATTTTTCCGAGTCCCCCACCTATCATATATAGCTCGAGAGAGCAAATTTCTCCAAGTCCCCCTCCTATCATATATAGCTCGAGAGTCGAAATTTTTCCAAGTCCCCTCTCATCATATATAGGTCGAGAGACGAAATTTCTCCAAGTTCCCCTCCTATCATATATAGCTCGAGAGTCGAAATTTTTTCCAAGTACCCCTCTTATCATATATAGCTCGAGAGTCGAAACTTCTAAGTCCCCCTCCTATCATATATAGCTCGAGAGTCGAAATTTTTTCCAAGTCCCCCTCTTATCATATATAGCTCGAGAGTCGAAATTCTTCTAAATCCCTCTCTTATCATGTATGGCTCGAGAGTCGAAATTTTTCCGAGTCCCCCACCTATCATATATAGCTCGAGAGTCGAAATTTTTTCCAAGTCCCCCTCTTATCATATATAGCTCGAGAGTCGAAATTCTTCTAAATCCCTCTCTTATCATGTATGGCTCGAGAGTCGAAATTTTTCCGAGTCCCCCACCTATCATATATAGCTCGAGAGAGCAAATTTCTCCAAGTCCCCCTCCTATCATATATAGCTCGAGAGTCGAAATTTTTCCAAGTCCCCCTCCTATCATATATAGCTCGAGACGAAATTTTTTCCAAGTCCCCCTCCTATCATATATAGTTGGAGAGTCGAAATTTTTTCCAAGTTCCCCTCCTATCATATATAGCTCGAGAGTCGAAACTTCTAAGTCCCCCTCCTATCATATATAGCTCGAGAGTCAAATTTTTTCCAAGTCCCCCTCTTATAATATATAGCTCGAGAGTCGAAATTCTTCTAAATCCCTCTCTTATCATGTATGGCTCGAGAGTCGAAATTTTTCCGAGTCCCCCACCTATCATATATGGCTCGAGAGTCGAAATTTTAACAGGGAACCTGTTCTGTGGGGGGCTTTTTCAGAAATTTGCCGTGCGCCGTCCGGCAAAAAACTTGAAAAATTTCGAGGTCTAGTCCTTCTTTATACTAGCTTTATCTAGGTCTAGGCTTATTCCGTTTGACTCATAAAACAGGTTCCCTGCGTTCCTAGTTTAACTTCGTTAAGGAAACCGTCGTTTTTTTCCAAGTCCCCCTCCTATCATATATAGCTCGAGAGACGAAATTTCTCCAAGTTCCCCTCCTATCATATATAGCTCGAGAGTCGAAATTTTTTCCAAGTCCCCTCTTATCATATATAGCTCGAGAGACGAAATTTCTCCAAGTTCCCCTCCTATCATATATAGCTTGAGAGTCGAAATTTTTTCCAAGTCCCCCTCTTATCATATATAGCTCGAGAGTCGAAACTTCTAAGTCCCCCTCCTATCATATATAGCTCGAGAGTCGAAATTCTTCTAAATCCCTCTCTTATCATGTATGGCTCGAGAGTCGAAATTTTTCCGAGTCCCCCACCTATCATATATAGCTCGAGAGTCGAAATTTTTTCCAAGTCCCCCTCTTATCATATATAGCTCGAGAGTCGAAATTCTTCTAAATCCCTCTCTTATCATGTATGGCTCGAGAGTCGAAATTTTTCCGAGTCCCCCACCTATCATATATAGCTCGAGAGAGCAAATTTCTCCAAGTCCCCCTCCTATCGTATATAGCTCGAGAGTCGAAATTTTTTCAAGTCCCCCTCCTATCATATATAGCTCGAGACGAAATTTTTTCCAAGTCCCCCTCCTATCATATATAGCTCGAGAGTCGAAATTTTTTCCAAGTTCCCCTCCTATCATATATAGCTCGAGAGTCGAAACTTCTAAGTCCCCCTCCTATCATATATAGCTCGAGAGTCAAATTTTTTCCAAGTCCCCCTCTTATCATATACAAGCCGTAAGCCCACAAAATATGATAAAATTTCAAATTATTTTCAAGATTCTTGATATTTATTTATCAATTAGTATTCTTTTAGTTCAATTTCTAATCTAATTCTTTTAATTTCCAATTTTTCAATTTCATGTTTTTTATTGTTGATATTTTGTTTTAGACTTTCAATCTCGTTCTTAATATCTTCTCTGATAGATGGGTGCCGGCTTTTTAGAAGATCCTTTGCGCATTCTTTTTTCTGGGTGTATGCTGAAAAATTTGTTATTTTTTGTGGATTGTTGGAGGAGGTAGATAACTTCCTATATAATGATACAATTGTCCAAAAATTTTGAAACTTGTAAATATGTTTGGAACTTCATTACACCCTAAAGAAGTCTTCGAAAGCGCATTGTTGTATTTATGCAAATTATTAAGAAAATGAGTCTATTATCCCTTCCGTCTAATAGTTTTTGAAGAAGATCCGGCATTGAGGGCAAATCAGGTAACTTAATCTTACCACCCCTGCAACAGAAATTTTGATTTTCAGTTTCAAATAATTTTGCATCACAAAATGTGCACGTAATTGCCAGATTCCCAATTGAACCCTAATGAATGGACTATTATCGTTCTGACAATCATTTTCCACATTATTTTCTGATGCCAAAATTTTGGAATTGACACGAGCCCTCTTCTCTTTGTTCGTCAATCGCCCTAGATTTGCTTTCTTGCGTTTGGCATTCCAATTAGATTGCAATAAAGTGAGACATCCGTAACTTCGATATTGAATTTTCGAAATTGACGTGAATTGTTTTTCTTTTCTTAGTCCTCACGTTAAATTTGAAATAATGAAAGACAACCACCACTTCTTCATTTAATTGCTAAGCAAAATCTTTATCGTAACCCTACAATATTCGATTACTCACAGTATGGGTATTCAAAACTTCTCCGGTTAAAAAGAACCACTTTCCAAAAATGATTGCCTAGCACATATTAATTTTCGATGAACGTCAACAAAAATGATTGCTTAGCATTTTCAATCAATAAATTAATGAATGATACAGATTTTTCATCTCTTGAATCATTCATGACCCCCCCCCCCCCCCCGCCGTCAAGCACAAAGATATATACTACACGCCATTTGCCTGATTTCGTAACTTCAAATTTATTACACATAAACCTTCTCCCAGGCAAGCTAAAGAAATGGAAACAAATTCCAAGTTCGTAGGTGAAATAGGAATAAAGTTAAATGGATTTGCAATTTTGCAACTTCTCTTTATATAATAGATAGCTCGAGAGTCGAAATTCTTCTAAATCCCTCTCTTATCATGTATGGCTCGAGAGTCGAAATTTTTCCGAGTCCCCCACCTATCATATATCGCTCGAGAGAGCAAATTTCTCCAAGTCCCCCTCCTATCATATATAGCTCGAGAGTCGAAATTTTTCCAACTCCCCCTCCTATCATATATAGCTCGAGACGAAATTTTTTCCAAGTCCCCCTCCTATCATATATAGCTCGAGAGTCGAAATTTTTTCCAAGTTCCCCTCCTATCATATATAGCTCGAGAGTCGAAATTTTTCCAACTCCCCCTCTTATCATATATAGCTCGAGAGTCGAAACTTCTAAGTCCCCCTCCTATCATATATAGCTCGAGAGTCGAAATTTTTTCCACGTCCCCCTCTTATCATATATAGCTCGAGAGTCGAAATTCTTCTAAATCCCTCTCTTATCATGTATGGCTCGAGAGTCGAAATTTTTCCGAGTCCCCCACCTATCATATATAGCTCGAGAGAGCAAATTTCTCCAAGTCCCCCTCCTATCATATATAGCTCGAGAGTCGAAATTTTTCCAAGTCCCCCTCCTATCATATATAGCTCGAGACGAAATTTTTTCCAAGTCCCCCTCCTATCATATATAGCTCGAGAGTCGAAATTTTTTCCAAGTTCCCCTCCTATCATATATAGCTCGAGAGTCGAAATTTTTTCCAAGTCCCCCTCTTATCATATATGGCTCGAGAGTCGAAATTCTTCTAAGTCCCCCTCCTATCATATATAGCTCGAGAGTCGAAATTTTTCCAACTCCCCCTCCTATCATATATAGCTCGAGACGAAATTTTTTCCAAGTCCCCCTCCTATCATATATAGCTCGAGAGTCGAAATTTTTTCCAAGTTCCCCTCCTATCATATATAGCTCGAGAGTCGAAATTTTTTCCAAGTCCCCCTCTTATCATATATAGCTCGAGAGTCGAAACTTCTAAGTCCCCCTCCTATCATATATAGCTCGAGAGTCGAAATTTTTTCCACGTCCCCCTCTTATCATATATAGCTCGAGAGTCGAAATTCTTCTAAATCCCTCTCTTATCATGTATGGCTCGAGAGTCGAAATTTTTCCGAGTCCCCCACCTATCATATATAGCTCGAGAGAGCAAATTTCTCCAAGTCCCCCTCCTATCATATATAGCTCGAGAGTCGAAATTTTTCCAACTCCCCCTCCTATCATATATAGCTCGAGACGAAATTTTTTCCAAGTCCCCCTCCTATCATATATAGCTCGACAGGCGAAATTTTTTCCAAGTCCCCCTCCTATCATATATGGCTCGAGAGTCGAAATTTTAACAGGGAACCTGTTCTGTGGGGGGCTTTTTCAGAAATTTGCCGTGCGCCGTCCGGCAAAAAACTTGAAAAATTTCGAGGTCTAGTCCTTCTTTATACTAGCTTTATCTAGGTCTAGGCTTATTCCGTTTGACTCATAAAACAGGTTCCCTGCGTTCCTAGTTTAACTTTCGTTAAGGAAACCGTCGTTTTTTTCCAAGTCCCCCTCCTATCATATATAGGTCGAGAGTCGAAATTTTTCCAAGTTTTTTGCTCGACGGCGCACGGCGAATTTCTCAAAAAGCCCCCCATAAAACAGGTTCCCTGTTAAAATTTCGACTCTCAAGCTAAATATGATAGGAGGGGGACTTGAAAAAAATTTCGACTCTCGAGCTACCATATATAGCTCGAGATAGACAAATTTAGACTCTTAAATTATATCATACTAGGCTTATAGTAGGTCTAGGCGTTCTTTATACTAGGCTTCCTTGAATTCTCAATACCAATACCCATTTGACTCATAAAACAGGTTCCCTGCGTTCTTCGCTTAACTTTGTTAAGAAAGGCGTCGTTTTTCTCATCGCCATCAACAACATAATAAATATCATAAAATTTCCAATTCAAACCCTACTATTCTCTGATGACCTAAGCATCCATTTACGTTCCAGTAACACAACACGCGCCCACCGTCTACTTCAAAAAACAATCAATGATATACACGCTTGGCTTTTTTTCTAGGATTCCGCATTTCCTACCTCAAAACCAAACTTGTCGTCTTCCAAAAACCATGCCAGAAAACCAATAAATTTCCCCCTCGCACAATAGCTAACTACCCCATTCCATAAGTTAAAACTACTAAAGTTCTTAGCCTCAATTTCCACAACCGTCATATCAAACTATAACTAAATCGAAATGCAATCGAGCCCTCAATGTCCTTAAATTCCTTTCCCACCCTAAAGGGTTGAACCGAAAAATCCTCCTCCACCTCTACCAGAGCTTAATTTAATCCATCCTTGATCACGTTTCACCCATTTATGGTCTCGTCCCCCCCCTCATTCAAAACTACTCCACATTGTCTAAAATTCCGCACTCAGAATAGCCACTGGAGCATTCCAAACAAGTTCCCTTGAAAGCCTCTGTGCAGACACTGGCTTCCCCCTTTTTAGTATCGACGCCTCAAACTGACAACCAACTTCCTCACAACTGTCCTACAGTAACCTCAAGTTCCCGTCCATCATCGTATATTCCACCCTCACCACAGCCAAAACTCCATAACCAATCTACGTCCCAATCTCGAGCTCCAATCAGCACACCCCTTCAAGTTCCATTGTCTTGACCACATCGTTCCCTCAACCCCTCCTTGGCTCTTTATTCCACCCAAAATAATTTGCGACCTAAAACGCCTCCCACGTCGTTCAACTTCTTCCAAAGAATACCAGGCACAGTTTGACAAAATTCTTAACAACTTTCACAACCCTACACAATGATTCACCGATGGATCTAAACATAAAAAAAAACCGACTTCGTATACTCAATAGGCCCCATCACAGTCTCTCATCGACACCACAAGACGGAATTACAAGCAATCTTTAACTGTTTAAAATACATCCTACCCTCCTGGCTTCCCCTCAACTCATTTTTGGTAGTTTCCGACTCCCTATACCCAACCACACCTTCTCCCACCCACTCTAAACCGTATACACACTCTCATTGCCACCTTTTACACCATCCCATTATTCTTCATCTGGGTATCTGCTCACAAGGGTATCCCTGGAAACAAAAATGCCGACGCAACCCATAACACATCAGTTAACCGCTCTTTCCTCCCCTCACGCTCAGATCTCTCCAATCATATCAACCAATTCATCACTCAAGCATGGTTCACTCATTGGTCTAATCTCAAACCACACTCGAACAAACTAGCCCAAATGAAAAATATTCCCATCCCATGGAACTCTTCAAATCTGTTAATACGCAAAGAAGAAATAGTTATCATCCGTCTCAAAATCTGTCACACCAGACTCACACACACCCATCTCATCTCTCATCTTATGCCTCTCTCAGACCCTCATTGCAAATCTGACCCTCCCCCCTATCCGTTCAACCCATCTTCTGCTGCCCCAACTTGACCCAACCCCGTCATTCATTATCTATGCCTCACAACCATACAGAGGCACTATCAGATGACTTCCCCTCCATCCCCAACATATTCAACTTTTTATAACGAGCATACTTCCTCTCACGGATATAATCACGCAATTTCGCCGAGGTCATAACCTTGAAGGCAGGCTGCTAGCAGCTCGTAAATCAATATCGCCAGGACTATGGAGAAATTTGAAAAATGCTATCCAAAAAATAAAATCGTAGCTAGGTGATACAAAATATGTAATACGTGCAGTATTAATCAAACGATATACCTTATCATCAATATTGATATTTGAAGACTATTTTGGTCACTCTTGACGAAGACTGCGACTGTACGAGAAATTAAATTTGCCAGGCTAAAATTAAATCTCAAGAAACAGAGAATGTATAACACGGTGAGAACTTTTTTTCTTGTTTCGCGATTGCGTAGGGGCTTTCGCCTTGTCAGAGGCAAGAGCCCCAAAACCGACATCACCTCGAACTTTTTATAGAAAGACAAAGTGATAAGTTGAACCGCTATACCCGAGAATTAGATAAGCCTCATTTCTGCGCACTTTTCTCATTATCTGATTATTTCATTTAGTACTAGAATATACTGATCGCTTTAGAATGGTAGGTATGTAGGCTACCCGCACGGTCAGAACTTTGTTACACTTAGACATGATTGTTTTTTTTGCTGTTGTGTCTGTTGTACTTGTGTTTTTTACCGGTAAGTGAGAATATTTATAGACGACATGACTGATTGAGAGATGCAATGCCTATGGGTAATCATGAAAATTGATCAAGTTTTAGGTATTACGCACGGAAATTGTTATCTAGAATTATTGGAAAGAGGAGAAAAATTAGGAGAAGTTCAGCAAATGATGAATACCGTGATCGAAAAAAATAGAAAACTCGTGGACATTGAAGCGCTGCTGAAAGGCCGAAAATATAGGGAGTATACCTACGAAGAAGCTCATAAATTAGAAAAAAAACGTGATTATTATAAGAGGATATACAACGATAAGAGTAAACGTTATGCGTTGCGATCGGAGGGAATAATTGACGAATTGATATCGACTGCAGTCAATTGCAAATTTGATGAAAGTTCTACAGAAACGCGGGAAACATTAAATCGTCAAAACGAGCTGATTGAAAAACTATCAAAATGGATTAGTGATGTGAAAACCGAGGAAGATTTTAATCTGTCTGCGACGGTTGATATGGAAGAGGAACTACGGAAAAGTCTTATTTCGGGCTTCCAAATTGGGTAGAACGCCCATTGACAGCTGGTCACATTTGACGTGTACAACAAAAATTTTAAAATCTTGACAAAAAGGAGGGAAGAATAAAGAATTATCCTAGTTTGCTGACGCTAGCTGAAGAATAATACAAAAGTAACCCATATTTTCGACTTACTGTGTAGGTTACTATGATTTGTAGCCCGGGATTTTTTCTACATCCTTACGAGTACGGACACCGGACGATAAGACGGATACTTTTATCGCGAACCTTTTGGTAGTAAAGATTCTCAGTTGATACCTTATATCGATCCAATTTTCGCACGCTAAACGACGACATTTTTCCAAGGAACTTGGAAAAATTTCGGATCATAAGAAGGGGAAGCCATATTATATGGTAGGTAAAGGACCTCGAAAAATAATGTGGATCGAAAGTCGAAATTGTTCCAAGCCTCTTTCCATAAGAAAGGGACTTGGAGAAACAATGACTCCCTTTACAAAGTTGAATGGAACTCAGGGAACCTGTTCTACGTATTATTAGGAATGTTTTTTTTTTTTAATTTTATTTTACAAGCTTCGAAGCTGCTCTAGGGCTATTAGCTTGACAAAGGTTTATTGAAAAGGCGGATACTATCATGGTTGAATGAGGGGGAAGATGTCGGATGTGGTAAGATATTGTATTAGTTGATCTGTAAGTGTAGTGTCGTTATTTGTTAATGCCTCTTTTCTGGAATGAGGAATATTGTGAGTGTTTCGTAAGGTTGTTAGTTCGGGACATGTGATAATGTGATTAACGTCAATTTTGTCGAGGTGGCATTTGTGGCATTCTGGTGGTTCAGAGTTATTCGAAAAAAGATATGAGTGGATTAGTCGTGTATGTCCAATTCTGAGGCGTATAAGAATGGAAGTTTCTTTTCTTGATGGTCTGTTGGGAGTGTTTTGTAGGGGACCGATTTTGATGGGTAGAAGTTTGTTATTGGTTTGGTTAGACCAGAAATGGGACCAATTTTTGAGTATATGGGCGCGATAGTTATTTTTAATATCGGATGATGGAATTTGCCATTTGATTGTTATTTTGTTGAAATGTGTTGACTGTTTTGTTGCGTTGTCTACTCTATCACTTTGCGATAGTCCAATGTGCGCAGGGATCCAGATTAGTGTGACAGATGATAAGGTTTGCGTTATTGTGTGAATGATTGTGTAGATTCGTTGAATAATTGGATTGTTCGAAAAAATGTTTTGTGCACCCAAAAAGGACGACAGGGAACCAGTGACTATAAGATATTGATTGTTCTGAGTGAGAGTAGATATTTCTTGTAGACATCTGAGGATAGCGAAGAGTTCGGCTGTGAAGACAGATGCACTGTCACAGATGCGGAATTTGAATATTGAACTGTCGATCGAAAAGGCAAAGCCGGTCTTGTTGTTGAGTCGTGAGCCGTAAGTGAAGCAGTGGGTGTGTGATTGGTAATTGTTTAAGAGGTTTTGTGTTTCTTGTTTGAGTGTATTTTTTGGGGTAGATGAGGGAAATTTAGTAAGTTCGTCGTTGAAATGGGGTGAATTTAGTGCCCATGGTGGAGTGGAGTTGAAGGTGGGAAGTAGAGGGTTAAATACAAATTTTCGTTCGTGTACGCGTTGTAAGTCAAGTTTGATAGATTTAGTAGAGTTACGGGAGAATTTTTGATAGTTGGTAGGAAGAAAAAAGTGGTCAAATGTGGGAGAATTTTTATTATCAGATATATTAGCTAAAAATGAGTTTGTTAGGATCTGTCGGCGGTATTCCAGAGGGGGTTCGCCTCCCTCAGCACATAGGCTGAGGCTAGGGCTGGTTTTGAAAGCGCCTAGGACTAGGTGAAGTGGCGCGTTTTGAATTGAGTTTAATGTGGAAAGGATAGATTTCTTGGCTAGTCCATAGATTGGGGCTCCATAATCCAGCTGTGATCGGATGAGGCTTCGGTATAGTTGCAAAAGAATTTCGTTATTGCATCCTGTGCTGGGATGTGCGAGGTATTTGAGGACGTTGAGTGTACGATTGCATTTGCCTTTGAGGTATTTTATGTGTGGTGCCCATGTCTGAGTCTGGTCGAAGTTTACGCCAAGAAATTTAGTACTGTTTTTGGTGTGGATTGTGTTCCCGTTTAATTTGAGTGGGGGGATAGTTAGTATAGGTTTTCTGTGTCGGAATATGATTAGGTATGTCTTATTCACCGAGAAACGGAAGCCGTTTTGGGATGTCCATTGAGTTAGGTTATCGAGGTTTTCCTGAAGTAGGCGGTGTGCTCGGCTGGGTAAGTCAGACTTGATAGATATGCTGTAGTCGTCTGCGTAGAGTCTTTGGGTTAAGGGGAATTGTATCATTTATGGCGACCATGAAGAGAAAGACGCTGAGTACTGATCCTTGCGGGACACCGTTTTGTATAGTGTGGGGGGATGAGGTCTTTCCTTGGATTCTTACTGTTATGGATCTATTTTAGAGGAATGTTTTGAGGATGTTAGGGAGGTTGCCGCGTAGACCGTGGTCGAATAATTTTTTATTAATGAGATGTCTCCAGACTCGGGGGAAAGGTTGTTCGAGGTCGAAGAAGACTGTGTATAGGCTAGATTTAGATAGGCTTGCGTCTTGTATGCAGTATTGTAAGTCAGCTAGGGCATGTTGGGTGCTTCTTTTCTTACGTGAGCCGAACTGATATTCAGAGATGAGGTTGTTAGATTCGAGGTACCATATAAGTCTTTTGTTAAGAATTTTTTCGAATATTTTTCCGAGTACACTTGTTAGAGCTATAGGGTGGTAGGAGGAGGCCAAAAATGGGTCTGATCCGGGTCTAAGTAGTGGGATGATGATGGCTAGTTTCCACTGCTGGGAATATTGACCTTGTTCAAAAATTTGGTTGTATAATTTAAGGAGATAGTTTATGGAATTTTCGTGTAGGTTTTTGAGCATGAATGGATGTATTCTGTCGGGACCTAGTGATGAATTTTTTATGTCTGCTCTGATGGCGATGTTCAGTTCGAGAAGAGTTATGGGTAGATTGTAAGGAGTGTTTGTGTTTTCAGTGGAGAAGTTGATTGGAGAGGCTTCTTCAGCTAATTTTTGAAGTCTGAAAGTTTCGTCGTAGTTTTCGTCAGATGAGACCGATTTATAGTGGGAGGCGAGAATTTCCGCGATATCAAGGGGGTCAGTTGCGATTTGGTCTTGGTTTTTGATCTGAGTGATGTAGTGTACTTGTTTCTTCCCCGTTAACCTCTTAATATTGCTCCACAAAGTGGAGTCGAGAACGTGCTTATCTATGGTCGATAAGAATGAGCTCCAGGACCGTTTTTTGCTAGAACGGATTAGAACGTTGTAATAAATCAAAATCGAAGTCTCAGAGAGTCTAAATTTTTCTTAGTTCCTCTTATCATATACCGGTACCTATTTCCTTATTTCGGAAATATTAGCTTGATGGTCAATTATTGGCACATGTTGTAAGCCTACCTCAAAAAATTGTAAAAAGCTGAATAGGGGCCCAAATTAAAGATAAAATTGAGATACATATCTCGTAGATTTAAAGTACGTATATATCTATAACGTTTCGTTTTTTTGCGCTAGAACGAATTTAGCACAAAATCTGAATCCTCCTTTTATCTTATTATAATGAATTGAAAATCCACCTTTTTTTCGAGTCCCTCTTCTATCATAAAATATAGCTTTCCAAATCCCTTTTCCGAGAGGTAAAGCGGTTCCCAAGCTGAAAGAGGACAGACAGACAAATTTCCTGTTTTATTATTTAGATACACTTTCGAGATTTTGTCCGCATGCAGAAAAAAACTACGCCCGCGTCGTAGGACTATCAATCCGTGAACGATTCCAAAATACGTAAGTTTGACGCGGTAGATGCTCCAGAATTGTTTTAATAAAATATTAGCCTAGTATTTGATATATTGTACCGAATGTACGAAGTACTTTTGATATCAGAAATTTCAAAAATACGACTGCTATATATTATCATTATTATTTTAAGTTTTGTATCGTTTTCTTATCTTTATTTTCTGTATGTTCCTTCCGTTTTATTTTGACCTACATCGAAGACAGTTGGAACACGTGTTTCTCTAAAAAATAGTATTGTGTGCGAAGACCCGCCATCCAGTCCCATATGCTTTGAAAGAATAGAGATTTGAAATACTGTCTTATGAAGTTTTCACAGCGCTGTATTAAAATGACGTTAATCAAGATAGTTTGGCCACCCGGAGCTATAGAGAAGATGCGCGGATTCGAGCACAGCCGGAGGCACGAGTTTTCAAACCACTCCGCTTTACGTATTACCTACCTCACGTACTCGTACATCCTTTGATATAATCCTACGTATACATCCTTTGATATAGTCCTACGATTGTCATTTTCCGATATTTTCGAAGTACACATTTCCTGTTTTCGTTCGCTGGAATATGTACTGATCGGAAATTTATTTTACTTGCTGTTGAATCAAGAAATTTAATTTAAATTTCAGAATTTTAACAAAGACAGAGCAAATTTTTTTTTTTTTTTTTTTTTTCTCATTGAACACTATATTGTACTGCTAATTTTAGCATTCACAAAATAAATATCACGATACAGGTAGAGGGAGAGTTGAATTTACAGATTGTACGCCAGCGCCTACGTGATCTGGTGTGCACTAGACATCTTATGATTAATGTAAATGATAATAGTCAGCGTCACAGGCATCTACATAGTTACCGATATTACATTTTATTTTATTAGGTCTTGGGGTTTTTTCCTTTTAAGTCTTCGTATTTCGTCGTTGTTGAGTAACTGGATGGCTTCGACATTTTCGTGTTTGTGGAGCTTATCTTCATTGCTGACAGCGAGCTGGCCTATGACTTCTTCCACTGTTTTTATCTGGAGGTCGTGATGTAGGGAGTCGTTTCGAACATACCACGGGCTTCTCGTGATGAGTCGCAGTATCTTATTTTGAGTCCTTTGAATGATTTCCCGGTTCGAGTCTGCCGTACAGCCCCATAACTGAGCACCATAAGCCCAGATTGGCTTCAACATCGTAAGGTACAGCAGCCTTTTGTTTTCGAGGCTCAGTCTGCTTTTTGCACCCATGAACCAGTACATTTTCCGAAGTTTCATATTTACTTCGTCTCTCTTCTTTCTTACATGGATTTTCCAGTTCATCTTCTTATCCAGGTGAACCCCCAGGTATTTCGCTGACTCGGCTTCGGGAATGAGTTCGCCGTTGATTGTTATTGGGCTGAGGCCGTGTTGGCGCAGAGCGAAATCGACTTTTACAGACTTTGACCCATTTAGTTGAATCTTCCACTTACTGGTCCATGTCACTAGTCTGTCAACCTGGAGCTGTAAAGTACTCGCTGCCTCTTCATAGCTGCTACTTGTCGATAGGATGGCTGTGTCGTCAGCAAAGGTGGCGGTGACGGTGTTATCACTGACTGGTGAGTCAGCTGTGTACATGTTGTATAGTGTAGGCCCTAATACACTGCCCTGAGGTACACCAGCGTGGATAGTTTTCTCGTCAGATTGCACTTCTCCAAATTGTACGATGAAACTTCTTTCTTTTAGGTAAGACTCCAGTATTCTTGTAAACTGCTCCGGCAGGTAGTCACTTACTTTATGTAGGAGACCGTCGATCCAGACTCTGTCAAAAGCCTGACTGACATCCAAGAACACCGCCAGGCAGTATTCCCTATTTTCTAGTGCTGTACTGACAGTCTTTACGATGCGGTGGGCTTGTTCAATGGCTGAATGGGCACGTCGGAATCCGAATCGATGGGTCGGTATAATATTCTGTTCTTCAATAATAGCATTGAGCCGTTTTACGAATAGTTTTTCAAATAGCTTGGCTATCACTGGTAGTAGAGAAATAGGTCGGTACGACTTCGCCTCTTCTGGCGGTTTCCCTGGTTTGGCAACCATTATCACTTTGGCTTTCTTCCACTGTTTTGGAATATGGTGCAGCCTCAAGATCGCGTTGAAAATATACGTGAGCATCACTAAGCTTTTATGTGGTAGTTCTTGTATCATCCTGGCTGTTATGTTGTCGATACCAGGTGCTTTTTTCGGGTTCATGTTTCCAATCATGTAACGTATTTCGCCTGGAGTGAACAGTTTCATTTTCTTTTCCTCTCGGTATTTGAAAGTTGGTTGTACGTCCGACTGGATGTTGTGTGGCTGGAAAACCTCCTCCAGGTGTTTTGCAAAGGTATCCGCTTTTTCGCTGTCGCTCCTGGCCCATTGACCATCTTCCTTTCTTATTGGTGGGATGTATTCGGGTGGCTTTTTTAATCGTCTTGTCGCTTTCCACAATGAGTAATCACTAGCTTCGGTGACGCTCAAATTCAGTAGATAATCGTTCATTGCGTTTTCCTGGGTTTCACGAATGAGTGCTGTTGTTGCTTTGCATAGCTGATTAAATTTCTTCTTATCGTCCGGGTTTCTGGTTCGTTGCCATCGTTTCCTCGCTCTTCGGCGCTCTCTCACCTTGTCTTGGATTTCTTTCGGATATTTGATTTCTAGTTTCACATCTCTGGTGTTTATTGGCGTCGCTTCTTTTCCTGCGTTTTGCATCACTGCCACCACTTTTTCTACCGCCGCATCTAGCTCTTCATTGCTTTTTATTCTAATACGGAGGTTGATTTCTTCGTTTAAGACGTTTCTGAATTTCTCCCAGTCTGTGCTTTTACTCGTTAAGTTTATTCTTCGTTGCTTCCTGACTATTGTGGAGCTGATTGTAAGAGATACTGGGGTATGGTCAGAAGATAGGTCCATTATACCATAGACGTCAGCGTAGTCTACTGAAATCCTTTTCATGATAAAGAAATCAATGCAGTCCGGCAGCTTGCTCGTATCTGTCGGCCAGTAAGTTGGGTTGCCGCTTGATTTGCACACACAATCTTTGTTCATCATGGCTCGGTGAAGTTCTCTGCCTTTAGGTGTGATAAGGCGGGAGCCCCAGTACAGATGTTTCGCGTTGTAGTCACCTCCGGCTATCCATCTCTTGCCCAGATGTTCGAAGAAGATCTCATATTCAGCGGCAGCTATTTTATGCTTCGGCGGACAGTAAACAGCAGCTACGTTCGCATAGGAGCCTCCGAGTTTTATTGTAACTCCTGCTGCTTGTATTTCAGGAGTGCAATACTTTTTCATTTCGTAGTGCTGTAAAGATTTTTTGACATAGACTGCTGCGCCACCATGACCTTTACCACTCGGATGGTTGCAGGTGTAGAGACAGTAGCCCCTAATTTCTGCGTATGTTTTTGAGGTGAGGTGCGTTTCTGTAATAAGCGCTATGAAAGACAGAGCAAATTGACGATAATAATAATGAATTAATCTTTAGTTTCATTCTTAAACCATCCAATTTTGAGACAGTTTCTCAATATTAACTTCTCAAAAATTACCCTATCTCCGGTGCCCTATGTGAATTTTGACAATTTGTCTTACTTCAATCATGATCTATATTGGTTGTGAAATTTACTCACAAAAATGAATTACTGGGTCCAATAACAATTTTGTCTTATTTACAAATTAAACTTTAGAGCCTGCAGGTGTTTACTGTAAATTCAGTTGATTGATAAAAACATCAGCTGGGATCATCAAATTTGGTTGGAATGTTGACTCTTCAAAAATTTGAGAAAAAAAAAAAATTCTTAAAATTGTATATTACAAGGTACATCATTTGATTAGATGAAATACGAAGAATTTTGTCTAATGAAACCAGAGTAAGGGGTTACCTACAGTCAGAGAACAAAAGTTGGCAACAAAAAAAAAGTTTGTGAGCAATCAATGTGACATTTTTTAGATCCAATTCTCTCCAGATAAAATAAGTCCAATACCCTCCGGATAAAATTAATTTTAATACTCTTTGGATAAAATAAATCCAATACTCTACCAATAAATGTAACGACTTCTGAGAAAACCGGGCTTAGGGTGAAAATCATAAAAATCGATTTTTTGTTAAAATCTTGTAGAGGACACTTCCACGAGTCCAACGCGACCTCAAGCGACCTTCTAACTTGAAAACTCATCGAGACGTAGACGTTCGAAGTCAAAACTTTGAAGAAAGTAGTTTTCGAGAAAACAGCGTTTAAAGTTTTCGAACCTTTAAAGTGCTGTAGTAATCGTTCTGTTGGTCGAAAATTGGTGAAACTAACATGATTCTAGGGTAAAATTTCATGACGAATCCGATGAGACCATTTATTTCTATCAAAAACTGAAAATGGGTAAAAATCGGATTTTTTTCGTTTTTCGGCTGTATCTCGAAATCAACTTTTTCACTCGAAGCCCGGTTTTCTCAGAAGTCGTCACAAATTGAACAAATGCTTCAATGCTTCAATACTGCAAAAAAATTTTGGATGCAATATGAGCAATCAGTGTGATGTTTTTTGGATGGGAAACCCTCTAAAAAAAAAAAAATAAAAATTACCATTTCCAATAAAACTACTTAATTCTTTTCAGAAATTTTGATCACTTTTCTTGCTTTTTCTGAATACAATAAGGTGATCAATGTTGTGAATTGTGATATTTTTTGAAATTAATTTGAAGATAAAAGAATCAAGAACGTGTACCTATTGCTGCTCTTTTTTGTGATCAACAATCAGTGTGACGTTTGTGCTTTTTGCAATACAATGGAAAATAAAAAAATAAGAGAACAATTCTACACGTTATTTAGGCAGAAAGAAAATGAAATGCATCAATTAACAATTGTGATAATTAGAGACTGGATTTGATGGCATTTGTCAAATTGTTTCCTGAAGGGCGGGAAGCATGAAAACAAAATACAAGTACGTTTTGGGGGTTGGGGAGCCTGGGACAAAATTTTTAATGTACTAAAAAATGTCAAAAACAAGTATAAATGCCAAATAATGCCAAAAAGTGGTGAAATTGCTGAAGTAAAGAAATACCAAAGAAAAACAGAGAAAAAAAAGGTTAAACTTCAATTATATGGTAATATCAACAAGAAAAGAGAAAAGTAATACTTTATTCTCATACTACCATTGGCTGAGTCATGTGTCATTTCTTGCTCGCTAGACAAAACTTAATTTGTGACCTGCAATGACCTGCAATTAGAAAAGGATGCTCATTGCCCATTGGCGCAGGAACACCATTTCTCTCTGATTGGTTATCTAATCAGAGAGAAATGGTGTTCCTGTCAGTGGGTATTAAGCATCCTTTTCTTATCGCAGGTCACATTTATTAAACCCTGCAGTCTAAAGAGAATCTTGAAAAACATTTAATTATTATGTTACTACCCAAAAATACTGTTTGAGTTAGTTCTGCATGCCTTTCAATCATTCTTTTTGTATTTTTTTTCTTTTTTTTGTTTGTGCCAAAAAATACCAAATTTTTGATTTTCAGCGTCAAATTTCTCATTATTAATGTCAAAAAGTCCGGTCTCTACTCTCTAGTGACGATGAATTATTGCAATTTGATAAATTATTCTTAGTCGTGCTAATTGATCATCTATATTACTGAAAAAATGGGTTGTTTGCTGTTATCGCTTATCAACCGATTGGCTTTTCGTATATCCGTTTTTTTTTTTCGTTGGCTTAAGCTTTTAGACACCAGACTTTATCAATCGATTGGCTTTTCGTGTATGCGTTTTTTTTTTTTTTTGTTTCTAAATTACCTACCTAACAATATTCGATTACCAGTACCCATTTCCCAAACTATGAAATTAGCTAAGATGTGTGTACTTCGCGTCCTGTACGTAATTAAAAAACAACAGGTAAACGTACTTGAAAAATCCCGTTCTCTCTTTAGTCTACCTGCAAAATAATCGTTTGATTTTTTTTTTTTTTAAAGCGCTATTTGTTTAGTGCATTAGGAAATAATGAAAATTAAATAACTACATTTTTTCTGATTTAAACGTAGGTTTAACCGTGGTTAAATTAATTATAATTAAAAGGAGGAATAAATTGGTACTATTAACCACATAGATGTGGTTAATAGTGCCAACTTATTCCTCCTTTTAACTATATTTTTTCCTTTAAACCTATCTATTTTTCCAGATAAATATTTTAATATTGTATTGTAAATTTATTGCTTCTATCCTGAAGAATTCAACTTGAATCTATATTGCTGAAAAAATGAACTGTTTACTCAGGGCTACAAATAGGATGTACGTATCTACCCCAAATTTATCGAGAGACATTTACCAATTTCAACATTCTGATTTGGTAGCTAATATTTTTTTCAATCACATCCATTAGCCCACGAAATGAAAAAGGGGGAAAAAAAAGTGAGGAAAAGTATACTTAGAAAAAAAGAGAAGTTGAAAAAGAAATTCAGTTGTAATGAGATCAATGACTATCATTTCTCACCTCCCCAAAAAAAAATAAAAATAATGTTATAATTAAAATGTATCCAAAGCTACGGCAAGGACGAAGGGCTATAGATGCAGTCAGCTTTTTAACGTCAGAAATACACAAGGCCTTCTTGGACAAAAAACACCTTATTGCAGCATTTTTAGATATTGAATCAGCTTACCCGAACGTACACATTCCCACTTTAATAAAATTACTATCTCAGATTGGCCTACCAGATCATTTTGTTCAATACGTCAATTTCTTGTTCATTAATCGTTGTATCTATCATTATTTTTACTCTGGAGTTTTGATTCAATATTCGTACCTAGGCCTTCCGCAAGGATTCCCCTTATCCCCAACACTTTTCAATGTCTACGCTCTGTTTCTGATACCGAATGTTATCGATGTTAAATACATTTTCATCGCTGATGACATTATACTTTTCTCCACTCACGAAAATCTTTCGGTCGCATCCTATCAAACGCAAAGCGCTATTAATCAAATTGCAACTAAGGCACAAGGACTTAATCTGCCTTTCTCTTCTTCCAAGTCAGCAACAATGGTATTTTCTCTTAAGCCCTATAACTTATCAAATGCTCTTCTTACTATCTACAATACTCCACTTCCATTAGTTTCTAAAATAGAATATCTAGGCATTACTCTCGATCCCAAATTATTATGGAATGAACGTATTCCCAAACTCATTTCAAAAATCGGTCCCTGTATCAATGTCCTAAAGATGCTAGCCTCCACCCGATGGGGTGGAGATCCAAGCACCCTAACACTCCTTTATAAGCAATAATCCGCTCTAAACTAGACTACGGCTCTTCTCTTTACGGTTCCGCGAGTAAAATTCACTTGAATAAATTAGAAACTCTCCAAAATAAATGCATTCGACTCATAATAGGAGCTCTAAATTCTACCCCTATTCCAGCCCTTTGTGCTGAAACTGGCATTACTCCCCTTCAATTTCGTCGAAACTATCTCACAGAGGCGATAGGTTCTTAATTCGCAGTATTACCTACCAAGACTCAAACTTTACAAACAATATATCATATCTTCTTAACCGCTGGAGATTTGTAGACTGGCGATTACCACTAATATGTAGAAGAGCTGCCCTTATTTTTCGCTTCCAAAACCTCATCGTGTCAATTCCATCTTATCATCTATCGGTCTTTTCCTTTCAACAACTCTTCGAACGTATTGAAATTCACCAACTTCCCAAAACTTCTGGTTCAGATTTTGAAGAACTTTTCCAGTTATACACGCAAGAACATTTTCCTCATCATACACATATTTTTACTGACGGTTCTAAAGATCATCAGGAAGTGGGTATGGCCTTTTGGATCCCCTCAACTAAGCTTCATTGCTCTTTATCTCTACCAAACTTCACATCTATTTTTCATGCGGAACAGATGGCGATATTCCAAGCCCTTTCGTACATAAAGCAAAACTCCCAAACAGGGCAGTTTCTCATAATATCTGACTCTCTCTCCGCTCTCCAATCCATTTCTTCCATCCCTTCACGCGTTAATTCATCCTTAGCTTTATCAATCATCAACTTGATCAATTCTCTCAACCCCATTCAAATTAATTTTCTCTGGATCCCCAGTCATGCAAGAATATTCAACAACGAAATTGTAGATGTTTTAGCTAAATCAGCCCGCTCATCACCAGTCTCATCAAATCTGCTTCCTATGTCTGTATGTCAGAACTATTTTCTCTTATTCGATGCTCCACGCGAGATGACTGGGCAATATCCTACTCGAATTCGCTAACAATCTGAAATCGTTTTATTTCCTTGTTCAACCTCTACTTCCGGCATTCCCTTGGTATAAACTTTTTAACGATATTCCCCGCTCCCTTATAGTTAAACTCAGCCGTCTTCGTTTTGGACACAATCGTCTCCCCACTCACTTGAAACGTTTGAATCTTTCCGAATCTGATATATGCCCCCTCCATTCAGACAATCCTTCTAAAGGCGACATCAATCATTATCTTTTCGAATGTCCAGAAATATCCAACATTAGACAAATACTATACTCAGAAGCCATCAATCTACAATTCGCTACCCCACTCAGAGCCACCGACCTCCTATCATCAGAAAACCCTTCAATTTTCTCACACACTTTCAAATTTATCTCTGACCTACCTCCTTCCATCAACATTTAAATTCAATTCATTTTTTCCGTTTTTCCTTCGAAGTAAGGCCCAGTAGCCATCCTCTTTCCAACCCTCTTTTTTTTTTTAATGATTTACTTTCTTTAAATTCTAAAGAGCGATTAAATCAATCCTTTTTAATACAAGAAATCAAACTCGGCTCCAGTCCTTACAACGGATTGCTATGTCGGAGTACTATTGTTTTTTTTTTTTTTTTACATTTATGCATGTGTGTAATTTTTTTTCCCCTATTCTTTTTTTTTGTTTTGTTTTATATTGTTTTTTTTTTTTTTTTTTTTTTTTGTGGTTTTCTTTTATAATTTGTCTCTATGGTTGGATGTAATAAAAAAAAAGAAAAATATGACCACGTGAATAATCGATCAGGAGTGTTATCCAAGGGACAAAGGGTTGGGATCGTTCATAGACGTGAGATGATTGAGTCAGATTGTCATTATTCAAGTTACGAAGCTTCTGTTATTGAGTTTCTAGACTGAATTGAAACAATCATATGATCATAAAAGAGTTCAAACATGGTATTATTGAAATATTATTGAGATGTATTAGAAAGCTTCAATATTTTCAAAAAGAAGTATAAACAACAAGAAAGTTAATAGATTTTATACGGTCCTGCAAGTTATGGCCAAGCATACTGAACGAATGATATACTCAAAATAGTAAAACGAGGAGTAAACTAAACAAAGCCACAGAAATACGATTACACACTGGAGCGCTTTCGATTAATAAACCATTGTCAACAGTGACATGAAAGCCAACTGAAACCAATTACCGCTAGGAAGGAGAACATCCGACGAGATCATGACTGAACCAGCGAGTCATCACGATGTGAATCATACTCATAAACTAATTCAATCAATCCCTCATCAGGTATGTGCCTGTTTAGCACATTTAGGCTGTCGTTATTAAGGTGCCGAATAATTTCAATGTGCTCAAGCGCCGTTCGTTTGAAGTACGAGTTCTCTCTGTGGAGGAGGGTCTCGGACCCCTCTTTATAGCAGTGACCACTGGTAATGAGATGGTCCGCAAAAGCCGACACCCCCAATTTCTTTTTCTCCCAAGCTTTCTTATGCTCGTCAATTCTAATTTTAACTTGACGGCCAGTCTCGCCTATGTATATCCCTTTACAATCATTACAATTCACCTTGTAGACACCACTTTTTTCGAGCAATGGGATAGGGTCCTTCAATTTGACAAAAAGACTTTTTACAGTATTAAGGTTATAATAAGCTGGTCGGAACCCAAACGGGCGGAGTACGCTACCTAATTTAGAAGAAAACTTCCCCAAGAAGGGGAGCCTTATCCAACGCTTCCTACTCTCCAATGTCGGATTGCGGGGGAGGGAGGTAGTGGAGTCCAGGCATTTCCGAGTCAACTTCCTCCGGACCATGAGGTCAATGTCTATGCTCACCTCATTCACTCTGGCCAAATGCTTTATAGTCGATAGCTCCCTTTGAAAGGCGGTCTGACCAAGCGGAATACTGGTCAACCGGTGGACAAAGCTATTGAATGCAGCGGATTTATGGGCGACAGGGCAGAATGATCTGCCGTGGACAGTAGTATCGGTCGATGTAACTTTCCTATAGATGGCGAATTCATGGACACCGTCTCTATTGGAGATCGTGAGGTCCAAAAAATTAATAGATGAACCGCCCACTTCCAATGTGAATTTGATGGAAGGATACTGATTATTGATATACTTAAGAAACTCCAAAAGGAGATCTCTGGGACCGGTCCACGCACACAAAACATCATCGACGTACCTGCGCCAATAGTAGAACACTGTATCACCAAGCTCAAAACCTGAGGGATGTATCCAAAGTTACGGCAAGAAAGTATGACCACCTGAATAATCAATCAGGAGTGTTATGCAAGGGACAAAGGGTTGGGGTCGTTCATAGACGTGGGATGATTGAGTCAGATTGTCATTATTCAAGTTACGAAGCTTCTGTTATTGAGTTTCTAGACTGAGTTGAAACAATCATATGATCATAAAAGAGTTCAAACATAATATTATATGTAATAAAGCTTCAATATTTTCAAAAAGAAGTATAAACAACAAGAAAGTTATTCTGGAGTACACAGATGAATCAGTATTACCTTATTAATTTTAAGGCATTCAACAGGGAACCTCTTGTATTGGGGAGGGGGTCTCTTGAAGGGAAAACGGGGTTGACCGCTGTCCAGAAAAAAGTGGGACTTGGAATTTTTTCGAGCTATGTATGATAGAAGAGGAACTTTGAAAATCACAACTCTCTTAACGAAATTAAACGAGGAACGCAGAGACCTTTTCTATGGATCTAATTGGTTTTTTAACAACGAGTCAAAACCAAAAATTTTGACAAGTGAAACTGTAATTGAAATTTATATGTATGATTTTTAATATTAATTATAATATGATAGAAGGTAGACTTGGAAAATTTTGATTTCCAACTTGCAAGCTATGCTGAATGATAGAAGGAGGACTTTGACGGCAGACGGCGGGGCGCAAAAATTTTCAAAAAGCGCAAGGCCCTCTAAAGGACATGTTCTCTGTTAATTTCGAGATATAAAATATGATAGGAGGGGGATGGGATTTTGAAAAATTATGGCTTCCTTAACAAAGTTGAACGAGGAAAGCAGCTAAAGCTATTCTATGGGGGGCATTGGTTTTAAAAGTGGAAGTTGCTCTTTCATGATATATAATATTGTGAAAATTGGAATTAACATTATACAACTTCTTTGGTGGATGAAAAATTCTAATATTTCTTGTGCTACCCTGTGTACATACTTTGATATTTGAAATTTTGCTGAGGGCAACTTCTGTATATTTGAATATTGGAACTTGACTAATATAGTGAGATTTTCTTTTTTTCGCTTCTCAACTTCTGTTGTCTATTGCAATTTTGAAAGATCCGTACACCTTTGTCTTTTTCAATTATTACATAATATGGAACGAGTGATTTTAATACAGAATTATGAAAGTGAAACTGCCAATTGTATTTTATCGATGTCAAATGTTCGAT
This sequence comes from Aspidiotus rigidus, assembly GCA_035079385.1. Lineage (NCBI taxonomy): Eukaryota > Metazoa > Arthropoda > Insecta > Hemiptera > Diaspididae > Aspidiotus > Aspidiotus rigidus. The sequence goes on along the minus strand of JAVHKY010000054.1, from coordinate 13,119,533 downwards.
GCTCAGTGAAAGGAAATTGGAAAAATTTCGACATCAACTTCCATCATCACGCTAAGTATACCTAAATTGATCCGAGGGGAATTTAAAAAAATTTTGACTTTATACTTCACAGCTATACGCACCAGGTGATAGAGATTGACTAGGAAAAAATGTTGACTTTCGACTTCCGGGGACTTGGAAAAATTTCTTCACCGGATAGTGGACGCCAAAATTCTCAAAAAGACCCCCCATATAATAGGTTATCTGTTGAAATTTTGAATGTCGAGCTTTATCTGTTAGGAGGGAACTTGCAAAAATTTCCACTTTCGAGCTATAAGTACCGGATGAGGCCAAACTTCAAATCTACGAGATTTGTATCTAATTTTATCTTCAATTTTCTCCCCTACCAAACGTTCTATAACTTTTCTGAGTCAATGTCCCAAAAATTGACCAACTTGTCAAGGTTTTCAAAATAAGAAATTGAAAATTCCCCCATCCTTAGAAATACCGTTATCACGTGGACGTTTTGACTTTATTGGAATTTGACGAATTCATGTTTCTTATATTGTGCTAAGCAATTGCGTTTTCATAGATATAGAATACACGCGATATTCAATGTTAGTTATTTTTTAGCTAAGTACATTGTATGAACTGGACAAATCAGGAATGTAGGGTGAAGGGGTAAATATGGTTTTTAGTATTATTGATTGATTGATTGATTGATAGTTGAATCGGGCTCGTTTTATTCTTAAAACTTTATTTATGAAACAAGACTCGAGTTTTTATTCTTTAGTTGTGCTTCTACCAAGTTGTACAATCCAAAGTTCATACAGGGTGTCTGCTGATTATTTACCGATCAACATTAGAGCACATGAAATTATACAAAGCATCACTAAACATTATACAGAAACCGACTCCTAAAGTGCCTAACTGATAACAAGATGTACGTACTTCTTTTTTGGCGCACTTGCCTCTGGCAAAGCGTGAGCCTTTATGCAGTTGCAAACAAAAAAAAACTGTAAAAAAAAAATGTTCTAGCGTAGCCAAATAAATGAAGATCATGTTTCATGTCTGTCATAGTTTAAAATATAAGTCTAGTATGCAATATCAAATAATTTAGTGTTGTAAGGAGGTTGTTCCGTTTGTTTGCCCTCCTTCTTAATCTAGTGCTTATAGGGAGCTCACTCACTCCGCTTGTTTGTCCCCTTCTTTGTCTAGGGTAATTCTAGTTTAGACTTAATGGTAATATACCTATTGTATGTACAAATATTAAGTCTCTGAGATTCCAGATCTGAGTAAACAAAGATTCAGATCTCTTGGTTTCCAGATCTTGACATAGAAAAAATCGAGATTTCTTGAGCTCTACATCTTGATAGAAAAAGAAGCTCCAGATCTTTTGAAAAACATTAAAAAATAAATTTCCATCATGTAACAGTCAATTAGAAAAAAAAAAAACAGTAGACCGGGATACTTAGGCGCATGGCGACTCAGTCTTGTTTATAATTATTACCACCCATTGGTATAGACGATCTGTTTCTTGCCATGAAGAGTCCGAGGTGAAGAGATCTAATAATCACTTTTGTAGTACTGCTAGCAATATGCCTCTTGTACTTTGGCTATATTCTTAAGTCAAATGTTTAAAGTTTTTTCAAATTGAGGATCGAAAGAACGTTTCTTTGCTTAATTGTATGAGTTTTTTAGGAGCAGTATGCTCTTGAATGTTTTTCTCGCTGCATATTTTTTTCCCCTTGTAATCAGTATGAATGATCCTGCAATTAAAAATTTTTATCTTATCAACTGAACACGTGCACCATTCGATGAACGCGACACTCATGATTTCCGTTGTAGCGTCTAATTTCCTATTACGTACTTATCTTTCCAATTAACTCACATTATACGTACCTGTTTCATATATACGAGTACGTTGGTGGAATGATGGAACATGGTTGAGATGATAACTTAGTCCGAGGGGATCAGATGGGAAAACCCCTGTCGCAATAAAAGAGGACCGGAATATTACTTCAATAATCAAGATAAGGCACGCGGATTTGCGGATACATATGGGGGAGGGAAAATCCCATAGTTTGAAAAATTTTTTTCTCGCTCCACTCGGAAAATGTGGTCAAATTGCGTGATTCCAACCTTTTTTGGAGGTTTTGGGAGGGAATATCCACCCTGGCCCCCCACGAGTCCACGCCTGAAAAAGATATAAAATAAATATGATCCCCAGCCCCTACGCATTCAATAATCTTGTGCTTAATTTGGGTCGTTTATCCCGCTATAGTCCAGGAGGTAGACAATTAGACCTTGCATTTCATGTTGAAATCATAAAATTTAGAACGAACATTTAGGATACTTAATTGAAAAATTTGAGCCATGGCGCCATGGTCCAAACCCCATATAGGCCCCGTAATGGCGTATTCTTGCATATAAATGACCGAAATATTCCTTTTGGTTCGCAATTCATGTGGATTCTTATGTACCGGTAATTTGGTTCGGGAAAATGCGGGCCCAGAAAATTCCCTCAGCTAGAGTGCGCGGAAACGTGGGAGCGTGCGAAAGTTAGTTAAATAACGTTCACGGAGATTGAGCGAATTATACAAATTATTTTATTGTAAGAAAGAATATAATTTATAGAAATACAATTTTGAGATTTCGATCCGGCATCGTTATTCGAAGTTTCTTCTCAGATTGGCGTACCTGACGGACAGAGGAAAAATACACTATCCGTCAGTCTCATAGAGAGTGAGGAAACGATTCATAATAATATAACGAGTAAGATGAAGACGGCGGGAGAGAGTCGAACCAGAATAATTCGTAGATTATAAAGATCGAAGAAGTACTCACTTGATTTGCCGTTGCAGGAACGAGGAAAAACGTGTTCACGGAATTTTCGTCCGACATTTCGTTCAGGTTTTTGTTCAGTTTCTCAGTTACAAACTTTTCGTAATCGACGAGAAAGCTTCGCATAAAGCGAACTCAATAAAATTTCCATGACAGTTCATTGACCTTGGCCTTGACATTCGACTGCGAGTCGAAGTCGATAAAATAGTGCAATTTGCAAAACGCAAGATTTTTGACAACTGCCAAATAAAAAAAAAATTATTAAAAATTCTGCCGACTTTCTAGAGGCGCCGAGGGGGCTGATAACTCCTAAAATAGGGGTAAAATTGAACTGACACATTTCAACATATTATCTTCACGAATATCCTTATGAAATTTTCCGTAGAATTTGAGAAAAATACTGAAGAAATTCTTCCGACCAGCCTCCCCCCCCCCCCAATTGAAAAAAATATATTTTGTTTTTTTGGAAAAATCCTAGTGGGTTCCGAAGTAGAATGTAGAGATTTAACATGTATATGTCTTCAGGCTGAGGATCAGCTCAAAATCTGTGAAAAGCGGGATGCTTTATGACGTCATCAACAACTTTAACACAATTTTGGGACCATTTCTGTACGGCTTTTGCTAAAATTGTAATTCCATTGCTGTATTGATATGTATAATTATGTCTTTGGGCTAGGGGTCAGTAGAAAATTTTTTAGATGCATGATGCTTTATGGCGTTATCAATGACCTTGACCTACTTCCGAGACTCGATATGTATTTCCCTTTGGGCTAGGGGTCACTAGAAAATTTGTAAGACGCATGACGTCTTATAAGGTCATCAATAATCTTAACTTACTTTAAGGATTTGATAGATATGTCTTTAGACTGGATGTCAGTATAAAATTTAGAAGACAAATGACGCTTTGAAGTGTCATAAATGACCTCGTCCCACTTTGAAGATTTGATATGTATTATGTCTTCAGGCTGAGGATCAGCTTGAAATCTGTAAGCAACATGATGCTTTATGACGTCATCAACGACCTTAACCAAATTTCGGAACTGTTTCGATACGGACCTTGCAAAAATTGTAATTCCATTACTATATTGATCAGTATATATTTTTGGGCTGGGAGTCAGTAGAAAATTTGTAAGATGCATGGTGCTTTATGGCATCATCAATGACCTTGACTTACTTCTAGAACTTGATATGTATACATCCTTGGACGGGGGATCAGTAAAAAATTTGTAAGACGCATGACGCCTTGAAAGGTCATCAATGACCTTGACCTATGCCGGGACTTGATGTGTATATGTCTTTGGGTTGTGGGTCAGTGGGAAACTTATGAGACGCATGACGCCTTAAAAGGTCATCAATGACCCTGACCTACTTCCGGGACTTGATATGAATAATATATCTTTATGCTGGGGTCCGTAGAAAATTTGTAAAACATATGACCCCTTATAAGGTCATAAATAACCTTGACGTAAGGACTTTTTTTTTCTATCTAACCGTTCAATAAGAAAATAAAAGAGAAAAAAAAACATACCTAATAATATGGCTAATTAAGGGCTTTGATAATAAAGTCATTTCGTTCTGAATTAAAATAACAAAAGAAGAAGTAGTAAGTAGAAGATTAAAAATAAAATGAAAAAGAGAGGCGAATGCACAGTGATGAAAAATAGTTGAAGACAAAAAGTTAATCAATAATTGTTTTGATAGGTATATATCTTCGGACTGGGGGTCAGTAGGAAATCTGTAAGGTGAGCGACGATTCACAACGTCATCAATTATCTTGACCTACTTTGAATTTTGACTATTGCTACTGTCGGACCTGTACTCTTAGCCTTCATTATGTACTAACTTGCCCCCTATACCAGGCTATCATCCGTTGCTATCATTTACAAGTAATATAAAGGAAGTTGTTGATACTGAAATAATAGTCACAGACAATCAAGTTATCTCATTGGGACGTTTGTATTCATTTGCAAACGCGCGAAGACATTTACGTGATTCAATATTTTCCCATGAAGTGGAGTAATTTACGTTTTTGGTTGTTTTCTTTTTGTCTAGGTATACACAATTTTTAGAGTCTGTAATGGTTGTACAATATAGGATCAAAATCCACTCGTCTATAGCATTAGATTTTGGTTGTTTTTGTGCACTAATACTATGTCCTCGTCAATTTTCTCTAGTCAAACATTTGTTTCACCCTTGAAACTGCTGGCGATTAAATCAATTAACTATCTACAATCTGAACAATAACCGCCACCATTCGAAATATTCTTACTCGAGTCCATTGCTACCGATGCGATATTCATGACTCACGATATTACCAAGTCGTTTTCGAATATAATTAAGTTTTATTCTTGTCATCAATGATCCATCGTCCCATCAATTTTTCTCTCTGTAATGTCGCGTCGTACTTATTTGGGCAGTTAATTTCCTCTTCAAATTCGACGTAACGTCTGTGCATTTCGAAATGATTCAGAGTAATTTTCACCTTCGTACCATGAAGTAATGCTAGAATTTTCCTTTCTCTCAGTCTTCTTCTTTTTTTTTTTATTAATTACATCTAACCAGAGAAAAATTATTAAAAAAACACACAAAAAAAAACAAAATAAAACAAACAAAAAAAAGAATAAAAAAAAGAATAGGGGGAAAATTATACACATGCATAAATGTATTGAAAAAAAAAAAAAAAAAAAAAAAAAAAAAAAAAAAAGTGAAAACAATAGTACTCCGACATAAGACATAGCAATCCGTTGTAAGGACTGGAGCCGAGTTTGATTTCTTGTATTAAAAGAGAATGATTTAATCGCTCTTTAGAATTTAAAGAAAGTAAATCATGAAATAAAAAAAAAAAAAAAAAAAATAGAAGCCATTGCAGACGTTGCCATGGCAGCGGGCAACCCGCAATTCTTTACTCGACCTCTCAGCTGGTGTGGACCTGAGTTGATAATCCTGTCATAGAATTCAAATCGAAATTGTCATTCTACATTCCCTCCTATCATATATAGCTCAAGAGTCGAAATTCTTCTAAGTCCCCCTTCTATCATATATAGCTCGAGTCTCAAAATTTTTCTAGGTTTTCGGTTGGACGGCGGACGGTAGCTCGAAAATCAAAATTCTTCATAAGTCCCCCCCCCCCTATTATATATAGATCGAGACTTGAAATTCTTCTAAGTCCCCCTCCTTTCATATATAGCTCGAGACTCGAAATTCTTCTAAGTCCCCCCCCCCCTATTATATATAGCTCGAGACTTGAAATTCTTCTAAAGCCCCCTCCTTTCATATATAGCTCGAGACTCGAAATTCTTCCAAGTCCCGTAACCTAACCTAACCTGCGGACGCGGACGTTTTCTGAGGATGTAATCTCCTAACAAAATGGATAGCGGGTTCCCCGCTAAAAAAAAAAAGAAGGTTGGAAAGAGGATGGCTACTGCGCCTTACTTCGAAGGAAAAACGGAAAAAATGAATTGGGGAGATAAATTTGAAAGTGTGTGAGAAAATTGAAGGGTTTTCTGGTGATAGGAGGTCGGTGGCTCTGAGTGAATTAGCGAATTGTAGATTGATGGCTTCTGAGTATAGTATTTGTCCAATGTTGGACATTTCTGGACATTCGAAAAGATAATGATTAATATCGCCTTTAGAAGGATTGTCTGGGTGGAGGGGTCATATATCAGATTCGGAAAGATTCTCATGTACCTGTTGAGCACATTAAGGTCGTCGTTATTTAAATGACGGATTATTTCGATGTGTTCTAACGCTTTCCGCTTCGAATACGCGTTTTCTCTATAGAGGAGGACCTCGGACCCCTCTTTAATGCTATGGCCGCTGGAGATTAGATGGTCCACAAACGCCGATTCACCTATATTCTTCTTTTCCCACGCCTTCCTATGTTCAGCGATTCTAATTTTCAACTGACGGCCTGGCGAGTCTCGCCGATATTAATTCCGTTACAATCCTTACACTCAACTTCATACACACCACTCCTCTCGGCCAGTTGGATGGGGTCTTTTAGCCTAACCAATAAACTTTTTATGGTATTGGGGTTATAATACACAGGCCGAAATCCGAAAGGGCATAGGACACGACTCAATTGAGCTGAAAACTGCCCCAAGAACGGAAGCCTTATTCAACGCTCTCTACTGTTTAGGGCCGTATTGCGGGGGAGGGAGGTGGTAGAATCGAGGCATTTTAGAGTAACTTTCCTTTGGATCATAAGGTCAATGTCTAAGTTCACTTCATTCACTCTCGCCAAGTGCTTTATAGTTGATACCTCTTTTTGGAAGGCTGACTGATTGAGAGGAATACTAGTCAGTCGATGGATTAAGCTGTTAAATCCAGCATATTTATGGGCTACAGGGCAAAAAGATTTTCCGTGGACAGTAATATCGGTCGCAGTATCTTTCCTATACCCTCCTCCCTCGTATAAACAATTACGCAATTGAGGTGATTAAGGGATTAAAGAGGAGGGTCAGGGAGGAGGGCTTAATCATCACGAAGGCTGACAAAAGTAATGCCATTGTCGTGATGGAGTAGTCCTCCTACGTCTCCAAGGTCTACGACGTTCTCGGCCAGTGTGGTGCTAAGGAAAACGACAGTTTCAATTTTCCTAAACACGTAAAAGAAGTTAGACGTGTGATAAACGAGTGTGAATTTATCATTAAAACTCCCTCGCTAAAAAGATTGATCCTGGAGCCCAACCCTGTGCCTCCCCTCTTGTACGGGCTACCAAAAGTCCATAAAAAAGATAACCCGATGCGTCCGGTCGTATCCTTTGTGTCCTCCTCCACGTACGCTCTGGCGAAATTTTTGGACCGATGGTTTAAATCGAGAGTTGACCATGAGTCACCTTACTCGGTGAAAAATTCGGTCTCCTTGGCTGATAGGCTTAAGGATAATATTCTTCCGCTGGGATCGACCCTGTGTTCATTTGATGTGGTCGGCCTGTTCCCCAATATCCCCTGAGCAACCGCCATGCAACGTATGGGAGACCTTTTGATTCAAACAAATGTTCGCCAAGAAGAATTGGGTGAATTTTTCAATCTCCTCAATATTTGTTGGTCTCCCAATTATTGCAAATTCGATAACAAGTTTTTTGGGTTTCCTGAAGAGGTTGGAATACCCATCGGTTCTCCTATGGGGTCTCCCATTTCGGAGGTCTTTATGTCTAAGTTTGAGCTCGATTTGTTCTCCTCTGGCAGTGCGTATTTAGATCAGATTTATTATTGGCACAGGTATGTCGACGATGTGTTGTGTACGTGGAATGGTCCCCGAGAGCTCCTTTTGGAGTTTCTCCAGTATCTAAATAATGAATATCCTTCTATAAAATTTACTTTAGAAATCGGTGGCGCATCTATTAATTACTTGGATTTGACGATCTGTAATAGAGACGGTATCCATGAATTCACCATATACAGGAAAGATACTGCGACCGATATTACTGTCCACGGAAAATCTTTTTGCCCTGTAGCCCATAAATATGCTGGATTTAACAGCTTAATCCATCGACTGACTAGTATTCCTCTCAATCAGTCAGCCTTCCAAAAAGAGGTATTAACTATAAAAAGCACTTGGCCAGAGTGAATGAAGCGAACTTAGACATTGGCCTTATGATCCAAAGGAAAGTTACTCGAAAATGCCTCGATTCCAGTCTCTCTCTCTCCCGCAATACGGCCCTAAACAGTAGAGAGCGTTGGATAAGGCTTCCGTTCTTGGGGCAGTTTTCAGCTCAATTGAGTCGTGTCCTACGCCCTTTCGGATTTCGGCCTGTGTATTACAACCCCAATACCATAAAAAGTTTATTGGTTAGGCTAAAAGACCCCATCCAACTGGCCGAGAGGAGTGGTGTGTATAAAATTGAGTGTAAGGATTGTAACGGAATTAATATCGGCGAGACAGGCCGTCAGTTGAAAATTAGAATCGCTGAACATAGGAAGGCGTGGGAAAAGAAGAATATAGGTGAATCGGCATTTGCGGACCATCTAATCACTAGCGGCCATAGCATTAAAGAGGGGTCCGAGGTCCTCCTCTATAGAGAAAACGCGTATTCGAAGCGGAAAGCGTTAGAACACATCGAAATAATCCGTCATTTAAATAACGACGACCTTAATGTGCTCAACAGGTACATATCTGATGAGGGGTTGATTGAACTAGTTTACGAGTATGATTCACGTCGTGATGACTCGCTGGTTCAATCCTGATTTCCTCGTATGTTTCTAGTTTACAGCCGGAGTTGGTTCAGTCGCTTTCCAGTCCCCGTTGACAACGATTGTGTAATCGAAAGCGCTCCGGCGTCGTTTAATTTCTGTGGCTAAAATTGTAAATTACTCCGTTTGTATTACTCGCTTGAATATGACTTCGTCTAGTAATGTCTTCGTTGTATTGTGTGCTCTGATGGTCAGTCGAGTCCATGTCCGTGTAGGTCTTCCATTGCTGCGGAGATGTTGTATTGTTTGATTCAGCTGCATAGCACTTGATAAAGCTCTCGCTAATTGATTTTGAATCTGAAATAAGTTAACCTTTGACTTGGAAGGTATTCCTTCTTTATTTCTGGGTTTGTTGGTTCCCTTCCAGCATTGTAAAATTTCAAAATCGATTTAGATTTTGTTGTCAATGTCCTACTGAATTTTTAACGATGTAATTAAATGAGCAACCAGTTGATGAACGACGACACACGACAATCCGTTCATTGTCTAGGTGACGGTGAACTGTGCCCAAAGGAAACTCGATAAACGTATAGTGCCTCGATGCCGCCTTACACATGTTAACTGTTCCGCTCCGACAAGATAGAAATGCACATATGATAAATGAACACGATTCAATAGGTACTTTGATTTTATAATTACCAGGTCGTTAAACCTGTTAGCTTTTTCTAATCGCATATTTATTGATATTAACCATATAGTCGTGCGATCGTACGATATGACATTATTTTGAGACAGTCTGAAGAAGAGTAAACAATTAATAATGGTTGGCGTGAAAAATTCGCATCAAGAACAGATTTTTTCTGCACTCCGTCGTTTATAAAACGGATGATAGACAAAACGAAAACATCGATGTATGGGAAAGTCGATCAATAAATAACTGGTTCGACATGTGTATGATATATACGTTATTAGGTAAATCCGTGTACGTATTAGTATTCCAGAGTGACGTAACATTTCGTTCGTTTACTAATTAGCATTTTTTTTTTTTGTCGAACTTCGATACGCAAACCGCAGTGCCAGCGTTTTGAGGGATCAACGCGACGCACGCGGTCACTCTTCTTCACTCTGTGTGTACGCCTTCGTCATCTTAATATAGACTCTACGTGTTGCACTTGGGACACAATCGTACGCGGGTTGTTACATGCTGGCTAGTCAGTCAGTGGCTCAGTACGATAGAATTAGTGGTGCAGTTCATACTTCCGAGTGTCTCTCGTCGCTCTCGTGATTCGTCCCGCGTCGAACGGCAAGATTCGTGATTTACTTTTCGGGATCGAATTTTTTCGTTTTTGAAATTCTCGACTGTATCGGAATCGCGAAAGGCTAATCTGTGTATTGTTTAAATTATTTGTTACATGTTCGGAAATTTCAAGAGGAGTCCGAGGAACACATTTTGCCGGTATTGTAAGGACCTGACCTTTGGAGTGAAAAAATTGCGGTAAGTGATAGGTACATTATTGCGAGGGGTAATTTCTCCAATTAGGCCCGGACTTCAGCTGTCCGTGCCAATTGTACGAGAGCACTTTTTTCGCGTTTTGTCCTATATGGACATTCTCATTGTGAGACTTAATTTTAGTTTCTACGGAGTCGTTTATTATGCTTTCACTAGTCGTCTCCAGATCTGCCGATAAATTGGAAATAATTCCTGTATTTTGGTCTCCTCATGTGACTATCTAGAAATCCTGTAATTTGCTCAAATGAACGTATGTGGATTTCGGTTTCTGTGAAGGGTGTGATCGAATATTCAATGTACACCTGTAAAATTCGTGTAAGATTGGATTTTACAATCTTTCTTCTTTGTAAAATAGGAAATATCCGTCATCAATAGGTATCCATAAAAAATTCTAAAGCTATTCTCCTAAGGAAATACAGGATAAATTTTCTATTGCTGTACATTTGAGCGCACGATAGGGTTTGTTTGTCGAAAATCGATCGACTTGTTTTCAATCTATTTTTGTAAAATGATACCTTCTCTCCGAATGTGATAAGATAGGAATCATATCAGCGGTTTTCAATCTTATTTTTATTACGTCTTCATCATTAGGACTCGAGACTTTTTTGAGAGTTTGTTATCGTGGTACAGACTATATAAGATTTTATTCAGTGTTCTATAGGACTTTGCCCGACGTTCAATGAAGTGAAACCTCCACCCCTCTTTTGTCCAAGTATAATACGGTTTAAGTATTTTAAATATGCTCTTCATGGTGGACGTAAGGTTTGAAAATGTGGATGAGACGGTAGAAAATGCGAAGTACAAATTTTATTACGTGTCGAAAATGAAGCTTCATAATAGTAGGATGAGTCAGTCTTGTTTATGCCACTTTTTCTAGAAAATATAATATGAAGATAGTATAGAGAATTCGATCTTTAACCTCGTGATGAATAAGAAATCATTTTGATATCGAGAACGGTTTAGGTGGAGTATGATCGAATGCGTGTCTTTGCTGAGCTCGCCAAACGTTCTTAGACTCGTGTTTACTCGTAATCACAATCAATTGTTAACCGATTGCACATGAGGAAAATAGAGGTAGTGCGACTTCTGTATTGCTTGTTTTCGATTACTGACGAATTGAGGGAGGTTTCAAACTTTGAGTTTCTTTATATTTGCTTGTATGATGTGTGCACTTCTAACAAAGAACGTTGCTGTATTTAATGATCGTGTAAATATCACACGTTAAAAGGATACATACACCCTGCACGACTCTGGATGAAGAGTGATACCGAAAAGTACTTTGTCATCTCCCCAAAACAAAAAGGGACAGAAATTTGTGCGTTATCCAGTGTTTCTCAATTAGCCATGAAAGTCAGGAAATCTGTTTTACTTTGGGTCATTTTGTGAGAGACGAACTGCATGTCAAAAAGTTCTTTCTGCTCCTCTTCTTTTCGCCTTTTCCTTCCGTATCACCAATATCCGTTGGAAATTTCAACGAGGAATCTGTCTTTTTTCTTCTTCTTTTGAAATCCGGCGAAAACTGACCTACCCTAACATAATTAGGCTTTCCTCCTTTTTCCCGCTTTTTCGATATCAGAATTGAGACTTGAAGGAATTCCGTTCATCGTGCAGTGTAAGGTAGAGGATCTTCGAAAAATTTCGACTTTCAAAACTATAAATAATAAGAGGGGGACGTGGAAAAATTTCGAATATCGAGCTTTATACTTATGATAGGATAGGGAAAACAATTTTAACCACATGAGAATAGTTGAACTTGAAGGAATTTCAACCCTCAAGCTATATAGAGGTGAGGGACGTGGAAAGATTTTGACTTTTGATAGGAGGGGGGTTTGAAGTAACTCCGACCATCGAGCTATTTAGGATTGGGGGACTTGAAAAGATCACAACAGACTTGAAAAAAATTTCGACTTTCAAGTATGAATGACAGGAGGGAATCTTGAAGAAATTTTGACCATCGAACTACACTATATAGAAATGACGGATTTGGAAAGATTCCGACTTCCAAGCTGCAGGAAGGAGACTTGAAAAAATTTAAACTATCGAGTTTTATGCTCATGATCGGAGGCGAAAAAAATTTCAACTGTTACAATAGTTGGACTTGGAGAAATTTCGACCCTCGAGCTATAGAGAGGTTGAGAACTTGGAAAGATAGATGGTAGGAGGAGGATTTGAAGTAATTTCGACCATCGAGCCATACAGAAGTGGGGAATTTAGAAAGATTCCGACTTCAAGCTGCAGGAGAGGACTTGAAAAAATTTCAACTACGAGCTTTATACTTATGATGGGAAGGCAAAAAATGTTTAACTGTGAGAATAGTTGGACTTGAAGGAATTTCGACTCTCAAGCTAGGTAGAGGTTGAGGACTTGGAAATATTTTGACTTTCGAGTTATAGATGGTAGGAGGGGGACTTGAGGTAATTCCAAGCATAGAGCTATTGAAGGGTGGGGAACCTAGGAAGTTCTCAACTTTTGATTCAAAGGAAGGAGACCAGAGAAAATTTCCACTTTCGACCTATATATAATAGGCAGGGACTTTGAAAATATTGACTAACGAACTATGTATGATGGGAGGTTAGGGTTGGGGGGGTAATTTCATTAGTATTGAAGAAATTTTGATTATTGAGCTGTGTGCGTATGGATTCGGACAAATTTCAGCCATTGAAGGAGTTGCGCTTTGAGGAATTTTGACCATCGAGGGATAGAGTAGTTGGAATGATCTCAACTTTCGAGGTAAAGGAGGGACACTTGAGCTGTGTAAGGGGTTTGAAAAAATTTAGAACAAGAGGAAGTGCCACTGCCGTCTTTCGTCTAGTCTGAGAAGTTCAGAGTCTTCATATAACGATGCGACGGCCTCACGACGAGATATGCGATAAATGAACCTCATGCAACGATTCTGTATCCTTTGCAAACTATTTTTATTGACCCCGGGGATCGCGGCGTGAAGTGGTCTAATATAATCGAAAATAGGCAGCACTAAAGCGTCGATCAGCGCTCTACGTGCACTAAGAGATAATAAATAGGCATCACATCTGTAGAGTCTGTTGAGAACAACAAACGATCCTCTGGAAACGTGATCTACCCAAGGATCACTGGATGTCTGATAGAAAATGATACCCAGATTGTTGACGGTTCGTTGGAAAGATATTTCTACGCCGCTGTAGCGAATTTAGGTCAACCTACTGTACCAGATGTTTTGAGCCCACCAGAATTGGCTTCGTTTTCGAAGGACTCCGTCTGAGATCGTAAGCCACACCCCACTCGGAAATACGAAGGAGAAGAGGGACTGCTTGGGAAAAGGAGCTGATTTAGGAGGGGGTTTAAGAAGATTTCCGGTCATCGAGGTAGGGTATTGGAGAAATATTCGGCTTTCGAGCTATTTGCAGATGAATTGATTCGAGGAGGCTCAAATTTTCAATTCAATTCAATTCCCAATATCAAAACTTAGGTTCCCTGCAAGCCTTGTTCAACTTTGTCGAGGGAGCCATCGTCATTCTCTTCACTTTCACTTTTTCTTTTCCTCTCCAGAGCCTGGGACTCTGAAAAATTGACTATAATGGTCTGCCTCTGTTTTAGTATGCGATCTACAGCGATACAAAGAAGTTCACTCCAGTTAGACTACAAAAAAGGCACTTGCACTCCCGCCGAAAAATAGTCGACAATACATCGTTATCAAGATCCAAAGTCTAGAAATGTGGCACCGCGCGCCATGGAGGGGTCAACATAATGTAGTTTTTTAGTTGAACATTTACAGGTTGGTCATTTATTAGAGAAGGAGCTTTGGATGATTGGTATGAACATTTTCTTGTCCTACAGTCTCTCTGTCTTGACGCAATTCGAATACTCTCGGACCATCCCCTCTGGGGCCGTAGGTTCTATAATTCTAGACGTCCGCCTCTTCTTCTTTGCTGTGTGGAGGTTCATCCCTTGCCAAAGGTCGGCTGTGGATGAATGGCTTCACCAATTTGAATAAGTTCACTAAACGAGCCCTTTATTTTTGGATTTTTGGGTTTATAAATCCGGGGAATGATCGGGTTCAAGAGCAATGGTCATCAGTAAGGAAAAGTTTTAATTATTTGTAGCGGTTCTTTGCGATTTACGACTAATCGTAAACAGCTGGATCACGTTTTGTTGAGATGAACTGGAGTCTTGCATAGGATTAAGTCTTTAGCTAGGGACTGCACTAGAATGATTTCTGCGTTTTTCATGTAGAACTGTGTTTCTCAACCTTTCTTATATCGCGCCACATTTTTCCATGAGATGATATATTACTGCGGCACAGCATTTCCAGAACTCCAAATTGTATCGAAAATTTTTGTGCGTTTTGACATTTGCATGTCTCTACTGATTTCCTCCCCCTAATTTCAGAATTTGTGGCCTACAAGATGGCTATATGAGGCCTCATACTTCTTTCTCTATACTACGGTTACGAGAAACAAGAGCCTCATCCATCGGGACTCAAAAAAATTTTGCCACCAATATACGCAAAAGTATCTGGATGTTTCCTGCATTTACTGGAAACCCTATGGGCTCTTCTAATTCCGAAATTTATGAAAAAACATGAAATATAATCTGTACTTTTGGCCAAGACGCAGAAAGTTCTTGATTTTTATGTTTGGACTCATGTTCAAGTAATTATAGGCCTAACTGGAACTGACATCACTCAAAAATTGGAACACATCGGTCAGGTAGTAGTTGTGATTACTTTTTCAAGTAATTTCATTAATAAAATATTTAATTTAAATCAAAAAAAAAATTAAAATGTCAATTAATAAGAAAATTAAAAAATGATTTTAAAACAATGGATTCAATAAAATTAATAAATTAATATAAAAGAAAATTAATACTTAATATTTTGATTATAATTGAAATTAAAATAATTATTATTAAATAAAATGATTATGAATTCAATTTATAACAATTCAATTTAATAGAAAATACACAATCAATATTATTTATTTCAAATTTATTCATGTATAATTCAAATAAAATAATATTTTAATTTTTCTTTCAATAAAAAATTTTATTCAATAATATTTAAATTGGATTTTTTTGATATCATTAATAAATCCAATTATCTCATTATCTTCAAGTATTACTTTTATAATTTTTATATTATAAAGAATATTAATTTTGAAATTTGAAATTTAATTTTTAATTTCTTTTGAAAAGTTTGATTTTTAAATTTATTATGATTTTAATAGCGATTAGCCTTATTTTCAATTTTTATTTTTAATCAATTTCGAATATTGATTATTATTAGAAATTTCATTTATTCAATTTATTTAATATTTCATTTTTTAAATACATATGAAATTTCTTTTCATTATATTATATAATAGAATTTTTCATCTTATAATTTATTGTTAATAAATTATTTCAAAATAAAATAATATCAGAGAAAATAATATATATCGTTGGGGTATTCTATTTAAACCGAGACGTAAATATTACCATCAATAAATATTACAATAGATTGTATCCCTAATCAATTGAATAGAATCACAAATTGAATTATATTAATTCTTTTAATGTAATTATATTAATTCAACATCGAGGTAACAAATTAAAAATATTTTATTAAATTATCCTGTTATCATCAAAGATATTATTAATAATTTAATCATTTAAATTTATTTTTTTAATTAAATTAATAAATTGAATTTTAATTTGTACCAAGAATCGAAATTATTATTTCATAAAATTTTTTAATTAGAAATTAAATATAATAATTATTCATTTAGTTAAAATAATAACATTAATTTGTCAAATTATAAAATGGCAATTTTTTTTTTAGTTCATGTTGATTTATATTTTTGATAAAACTTTTGCGGCACACCTGAGGCGGGCTTGTGGCACAGTGATGTACCGCGGTACACCAGTTGAGAAACACTGATGTAGAATGACATCATCAGAAAACGACAGTCAACCGCAGACTTGATTCTTCACAAAATAGGCGTTATAGTGCCCTAGTTTTGTACCACCAAGATCGCAAAATCTTCCTCTTTATGTAGAGTTCGAAGGACCACATTTTTACTAAGTCCTTTTTTTTATATTGCTCGACGTTTGAAATCTTTTCAATTCTCCTGAAATTTTATCACGTTCTAGGAGCCTGACCACGCAAATATTTCTCCAAAAATAATTCAGCCGACTATCTGCCATACAAAGGTAAATTGACGTATATGTAAAATGACGATCATTGAAATGAGACTTCCTTTAGCCTTCAGTAGCTATTATCAAAAAAGTCTTACCTAATCGTGGTTTTGCAGATACGTCAGCGTCAATTCCTACTACTTTGTGCGGTGGCTATGTCTTGACGTTGAGATCCTTCTTCAGCCAAAGGGTTCAAAAGCAAAATTTTTCAAGTGAGTTGGAAGGGACACAATTAGCGCATATTAGAATAGGCGAACCCGAGGATACATAATATATATTCAAAATCGAATTACCATGTCTCTTAAGAATCATCAGTACAATTTGAGTCAGGTAGGCAGCTCATTTTGCACATGTACTTGAAATTATTTATATTTCATTCGACATTCACGAATGCTCCGAATTTTTTGACCTCTGCTTCCGTTCGAAGAGAAGTTGAACGGTATCGTGTGCGAGTATTTCTTCTTTCCGATAGCCTAGCGAGGCCTGTATGTTTGCTCTAGAAATGTGTGAACTAAAATATTTACAAACACCTTAAAACATTGTGAAAACTTCATAATAATATCGTTCGTGTCGGTAGCCGCTTCGCTGCTTCGCATAGTGCGGCAGGTGCGTCGTTAATAAATTTTCCAGTGCTTATACGCGAAAATCGACGGCGACGACAACAGGTTTTTTAAAGGGTAATTGACTTCGGACAGTACACTTTTCTTAATTATCTGAAAATGTGCGGTGTACGCAATGACATCCAACGCAGGAAGACATTAAAGCGATAATACGAGTATACCTAACTTTTGATGCGCGAAAAACGCCCGCGTTTCCTACCTGAGGACTGGAGACTGTCGTAAGACAGTTTAAGATTAGCATGTACAATTTATGAAGAGAAGGATCTGGTTGGTGCCTTGTTTCGTACGCGCCGTCGTCGAGGCGTCATCCGATTCACATGGTCCCCAAGTGTATGTGC
Organism: Aspidiotus rigidus; assembly: GCA_035079385.1. NCBI lineage: Eukaryota > Metazoa > Arthropoda > Insecta > Hemiptera > Diaspididae > Aspidiotus > Aspidiotus rigidus. Next base: position 13,101,958 of record JAVHKY010000054.1, on the reverse strand, counting down.
GAGCCTTCTCTATAAATGGGGGATTTTTTTTTTTTTTTTCACTTTCTAGAAGATCGCATCGTCTCTACCTGGATTAGTTCGAATCTGATGGATTGTCGAGCGGTGTCACCGCGGGGCGTAAGTCTTCAGAAACTCGTACAGTACGTCTCTGTACGTATAATGAACGTGCATTTAAATATTTACGACACAGAATAAACATTTTCGAGGTGTACTCTATTTGTCGGTACCTATTCGTGAACATACAAAATATTATAATTGCTCGTATTAAGCCGATAAATTATGGAATCAAAACGTGATGAATAACCGGATGGATGTCAAATACAAAATTCGAAGGGGTTTTCTCGAGCACGGGATTCGGGTTGCTGCGAGGTCTACGTTCAAAGGTATTAAAAGAACCAGACAGTCTCGTATTTATTATTTGGTTTTCGTGATTTTTCTCGTAATTTATCCACCGTCGTCTTGGTCGTATTTTAAAGGATGTTTACATTCTGCAGCGATAGTCTCACTAAATCAAGGAATGATGTGCAGTGAAAGTTTGAATACACGATATGAATGAAATGTACCTACGAGACAAAAAAATGAGAACCTCCAGCCTGGGAGTAGGTACCGTACGTTACAAAATCTTACGATACACATAGGTATCGGAGACAATTTTTGTGTAGACCCACCTAAGCGTGAAAGGCAGCCTCGTCGAGCGAACTACAGACACTTTAATACCATACCACCCTCTCCTAAGCGTGCTCTATACGGTACACGGTTTTGTCAGACAATTCACATTTCCAACACGACTTCGTATCTTCGTATATCTATGCGAGCGGTCTAGATCGATTTTATATAGACTCCCGAGAACTGGACATCCCTTTTATATACACTTTTTTTTTTCTTTCATCGTAAAGGTGTACATCAGGATGTCAAGAATCTTGGCGTCGCGTTCCTCGAAGACTGTACAACACGCACGTCTTTCATCCCAAAAGGTGCGTGTAAGCAATTGTTTGACGAGTCATGTACCAGTTAGTTGAACCGAATGAGAGAAATTTTAATTGATTCCTCGAAAATTATCTCGAAACAGGTCCATTAAGAGATATACCGCGCAGTAAATCGCGCGAAAGAAGAAATTGTGTTCAGCTCTTATGTAAGCAATAAATCTGGTTCTAAAAAAAATGTGAGGGTGATTTTTAATGCACGCCCTACACGTTTTACTTCAATTTGTGTTTGAAAGAAAATGTATAGTTGTAGAATCTTCCATCGAACAACTACTTGAATGATCGGGTAGAAAAAAGAGCCTAGCTCGATTTAGGGCCCTTTTTAGATTTTTGGTGATTCGAGTTCTACACTCTCTCCTCTTCATCTGGTAAAACTATAGAGTGCAGAAACTCATGTTGTAGTATAGCGTCTACCATAATTGAACGCTCAGTAGTTGTAAGAATGTAAATTTTTTTCTTTAAATTATTCATTTACATGCACTATCATTTCAATATTTACATGTTCTCTTGACATCTTATTATTATTAACGTGCTGGGCCATACCACGCAGTCGAGGTGATGGCGTCCTTTAATCTATATACAGGGTGAGACCAAAAGATGTTACCAGTTGAATGGGAGTTTGCGTTAAATCTGTCGTAGCGCAAAAACGCGAAACGTTAGATGTGTACTTCAAATCTACTAAATTCGCATCTCAATTTTATCTTTAATTTGCGCCAAATACGAAGTTTCTAAGACTTTTCTGAGCCGAGTTATGGACCACAATGTGCAGAAAATTTGGCTGCAGGGGTTCCCAAAGTGTTTGATTATCAAAAGGAAACATGATTCTGTTTTAAAAAAAAAAAAATTTGTAACTTGGTCATATTGTAGTATTATTAAATTTTCTGGCATAGCCAAATAAATGAAAATCATGTTCCATGTCTTTTATATTTTATCAGTCATCATGAAATATTTCAGTCTAGGCTTCTACTAGGTCAAGTGTTCGTGAGATATTATTCGTTTACCCCTTTACCTATCTTGGCGTCGTATGAGTCTTGTATGAGAAATATTTCGAGGTAATTGTGGGTGTTCTATATTTTGAGGTATCAACTTTCGGTGGGGCGAACGAGCGATCTCGCTGTTGTATTGGAATGGTATGAGAAAATTCAAGTCTTCTTTGAGAAATATGAGGTAGCGCGAACTCGCTCCGCTCGTTCACCCCCTGTCTCGCTGTTGTATTGGAATGGTATGAGACAATTCAGGTCTAGGGGACATGGAAAAATTTCGACTATTCAGCCTTTATTTATTTAATTATTTAATTGTTTAATTATTCAGTTATTTAATTATTTAATTATTCAATTATTTAATTATTTCATTATTTAATTATTTAATTATTCTATTATTTTATTGTTTAATTATTTAATATTATTTATTTATTTATTTATTTATTTATTTATTTATTCATTTATTTATTTATTATTAATTCTTCTACTAGGTCAAGTGTTCGTGAGATATTATTCGTTTACTCCCTTTACCTATCTTGGCGTCGTATAAGTCTTGTATGAGAAATATTTTGAGGTAATTGTGGGAGGTATCAACTTTCGTGGGGCGAACGAGCGATCTCGCTGTTGTATTGGAATGGTATGAGAAAATTCAAGTCTTCAATGAGAAATATGAGGTAGCGCGAACTCGCTGTTGTATTGGAATGGTATGAGACAATTCAACTCTAGGGGACTTGGAAAAATTTCGACTATCCAGCCATATATGATAGGAAGAGGGACTTGGAAAATTTTCTAATTATCAATTATAATAATTATTTAATTATTTATTTATTTAATTATTTAATTATTCAATTATTTATTTATTTATTTGATTATTTAATTATATTAATTATTTAATTATTTATTTATTTAATTATTTAATTATTAATTGATTAATTAATTATATTATTATTACGCGGGTGTACTCGCGAATTTCTGAATCACCCACGGGGTAGAGATTTCTCTTGACGGTGGGGGGGGAGGGGGGTGTACTCGCGAGTTTCAAAATCGGGGTCTGGCGAGAGAAAAGACATGGAACATGTCAAAATTGCTTGATCTTTGAAGTTCTGTACAATTTCGAAGTAAAATTTCGCGCTAAGTCTGAAAAAACAACCGAGATCACCCTACGAAGCTTCAAAATGGATGTACGGGCCCAAAGTGGGTCAAAATTCTCCCCCAAGTTGGAAAATTACTCCAACATTCAAATTTAATCGATTAACTTGTGAAATCAAGGTTCGAGTGGAAAGAGTGCTCGCGTGATAATTGAATAAGGCTGCATATGATCATAGTGGGTGGAAGGGCGAAAACTGTCGCTGTTTCAGGCGATGGAGAGTGTGGTATCAAGAAGCTTATCTTCTGTTGTGAACTCGCGGTGAAAAATTGGCTATGGTGCCTCTAGCGATGGAAACGGGCAAGAGTGCAATCACTCTCGTTGTGCCAGCCGCGAGAGTGAATTCTTAGGGAAGATCGTCTTCCGTTTTGAACTCTGGCTGCACTGCCTCTTAATCTATGAAAGCGAGTAAGCGTGCGATCATTGTTGTTGTGCCAGCGGATAGAAGGAATTTTCAGGAGGATCGTCTTTCGTTTTGAACTCGCAGTAAGAAATTGGCTAGTCTCGGGATGAATAGTTCCAAAAAGGGAAATAAATCTCCAAAGCAAAAAATTGCTCAAACATTCAAGCTACTTAATTCCCAAGCGAAATTCAGCGTAGAGTGCGGAAAAATTATTAAAAAACTCTGGGAAGCAACAAAATGGGTCCATGGACGCAAAAAAGGATCAAAAATTTCCCTAAAACGAAAAATTGTTCAGAATTTCAAACATCACTCAATTCTCTACGAAAATCTGAAGTCAAACTTTAAAAAAATGGTCAAAAATTCCGCGAACTCGTATTCTGTCTTCTTGCACTCATTGTTCGAATTAGCCAGGTTTTCGCGTCCGATCAGAGGGGGCAAATGCAAGACAGCTAATTCCTCGTCCAACTGTGAAGGGAATGTTGTCAAGAAGATCGTCCTCCGTTGTTAGCTCGCGATGAGTGATCGGCTAAGGTCCCACGTACGATCAGAGCTGGTTGAGAGTTCCTCGTTTATTCCAAGTGATGGCAGGAAAGTTACCGAGAAGACCATCCTCTGGTCTAAGTTTGTGGTGAGAGGTCGGCTAAAGTGGCCGCTTCGATCAAATGTGGTGCTTTAACCGATCTCTCACCACAACCCAACAACGGATGACGATCCTTTCGGTCATAATCCATTCACCGCCTGAAACAACGAGCTACTTCCGTGCAGTTGCCCGCCTTAACCATACGCGGGGCTGTAGCCAATCTCTCACCGCGAGCGATCAACAGAGGACGATCTTCTTGGTCATATTTCAATCTCCACCTGAAACACCGCGCTGCTCTCGTACACCTGCCCACCTTGACCATACACGGTGTTGTAGCCGATTTCTATCCGCGAGCGATCTGCGGAGGACGATGTTCTCAGTCATATTCTATTTACTGTCCAACACAACAGGTTACGCACGTGCATTGCTCGCTTTAACCATACGCGGGCCATTAGCTGATCTCTCACTGCAAGTGACCGACAGAGGACGATCGTCTTGATCATATTTTATTCTCCGCCGGAAACAACGAGCTTCTCGTGTGCATTTGCCCGCTTCATTTGCACGCGGGAACCTAGCCAATCTCTCTCCACAAGCTCATATTGGGAGACAATCTTCTTTGTAGCACAACCAACTTCCTTTGTAACATTGAGGAATCGTCGTGCATTGGCCCACCCTAATCATACACAGGGTTTCACCTGATCTCTCACCGCGAGTGCTGCTCGGTACTATACCTTCTGTACCTTCCATTGTCGCGAAAAAAACGAGTACCTGAATGTTTGCCTGCAAGGCATTCACTGACTTCTTTCCGGGAGCATTCAACAGACTAGACTTTCGGTCACATTCCCCCTAGAAGCCAACAAAACGAGAATTGGGGCACATTTTCCCCTTTTGATTCAGGTAGGGACTTCAGCCAATCTTTCGCTGCTAGCTATGAACAGAGAAGCTTCTCAGTATTGTTTCCTCCATCCCATGGAACTATGAGAAACTTCACAAATTGCCTTCTTCGATCAAATACATTGCCCTAGCTGATCTTTCACAGCCAGAATACAACAGAAGAATTGTTTGCTTAGTTTTGGACACGTTCTTTTTTACCGAAAATATGAACAATTTCCGGTTTTGAAGAAATGTTGTTGGTCCCATTCAACCATTCGGGTGCTGTTCAGAATTTTTTAATAATTTTTTCCGGAATCTACGCTAAATTTCACCAAAGAATTGAGTAAAGTCTACAAGTTCGAGCGATTTTTTACTTTTGGGAAATTTTTATCCTTTTTGAGCCCATCAACCCATTTTGGTGCTTTTCAAAATGTTTCAATCACATTTTTCTAACTCTACGGTGCGTTTCCTCCGAGTAACATCAATTTAATTTTTAAAATGTTCAAAATTTATTTAAAACTGTAAAATGAATACCGTAGCTATTTTTTCACCGTCAGTTTACAACGGATGACGATCTTCCCTGAAAATTCACTCTTTCGAATGACACAACATGAATGATCACCCTCTTGCCCGCTTTCATCGATAGAGGCATTCTGGCTAATTTTCCATTGCGAGTTAACAACGGAAGACAAGCTTTTTGGTTCCATACTTTCCCTCATCGTCTGAAACAACGAGTCTTCCACCAGCTTCAATCACACTCAGGGCCTTAGTCGAACTAAAGCTCAATTTCACTAGAGAATTGAATAAAATATGAAAATTTGAGCGATCTTTCAACTTGTGAATATGTGGAATCTCTTGGGACCCTTTCACTGAATTTGGAGCTTTGTTAGATAATTTTCGGGTTATTTTTCCGGACTCAGCGTGAAATTTCACTAGTAAATTGTACAAAATTTTGATGATAGAGCAATTTTTTTGTTTGGGGAAATTTTGACCCTCTTTGGGGCCGTACATCAATTTTCAGACTTTGTATGATGATTTGAGTAATTTTTTCGGACTCAGCACGAAATTTTATTCCAGAGTTCTACTAAATTTTCGGAGATCACGCAATTTTTTTATTTGGGGGAATTTTGACCCTCTTTGGGCCGTACATCCATTTTCAGGCTTTGTAAGATGAATCAATGCGGGACTCCGTTTGTATTACTCGCTTCAGTATGACTTCGTCTAGTTTGTAAGATGATTTGAGTGATTTTTTCGGACTCAGCACGAAATTTTACTTCAGAATTCTACGAAATTTCCAAAGATCACACAATTTTTTTATTTGGGAGAATTTTGACCCTTTTTGGGCCTGTACAGCCATTTTGAAGTTTCGTAGGGCGATTTGGGTGATTTTCTCGAACTCAGCGCAAAATTTTATTGAAAAATTGAATAAAATTAGCGATTTTCCAACTTCGGGACATTTTCACCCTTTTTGGGCTCATTAACCCATTTTTGTGTCTCGCAGTATTTTGTGACTATTTTTTTCGTTTTCCCAGTAAAATTTCACTTCAGGAACAGTAATTTAATAATCGAGATGTTCGAAATTCAGCTCAATTCTGTAAATTAACTAATTTTCAAGCCCTGTTTTGGGAACATTTTCGGCACATTTTGGTCCATAACTCGGCTCAGAGAAGACGTAGAAACTTCGTATTTACTTAGCGCAAGTTAAAGATAAAATTAAGATGCAAATTTCGTAGATTTGAAGTGTACATCTAATGTTTCGCTTTTTTGGGCGACGACAGATTTAACGCAAACTCCCATTTAACTTGTAACATCTTTTGGCCTCACCCTGTATTATTAGGATTAACATACCCTATTGGACTATTAGAAAATTATGGTGTGGCAATGTCGGCAATTGGTTTCCTCCGTAGGCGGTGAGTGCGCGGAGGTTCACGTAATAATAACGGCTCCACATTCGGGTGGTGATATGTAATCGTTGTTGATAGCGGTCGGTTATCTTTGAAATTGTATCAGCGACGGTGTTGATGCGAAGCTTCTCATGCAGCTGGCGATCGGTGAGGAACCAATGTGCCCCTGTTATTTCTCGTAGGACTAGATTTTGAAACCGCTGTAGAATTACTGTATTGCTGGTTGCTACGGAGCCCCAGAGTGGGGCACCGTACGTCCATATAGGTTGAAGTTGCATTTGGTAGAGCAGCGGTTTGTTGTTTAGTGACAGTTTACTTTTGGCATGTAACATCCAGTGTAGGGCCCTGAACCGGAGTTTTAGTTACCTCACATTTTTTGGATGGATACTTAGATACTTGACACTCTCTTTTTTCTACACCACCATGACACCAATAGCGATGGGTTCATATGGTGCTGATCGAAGCGTAAAATCGATCCTTACTGTCTTTTCTACATTTAGTTGGATTTTCCATCGTCTTTTCCAGGTGAATATTTTTGTAAGAGCCTGTTGGAGCCTTGTCACCGCTGTAGAATACTCTTTACGTGGGGCTGGTAGTGCCGTGTCATCGGCAAATGTCGCCCAAAGTACGGGCTTATAGAAAGTGGTGAAAAAATTGTATGTTCTAAAATTTTGGCTAGACCTATCGAAAATTTTCCCAGGTCAGGGAGACGGATCCATTTATGTCTTTCTTCAGTTCAAAGCTGCTTGGGAAGAGAGGTCGAGGGGTCTTGGATGGAATTTTCATGATGTTGACTAATTTATTGATGTCAAGATTGATACAATTCTTTCTGGCTAGGGTTACAATATTGTGCGATTCGTTAATTAAGACAGATCTGTCAAGAGGGATGAACCCTAAATAAGGTGCCTCCATTTGTCAGAGGCGTCCACGTATGAGAGGCTTTCTATAGGTACTATAAGTGTGGCCGAAATCAGACGTATACGAAGATAAAGGAAGTGGATAGCTGAATCTCCTCTCTCAATAGTAAATTTTTCGCTCGGATAAAAATCACTAAGATGAAAAAAGGAACTGGAGAAGATCGATTTCAGGGCTGGTCCACAAACATAGAACATCATCTAGGTATCGGAATTAAAACGAGATGTGCTCTGTGACAGGGTGGTCGGACTCCAAGACTTCAGCCTGTAGGCGACCCATAAATAGCTTTCTCATGAGGCATCCTAAGGGAAATCCCATAGTTACACTCACCACGAACTTGACGAAGTTTTATTTGAAAGCGCGTAGATTCGATGCAAAACAAAGTGATGTGAGGAGAGATTTGAACTCATTATTGAGGCTCAGAGAGCCTACCTCAAGAGTAAAGTGGAAAGAGACCTACAGCATCAAACAGAACGAATCCACCTTTGCCAGCAGTGGGTTTTTCTTTAGTGAGCCGTTCGACTGAGTCAAGCGAGCTGGTAATAGTTTGGATTGAAGAGGGTGGTGGCTTTGAACCAGTCATGTAAGGAGACCAACAAACGAATTTATTAATTGTTAGTTTCAAATAATATGTCAACTAGTGAAACAACTTGAAACAATTTTCTTGTAACTTGTGAGCCGATAACTCTTCTTCTCATTTTTTTTAGCTCAAACTTCCCAACTGAGACAATCTTCAGCCAATTTGCAAAGTTTTCCGATCTCAGAGTCGCGTAAGAGCTCTTTTTAAGTCGCTACACGCCCAATTTCAATCTATTTTTGATCGCCACATTGGTTAAAAGCTTCTCTCCTTGTTAGAAGTCGTTTTGTGTGGAGAATTCAATAAAAAACGAATTACTGTGTCATATTTATATTTTTTGCAATATAGAAGCCACTTCAGTCGTGAAATACGGTGCCTTCAATATCGGTTGACATTTCAGAAAGGGGAAAACAAATTCTAGGAAGTTGAGGGAAAATAAATATAAATGAAAAGTTTTTAGTACGTAAGTACATAATTACGCAGATAAAATTCCATACCGAGATACACAGCACAAAACTTTTATCTGTATTTTCTCGCTATAATCAATGTAGGCGCTTTTTTATCAATATCTTCTTTATGCCCTCGAAACCACTTCCAATTTCGATCTGTAAAGCGACACTAAAATGGGTCGCAGGTAAATGCCCTCGCTATAACTAACGCTCGTAAAGATTACGCCTTTGAAGACTTACCAAACGGAACTGCCATACGAATTAAATAAATGACCTGAAAATATTTATGAAATATTAACATCGTGTCTTCACCCAATTGTAAGAAAGGTTGCAGTAAGTCTGGCATATGTTCTTCGTTAGCATAAAAGTACTGTAATTGATCTTTGAAGTTTTTCACCGGTCACATTGAACCAGATTTTCTCTCAATTTTAGAGACGAATTGCCTGAAAATATCGAAGTTGTGAACTTTGATAATATGAATTCTTTTGACTCTTAATAGTGATTATCTGTCGCTTACAGACTCACCACTCCGTCCTTATACTCTCTTGAGAACCCTTCCTCTCAGCTCTAATATCGCTCTCCACCTCTGACCAGCCACACAAACCATCACTGAAGACAGCCCTCTTCCTAGCATATTTCTTGCCTCATCCTTTCGTTATGAAATCCGCTTTGAAAGAAATCTCATTTCTAGGCATTCTCAACAGTTGATTTCTTCTCCTGTCAGCTCCAATTCTTCCATATTTTCTAAGTACCGTTTCCCTGTTTCTGGCCATAAAATACCACTCCGACTTATTTCATTGAGATTGTGCCTCCAAGGTGAAACAAAGTACGAGTAGTTTTGAATTAGCGATTTTTGTCTAACCTCATTCATTATTTCTGGTGGTACCGAAGTGAACAAATAGAAAAACGAGATGACTTAGCATCCATGATTTTCAGCGTTGAGGATACAATTATGTACGTTGCAAACCCTGTCGAGTTAAAAAGAAATCATTTCGCCGGACAATGCATAAACGATCTTGAGAAGTTAATTCTTCTTTGTCATCACTTCTAAGGAGACGAGGAGACAGATTGCCTGCCGCGACCTTTTCTGCAGGTCAGATTATGAGGTTGAACCGACCGAATAGAAAATGTGAAAGGAACTTTGTGTTGCAATTTCATTGGGAGGTAGCCTCTTGACTACATACGAACGATGTACGATGCGAAAGTCAATAAAGGACGAAGATTGTATAATTGAACTTACCTTGGTGATGTTCAATTAAAATTGTATGAGGTTCTCCTCCGAACCGAGCAACAGATGTAGTCTCCTGCTTTTGCACAGTGGTACCACACATGTTTAAAGGGAAGAGAAAAACTTGTTACCGGTTAGCTTGTCTACTTTCTTCCCTTATCTATTACTCTTTAAAGATGTCGATGTGTGATGGACGGGCCGGGTGCGAAGGGTGGGAGTGCTCGGTTCGGAGGAGGACCTCATACAATTTTAATTGAACATCACCAAGGTCAGTTCAATTATACAATTGTATTTCATTCCTTCTCCGAACCGAGCAACATATGTAGATGTTTAGAGCCACATCGACAATTAAGAAGGTGGAAGCGAGTGTCACTTCAAGAATTAGGTGGCAACGATTGCATAACTAAACAAGGTACTTTATTTGTAAAGAAAGAGAGTTTCTTGCTCCATATTAGAATCTAGGGTATCTCCATCCAAAAGAACATAAGGACTATGGTATCTCCATCTAAAAGAAACATAACTAGGTTGTAACAAGCAAAAGTATTTCTAGTTGTTAGGTTGTAGTACAGCTGTAGCGAAGGCAGCAAGATCCGGCGCGAGGTCCCGGTTATAAAACCTGGCAAACGTAGTAGAGGTTGGCGTCCAGCCCGCCGTTTTGAGAATGCTGTTTACCGAGGCTCCACCTCGAAGTGCAGCCGAAGTAGCTGCGTGTCTAATACTATGCGCACGGAAGGTCGGGTCGACGCCCTTTTCTGTAAGGATTTGTTTCACCCATCGTCCCAGGGTTTGCGTAGAGACGGGTGCATACGGCGGGTAGGACGACAGGAACATGTTTTCCATACCTCTACTGGCTTTTGCGATCAAGATGTGTCGCACAAGGGTGTTTGCTACGCAAATTTGTGATTCTCCGTAAAATGGTAGCGTTAGAACAGGTTGTGGTTTATTGAGGCTCGATGTTTTCATCCTGGTTGGTATGAGAATGTCGACTCGATTTCTTGAGTGTCTAATCTGGGTAATGTCGATGCTGTGTAGAGTTTGGAGGCGATGGCCTGCTGTTAAGGCCAGTACAGTAACTAGTTTCTTCGCTAATTGTAGTCGATTCAGGGAAGTGGTTGGGGGTTGTTGTCGAAAATACTCTAAAACAACTTGTGGGTCCCAGGTATAATCATACTTGGGTGCCGCCGGTCGTGTATTGTATAGTCCTCGGAAAAAACGTCTAAGAAGAAAATTCTCAGAGACTGTCCTAGGAATCATTAGGCCTAGGGCCGCCCTGGTTCCCGAGATCGTATTGTATGCTTTTCCTTTCTCAAATTCGAGCCTGAGGAAGGAGAGCACTTGAGACACGGAAGGCGTGTAGAAGGGAATTCCGGACGAGTGGCTGTGTTCCCACCATCTTTTGAGCGAAGGATTGTAGGTGTCGAGTGTTGACGGTTGAATTGAGGCAGTCATGACTTGTAAGACATCCTTCGGCACACCTTGATTCAGCAACGCCTTCCCGATAACTTCCCTGCCACCAGGGGAAGTTTCCGGTGCCGGGGGTGAGGTCTGCTGTCGACAGAAGATAATAGTTTAATAGAAGGAGACAAGAACAACGAGGGGGCAACGAGTAAGGCCTGGAAAAGGGGGAACTACGGCTGGGCAGTCCAGTAGGGGATCACCAGAATTCCTCCTGCCTTGTCTGTTTGGATTTTTTGGAGTGTGCGGAGGACAAGGTTGAAGGGTGGAAAGGCGTAGAAGAAAGTTTCTGTCCAGGGTATGGCCAGTGCTTCTGGGTCTGGTTTCCAGGAACAGTAGGCCTGGCATTTCTTATTTGTTTTGGAGGTACAAATCAATTTGGGGCTGGCCCAGGTATTTTACATCTTCAGGAACGCCTCAGTGGAGAGTGAGTATTCCGTCTCGGGTTTTAATCTTCTCGATTCTGCATCTGCCTCCCAGTTATCTGTTGAGGAGATGTAAGACTCGTAAACAAACACAATTGGCGTTCTTCGCACCAATGCCATAGTTGACGGGCTAGATCGTTCAAATGTGATACCTGGGTACCTCCCATCTTGTTAATATAAGCAATCGCAATGGTGTTATCTGGGCGGAGTAAGATTCTACAGTTGGAGAAGTGGGAAGCAAACGCCTTGAGCGCAAGGAAGGCCGCTAACAGTTCTAGGACGTTGATGTGGAGGCTTTCCTGATTTTTGTCCCAAACCCCATGTATTTTACGATCTTTGACTACTGCTCCCCGGCCGGTTAGAGAGGCGTCGGAAAATATTTCTAAGACATATGGTGAAGTAGCTAAAGATATGGAGTCTGAATTTAAGTGGGACAGACACCAATCATAGTCGGGATGATTAGTAGGCAATTTCACAAGTGCTTTATATGAGCTGTTCGAGGCTTGTAGTGCTCGTATCTTAGTAATTTCGAATACCTTGGTATATAGCCGACTATAAGGGATTGCAGGGCAACACGCGTTCAGGAAGCCGATGAATTTAGCAAATTCTCTGATGGAGCACTGGCGGCGGTTTTTTAAGCGACGTCTAGTCGTGTGACCAAGAAGCTGCGTTTTTCATGTTGTCCTAAGGTCATAGTCACGGAGTCGAAGATAAAACCGAGGAATTTACACCGCGTACTAGGGGGAAACTGGCATTTTGTAGGTGAGAAAACAAATCCCAGAATGCAAGTAGTTTGCAAGTTACTCCTACGTTTTTTGTGCAGGCCGCTTCGTCGTGCCCGAAAAGGAGAAAATCATCTAAATATGCCACAGATGTAAATCCCGCCGAGCGTAACAGGGAGAGTACTGGTTTTAGTAATTTTGTGAACACATAGGGAGCCGTGCAAAGACCGAAAGGAAGGCACAGAAACTCGTACAGCTGTCCTTCAAATTCGAATCTCATGATATTTGCGGTGTGAGGGCTCTATTGAGATAAGGTGATAGGCGTCCTTCAGGTCTATGGTGGCTAGAAACATACCTGGAGATAGGAGTCGGGAGGCAGTGCGGTAATCCTCTAGTTTGAAATGTGGTGGTTGTAAAAAGGTATTAAGTTCTCTTAGGTTTAAGATTACTCGCGCACTGCCATCCGGTTTGTTTTCGAGGAAAACTGGGGACACAAATTGGTCTGGTACCGAGTCACAGTCGGCTACGAATCCTTTGTCAATCATCGACGGGCACGAAATCTAACTGTGTCTACTGGGTTGAGAATAGTGGACACCTTTCTGTCTTGTACTGGTGTGGATGAGAAGGGTATAGAGTATCCGTGGACCCAGGAAAGAAGTAGTGGGTCTGAGGTCACCTTTTTCCAGACCTGTACAAAAGCGGATAATCTTCCTCCGCGGGGACTTACCTCAACTTTTAGCGTCTCCGTGATGTTCTCCTGTGAGGTGAATGTCGAGATCTCTGGTAGGATGGACGAGAGTTGTACTGTGGACAAGGTCGCGACCTGTCCGTGTGTATTGTTGTTGGCGATAATAGGGTGTCCTGGGTTGATTCCGTTGTGACCCGCCCTTGTCGTTGACCACTTGGCCGTCGGACGAGGCGGGTCCTGGGAGTTTTTTGGATTCGTAATCTGCTGACCCTTAGTTCCCTTCAGTTCCGCTACTGTGGAGTCTATTTGTTTGGCCAACTTCACGTTGTCCGGCAACTTTTCTCCAAATAATGAAGAGTCTGTCGGTGTAGAGCTTAAGGTATCTTTTTGGTTAGCGCTTATATTGCTTAAGATGAGGCTGCGACGGACGGCAGTTTCTTCTCTATATGCGTCTGCAAGCAATTTCCCCGCGTCTCCTAGGTACTTTAGCAATTCTATCTCAACGGGTGCTTCTTTGGACAATACAAAGGACAGAGCGTGTCCCAAACTGGTTAAGCAAGCCGCTAGTCTTTCTTATTTTTGAATGATACGATCGTCGCGGACACGAGCGGACTCAGGTACTGCTCGGGTAAGTTCTACATTGAAAGTGGGCGGGATAAGAAAATCACAATTAGACGGGCTAGGTGGTACAGAGAGGCAAGTTCTGTTTTTTCTTTATTTGGAAGTCCCCGTTGAACTAGAAGCAACTACAACTGTTGCACTTCCTGTCACACAGAGGAAATTATTTAACACGTGTGACACTGCTGACACAAAATCCAGGAATGATAGATAAGGGAAGAAAGTAGACAAGCTAACCGGTAACAAGTTTTTCTCTTCCCTTTAAACGTGTGTGGCATCACTGTGCAAAAGCAGGAGACTACATACGTTGCTCGATTCGGAGGAGGAATGAAATACAATTTTTCAATTAGGCACCCGAATGGGCTAAGACTATCACTTTTACTTCACCTGTTTGTCAATGGATTTAGTTGGAACACTAAATTTCGGGTGTTTGCTGCATTGCGCATCCTATCTTCATTTTCTTTTCGGTACGAGGACTGATATTCAGATAGCGAAGAAAATGAAGAGAATTATGGAAAACTAATGTGATGGCAATGATGTGCATCATAGAGTGAGAACCAGTATTGAACAAAAACAAATTTGAAATGTTCAAGAAGAACAAAGTTCTTCGAGTACCTTGGACGAAGAGTTTATGGCACCCCTCTGGATTCAAATTCGTTTCGGTTCTGCAGAAAAGGATGTTTTACGCTGGTCGTGTGGCGACTCGAAAATACATTTAAAGTCTTGTCCACGAGTAAATAGACGTCTCTCCTCCGTCACTTCGTAACGTGCAAAAAGCAAATTGTGTAAATCCACCTTCCGGTTTCTACCTTTTACATTCTGCAATATACGACGGGAATGTTTTCGAGCGAACAATTTCCTTCTAAATTAAGACCGCGCCGCTGCTGGCTTGTCAATTGAATTTACTTAAATCATCGGGATTACGCGATAATGCATAATAAATAAGTCACGCGTTGTCTGAGAGCGACTTATCCTAAACGTGTAGTAAATAATGAATGGTAGTTCGAGCTAATTATTCTTAATTTCGTATTATTTATCTACGTGTAATTCGTTTGCCTCATCGGAGCATTTTTCTTCATAGCATTGACATTGAAAAGCGTGTACTCGCGTATAATTTCGACACAGACTATTAAAGCGCGATTCAAACATTGTCGAATAGATTAATATTTTATATGGGTACAAAAAGCACGAGTTACGAATAATGGGACTGTTTAGAATCGCGTTTAAATTTGTCGATTCATTCGTAATTTTATGAAAACTTATACGCGTATATGTCATTTCCAGGAGAAAAATGATTATGACTGTAGTTTCCTTTTCAATGCATTCGTTTTGGGCTGGACCATCAAGAGATGGTTGCGTATAGTATTCCCTTAGTTTATTCTATTATTTCCTCTTAAGGAGGAGGAAAGAAAACGTGAAGCTCGAATATCGCGCACTGCACAGTGAACTTTTGAATGTAAATCATGGTCCGCGTCATGTGGAACAATAACGTTTCAATAATAGTGTTGCTCGACACGAATTAATCGATGCTGAATTTAAGAATACGGTGAGACGTATCACACACGTCTTTTTTGACAAAAGAATCTGTTTAAAAATAGTGCAGTGCCAAAATCACGATATGGGCCGAGACTCCGAGAGAATAATCTTTTGTTGAAAAGGGTGTAGGCAGATTCCAGGTATTGAAAATTACAACACAGTGGAGTACGGAGTCCGAAATTAGCATTAGCCGAGAGAAAAGGCGCAGTAGATTTTATTTCGCGAAGGAAGCTGCTCAAATCTTCCGCGAGCAAATTTCAATATATTATACTCACGTCATGAAAACATTGGGGCGTATGGATGTATGGATTAAACGGATAGTGAGTTTGAGATCAAAAGTGTTCTGGCGGAGCAAAATAAATAAAGAGGACTTTTAGTGTCTCTCTGTTGAGACGAAATAATTTTATAGTAAACATAATATCAACAAGCTTGAACCTCTTTTTGACGTCATTAACATCTATGACGTTATTTGTTCGTGACTTCATCAGCCGAGACCTGCCTGTGACGTCATCAAATTATTAACTTAGTATCATATCTTTTCTGAACCCCCACCCTAATCTCAAAATTTGTGTCCAGGAGTCTGGGCGTCCTTACGATCATGACCTTGGATGAGAACCAGTTTTGACGGCGAATAAGTAAGCTCAACATACAGTATAACAGACTTATAATGGGCTATGGGAGGGGCCAACTCCACCACCTTAATTCCAAACCCCTTGTATAAAGCTAGTATTGGGTAGAAGTAAGAAACAGCTTGTACTAAACAATAATAGTTGAGCCAACTTTGAATCGTCGTTGTTGTGCCAACCTCTCGAGCATTGGGGTCACTTTGGGTATTGGTGAGGGAAGAAGGTAGTGAGAACAACCCAACAGTGAGTACGTAGTCTTACAAGTTCGCTATGTCCGCACGCCTGTGGCTGAATAGTCCGATCCGAGAGCCACAAATTCTATCACATACGTCGCGTACACATCCAGTACCGGGCTCAGCCTTTGGAAATTCCGTGCGCTGCTTTCTATTCGATCGTTTCTTCACCAATAAAGTCTGTTTGTCAAGTGCGTAGTCTTCTGCGCCTGTGTTCACTAACGCTCGTCAGCCAATGCGGTCCGTAGCAGCAGCCTCCCATGTGCTGTCGCTAATGCCACATTTTTTAAAAGTCGCCTCCAGGACATTCTTGAACAGCAGTTTCTGCCCACCAGATGCCATTTTACCCTCTTGCTTTGGAAGCCTATGATTGTCAGTTCTATAAACGTGTCCGCTCCTACGCAACCTTAATCTGATTACGATTTTCTCAATACTTCGACATTTGGATCGGCTCAGTACTTCGTAGGTCTAGAGTTCGAGGATTGTAAATGTAGGAGGGAGGACGAAGCTTGACGTAATCTAGTGTATATCGTTTGCTTAGCCCTTTCGCTACCGCACCGCTTTTTCGAAATTTTACTCACAGCCCGAAGCGCAAAATTTCTCACAGCCCGCAAACCAAGTTAGAAATCATTGCGACAGCCCGCACTTGAGATACATGCATTTAAAACAATGTATTTACTGTCACACATATGTGACGGCGGGCTGTGGATAGTTTTACAAGCGTCACACATTTGTGACGGCGGTAGGGAAGGGGTTAGCCTAGTAGAACCTAGTATTTAGTATGGGGGAACAGGCGCAGATCCAGACGATCACTTTTTTTTTGAGGGAGGGGGGGGGATTTCTTCGATACTACAGATTTTTTCTTGTTTTTGAGGGAAATTCCCCCCCCCCTGGATCCGCGCCTGAGGGTATAGCATTATACCATTAGCGTATACTATATCCAGCTTAAAGCCAGTCTAGCCTATACTGAATGCTGGGACTAGGAAACTTGAACTCGGACTCGCAGATTTCTGGATTAGGGCATACTCGCGAATTTCTAATAGAAGGGTAGGGTGCCGGTAACTGAGGCCCATATTACATTCTTCCCCCTACGCTTGAACTCTTCATCCTGATGTCTCGTGTCTGTATGAAGCCTGAGAATTCAAGTTTTTGTTCGGCTTTGTTCTAGGATTTTTACCTTTCGAAGACCTCAAAGTACTATTCTGTTCTGGCGATCCAGAATTTGAAGTCAATCCTCTCCTTCCCCATTCCCAACAAAACGTACCGAAGTAGGAAGGTGGGGTTAGGAGACTGAGACCTTTCCTCAACGTTGGAAGAGTCACTTTTCAAGTTCCCACTCCTGTCATATGTAGCACTTTTTTGAAGTCCGAATTCTTTGATGATTTTTATTTTTCGATCGTATGTAGCATGAATTCTTTCTGGAAGCCTTGCCATCCCCAAGAGAGAAAAGGCGGTTGAAAAAAGTGAAAATTTGGAGCGCCGGTGGCCGAGTAGCTGAGTCCCAGATTTCTGATCAGAGGTGCGTGGTTCAAACTTCGTTACTAGCAGGGCAGAAGTACGATTCTCTTCTCGCGACCCAGTCAAACCCCTCCTCACCCTTTTCATCGTTGTCAATTAAAGACGTACGGAAGAAGGAAGGTGGGTTTAAGGGACCGAGTGAACGTTGGAAGAATCACTATCTGAGTCTCATCAATATTTGAAGTTTCTCCAAATCCCTTTTCCCGAATTCCACTTCCGATGCCAAAACAGCGGGAAAATGGAAGTGAGAAAAGTGTAAATACAGAGCGTCGATGGCCGAGTAGCCAAATCGCAGATTTCTGATCAGAGGTGCGTTACTGGCAGTGCTAAAGATATCCCTATCTTCAACTTTTTCACTTCTAGTAGCTTGTCCATCCGACAAAATTCCTGAGAAAAGGGGCTAAGAAGGTGGCCCCGGCGCATAGTAATTATTCTGACGCAAAACTCTGTCTCGCCTTCCAAAAATTTGGAACCGTACTATTGTTTTTCTTTCGTCGATGATTATGGTTAGATGGTCGTCGTTTTTTTCATCAGTTTGGGTCTCCTTGTGCAACATCCTCTGGCAATAACAGAACTTGAGAGAATTTTCGACTTTTATAGGAAGAAATTGAAATACTTCGGACTTCTCCAAATAGTCGATCTTAATCAATTATCAGCATCGAAATGACCTCGCGAACGGCGATCGAAGTGAGCTGCGATTTTTTCCTTTTCGAAGATTTCAAACAACTTTCGATTTGTAATATTTAAAGGCATTCCCTCATTCCGGTCTGTTCGAGAATCGATCTGAGAAGACCTTGAATCTCCTCGTTTTGTTTACTACCACGTGTTTCTTCACAATAAGGCTTTCGACCTTACTCGTATCTCAAAATTGAGAATCCGTTAGCTACATTAATCAGTACTGAGCTCGTAAACGATCATGTTTCCCTAAGAGTGCGAATGATCGTAAAGCTTTTTTTTTTCATTTTCCTCGCTCAGCATCGTCAGTCAATGCTTTATCACCTTCGAAACTTCTCTCATTAAATGTTTGTATCGAAAAGAATGGAAAAAAACTACAAGAAAGAGGGGAAAATGAGAAAGAAAAAAAAATAATAAAATCGGCGGTAGCTAACGTGAACGTTGAAATCGATAATGTTTACGAAAAAATTAATTCGCTAGATCGATCGGAAACCGGTAAAGACATTTTTCCTTATTATTTTATACGTCTGCGCGCGTTATTTCACCGTCTTTGATGAAGCGAGTCCATAAAAACCGAATTCACCGCGATCGATACCCGGTCCGAAACGTGTTTCTTTTCCAAAGAAAAACGGAGCTCCAGAAAAATGTGGACAAACAAATGGGCTAATACGCATTTCCACGTGAGATTCTTCCTCAAAATTGGTACGTTTTTCTCCGAGTCGTCGTCAATAAAAAGCTATCGCGATACGTAGGAAACCGGTTCCCAGTCCACGTTCGTAAGTTCCGCGAAATAAAAGTCAGCGCTTGTATAGGCGGGACGGGATCCGTATTGGGAATTGTTTCTATGTTCAAAACGAATACGTTCAAGTTTAATTAGTTCTGATTATCAATGTGTAAAGTGTATTTCAATGTACTCTATCTCCGCTCAAATGTGCGTAAAGTGATACGCAGTAAAATGAAAAGGTCGTCCGATAGATTCAGTTTCGTCGATGACCTTCGGCGTAAGTTCGAGACGAAAATTCTCATTCACCGTCAGAAAAATTGATGCAATACCGCACGCCGAGCACGCGTATTCGAATAAATTTTCTTGTCACCGACGATGAAATACTAGAAGCAACTCAAAACTACTTTTTTTTTCTCTCTCTCTTTCTAAAGACTTGCCATCGACAACAATGAGACTATTTGTATCTACAAGTGACACTCGCCTTTCACGAAGCGCTCATGATTTAATTCTTCATCGATCAAAACCTAACCTACATTTTGATTGAACTTTCTATAATGTGCATGTACATACTCGTATTCTCATCTGTCGCTGACCTTACCCCAGCGGTAGCTAATCATCAGTCGAACAATTAGTATTGCTCTCTATTGTCGTCTATACTTCCTGGGCTTTCTGAAGGTTTCTGACTTGACGAGTTTTCTTCATTTCTGTCTCTGCGCTTTTGATCGATCAAAATATTTTGGAATTTTTTTTCGTTCTTGCAAGGGAGAGTTGATCATAAAAAAAAAAACTAATCAATTATTCACTCTTATCATTGTGACCGTCTGCACTCCTAATTTAATTAATACGATCCACAAGGGGTAATACAAATTTAAGTCTATTCTTATGGGAAAATCATGATCAAGAAGATCATGAAGTATCTGGACTTCTGGTTTTACTTGAAGCTGAGCTTGAGGCACTGTTTCCTGATGGCAGTGGAAAAGGCGGGTACGATAAAGACCTACCTAAGCCACCTGATGGCAAACCTAGGAGGCCAAGGGAAGCAAGAAAAAAGATCATAATGAGTACCACTTTGTTGATTTACCCCATGATCGGCCGACTCCAGAAGATAACGTTCAGAACGGAGAGTTGCGCTAGTGCCCACCGCTTTTTCTGCGCATTATTATCCTCACCACCATTCACGCTCCTCCTCCTTTCATATAGCTCGATGGTCGGAATATTTCTTATTCCCACTTTGGATACCAAAAAGCTTCTACTCTCACCAGGATGAAGGTCTATTAGACCTCTGAACAAGAACGCTTTGGATGTACAAAACCGATTGAAATTGTTTTGTAAATGGTAAGGAGGTCTAATACCTAGAACAAAATGTACTTGACAAGACCAGTGGTTGTAAAGACCGATACCTAATAAAAGAGCCTTGGCCGGGAAAGTCGATACATTCATTACTTGTTAGGATACAAAGTGAACTTGTGTACTGGATCACTTGACGACAGTATTACATTCATCTAAACACCCGTTATCACCAGAGCGCAGCAGAACGTGATAGGCCAAAGAGCTTTGTCCAAGATAGGTCCAGGACTCGAATCCAAAACTAAGCACATCTCGATTCTTGTCTCAAAGTAGGTAAGAGAACTAGAGAAAAATGACTCCATGATCTCGTTTCAAGACCCTGAGCCCCCCACAGGGTAGTACCCTTCTATAGAAACGCGACACAACATTCTGGTCCTATAAATAGACTCCCTCCGTAAAATGATCCCAGTCCACAAACATGACAAAATCCTGTCACGTTGATCACAGTTATGACTTGATGGACATATGATTCCCAACAAGCCGATGTATGATGCCGCAGAATTTGGGGGCCAAACTCAGTACAGTAGCCGCGATGGTGCAGCAAAATATCCCTGAGCGTTCCCAGAGCTAATAGTCGCTCGAGATTCGTATTTCGCCCAATGAACGTGCGAACAAACGCCTTGGAATACAGTGTGCTTAATAGGGCCGTAAATTTTTGGAATAAATTGACTGATAGGCATCCTGACTTGGATATATTTGATTTAAAACGAGAGGAACTGAAGAGAAGGCTTCATAGTACGCTGGGGTAGGGCCTGGGTGGGGGTGGCAATGACTTTTTTTTTTTTTTTTTTTTTTTGGTTCTATTGGTATTATTATTACATTTTTTCTTTTTTTTTCCGTTTGTTTTTATTTTTTATTTTTATTATTTATTGATTTGTTTATTATTTTGTTATTATCTCATTCTATGTTTTTTTTTTTTTTTTTTTTCTGTTTTATCTTATGTCATTTTTTACGGGGTGTTGCAAGTAATTGGACTACGCGTCTGTTTGCAGCACCCTCCCAAATAAACTGAAATAAATAAATAAATAAATAAATAAAACACATCAACTCCCAGATTGTGGAAATGAGTGACTAATAATCAGATGTCCACAATCTCTTGAATCCTGTCTTGGTGGTCTGTCGACCTGCAGAGTGAGTCCCAGAATCATTAAATTGTGTTGGTGAAACACTGTTAGGATTTGCACGAGGAGAGTGTTAGCGCAGAACATCACGACAAACAATAGTAAAACAAGACAAAGACGTCCCGACCACAGTCCACCTGTACATGAAACTGTAGTTGACGGTGGTTAATAGAGTACTCCTCTTCCATCATACTGAGCGATGCTGTGACGAATGCATCTCTGAATGGTGTGCCAAAAGTATCAGAAAACGTACCAACACTGCACAGAGATGTATTTAAGGTTCCCGTTCAATCAATGACTGCCTTCATTAGAAGGATTCATACTCAAACGAGTAAAAAATGAGTACAATTGCGAGCACAACAGAAAACAAAAGACACGCGGAGCGCTTTCGACTGAACAGTCATTATCAACGATACTAGAAAGCACCTGAACCAACTACTGCTAAGAAACAAGAATACCAAAGGAAATCATGACTGAACTAGCGAGTCATCACAATGCGAATCATACTCATAAACTAGTTCAATCAACCCCTCATCAAGCACTTTAATGTTGTCACTCTTCAGATGACGAATAATTTCGATGTGTTCCAACGCGATCCGTTTACGATACGAGCTTTCTCGGTGGAGAAGGACCACAGACTCCTCTTTAAAACCATGACCGCTGGCAATCAAGTGGTCCGCGAATGCCGATTCACTTATGTTCTTCTTTTCCCACGCCTTTTTGTGTTCGTCGACTCTTATTTTGAGCTGACGGCCAGTTTCCCCTATATATATATATATATATATATATATATATATATATATATATATATATATATATATAACATTGTATCGTTTCCACCTCAAAACGTAGCGAGCAAAGTACTTCTCCACCTCCGGTTTGGCGTTTCCACCTCCGAATTCGGAGGTGGAAACGTTTGACGTGCATTTTCAGGGTGTATTATTCTGATAGGAGTGAAAATGCAACCAAATGATAAGGAATGTGTGTATCAACTTGGGGTGAGTATCCTGGTTCTTGAAGGCACTTTCAAGGGAAGATAAACCAATTTTAGTGAAGTTTTAGAGGAGTTGGAAAATACCTATTTGTATCCGAAAACATACACGTAAGTTCACTGTAATTCCGTTGGCGCTATAAGCGCCAAATGTATTTATAATGTATTAGTAGTTTCCACCTCCGAATATGCACCGATCGTCTCCGGCTCCAATTTATGGCAACATCGCCGTAATAATTTTGTATGATAGAGATGAGAGCTACGGGTATTCACCAGACTAAGAGACACGTGTAGACGTTCTTGCTCTTTATTTTATTTTTATTAACGATTTTCAAACGCTGATTCGAACATTTGACTCGTTCTTTCAGTAAGCTAGTTTTTGAAAACAGAAAATATTATGATTAGGTATACTTTGAATATTTTTTAAGCATAATATTTTCGTGCTTTTAACATTCTGCCGATTTTGCATACCTCAAAAAGCAACCAATTCAGAAATAGTCATTGAAATAAGTAAGAAAAACATAGAATTGATACGATTTTGTAGGATACAGTTATCCATGATAAATGCAGAAAGTTGAAAAATACCGCAGGGGCTTTGCGGTATTCTGCAACTTTCTGCATTTATTAAGGAAAAACAAATTCAAAGTCCAACGTTTTTATCGTTTTTTCTTTTGCAAAACTTGGAGCATGAACGAAAGTAGGTATTATAATAAGAAGATATTCCAAGTTGGACGATACTGTCATACTTAGTTGTTCTTGAGAGGTACAAAATTGCGTGAAATTACTCAATCAGACTTCGACTGGGTGAGTAAACTTTTGCCCTCGTTAGCAAGATTCTCACTTCAACTGTCATGTATAATAAACAACTATTTTTCTATCGGCCTAGGTAGAAAACTTGAAAATGCCTCAAAATATAAAGATGGCTTCTCCTGTACGTATGTGTAGAATTTTTTCAAAATCAATGGTAATACAGCAAAAAAATCTGAGTATCTGAGTGACACCGTAGAAAATCTTGAATAGTGCAATAAAAGAATATTACTCGTACCTTTTTATTGTCTTTTTTCCGGAGGTTCACTTGTAGTATTTTTTTCAGTGAATAGGTCTCAAGTTTTGGCTTTTTATTCCTTTGACTCTACAAAATGATTTGCAATAGAAAATATGAGGCTACTAATATTCAAAAAGTATCAGAGAATAAATTGCAATACAAATTGAATACGAACTATGTACTTGATAGATCTAATAGAGAAGTAAATTTTTTGTAAATCTGGTCTCAATGAGAATTTCATTTATACGCAGTAAAATTGAAAATCGGGGAGAAAAATCTGCTCTTGATTCTGGCTGCAAGTTTAATCAGCATTGTTCAAAATAAATTATTCAAATCAAATTTCCTTTGACTCAATATTTTGAGGTACCTCACAACTTGACATCATCTGTTCATCAATTTCAGAAGTAATGTACATAATATAGCGTACCACATGGCCAAAAATGTATTCTATAAAAAGGTTTTCGCACGGAATTAGAGTAGAAATTATTACTAATAAAATTATATAATCAATTGTCAATAACTTTGACTCCATTATTTATTTTAAATATCCACATATTTTAAATTGAAATATAATAATAATGGATAATAATTCTTAATACATGATAAAGACAAATTTGTGTGGTGACGATTGCGGTTGACTGCAATATAAATTTTAATTTTAACGAGCTGTTGTCAATCGATTTCTTTTAATTCAATTTAAAATATAATACAAGCAATCCATCATCACAAAAACACCCTCATTCGCTATGAAATTATCAAAATGCGTGTTGGGGGGACAAAATATAATCTGTTTTAAAGGCGATTAGGCGGTGGAGCATTCCGGAAATTACTTTTAAATTGTTTCTGTACAAGGGATCTGAAATTTTACAATTTTTTTTTTTCTGTAGGTGTTGGATCAAACCACGTATCCAGCTCCAGAAGATTTCCTCGATTCGGCAGAAACAGTAATTCCCAAAACTTTGTGAATATTTCCAGGGTGTCTACCAGAATTGAGAAATGAAAATAGTTGACTTTAGTTGACTTTTATTGGACGTTTTTCCCGGAATTATTGGACCTTTTGCCAGAATCTCCAAAATTGACAAGAAAAAAAAAAAGAAAAAAAGAAAAAGCTTTCTAACTCCCAATATTTGTTTTTTTAGTTACACTTTATGATTTTTAGTTCTATGATTTTTAGTTGACCTATAGGTAAGAAAGTTGACTTTAGTTGACTAAGTTGGCCATATTCCAAAAAAGCTGACTTTAATTGCTTTAGTTGACCTTGTAGACACCCTGATTCCTGGAAGACTTGATTGTGAACAAGAGGAGAACCACAAATATCCTTCCTCTAAAGAAAAAAAGTACGGCAATAGCTCATGCATTGATAGCTTTCTTTTCCTCAAATTACTTGAAACCAAAATCCGACCCACTTTTACCGGGCTCTTATCGTCCTATAGCCCTATCCAGCGTCCTCGGGAAACTTTTCCAAAAAATACTAAACAAACGACTGTCATGGTACTTAGAATCAAACAATCTCCTTTCCCCATTCCAATACGGTTTTAGAAAAGGACGTAACACTGTTCAACCCCTAATTGACCTCCAAACTCAGATCAACGAAGCTTCACTGAACAAATCAACTCTTTATTCCCTATTTTTTGACCTCCAGGAAGCCTTCCCAAGGGTCTGGAGACACTACATCTCACAAAAACTCCACGAAATTGGACTTCGCGGCAGCCTTCCAAATATTCTCCAAAGTTTTCTCGACAACCGCACACTAACAGTCCGAATACAAAATTTAACCTCTACCCCTCACATGGTCCAGAATGGTGTTCCGCAAGGAGAAGTATTCAGTGTACTCCTCTTCCTTGTTGCGATCAACGATATCACCAAATGTGTCAAATTTCCCCTAACACAACGCCTGTTCGCCGATGATTACAACATTTCTGTCCAATCCTCCAATCCCATAAGAGCTCACAGATTACTACAAGATACACTCAACTCTATCACTTCCTGGACTTCCCTAAATGGCTTTCGATTTTCATCTTTTAAAACTTACTTAGTCATATTCAAATCTCGAAAACCCATACCCTCTTTACAACCATTATTCTTACAGAACTTTGAAATCACAGAACGCCAGTCCGCTAAATTACTAGGTCTACACTTCGACTATAAACTCAACTGGTCCTCACACATCAAAATTTTAAAAACCTCGTGTATTCGCGCCTTAAACATTATAAAATACCTCTCCCACCCTTCTAAAGGATGTAACAGGAAACTCCTTATTCAACTTTACAAGAGCCTCATCCGATCTCGTTTAGATTACGGAGCACCAGTCTATAATCTAGCTTCCGAATCAATTCTCAAAATTTTAGATCCTATTCAAACCCATTCTCTCAGAATGGCACTGGGTGCCTTCCGTACCAGCCCAAGACTTAGTCTATGCGCAGACGCAGCCGAACCACCTCTTCCATATCGCAGACTCATCCTGACTTCTAACCTCTTGATCTCAATTTCTCAATTCCCGCACCTACCAATCTACAACACAATTTTCCCCTCAAAAACTAACTCATCGCCGAACACCAAACAAATCCGTTTCCGTCTCGAACAATCTCTCAGCAAATCTATTTTAGTCCACCCCTTGCAGCCTATATTTACATTCCCCCCTCCTTGGACCTACAACGAACCTTCCATTCGACTTGATATTACACAAATCCCTAGTCAAAACAAATCTACCTACGTCACCCACATCAACCATATGATTCAGGAATACCCCGACCATACAATCTGTTTCACAGACGGATCCAAATCTGGGAATAGAGCTGCGTACGCTTATTCTGTGGATGGTCTCCTTGTCTCTCATCGAGTACACAACATAGCATCGGTATATACTACTGAGCTCATGGCCATCCTCGCATGTCTTTCTCACCTCACTCAATTTCCACCGAATACTAACTTTTTACTTCTCACTGACTCACTATCCTCACTTCATTCACTACTAGACCCTGACAACTCACATCCACTCATTCAAAGAATCCATCTACTACAAACTACACTTAACACAATTAACTGCAACATTACATTCATATGGATACCGGGACACATTGACTTTCACCAACATGACCTCGTCGATGAAGCCGCCAAAAAAGCCATCACCCTCAGAAAAATCACGGATAAATCTCCCCTACCAGCTTCAGATTTCAAAAATCACTTCCGCTCTCTCATTACCCAACAATGGAATTCATCTTGGAAAACTCAACCTCTCAATAAACTTCTCCGCATAAAAAAGGACCCCATACCTTGGTCAAGCTCCAATAGAAATTCACGAAGAGAAGAAGTCATCCTCACTAGATTAAGAATAGGTCACACTCGCATAACACACTCTCACTTAACCAATCCTTATATATTATCTCCTCCATCTTGCCCATACTGTAAAGAAGAATATCTCACAACTGACCATATGTTTTCATGCTCTCATCTCCAGTCACTTCGCTCATCACTACAGGTCTCTTCCTCCATCTTACAAGCTCTCAAAAATGATTGCGATACTGTTACACTGTCACTACAATACTTACGTCTCACTGAATTCTACTCTCTCATCTAACTGTCCTACCTCAACAAATTCTTACTTAACTTAACACAACATACGTTAATAATATATAAGTCTGTCAAAATATTCATTTTATCATTCTATGTCAAAAATATTCATTTTATCATTCTATTATCCATTTAATTATTTATAAAATGTATAACTCCCGCCATATTACACAAAATAACTTGTAATCCGTCGAGTAAATAGCCCAATAGGTAGCTGAAATGCTCGTTAAAATAAATAAAAATAAAAAACATTTAAGAAATGGCAAGAGCAAGGGAAGAAGGGTTCGAGAAGTATAACTGTAGAGCCGCTAGGAGATTCGATACCACGAAAAAATATTGCTGATTTCGTCTGGTTAATGTCAAAACATTTAAGGATTGATAAAACCTCTAGGTAGAATGGTTTTATGGAAAAACTAACCAAAAATAAAGAATTTGAAAAATCAAAAATCATTTATCTCCCTTATATAGAGATCCTCCCTTCAACTACAACACAATATATTCTTCTTTAGAATGTGTACTCCAAAAAACGACTGCTGCAAAAAGAGAACTTCGCATTGTCTCATTCGATCATAAAAAAGCGTGTGAAATTGTTGAGACATCGCCTCGTATGTCCAGCAGTATGTTTTTTCGACTTGGAGAATTCCATTTGTTAAAGTCTTTTCTCGCGGCAAAAGGCTTCATAATGGCTGGAAGCGGAATAGCAGATTTGTTGGGCATAATTTTTGGGCCAAACGTGGTTGATAAGATCCTATTTGGTCATTCGTTTTCTCGTTGCATTTGTGGTAATTTTTTAATACACGAAATTCTTGGCTTAATTTTGATGCGAGGTGCTGGTTTTTCGAAAGAAAGATGCGAAGAAATTGGAAAACTTCTAACCGATGATATTGAATCACTTTGGGGAACTGAATACCAATTATTGGTGAATGAATTAGCGAATCAGTTGGATAAATACATACGTGGATTAGAAAATCGTGGCCCTACAGCAAAATTGATAGTACAGTATCATGAAATGATCTCACTTGTGAAAAAATTTATTGCCGCAGAAAGGTGAGGAAATTGGCAATAGCATATTGAGTGTATACAAGAAATGTTGCCCTTTTTTTTTGGCGTCGGATCATTTTCCTTGTGCAAAAGCCGCCCACTTATATCTGCAAGGTGTGTTACACTTTGAAGAAGAGATGAACAAGAAAGAGTTCAATGAATTTGTGCTGAACGGATATTTCACAATTCGTTGGTCGTCTAAATTCTGGAGTGGAACGTGGAGCGATATGACGATTGAACAGACTTTTATGTAGCTCATAAGAAGTCATCCTCTCTCGTTTACAAATTCGTCTTACACTTTCTTATCTTTTACTAAAACTTTCTCCCCCTTTCTGCAAATACGAATAACTAAAATTATCTCTTATACTTAGACTCAACCCAATTCTACAAACACATACAACCACAACTACACACATATACATCTTACTTAACTTACAATAACTTTTCATTATAATAATTATTAAGAAGTTTTCTTTCTGTAACTTACTCGAGCCCATACGTATAGTTGTATATCTAGCTTGTTAAATGAATGAAAAAATAAAAAAATGATAAAAAATAGTAAGAGCTTTGAGAGAAAAAAAAATACATATTTTATTTAGAGTTTTTGTAGGTATTATAAACAAAAGTTTTAATTTTCACCCAGTCCAGATTGTGCAACAGTGTGGAGTTCTTCTCTATGAGCCGTTCGCATTCCTCTTTCTTGGGAGGTATATTATTTTTTATATGATTTTTAAAACAACGACTTACTAAGTTTTTTTGAGCTTTAGTCCAACGAACTCGTCCCTTCGCTGTACGTTTTCCTGTGTTTCCCGATTCCTTTCTAGTACTCGTAGTTCTAGATTCCTCATCACTTTCTTCCCCTTCTTCTTCTTCTTCTTCTTCATGAAGACCACGCACCTCGTCACGCACCTCATTTTCTTTTTCGATCTTGTTTGCTGATGTTATGGCCGAAATTCTGTTTATTAGATCGCTACCTTGTTCGTCGGCATCTTCAACAGCTTCAGCTACATTCGGATCAATGTCAATTTCTTTAAGGCTCTTCCCCTGATACTGAGCAGCTTTGCCTTCGTCCATTAAAATGAGTAATTTAGAAATTTTTGCCGTTTCATATATGTCTAGCGGTAACACATAATGTTCGTCGTGAGTTTTTTGCTTGTGATTCATAAAAGTGCACAGATTGCGATTTTCTTCAGGGCTTAAATTCAACAGTTGCATAACCGTCGCAATCTGTTTCCTCAGTCTATTGGATGTTAACAATTCGGGGTTTTTTACTTTACTCTGTTTGGCTAATTTCTTCATAATCACATCTGCTTTAAGCCACTTGTCAACAGTACCTGGATACGCGAATAAATATTTATTCGAGTCGGGTACGAGCTTTGGACGAATTTCCAGTAATATGGCTACATAATTTTGGATTGCTTCTGGGAATAAAATTGTAACTGGGCGAGTCAACTTCCCACCAGTAACAACTCGCTTATATTTTTCTGCCAACATTTTTTCCAGAGTTGTTAAAGCTTCCAAAGCTTCATTTTGATTCGACGTATTCGCTTTCGATCTGAGGTAACAATCAACTCCCATATATTGAACGTCCCCAATACGTCGTCTATTATAGAGAATAGTGAGTGTCAACGTGGTGTCAACTAAAGTTTTGTATGACTTGGATAATTTTTTTCTTGTTGGACAGCGCACGGCGTTTTGTCCGGAAAAGCCCTCGATAAAACAGGTCCCCTGTTAAAAAAAGAACGGTCTTGTGACCTCATTTTTGCAAAAAATAGAATTCTTGTTTCGTGTAATGAAGTTATAGCGTCAAACCTTATGTGAGTTTTCGACGTTTCGGCTAAGCTAGTGGCCTTCATCAGGACGTGAATTGAACTGCCATACTGGGATACAGTAAATATCAGTACAACAATGAATCAGATATCGAATAAGGATGAATTAGCATTGCTTAAGAGATAGTGAGTGTATACAAAAAGGCAAAGTTGTTAGCCTCGCTCTTAAAGTTGCCTCTTTATTTTTAATGTTGGAATTTTCTATCCTTGCACGTACTAAAATACCCTCTCTTAGTGTCAAACAATTCGAGGATGAACTTGGAACATTTACCTATTCTGAGAAAAATTACAGGCCATACGTCAGGTACAATCACAATGAGAAACCCATGATCTCTGGTCCTACAAAGAATTTTTCTCTTGATATAAAATTCTTCAGTCGAGGTTTTACCAAGTCTCTTCATATAACTCGTTTATCGAAATTAACTCAACTCTAAACTGGTTGAAGTCCCTCAAATACATAGATCGGCCAGCTCCCATTTCTTAGTTGTGTGCCGAGATTTTAATAAGGTATTGTTCTATAGGGTGTCATCTTGAAATTTTTATGATTCAAAGTGCGCAGTCCAACGTCTTTGGACTTGGAAAATTTTCGACCTGTGGCTAATGATATAAAGTTTCAAAGTTGGATCTATATTAATTGCCACTTCTCTCTGCTTATTTTTTAATAAGGAAATAAATTTCCGCTTCATTATGAGGTTGGTAGTCAAGTGTCAATTTACTGCCTCAATAAGATACATGACCAAGTTTAATATTAACGCGTTTCCTAGGAAATGAAAGTGTACGTTTTTTCAAATGTACAATATTGGCCCGAGTTTGATAAATAACCCACCATTTGAACTTGAAAAAATTTGTATGAATTGTGATTCAAAGTTATTTGGTGAAGAAAGTGGACACATATTCCAGAAAACTCATTTGAGTAGACAATCGGTTAGGTATAAAGGGGTAAGGCAAGTAATTACAACTTCTCTTAATGTAGCGAAGATTGCTGTTCAAAGGTTGGAAAATGAATGACTGCAAAATTTCAGTATTACGTACTGGAAAGTTGTAGAAGGATGAGAGAAAAAGTCAAGGCAGTAAAAAGAGTTGAATTAATTGAGCTTAACTAAAACAAAGAAGGTAGAATCTTACTTACCAGCTAGGGCTTCAGATTACGTAGAAGGAATGTCAAAACAATGTTGACAAGAGTTCATGAGAGAAGATTGGTTTATTGTAAAACTCTTGGTAAGTTTCACAGAATCTTCATAAGTACGATCCATTATTGAATGAAAATAAGTTGTTGACACAGGGAACGTAACGAATATTGATGTAGTTCAAAAAATCACAACTACTCATGTAAAAATAAAAATATGAAAATAATTTGAAAAGTCGAAAAATTAAACTTTCGAAAAAATGAGAAACAAAAAGGATCTATGAACATCGACTAGACTACCGTAATCTTGCAGGTCTTAAAAAGGTCCCTCCTTTCTTCAACTCCAAGAAAGATGTTTATGCTTTTGCCCAACATTGCGCTACCAGCAAACACAGCTCGAATTAATCCATTTATCGAAAATATGAACCATCTAGAGGAATATGAAACTATTTATGATAATTACTTGTTTTAAAAATGACTTATCTTCCAAACCCATTCACCCGCTTCTTCTTTCCTTATCTCTGCACCGCGACGTCGTTTTATTTTATTTGTAATCGTTCTGAAGATGAAATATGATATTTCCCAAAACCGTGGTCAACATCCGTTTCAAAAAATCACAATTTTTTACAAATTCAACTTTTATAATTCCTACATTAAAGCCTTCTGTGACTCCAATTAATTTTTTATTTTATTTTTCGGTTTATTTTATTTGTTTGTTTATTTCATTTTTCGTCGTTTTTTCCGATATTTTCGTCGTTTTTGACGATTTTCATGAAAAATTTTTTCGGTTTCTTTTGTTTCTCATTTTTTCGACAGTTTCATTTTTCGACTTTTCAAATTATTTTCATCTTTTTATTTTTACGTGAGTAGTTGTGATTTTTTGAACTATAATTATGAATATTTGTTACGTTCCTTGTGTCAACAACTTACTCGTATTTTCATTCATAAAACTCTGGGTCCCGCATGATGAAAAGAAGGGCGGGGTATGAAGGTTGCACACTGCAGGGTTTTATAACAACACACTGAAAATCTCTACAGTTCAAATGACTATAAATAGACCGAGTCCAACCTCTCCTGCCGATTTTTGACATCTCTCGTCATTCTTCTTTCTTGCTCAACGAAAATTTAGTCGTCAGTCGATATATATACAGACAAAACGAACTGAGAGAAAGGAAAAATTATTGATTATTGAATTCTTTCGAGTACCGTATGCAACATTTTCATATAATTTGAGTGGAACACCAACCACAAAAATTAATAATGCTGTCCAACTCCTGACTCAACATCTTCTCATTCTACTGAGCTTAAAAATACTTAGTGCCAACGATAATGTAAATAATAGCATTAATATCTAAATCGAGAGCATAATCAAACAAAAATTTGAATAAGAAGACAATAAAAGTAACCCGCTGATAAATAGTAAAAGTACCACCTTCTTTGATCGCGTGCGCACTATCACTTCTATCACATTCACTTTCTTCCAGACCGAGTCAACATAATACACACCAATCTACCCTAGTCTAGCGAGTTTATTGCCCCCTTGAACTAGTTCTGCTACGAAACCCTGTTGACGCATGCGCGAGATTGCTTCCAGCGTGAAGTGACCATCCAGATTGTATTCAGAAAAATTATCTAGAATACCTAAAGGTGAATTTCATCCCCTTGGATTATCCTCCAAAGAAAGAAACGCGTGAATAGACCTAAATGGCGGAAAATTACGCATGACATTTCTTTTGTTAAAGTTTTACCTCTCGTTGTTAAAGAACTTGTCGAAATTAATACAAGAACTACATTTTAGAAAAACACGATGCTCTCTGTTATGGGCGTAATTTACCGAATCTTGGTAATATTTTATGCTGGCCAATTATCACTTTATTAACATTATTTTCCACTTGGAATCAAAAAGTACAAATAATTTTGACGATAAGTTTACAAATACAAACAAGTAAATAAGAAAACTTATTAGCTGGTGACATGAACAATCTCCACCAGGAAAAGACATGGAGAACGATGGTTCCAATGTGTGAGAAACGGTGGAGAAAAGATCTCAGCGTATGATCCGCAAAGATTTCAAAGCACAGAGGAAGAGGGAGAGAAATTGAAGTTGAGTGGTACGTATTTTTGAGGTAATGACATATTATTCTCTATTTAGATGAGTGGGAGCCATATACGGGAGATTCTTTCCATATTTTGTTTGAAGAGTTTTGAGACTCTGTGCAAAGAACAATGAAGTACGTGAACCTGTTTTGGGGGAGGGCTTTTGAGCGTGTTGAATTATACTTCATGAAAGATATGGTTTGATAAGCTTCCTGTACATCACTTAAAGAATGAAAGTTTCTGGACATGTTTTGTTGATACGAGAGTCCTCCTCCTATATAAAGAAAACTCAGAAGTCAAAAATTTCCCGAGTCCCCTTTCCCGTAGTGTAGCTTAGAAATGAAGAATTTTTCTAGTATCCTTTCCCATTATATGGTTCAACTCGAAAGTGAAGTCCACAACCTTCAGTATAGTAAAGCTAGTCCAAAATTTTCCGAGTCCTCAAATGCCATATCTATGGTGGAGCTACAGAAACCGGGCTAGAAATTTTTCCAGGTCTTCAAACTCTATACACTCGTATGTACGGTGGAGCACAAAATTATTCAAGCCCCCTCCAGTCCCCGCTCCTAACGAGAACCACAAGTTGCCAGAAAGACAACGGCAACGGATGACGGACGTTGTTTCCGAGATCCCCCCCCCCCTCCATAAAACAGTGTGTAATTTTTTCATCCAAGAATCATGAAACCGTTAGGCTTGTAAACTAAAAACTCATGAAAGGCAACTACAAGTAAAACCTAATTTGTGTCCGATAAAAATGCATAATACGAGAAATGTACAACCAGAGGATTCTTACAACAACAGGAAATATGTTAATGTAGAAAAGAAGAAGGAAAGAAAAAAAGGATTCTTTGATGAAGACGTATCGGCACGCATGACAGACCTAACGGAACAGTTATTGGAGGTACTTTGCCGCGTTAAACGTGATCTAATAAACATATAGATTTGTTCTCACCATTTTTTGCGTCTTTTTCTTTGTAAGTAATACCTAATAAATTCTGTTCCATTTCCTATGTAACTGAATTACACATACATATTTTTAAAAACCTCCTTTCAAGAACGAATTTTTGAAGTCGAGTTGTTCGTATTCGTATGATAGTTACTCGCACTTACTGAAGATTGATCCGTCCTCTGCGTCCTATGAATTACGTGATGGGGAATGGGCTGGGATTTAAGTCGCAAATCATATTTCGACCTTTGAGAAATTTCTCTACGTGGATCGCTCTCCCTAAGAAAACTGGAAGTGCAAACTGTGACGACTATAGAATGATAAGCTTGATGTCACACGTTCTGAAGGTCTTGCTAAGAATAATACACTCGCGTATAGCTGAAAGATGCGAGAACC
Source organism: Aspidiotus rigidus (assembly GCA_035079385.1). Taxonomy (NCBI): domain Eukaryota; kingdom Metazoa; phylum Arthropoda; class Insecta; order Hemiptera; family Diaspididae; genus Aspidiotus; species Aspidiotus rigidus. The sequence goes on along the minus strand of JAVHKY010000054.1, from coordinate 13,067,190 downwards.
AGATGGACGAAATGCAGTTCGGCTTCAGATCAGCTATGGGGACAAGAGAAGCCATCTTTGCTGTTAACATCCTCACGCAAAGATGTAGAGACGTTAATCAGAATGTATATGCGTGTTTCGTCGATTATAGGAAAGCGTTCGATACTGTTGACCACGAAAAAATGATAGGAGCCCTGAAAAACACCGGCGTCGACTACCGGATAATACGAATCATCAAAAACTTATACTGGAACCAGGAGGCATCAGTGAGAGTGGAAAACTCGGAATCAGAAGCTGTAAAAATCGAAAAAGGAGTACGTCAGGGATGCGTTCTCTCACCTCTGTTATTCAACATATACTCAGATAATATATTCCGCGACTTTACGGAGTATACCAAAGGAGGAATTGTCATCAATGGGAAATACGTCAGCAACATCAGATATGCCCACGATACAGTAATCCTGGCTACAACGGAACCGGAACTGCAGAGAATGATGGACTACACTGTGGCAAAGAGTGCGGAATACGATCTGTATATCAACATACGCAAAACAAAGGTGATGACATTCTCAAAACAGCCTATCACAACAAACATATTAATAAATGGGAACAGAATAGAACAAGTTAGCGTCTTTAAATATCTTGGCAGTCTGTTGGACGAAAACTGTGACGCAAAAAAGGAAATACGATCTAAAATCGAACAGGCCAGACAAGCTTTCTTCAAAATGAAAAAACTGTTCACAAGATCGGAACTGAGCCTGCAACTGAGATTGAGGATGCTCAGATGTTATGTGTTCTCCACTCTACTTTACGGCTGTGAAGCGTGGACAGTGGACCAGGCAATGGAGAAAAGAATCGAGGCCTTTGAAATGTTCCTCTATAGACGGATCCTAAAGATATCTTGGATACAAAAAATAACAACGCCGAGGTTCTCCGTCAGATGAATAAGGAGAGAGAACTATTGATGACAGTTAAACGCAGAAAGACCTCTTATATCGGACACATAATGAGGGGCGGACGATATGAAGTCCTGAGGGTGATTATACAAGGAAAAATCAGCGGGAAGAGATCTATTGGCCGACGTCAAAACTCATGGCTCAGGGACCTGCGGCGTTGGCATAATTGTTCCTCTGCAGACATATTTAGAGCGGCTGTATCTCGAGTGCGGATCGCGGTGTGGATCGCCAACCTTCGGTCGGAGAGGGCGGACTAAGAAGAAGAAGAAGATGTTGTACGGATTTTATTCAAAAATTGTGTTTTAGCGTACTTTTAAAGATTTTTTGCACTACAATGCTTCTGCAACTACAGCCTCTGTTCAATTCTGCGCATTCTCAAATTAGGTTTTGAATTATACCTCATGATTTTTATTTCTCCACTTATTTGACAAACCGCTCATTTCACGTTTGTACACTCGTATCGCCATCTTAATTTATTCTGACAAATAATAGTTGAATGGAAGGTGTGGGTTTTCAAAATTTGAGTATGACTAAATAGATTTTAAAATATGAAAATCGAAAGCCATGTAGGGAAGTCCCAGAACTGATGGAGTTGAGTGTTTCTTGTAGTAGTAGTAGTAGTAGTAGTAGTAGTAGTAGTAGCCTATGAGCTCTACGAGGATTAGAGGACTCGACAGAGATGTTGTAGTCATCAGCGAACAGGCGTTATGTTAAAGGAAACTTGACGCATTTAGTATATCGTTAGTAGCTATGAGGAAGAGAAGAAAATACAATAATTTTCCATGTATGATAGCATTTTAAACTATGTGTGAAGAATGAGGTATGGTTTTGAATTCGGACTCTTAATATTCGATTGTTGGGAAAGCTTTGTAGAATATGTAGAAGGTCACCCCTAAGGCCAAGTTTGCAGAGTTTGTCTATGATGTATAGTGTCTCCAGACCCTCAGAAGGGCTTCCTGGAGGTCATATTAGTGAATAAAGGGAGGATTTGTGGAGTTTCCCTCGATTGATTTGTGTTTGAAGGTCATTAAAGGTTAAATAGTGTTAGGCCTCTTTCTGAGCCCATATCGATATGGAGAAAGGAGGTTGATTGATTCCAGGTACCACGTTAGATGTTTGTTAAGGATTTTTTGGAATAGTTTCTCAAGCACACTGCACGCTGTATAAAGTAATAGGGTGGTAAGAGACTTGCAGGAGAAATCAGAATTTGCTTTAAAAATAGGAGGGATAATCACAATCGTTAGAAGAGACCGAGGCGTAATGATTAGCTAGGGTTTCTGCAATGGAAAGTGGGTTAGTGATGAGAAAGTAATTTAGTTTCAGTTGAGTGACGTGTTGAACAAACTATTTCCCGTGAGCATTCTAATGTCTTTCCACATGATGGAGATGGACATGGGGTGGTTTGGGCCCTGTTCAAATGAGCTCCAGGACTGTCTTGTAAGTACGGTACGACTTTTTTGTCCTTTAATGGCATGATGAATTTCTTGTGACTTTGCATTGTTGACAAGCCAAAAGGATGTATCCTGTGTTATGGAATGAGATTTGATTAGCATTGGGAAAAGATCGCTGTTGCATAAATCGAAAAGTGTGGACCATGTTAGTTTAGCTGAGACAGAGATTGAGGCTACAGTGAGATCAATACTTGTTAGGATGCCGTATGTTGAGTTGAGATGGTCGGGATTCCGCAGGGTGATTTAGAAGGGTTAGATCTCTATCTGTAGTAAGTACTTGGTTCAATATATTTCTACGAGTGATTTACAGTCTGAAATAATACCCCAAGTAGGACTGTGTGCATTGAAGTTACCACACAGTCCAAAAGGGGTGGGGAGGGATTGAGTTAGCATATTCATATCATTTGAGAAGTTGTCGTGTGAGGGAAGATGTAAACTGAGTAGAAAGCGATCAAGCGTGGGTGAACCTGTGGAATTGATTTTAAAAAAGCTGTTTTGTAAGGAGTTCGGGGGAGGTGTTGGGTTAGCAAGGTATAGAGATGGAACCAGAATAGCAATTCCACCATAGGCATGATCATTGCGAGAGGATTAAAGTGATATATCTGAAAATGTTGTAATTTTTGGGCTTGGGATTTAGAGGAGGGCGAGGGTGAGTTTCTTGTAATGTTATAATGAAAAAGTTGTACATGTATAGTGGAGGCGATAAGCAACTGAACCCTGCACTTCCTGATAAAAGTATGAAATTTGGTATACTTCCTTATCTCACTGTCAGTAATCAAATTCGATCGGAAGACACGCTCGCGGACCCCCAGGACCCCCTCAGGGGGTAGTTTCCCTTTAAAATTTCAATTTTTTCGAAATATTGGACAAAATAACACAGATGCGGTAAAAATACCTCAGTTCAAAATTATACTACATGAAATTAATTTCCTATAATTTAGAATAACACATATTTGATATTGACTAATGAAAAGCCCCCGGCGAGGAGTTTCTAAATTTGATTTTTTTGATCTTCAATTATCAGAATTTTGTGGCTCTATTAAAATATTATATCATCATCTTCCTTCCGAGTGTGTCTTTTCACTAAATTTGATAGTTAGATGAACAATTATACCAAATTTTTTTGTAATTGTGTTGAAGCCTACGTGTAAACGCGCAATAAGTGGCATACAAAATGTAGCACCTTCTCCTCTTCAGCGTCAATTATGCTGAAATTTTGCCTCAATAACATCTGCAGACAGCTCGTTATGAGAGGATTTTCTCGCGGAATAATTCAATAAAAGCCACAATATTCTCATAATTTATCGAATTTTATTATTAGCAGTGAGGTAAGGAAGTATACCAAATTTCATGCTTTTATCAGAAAGTGCAGGGTTGACCTTATTTTTGATGCTTATAGCCTCCACTAACAGGAAGATTAATCGTTGAAGTTCTGGTAAGCGTTTAAATTAACCGTGTAGATTCCACTGAAGAACTGTCATAGTTTAAGAGGCAGAAAAAGGGATGTTCAAAAGAGGAAAATGTAGGGTAGGAGGAATAGTTTTAATACTTGAATATTTGACTGAGATATGTACATAAGTCGTAGCCACTTGGCGTAATTCAGCATTTCATGAAATGCCCGGTTATTTCATGAAATAGGATAACTTCTTGATATTCACATTTATTTAGTTACTGGTATTTTCGAAACGAGTCAGCTGATCTCTCAACTTTTATTATTGAAATATTTAGTGTGAATCAGGAACTTGTAGAAGAATGATTGTAAAGAAAAAATGTTTGAATAAAAACTGTTCCTTGTAAAATTTCTAATAAAAAAGCTCTCTACATATTTTTTCCATAAACGCACTGTTACGCCGCTACAGCGCAATTTTTATCCGAACATTTTTTCTCCAAAGTCATTTTTTTGTGAGTATTAGAAGTTGAAAACAAAAACATTGCCCCCTTGCACCCCTCTAGGGAAAAAGCTCCACTCGGAATGTTGGGAAAACTTGAGAAAAGACTCACAAGAGGGTTTTCAACAATTTTCCTGAGTTTCGCTTCTTTACCATTTGTTGTTTATTATAATGGGTAATTTTACTAGACTACACCGTTACTCACTGCCGACAATGCTCAGAAAGATTTGTTTGTATCAGTGAGGGAAGCCGTTGCGGTAAAACTACGGGTAGTAGGGGCTTCTCAAAATACAATTGTAAACCATCCACTACATAGTGCCAGACCAAGCAATGCGCTCGAAAACAATAAACTTTCCAAAAGAATGGACACTTGAATCAAACGAAATTTCAAATTTTCCATTTGACTAGCACTTCATGACTAGATTTGGTTTCATAACGTAATGCTCTCGTTACATCATCTGACTGACATTAAATTTACATTTCATGAAATGACCAAAAAATTGGTCAGATACTGGAAAAAATCTTCATTACAGCATCTGACCGCATATCATGAAATGCTGAATTACGTTAAGTGGCTACGACATATATTATGAGTTACTCTATTCCTAGGTGTCTTCATTTGAAACTTCGAAATCAGAATTAGGGAGACTTCATAAATATCGTTCGATTTTCAAGGCTTGTGATCTTATTTTTAAATCCTCGCTGGTCGATTTCAGCATGAAGAGAGAAAGGAAATGAGATGAGCTTATCTGAAGATGAGTATGTACTCTCTCAGGTGTTCTGATTTTTAGGATTTAGAGTGTGAAAGGTCATTTACAAGATAGGAAATTTATTTTTGGCTCTATTTCCTATTATGATTTTTCCTTGCACGAAAAAATTGCTTTCGATTTTATTTAGTCATTTACAAGGTGAAATCCACATTTGCGGAAATATTTCAAAAGTCGTTTAGAGAAAGAAAACTTAGTTCAAATTTTTATCTGATTTCCAAGATCAGGTATGGGTATGGATTATTACGTTGGTGTCGTTTCATACTTCTGGGAGGATACCACAGCGGATCTGGACCAATTCTTACACTTTATCAATTCACGATACCGCTCCTTTAAATTCACCGTAGAGGTTTGCACAGAGTCATCATCAATGTCCTTTGGAAGCTTAAAAGCGCAGATATCATCATATGCGAGGCCGTGGTCGCCTAAGTTCGATGGTCTACTGTCTTCACTCAATGGTCTACAGAAGCTACTACAGTATTCATTTCTTCAACAATTGCAATTATATGGGGAAGAAATTTCCATTATATAAATACGTATACATTGTCACAACTGATCAACTCGACTCTGACGACCGTAATTTCGAAAATGTACCTCGAATAAGAAGAAATACATTAATTTGCATTATCATATAGGCATTTTTACACCTTCTTAAGCTTTTAAAATCTTCGAATTTTTCGCCACAGGATTCTATTCTGTGAAAATCATAAAAAAAAGTTTTGGGAAGATTGAAGGATTCAGTTCCCACTGCGGGTAGATGTGGGGCTTATGTGGTTTCTTCCGATCACTGAATCAAAGAATTCCTTCTTTGCAAAATTTAGTGTTTTATCTATTTGTTGTTTCGAACATTTCTGGCTTTTTACAACAATTTGAGAAAAATAATATTTCGTCACCCTTGTGCTCCTCCTTTTCTCTTGCGTAATAAAATCGGTCCTGCTGTCCAAGTGGATAATTTAAAGTACTACCAGTAATTATTACCTAATAAGAAAGAATACTTTTACTAATTTAAAAAAAGAAGAAAATCTAGGTGTTTTCCTTGCAATTTACGGTAGAGTATGTTTACTCTAGCAATGATTTTGTCCGGCCACGGCGTACGAGTGTTCTATAAATTATAACAGTTAACCGTGGTCGTTGACATGGTTCATTTTTGGGTGAAAGACCTGAAGTGATGAACACGCTATGGAAAACCGTCTCAAGTAACACACTATCGGCTAGCATTTCAAAACGACCACTTCACATTTAAATAAAATACCAGAATTGTGTGGCAACATCGCTGGAGGTGGACAAGGACTTTGGGTATATCAAATATATACAGATGGAGTCGGATAGATACCGTACAGTTTGGAGGCGCAAAAGTACGGTTCATGTATCTGTATATTGTATGTATAAAAATCAACATTTTCTTACCCCTCCTGGATTGCCTGTTATCTGGCAACATCAACTAGCAAAGTGAAGTAGAAAACTTTACTCTAACTTGTGTATTTCAAGTGGAGGTGCAGACGCCTGTTTTATATACGGAGGTGGAAAAGATACAATGTTACATATATATATATATATATCGCATTACAATCGCTACACTTCACCCTATATACGCCGCTCCTCTCAGTTGAAGGGATCGGGTCCTTCAATCTAACAAATAGACTTTTAACCGTATTAGGATTATAATACGCGGCCCGGAACCCAAAGGGGCGAAGAACACGCCCCAATTGAAAGAAAAACTTCCCCAAGAACGGGAGTCTTATCCAGCACTTTCTACTGTCTGGAAGTGAATCCCGAGGGAGGAAGGTAGTCAAATCAAGACATTTTCGAGTAATCTTTCTCTGAACCAAGAGGTCGATGTCTATGTTGACCTGGTTCACTCTGGCCAAGTACTTGGTAGTCTATAGCTCCTTATGAACGGCGGACTGACTCATCGGGATACTAGTCAACCGGTGGATTGAGCTATTGAATGCTGCAAACTTGTGTGCAACAGGGCCAAAAGACTTGCCGTGGACAGTGATATCGGTCGATGTATCTTTTCTGTAAATGGCGAATTCATGGGCGCCGTCTATTTCGGAGACCGTTAAGTCCAAAAAATTGATAGTAGAACCGCCAACTTCCAACGTGAATTTTATTGAGGGATATTGCTTATTGAGATACATGAGAAACTCCAAAAGAAGATCTCGGGGACCGGTCCACGCACATAACACATCATCAACATATCTATGCCAATAATGTACGTGACTCAAGAACACCTGGCCAGAGGAGAACAGATCAAATTCAAATTTAGACATAAAGACCTCGGAGATGAGGGAGCCCAGAGGGGAACCAATAGGGATGCCAACCTCCTCTGGAAACTCGAAAAACTTCCCGTTAAATTTACAAAAATTGGAAGACCAACAGATACCGAGCAGGTCGAAAAATTCCGCCAATTCTTTATGGCGAATGTTTGAACGGACTAACAAATTACCCATATGCTGCATGGCAGTAGCTCTTGGGATGTGCGGGAATAAATCGACCACATCGAATGAACACACGGTCGAACCTGAAGGCACAATATCGTCTTTAAGCCTTTCAACCAAGATTACCGAGTTTTTTTACAGAGTATCTACTCTAGATTTGGACCAACGGTCCAAGTATTTCGCTAGAGAGTACGTGCGGGAGGACACATAGGAAACCATTGGACGCATCGGGTTACCTGTTTTTATGGACTTTAGGTAACCCATACAAGAGTGGGGGGGGGGGGTCCTGTGTTAGGCTCGAGGAGCAATTTCTTCAATGATGGGAGTTTTAATGACGAATTCACATTCATTAATAACACGTCTAACCTCCTTCACGTGGCTGGGGAGTTGAAACGGTCATTTTCCTTAGCACCACACTGGTCAAGGACCTCGTAGACCTTAGAGACGTAAGAGGGTTTGTCCATAACAACCATAGCATTACCCTTGTCGGCCTTTGTAATGATTAAATCCTCCTCTCTGACCTTCTTCTTTATCCCTTTGATCACCTCACTAACAAGAACATTCAATCTAGGGAGGGGGGGGGTATCACGGACCAAATCAGCACAAGATTTGTGAGTATTGACCCCAGGCCCAATTTTTACGTCGAGGTCAGCAACGACGTTAGCCAGAGTCTCGGCATTTTTAGGAGGGGGTAACCCGAATTTTAAGCCCTTCTCAAGGAGGTTCAGCTCATTGCTGGTGAACACTACCTGACTGCAATTTATGATGCGCGGTTGAAACTGTTGGACAACGCCAGCATCAGTGCTGCCTCCTGGGTAGTAGAGGCTTTCAAATGTTGGAGGGAACAAAGTTTCTTGTTTTTCTTGCGTTTTAACTTAGCCTCAAACGTGCGACATTTATAATTGAGAGACTTAATAAATAGATCCAACTCACCGGGGTGAAGTAAACTGGAGAGTCTGGAATGCACCAGCAAATTCAACCTCGTAGTGACATTCAGCCTCCCATACCACCGACTCAGCTCAGTACGGATCCATTTTTCCGTCAGGAATTTTTCCAATTTTTAGTTGGTAAGATTGCAGTCAGAGTAGAGCCGAAATTTGGTTTAAGATGCAATTGTAAGCACTTTCGGAGGAACCATATATGGGAAGAGTACGACAACCGTTGGTTCCGAAACTTCAGAAACAAAAACCGCAAATACGCTGCACCGCATTGTACTCGTTTTTTACTCGTTTGACTATGAATCCTTCTAATGAATTTGGGAAATATATAAGTGCACGCCTCATAAAATTATATTGACCGCCAGTTCCCCTCCCGCCATAGAAAAAAACTGACACGACGTTGAAACCATGATGAACGCCATAAATGCACGCCAGGACTGGCACACGACCCGCATTTCAAAAGAAGATGATTTTGCTGCATTTATTGTGAGGAACTCCAGCCAGGTTGGGCTTGACAGTAGAGACTGCTTCCGCATAATAAACCTCGAACTCCTTATGAGTGAGGTATGACTGTTGATGGAGGTGTTTTCCCAGTTGTTCCACCCCGGAGGAGTCAGTCGAGTCAGTTGGTTAATGCATTGGATTTCGAGCACTGTCGTGAGATCTTCACTGGTTGGTCAAATACTGAAGTTCGTCGTCAAAATAATATGATTCGGCAGAGGTATGATGCCAAGGGGATGCGCGGTAGTTATATGGATCAGTGCAATAGCCGCGGACGTTTCATAATTGACTTGTATTCAAGAGTTCGCCGTTTTGACAATATTCGCACTTCTGATCCTTCCCGTGATTTGCCAATTCCACTCTTCCTTTTCGCACGCCCTTTTTGGCAATGAAGGTTCTTGATGGAGTCTAATCTTCAGGCCCATTTGGAGCTTCCTTTCGATCTTCAGGAAACTTTTCACGCTGCACATGTCAAGTGGTAGGCGGATATCAATTTCGACTCTTCTCGGCGTTCGTTATTATGAAGGCAGGTACGATGTAGTATTGAACTAAGATTTATTCAAGAAGGGGTTGGGCTTAGCCGTTGTAAATTATTTGATGCATTAATGTGTATCAATATTGTAATGTCTTTATGAAATACTATGGTGATGGTGAAAACAAAAAAAAAAACTCCACTTGGAATGTGCTAACTTGTCAATAACCAAAGCATTCCATTATCTTCTTTCCTGTTTCTTCTTCCTGTGTCAGGTTTACTTACTTGATATATTATAGTTGAATGAATTAAATGTGGATCGCATACTGTTCTGCATGTTCTTAAGTGTGCACTATATGGGAATGTGTGCACTACTTACATGGTGGTGTTTTTGTCCTCTTCAATGGATTTTGAGTTTTTGATTTTGTGTGCACAACTTGTATCAAGATGCGTGCACTACTTACTTTGTGTATTTGTCCGTTTCATAGGTGTTTTGGATCTTGAGTGCACAACTTATATGAGGATGTGTGCACTACTTACTTCGTTTTTATCCGTGTAATACATTTCTTAGGGGTGTCAATCTTGTTTCCTTGGCGTGTCATCGATAGGCGGGCAATTTCGTTTTTTGAGACGTGCGATTAAATGTATGCCGAAGAATACCCCAAACAGCTAACTAAGGGGGCTGCGAGTTTTTTTTACAAGTTTTTTAATAATGTACTTTATTTAGGATCATTATAATCTTCAGAAATAGCTTGAGAGAAAAGAATTGTACATGCGTACCATGACATCCTTTCACAGTAGTGCTGTACTACAACAATTTTTAAAAGGAAGGTCCTTTCTCGCGTATTAAAAACTTCGTCATCGTTGAAAGGACTTCTGACTGACAGTAATTTTGTTCACTACTGATGGTGACAAATTTGCCGAAAGCGCTTTTTCTTTGTAAAGTTCATAAATTATATACCATATGGTCTATTGCAAATGTATTTTAATTATTTTAATATTACTCAAAATATCGAGGACTTTGGATGTCCATGACTATACAATTCGGATATATAATTTATTCTGCTTGTAGTTGTAAGAATAACATAGGTATTCCAAGCCTTCGCAGTCTTTGACACTTTGAAAAAACTTTTGTGAAATGATATTTTAATTCAACCATCAAAAGTTGAAAGTTGATATTGTTTTTCACGTAAAATTGGCTCAAGTCTAGAAGAGGAGAAAAGAACTCCATTTCCTCCATAGATTTCATCATGAGACCTTTTCTCGCACCCAAAAATATCGATTGAACAAAAAAAAACTGAGTCTAGAGGATATTGTGAATACATTTTACCGAACTAATTTTTGTTCTTAGAAGTTTGGAGCTTTAATAGACTATTTAGGCATTACTGTAAGTTTCTTCTGCAAAATTATTTTGGAGAACTTTCTTCAAATTCTCCAATGTATTTGTTATGAATCAACAAGAATGTCAACGGTTATTGAGTTTTCATCTCAGCGACTTCTAAAGCCCTTTCTGGCAATTTAAAAACTTTATAAAACCTTGAGAAGCTTTAATGAATTTTTTTAAAGTATTATGGTACGATTAGTGCCTTACAATAATGAATAAATGAAATCATAATAATTGAGAAAATCGTATTTTCAAAGGTACTTGACTAACGATAATCCTGCGAGGCGCGCCGTCTTGCTAGTAACTACCTAAAAACAACCGAACTTATTTTACGATCACTACAGCATGAATAAACAATGCGGTGACGATCTTGGAATAAAAATGCACAGAAGATACGCCTTAACCGACTTTCAACTTTTTCGTAATCGAGTTCTCAAATTACATAAAATGATACAACAAGAAAGAACGACCCGTGCGTCAAAATTTTTACCACAGACGTGTCGTACCTTATGACGTGTCAAATTAGCGTCATCACTCATCTTACAAGTTGTACCAAATAACCGACAGCATTTCTCGTTGATCATATACGATAATGATTTCTAACCTAACATATGTGGACATAAGTTCGATCGTGAAACAGCTCGGTATAGAAGAAGTCTCATCTAAGACTGTATAGTAAAGTCTTCGAGATCCGTATTGGCTGCGCTGTATAGTCTGACCACTCTTGAAAAGTCTGCGACTTACTGTATACACGATGGTAAGCTATAATAATACAGTACGTGCATCATTTAATCGCCGTAGAAGCCACACCAGCAATCATTACCCGAGTGGAGTACGTGTAGCCGCAACTTTCCATAAATGGCATCGTGTCTGATACCAAAAAGAAAGAAAATGTAATTTCTCATACGAATAAGAATTGACGATTTCTGTCTGCTATCACTTTATAAAACGTCTGTAACTAGTTCACAAATGTAGGTATATTCTGAATTCAGCTTCCAACTCAAACCCTGACAAAGACGACAATATCGACGAAACGAAACAAGAATTCATAATACTGTATTACACACATCGTCAATAAGATGAATCGCAGGACGCATCGCAGGTACACGAATGCGCTGCAATTGTTTGAAAATCGCGAACGTCTACAAATAACGCATTAATTTCTCTTGTCTGTTGTATCGCATCAAACTCAGTCGGCAAATTAGCCCGCATTGAGCGTACGATCGCGAAGTCCGACCTCCCTGTCAACTTTCCAGTCGCTGCGATGGCGCATTCGAAATTATGTGTGTACCTACGTCGAGAATGAATTTGGCGTTTTCTAATCTTCAATTCTAGAAAGTATTTAATCAAATTTGGCCGATAATTTGTAGAAGAATGCACCGATACACGCTTCAATGAATTGATCGTAAAGGTGATTACGAATGTTGTGTGGCCAGTTTCACTTCTCCCAAACTGATTTTATATCATTGAGAAATTTAAATTTCAATTAGTCTCTCAAGCGTTTCGCAAAGCTTCGAGCATTGGAGAACATCTGCCGACATTTTGAGTGATACAACTTCCATAGTAATACGATGGACGAAAATTTTATATCAAGTACATTGATTTGAAACTAAGATTCAAAAAGCTTGAAGTTTTCAACCGGTAGAAGATGGCAAAGTAGTACCATGAAAAGCTTTGGAGAGTCATCAATTTCACTTCAACCTTAGAACGAAAAGTTTTCACGCTTGACCATAGAACGTTCTCGTCGATAAAAATAAGCTCAAAGAATCACAATTTATTCCAAGTTACACTCATTTCCTCGTTAGTATGACTCTAATTATGGTTTCTTACTCTAAATAAAATGCTTACAAATATGTTGAGAAAACAATCAGTTGATAAACAATTATATAGGTAGCGACCCACTTATTATGGTTGGAACGTGAGTAACAGAAGTACCGCGAGAATACTTTGTACCTCAAAAATCGCGAATAATCGAAAACACGACTCGTTACGGCTCACAAGCTGCTCAACACAGCAAATGGAGCGTGTGGTTTCTGTATAAAATCCCAAATTTGAAAGCATTTAGCGTAAGAATTATTCTATCAAAACTTCAGGTGTAAAAGTAACGTGCGGTGTTCCTCAGAGATCCGTTCTGCGTTCTCCTTCGTTCACTACGAAGCTGCCACCAGAGGGAGCAGCTCATATGCTGCGCCAACGACACACTGCTGGCTGGCTCAGCCGACACTGTTGCCGAGGTAAAGACCAAGGCGAACTAGGCTTCTGAGGTTGTGACCCGTTGGATCGAATCGTCTGGATTAAGCTTGACAAGGTACAAAATGCAGGCCATACTTTTACGACCCGTCGAAAGTAAAATCAACCACTATTCGTCTGCTAGTTTTGGTTATCGAAACTATAAGAAGATACTAAAGTGCCTAGGGCCAGGGCTCTGTTTTGACAGCAAGCTCAGCTTCTGCCACTATCTTGAGAAGGTGGTGGAGAAAACTTGTCCCACTAGGTGTTGAACCAAGGAGCTAAAAGGAGACTACTTATCAGTGCAGCAATGTCACTCCTCCTCCATGGAACCTCATAGTGGGCCGACTCCATGGCGATTGTGCATAAAATAAGAGAAATGAAATAACCCATAGAAGAGCTGCGCTCAATGTGTAAGTGCCTATCGCACAGTGTTGATGCACGTACATGGCTGTTCGAAGCAAAGAAGAAGACGAAGACTACACAATAAAATCGGCGGGTCAAGCAGGAGGGCGCTCCGTGCTTCCTAAGTAGAAAACGCGACTCGTACAGACAGAAGAGAGGGAGTGGACTCGCGTACTGGCGAGTGGATGGACCGAGACCATGATCAGCTGAATTTTTATCTCACACAAATGATGAGTGGCCATGGGTGCTTCAACAATCACACTGTGATCATGGACCACAGCATATTTCCTTCGAGCAAGTGTAAAGTGTGGAGACGAAAAAATTTTTCTCAAAAATATTGAATGTCCGTTAATTTTAGAAGAAGAGGCAGGAGGTGGGTGTACCCGCAGATTTTCGACTTGGAGTAACATGAGATTAAAGACATCAAACATGTCAAAGGAATCTTCTGGCGAAGCCAAATACCTGTAAATGAAATCATTTTTATAATTCCTTTTTATAATCGACCAATCCAGCGACCACTCAAGACAAAATAAGCACAATAAAGACATCAACTAGCTTAAACCTTTTTGTGACGTCATCAACATCCGTGACGTCATCAGCTTGGACATGCTTGTGATGTCATCAAATTAGTAACTTCTAATTTCTTCTTTCTCTCTCAGATTAGCAGATCTCTGGATAAGGTCGAGGATTCCAAGTCCACCTGCGGGAAGGAGGCAGAAGTCTAGTATAATCTAGCACATCGTATTTTAAGCCGAGTATAGCATAGTATATTAGTATAACGTACCATAGGCATATGTTAGGCCTAGTTTTAAGCTATACTATAGCTTAATTAGGCCTATCGTAAGTTGAAGCTAACAAGAGTAAATTTGTTCGCTCCATGTAAAATCATTGAATTATGTATAATGTACTGTTTCCGCTCGTCTAGTATAAGTCACCTGGCTTTTCAGAACTCACTCGCTCCGCTCGTTTACACTCATTTTTGATCTAGTATACTAAGCCGACTATTCTGGATAACGTCAAGGATTCCAGTAAATTTTCTGAAAAAAAAAAAAGGGGGGGGGGAAGTCAGCACGGACGTGGACTCGCAAATTTCCTATGGTCGGCTGGGGCCGGTAAACATTAAAAGTAGGAAATCCAGTACCAAACTTGCGAATTTTCGATAGCAGATAAAAGTACAGTAAAGACATCAACCAGTTTAATCCTCCTTGTGACGTCATCCCCATCCGTAACGACATTAGTTTGTGACGTCAACGGCTTAAATTTGCCTGTGACGTCATCAAGCTTGTGAGCACAACTTAAGTCACTCCCTGTATATAAAGACACAAATCCATGTGCAGAAGGCGAAGAAAAATCCCCCTCCCCCTCATAGGTAACAAAAATAGAGAAATATTTCAAATGCAAAAGCAAAAGAAAAGGTGTGGTTGATTTTCTCCGAATTTTTTCCCTCTACCACTCTTAATTGCATGCAATACCCACCCCCCTATTTCACAGATCCGCATCCGTCTATGCCAGCCATGGGTGACCTGTGGCCCACGGGCCATATTCGACCCGCAAGGAGCGTCTGTGTGGCTCGTGGAGAGGAAATTAGAACTTGAGAA
This sequence comes from Aspidiotus rigidus, assembly GCA_035079385.1. Classification (NCBI taxonomy): domain Eukaryota; kingdom Metazoa; phylum Arthropoda; class Insecta; order Hemiptera; family Diaspididae; genus Aspidiotus; species Aspidiotus rigidus. Next base: position 13,052,180 of record JAVHKY010000054.1, on the reverse strand, counting down.
AGAAACAATTTTCTGGCATAGCCAAATAAATGAAAATCATGTTCCATGTCTTTTATATTTTATCAGTCATCTTGAAATATTTCAGTCTAGGCTTCTACTAGGTCAAGTGTTCGTGAGATATTATTCGTTTACCCCTTTACCTATCTTGGCGTCGTATAAGTCTTCTATGAGAAATACGAGGTAGCGCGAACTCGCTCCGCTCGTTCGCCCCCTGTCTCGCTGTTGTGTTGGAATGGTATGAGACAATTCAAGTCTAGGGGACTTGGAAAAATGTCGACTATCCAGCCATATATGATAGGAAGAGGGACTTAGAAAACTTTATCTATCTTGGCGTCGTATAAGTCTTCTATGAGAAATATGAGGTAGCGCGAACTCGCTCCGCTCGTTCGCCCCCTTAATTCTTCTACTAGGTCAAGTGTCTGTGAGATATTATTCGTTTACCCCTGTACCTATCTTGGCGTCGTATAAGTCTTGTATGAGAAATATTTTGAGGTAATTGTGGGTGTTCTATATTTTGAGGTATCAACTTTCGTGGGGCGAACGAGCGATCTCGCTGTTGTATTGGAATGGTATGAGACAATTCAAGTCTAGGGGACTTGGAAAAATTTCGACTATTCAGCCTTTATTTATTTAATTATTTTATTATTTAATTATTTCATATTATTTATTTATTTATTTATTTATTTATTTATTTATTTATCTATTTATTTATTTATTTATTTATTTATCTATTTATTTATTTATTTATTTATTTATTTATTTATTTATTTATTTATTTATTTATTATTAATTCTTCTACTAGGTCAAGTGTTCGTGAGATATTATTCGTTTACCCCTTTACCTATCTTGGCGTCGTATAAGTCTTGTATGAGAAATATTTTGAGGTAATTGTGGGTGTTCTATATTTTGAGGTATCAACTTTCGTGGGGCGAACGAGCGATCTCGCTGTTGTATTGAAACGGTATGAGAAAATTCAAGTCTTCTATGAGAAATATGAGGTAGCGCGAACTCGCTCCGCTCGTTCGCCCCCTGTCTCGCTGGTGTATTGGAATGGTATGAGACAATTCAAGTCTAGGGGACTTGGAAAAATTTCGACTATCCAGCCATATATGATAGGAAGAGGGACTTAGAAAACTTTATCTATCTTGGCGTCGTATAAGTCTTCTATGAGAAATACGAGGTAGCGCGAACTCGCTCCGCTCGTTCGCCCCCTGTCTCGCTGTTGTGTTGGAATGGTATGAGACAATTCAAGTCTAGGGGACTTGGAAAAATGTCGACTATCCAGCCATATATGATAGGAAGAGGGACTTAGAAAACTTTATCTATCTTGGCGTCGTATAAGTCTTCTATGAGAAATATGAGGTAGCGCGAACTCGCTCCGCTCGTTCGCCCCCTTAATTCTTCTACTAGGTCAAGTGTCTGTGAGATATTATTCGTTTACCCCTGTACCTATCTTGGCGTCGTATAAGTCTTGTATGAGAAATATTTTGAGGTAATTGTGGGTGTTCTATATTTTGAGGTATCAACTTTCGTGGGGCGAACGAGCGATCTCGCTGTTGTATTGGAATGGTATGAGAAAATTCAAGTCTTTTTTGAGAAATATGAGGTAGCGCGAACTCGCTCCGCTCGTTCGCCCCCTGTCTCGCTGATGTATTGGAATGGTATGAGACAATTCAAGTCTAGGGGACTTGGAAAAATTTCGACTATCCAGCCATATATGATAGGAAGAGGGACTTAGAAAATTGTCTAATTATTAATTCTATTTTAATTATTTATTTATTTATTTATTTATTTATTTATTTATTTATTTATTTATTTATTTATTATTAATTATTATTATTACGCGGGGTGTACTCGCGAATTTTTGAATCACCCACGGGGTAGAGATTTTCTAATTATTAATTATATTAATTATTTAATTATTTATTTATTCAACTATTCAATTATTTAATTATTTAATTATTTAATTATTAATTAATTGATTATTTATTATTATTACGCGGGGTGTACTCGCAAATTTCTGAATCACCCACGGGGTAGAGATTTTCTAATTATTGATTATATTAATTATTTAATTATTTATTTAATTATTTAATTATTTATTTATTTATTTATTTATTTATTTATTTATTTATTTATTTATTATTTATTATTATTATTACGCGGGGTGTACTCGCGAGTTTCAAAATCGGGGTCCGGCGAGAGAAAAGACATGGAACATGTCAAAATTTCATGACAATTTGGGCCTAAATTACAGCTTATGGGAATTGTACTGAGATACCGACAGACGCAGGCTTGCGCACAGTGCCTATTTTAACTGGTGAAGAAATTAGTGTTAAGAATTCATTCACTCTTTCAAGGTTATAACTTGAGTATTATGATCGTGTGATCACGCAAGTGCAGCCCCGCGACACTTGTCAGCAGCTGAAATGTGTCCTACAAATCATAAAAGGTTGCTCACACCTGGTCTACGCCAAATTTATCGTTTCCACCAGTGATAACTACGGAGAGGACTAAGGTTAGCTTTGAGACTTGTCGACTCCTGCCCTTGTAACTAGTAAGACGAAAAATTTTTGCTGGAGTAGGTTGAGCGTACGCTACTTACTCGGGCCTACCCTCAAAATCAGCCCCAGCTACGGACGAACCATACCAGTTCATCACGATTTGGAATGACCCAAGAAAAAACTACAACACCCTCTCCGTATAACCGAAAAAATACCGAACGACTACGTCACGTCTCGACGAATAGTAGGCACTTTCCCAAGCACAAACTAAGAAGAAATATCTTCTTTTTCTCGAAATCGTGACAGAGTAAGCTTGGTAAAATGTCGAATAACATACCGTCATTCATTCTGCCAACTCACGCTCTAAACACAAATTACAATTGTTCAAAAATATCAAAGTTGTCATCCATTCGGAGCTGACTGACAAGTATAGGTTAGGTTATCCTCCAAAAAAATTATTCATTTTCAAACAGCCACGAAGTCATAATCTTTGACCGCGCATAGGAAATAAGATACTTCTGTTTCATGGGAGTAATGACTTAGTTTGAATTCATCTATTAAATCGCAGGCATGGTTTTCAGTTCAAATGCTTTACATTTAAGAAACAAGCCTGATCGCATTCAGAAAATTTCGAAACGATTTCATTTGTGTCTCGTCGGTTATTAGTGTTCGTTGATCTTGATAATTCTTATTCGATATTCAATACGTAGGTACTCCGGTTGTGATACATAGAGCATAACTTCTTGCCCGTCTGTGAAATGATTTATTCGAACATCTTTGATGTAATCACGCGTGTACTCGCGCGCGTGAGGGGACGAGAGAGGACGATCCCAAATCAAAGTCTTTTCGGTCTGACTTGATAATTCTTTTTCTTTTCTTGTCCGGATATTATTTTATGTGATTTATATCCTACGCTAGTAATTTTGATTAGTCGTTGTCGTTCTCATCATCAACAAGTTTTAAGACTAGTCCAAGAAAATACAACTGTCAAATTTTAATAATATTCTTTTAATCTGACCATTCGTACGTTCACGCTTCACAATAAATCTCCAAAGTATCGGAACGAAGCCGTTAAAGCTTATTATATTACCGATAATTGTAAGGATGAATGTATAATTATGATAATATTGTCCGCGAAGCAATTGGCTGGCATCCAAAAACCATTGATGAGTATTAGGTGCAACGGAGAAAAATACAACATGGAAGTACGCTACATTTGGTGCAGTGATAATGTACAGCTTTTTGATGAGTTGACTGGCCGGTAAAGTTCTCTAACGACTATATGCGATAAGAATGCCCGACCGCGGTGAATAGGGCGATCGAGATTTACGATTATATAAATACAAATAACGTACCGTACGGATTAAGTCATCATGGACAGAATGAAAGTAAAAGTTCAAACACGTTGTCAGAGAAGAGCACCCGTTGATAAAAAATTGTATTAAGTAAATCGTATTGGCAGTTCTTTTTTCCTTTTTTCACCCCGTTGGACTTTCGAACGTGAATTAATTTACAGAAATCGACAACAATTTTGTTCCTATTGCTCAATTCGCCTAATTTATCTTTGTTTATCGCTCTTCTTACCTATGTTTAATATCTTCAACCATTTTGTTCAGATCATGAAGATAAGTAATATAACTTGCAGAAGAGCACAAACTTTGAAACTCATATAACTTCTTTGCATTGCGCCTCATTTTTTTTAAATATTTTATTTTCTGTCGTGAAGATGATTGAAAAAAATTTTCTATGAGCAAAAAATAAAGATCATGTTCTATGTCTCTTTTAGGGCAATGAACTTTATAACATCGAGAGTCTACTAGATGACGGGGTCATTGTCACTTTATCAAATACTGGTCGTTTAAAATGTAGTGGTTGGTGTAAGTTAGTGCTTACTTGTTAGTGGTTCACAAGCTCAGTTCCGCTCGTTCGCCCCCCCCCCCCTTCTGACCTTAGTATAAGTCTAGTGTGGCACTATATGTTAGGTTGCACGAGTAGACAATTAGGTTGAGGGGATTCAAAGGTCAACTCAGCAGTAGTCTACGATACTACAGATTAACTTTCTCTCTTCAGATTTAGTTTCATACAAGGCTCTACAGATATCGAGTTTTATTTTGGCTTGCAGTACAGAGCTAGTATAAACTAGTGTAGGCCCCCTAGTATAAATTGGCCTAGTATAAAGGCCTCCCAGTATAAAGCTATAGTATAAGGTAATGCTCGCGCCGCCCCCGTTGGGAGAAGAGTGAGTTCAAGGAGATTCCTACGGTTGGTCGTTGTCATGGTCACCATCTCAACCTCGGATTGACAATTTAGACGCATAGATTTCCAACCAACTTTCGAATTTCAGCGTCGCCCTATTGATACCCTGCCGGTTTGTTCAACCATACTACCGATCCATGCTATTGTTCAACAATGAAGGTGGTCGAATCAACACGATTAGGTTACGCACGCCTCAAAAAACGAAATTGCCCGCCTATCGATGACACGCCAAGGAAACAAGATTGAAACCCCTAAGAAATGTATTAAACGGATAAAAACAAAGTAAGTAGTGCACACATCCTCATATAAGTTGTGCACTCAAGATCCAAAACACTGGAAATCCTATGAAACGGACAAATACACAAAGTAAGTAGTGCGCACATTTCGATACAAGTTGTGCACACAAAATCAAAACACTCAAAATCCATTGAAGAGGACAAAAACACCACCGTGTAAGTAGTGCACACATTCCCATATAGTGCACACTTGAGAACATGCAGAACAGTATGCGATCCACATTTAATTCTAATTTCTTGTGCTGCCCTGCGTACATACTTTGATATTTGAAATTTTGCTGAGGGCGACTTTTGTATATTTGAATATTGGAACTTGACTAATATAGTGAGTTTCTGTTGAAATTTTGAATGTCGAGCTTTGCAAAAATTTCCACTTTCGAGCTATACCGGATGAGGCCAAAAGATGTTACCAGTTAAATGGGAGTTTGCACTAAATCTGTTGTAGCGTAAAAACGCGAACTGTGAGACGTAAACTTCAAATCTACGAGATTTGTATCTAATTTTATCTTCAATTTTCTCCCCTACCCAACGTTCTATAACTTTTCTGAACCGAGTTATAGACCAAAATGTCCCAAAAATTGACCAACTTGCCAAGGTTTTCAAAATAAGAAATTGAAAATTCCCCCATTAGATACAAATTTGTAGACTTGAAGTTTACGTCTATAACGTTATTCGCGTTTTTGTGCTACAACAAATTTACTCTAAATCCCCATTTGGCTGCTAACATCTTTTGACCTCACCCGGTACATCATGGGAGGAGGGCTTTAAAAAATTTCGATACAATATAATATGATGATGAATTTTGAATGTCGAACTACTCAAAAAAAAAGTAGGTATAAGAAAAGAGAGTCCCATAAAACAGGTTCCCTGTTTGCTCCGATTAACGCAGTTACTAAAGAAAACGGGAAATATATAAGTGCACGCCTCATAAAATTATATTGACCGCCAGTTCCCCTCCCGCCATAGAAAAAAACTGACACGACGTTGAAACCATGATGAACGCCATAAATGCACGCCAGGACTGGCACACGACCCGCATTTCAAAAGAAGATGATTTTGCTGCATTTATTGTGAGGAACTCCAGCCAGGATGGGCTTGACAGTAGAGACTGCTTCCGCATAATAAACCTCGAATTCCTTATGAGTGAGGTATGACTGTTGATGGAGGTGTTTTCCCAGTTGTTCCACCCCGGAGGAGTCAGTCGAGTCAGTTGGTTAATGCATTGGATTTCGAACATTGTCGTGAGGTCTTCACTGGTAGGTCAAATACTGAGGTTCGTCGTCAGAATAAGATGATTCGGCAGAAGTATGATGCCAAGGGGATGCGTGGTAGGTATATGGATCAGCATAGCCGCGGACGTTTCATTATTGACTTGTATTCAAGAGTTCGCCGTTTTGATAATATTCGCACTTCTGATCCTTCCCGTGATTCGCCAATTCCACTCTTCCTTTTGGCAAGCCCTTTTTGGCAATCAAGGTTCTTGATGGAGTCTAATCTTCAGGCCCATTTGGAGCTTCCTTTCGATGTTCAGGAAACTTTTCACGCTGCACATGTCAAGTGGTAGGCGGATGTCAATTTCGACTCTTCTCGGCGTTCGTTATTATGAAGACAGGTACGATGTAGTATTGAACTAAGAATGATTTATTCAAGAAGCGGTTGGGCTTAGACGCTGTAAATTATTTGAAAACTTATATTTGTTAATTGCATTAATATGTATCAGTATTGTCATGTCTTTATGAAATATTATGGTGATGGTAAAAAAAAACTCCGCTTGGAATGCCGCCTTGAGGCTTGTGTTGACTTGTCAATAACCAAAGCATTCCATTATCTTCTTTCCTGTTTCTTCTTCCTGTATCAGGTTTACTTACTTGATATATTATATTTGAATGAATTAAATGTGGATTGTTCTGCATGTTCTTAAGTGTGCACTATATGGGAATGTGTGAACTACTTATATGATGGTGTATTTGTCCTCTTCAATAGGTTTCGAGTGTTTTGATTCTATGTGCACAACTTGTATCAAGATGTGTGCACTACTTACTTTGTGTATTTGTCCGTTTCATAGGATTTCCAGTGTTTTGGATCTTGAGTGCACAACTTATATGAGGATGTGTGCACTACTTACTTCGTTTTTATACACCAAAGGAGTTGCATAATGTTAATTCCAACTTTCACAATATTATATATCATAAAAGAGCAACTTCCACTTCTACATAAAACCAATGCGCCCCATAGAATAGCTTTAGCTGCTTTCCTCGTTTAACTTCGTTAAGGAAGCCATAATTTTTCTAAATCCCCTCCTATCATATTTTATAGCTCGAAATTAACAGAGAACTTGTCCTTTTGAGGGCCTTGCGCCTTTTGAAAATTTTTGCGCCCCGCCGTCTGCCGTCAAAGTTCTCTTTCTATCATTCAGCATAGCTTGCAAGTTGGAAATCAAAATTTTTCAAGTCTACCTTCTATCATAATTATAATTAATATTAAAAATCACACATTTAAATTTCAATTACAGTTTCACTTCTCAAATGTTTTGGTTTTGACTCGTTGTTAGAACTAATTAGATCCATGGAAAAGTTCTTTGCGTTCCTCGTTCAACTTCATTAAGAGAGTCGTGATTTTCAAAGTTCCTCTTCTATCATCATACATAGCTCAAAAGAAGAAATTATTCGAAATTAGCTCCAATCAAATACAGCTTCCATTCCCCCCATCTTATTATATAGCTCGACGGTCGGAATTTTTTCAAGTCCCCTTCCTATCATACATAGCTCGAAAAAATTCTAAGTTCCACTTTTTTCTGGACGGCGGTCAACACCGTTTTCCCTTCAAGAGACCCCCTCCCCAATACAAGGGGTTTCCTGTTGAATGCCTTAAAATTAATAAGGTAATACTGATTCATCTGTGTACTCCAGAACAACTTTCTTGTTGTTTATACTTCTTTTTGAAAATATTGAAGCTTTATTACATATAATATTATGTTTGAACTCTTTTATGATCATATGATTGTTTCAACTCAGTCTAGAAACTCAATAACAGAAGCTTCGTAACTTGAATAATGACAATCTGACTCAATCATCCCACGTCTATGAACGACCCCAACCCTTTGTCCCTTGCATAACACTCCTGATTGATTATTCAGGTGGTCATACTTTCTTGCCGTAACTTTGGATACATCCCTCAGGTTTTGAGCTTGGTGATACAGTGTTCTTCGAGAGGTAATTGGCGGCTTATAGGTGAGATATAATGATTTAAGGGGATGGGATGTTATTTCAATAGATGAGGATATCTGGTGAGTGTGGCCGAGAGGAGCTAAAACTGAGTATACGAAAATGTGGAAAGATGGGTCGAGACTGCAATGTTCACCTGAGAGAAAGAATGGGCGGGAAAGTAGGTGGGTTAGATGTGGGATTCAAATTCAATCGTTCAATTTGAGCTAATTGATTAGTTGAAATTCACTGTAAGTGATTCGAAAATCAGTAATCACGAGTCGGATAGAGTGAGTGAGTCGGATTCAGTGAGAAGAAGACGGGAGTTAATTCGTGAGTTTTGTCGTAGCTTTGGCGGCTAAACGTAACTTTGCATTACCTTAGACTCTCGTATGGGTGGAAAAGTTGTAGAGGATAGGTGAGAGGCTTATATGAGGACTCAGGAGAGTGTGTATGCATGAAACGAAAGGATATTTATAGTAGGTATCACCCTTACTAATATATCCTGAACTTACGCTTTGTACCCCCAAATTGTATTGCATTTGCATATACCCCGTGGATTAATGTTGAATACTAGAGGCAAAGATGGCGGATCCATTCTCAGAGACTTCAATGATAAACAATAGTAATGAAGTAGAGAGAATGTACGAGTAAAAAGTGGTTGCTGATGCGATTGCTTCTTTCCTTCTTGGGCCCTTCCTAAAGCTGCGCGAGGAAGTTATTGATTTCACCGACTTCAAAAAGGCAGTAAACATTGTATGAAGGAGGTGTGTTTTTTAGCAAAGACGCTGACTAATAATTCATACATTTTGTCTCAGATTTACCTCACTTAATTTTTCGGTTTGCATGACTGTTCAACCGAAAACGTTTACATTTATCTGCGTTCGTGAACTACGATCTAATTCTAAACATTTTTGAATGTTTTAAGCTGGCAGAAACATCCTGTTAGAGCGGCGTAAAAACGATAAGATTTCATTTACAAAACCCAGATACGATATAGCGCTTTTTTGGAACAGTGATTTCACCCTTTAATTTCTTGGGAGCCATATGAGATAAATGCAATCAGTCACGAAATTTAATCTCGTTGAAAACGAATACGCGTTCGTAAAGTAAAATATTTAAAATGGAATATGTCATCGAGTTCACAAGAGACCGCCAAAATCGAAATACTACGTCCAGGAACGTTAACATCTGTTTATTATCGATATCCGAATCCGGTATTGCAGTTGTAAATCTGCAACAGCTTGACACTGTGTCGACTTATCGTTCGGAATTCATGCAGCGTCCTCTTCCTCTTTTTATCATTATTTTCAAAATGGTGCTGCTTGGTCCACGTGTTTCCTATACGCGATAATTTTTCTTCTTCGATCGTGTTTACTTTGGAGTCGAACGTCGGTTTTTGTTCACACGTGGGGACAAGTACGACTAATTATAAAAATTGCGTAGAAACTGCGCATTAGGAGTTTTAGGCTAGAGAGAAAAAAAGGGAAAGAATAAAGATTAGGGTGAAACGCTTATCGAAGCGCACACATGGAGATGCGCGATATCACAGCGAGGGTGTTAAACATCCGACAATTTGAATGAGAGAGTCCGAACGAGTACGCAAACTGGTTTCAAAGAATACACGTTATGTAAGACATTTGGACGCATTTTTAAGACGCACGATTTGTAAAAGAAAAAAGATATGCGACGAAACAGAAGTTAATTCACGGAATGCAGGCTTCCGAAAGATGCTGCGGCCGCCTTTTTCGCTGCATCTAATAACAGCATGTTGAGGTAGGCTGAACTCCGTTATTTTTCGTCGGACAAGAAGAATGCATGTTTTACATCGCCGATTATCCTTGAAGATGAGAAAAAATAATAATAAAATGAATCGATTCTTTTTTTCTTTTCTTTTCTTCAATATAGTTTAACGTAGGTATTAATAATCATAACGAACGTATAACAACGAAAAATAAGGTCGTAAAACTTGTCACGACACACTGTTTGCTATTTATTATCACAAATAAAATGAAATATTAAAGCGCGGACCTAACGTGAAGTAGGTTTTGAAAGGGATTTTTCTGATATTCGTTGAGACGACAAGCTGAGCCGCAATGGTAAAGATGTTAGAAACACGACTAATGAAGGTAACAGAAGATTTGAAATCACTTAATGACACCAACGATGAAGAAAAAGATAGTATAATGATCAAACATCATAATCCCTCAGCCCTTTGCGCCAAATGATAGAAACGATCTTATCAACAGATCCGACTAATTCTCATTTCTTAATATCATTCTCCGAAAGTGAAAACCTGTTTCTTCTCTGCGTGTCATTAAATCCGAATTCGCGAATCTTCTGTATTTCCCCGTCGCAGTGGTTTTACATTTCCTTTCATCTTCTACGGTTTTGGCGAGTAGTAGGTCTTAACGAATGAATGGACTTAGTTATGCGTTATATAAGACCTGTACGAGAAACTTTTCCGTTTATTACAAAATTTTTTTCTTTCTGTGTGAATCACTTTCACAGCCTTCAACGCATCATCAATAAAAGATTCCAGAATCGTAGCAGTATCTAAGGTAGAGACGTGAATATTATAGGGAACAAGTACAAATTCCACGATCGATACCAATCTGAAGAAAGATTCGAACAGCACGAAATTGTTTTGATAAAACAAAGGCTTACGCGCTTACACAGTAGCTCAGCTAAAACTTATTTGTTAATGAAAGTAAATTAGCGTGGATAAATGTCGTCAAATACCCTAGGATGAATCGGGACGAGCGCCTCAGCATCAGTCCTACGTTTACAGCGAATATCGAAACACTAAATGTTTTTCGTGAAGACCTCAGTAGGCTTCTGGATTGAGACTGTTGGCGTTGACAGTTAGTTGAGCGAGTGAGAAGTAGGTAGGGAGTGGTAGTGTAGCTCCCGACAACGAAAAACTCACTGGTTCTTTAAGGGAGTTGAACGAGGGGAAACAGGGAACCAGTTTTATGGGGCACGTGGGGTCTTGAAAACAGAAAACTTTATAAGATACGACTTCCAAGCTATATAAGATAGGGATAGGAGGGGGCTTTAGAAAATTTTCAGCCTTCGAGCTAGAAGTGGGACTTGGAAAAAACTCGCGGGCTCATTAATGGAGTTGAACGAGGTGTGGCAAAAAACTGTTTTATGGTACCTGGGATTTGAAAAATATAGGTTGTGACGTCACAAGACTGATCTACGACGTCATTCAATGGTTAGGTCACAGGCCCGGACTTTGGAGCTGTAAATAATAGGAGGGGAACTTGAATAAAAGTGATCTACGACATCATCAAACTGTGACGTCACAGGCTCAGCCATACAACGTATAAATGGACATAGGGACGCAAATTTTGGAATTAGGGTCAGAGCAAGAATTCTTTCAAATGTCAAGGTCATTTGTATGGACGGACGTACGGACGCAAATTTCGGAATTAGGGTGGGGGGTCAGGTCAGGTCGGTGTTAAGACATGAAACATGTCAAAAGTGATCTATGACGTCATCAAACTGTGACGACACAGGCTCAGCCATTCAAGGTATAGATGGACATAGGGACGCAAATTTTGGAATTAGGGTCAGAGCAGAAATTCTTTCAAATGTCAAGGTCATTCGTGCCGAAGGGCGTACGGACGCAAATTTCGGAATTAGGATCAGAGTAGAAATTCTTTTGAGTGTCAGGGTCATGGTTGTGCGAACGGATGTACGGATGCTAATTTTGCTAATTTTTTGAATTAGGGGTCAGAGCAGAAATTCCTCCAAGTGTCAAGGTAATTCGTGCGGACGGACGTACGGACGCAAATTTCGGAATTAGGATCAGAGCAGAAATTCTTTCGAGTGTCAAGGTCAAGGTTGTGCGGATGGACGTACGGACGCTAATTTTTCAAATTAGGGGTCAGAGCAGCAATTCCTCCAAGTGTCAAGGTCATTCGTGTGGACGGACGTACGGACGCAAATTTTGAAATTAGGGTGGGGGGTCAGGTCAGCGTTAAGACATTAAACATGTCAAAAGTGATCTATGACGTCATCAAACTGTGACGTCATAGGCTCAGCCATCCAAGGTATAGATGGACATAGGGACGCAAATTTTAGAATTAGGGTCAGAGCAGAAATTCTTCCAAATGTCAAGGTCATGTGTACGGATGGACGTACGGACGCTAATTTTTCGAATTAGGGGTCAGAGCAGAAATTCTTCCAAGTGTCAAGGTCATTCGTGCGGACGGACGTACGGACGCAAATTTCGGAATTAGGATCAGAGCAGAAATTCTTTCGAGTGTCAAGGTCATGGTTGTGCGGATGGACGTACGGACGCTAATTTTTCAAATTAGGGGTCAGAGCAGCAATTCCTCCAAGTGTCAAGGTCATTCGTGCGGACGGACGTACGGACGCAAATTTCGAAATTAGGGTTGGGGTCAGGTCATCGTTAAGACATGAAACATGTCAAAAGTGATCTATAACGTCATCAAACTGTGAATTCACAGGCCCAGCCATCCAAGCTATATATGATAAGAGGGTAGAAAAAAAGTGATCTATGACGTCATCAGATTGTCAAGTCACAAGGCTGACCTAAGACGTCATCATAGGCCCCACCACCAAGCTTTTTTCGATAGGAGGAGGACTTGGAAAAATTATGACCCTCCAGGTCTGCTGCAGTATATGATAGGAGACGGACTCGGACTTCGAAAAATTTCCACTGTCAATCTATATTTGATGGGAGGAGCTTGGAAAAAAATGTTGACGTACCAGATCTATGACGTCACCGGCCCGGACTTCGGAGCTATATATATAATAGGAGGGATCCCACAATATTAGTTCCGATGGTAACACCAGCTTAGATATAGTAGATCGCTGTTGGAGTCTCTGCTTCTTCTTTCTTCAAGTCCAATTATGCTTCCTCTTCTCCCTGCCAAGTGTCGTTTGTATGTGGATGGTACACAGGTGTTGAGTAGGCCACAATGCATTTCAGATCCTTCTTCTTCTTCATGACTGTGGCTGCAAACGCAGATACCTGGTTCCATGCTTCTTCGGAACCTAGCACGGTGGCTATCAGGTTACTCGGAGCAACCACTTCATCGACCCCAATCTCATGAAGGAGTGGTGTGGTCTATCATCCCCTTCTTGATCCCAATGTGAAGATATTGCCTCCTTAACTTTTTATGAAGGTGTTTATTTAAGCAACCGAAGCCGTTTAACACCTGTGTCAGGTGAAAGTCATCACGCAATGAGCGGCTGGCCTCCTAATTGATCCGTAAAGCCTTTTGGTCTGTCTTTGTCCTCTTCTTTAATTTCAGCATCATCGCTCTCTCCTCAGCAAGGAGCTCTTTCGGTGGTTAACGTGCTAGGACGCAAAGAGCCTCCGTCGAGACACACTAATATACTTTAGCGCAGCCTTTTGTCGGATCTTACCAACTCTCCTTTTGTAGGATGTCTTCATGGAGTCGGCCTATGCTGGGAAGGATCAAGTGTGCGATGCTCATCATTATCTTTCTTTTGGCTTCCCTCGGCCGTCCTAGACTTTGTCATCAGGTGGCTTTAGGCATGTAATTGCTCTGACCGCCTTTTCCGTTGTCTTCAGGAAATGGTGCCTAAAGACCAACTTTGAATCAAACCCGATGCTCAGATACTTCATCACCTTCTTAATCTTGATTTCCATACCTTGCAAGCGAAAGAAGGTGAGTGGACAGAACTTTCAACGGGTTGTGAATAATATGGCCTCCGTCCGTCTCAAGTACTGCAAGTCCTAGTCTGGCTGACTCACTGTCTGTAGGCCTTGTTGACCTTGCTCTCGACTCAGATTACTCATCTCATTTATTGTAATCTATTGACCGTGTCGACCTGTAGTCTACGTCCAGCCCCAGCCCCGTTGTCCATAGCATTTTGACTGTTTGGTGACTTTGCTTCTTGTAGGCAAAATGCGCGGTCATAATTATATGAGATTCATTGAAAATCGGGATTATGCTCGACTAATGCTGCAACCGTCGCATGGCGATGACAATTTGCGTACAATTTTTAAAGCTGACGTACGATCAATAATCACAAACAAAATTCAATTCATTTTCAGTCTCAATCCCTAAACCTATTATTCATGTTTGGATACGACGCAATTTCGACGCCCGGTGTAATGTAAAATCGATTTTCAATTATCATTAAAATTTAATCGACACAATTTCGAAATTTTGTGATTTCGGTCTATTTTTTGATAAATTTTCGAAAAAGGACTTTGAACTTAGCAACACCGACTTCGAAATCGACATTAGGTCAATGGTCGATTTACAGTTAAATTGAACTGAACTCACTCGACGAAAAATCAAAGTCGATTTTGAGTTTATTCGATTTGAGGGATTCATAGGTTGACGCGAAAGGACGAATACTCTGAAGGGAGAGTAAATAATGCAAACCGCAGAGAAAATATAAAACGACGAGCGCTTTCGGTTAATAAACCATCATCAAGCCTGAACTGAAAGCAACTGACGAACAGAAGGGAAAAACAAGGTATTAAGATTGACCAAACGAGAAATCGCGGTGTGAATCATAAACCAGTTCAATCAGGCCATCTTTCGGAATGTACGAGTTGAGTACAGTGATACCATCGGTGTTGAGATGACGCATTATCTCTATATGCTCGAGGGCAATGCGCTTCCGGTAAGAATTCTCCTTATGGAGGAGCTTTTCGGATCCTTCGCGGGAGCTGTGGCCACTGTTTATTAAAAATGATCAGCAAAAGCTGACTCCCCTAAGTGTCCCTTCTTCCAAGACTTCAGGTGCTCAGCTACTCTAACTTTCATTTGGCGGCTGGTCTCACCAATATAAGTCTCCACAATCCCTACATTCCAATTTATAAACACCACTCTTCTCATCAGCAGGTATGGGGTCCTTCAGCCTCACAAACAACCTCTCGACTGTGGTGGGGTTGTGAAACGCGGGTCTGAAGCCAAACGGGCGGAGGGCCCGACCCAATTGGAGGGAGAACTTCCCCAGGAAAGGGAGACTGATCCATCGCAAACGACGATCACGGCTCTTGTCTCGGGGGAGGGAGGTGGTGGAATGAAGAATGCTACTTGTAACTTTCCTCCGAACCATCACGTCAACGTCGACATTGACCCCATTCTCTAGCCAGGTGTTTTATTGTGAGTAATTCTTTCTTGAAGGCAGACTGACACAAAGGAATACGAGTCAGTCTGTGAACTAGGCTATGAAAGGCAGCCATCTTATGAGCAACAGGACCGAACAAACCTCCGTGGATTAAAACATCGGTCGTAGTATCTTTCCTGTAAATTGCAAACTTATGGATACCGTCTATTATAGAGATCGATAAATCCAAAAAGTTAATGGAAAACACCCCTATTTCCAACGTAAATTTGATGGAAGGGTACCAGGAATTGAGATACCAAGGAGATCTGGGGGTCTAGTCCAGGTGCATAGAATGTCATCAACGTACCTGTGCCAATAGTGAATATGATTAAGTAACACCTGGTTCGAGGAAAAGAGGTCAAGTTCAAACTTGGACATGAAAACCTCGGAGATGAGAGAGCCTAAAGGTGATCCAATAGAGATCCCTACTTCATTAGGAAACTCGAAAAATTTTCCTTCAAATTTACAGTAGTTGGGGGACCAGCAAATATTCAGAAGATCGAAAAATTCATGAAGCTCATTGTGAGGGATGTTGGCTTTAACGAGTAGCTCACACATTTGCTAGATAGTAGCAGCCTTAGGAATATTCAGGAACAAACCGACGACATCAAACGAGCAGATCGTCGTTCCCGAGGGAAGACTTACATCCTTCAGGATGTCAGTTAAGGTGGCCGAATTCAAGACTGAATGAGGGGATTCAAAATCAATGCGATTTTTGAACCAACGGTCCAGGAATTTGACAAGGAGGTAGGTAAGTGAGGAGATGAAAGAAACAACGGGTCGCATCGGGGTATTGTTCTTATGCACTTTTGGCAGCCCGTAGAGGAGGGGTTGTAGGGGTAGGAACAAGGAGGGCTTCTTTCAAAGCAGGAGTTCTGATAATAACCTCACTCCTGTTGATGACACTCCTAACTTCTTTAACGTGCTTAGGGAAGCTGAAATCCTCGCTATCTTTAGCACCACACTGCTGGAGGACTTCATGGACCTTGGAAGAATAGGCGGATTTCTCCATCACCACAACAGCATTGCCCTTGTCAACCTTAGTGACGATTAAATCTCCCTCTCTAATCTTCCTCTTTAAACCTTGGATCACTCCTCCCAATTTATCACTCATGCGAGGGAGGGGGTTATTGCGGACTAATTCGGCACAAACTTTCTGGGATTCACAGGTGGTCGATGAAGACGTCGATCGTGTCAATTCGGTCGAATAACGAGCTGGTAGACGGCAAAAGATTTTTTTTAGACTGCAACATCGCACATTCTCAATATTTTAATTTGCAGACCCCGTTTATCAGGTATTCTTCCCCCTTTCGGTCTCCTCATGTGACAGAACTACGACTTCAAGGCGGCTCTGGGCCGTTACCATGCGCCTCCTCTTCTCAGCTGATGGATCACCTGCGAAGTCACCTTCAGAGTCTCTTCTCTTCGAAAGTTTTCAATTGTTTTCCCTCCTCCCCTGCTACCTGAAATCTGTGTCCATGTGAAATATGCTTCAGTCTCCCACCCCAAGTTTCAGCGCGGAGTTCGAATTTTCTCTAGTTTTGTAGTCAAACTAACGTTTTGGCAGATTGATTCCCCGCAACCTCCTTCAGTTTGAAAAATCTAGACGAATAATAATAATAATAATAATAATATTTTACATTCGTAAAGGCGGTGGTTCAAATGTAGAGTGAAAAATAAAATAATATCAAATCAACTCGTGAAAAATATGTAAATCGTAAGAGTTATATATCGAGAATTAATATAAATCGAAATATTTTTCTTGTACAGGTTGTTCCAACGACGGAAGAATGATGGAAACCATTAAGCAATCATTACGCTGCCGTATGTCAGCGCCGTGACAGCATTGACCAACTTCAAATGATCAGCTTTCAGCGTCAGTTCACGATACGATTATAAGAAGAAAAAAGACATTCTAGCGGTATTGCATCAAGAATACACGTGTACCTGCCCGAATCAAGACTGATTTATTTAAGTTGCTGCATTTTTCAAGAGTAAGTAGCCATCGTAGCGTCGTTCATCTTCAACCTTACATCGATTTAAATTTTACTGGCGTCTATACGTGCATCACTGTCTTGACTTATGAGAAGTGACGTAGAATAATTTACTTTCACACCATTTCCGCGTCCGTACATGTGTACTTACGCTCGATATCGATGTTAGATGGTCGAACGTTTTTTTACATTTATAAGAAAAATTGCTGACAACGAAAAGCATGCGACGGAACGGCCTAGAGTGTAATCACGATTCTTTCAATTTGAAGAGAATTTATTAGATGCTTTCCGAGTTTTAGACAAAACGAAAAATGGGGTCTGATTCATCTACATCATTTGCCTTGTACCCTCGTCGGATTTTAATTAGCGGGAGCATGAGGAAAAGCGCTAATGTAAGAAATCAAAAAATAGGCTAGTCTCTAATCAAGTCAAAGTTAACTGAACGTAAGTTTTCTTGAGTGCCATTCCCGCTGAACCACGGCAAACTCCATGACTCGACTTAAAAACGCGCTAGTTTTTACCACCAACTCATCGTCGAAATTGAGTCCATTGGGACCGATTACACGTCAAAAATATTTGCCATCGACGTCATTTTAAATATGATTTCGAAGTGTCAGGTGCACAGAGTCTTCGAGGGTACAAGCCATAACAGTACAAAAGCGAATAATGTTAGGCCTGATATAACCTACAATACTGCATGTTGGGCTTGTTGTTAATGAAAGTAGTTAAAGTCGATACTACAGCCCTAGTAATCGCGAATTCGGGATCCCAGTGACAATATCTAGTGTGCACTAAAAGGAGAACATGGTTTCTTCGACCATATAAGAGGTTATGCACTATTGCCCTAAATATAATAAATGTAGAGATTGAAAGTTGTAGCTCTTATAATCTTTTAGGTGAGTTCAACTCCAGATTTTTTGCAGATCTTTCATCGCACCTTCACCTTTTCAACCAAATCCCACCAATCAGGAAACAGTATTTGTAATGTTGCCAGAAAGCTGACCTTTTGCACGAATTCGCGAAAGGGTTTCTAGTTCATAAAGTAGTGAAAACGGTTTTTCAAATGTACAATTCTACTTTATTAGTTGCTTTTACGCAAGAGTACTTACGGGTGAAATCCCATCATCAGTTGTGAGGCAACTGGAGAACAAGGCCTTAAACATGAGTTTCTTATAGTATAACACTGTGATTTTATTGGCTATAACAATGCTGTGACGTGATTGGTTAACTCTTAGAAACTTATTCTTACAATAATATGACATTGTGTTCTTATTGGCTAAAACACGCTGCTTAGTGATTGGTTCACTTTTTTAACTTAAATACTGCGTTGCGATTGGCTACCTGGTTGGTTGGTTCTGTTCTTCTAGGCCGAATAATTTTTCGCTATCAAACGTGATTACATTGTTCTCATCTCCGCTTTTGCAATCTCCATTTGTTCCCAGAGTTTACTTTTCTTTGTGCGATTCTTTACATGTATGACTTCAATCCATTGTGGTGTTTTTCGTTACAGTGTTCATCAAACAGTGACTTTCCATCTTCTTTCTCCCTCGACTTTTTGTGCTCCTTGTTCCTGATCTCAAACTTTGTCCCAGTCTCGCCAATGTAGAAAGCCCTCGCACTGCTCACAACTGAACTTGTACACTCCGCTCAAGCCTTTCTTGTCCTTTTGTTCCGTCTGGTCATTGCTGATTCTCTTCACCATGGGTTGGTTATTCTGGATACCCACATTTACATCGTAGCCATTGAACGCCTTTATCACCTTGTTTGTGTACTTTCCTGTGTATGGTATCGACCCGGAGTATTTTCTCACTATGCCATCATGGGTTCCTTCTTTTGTTTCCATTTCCCCAAAGATTCCATCCACCACACCTCTATGGTAGGCATTGGCTTCTGCGATCTGCTTTACTATCTCGATCTCTTTCCTCTTCTCTTCTTAAGGACAGAAATTGCTCGATAGCAGTAGTTCTGGATTGCCGCTAACTTGTGCCCAGGGTGGTGGTAGGAGTAATTTGGGATGATAGTGTCTGTATGTGTCGGCTTTCTGTAGATTTTGTATTCTCTCCTGTTGTTCTCCAGTGTGAGTTTAAGGTCCAAATAGTCGATGGTCTCATTGCCTTTTTCCCCTGTGAATTTGATGTTCTCATTCATAGCATTCGTTTCCGTCCACAATCAGTGCCTGACCACACATTTAGGATATCATCTACATATTTGGCCCAGTGTTTGATCGTGTTTCTGAACTTGCTGGCCTTCAATATCTTGTTTTCCGTATTATTCATGAATACCTCTGCCAATATTGGTGACAGCGGTGATCTCATCGCAAGTCCCTTTTCCTGATTGTAGAACCTGTTATTGAAGCGGCAGTACTTCTGGCTGAATATCTCTCCCACTATATTGGCGTACTTCGGCCCATCGGGGTTCCCATGGTATCTGTTGCTTTTGAGCAGAGTGAGAAGTTCCTCTTTCGATATGGTACGAAACATACTTGCCAAATCAAAGGATATCAACTTGTCGTTACTCTTGATTTCCAACTTGTCCAGTTGCTCAATCAGCTCTCTGTCGTTTCTGATGCTTTGTCTAGGTGCAAACTGGTAGTTTTCTTTCAGGAATGTGGCTACGATCTTCGCTGTCTTGTAGTATGGTGATTGAATGCTGTTGACCAGGGGTCTCATCGGACGGTTCGCTTCGTGGAGTTTTTCAAGCCCCTTGAGTTTTGGTGCAACCGGGTTCATCTCAGGCATCCTTCCATTTCCAGGTTGTGACGTCGAACACCGTCGACTTGTTCCGTTTCAATAAAGCTTTCAGGTCATCTTGGTATTTCTGTGTTGGGTCCTTTGTCAGCTCTTCTCTGCGATGTACAACTTCACTTTTTGGGTGTGGTCCTCCTTCTCCATTACCACTACCGTGTTGCCTTTGTCCGCCTTTGTCAAAATCAGGTTGTTCTGTCGTATCTTCTTTTTTAGATTTGTGACCTTCCTCTGCATTACTTGCGTTCTGTCATTGGTTTCCTTGGTGTCCAACGGCACTTTCCCAATTTTGGTCCGGGCTTCTGGTCTCACGTCGTGTTCCATGGTTCGGATTACTTATTCGCAGCTAATGGCCATGCTTTCAAGTCTACACTGGTTCAGCCTCTCTGGCTGCACGTACTTGATGCCTTTGTCCAGCAGTCTTCTTTCTTCTTCTGTGAAGGTGACGCTTGATAGGCTCTCGGTTCTGGGAGCAAATTTGTGCTCAACTCTCGCTGTCTCTTCCTTTCTTTCTTCTTTCTTCCGGGTCAGTTCGGCAAGCTTCTTCTTGATCTGTTTTATTTGGGCTTCCACTCGTTTTTCCACATAGTCTTCTCCCTTCTTCCCCTCTCCTCCTTTTTCAAACATCATTTCTTTGACTTCTTGCGGGTGGAGTAACCTGGACAGATGGAAATATTGATCATACAGTAGACCATTCAGCCTGGTGATTTTCTTGTAGAGTTCACCAATTTCGTTCTTCACTCTCAATCTTTCGGCTTGCATCTTGGTGCGTTTCACTGCTGCGCTGTTTCCTATGTTTTAGCCAATAAGAACACAATGTCATATTATAAGTTTCTAGAAGTGAACCAAACACAACACAGCATTGTTATAGCCAATAAGATCACAGTTTTATACTATAAAACTCATGGTTAAGGCCTTGTTCTCCAGTTGCGACACAACTGATGACGGGATAACACCCGAAAGTACTCTTGTATAAGCGACTAATAAAGTAGATTTGTACAATTGAAAAACCCCTTTTTCAATATCAGTGCTCTACTTACACCTCACTCACTCATTATGAGTTCCGATATCTTTAGAACCGTCAGTATTCTCAAAGCTTCTCATCAAATCTATTCCTTGCATTACATCAGGATTCTTTTTTTTTTATTTTAACACTGTCATATTCATGCTACTATGGCCAAGACAGGATATATAATACAATATTAATTAATCATTACTCTTTAGTACGTTTTGAGGTTTAAGAGAGGCACTTGTTGTAGGAATGAGAAGAGATTATCGATAGAGGAAGGACTATAGGTTAGTATTTCAGTTCTGGCCGAATGATAGAGGGGACATTCGAGGAGAACATGGCGAACTGTAGTCCTTTGTGCGCAAGGGAGAGAGCAGATCGGGGGAGGAGTTTTCGAAAGAAGATAAGAGTGCGTGAGGAAGGTATGTCCTATTCGGAGACGACATAAAATAGCTTGTTGAGGACGGGATAAATATGTTGGGAAAGACTTATAAGAAGGAAGAGTAGAGGGTTGGATCGCACGGAAGGGTGAGAGAGAGAGATCCCATTGTTTTTGCCATAGATCGAGTATAGACTTTTTAAAGAGTGGAAGGATGTCAGTTGGAGGGGTCCGAATAAGAGGATGTGGGAGCTGTATGGCCGCTTCCTTGGAAGCTTTATCGGCAGTTTCATTGAGAGGAATTTTTGAATGGGCTGGAATCCAGATAAGATTGACTTAAAAGGATGGCTTTTTAGAAAGGGTGTGGAGAACTATTTGAGAGATAGTATGTTTTGGATTCAGAAAGCTATGTATGGCTGAAAGCGAGTCAGAGAAGATACAGATATTATTGTTAGTAAGGGATTGAATTGCCGATTCAATTGCCAGAAAGATAGCGTACAGTTCGGCAGACAGGATAGAGAAAGAAGTGGGAAGAGAGAAACGAACGATGGTGTTATCGGGATGTATTACGGAGCAACCAGTAAACAGGGAAAATTTTGAACCATCTGTATAGTATTGAGGATGTACTTGATGCCTTTGTCCAGCAGTCTTCTTTCTTCTTCTGTGAAAGTGCCGCGTGATAGGTTCTCGGTTCTGGGAGCAAAGTTGTGCTCAGCTCTCGCGGTCTCTTCCTTTCTTTCTCCTTTCTTTCGGGTCAGTTCGGCAATCTTATTCTTGATCTGTTTTGTTTGAGCTTCCACTCGTTTTCTACATAGTCCTCACCTACCTTTTTCGAACCTGATTTCTTCAAATTCTTGGGGGGGCAGTAACTTGAACAGATGGAAATATTGATCGTACAGTAAACCATTCAGCCTGGTGACTTTCTTGTAGAGTTCATTAATTTCGTTCTTCAACTAATAAAGTAGAATTGTACATTTGGAAAACTTTTTTCAATATTAGTGCACTACTTACACCTTACTCACCCAATATGAGTTCCAATAATCCCTAAAGTAGGTCAAGGTCACTGATAAGTACCAAATATCTAAATTATAGCCTAGTATAGGCCCGGTATGCTTTATACAAGGCCTAATGTACTAAAGTCGGGTAGGTCGAAATTTTTCATGAGTCCATATAGTAGGTCAAGGTCATTGATGACGTCATCAAGCGTGAAAAAACCGTAACCATTTTTCTTGATGATTTGCCGAGGAGTAACCCCAGAGAGCAGAAAAAAGAAGAATGACCGCGGCGGCGGCCAACAGGAGTATCCTCAAAGGATCGAATCTGGTCCGAAGGCATGTGTCACAAAAAGAGTGAAGCAATGCAGGAAGAAGTCGAGCACACATAACGAGAGAATGGCTGAGGACAAATCCCCAAAAATGGTTTCAAACTATGCACCAACAAATGGACGCCTGAAAGGGAGACCAAGGAAAAAACTGATGAGACACTAGTGGCTCTTCCAAAGGCTCCAACCCAAATTCGCCGATAGGCCATCATTCGGCCTTGCACGAGAAAAAGATGACGACGACGACTCACAAGGTATTGTAATCACCATATGAAATATTGCTTTAATGAGCGACGCAGTGAATTATGTATGACCATGTGTACTTCGTGTGCTGCCTGATATCGTAGACGCCTCTATGACCAAAAATGATAGAGAATAAGTGGGTGCTCAAAATTTAATAGAAAACAAACAGTCAAATCTCGAGTACACGAAAGAATGTGAAGAAAAATAACGCAAGAAGATATTAAAACATCTCACGTTTCTCCAGTTACACACTTCTTGTTACTTTCTTCTCGTGACTTATTTCACGTCATCGAATGTAACCATGACCAGATGCCCAAAGAAAACTGTCATACTTAGCCCCAGATAGAAATTTTAAGTGTGGATGACGAATGTAAAGTTCACGAAGTACAGAAAGGTTATCTTGTTTAAATACCCGCTTCTATAAGGTAAATAAGATTATTTGTGTAATCAGAATATTTTTTTTTTTTTGAAGTAAGATGAATTTACGAAGTTCAACGCAGGTCATTTGATATTGATTTCAATAAAAGAAAACTTCTTCTTAAATTCATGAGTTTCCATGAACCTCAAATAACATACAGCTCTACCCTCTGATACAATCTGCAGAAATGAATATAAGTTTTTTGAAGTGTAGATAGGTATAATGTCAAGCTAATTGCTTCATGTCCAATGGGGGAGGGGGGAGAGGTTAAAATACAGTTACTCATTGTAAAATGGCTAAAAATTTATTGTATCAGCTTTTGAACGACGATTCTGCTCATCTTGATTCGGTAAATGGAACTCACCGCGTTCCTCAAATTAATAAACGATACATTTTGCATATTTCACGACCGACGAGCGTCGTCGATGAGGCTCATTTTCAGTTTACATTACGCTATCTGGGGCATACCTTCTCTTTGGGGCTCCGTAATATTGTGATGCAATATTATACGAGTAATAAAGCATTTTTTTAAACGCTCTCTGTCCGCGCTGTATAAGCGCCACATTTCATTGATTGATGCGTAACTCGCTTTTTATGAGACACTTGGGTTGCGTGTGTATTCTGCTAAATGATTTACATTCGTCGAACACCTCTCTTGTACTGTACCTTTGTACATGTACGTATATATATAATCTAGATTCTTTCGTCTCTCATTTATGCAAGAACGTAGGCACAGTACTTTGTACGCACTGAATTAATATTGTACCTAATTAGATATTCATTCGAGTCCGAGTTAGTTTCGTTGATCGTCGTTTCCTTGTGTGGAAAAGTGGAGTGTCTCGTCGTCGTAGTCGGAAACACTGGTTTACATTACCTATATCGTATCTAATCCCATCTAGGGAATAGGATGACTGGTCTGCAATTTGTCCAGTTGTCGCGTCGTGTTTTTTTTTTCAACTTTTTTTTTTTAATTTTCATTTTCTCTTTCTTCTTGAAAATCACGAAATAACAAACTGATTGGTTGTGACAGTTTCGTGATGTTTTAACCTTCGCTCGTTTGATTTCCTCATTGTGCGTTCGTAATTTGACCGTGAATTTGTAACGATGGAGGGATGAATTCCCCCTGTGCTCCGTTTTTCTTGAAAATAATTTTATAATGCAAAATTTGCTGATATAGATATATTTTGAGAAAAAATGAATCTTGGTTACGCGATACTAATTACGGGTGCTATCAGATCTTCTTGAGATTTCTATCAGTGTGAAAATTTACAGACTTTTCTGCTTCTCTTCAGCACTACTTATTGATTCGACTCCTAAGGTCTTCGAGTTGAGAAAGTGGAAAATTTAATTTTTTTTACTTCCGATCAACTGGTCGATTCGGATCGCGATAGTTTTTCGCAAAAATTTCGAAGTTCGACTTATGTGTAGAGCATTGCAGTTAAAACATTATGCTTCAGCTTGTGGCCTACATTTACGACCTCGAGAAGTAAGGTCTCGACCTTGGCTTGGTTATAAGGCAATATAGAAAATACAACTGACTTTCAGCTTCAACTTTTGGCTTTTGACTAATTCGATGAGAACTTGAGCTGTCAGCTTGAACCTACGATTTGTAACAATTTTAATTCGTGTCTTTTCATATATTTGAAAATATCGCTTTGCTTGTCCGCCCCCCTTCTTAGCCTGACTAGCTCACTGGGGTTCACTCTTGGTGAAAGTTTGATGGTAAAGAGCTGATGTAAGTCGGGTTATACCTAATACAACTTAGAATCAATGCGTTTTTTAATTTTACGGTCATCCATCATAGAGAAATATACTCAAAGAGAGTAACGAACAAATACAAGAACCGCACAATATTATAAACAGACCGAGCGCTTTCGACTAAACAGTCATTCTCACGGTATAGAAAGCGACTGAACCCAACACCAACGAGAACAAGAAACAACGAACGAGGAGGTCATGACTGAACCAGCGAGTCATCGAAATGTGAATCATTCTCATAGACTAATTCAATCAATCCCTCCTCAGGAACGTACCTGTTCACCACGGTAATGTCTTTAATATTTCGGTGACGATGAATTTCAATTTCTTCCAAAGCCAAGCGCCTAAAATAAGATTTTTCCCTGTGGAGGAGAACTTCGGATCCCTCTTTGAGGCTGTGACCGCATTCGATTAAGTGGTCAGCAAACGCCGACTCCCCTACTTTTCTTTTTTCCCATGCTTTTCTATGTTCATCAACTCTAATTTTGAATTGACGGCTAGTCATCCCTATGTACACACTCGGGCAATCACCACAGGCCACCCTATAAACACCCTCCCTCTCGGCCATCGGAATCGGATCCTTTAACTTGACCAAGAGGCTCTTCACCGTATTGGTACTATAAAACGCCGGTCGGAAACCAAAGGGACGGAGGACACGGCTCACCTCCGAAGAAAACTTCCCCAAAAACGGCATCCTAATCCACCGTTTACGCCTATCAAGATGCAACTGGCGGGGGAGGGAGGTAGTTGAGTCCAGACTTTTTCTTGTAAGTCTCCTACGGACCATGAGGTCAATGTCCACTTTCACCTGATTCACTCTAGCCAAGTGCTTTATCGTCACGAGTTCCTTATTAAACGCTACCTCACTCAAGGGGATCTGAGTGAGGCGATGTATTAAACTATTAAATGTGGCAACTTTATGGGCAAAAGGTACGAAAGACGACCCGTGGATAGTAATATCGGTCGAAGTACTTTTCCGGTAAATACCGAAATCATGGACACCGTCAATGACGGATATGGTTATGTCCAAAAAATTTATAGATGAGCCGCCAACTTCAAGAGTGAACTTCTCTATTTAAATATGCGAGAAACTCACTAAGGAGCTCCGCGGGACCGGTCCACGCACACAATATGTCATCCACGTACCTATGCCAATAGAAAACGTGATTCAAAAACACCTGGCCCGAGGAAAACAGGTCGACCTCAAATTTAGACATAAAAACCTCCGAAATAAGAGAGCCTAAAGGGGAACCAATAGGGATCCCTACCTCCTCAGGGAACTCGAAATATTCATCATCGAACTTACAAAAATTAGGTGACCAACAGGCGTTTAAAAGGTCAAAGAATTCACCAAATTCATTATGAGGAGTACCACAGTCTACGAGCAGTTTGCCTATTTGTTGCATTTTGGTAGCCTTGGGAATGTTAGGAAAAAGCCCAACGACATCAAACGAGCACAGAATTGAACCCGGAGGAAGGATTGTGTCCTTCAATTTTTCAGCCAGGGCGCTCGAATTCTTTACTGAATAGGGAGACTCAACCTCTATAATACAACTTAGTTAGTATAAGCTTAGTATCAAAGGCCTCGTATGAAACTAGTACAGTCCTAGTATACAATAGTGTGAGTTCAGCAAAAACTGTAACTTCTTCAACGAAGAACGCAGGCTACTTGTTTTCTGGGTCAAATTAGTTTTGATATTGCGAATGGAACTCATAATTAGAGTCCCGAAGAGTCTAAATATTTCTGAGTCCCCTCGTATTATACACAGCTCAAAGATCGAAATTTAGTATTAACAGGGAACCTGTTCTATGGGACGTTTTTTAAGAAATTTGCCGTGCGCCATCCGGCAAAAAACTTGGAAAAATGTTCACTTCTATTGTATACAGGGTGAGGACAAAAGATGTTACCAGTTAAATGGGAGTTTGCGTTAAGTCTGTCGTAGCGCAAAAACGCGAAACCTTAGATGTATACTTCAAATCTACGAAATTCGCATCTTAATTTTATCTTCAATTTGCGCCAAATACGAAGTTTCTACGACTTTTCTGAGCCGAGTTATGGACCACAATGTGCCGAAATTTTGCTGCAGGGGTTCCAAAAGAAAACATGATTCTGTTTTAAAAAATTGCTTGATCTTTGAAATTCTGTACAATTCCGAAGTAAAATTTCGAGCTGAGTCTGAAAAAACAACTCAACTCACCTTATGAAGCCTGAAAATGGATGTACGGCCTCAAAGAGGGTCAAAATTTCCCCAAGTAAAAAAATGGCGCGATTTTCGGAAATTTAGTAGAATCGTGAAGTAAAATTTCGTGCTGAGTCCAAAAAAATCACCCAAATCACCCAACATAGCTTCAAAATGGATGTACGGGCCCAAAGAGGGTCAAAATTCCCATAAGTTGGAAAATTGCTCCAACTTTATCATTTTGGTCTAGACTGTGAAGGTCAAGTACAAATTTTCAAGACGTCGCCAAAAACTCGACGCTGGGGGAAAGGTAGGTAAGACTACCATAGTGGAGCTCGACCCTAGATCAGATAGTTTCAGGCACATTGAGTTACCGTGGTAGAGTCCCACACCAAGCCTGACGGTCCCAGGATGAAGGCATGATAATACGTTTTCAAAGAGGCGCTTTCGTGAATTTAACGATCTCGATGAAAATAATCCTGACATTGCGCTCCTGATTTCGATTGACTTTGTCCTACCATGAAATATGACCTGAATGTGGTGGGAGGGAAGGGGCGCATCACGTTTCGTGCAATTTCGTTTCAGTTTCTTGGATGAAAAATCTACCTAAAACGTATCCATGTACCAATGAAGTATACAGGGTGAGGCCAAAAGATATGTTACCAGTTAAATGGGAGTTTGCGTCAAATCTGTCGTAGCGCAGAAACGCGAAACATTAGATGTATACTTCAAATCTACGAAATTTGCATCTTAATTTTATCTTTAATTTGCGCCAAATACGAAGTTTCTACGACTTTTCTCAGCCGAGTTATGGACCACAATGTGCCGAAATTTTGCTGCAGGGGTTCCCAAAGTGTTTAATTATCAAAAGAAAACACGATTCTGTTTTAAAAAATTTCTTGATCTTTGAAATTCTGTACAATTCCGAAGTAAAATTTCGCGCTGAGTCTGAAAAAACAACCCAAATCACCTTACGAAGCTTCAAAATGGATGTACGGCCCCAAAGTAGGTCAAAATTCCCACAAATAAAAAAACTGCATGATTTTCGGAAATTTAGTAGAATTCTGAAATAAAATTTCGTGCTGAGTCCGAAAAAATCACCCATATCACCCAACAGAGCTTCAAAATGGATGTACGGGCCCAAAGAGGGTCAAAATCCCCCCAAGTTGGAAAATTGCTCCAACTTTCAAATTTAATCGATCAACTTGTGAAATCAAGGTTCGAGTGGAAAGAGTGCTCGCGTGATAATCGAATAAGGCTGCATATGATCATAGTGGGTGGAAGGGCGAAAACTGTCGCTGTTTCAGGCGATGGAGAGCGTGGTATCAAGAAGCGTACCTTCTGTTGTGAACTTGCGGTGAAAAATTGGCTATGGTACCTCTAGCGATGGAAACGGGCAAGAGTGCGATCACTCTCGTTGTGCCAGCCGCGAGAGTGAATTCTTAGGGAAGATCGTCTTCCATTTTGAACTCTGGCAACAGTGCCTCTTAATGTATTGAAGCGGGTTAGCGTGCGATCATTGTTGTTGTGCCAGCGCATAGAAGGAATTTTCAGGAGGATCGTCTTTCGTTTTGAATTCGCAGTAAGAAATTGGCTAGTCTCGGGGTGAATGGTTCCGAAGAGGGAAATAAATCCCCAAAGCAAAAAATTGCTCAAACATTCAAACTACCTCGGAAAAAATTATTAAAAAACTCTGGAAAGCAACAAAATGGGTCAATGGGCGCAAAAAAGGTTCAAAATTTCCCCAAGACGAAAAATTGTTCAGAATTTCAAACATCACTCAATTCTCTAGGAAAATCTAAAGTCAAGTTTTAAAAAAATGGTCAAAAATTCCGCGAACTCCTCTTCTGTCTTCTTGCACTTATTGTTCGATATTAGCCAGGTTTCCGCGTCCGATCAGAGTGGGCAAATGCAAGACAGCTAATTCCTCGTCCAACTGTGAAGGGAATGTTGTCAAGAAGATCGTCCTCCGTTGTTAGCTCGCGATGAGAGATCGGCTGAAGTCCCACGTACGATCAGAGCTGGTTGAGAATTCTTCGTTATTTTAGGCGATGGAATGAAAGTTACCGAGAAGATCATCCTCTGGTCTAAATTTGTGGTGAGAGATAGGCTAAAGTGCCCGCTTCGATCATATGTGGTGCTTTAACCGATCTCTCACCACAACCCAACAACGGATGACGATCTTTTCGGTCATAATCCATTCACCGCCTGAAACAACGAGCTACTTCTGTGCAGTTGCCCGCCTTAACCATACGCGGGGCTGTAGCCAATCTCTCACCGCGAGCGATCAACAGAGGACGATCTTCTTGGTCATATTTCATTCTCCACCTGAAACACCGCTCTGCTCTCTTGCACCTGTCCACCTTGACCATACACGGGGTTGTAGCTGATCTCTCACCGCGAGCGATCAACAGAGGACGCCGTTCTCAGTCATATTCCATTTACTGTCCAACACAATAAGTTACTCACGTGCACTTGCCTGCTTTAACCACACGCGGGCCAGTAGCTGATCTCTCACCGCAAGCGACCGACAGAGGACGATCGTCTTGATCATATTTTATTCTCCGCCGGAAACAACGAGCTTCTCTTGTGCATTTGCCCGCTTCATTTGCACGCGGGAACCTAGCCAATCTCTCTCCACAAGCTCATATTGGAAGACAATCTTCTTTGTAGCACAACCATCTTCGTTTGGAATATCGAGGAATCGTTGGGCATTGGCCCACCCGAATCATACGCAGGGCTTCACCTGATCTCTCACCGCGAGTACTGCTCGGTACTGTACCTTCTGTACCTTCCATTGTCGCGAAAACAACGAGTACCTGAATGTTTTCCTGCAAGGCATTCACTGACTTCTTTACGGGAGCATTCAACAGTAGACTAGACTTTCGGTCACATTCTCCCTAGAAGCCAACAAAACGAGAATTGGGGCACCTTTTTCCTTTTTGATTCAGGTAGGGACTTCAGCCAATCTTTCGCTGCTAGCCATCAACAGAGAAGGTTCTCAGTATTGTTTCCTCCATCCCATGGAACTATGACAAGCGTCACAAATTGCCTTCTTCGATCAAATACATTGCCCTACCTGATCTTCCACAGCCAGAATACACAGAAGAATTGTTGGCTTAGTTTTGGACACGTTCTTTTTTTTCGAAAACCTGAACAATTTCCTGTTTTGAAGAAATATTGTTGGTCTCATTGAACCATTTGGGTGCTGTTCAGAATTTTTAAATAATTTTTTCCAGAATCTACGCTAAATTTCACCTAAGAATTGAGTAAAGACTGCAAGTTCGAGCGATTTTTTGCTTTTGGGAAATTTTTATCCTTTTTGAGCCCGTCAACCCATTTTGCTGCTTTTCAAAATGTTTCAATCATATTTTTTCAACTCTACGCTGCGTTTCCTTCGAGTGATATCAATTTAATTCTTAAAATGCTCAAAATTCATTCAAATACTGTAAAATGAATCATTTTTAGGCACCGTAGCTATTTTTTCATCGTCAGTTTACAACGGATGACGATCTTTCCTGAAAATTCACTCTTTCGACTGACACAACAAGAATGATCACACTCTTGCCCGCTTTCATCCATAGAGGCACTCTGGCTAAGTTTTCATTGCGAGTTTACAACGGAAGACAAACTTCTTGGTTCCATACTTTCCCTCATCGTCTGAAATAACGAGTCTTCCACCAGCTTCAACCATACTCAGGGCTTTCGTCGAATTGCGCTCAATTTTACAAGAGGATCGAATAAAATATGAAAATTTGAGCGATCATTCAACTTTTGAATATGTGGAATCTCTTGGGACCCTTTTACTGAATTTGGAGCTTTGTTAGATAATTTTCGGGTCATTTTTCCGGACTCAGCGTGAAATTTGACTAGTAAATTGTACAAAATTTTGATGATAAAGCAATTTTTTGTTTGGGGAAATTTTCACCCTCTTAGGCGCCATACATCCATTTTCAAGCTTCGTAAGGTGATTTTTTCGGACTCAGCACAAACTTTTACTTCAGAATTCTACGACATTTTCGAAGATCACACAACTTTTTTAATTTGGGAGAATTTTGACCCTCTTTGAGCCCGTACATTCATTTTGAAGCTTCGTAGGGGTGATTTGGGTGATTTTTTCGAACTCAGCGCGAAATTTTACTGCAGATCTGAATAAAATTAGCGATTTTCCAACATCGGGACATTCTAATCCTTTTTGGGCTCATTAACCCATTTTTGTGCTTCGCAGTATTTTGCGACTTTTCTTGTCGTTTTCCCCGTAAAATTTCACTTCAGAAACAGTAATTTAATAATCGGAATGTTCGAAATTCAGCTCAATACTGTAAATTAATTAATTTTGAATCCCTGTTTTGGGAACCCTGGCAAATTGTTGAATTTTCGGCACATTTTGGTCCATAACTCGGCTCAGAGGAGACGAAGAAAGTTCGTATTTGGCGCAAATTGAAGATAAAATTGAGATGCGAATTTCGTAGATTCGAAGTATACATCTAACGTTTCGCGTATCTGCGCTAAGACAGTTTTAACGCAAACTCCCATTTAATTGGTAACATCTTTTGGCCTCACCCTGTATAGCTTGGAGGATGAAATTTTTCAAGTCACCCTCCTATCATGATATAGCTCGAGAGTCAAAATGTTTCCAAGTCCCTCATTTTTCGATATCACAAAGGTGTAGGCAACAAATCCCGATAAATAAAAACCGTGTTTAATTACATGTGATAAATATCGAACATTACACAAATAACGAACGTTACATTTATAGCCGAAAAATAAAAAAAACTGTCTAACGTACCGTGCGTACGAAAAACGGGTGACTCGCCGCGCCGTGCCGCTACGGAGCGGCCTACCCTCCTCGTAAACTACCCGTGCGGCTCTTATCTTATTGAACATGCTGCCCCGCAATTTTTTTTTTAAAAAAATAAGTTACATATTCACATCATAAACCAATATAAATTACATATTCACAACATAAAACAATGGGGGAGCATTTTAACTTTCTTTTGCTAACCGAACCAAAGTCGCGATCGGTCGCCGCTTGACCGCACCTTGGAAGTGAACGTCAGCCACACGTACTGCACCATCTCGACCAGGATATACAGCCTTGATACGTCCCAGCGGCCAAGTCGCGGGCTTTGTATTTTCCGTCCGAACAATCACAACATCGCCTATCCGAAGGTTATCTTCCCGAGTAGTCCATTTTTGGCGCTGTTGCAACTGATTCACGTAATCTCGAGCCCACACATTCCAAAAATGCTTAACCATATTTCGCATCATTTGATAACGTACTCCGAGGGGGAGGGGCTTTTCCTCGTCTTCCGGTAGATCCAACATACTCGACCCGATCAAAAAATGCGCGGGTGTCACAATTTCCCCGTGTTGACCCTGGACAAACAGTGGCCGAGAGTTTAGAATCGCCTCAATCCGACAAAAAACGGTGGCGTACTCCTCAAATGTGAGGGTCGTCTTTCCAATCACTCGATAAAGATGATGTTTCGCCGACTTGACCGCAGCCTCCCAACCTCCACCAAAGTGCGGGGTGGACGGAGGGATGAATGACCACTCGAAACCCTGACTAGTGGCAAACGTAGTCAGCGCCTGTTGAACTTCCTCGGATCGTAAAAAATCAGACAATATTTTCGCAGCTCCCACAAAATTCGTCGCGTTGTCCGAAAAAACTACTCTAGGACAGCCTCTGCGAGCGATGAATCGGTGGAACGTTTCGATAAACCTGGTGGTACTCAAATCAGACACGATTTCAAGATGAGCTGCCCTTGTTGTGAGACAAACGAACACCGCCAAGTAGCACTTGTTAACTTTGGTGGACCGATGACCGACGCATTTTGTGTGAAAATATCCTGCATAATCGACGCCCGTATATGTAAATGGCCGTGAAGGACGCAACCGTACCGCAGGGATTTGTCCCATTATTTGCGTCATAGTCTCGGCTTTGAATCGAACACACGTGACACATTCGCGGATCACCTGTTTAATCACATTAGTAGAGCCTCCTGCGAACCAAAACCTGGAACATAGAAAAGCAGTAAGAAACCTACGACCGGCGTGAAAATATTGCGCGTGCAAATGTCGAACATACAGCTTCGCGAAGTGCGATTTCGCGGGAATAATTATCGGATGCTTTTTACACTCCGAAAAATCTGATAAATCCAAACGACCACCGACACACAACAACCGATCTTTGTTCAACACGGGACACAGCGATTTTAGAGCACTTTTCTTTTTGACCGATAGCCCGTCGCTCAAACGATCTTTTTCTTCGCGATACGACACAGATTGCACTAATCGCAATACGATAATTATTGCACTTTCGATTTCCGATTTTTCCAAAATAATAGATTTTTTAACGCCGTTTTTTTTACACGCACTTATAAACCGCATAACATACGCTACCGATCGAACTAGCCGCGTATACGAGGAGAACTTCTTAGTAAAATCGATCTCGTCACTATCCACGACCGACACGAACACTTTTTTCTCATTACGTTTTTCTAGGTCAATGTCCTCATCCGACACCTTAAATACCTCTTCTGAGCCCTGAAAGTCGGCGAGAAACGCCGGTCCTTCGAACCATAGCCCAGATTTCAACAATGCTGATGCGCTAACTCCGCGAGTACCTAAATCGGCGGGATTACTCTTTGTTTCGACGTAGCGCCATTGACTGGATGGAACTGAGTCCGCTATTTCCGTGATCCTGTTGCCGACAAACACCTTGAACTTTTCCGCCGGCCCTTTCAGCCAACATAAAACAATTTTTGAATCCGAAAAACAAAACGTATTTTGAACCGAAACATTTAAGACCGTCATTATACGTCGAATGAGCTTAGCCAACAACTTAGCCGCCTGCAGCTCGAGCCGCGGAATCGTCATTGTTTTCAACGGGGCGACTCTCGATTTCGCGCAAACAAAACTTACATGCTTTTCACTACCGTTAGTCACATGCAGATACACTACCGCACAATACGCCTTAGGACTCGCGTCACAGAAACCGAATAAGGTTCGCACACTCGACTGCCAAACGCACAAATGACGCGGAATTTTAAGCTCATTCACTTCCGCCAATTTAGACAAATACTCGCGAAATTCCGCCGCCAACAGTTCCGACACTTGCGAATCCCACGATAGACGTTCCTGCCATACTCTTTGCATGATCAATTTTCCCGTAATAGTGACCGGGACGCAAAAACCCATTGGATCAAATACTCGCGAAATGCTAGATAAAATACTCCGTCCCGTGACGACATCAACTCCACCAACATTGCACTTGATTTGAAGAAGGTCTTGATCCGGAAGCCAAGACAGCCCGAGAATCGAAATGCTTTCCTTAAGCTCAATTCCAACCGCATCCTTTTTAGACCAAAGCTCTGGATCGATAGAGCGCATTAATTCCTCCGAATTACTAGAGTATTTTCGAAGGGGAAAGTTAGCCGAAAGCAAAACAGAATGAAGACCTTTATAAAGCTCAACCGCGCCCTCAAACGATTCGTCTCCCGTCATGAGGTCGTCCATATAAAAATGGGATCGCAACGCCTCCGCGACCTTTCGATCCTTCTGCGGCAATTCCTCTGCCAACTTTTGTAAGCACGCAGTAGCCATAAACGACGCAGGAGCCGTACCGTACGTAAGAGTCGTAAGTTCATAGACCTGAACTGGGTCATCTACCGAGTCTCGCCAAAGGATCCGTTGCATTGATCGATCTTTCTCGTCCGCCTCAATACGTCTATACATCTTTGAAATATCTGCGGTGAACGCAATCGGGTGCTGACGCCACTTAATTATTGTGTCGAATAACTCAGGTTGTAAAACCGGCCCCGTCATCAAAATATCGTTCAATGACTTGCCGCCCTGGGCCCTAGCCGAAGCATTAAACACCACCCGGAGAGGGGTCGTCGAGCTATCCGGCCTCAACACAGCTTGATGAGGGATAAAGTATTCTGTCGTCGCCAGATTTTCTTGTACCGGAACCATATGGCCCAT
Source organism: Aspidiotus rigidus (assembly GCA_035079385.1). Classification (NCBI taxonomy): domain Eukaryota; kingdom Metazoa; phylum Arthropoda; class Insecta; order Hemiptera; family Diaspididae; genus Aspidiotus; species Aspidiotus rigidus. The sequence goes on along the minus strand of JAVHKY010000054.1, from coordinate 13,016,755 downwards.
TCTTCTGTACTCCTGCATAAACTCGACGTACATTTTTCGCAACTCAGAATTCAATTTTTTCTCCATCCGGTAGAGACTATTTAACGCTCGGAAGTAGGTATTCGAGACCGACGATTTTTCTCCCTTGAACGGATACCTAACAATAAATTTCCCGTCCTGCGCTCGTCTAACTGTGGATTCAAAGTGATGCACGCAGTCTTCTTGTTCCGCCGTTGTAGAGCGAGACTCCACCACCTCCTCAACCAACCAAAATTTTTCTAACTGACTTTCGAGGGCGAGGGTGGCAAGGTTACATTGTTTAACCTTATTTTTCCGTGAGGGTAATGGGCCAGAAGTGAGCCAACCAAAGAGAGACCCACGCAGGCATAAGTCGCCATACCATTCTCTTTCGTCCAAGAGGATCTTTTCGTAATAATCGCCGCCTATTAAGATGTCCACCTCCGACCGATCCAAATCAGTGTCCGCCCACTGGAAATTGGGTAGGGCTAAGGCCAAATCCTTCATTGCCGACAGTTTGACCGAGTAAGGGATTCTGGGTAATACGTTCGCGCGTATGGTGATCGAGAAATCTCTCACCCTTGACTGGATCGCCACATAAACTTCATAAGAAGATTTCTTTCTATCCTCCGTAATCCCACTGATGACCACATTAGCCGTCATAAGAGGCAATTTACATCGCGCCAAAAACTCTTCCGAAATCAAGCAAGCTTCTGAACATTGGTCGAGCAGAGCGCGGGCAGGGATTCTCATATTACCCGACTTCACTTTAACAATTGCCGTAGGTAGCAAGGTGACGCTCGACTCGCACACCGTACACATTGTTTTCTTTTCAACCGAATCGATGCTCTCCTGCGCACTGTTTGAGGAAGACTTTTCCTTATCCGCATCTAGACCTTTGACCTCTGTCGCGTCAGGTTTTAGGTAGTACCCCTGATGAATCAAGACATGATGCCTTCCCTGGCAACGGGTGCATCTGACCTTGCTGCCACACCGGCTAGCTAAATGTCCGGGTCGTAAACAAACCAAACATAACCGTCTTTCCCTGACGACATTCCGCCGCTCCTCGACACTCTTCTTGCCGAATTCATCACAGTTATAGATCTGATGCTCAAGCCCACAACATGCGCATTTTATCGCTCGCGACGTAGATAACATCGTTCGCTTGACCGACTGCTTGCCACCACTACTAATAAATTTCGTCGCGGCATTAGCTTTACAACCTTCCTTCATAACGCGATTAATGGTTTCTTGCGCAAAGGACCGATTTTGTAAGAAACTGGCCAAGGTTTGATAGGCGGGGTAACTATCATTATCAGTAATGGAATTTTCAAACTCAAATCTTGTTTTCTCATCGAGTTTCTGTGAAATGTAAAAACATAGGAACTGAGACATTTCTTCCGACTGGGCGTTATTTATTTTTAACCCTCTCACAATAGAGTCGCACTTATCTAACAGTGAGCGAATACCATTTGGTTCGTTTATACGTTCAAGATTCATAAGTTTATTGTAGAGAGCACCGATAATCGCCCGTCTATTATTGAACCTCGAATTCAGATAAGCCCAAGCCTCGTCGTACGCTTTCTCGCTCGTTCCGTAATTGTCGACCAAACCCGCTACATCGCCTTGCATCGCGCGTTGCAAAAAATTCATTTTCGCTACAGGATCTAACCGACCGTTCACATGAATAAGTTTTTCAAATAAGTTACGCCAATCTGAGAACGTTGTGATATCTCCTTTAAAAACGGGTATCGGCGTGTCGGGCAATTTAGGTCCCGCTACTGCCAACGCGCTTACTACCGTGTCTGTTGAACTGCCGCTACTCAGACCAGTACGAACACTACCACTACAATTTCGCCGTTCCGTACCATCACCGTTTAACCGTAAACTACAATTTACCTTTGATTTAGCAAGCAAGTAAAAATCTTTCAACTGGTCAATTTCATCAAACAAAACCTTTTCCAATTCCTCGATTTTTGAGCTATCCGTTATTTCCTGATCGTCCTCGATCTCCCGCAATCGCTCATGAACAGCCTTTTCGAGGTTTGATTTGTCCTTCGCGAACTCGTCGAACGCATTTTTTGCCGTTTCTACGACTTCTTCCGTTTTTTCCCTATCAATCGCCTCGATTGATTCCTGTAAACTTTTCTGCGATTTCGACACCGACCTCCGATAACATCGAATGTCTACACCGTGAGGTATTCCACCTTTTGTCATTATGACTATCCGAACCGAACAACGACCGAACAACCGAACAACCGAATAACCGAATAACCGTTTCCGAATCCGGCCCGGAGGACCAAAAATTATGTAGGCAACAAATCCCGATAAATAAAAACCGTGTTTAATTACATGTGATAAATATCGAACATTACACAAATAACGAACGTTACATTTATAGCCGAACCGATAAAAAAAACTGTCTAACGTACCGTGCGTACGAAAAACGGGTGACTCGCCGCGCCGTGCCGCTACGGAGCGGCCTACCCTCCTCGTAAACTACCCGTGCGGCTCTTATCTTATTGAACAAAAGGTACATGTCATTACGATGTCAATAGTCCCCATCATTTCAGACGCTTAGCAATTTTGGCTGTCCGGCAAAAAAACTTAGATAAATTTCGACTCTCGAGCTATATAAGATAGGTGGGGGACTTGGAAAAATTATGTAACACGGCCCAACTGCAAGGAAAACTTATTTAGGAATGGAAGCCTAATCTAGCGTTCTCTACTATCTAGATGTGAAATTCTAGGGAGGGAGGTGGAAAAACCGAGGCATTTTGCAGTAAGCTTACTTGGAACCATGAGGTCAATATCCAACCTGACACTCTGGCCAGATTCTTAATTATCACCAGTTCCTTCTGGAAAGCAGCCTAACTCAAGGGAATATGAGTCAGCCGATGAATCAAGCTATTGAAAGTTGCAATCTTGTGGGCAGCAGGATAAAAAGAGGACCTGTGGATTACAGTACAGGTCGACGTTTCTTTCCTGTACGTAAATTTCAAACTCATGAACGTCGTCTCTAACAGTGATGGACAAATCCAAGAAGTTTATTGATGAGCCACCAACTTCCAGAGTAAATTTTATGGAAGGGTATTGACTATTTCCGAGTTCTGCAGGACCGATCCTTCCCCGGATCTGTTTTCCCGAACGAACAACGAAACCCCGACTAACTATTTTTCTCGGATACATTTTCCCGGAAGGACGAAATCCCGAATATCCAAAGTCCCACATAACCAAGCTTGATATGACTACAGATTCCGTCGAAATACAAGTGGAATTTTAATCTCGATGCCGGCAAAAAGGAAAAGCGGTTAATCAAATCTCTTCCATGGAAATTATATCGACGTGTGGAGGTACGTGCACCGCGTTATAAGAATTACTTACCTTTAAAAAGTAGAAGTGATCATATGTATACGTTCATGAGCGATATTTTGTATCCTTCTGATCTCCGTGGAAACGGGTTCAACGAATTGCTTTAGAAAGCGAGAGGATTGGGCTCAGAATGAAATGTGGGTTTTTTCATGCAATGTAGGTACCCTTTTTTGCAGGTATAAGATGCTTACCTTTTTTATCTAACAGTGCTGTGTATTGAACATCTCGCCCCCCTTAAGGTAGGACCTCAAAGAAATCCTTTCGCTTTCTAAAGCAACTTGTAACCGTTTTTCATGAACTGCTGTAGAAAGCGAGAGGATTGGGCTCAGCGTGAGGTGCGGTTTTTTCATGCAATGTAGACACCCTTTTTTGCAGGTATAGGATTCTTACCTTTTAATTTATCAAACAGTTTTGTGTATTGAACACGATGGAAGGAAAAATAGTAGCCGGTAAACTGCATTTAGCGGGTTTTATCTACGTCCTTTGGAAAACCTAGAAACGGATTGCAAACATGTAAGAGAAGGCCATTGCAAAACCCGACGGGAACCGGAGTTGTACAAGTCTTGAAAGGGCCAACCGAGTCACCACATGCCCACAGAAACAAAAGCAGAAAACATGAAGGCAGATGCCGTCGCTCACCCTGTACAGGAACCGTTCCTAATTGTGCGTGATGCAATCACAAATGCCTCACAAGCGGTGCTGAGTGAGTTACTGGAGCAGACGGCATTGGTGAAGACAATTAGCCGGACCCGGAGGGCAGACATGTCAGCCAATCCTAGGAGGTTGATGACATCATTATTCACCCTTGACTTACTAAAATTTTGGTCTGCGCTACTCTAGGCTTTGCTTTAATTACACTGGGGGCACCGTAAACTGCGTGTTAACCTCACTAGTTCGACCTATCTCTTACGTTCTCTGCTGCAGGCTTACCTACTTGGCCCTAATTATGTAATAAACTAGGGCCACAGACAGAAAAGCAGAGATGAGAAGCGCTTTGCAAAGCGCTTAAACTTTTGCTTAAGCTTAAAAGTTTTTCCGAAATTTCATCAGCTTAGCTTTGGCTTTTTTGTTCATCATTAGCTTTTCAGCTTTCGGCTTTTGGCTTATTTCTTCGACATTATATCGAAAAACTTAGTTTGGAACAATCAGGAGAATTGGGTCTTTGTAGTACCTTCGGAAGTACCTATTCTCCAGTTTGTGTTCATCTTACTTTATGACTGAATAAATTCAGCTTGAAACAAGAGAATTGGGCTCTGTCGGGATGATGGAAGATGCCTATTCTCTAGTTTGTGTCTATCTTGGCTTTTGGTCTCTGAAAAAACTCGGTTTGAAACAATCAGGAGAATTGGAGCTTTGTTGTTTTTATAGAGGATACCAGCCTCCAATTTAAAATATTATTTACATTTTTTTTTTGGAAAATGAATATCTTAATTAAGCGGATTCAGCGCTTTCTTTTTGACTGGCTTTGCGCTTAATGAACTGTGAATGACTGACTTTTCATCCGCTTAAAAGCTGTTCAAAAACAAGCTTAAACTTCGACTTGAGTTGTGACTGGCTTAAACTTCTCATCTCTGCAGAAAAGGTGGAGCGTAGTATGACGTCATAGGTCTATACCAGGCTGTTCAAACAGAATACTACATGTGCACAAGGTTAAAGATGAGCTCGTCAAGTAATTAACCCAATATACTAGGACTGGTGGAGGGAAATGTTACTACCTATGACGTCATCATAACCAAGATGGATGCATCAAAATGCAACAGAATTGGTAAAATCGATTCAATATGATCGATAATATTGCTGTATCGATACATTATATCGACGTGTGGGAAGCAGGCGCACAACTTGCTACACTACATGTCTTTAGAAGAGATATGTTGACTTCTGTGCTGTGTCACGTTTGTTTTTTTGTTTCAAAGTCCCCTTCTATCAAACAGTAGATTGAAAGCCAAAATTTTTACCTTTCCCTTTTCCAGTCGTATTTGTATGTATGGCTCAATATTCAAAATTTTCGTACTTGGTTATCAAAGGAGCAGCTGTGGTTTTGTTGAGCCTAGGTAGCCTTTGCTTACATTAGAGCCATGGAAAAATTTCAACTTGGAAACTCGCCCCAGGGGGTATATGGGATACGGTCATCGAAAAGTTCCCTGGTCCGGTGACCTTGACCTACTTCGGAGACTTGAAAAATTTTTATTTCAACGTACACTGTTACGTGGGACTCGGTCATGAAGAGAGGGAAGAAGAGCTTGGCCGAGTATTGACTTTCCGGACCATTCCCTGAAGAAATTTCGTGACGTCACGGCTAGTATGGGACATATAACTTGACCTTATTTCAGTAAACGTTTTTTGACAATCTTTAACTTGTATCGAATTCCAATTCATGTGATTCACAATCAAAACGGTATTTTTAGATTGTTCAACTTCGTCGAATCTAATTAAGTTTAAACTTGAGTCACTGAATACTCGTCTCAAAGACTTTCAATTGTACTTCGAAACTCGAGTTTTGCAGACAAAAATCAACTCGAAGTCTAGAAAAATCCTGTGCGCCGTATGCCGTCCTTTGATCAAGTTTTTATTTAACTTCTAACTATAAGGTAGTCCTTCCAGTGATTTTGATATTCTTGTGATTATAATATGTCTGTCCTGAGATCGACGACACCGAATGTTATCAAGAACCGGGAGGGGTCGAGCGTTTGTTCTCGTAAATATACTAAAAAAATTATAGTTAGTCTAATTTTGTTCGGCGTATAGTCGTTCCCAAAGTTCTAAAAATGTATATATTTCAGATGAAACGCGATGTCTAGGATAATGGAATTTCAACCGCAGGTCTACTCAGGTGACATACGATATACAGCAATCGTAGCACGAGAGCGATGTGTCAGCTGTCTCATCTCCATCTCGCACCCATAAATAATGTGAAAAAGAAACATAACAGCTTCGTACGAACATTCTTAGGGATGTCGACATGAGCTACAACTTACAGCGTCAAAATCATGTAAAAAAATTCGGCTTATGAATTAGTTGAGGAGAGATATTTGTAAAAATCGTAATCAGTTCGTTTACAAGTTGAAAATTACACTCTCCGTGTTTGTTACAGCTGTTCAACTGTCTGAAAGGAAATATGATGTGCGTGCAAGTATTTAAGAAGAAAAAATAATAAGAGTAATGTTTGTGAGGTAAAACAGACGACAGTACGACGAAACAGGTTTATTTTGTTGTTACTTTCTTGCGAGATTAATTAACTGATCAGATATTTGATATTTTAATTTCATCTCGTTATAAAAAAATTGGTTGTGTCGATAAAATTGACACGTTGAGATAAAATGTAATTGAGCATCTGAACAAAGTCAAATCACGACAAAAAATAAGATTGAAATTTGACGCTTGGTATCGTGCTTTGGAGACTTGCTCGGGATACTTCTGAGGTTTGTAATTAATTTTTGAAGGAGGCTAAAATCATTTCAGAGACGTATATTTTTTCTTACTTTCTCATAATACCTACATGTAACCTGTCACAAGGGGACTGACATTGCTACGCTCATGTGAAGTCTTCATATAGCTTCTCTTGATCCTCATTGGTTTGACATTAGTCGGGACAAACGTGTCACCAGGAAGCTTTCTCCGCCATTGCGGAAGTCGAGCTTGCTTTTGAGGCAGTGCAGTGCCCGGGTACTTCGGCGTCTTCTTAGTCTTGGTGTCTACGCCTTGCCGGGGGAAAGTGGGTCAATTTGTGAAATCAATGACCTCCGTCTCGTCAACTGCCAAGCTGAATCCGGCCGACTCGACTTGAGATCTTGTTCTTCAGTAGCTACACTACTGGTGATACGATAACACCCAAAAGTATTTTTGTAATAAAGTAGATCCTTTAAATATCCGGTGCACTACTTACACCTCATCATACTCAAAATGAGTTCCAATGATAATGATAAGACCCAACAAGCAGCGAATGAGGTGAGCTGCAAGCTTTTGGTCTTTTTCTCTAAATGTATAGTCATAGAAATCCAACAAAATTTTCAAGCATCTTCCACCCTGGTTGTTGCCGTCAGCCAAAAGCCGTATTCAGTCTTATTTTTGGGGTGTTTGACTTCAGCTTTTTTCAAAGCCATATACTTTCGGCTGTCAGCCAAAAGCTGAATTAAGCCATATTTTTTTAGCTTCTTTTGGCTGACGATGATTTTCACAAAAATTTCAATTTATGGTTCTTTTGACATGTAATTGTAAGCCCAATATTGTAATTACCGCGGTTTCTGAACGAATCAATCGACAGAATTTTTTTTCATATTTCACTATCGATGAATCAATACAAGAAGAAGATATCATTTTCTCTCTTTTTCGGTTTTCCCGTTTGGTGTTCCTAAGTCCTAATCGTTGTCCAGGGTTTCTGGCAATTGTCTAGTGGCTGGCGACAGTATTTCTGATTCTCGTCTCACGTGGTCTTCTTTCCATTTGGTCTTTGGGATTTTCGGATTCTGATTTGATAATCGAATTTAATGAGATGGTAATATTCTACTGCTGAAAACCTTTCAAATGACGCAAAACTCAACAATCAGCCGATAGCCAGCCTTATACAGCCAAAAGCCAACTTTATTGTTTTGGCTGATGGAAAGCCGAAAGCCTAAGCCGTATTGTTTGGCTGCAAACACAGAGTAAACAGAGATCGTCTTAGCTATACTTATAACGTTAACGAATACAGGCACCATCCAAATTTTTAGTTTAGGTTCGCCTAACGCGTTGAGTGCGCGTCAAGCTCTGCAAACAGCTGTACACTACGCGCATTGTTGAGTGTTGCAGATTCACCGTTCAGTTACCTGCGTTAGGCGTACCCTAAACTCTGAATTTCGACGATACCCGTGTCTCGAGCTCACTTGGACGAACTCTGTTTACCCTAAATCAAACATACTCGCATCACTCACAGCCACCTACTCATGCCTTACAGCCCCCCGTAACACTTGCCATAACTCATCATCACATCTGGACAACGTTTTCCAATACTTATACGATGCAAAATTCCTCCCTGCAGTTCCACCAATATCTAATCGTGCCTCCAATTGGCAATGAAACCAGAGAAGAAATGGCTAACTCGAATAGGGCAGCTCGTTTCAGGTTACGCCTTCGCCACTCACCGCTAGCGCTTCATCACCATTGGAAATATACTATTTCTCCCCCCTGTTACTCATCACCGCTCTCTATTTGTACAATTTCAACTTAGGTGAGCGGCGAAAGCGTAACTTGAAGTTACTTCCATTATAGGAGTTAAATATCTCTTCCCTGTTTGAAGCCAAATACTGGGATGAAAATTTCAATCGCATTTTGCTCAAACTATTCCTCCTCCCTTCTATTCATACGTGAAGAAGTGTTAGAGCGGGAAGGGAGTGATCCCGATAAACCAAATCGACCATCACTATATGGTCGACATTGGTTGGTTTTTGGTCGTACGACTGAAAAAAGACCAAATATTATGGTACCATCAGAAAATGGTTGACTTTTAGTAAATTTTTGAAATAAATCGACCAAATTTTGTCTATTTATTTCAGTTGATTGTTGGTCTGATATTATTCCTACTAAATTTTGATCATATTTTTGGTTAATTTTTGATCACTATGCGGAATACATTTCGACCTATTTTCTGGTCGTTATAATTGTCAACACAAAATGGAATTTTTCCTCGTTTCTTAGTCGAAAATTGATATTGTATTTATTACTCAATTTTGACTAAGATTTCTAGTCGATTTCTGGGCAGATATTTTGGGAGATACCTTGATCCATTTTGAGTAGATTTTTCCTCAACATTACCAATATTTCACTATTTTTTTTTTTTAGCGGGGAACCCGCTATCCATTTTGTTAGGAGATTACATCCTCAGAAAACATCCGCGTCCGTAGGTTAGGTTAGGTTACGGGACTTGGAAGAATTTCGAGTCTCGAGCTATATATGAAAGGAGGGAGACTTAGAAGAATTGTGACTTCCGAGCTATATATGATAGGAGGGAATGTAGAATGATAATTTCGATTTGAATTATATGACAAGATTATCAACTCAGTTCCACACCACCTGAGAGGTCGAGTTAAGGAATTGCGGGTTCCCCGCTGCCATTGCAACGTCTGCAATGGCTTCTAATTTTTGGTCTCTTCTCGTGCAAACCGCGGTCGCTCATTTTTGCCCAAAATTTCCAGCCGATTTCTTAGAAATGAATCAACTATCATATTGCTCGCAAACTCGCAGATAAATAAAGATATTTAAAATAAAATTTAAAATTTAAAAATCAATATTCTTAATAATAAAATTATTCAATAAATGACCATATTCTACTAATCATAAAAATATTTGATTTATTATATTCAATTTAAGGAGTTCCAACAAGAATATTATTAAATATAATTTTTTTTTTTTATTTAAATTTTATATCAATTTTATTTTTTGAAATTAAATTTCAACTTTATTTAAGAAGTTTATAATAATATAATATTATTTTGAAAAAATAAAGATCTTATTTAAATTTTCTTGATATAGTTGATTTAATCAAAATTATTAATTTTTTTTCAGAATAAATAATTATTAATTTTAATAAAACCAATTATATTAATTTTCAATGAAAATTAATATAAAACAACTAAAAAAATTAAAAATGAATAACTTTTTATATCATTCAATTAATTTAACATATTTGATCCTTTAAATGAGAATTAATGATTTTAAATAATCATATTGAACCAGAATTATATTTTTCATTTTTTTGTTCAATTTTACATTCAATTAATAGAAAATTATTAGGTGTATTTATGACAAATAAAAAAATGATTAAAAACAATTTTCAAAGAGTTGATTCAAATAACAAAATTAACATAAATTAAATTGATGAAAATTAATTTATAAATAATAAATTGATAAAGAATAATGATAATTATTGTATTGTGTCAATTATATTATAATAATTAAATTTAAAATTAAAATTACGTAATAATGTACGAATTTTATAAATTAAATTTAAATAAATAGATACATATAATATTTAGATTAATTTTAAAAAATTATTTAAATTAAATTATTCAATTTTAATTGGTATAAATCCATGATTAATTCCACAAATTTCTGAACATTGTCCATAAATAATTGAAGGTATACTAGGGTAATTCTACGAAAAGTCTGACATTTTGACGCTCATTTTTTAAAAAAAGTATGTGTTTTTTTTTTCAATAATTTTTGGTCCAAAATACTAGAAAAAGCTTGTAGAAGACATTACTAGGACCAAACATGCATAAGAAACGTCAAAAAAAAAATAGCCACGCCGATGGAAAAGTACATATAATTAACATTGGTTTTCCATAGTCGTGTCAAAATTGGGCACGACCATGGAAAAAAAATACCATCCATGACGATGGAAAATTTTACAATTAAATTGATTATAAGTGAGCAACTGTACCTGCACTGGGTAAAAGAGGTTGACCAGCGTCATCACCATTGTTACCCTTGTAACAGAGCAAAAATTGGCAGTGCTTCTATTTTTCTGTTTAGTGTAAATCATTACCATGACGATGGAACAGATAAAGTGTCGAATGTAATTTTTTCTCCCAAAATTGATTTTAACACCAAAACTAGATTTTTTTTCTTCATTGTAGACTTGTATATCCACTTAATATGAACCAAATTATCCATCTTTGGATCTAAAAATATTACTGTGCATCCTAAATAGGGATTATGAATGCTACCCACGACGATGGAACAAACAATCAAAGAATCTCATTACACACATTTGCTCCCCTCTCCGAGATATATTTGGGGTTCAAAATTTTTTTTCACTTTTATAAATTGAGTTTGACATTGGTCCTCTTTGCAGGAACAGTGCTCAAATAAGATTCCATTCATTAGTACTGACTCTATGATATATATATTCTCAAGATCTAAGGCGATTACATCCATGACCATGGAATTTTTGAGCACTTACTCAAATCTGAGGACTATCCCTTGAGTTGAAAGTCACCGTGCTGTGTTGTACTCGATAGAACTCTTCATTCTCTATCTAACCATGTATAAGAAGTAGTGGATAATCCTGTTGTTTACTCGAAAAATTGCCGTTACAGGAAATGTCAGACTTTTCGTAGAATTACCCACTAATTAATATTGTAATTTTAGACCAAAAGCGCACTCCTCTCGATATAATCCTGCTAACGAGATTGCTATCTTCATTTCTTTCCTCTTTCACATGAGAAAGCCTTAGATATGGACTGGTTTTTCCTGTCGAAAATGGTGGTCTATTAATATCATCTAACTATAGACCGTTTTATGGCGTCTCTATTGCCCAAAACTTGAATGTTTCTGCTTTATCAAAAGGGGTCTATTTGTAGTGGTCCGTTAATATCGCTTGAATATAGGCTACAGCAGACTATTTTATAATCGTCTACATTGCCCAGAAATCTACCAATCTTTTTCGTCAGAAGAATTCTAATTATGGTGGTTTGTTGACAATGATTAAATATTGACTATGAGAAAATATTTTATATCGTCAAGGTTCCCTAGAAATCGACTCTTTTTTTGGTAAAAAATGGTCAAAATATAGTCAATTGCAGAGGAAGTATGGCCGATGACTGAGGATAGACCATTTTATGGTACCTACATCACGTACAGATCGACTAATTTTTTCATTCAAAATTTTGTCAAGTTGCTTTAAATGTGGTCTAAATATGGTAGGGAAGAGCGGAAGTAAATCGACTGAAAAAGTTGGTCTATTATTAGTCACTCACCAGAGCGCCCCTTCAGCCTATTTTTGGTCAACATTTACTCAAAAGCAACTGAGATATCTGGTCGATCTGGTTTATCGGGCGATTGGAAGGTATTTTTACCTACTTCATATCTTTTCTCTGACTCCCCCCCCCCCTACATTCAGAAATTTGGGTCCGTCCGTCCATCCGTACGACCATGTCTTTAAGACTTGGAAAAATGATGGCCGACCTATTTCTCCCCTAATTCCTGAATTTGCGTTTGTCCGTTCCGCTCTGACCTCTACTTGTGTACTATAGCTTTAGATTCATACTAGGCTAAGAATGAGGCCGAACGAGCGGTTCGGTTGAGGTCTAACATACTGCATACTATTCTCCATTTCTTTTTAGCGGGGAACCCGCTATCCCTTTTATTGGGGGGTATTTTCGGGAAATCTTCGCGGTTGATGACGTCATAAGATGACTTTACGAGATTGATGATGTCACGGAGAGGGGGAGTTGGAAAAATTTCGACTCTTGAGCTATTTATGATGGAATTTTCTTACTTTTCGAAAGACCTTCCGCAGTGGAATACGGGTCTTGCGGGTTCCCCGCTCGCCGTTGCAAAACTTACAACGGTATCCTAATTTTCTTCAATGTAGCTTAGTGAACATGAAACATGATCTTCATTGATTTTGCTCTGCCAAAACCTTTTGATCTGTTCCTGTCATCAAGTGTGTCCAATCAGACGAATTTCTTGCTTAACAGAGGGTCATATATATCATATTAAAAAGTTCAAAACGAGTCTCTGCCATGGTGAATTCAACGAACCGTCCTGTCCGAAAATAGCCCGCTTTCTGAAGTTCTACTTTTCAAGGGAACTACGAGCCATGGTCGATAAGTTTACGTTTTCTGCTCGATATTTCCGATCGTCGAAAAATACGTTCGCTCATGAGATGACGAGATAAGATTCGTTTTCATGTTCTCGATTCTTTCTAATTTTCTATCTCGTACTCGCTGTTCGATAGGAACTCTTTCCTATTCACTGTACGTTGACAAGGCCGAGGGTAATGAAATGGAAATCATTCAACATTATAATCATGCTCAGATATTAGTTTACGTCTTCTCTTCGCTGTCGGGTTCATAAGTCCTTTCATATTTTATACGAATTTTTAAACGAGCCGAAGCGACGCGCTGAATTTTAAATCGACGATAATTATCAGGAAAGTTCAATCCCCATAATGAGCTATAAACTTTAAAGACCGAACGATGATGAAGTACGTATACATGTAACGTAAGGCTGCTTCTCTGAGGTCTATTTCGTTTTCAAATACGGAGTAGCTCGATCTTCGATTGTGGAGCGTATAGATCGAATCTGGGCCAGAGCTATACCCACTATTTGTATTTGAATCTCGTTACACGTTTCGTGTCTTCCCCGTCATCCTTTAAATACGTTTCCATTGTTGAATTTTTTTCTTAGATCGTACGGCTAGCCGCTTTTAAATACGAGATACGTGTACAAATAGACTATTTACTTAGTCGAATGGAATCAATAAATTCTTTCCTTTTTAATGCTGCGATTGATACATATATCTTGTACGTTATACATATAATAACATACTATACCTCGTATTTGTTGAACTTCACCTTCATTACCTTCAACCGCGCGTTGTTACCTCACAAAAAGTAATAAATTTCTAATAATACAGTAGGTACGGAATAGTAGCTTTCAGCTGCTCGGGCTCGAGACCGTGATCGTGCACAGAACGTGTCTGCGATTGCACACGTAACATCTTCATAGATTTTAATGATGATAATGCAATTGACATACCGGTGCGGTTTTACTGAAAGGAACATTCTATATGCACCGGCGCTCTAAACATGATTCACAGTATGGATGCAATTTAATAACCAAATTAAAATCTATTAGGTTTGCAATTAATTTGAACCGGAAGCTGCATGTTGCGGCCGTGGAAGCGATATTTCTTATTCGGAGGGGGTTGAGAACCTTGAGCCACGCTGCGCTGGACTATCTCAATTAACCGTCTACAATTTCGGCAACCGGTCATCAAATCGACGTTACGTACGTTCTTGACCGCAAATCTTGTATATTTACTACTAGGTACTACTTTTACTATGACATAAGCACCGCTGGGAAACACAATTGAATCAAGGTGGGAAAAACGATTATAAACTCGCGAATCTATCCTCTCGAACTTGTTTTATGAGGTTTGAAAATTGTCGATCATCAAATGGTAGAACATTTGAATGCTTTTCTGAGAAATTTTCGTAGTCCTTACCGTACCTTAATTATTCTTCCAAGGCTTTTTAGCTGAACGGCTCGCTGTGCAACAAACTTATGGATAGAATCTTATTAATCGATTTTCTCGTTATTATTATTTTTTATTCGCGTCATCACCTTAAGGAGCTGTAACCGGTCGCCGTTGCTCGGACAACACCGCTGGTCTCCTTCAAAGATTCTCAAAGGTCCTGAATTAGACCCTGGCTCGGATTCAATTTTTGTAACGGGCAGTCGTAGTCAAAATCCTCTTATATCACTCGAAAGTGAGGTCCTGCCCATCGAAAAGTTATAGTTACTATCAAAAAATTTTACTAGTATCTAAAGTAGGTCAGAGCTCCTCTCTTCGTCCAAACTATAATTTTTGAGCTGTTAGAAGGAATAAGTGAAGATTCGTCGAGCGAAACCAGAACAATCGATCCCCAAAAAAACGACAGTGAAAACAACAATATCATTAAATTTCTAGTTAGTCCTCATAAGAAAAAATAGGAAAAACGGAGGTAGGAATGAAAAAAGAAGAGTATGGGACTACGTGAAAAGAAAAAATATTTTAAATTTATCACTTTGGGAAAAATACAAGATCATGGATATTTCTCAGTTACTCTCTCTCTCATCATTTACCACAACATGTCATGTCATGTTGATATTATCTCGGTTCTCTAAACTTCTTATCAGCCAGTGACGTCGTCACTCATAACCTGAAGAGATTTACCTTTTTGTAAGGTCATCATCCAGTGATCACTTCAACTTGACGGCATTTACACTTTTGTAACGTCATCATGCAATGAAGTCATCTCCCAATCTTTCTGACGTTGTCACTGATAACCTAGAGACATTTAAACTTTTGTGACGTCATCTCTCAATCCAAGTGCCGTTACCATCCCTAATTTGAGAATATTCAACTTTTGTGACGTCATATCTAAATCTTAGATACGTCATCACCCCTAATATGAAGGCATTTACACTTTTATGACATCACCCATGATTCAGTGACGTCATCCACCAACCATAGTGACATTATCACTCCTAACGCAAAGACACTCACGCTTTTGGGATAACATCATTCAGTGACGTCATAACTTCAACCTGAAGACATTTAATAGAATGAAGAAAAACAAAAAAACAAAAATATGAGAGCTACACAAAAAATAAAAAAATACAACTCGATTTTTTTTTTTTTTTTAATTTCTGTATCCCATTAAAATGTGACGCACCCGGGAATAAATCAAAATTACTGTACAAAATTAAACTTTTGTGACGTCATTTTCCAGTGACAGCATCCTTCAACCTTAGTGACGTCATCACTTCTAACCTAAAGACATGAACACTTTTATGACGTCATTATTCAGTAACGTCATAACTTTGACTTGAAGACAATTAAACTTTTGTCACGTCATCTCCCAAGCTAGGTGCCGTTACCACTCCTAACTTGAAGATATTTCTGACTCGGTCTACAGAAACCCACCTTAGCGTTGAATATCGATTAGGAAAAAAGGATCTTTTACAGAGGAAGGAAGATTCCTTTTCTCCTGATTGTAATGGATCACTAAGGCGGATTTCTGTGGATGGTTTCATATTTAAACTTTTGTGACGTCATTTTCCAGTGACGTCATAACTTCAACCTGAAGACATTTAATAGAATGAAGAAACGCAAAAAAACAAAAATACAAGAGTTGCAAAGAAATAAAAAAAAACAACTCGTATTTTTATTTTTTTGTATTTCCTTATTCTATTAAAATGTGACGCACCCGGGAATAAATGAAAATTACTGTACAAATGTAAACTTTTAGGACATCATTATTCAGTGACAGCATCCTTCAACCTTAGTAACGTCATCACTTCTAACCTTAAGACATTTACACTTTTATGACGTCATTATTCCGTCATAACTTTGTCCTGAAGACATTTAAACTTTTGTGACGTCATCTCCCAAGCTAGGTGTCGTTACCGCTCCTAACTTGAAGATATTCGTGACTTGGTCTACAGAAACCCACCTTAGCGTTGAATATCGATCAGGAAAAAAGGATCTTTTACAGAGGAAGGAAGATTACTTTTCTCCTGATTGTAATGGATCACTAAGGCGGATTTCTATGGATGGGGTTATATTTAAATTTTTGTGACGTCATTTTCCGGTGACGTCTTATCCCAACCTTAGTTATGTTATGTCATAACTCCTAGTATGAAAGCATTTGAGGACCTATCTGTACAAAAGGCGTCCGTGAACGAAAATTCATTACAGAAGAATCAGTTTCAAGATTCAGTTCAAAATATCTCCGCAACAACGAGTTTAATCAAAAAAATGGTAATGATGAAAATTGAAGAGCAACGCTTCTTCTATAAGAAACGGTAATCACATTTTGAATACATCCAGAAACAAACAAAGTAGAGATTATTGAAAATATGACAACGGACGCCCTTCTTGCTGGGTTGGAAAAAAAAAAATTTTATAAAAGATACCTAGTTTATAATCTGAAACGCACGAAAATCGAGGTCTCCACAAAAAGGGCGTCCGTCCGACGGACGCCCTTTGTACAGATAGGTCCTTATTTACGCTTGTGTGACGTCATCACTTAAATATGAAGATATTTAAAGTTATGTAACGTCATTATCCAGCGACATCATCACTCCTAACCTAAAGGCATTCACAATTTTGTTACATCATCATTCAGTGACGTCATAACTTCAACCTGAAGACATTTACTGTAATAGAATAAAGAAAGAATAGAGAAACCCCACAAAAAAAACAAAAATACGAGAGTTGCAAAAGAAAAAAATACGACTCGTATTTTTAGTTTTTTGTATTTCCTTATTCCATTAAAATGTGTCGCACTCGGGAACAAATTGAAATTTTGTCAACATTTACACTTTTGTGACGTCATCTTCCAATGACGGTATCCTTCAACCTTAGTAACGTCATCTCCCAACCTCAGTGCCGTCACCACTACTAACTGAAGATATTTAAACTTTTGAGACATAATTTTCCTGTGACGTCATATCCAAACCTTAGTTAATCATCACTCATAATGTGATTGCATGTGCACTTTTATGATGTCATCTGTGATTTAGTGACGTCATCACATGAATCTAAAGACATTTCATTTAAACGTTTGTGACGTCATTCTCCGACCGAAGTAATGTCATCACTCTCAAGTCCTAACTTAAAGACATTTAAACTTTTGTAATACCATAATGTGTCTTGCACTTGATGAAGGTATTTACAATACCAAAACATTGTGCTTGTGAATAAAATACATGTGGTCAACAATACCAGTCTTATTTTAGCCAAGAAGAAATCTTCTTTTTTGATTAAATTTTTGTGACATCGACATCCAGTAACGTCATTCAAGCTTCAACCTGAAGACATTTATCCAGTGATGTGATTCCCAAACCTTTGTGACGTCATCATTCTTAACCTTGGGGCATATATTACACTTTTGTGATGTCATTATCCAGTGACGTCGTTCCACAACCCAAGTGACATCATTACTCCTAACTTGAAGACATTCAAACTTTGTGACGTCGTCATTTAGTGACGTCATTCCTGTTGACGTTAGCGCCCTCTGTGTGCCTACTATCGATCTCAGTCGCTCAAACCATATGCGAACACGGTGTAGTCTGGAAGCCCAATACCTACCATGCTCGAGGTAGGGAAGTATGCGTGTGGTCTCGTGGTGATTTGGTATGCTTCTCATATAGGTCAACATCCTACGGGCTTCAGAAGACTGAAGAGGAAGATATTGATATTTGTAAAGTGAGTCGACAATTCCTCCAACCTGAAGACATTTACACTTCTGTGACGTCACCACCACTAACCTTAAGACATGTTTCTATTGGTATGGACGTGCATTTTTAAAGTAAATTCGGTAGTCATCCAAAGGGCGAATACACCAGCAATCGGTTTTCTTAGCTTCATGTTAGACTACTCATTAAGCATAGTTTAGCCAAATGTATAACGCACACCTGCAATATTAGACCAGCCTAGTTTAGCGCCCTCTGAACAGTTACGTTTTAGCCTGCTTCAGCCCAATTCAGTTATATACATACTTCTATACTGATACAACGTGAACCAGCCTAATACAGCCCTTCCAGCAACAGTATAGAATCTCGTATACTATGTATCAGGCTGAGTTCTACATTTTTTATATTTAAAACTTGATGACGTCATCCCTCATAGTCTTAAAAAACGCATGCACTGTTCCCACATCATGAACCCGTGACGTCTTCATGTCCAACGTCCGTGACCCTGTCAACCCGTGACGCATCATCTTCAGCCTTACTGATATCTTCATCCTTAACCCTCAGACTATACATGTCTGTTACGTTGTCAAGGCGTGACGTCATCAGCGCTGTATATGAAAGTGTTCTGTCCGGTACTTCCTTCATATAAAACATAGGTATTTCCGAGTCAAATTGTTGCCAGTTTCGAGTATTTCTGACTAAGGTGGGAATTATTCTCAAGTCAATTCTTCCAAATGACGAATTTTCTCATTATTATAGCATTAGTACGCACCAGAAATAGTTGAATGAATTCCTCATAGACACTCGAGCACTGTATACCAAAGATCCGTTAGATTTTATTGATTTCATTGCGTTGTCAGGCTCGTTAAATATACAATTATACTGACGATCATATTTTTCGTTAATGAAATTTCCTGGGTTGAACCTTCGAGATTCAAAAATACGTCAGAGGACGTGAGAGGTTAACTTTTTCTTGACTTGCCTAGCATAGTGAGAGAGCTGACTCGAGTGATTGATTACCTTAATCATTTTTGCTCGATATGCAGCCTGCGTAAGACGGAAGTGAGAAAGCGAAAATTTTTTGAAAAAGAAAAATTTTCAGATTGGCCTACAGAGTATTTCTACTTTTGTCGTTAAAGACCAGTCAATGAATGTATTTTACACGAACAAGATAGCAGAGGGGGATAAATACTCATTTATAAACAAATAATAATCCGATTTAACGTCGTGATGAGTGAAACTATGTGGGAACTTGTTACTTATCTGAATCGACTCGAGGGAGAGGAATTTTATTTTCGTACTTTTATGTACTCGTACATGCCTCCTAGACGTTTTATTAATAGACGTATAGTGATGTCTAAAAATTGACTTTTTTTTTTCAAACGCGACGATAGGATTTGCATCTCCATTATCATTCAAAGTCAAGGTAGTAAAATATTATTGTATTCAGAATGTTATATAGGTGTACTATAGATATCTGTCTATGTTTTGTCTGTCCTGTACCTTAAATCTCCGTACATATTTTATTTTTAGTGCCAAAGATGTGTAATGAATATTATCTCAAACCCGTAAAAGACAATAATAAGTCATTGATGTAAGTAAATGGACGAATGAAATGATAAGAGGTATTATTGAAAGGAAAAAATTTGTGAAACCGCGGTATTATACGACAAACATCGAACAAGGGAAAGTGAAAAGAATAAATTTTTATAGCTGTTTCGAAGAACGCGAATGATGAATATCTGGTACAAGTACATAGCGTTATTGAGGAAATTATTTTGTACTTTTTCTCTTTCTTTCGCTCTTTCCAGGAAACCAGAAAAAGCGATTGATTCTCCGTTACAATAGCATTATTCGCGTTATGATCATTTTCGAAGTATGGTATTCTCGAAATCATTTGAGAATTTAACCATTAAAATCTCATATTGAGTTGATCGAACACTTGATGAGTAAATTGATCCGCGTAGTGTGCTAATCCGAGTACCTGAATATTTCTATAAACTTTATCTCTTATAATAATGATGTACTAATGGTCTACCGCATTCGTACTTTGAATTCGAAGTAATCAGAAGCGTTCGAAGGCAAAATTAGAAAGGAAAAACTAGATTACCGACTTCTCGATTAGGTATTCTGTTGTTAAATAAGGATAGTAGTGAAAAATAAAAATGAAATGATAATAATAATTAGAGCCCGGATTTCCGGCACTGAACACATCTATTTTTGACACCAGCGAGCAGCGGTGTTCGAGGCAAAGAAGAAGACAAGAACCATCAATCAAGCCTTGCGAGTCAAGCAGGAGACCAGGCGCTCCTTGCTTGCCAAATGGAAAGAGCAACTCGCCCAAACAGGAAAGGGTGAGTGGACCCGCGTGCTAATACGTGATCTTGACCAGTGGATGGACCGAGACCATGGCCAGTTGAACTTTCATCTTACACACATGATGAGTGGCCATGGGTGCTTCAACAAGTACCTACACAAAATGGGGAAAGTTGAGCAACCGTCGTGTTCACACTGTCAGGAGCGGAATGATGAACCACAACACACCATCTCCAAGTGTGAGGCGTGGAGACGTGAGCGGGGTGAGCTAAAACGGTCTCTCGCTGAGATCGGGGAAAATGAAGAACTCACCCCAGGTAATCTGGTTCCATGCATGCTCAGAACAACGCAGGCATGGAACTATGTATCTACATTTGCCGCTAAGGTAATGAAGAAGAAAATGAACGCGGAATGGGAGCGGCAGATGTAGAGCCACGTTATGACCTCTCACATCTACGTGCACCATCCCCCATGCTGCTGCTGCTGTTGCCACATCACCTCTCGCCAGCACCAGTACCGCCACATACAGGGCGCTCAGGAAGGAGCGCCCCACAGAAGAAAAAAAAAGAAAAAGGGCAAGCACAAGACAACCCAGAAGAAGAAGAGGAGGAAGAAGAAACCCCCGTTTGAGAAGCCAGAGTCCCGAAACATTGCTGGTGAGCTCCTAGTGAGTTCCCAGTGGTGACTGAAAGTTCTGGTGGAGTTGATACGCGTGCGTCCATGGTACAGGACTATCTGAATTCCAGGTTGAGTGCTGAGCGCTCCCTCGGTCAGTAGGGTAGACCCCTGTAGTGGCCTCATTGACGGACATTGCACAGCGCGCGGAACCCCAGGAGAAATGGAGCCAGGCCACTCTCAATTCGAGCCCTCTGGACTACCGACGCAATGCCCTAAGGGGTGGATACCGGTGCCGGAGGTGCGGTTTTTCAGGGACCACTTTGGGCGTGCGTACACGTTCATACGCCCCCGGCTCTCTTTCAAAGGCGATCTATTTTTGACACCAAAAATTAAATTTCTGGCAATATTCGGCATTTTTTTTTTAAAAAAGGGAAAGACAGGACTTTTACAAACTCACGACCAGCATTATTCAATTTCCGACCAAAATAAACAAATTTCGGGAATCAAACTCATTAATACGAAATCCTAGCAATTTTTCAATTAAAATGTTTGATTTTTCGATTCTGGATTAAAAAATAATACTTTCAACAAAAACTATTCAATTTTGACCAAAATCGCTGAATTTTGAAGCAAAGTTTTCTCCTATTTACGAATGAGAAGGCAACAATTTTAAACTAACTGTTCAAAATCAACGGTTCTGGCAAAATTTCGTCAATGTTGGCAGTTATTTCACTTTCGGCAATTGTCGGCAAAATGTGAATCGAATTTCTATTTTATTAAAAATTGTTCGTCCCTTCAGGAAAGAAAGTGACACAGTGTTAAGCTATGCCCGGCAAATACAATCGACCTTAAAAGCTGTCGATTTGACCTCTTATTGACCATTAATCGACGCAGTTTGTCTATAATCATGAAATGATTTTTTAGGTCGATTAACGGTCGAGTAATTTTCTCCTATATTTTGACTTTACTCTGACCAATAATCGACCGAAGAGTCGACGTCTTTTTCCAATTTAAATGAGAATCGATTCTATTTTGATCAATGATTGACCGAAGAATCGACGTCTTTTTTAAATCTTGATAGAAATTTTACTTGTACTGAAAAAAGACGTCAATTAAAATGTGGTCAATTAGTTAAGCAAAAATTATTCAACGGAAGTTTGACCGTACATCGACGTCTAATTTGGGACGGAAAAAAGATCGACTCAATGAAAATATCGAAATACAGTACAAATTTCATTTTTACTAAAGAAAGAGGTCGAAATGTACCTAGTAATTTTTATTTTGACTGAAAAAGGACGTCAAAATACAGTTGATTAGTTAGGCAAAAATTATCCAACCAAACATCGACCATAAATCGACGTCTAATTTTGGTCGAAAAATAGATCGATATAATAAAGACGTCTTAATAATAAAAAAAAATAAAATTTTAACATTGAATCAACAATTTCATGAGAACGGCAAAATCGATTTTTTAGAATAGAAAAATTACAAAGTTCTTTGAGATTCCAGAATGAGTGTTGAAGAAATCAAAAACTTTTAACAGGGAACCTGTTTTATGGGGGGCTTTTTGAGAAATTTGCCGTCCGCCATCCAGCAAAAAACTTGGGAAAAACGACGGCTTCCTTAACGAAGTTGAACGAGGAACGCAGGGAACCTGTTTTCTGAAATTTTTCCAAGTCTCCCTCCTATCATAATTATGTAGCTCGAGAGACGACATTTTTCTAACTCCCCCTCCTATCATATATCGCTCGAGAGTCGAAATTTTTCTAAGTCCCCCTCCTATCATATATAGCTCGAGAGTCGAAATTTTTCCAAGTCCCTATCATATATGGCTCGAGAGTCGAAATTTTTCCAAGTCCCCCTTCTATCATATATGGCTCGAGAGTCGAAATTCTTCCAAGTCCCCCTCCTATCATATATAGCTCGAGAGTCGAAATTTTTCTAAGTCCCCCTTCTATCATATATAGCTCGAAAGTCGAAATTTTAACAGGGAACCTGTTTTATGGGGGGCTATTTGAGAAATCTGCCGTGCGCCGTCCGCCGTCCAGCGAAAAACTTGGAAAAATTACGGCTTCCTTAACGAAGTTAAACGAGGAACGCAGGGAACCTGTTTTATGATTCGAATGAGATTTGGTATTGAAAATTCAAGGAAGCCTAGATCATATATAGCTCGACAGTCGAAATTTTTCCAAGTCCCCCTTCTATCATATATAGCTCGAGAGTCGAAATTTTTCCAAGTCCCTCTCCTATCATATATGGCTCGAGAGTCGAAATTTTTCTAAGTCCCCCTTCTATCATATATAGCTCGAGAGTCGAAATTTTTCTAAGTTCCCCTCCTATCATCTATAGCTCGAGAGTCGAAATTTTTTCTAAGTCCCCCTCCTATCATACATAGCTCGAGAGTCGAAATGTTTCTGAGTCCCTCTCCTATCATATATGGCTCGAGGGTCGAAATTTTTCTAAGTTTTTCGCTGGACGGCGCACGGCGCACGGCGGACGGCGGACGGCAGATTTCTCAAATAGCCCCCCATAAAACAGGTTCCCTGTTAAAATTTCGACTCTCGAGCCATATATGATAGGAGAGGGGCTTAGAAAAAATTTCGACTCTCGAGCTATAGATGATAGAAGGGGGGACTTGGAAAAAATTCGACTCTCGCGCCATATGTGATAGGAGAGGGACTTAGAAAAATTTTGACTCTCGAGCTATATATGATAGGAGGGGGACTTGGAAAAATTTCGACTCTCGAGCCATATATGATAGGAGTGGGACTTAGAAAAAATTTCGACTCTCGAGCTGTAGATGATAGGAGGGGGGACTTAGAAAAAATTCGACTCTCGCGCCATATATGATAGGAGAGGGATTTAGAAAAAATTTCGACTCTCGAGCTGTAGATGATAGGAGGGGGGACTTAGAAAAAATTCGACTCTCGCGCCATATATGATAGGAGAGGGATTTAGAAAAAATTTCGACTCTCGAGCTGTAGATGATAGGAGGGGGGACTTAGAAAAAATTCGACTCTCGCGCCATATATGATAGGAGAGGGATTTAGAAAAAATTTCGAATCTGAAGCTATATATGATAGAAGAGGGACTTGGAAAACTTTTGACTCTCGAGCTTTATATGATAGGGGACAAATTTTCCCAAGTCTCCCTCCTATCATAAATAGCTCGAGATTTTTTTTTTGTTTTTCTTTTTCTTTGTTCAAGCCTAGCATAAAACTAGTACATGAGAAGAGGATGGACGCAGAATCAGGAATTACGTAGGGATTTAGACGGATCTTTTCTTCATTTACTTCAGGTCTAGTAAATTGAGTAAGTATAGGTCTAACATAATGCTAATGATCCCTATAAGCCGAGATAAACACAAACTGTAAAATGAGTATCGTCTACATGTATGACAAAGCCCCAATTCTCCTGATTGTTTCAAGCTGAATTTTCTCAAGCCATAAGCTGAGATAAAAACAAGTTGTAGAATAAGTACCCTCCAGAAGTACGACCTAGACCCAATTATCCTAATGGTTTCAAACTGAGTTTTTCCAGAAGCCAAAAGCCGAGATAAACACAAACTAGAGGGTAGGTATCTTCCACAAGTAAAACAAATCCTGAATTCTCCTGATCGTTTCCAACTGAATTTTAACAGGGAACCTGTTTTATGGGGGGCTTTTTGAGAAACTTGCCGTGCGCCGTCCAGCAAAAAACTTGGAAAATTTTTTCAACTCTCGAGCTATCATATTATATAGCTGGAGATTCGAGAAAAATTTAGACTCTCAAACTATATTATACTAGGCTTATAGTGGTATGGGTAAAATATGCTGTTTAAAGGTGAAAATGGATACCGTTTTATCTCCATAATTGAAAAGGTAATATGTCCATTTTCACCTTAAAAAAAAAAATTTTACACATACAGGCTGCTGACACACTCACACAAGTACACAACAAAATATTACTTTCAACAGCCTGCAACAATAGAGTCTACTACTGAATGATATTATAAGTAAGTATGGGTTGCGTGAGTGAATCAAAAAGGGTAAAAATTGAATCTGAACATGATACCTGCAGAGAATTGTTAGTTTATACCCTTTTAAACCCATATTTTATTGTGTGTTTGTGTGAGTGTGTCAGCAACCTGTATGTGTAAAATATGCTATTTAACGTTTTTCTCCAATTCAATAGTTAAATCAACCGTTTTATCCTCGGAATTTAAAAGGTAGTATGTCCATTTTCACCTTTTAAAAAGCATATTTTACACATACAGGCTGCTGACACACTCACACACGCACACAATAAAATATGGGATTAAAAGGGTATTAAGTAACAATAATTCTCTGCAGGTATCATGTTTAGATTCAATTTTTACCTTTTTTGATTCACTCACGCAACCCATACTTACTTATAATATCATTCAGTAGTAGACTCTATTGTTGCAGGCTGTTGAAAGTTATATTTAGTTGTGTACTTGTGTGAGTGTGTCAGCAGCCTGTATGTGTAAAATATGCTTTTTAAAAGGTGAAAATGGACATACTACCTTTTAAATTCCGAGGATAAAACGGTTGATTTAACTATTGAATTGGAGAAAAACGTTAAATAGCATATTTTACACATACAGGTTGCTGACACACTCACACAAACACACAATAAAATATGGGTTTAAAAGGGTATAAACTAACAATTCTCTGCAGGTATCATGTTCAGATTCAATTTTTACCCTTTTTGATTCACTCACGCAACCCATACTTACTTATAATATCATTCAGTAGTAGACTCTATTGTTGCAGGCTGTTGAAAGCTATATTAAAAGGGACCGTGTTCTATGGGGGGCTTTTTGAGAAATTTGCCATGTGCCATCTAACAAAAAACAGAAAAATTTCGACTCTCGACCCATATGATAGGAATTTTTCCAAGTCCCCCTTCTATCATATATAGCTCAAAAATCAGAATTTTTTCAAGTCCCCCTCCTCCGAGAAAAATTTAGACTCTCAAACCATATTATACTAGGCTTATAGTAGGTGTAGGCCCTCTTTGTACTAGCTTCATCTAGGTCTAGGCTTCCTTGAATTCTCAATACCAAATCCCATATGACTCATAAAATAGGTTCCCTGCGTTCCTCGCTTGACTTCGTTAAGGAAGCCGTCGTTTTTCTAAGTCCTTCTCCTATCATATATGGCTCGAGGGTCGAAATTTTTCCAAGTTTTTCGCTGGACGGCGCACGGCAGATTTCTCAAAAATGACGGCTTCCTTAACGAAGTTAAACGAGGAACGCAGGGAACCTGTTTTATGATTCGAATGAGATTTGGTATTGAAAATTCAAGGAAGCCTAGATTTGGAATATATAGCTCGAGAGTCGAATTTTTTTCTAAGTCCCCCCTTCTATCATCTATAGCTCGAGAGTCGAAATTTTTCCAAGTCCCCCTCCTATCATATATAGCTCGAGAGCCGAAATCTTTCTATGTCCCTCTCCTATCATATATGGCTCGAGAGTCGACATTTTTTCCAAGTCCCCCTCCTATCATATATAGCTCGAGAGTCGAAATTTTTCTAAGTCCCCCTTCTGTCATATATAGCTCGAGAGTCGAAATTTTTCCAAGTCCCCCTTCTATCATATATAGCTCGAGGGTCGAAATATTTCCAAGTCCCCCTTCTGTCATATATAGCTCGAGAGTCGAAATTTTTCCAAGTCCCCCTCCTATCATATATGGCTCGAGAGTCGAAATTTTTCCAAGTCCCCCTTCTATCATATATAGCTCGAGGGTCGAAATATTTCCAAGTCCCCCTTCTGTCATATATAGCTCGAGAGTCGAAATTTTTCCAAGTCCCCCTCCTATCATATATGGCTCGAGAGTCGAAATTTTTCCAAGTCCCCCTTCTATCATATATAGCTCGAGGGTCGAAATATTTCCAAGTCCCCCTTCTGTCATATATAGCTCGAGAGTCGAAATTTTTCCAAGTCCCCCTCCTATCATATATGGCTCGAGAGTCGAAATTTTTCCAAGTCCCCCTTCTATCATATATAGCTCGAGGGTCGAAATATTTCCAAGTCCCCCTTCTGTCATATATAGCTCGAGAGTCGAAATTTTTCCAAGTCCCCCTCCTATCATATATGGCTCGAGAGTGGAAATTTTTCCAAGTTCCTCTCCTATCATATATTTTTTCTAAGTCCCCCTTCTATCATATATAGCTCGAGAGTCCAAATTTTTCTAAGTCCCCCTTCTGTCATATATAGCTCGAGAGTCGAAATTTTTCTAAGTCCCCCTTCTATCATATATAGCAGTCGAAATTTTTCTAAGTCCCCCTTCTATCATATATAGCTCGAGGGTCGAAATTTTTCTAAGTCCCCCTTCTATCATATATAGCTCGAGAGTCGAAATATTTCTAAGTCCCCCTTCTGTCATATATAGCTCGAGAGTCGAAATTTTTCCAAGTCCCCCTTCTGTCATGTATAGCTCGAGAGTCGAAATGTTTCTAAGTTCCTCTCCTATCATATATTTTTTCTAAGTCCCCCTTATATCATATATAGCTCGAGAGTCGAAATTTTTCTAAGTCCCCCTTCTGTCATATATAGCTCGAGAGTCGAAATTTTTCCAAGTCCCCCTTCTATCATATATACCTGGAGGGTCGAAATATTTCCAAGTCCCCCTTCTGTCCTATATAGCTCGAGAGTCGAAATTTTTCTAAGTCCCCCTCCTATCATATATGGCTCGAGAGTCGAAATTTTTCTAAGTCCCCCTTCTATCATATATAGCTCGTGGATCGAAATTTTTCCAAGTCCCCCTTCTGTCATGTATAGCTCGAGAGTCGAAATGTTTCTAAGTTCCTCTCCTATCATATATTTTTTCTAAGTCCCCCTTATATCATATATAGCTCGAGAGTCGAAATTTTTCCAAGTCCCCCTTCTGTCATATATAGCTCGAGAGTCGAAATTTTTCCAAGTCCCCCTCCTATCATATATGGCTCGAGAGTCGAAATTTTTCTAAGTCCCCCTTCTATCATATATAGCTCGTGGGTCGAAATATTTCTAAGTCCCCCTTCTGTCATATATGGCTCGAGAGTGGAAATTTTTCCAAGTTCCTCTCCTATCATATATTTTTTCTAAGTCCCCCTTCTGTCATATATAGCTCGAGAGTCGAAATTTTTCCAAGTCCCTTTCCTATCATATATAGCTCGAGAGTCGAAATTTTTCTAAGTTCCTCTCCTATCATATATTTTTTCCAAGTCCCCCTTCTATCATATATAGCTCGAGAGTCGAAATTTTTCTAAGTCCCCCTTCTGTCATATATAGCTCGAGAGTCGAAATTTTTCTAAGTCCCTCTCCTATCATATATGGCTCGAGGGTCGAAATTTTTCCAAGTTTTTCGCTGGACGGCGGACGGCGCACGGCGGACGCCAGATTTCTCAAATAGCCCCCCCATAAAACAGGTTCCCTGTTAAAAAAAATGACGGCTTCCTTAACGAAGTTAAACGAGGAACGCAGGGAACCTGTTTTATGATTCGAATGAGATTTGGTATTGAAAATTCAAGGAAGCCTAGATCATATATAGCTCGACAGTCGAAATTTTTCTAAGTTCCCCTCCTATCATCTATAGCTCGAGATTCGAAATTTTTTCTAAGTCCCCCTTCTATCATATATAGCTCGAGAGTCGAAATTTTTCTAAGTCCCTCTCCTATCATATATGGCTCGAGAGTCGACATTTTTCTAAGTCCCCCTTCTATCATATATAGCTCGAGAGTCGAAATTTTTCTAAGTTCCCCTCCTATCATCTATAGCTCGAGAGTCGAAATTTTTCTAAGTCCCCCTTCTATCATATATAGCTCGAGAGTCGAAATTTTTTCAAGTCCCCCTCCTATCATATATAGCTCGAGAGTCGAAATTTTTCTAAGTTCCCCTCCTATCATCTATAGCTCGAGATTCGAAATTTTTTCCAAGTCCCCCTTCTATCATATATAGCTCGAGAGTCGAAATCTTTCTAAGTCCCTCTCCTATCATATATGGCTCGAGAGTCGAAATTTTTCTAAGTCCCCCTTCTATCATATATAGCTCGAGAGTCGAAATTTTTCTAAGTTCCCCTCCTATCATCTATAGCTCGAGATTCGAAATTTTTTCTAAGTCCCCCTTCTATCATATATAGCTCGAGAGTCGAAATTTTTCTAAGTCCCTCTCCTATCATATATGGCTCGAGAGTCGAAATTTTTCGAAGTCCCCCTTCTATCATATATAGCTCGAGAGTCGAAATTTTTCTAAGTTCCCCTCCTATCATCTATAGCTCGAGATTCGGAATTTTTCTAAGTCCCCCTTCTATCATATATAGCTCGAGAGTCGAAATTTTTCTAAGTTCCCCTCCTATCATCTATAGCTCGAGAGTCGAAATTTTTCTAAGTCCCCCTTCTATCATATATAGCTCGAGAGTCGAAATTTTTCCAAGTCCCTCTCCTATCATATATGGCTCGAGGGTCGAAATTTTTCTAAGTTTTTCGCTGGACGGCGCACGGCGGACGGCGCACGGCAGATTTCTCAAATAGCCCCCCATAAAACAGGTTCCCTGTTAAAAAGACAAATTGCATGGATTTTGTAGACATTCAATTTTTGCATTTTTGGCCGCCTAGAATCGCATTCTGTCCCACAGTGGGGTGTAGGGTTAGGAACAAGGAGACCTTTTTCCAAAGCAGGAGTTTTGATAATAGCCTCGCTCCTGTTGGTGACATTCCTAACTTGTTTAACGTGCTTAGGAAAGCTGAAATCCTCGCTCTCTTTAGCACCACACTGCTGAAGGACTTCATGGACCTTAGAAGAATAGGCTGACTTCTCCATCACCACAACAGCATTGCCCTTGCCAGCCTTAGTGAGTCATCTTCCTCTTCGAACCTTGAATCACTCCTCCCAATTTATTACTCATGCGAGGGAGGGGGTTATTACGGACTAATTCGGCACAAACTTTCTGGCTATTAAAACCAGGACCAATTTTAACCGCAAGATCCGCAACAACATTCGCCAAGGTGTCATCTTTCTTGAGGGGAGGTAAACTGAATTTCATACCTTTCTCAAGGAGGGTAGTTTCGTCACTATTAAACACTACCTGACTATTATTTATGAGGGGGGGGGGGGGATGGATTTTATGAACGACAACACCATCACTCACCCCTTCCTCAACCAACCGTCATTAGGGAGGACAACTTCTTATTCTTCTTCTTCAAGTTTACCTCAAACTTCCGACACTTTAAATTGACGTCCCGCGTAAGGTAATCAAACTCTAGTGGGAGGAGCACAGTCTCGAATGGAAGGTTTAATCTAGTCGTAATATTAAATTTACTATACCATCTTCGCAACTCTGTTCTTATCCACTTCTCCCTCCTACAATTTTCCAGTTTCTTAGTCCTAACCTTACAATCGGAATAAAACCGGAATTTAACGAACTTAGGCTTCAAATGCAACACTAAACACCGACAAAGAAACCAAATATGAGAGGAAAATGAAGCGAATTTCAGAAAAAGGAACTGCAGATACGCCGCAGAAGCGTTCTCAATTAAACGAATACGTTCCTCAAGGTTACGGCTATCCATAATAAACGCGAAAAACGAATACTCCGAAAGGAGAGTACACAGTGCAAACCGCAGAAAAATACAAGACGACGAGCGCTTTCGGTTAATTTCGGAGTATTCGTTTTTCGCGTTTATTATGGATAGCCGTAACCTTGAGGAACGTATTCGTCCCCCTCCTATCATACATAGCTTGAGAGCCGAAATTTTTCTAAGTCCCTCTCCTATCATGTATGGCTCGAGAGTCGAAATTTGTCCAAGTTTTTTGCCGGACGGCGGACGGTGCATGGCAAATTTCTCAAAAAGCCCCCCATGAAACAGGTTCCCTGTTTAAAAACAAGGGGTTGGCTGAGGCACCATGTGTGGTCACAGCGGGCAATTTGCATTGTTTTGTAGGCAACAGATGGAATTTTACTGAGAAGTTGGTCTTCCCCGCGTATGATCAGAGCAGTGAACGTGCAAAAACTCTCGTTATTTCAAGCGAAGGAATGTACGATTGGTCTTCTGTTACGTGCTCACGGGGACAGATCGACTAAGGCCCTGCTTATGACCAAAGCGGGTGAAAGTGCAAAAACCGTTCTTGGTTTTTCTTATGATGTCTCTAATTCCTTTTGGCGTTACCTTATCCATTTTCCTGGTACTTTGATTCATGTGCCTTCTCCTCGTCTCCTTCGTCTTCGAGGCGTGGCGCTTTCTTTGGGATTTTTTTCCCGCATTAAGGGCCGTTGTACCAACGTTTCAAACTCAATTTAAACTTTAAACGGAGGTTAACCATACCTTTTTAACCAAGTTTAAACTCCGTGACGACCGCCACGTCTATTGGTGCATCTGACCCTCAGTGCACTTCCGCTCCATGTATTGCGTGTTCTTACAGTGCAGTGGTACCACCCTTCTGTCATATTTTCAACTTTAGGAAAATCCCACACTGCTTGTCTCTCGAGGAGGTGCCACTTTTTTTCTTGCCACCCATTGTTCCTCGTATTCATTTGTAAAATCACTCAAGGAAAATCAGGTAAGCACCATAGCTCTTTGAAGGTGAGAACTCAACTTCATAAAAGCTATAATTTATCGGCAATTTACTTAAATTTTCATCCGGTGACAGACTGTACTTAAAAGTCTATTCAAAGTGCTTACTTGGCTATAAAAACTAATGAGCGCGAAAAAAGAAAAGAAAAATAAGAAAATAAACGCAGCACGTAAACTCTATGAAATTAGATAAATAATCTAATGAAACAACAATTAAGGTTACTACAAGTTGGAATGAAAAACAAAATTAACTGTGGTAACTGACCGCGAGACGATTTGCAAAATTGAAAAGAGGCGGGGGTGAATGAGTTTAACCTCTTCCTCGTATGAGCGGCCTTCAAAAAGGTAGCTTTTCAGCGTCATTTTAATATAATATTTTTTGTTCCTTCTTATAGTGAGTTCTCCCAGGTGAAAATATTCAAAATAAATACCGATCTGGATACGAGAATATAAAGTATACTGCCTCTATTAGTGTTCTACATTATACCCATAGTTCAAAATTATACCTTCCGCCGTATCACCGTACCGAAAATTGCTGTGTATAAAAACTTTAAAACGCGCAATCGAGAAAGAGGAAGCTGGATATCTACTCATTATTTTTTTCGTAACCTTCATTAGTGAATTTTTCGAGGTTAGTCCGTTAATGATAAGAAAGAAGAGCAAATTTGATAAACTTTCGTATTACATTTTTATTGAGTAGTAAGCTTCTTTCAGTCGACAATTATTTTTTCTTGGATACTGTGTTTTGCATTTAAGTTGAATTCCTAACGAAATATGAAGATAAGAAAAAGAAGGAAATGCGTTACGTCTGGGCTACCGGTCATCAATCTAGATAGAAATTGAAGACGATCGTTCTCTTGTTCTTTTACCGACTTTTCTAACTAGAAAAGTGAGGTATTACATCCGTAGCAAGGTGAATGGGGGGAGGGGGCAATGAACAATTTTTTTGACAAATAATTGATAGTAATTCCTCAGCGCGTTTCCAATTTAGTTAATACGATTTTTGTAGGTTACGGTTTATGATATTGGGAGTTATCGAAATATTAATTTGCAAAGATCGCAGAAACAACTGTTTTTCTCTCGTAGCAGTTTAGGCAGGGGGAGGGGGAGAGGTTTTTCTGGAGATGTTTCGTAGGTTTTAGATGACTCGTATAGCCTAAATTAAAACAAAATTCAGGTTTCCTTCTTGGATTGTAGGTATTTTTACTCTGTTATCAGTTGATGTGACGTCATAGTGATAGAATTTATCAACTGAGTTTTATTGTTCATTCTACAAATATTTGACATGATGGACAGGTCATTGGTATTCAATTTAAAGAGAGGGAGTGACTCTCTCAATGATTTTTGCATTGTGGTTGAGAAGTCGTGTACTACTCACGTGCCTGCGTGAGTGTTTTTTTAAAGATATCAGGAGCTGGGAGTTATAAATTCACTATCTCCTTTTTCTCTCTTCTGCAGTAAGAGAAGTTGCCTATCTTCGATTCCTTACAAATGGTAAAATGACACAACCTCTCTTCAGTTGTAATGATAATATTTTATGATGTGCTTCAGATCACGTCAAACGTCGCCAACTTTCTTTTGTATTGTTGTTAGCTTAGTGGTAAGTAGACATTATGAGCTTCTCTAAGAGATATACTGTATGATTATAAACTTGGGAATCTGTCTCGATACACTTCTTCCAAGAGGAATATCGACATAACTTCAGCAGCCATTTATGGTAGAAGCCATAAGCTTCCATTTATAGGCCAATCCAGTATAGTTCATATCTTCTTGGTCAAATTTTTCACTCTTAAATTCATCTGCATGTTTTCAAGTTTTTGTGTTTCCTGCGTAAGTTGAACTTTTACTTCGCTAAATCAATTCGAGCAAAGCTATTTTGCGACAAAGCTCTGGCATATTTCATGAACCTGTCATCTATCATTCATACGTTTCTTTATCTATGTAGTACGATTAATTGATGAGACACTTGTTCGAAAAAGCCGCTTATAGTTGAACGTTCGGAAACTTCATTTCGTATTTTGCTCTTTTTGACGTTTCTGTACTTCGGTTCGGCAATTATACGGGCCATTGTGTAGACGTATCCGAGTACCGGAAGTGACAAAACTGCAGCCGATGTAAACGACCGTAAATAGCTTTTGTGATTTGCCGATTACCGCTATAGAAAAGATATTTTGGCTTCGTTTCAAATTTGTATATCGGCTTTTAATATTCGCTGTATTATGTGCTACTCTCTTGGGTTTTGTCTTTGGGAAGGAAGATATTGAATGTTCGCGTTTTGTACGACTGCACTGAATCCAGCGTCCCATCGTTCAGGATTGTAGAGAGGGCTATCCCGCGTATAAGACTGTAACACTGGATATTTGACACACTCGTAGTCGGAAGGAATCAATGTTAAGACCGTACAGAAAGAAATGTACTTCAGAAAAATAGTCTATAATTAGTTTGTTATTCTTTCTAAAGCGTATTAAGGTTCAGTGTCGAGTGCCAAGCGGTGATTTTTCAAGTTTCAATTAAATTCATCTCGAGCCTGCACTGAGAAAAGAGGATAGTCTTGATGACTAGAAAAAATGTGTTAAATTATGACATTCGGTTTTTTTAGCGGGGAACCCGCTATCCATTTTGTTAGGACATTACATCCTCAGAAAACGTCCGCGTCCGCAGGTTAGGTTAGGTTACGGGACTTGGAAGAATTTCGAGTCTCGAGCTATATATGATAGGAGGCGGAATTAGAAGAATTTCAAGTCTTGAGCTATTTATGATAGAAGGGGGACTTGGAAGAATCGTGACTTTCGAGCTATATATGATAGGAGGGAGACTTGGAAGAATTTCGAGTCTCGAGCTATATATGAAAGGAGGGGGAATTAGAAGAATTTCAAGTCTCGAGCTATATATAATAGGGGGGGGGGGACTTGGAAAAATTTTGACTTTCGAGCTACCGTCCGCCGTCCGACCAAAAACTTGGAAAAATTTTGAGACTCGAGCTATATACAAATATGATAGGAGGGGGACATAGAAGAATTTCGAGACTCGAGCTATATATGATAGGAGGGGGAATTAGAAGAATTTCGAGTCTCGAGCTATATATGATAGGAGGGGGAATTAGAAGAATTTCAAGTCTTGAGCTATTTATGATAGAAGGGGGACTTGGAAGAATCGTGACTTTCGAGCTATATATCATAGGAGGGGGACTTGGACGAATTTCGAGTCTCGAGCTACCGTCCGCCGTCCAACCAAAAACTTGGCAAAATGTTGAGACTCGACCTATATATGATAGGAGGGGGACTTAGAAGAATTTCGAGCCTCGAACTATATATGATAGGAGGGGGACTTGGAAGCATTGTGACTTCCGAGCTATATATGATAGGAGGGGGACTTAGAAGAATTTCGAGTCTCGAGCTATACATGAAAGGAGGGGGACTTAGAAGAATCGTGACTTTCGAGCTATATATGATAGGAGGGGGACTTGGAAGAATTTCGAGTCTCGAGCTATATATGAAAAGAGGGGGAATTAGAAGAATTTCAAGTCTCGAGCTATATATAATAGGGGGGGGGGACTTAAAATTTAGTGACTCGAACTATATATAATAATGGGGGGGGGGGGACTTGAAAGAATTTTGACTTTCGAGCTACCGTCCGCCGTCCGACCAAAAACTTGGAAAAATTTTGAGACTCGAGCTACATATGATAGGAGGGGGACATAGAAGAATTTCGAGTCTCGAGCTATATATATGAAAGGAGGGGGACTTGGAAGAATCGTGACTTTCCAGCTATATATGATGGGAGGGGGACTTGGAAGAATTTCGAGTCTCGAGCTATATATGATAAGAGGGGGACTTGGAAGAATTTCAAGTCTCGAGCTATATATAATAGGGGGGGGGGGGACTTGGCTGAATTTCGACTTTCGAGCTACCGTCCGCCGTCCAACCAAAACTTGGACGAATTTCGAGTCTCGAGCTATATATGAAAGGAGGGGAACTTGGAAGAATTTCGAGTCTTGAGCTATATATGAAAAGAGGGGGAATTAGAAGAATTTCAAGTCTCGAGCTATATATAATGGGGGGGGGGACTTGGAAGAATTTTGACTTTCGAGCTACCGTCCGCCGTCCAACCACAAACTTGGCAAAATGTTGAGACTCGACCTATATATGATAGGAGGGGGACTTAGAAGAATTTCGAGCCTCGAACTATATATGATAGGAGGGGGACTTGGAAGCATTGTGACTTCCGAGCTATATATGATAGGAGGGGGACTTAGAAGAATTTCGAGTCTCGAGCTATACATGAAAGGAGGGGGACTTAGAAGAATCGTGACTTTCGAGCTATATATGATAGGAGGGGGACTTGGAAGAATTTCGAGTCTCGAGCTATATATGAAAAGAGGGGGAATTAGAAGAATTTCAAGTCTCGAGCTATATATAATAGGGGGGGGGGGACTTGGAAGAATTTTGACTTTCGAGCTACCGTCCGCCGTCCAACCAAAAACTTAGAAAAATTTAGTGACTCGAACTATATATAATAATGGGGGGGGGGGGGACTTGAAAGAATTTTGACTTTCGAGCTACCGTCCGCCGTCCGACCAAAAACTTGGAAAAATTTTGAGACTCGAGCTACATATGATAGGAGGGGGACATAGAAGAATTTCGAGTCTCGAGCTATATATATGAAAGGAGGGGGACTTGGAAGAATCGTGACTTTCCAGCTATATATGATGGGAGGGGGACTTGGAAGAATTTCGAGTCTCGAGCTATATATGATAAGAGGGGGACTTGGAAGAATTTCAAGTCTCGAGCTATATATAATAGGGGGGGGGGGACTTGGCTGAATTTCGACTTTTGAGCTACCGTCCGCCGTCCAACCAAAACTTGGACGAATTTCGAGTCTCGAGCTATATATGAAGGGAGGGGGACTTGGAAGAATTTCGAGTCTTGAGCTATATATGAAAAGAGGGGGAATTAGAAGAATTTCAAGTCTCGAGCTATATATAATAGGGGGGGGGGGGACTTGGAAGAATTTTGACTTTCGAGCTACCGTCCGCCGTCCAACCACAAACTTGGCAAAATGTTGAGACTCGACCTATATATGATAGGAGGGGGACTTAGAAGAATTTCGAGCCTCGAACTATATATGATAGGAGGGGGACTTAGAAGAATTTCGAGTCTCGAGCTATACATGAAAGGAGGGGGACTTAGAAGAATCGTGACTTTCGAGCTATATATGATAGGAGGGGGACTTGGAAGAATTTCAAGTCTTGAGATATATATGATAGGAGGGGGACTTAGAAGAATCGGGAATTTCGAGCTATATATGGGAGGAGGGGGACTTGGAAGAATTTCAAGTCTTGAGATATATATGATAGGAGGGGGACTTGGAAGAATTTCGAGTCTTGAGCTATATATGAAAAGAGGGGGAATTAGAAGAATTTCAAGTCTCGAGCTATATATAATAGGGGGGGGGGACTTGGAAGAATTTTGACTTTCGAGCTACCGTCCGCCGTCCAACCAAAAACTTGGCAAAATGTTGAGACTCGAACTATATATGATAGGAGGGGGACTTGGAAGCATTGTGACTTCCGAGCTATATATGATAGAATGGGGACTTGGAAGAATTTCGACTCTCGAGCTATATATGATAGGAGGGGGAATTAGAAGAATTTCAAGTCTTGAGCTATTTATGATAGAAGGGGGACTTGGAAGAATCGTGACTTTCGAGCTATATATCATAGGAGGGGGACTTGGACGAATTTCGAGTCTCGAGCTACCGTCCGCCGTCCAACCAAAAACTTGGCAAAATGTTGAGACTCGACCTATATATGATAGGAGGGGGACTTAGAAGAATTTCGAGCCTCGAACTATATATGATAGGAGGGGGACTTGGAAGCATTGTGACTTCCGAGCTATATATGATAGGAGGGGGACTTAGAAGAATTTCGAGTCTCGAGCTATACATGAAAGGAGGGGGACTTAGAAGAATCGTGACTTTCGAGCTATATATGATAGGAGGGGGACTTGGAAGAATTTCGAGTCTCGAGCTATATATGAAAAGAGGGGGAATTAGAAGAATTTCAAGTCTCGAGCTATATATAATAGGGGGGGGGGACTTAAAATTTAGTGACTCGAACTATATATAATAATGGGGGGGGGGGACTTGAAAGAATTTTGACTTTCGAGCTACCGTCCGCCGTCCGACCAAAAACTTGGAAAAATTTTGAGACTCGAGCTACATATGATAGGAGGGGGACATAGAAGAATTTCGAGTCTCGAGCTATATATATGAAAGGAGGGGGACTTGGAAGAATCGTGACTTTCCAGCTATATATGATGGGAGGGGGACTTGGAAGAATTTCGAGTCTCGAGCTATATATGATAAGAGGGGGACTTGGAAGAATTTCAAGTCTCGAGCTATATATAATAGGGGGGGGGGGGACTTGGCTGAATTTCGACTTTTGAGCTACCGTCCGCCGTCCAACCAAAACTTGGACGAATTTCGAGTCTCGAGCTATATATGAAGGGAGGGGGACTTGGAAGAATTTCGAGTCTTGAGCTATATATGAAAAGAGGGGGAATTAGAAGAATTTCAAGTCTCGAGCTATATATAATAGGGGGGGGGGGGACTTGGAAGAATTTTGACTTTCGAGCTACCGTCCGCCGTCCAACCACAAACTTGGCAAAATGTTGAGACTCGACCTATATATGATAGGAGGGGGACTTAGAAGAATTTCGAGCCTCGAACTATATATGATAGGAGGGGGACTTGGAAGCATTGTGACTTCCGAGCTATATATGATAGGAGGGGGACTTAGAAGAATTTCGAGTCTCGAGCTATACATGAAAGGAGGGGGACTTAGAAGAATCGTGACTTTCGAGCTATATATGATAGGAGGGGGACTTGGAAGAATTTCAAGTCTTGAGCTATTTATGATAGAAGGGGGACTTGGAAGAATCGTGACTTTCGAGCTATATATCATAGGAGGGGGACTTGGACGAATTTCGAGTCTCGAGCTACCGTCCGCCGTCCAACCAAAAACTTGGCAAAATGTTGAGACTCGACCTATATATGATAGGAGGGGGACTTAGAAGAATTTCGAGCCTCGAACTATATATGATAGGAGGGGGACTTGGAAGCATTGTGACTTCCGAGCTATATATGATAGGAGGGGGACTTAGAAGAATTTCGAGTCTCGAGCTATACATGAAAGGAGGGGGACTTAGAAGAATCGTGACTTTCGAGCTATATATGATAGGAGGGGGACTTGGAAGAATTTCGAGTCTCGAGCTATATATGAAAAGAGGGGGAATTAGAAGAATTTCAAGTCTCGAGCTATATATAATAGGGGGGGGGGACTTAAAATTTAGTGACTCGAACTATATATAATAATGGGGGGGGGGGACTTGAAAGAATTTTGACTTTCGAGCTACCGTCCGCCGTCCGACCAAAAACTTGGAAAAATTTTGAGACTCGAGCTACATATGATAGGAGGGGGACATAGAAGAATTTCGAGTCTCGAGCTATATATATGAAAGGAGGGGGACTTGGAAGAATCGTGACTTTCCAGCTATATATGATGGGAGGGGGACTTGGAAGAATTTCGAGTCTCGAGCTATATATGATAAGAGGGGGACTTGGAAGAATTTCAAGTCTCGAGCTATATATAATAGGGGGGGGGGACTTGGCTGAATTTCGACTTTTGAGCTACCGTCCGCCGTCCAACCAAAACTTGGACGAATTTCGAGTCTCGAGCTATATATGAAGGGAGGGGGACTTGGAAGAATTTCGAGTCTTGAGCTATATATGAAAAGAGGGGGAATTAGAAGAATTTCAAGTCTCGAGCTATATATAATAGGGGGGGGGGGACTTGGAAGAATTTTGACTTTCGAGCTACCGTCCGCCGTCCAACCACAAACTTGGCAAAATGTTGAGACTCGACCTATATATGATAGGAGGGGGACTTAGAAGAATTTCGAGCCTCGAACTATATATGATAGGAGGGGGACTTGGAAGCATTGTGACTTCCGAGCTATATATGATAGGAGGGGGACTTAGAAGAATTTCGAGTCTCGAGCTATACATGAAAGGAGGGGGACTTAGAAGAATCGTGACTTTCGAGCTATATATGATAGGAGGGGGACTTGGAAGAATTTCAAGTCTTGAGATATATATGATAGGAGGGGGACTTGGAAGAATCGGGACTTTCGAGCTATATATGGGAGGAGGGGGACTTGGACGAATTTCGAGTCTCGAGCTATATATGAAAGGAGGGGGACTTGGAAGAATTTCGAGTCTTGAGCTATATATGAAAAGAGGGGGAATTAGAAGAATTTCAAGTCTCGAGCTATATATAATAGGGGGGGGGGACTTGGAAGAATTTTGACTTTCGAGCTACCGTCCGCCGTCCAACCAAAAACTTGGCAAAATGTTGAGACTCGAACTATATATGATAGGAGGGGGACTTGGAAGCATTGTGACTTCCGAGCTATATATGATAGAATGGGGACTTGGAAGAATTTCGACTCTCGAGCTATATATGATAGGAGGGGGAATTAGAAGAATTTCAAGTCTTGAGCTATTTATGATAGAAGGGGGACTTGGAAGAATCGTGACTTTCGAGCTATATATCATAGGAGGGGGACTTGGACGAATTTCGAGTCTCGAGCTACCGTCCGCCGTCCAACCAAAAACTTGGCAAAATGTTGAGACTCGACCTATATATGATAGGAGGGGGACTTAGAAGAATTTCGAGCCTCGAACTATATATGATAGGAGGGGGACTTGGAAGCATTGTGACTTCCGAGCTATATATGATAGGAGGGGGACTTAGAAGAATTTCGAGTCTCGAGCTATACATGAAAGGAGGGGGACTTAGAAGAATCGTGACTTTCGAGCTATATATGATAGGAGGGGGACTTGGAAGAATTTCGAGTCTCGAGCTATATATGAAAAGAGGGGGAATTAGAAGAATTTCAAGTCTCGAGCTATATATAATAGGGGGGGGGGGGACTTAAAATTTAGTGACTCGAACTATATATAATAATGGGGGGGGGGGACTTGAAAGAATTTTGACTTTCGAGCTACCGTCCGCCGTCCGACCAAAAACTTGGAAAAATTTTGAGACTCGAGCTACATATGATAGGAGGGGGACATAGAAGAATTTCGAGTCTCGAGCTATATATATGAAAGGAGGGGGACTTGGAAGAATCGTGACTTTCCAGCTATATATGATGGGAGGGGGACTTGGAAGAATTTCGAGTCTCGAGCTATATATGATAAGAGGGGGACTTGGAAGAATTTCAAGTCTCGAGCTATATATAATAGGGGGGGGGGACTTGGCTGAATTTCGACTTTCGAGCTACCGTCCGCCGTCCAACCAAAACTTGGACGAATTTCGAGTCTCGAGCTATATATGAAAGGAGGGGAACTTGGAAGAATTTCGAGTCTTGAGCTATATATGAAAAGAGGGGGAATTAGAAGAATTTCAAGTCTCGAGCTATATATAATAGGGGGGGGGGGACTTGGAAGAATTTTGACTTTCGAGCTACCGTCCGCCGTCCAACCACAAACTTGGCAAAATGTTGAGACTCGACCTATATATGATAGGAGGGGGACTTAGAAGAATTTCGAGCCTCGAACTATATATGATAGGAGGGGGACTTGGAAGCATTGTGACTTCCGAGCTATATATGATAGGAGGGGGACTTAGAAGAATTTCGAGTCTCGAGCTATACATGAAAGGAGGGGGACTTAGAAGAATCGTGACTTTCGAGCTATATATGATAGGAGGGGGACTTGGAAGAATTTCGAGTCTCGAGCTATATATGAAAAGAGGGGGAATTAGAAGAATTTCAAGTCTCGAGCTATATATAATAGGGGGGGGGGGACTTGGAAGAATTTTGACTTTCGAGCTACCGTCCGCCGTCCAACCAAAAACTTAGAAAAATTTAGTGACTCGAACTATATATAATAATGGGGGGGGGGAGGTCTTGAAAGAATTTTGACTTTCGAGCTACCGTCCGCCGTCCGACCAAAAACTTGGAAAAATTTTGAGACTCGAGCTACATATGATAGGAGGGGGACATAGAAGAATTTCGAGTCTCGAGCTATATATATGAAAGGAGGGGGACTTGGAAGAATCGTGACTTTCCAGCTATATATGATGGGAGGGAGACTTGGAAGAATTTCGAGTCTCGAGCTATATATGATAAGAGGGGGACTTGGAAGAATTTCAAGTCTCGAGCTATATATAATAGGGGGGGGGGGACTTGGAAGAATTTCGACTTTTGAGCTACCGTCCGCCGTCCAACCAAAACTTGGACGAATTTCGAGTCTCGAGCTATATATGAAGGGAGGGGGACTTGGAAGAATTTCGAGTCTTGAGCTATATATGAAAAGAGGGGGAATTAGAAGAATTTCAAGTCTCGAGCTATATATAATAGGGGGGGGGGGGACTTGGAAGAATTTTGACTTTCGAGCTACCGTCCGCCGTCCAACCACAAACTTGGCAAAATGTTGAGACTCGACCTATATATGATAGGAGGGGGACTTAGAAGAATTTCGAGCCTCGAACTATATATGATAGGAGGGGGACTTGGAAGCATTGTGACTTCCGAGCTATATATGATAGGAGGGGGACTTAGAAGAATTTCGAGTCTCGAGCTATACATGAAAGGAGGGGGACTTAGAAGAATCGTGACTTTCGAGCTATATATGATAGGAGGGGGACTTGGAAGAATTTCAAGTCTTGAGATATATATGATAGGAGGGGGACTTGGAAGAATCGGGACTTTCGAGCTATATATGGTAGGAGGGGGACTTGGACGAATTTCGAGTCTCGAGCTATATATGAAAGGAGGGGGACTTGGAAGAATTTCGAGTCTTGAGCTATATATGAAAAGAGGGGGAATTAGAAGAATTTCAAGTCTCGAGCTATATATAATAGGGGGGGGGGGGGACTTGGAAGAATTTTGACTTTCGAGCTACCGTCCGCCGTCCAACCAAAAACTTGGCAAAATGTTGAGACTCGAACTATATATGATAGGAGGGGGACTTGGAAGCATTGTGACTTCCGAGCTATATATGATAGAATGGGGACTTGGAAGAATTTCGACTCTCGAGCTATATATGATAGGAGGGAATGTAGAATGATAATTTCGATTTGAATTATATGACAAGATTATCAACTCAGTTCCACACCACCTGAGAGGTCGAGTTAAGGAATTGCGGGTTCCTTGCTGCCATTGCAACGTCTGCAATGGCTTCTAATTTTTTTTGTGAATTTGATCATTTTTTCCAGTTATTTTGGCTGTAAAATCTAGTCAAAGGGACTGAAGAAATGTGATTTATCTTAATTTAATACTTTTTTTCTAGTCACCAAGATTATCCTCTTCTCTCAGCATGGTTTTCATTTTTTTTTTTTTTTCTCAAGTTTGCTGATGCGTAATTGTAGTATCTCAACTAGCTGTCATTCTTTGGATACCGTCTCTAACAAATGCTTCCGGTCGCAAGCTCAGATTATTGGGTTTCTAAAAATTCCACAATTCGAAACCCAGCCGCGAATTCACCATTGGTTTCATTAGGAGAACGGAAAAAATTGAATAAAAAATGTAGATGGTTCCCCCTAAAACGACCACGAAGAATCGACTTCATAAAAATGGCTTCACGACACCTCGGAAAGTTTCATGAAAGTTCATTATTCAAAACCCAAACCCGAATTCGCCATTAGCTTCTTTAGAATTCAATCAGTTGAAACCCAAAAACGAATTTGTCATTGGGCTCATGAAAATCCTTAAGTCAGAATACAGACATTGATTCACCATTGGGTTCTTGTAAATCTAGCCGTGAAAACCCAAACATGAATTTAGCACTCAGCTTCTAAGGATCCACAAGTTGAAATACAGTCACAAATTCTTCTTAAAAACGCCATTTGGCTCTTGAAAATCCACTAGTCAAAACCATGTCACATATTTGCTATTGAGTTTTTGAAAATCCATCTAGTCGCGAA
Source organism: Aspidiotus rigidus (assembly GCA_035079385.1). Taxonomy (NCBI): domain Eukaryota; kingdom Metazoa; phylum Arthropoda; class Insecta; order Hemiptera; family Diaspididae; genus Aspidiotus; species Aspidiotus rigidus. The sequence goes on along the minus strand of JAVHKY010000054.1, from coordinate 12,973,179 downwards.
TTCGCTATTTGGTTCTAAAAATTCACTGGTGAAAACCCGAATACGAATTCGCCGTTTGGTTCTTGGAAATGCACGAGTTCAAAGCGAGTCATAAATTTGTTGTTGGGTTCTCAGAAATCCACTAGTAAAAACCCAGTCACAAATTTGCCATTGGGTTCTCGAAAGTCAACAAGTTCAAACCCAGACATAAGATACGGCATCGGTTTCTCGAAAATACACCTGGTAATACTTATTAGTCATAAATATGCTATTGAGTTCATAGTGTACAGAAGTCCAAATCCTGATATAAATTCGCCATTGGCCTCTTAAAAATCCGCAATTCAGAAACTCAGTCATGAATTTACCATTAAGAATTTTCCATTGGGTTCTTGGAATCCACAGGTTGAAACCCAACCACAAACTTGCTATTAGGTTCTTGAAAGTCAACAAGTCCAAACTCAGACACAAGGTACGCCATTGGGTTCTCGAAGATACACTAGGTAATACTTAGTCATAAATTTGCTATCGAGTTCTTAAAGATACAGAAGTCCAAATCCTGACACAACAATTCAAAAACTCAGTCACGAATTTACTATTGGGAATTTTCCATTGGGCTCTTGATAATCCATTGATCAAAATCCAGTCACAAATTTGCTTTGGAGTTCTTGAAAGTCAACCAGTCCAAACACAGACACAAGCACGCTACTCGGTTCTCAAAAATACACTAGTTGATACTCGGTTATAAATTCGCTTCTGAGTCCTTAAGAATACGCAAGTCCAAATCCTGACACAAATTCGCCATTGGGCTCTTGAGAATCCGCAATTCAGAAACTCAGTCACAAATTTGACATTGGAAATTTTCCGTTGGGTTCTTAAGGATCCACAAGTTGAAACCAACTCACAAATTTGTCATTGTGCTCTTGATAATCCATTAATCAAAATCCAGTCACAAATTCGCCATTGGGCTCTTGAGGATCCGCAATTCAGAAACTTAGTCACAAATTTACTATTGGGAATTTTCCATTGAGTTCTTGAGGATCCTCAAGTTGAAACCCAATCACAAATTCGCCATTGCGCTCTTGATAATCCACTAGTCCAAATCCAGTCACGAATTTGCTATTGGGTTCTTGAAAGTCAACAAGTCCAAACACAGACACAAGCACGCTACTCGGTTCTCAAAAATACACTAGTTGATACTCGGTTATAAATTCGCTTTTGAGTTCTTAAGAATACGCAAGTCCAAATCCTGACACAAAGTCGCTATTGGGCTCTTAAAAATCCGCAATTCAGAAACTCCCGCAGTCACAAATTTGCCATTGGGAATTTTCCGTTGGGTACTTAAGGATCCCCAAGTTGAAACCCAATCAAAAATTCGCCATTCAGTTCTTAAAAAAACAACTCATCAAAACCAATCAACCCAAATTCGCTATTGGGTTCTTAAAAATTTACTTGTTGAAGCCCAAACACGAATTTACCATTGGTCTCTCAAAAATCCACAAATTGAAACCCAGTCGCAAATTCGCTATCGAGTTCGGTGGATTTTTAAGAACTTGAAAATACACACTTTCAAACCTAATCACAAATACGCCTTTAGGCTTATAAGAATTGAAAAGTCAAAACCCAGTCACAGATTGCCTATTGGGTTCATGAGAATCCACTAGTCCAAACCCAGTCACAAATTTGCTTTTTGGTTCTTGAAAATCAACAAGTCCAACGCCGCGCCGACACAAATACGCCATTGGGTTCTCAAAAATACACTAGTTGATACGCAGTCATAAATTGACTGGCTATCGAGTTCTTAAGAATACACAAGTCCAAATCCTGACACAAATTCGCCATTTGGCTCTTAAAAATCCGCAATTCAGAAACTCCCAGTCACAAATTTTCCGTTGGGTTCTTAAGGATCCACAAGTTGAAACCCAATCACAAACTCGCTATTGGGTTCTTAAAAATCCACTTCTTAAAACTCAGTCACGAATTCACCTTCTGGGCTTATAAGAGTCCATAAGTCAACCCAGTCACAAATTTGCCATTGAGTTCTTCAGAAATCAATTCGTCAAAAGCCATCAATCTAAATTCGCTATTGGGTCCCTAAAAATTTATTGGTTGAAGCCCGAAAACGAATTCACGATTGGTCTCTTCAGAATCCACAAGTTGAAACCCAATCACAAATCCGCCAATGGGGTCTTAAATTTCGCAATTCAGAAACTCAGTGACGAATTTGCCATTGGATTCTTGAGGATCCACAAGTTGAAACCCAATCACAAATTCGCCCTTAAAAAATCAACTCGTCAAAACCCATCAATCCCAATTCGCTATTGGGTTCCTAAAAATTTACTATAGTTGAAGCCCAAACACGAATTCACCATTGATCTCTGAAGAATCCACAAATTGAAACTTAGTCACAAATTCGCCATTGTGCGCTGAAAAATCAACAATGCCAAAACAAGAATTCGCTATGGGGCCCTTAAAAATCGACCAGTCAAAACACAGTCACAAATTCGCTATTGGAATCTTTAAAATCCACTAGTCAGAACCCAGTCACAAATTTGCTTTTGGGTTTTTAAAAATATCCCAGTTAAAATCCAGTCACGAATTCGCTGTTGGTTTCTTGAAAATGCACTAGCTAATACCCGAACACAAATTCGCCAGTGGGCTCTCAAGAATCCACAAGTTAAAACTCAGTCACAAATTTTCCATTGGATTTTTGAAAATCCATTACTTAAAATTTAGTCAGGTATTTGCCATTTGGTTTTTGAAGATCCACCCGGATACGAATTCGCCATTGTGCTCTTAGAAATCTACAGATCCAAAGGCAGACGCTATTGGACTCTTGATAATCCACAAGTTGAAACCCAGTCACAAATTTTCCATTGTTTTTTTGAAAATGCATCATTTAAACCTCATTCACAAACTTGCCATTGGGTTCTTGAAGATCCACCCGAACACGAATTCGCCATTGAGCTCTTAGAAATCCACGAGTCCAAACCTTGATACGAATTCGCCATCGTTCTCTTAGAAATCCACACGCCAAAATCCAGAAACTGGGGGAGAGGTTTTGAGCTATAATGGACCTTGAACTTGGTTGAGAAGGAGAAGAGGGCGATGCTGGTAGCCTCCCACAATTTGATCAATTACTTTCTTCTTTTTCTCTTTCTACTCCGACGTGATAGATAAGTACTTGCTTCTATACTAAGAGGAATTCTGAAAATCGAATGAAGAAAAAAACAGGAATACGTCGTTATTGTAGGCTAAGCAATGTTTTGAAGGGGTTCTAATCGAGTACAACTTTTTCTTGCTGTTCACAGGTAACCACGATGATCTGCGAAGAGATTTTCACATTCAAAACGCGAAGAAAGATGAATATCATTTCCGCCACGTTCGTTTTCATGAGCCTAATCGCTCATGCTGTTGGAGCCCCCCATGAAGTTTGCCCGGAACAGTGCGATTGCTACGTCGATCTGAAATTCGAATTTAATCTTCATACAGCAGCATGCACTCATCTCGTTTGGAAGAAGATGTATTTCCCCAACATAGTACAACTGAAACTAAAGCCCGCTTCGAAAGACGATCATTGTCGAATACCCGATATCGCCTCCCAAATATTCCCCAGTTTGCAAAGACTGGATATGACCAACTGTTCACTGACTACCTTCCCAACGCCAGGAGTGAATCGTTTTAAATCTTTAACCTCTTTAGATTTGTCGAACAATTTCATACGAGAAATACCCTCGAATGCTTTGCTACCGTACGGCGAGCTCCAGCATCTTACAATGAACAATAATCCTCTCGATCCTCAATCGCCGCTAGCCATTGAATCGACATCGCTGTACGATTTGTCTCTAGATTCTTGCAACATACATAATCTATCAACAAAGACGTTCGCTGGTTTGCCAAATTTGAAATATTTGACTATTTCGAATAACTATATTAGCGCCTTACCCTACAAAGTATTCCCAGAGCATTTGAAATCGCTCAATTTATCGCGGAATAAACTCGTCAACGTGCCTACCTTTGAATTCACACGTTTACAGGCTTTGCGAGAGCTGAGTATTGCAGCCAATCCCGTTAACTGCACTTGCTCGTTAATTGAATTTCAGGATTGGCTGCCGCGAAAACCATTGGTGATGTGGGACCCCATCATATGCGCCTTCCCTCATGAATACAATGGACTTGACTTGGCTAAACTGCCGGAGAAGAAAGTGTGTCCACAAGACGAGTCGTTAGCGAAAGATACGTGCGCTCCGAACCAGATTTGTAATAGCGGCATTATTATTGATGAAGGTTATCTGAACGATCAAGATACGGACGAAAATAAAGACGTGTTTCGAAAGGACGAGGTCATGCCTGTAACTCAAAACGAGTCTATGGTTATGGAGGATATTAATAGCGAACAGTTAGACGGTAGTGGGGACGGTGATGGCGATAGTACGGCTAAACCTTTGGACGAGCCTAAGAAGGAGGAAACGAGTTCTATTCCTCCTACAACGATGGCTTCGGAAATTCCCTCGTCATCGTCGTCTACTGAGATTAATCCTTCTTCAACTGAGGGAATAGTAAAAGTAGAAGACGAGCTTGGTGAAAATGCTACTTTCGCTACAAGTAATTCAGCTTCTAGCATTTCGACGACAATTTCGATCTCATCTTCGGAGACTCCCGTGACCACTCCGCTTCCTATTAGTGAGAATGAAACTGTCACTTCCGAAGTGAATGGTACCGCAGCTGTGGAAGTGAATGGTACCAATTCAACGCTTCAAGGACCCTTAAAAATACACCACGACGAACACAGAGAGATATACGGATACATCATTCCAGGCATAGCCGTGCTCCTTGTCGGTTTCGTGTGTTTGGGAGTGTATTGTAGTCAGTGTGCTTCTAAAGTGGATTCGTACAAGCCGACCGAAACGAATGCGGAGGGTGCTGAACTTCAAGAGGTGTCTCTACTGCCCGATAGTAATCACCCTACCATAATAAAACATTCAAATAAGTATCCAGAAGAAAAAGAGAATGGTCAGACCGAGAGACTGATGCATGACCACGACCAGACAAATGGCGGAAATCATCTCACTCCCGAGGTCAACGGAAATGAGAGTCAGCACTCCGACGATACAATAGATTGTTGCAAATTGGCCAACGGTCAATCGACGACGAATCAAAGCCCGCCAAAAAATGTGGAATGCACTGTTGTTAAAGTTACCACGTTACCCGATTCTGTTCCAAAAACAGCGGTGATACGCGATTTGTAAATTGGAAAAATCCAGATTAATTAGGTTCGAGTTTTTCTTTCTTACTTGTGTGTCATGTTCCATGTATTCTCCCTATACACTTATAGTCGTAAGTTATTTGAAATTTGTGTTTAAGACGTACAATATTATAAATTGTAAATAGTTGTATTTGTTTACGCACAATAACTGTGATTGATATTCCGATAAAGGCCCGAGGAGAATTTCTGTACAGTAGCCAAAGCGTGACTAAGTATAATTTTATATGTATTTTTTTTCTTTTGTTTTTTAATAATCTGATATTGCACAGGGGTGCTGCATCATTAGGACATCCAGACCCCGCGAAATAATCTCATTAATTTATAAATTAAAGAAAAAGTAAAATTTTATATTACGTCGAGCTTAAGTTTATATTGAACTCATTTTATTTTAGGATATATTCTATGTGGAAATTTTAGACAAAAAAAAAGTTCGAGTTTTTAAACTCTACTAGTCTGGTATGTAAGTTGAAGAGATTAAAAATAGGTACATATTACGTCCGTGATTATGATCTAGAAACCGAGAACCAAAATCGATTTTTTTGTCCGGAAAATTTCGAGATCAAAGACTCAGAGCTTATTTCAACATCAACAACAAGCAAAATTTGCGAACAAAAATTCTATAGGATCTCCTTTCCGATGTCTAGATTTCTTTCAATGTACACGTAAATTTTTCTTTCAACTTTCATACGGTATGTAGTTTTATACATACATCTTACTAATTTGAACTATTATAAATTAGACTCTTGTGCGGTGTCTAACTTGTTTGGAGAGCAAGAACTCATTTTTTTTGTACATAGACTTATTGACTGAAATGAAATAAATCACCTTTTATTCTTTGTTCTTGAAACCGTTTTGATTAGATAACCAGGGGCCAATTATCCTTAGAACAACTTATTTGTCTTGACGAATATGCGAGCATTAAAGCTAATTATTCGATCCAAAATCCTACTAGATAATGAAAAAAGAGAGAAAAAAAATGGATGATATTTCACCGTCTTTCCACATTACTTTGATAATAATATAGTTATATACTTGCGTATAATTTCTTAATTTAAGTGATGAAACAATCACCTAAAAGGTTTTGGTCTCATTCTCTTTTTCAATATATTTTGATTTTCTGATAAGCGGGCTATAGCTATTGACGTATTTTGGAAACATTTACTCTCCAAATAGAAATTAGAATATCCATACCCAAAGAATTTTAGATTTCAAATCCAATTTTACTCATGAAAACAGCCTCAGGGGTTCGTCCCATGCGGATTTTCGGGTTCTACGCTGAAAATTAAATCTAAATCGACTACAATCTCAACTCTTATAAATTTCAGACTAAATAATAGAAAACACTCGCAGCCCACTTTATGAGCCGCTCGGGGTTGCCTACATGAACCTTTTTTTTTTTTTTTTTTTTTATTATTACATCCAACCAGAGAAAAATTATTAAAAAAAAAAAAAACAAATAAAATAAAACAAACAAAAAAAAAAGAAGGGGGAAAAAATTACACACACGCATAAATGTATTAAAAAAAAAAAAAAAAAAGTGAAAACAATATTACTATGACATAGCAATCCGTTATAAGGACTGGAGCCGAGTTTGATTTCTTGTATCAAAAGAGTATGACTTAATCGCTCTTTTGAATTTAAAGAAAGTAAATCATTAATAAAAAAAAAAATAAAAAAGAAGGTTGGAAAGAGGATGGCTACTGGGCCTTACCTCGAAGGAAAAACGGAAAAAATGAATTGAATTTAAATGTTGATGGAAGAAGGTATGAACTGAAATAAATCACCTTTTTTTCTTTGTTCTTGAAACCGTTTTGATTAGATAACCAGGGGCCAATTATCCTTAGAACAACTTATTTGTCTTGACGAATATGCGAGCATTAACGCTAATTATTCGATCCAAAATCCTACTAGATAATGAAAAAAGAGAGAAAAAAAATGGATGATATTTCACCGTCTTTCCACATTACTTTGATAATAATATAGTTATATACTTGCGTATAATTTCTTAATTTAAGTGATGAAACAATCACCTAAAAGGTTTTGGTCTCATTCTCTTTTTCAATATATTTTGATTTTCTGATAAGCGGGCTATAGCTATTGACGTATTTTGGAAACATTTACTTTCTAAATAGAAATTAGAATATCGATACCCAAAGAATTTTAGATTTCAAATCCAATTTTACTCATGAAAACAGCCTCAGGGGTTCGTCCCATGCGGATTTTCGGGTTCTACGCTGAAAATTAAATCTAAATCGACTACAATCTCAACTCTTATAAATTTCAGACTAAATAATAGAAAAAACTCGCAGCCCACTTTATGAGCCGCTCGGGGTTGCCTTCATTAACCTTTTTTTTTTTTATTACATCCAATCAGAGAAAAATTATTAAAAAAAAATAAATAAATAAAATAAAACAAACAAAAAAAACGAAGAAAAAAAAAAGAAGGTGGAAAAAATTACACACATGCATAAATGTATAAAAAAAAAAAAAAAAAAGGTGAAAACAATAGTACTAGGACATAGCAATCCGTTATAAGGACTGGAGCCGAGTTTGATTTCTTGTATCAAAAGAGTATGATTTAATCGCTCTTTTGAATTTAAAGAAAGAGTAAACCATTAATAAAAAAAAAAATAAAAAAGAGGGTTGGAAAGAGGATGGCTACTGGGCCTTACCTCGAAGGAAAAACGGAAAAAATGAATTGAATTTAAATGTTGATGGAAGAAGGTATGAACTGAAATAAATCACCTTTTATTCTTTGTTCTTGAAACCGTTTTGATTAGATAACCAGGGGCCAATTATCCTTAGAACAACTTATTTCTCTTGACGAATATGCGAGCATTAAAGCTAATTATTCGATCCAAAATCCTACTAGATAATGAAAAAAGAGAGAAAAAAAAATGGATGATATTTCACCGTCTTTCCACATTACTTTGATAATAATATAGTTATATACTTGCGTATAATTTCTTAATTTAAGTGATGAAACAATCACCCAAAGGTTTTGGTCTCATTTTCTTTTTCAATATATTTTGATCTTTGGTTTTCTGATAAGCGGGCTATAGCTATTGACGTATTTTGGAAACATTTACTCTCCAAACAGAAATTAGAATATCGATACCCAAAGAATTTTAGATTTCAAATCCAATTTTACTCATGAAAACAGCCCCAGGGGCTCGTCCCATACGGATTTTCGGGTTCTACGCTGAAAATTAAATCTAAATCGACTACAATCTCAACTCTTATAAATTTCAGACTAAATAATAGAAAAAACTCGCAGCCCACTTTATGAGCCGCTCGGGGGTTGCCTTCATTGACCTTGTTTTTTTTTTTTTTTTTTTTTTTTTTTATTATATCCAAGAGAAAAATTATAAAAAAAAAACAAATAAAATAAATCAAACAAAAAAAACGAAGAAAAAAAAAGAAGGGGAAAGAAATTACACACATGCATAAATATGACGTACCTATTTAAAAAAAAAAAAAAAAAAAAAAGTGAAAACAATAGTACTACGACATAGCAATCCGTTATAAGGACTGGAGCCGAGTTTGATTTCTTGTATTAAAAGAGTATGATTTAATCGCTCTTTAGAATTTAAAGAAAGTAAATCATTAATAAAAAAAAAAAAAAAGAGGGTTGGAAAGAGGATGGCTACTGGGCCTTACCTCGAAGGAAAAACGGAAAAAATAAATTGAATTCAAATGTTGATGGAAGAAGGTAGGACAGAGATAAATTTGAAAATGTGTGAGAAAATTGAAGGGTTTTCTGATGATAGGAGATCGGTGGCTCTGAGTGGGGTAGCAAATTGTAGATTGATGGCTTCTAAGTTTAGTATTTGTTTAATGTTGATGTCGCCTTTAGAAGGATTGTCTGGATGGAGAAGCATATTAAATGAGGCAAACAGGGAACCTGTTTTATGGGCGTCACTATTGTATATTCTCATTCTGAAATAGCTTGAGCCTTCGGCATAATGCAATGCTTCAAATACCATTTCTATCATATATTGGGGGCACGAGCCGAAATTTTTCCCAGTGCCCAGTTTATCATATTATATAGCTCGAGAGTCGACATTTTTCTAAGTCTCTCTGCTATCATATTCCGGTTGGACCAGAAAGATGCTACCAGTTAAATAAGAGTTTGCGCTAAATTCACTCCAGTGCAAAAACGTAAAACGTTGGATGTACAGTTCAAATCTACGGAAGTGTCTCAATTTTATTTTCAATTTGCGTCTCGAAGTTACGGACCAAAATGTGTCAAAAATTGATCAATTTGCTAAAATTATTATAAATTGTTTAAACTTTCATAGGTATTTTATAAACAGATTTTTCTTCTTGGTGACGAACATTATGTGCCCGTAGATGATATTCGGCGGTATCGAAACGTCGCTTCTAATAAAAAATGTTTAAAGTGGTGATTAAAGCCTTGTTTAAATTTTTCTTGATAGGAATTTTACTCGATTTTGAAGTGAAATTTGTCGCTGACTTCGAAAAGAATATCTGGTTAATCCTAGAAAGTTTGAAAATAGGGGAATTATCAATTTCTTATTTCAGAAATCTTGGTAAAGGTGTCAATTTTTGATACATTTTGGTTCCGCAAAAAAAAGTCGTGAAAAGTAGAGTAGGGCGCAAATTGAAGATAAAATTGAGATACAAATTTTGTAGATTTGAAGTATACATCTAAAGTTTTGAGTTTTTACGCTGGAACAGATTTAGTGCAAACTTCCATTCAACTGGTAACATCTTTCTGGGCGACCGCGATAGCTCGAGAGTCTAAATTTTATCAAGTCCTCCTCCTATCACGTATAGTTTGAGAGTGGAAATTTTTCCAAGTTTTTCACCGGACGGCGCACGACAAATTTCTCAAAAAAAAAAAAAAAAACCGTATAATAACTTACATGTTCCTTGTCAATATATGTTTTCCGCATTTAGTAAGTTTGTGGTCCAGAAATAGAAGGTTTTTGAATTTCGGCTTCAACTTGATTACTTTTTCAGGAACTTTGGACAAAATTCACTCTTGTAATCATACAGCCGGGGTAGGTGAGAAAGAAAAAAAAAAAACAGATAGAACAATAAAAACTTGAACATATAATCACACAAAATGACAAATATCAAATATGAAATAATGGAGAATCATATTAATGACGCGTAAAATTACGTTCTTTACGACTTCGACCGTTTTCGTGTTCTTGCTGAAGGTCTTCAATCGATTTCGGAGTTTTACCTACATCTACTAATATGTTTGTATACAAATGACAAGACGTTATATTGATCAAGCGATATCTAAGAGTATTCAGTCCATCCAAACGTAATCTTCTTTTCGATGTTCTCACTAATTTTGAACGTACTTGATAGACCAACGGACGCCTTTTCACATGCTTTATCATCGTATACCTGGCGATCGTTGCAGGAGGACGCGAAATAGATAAACCAACTTGACTCAGTCTGAAATATTGAGAAAGCTCTTGTCATCCATCGATAGGTGTAGGTACAAGGGACAAGTCGAACGGTTTGAATAAGTAATTCTCACCTATATCCCATATCATCATCCTCGCCCCCCCATCCCCAATATAAATTTGAATAACCATTTACCATCAGGAACTGGGGCACGTTGATGCTAAAGACTCCTCCAACTAGTTCGTAATATGGGAGTCTGAAAAATAATATAAATTTAATGATAAGGTGATTCATGGTCTGCTTCCCTTACTATTAGGATATCTAATAAGCTCTGGTAAACAAACCTGTATTTAAATTCGTTTACAGCGACGGACAAATGACGAGGATACTCAGAACAGGAGTACAAATTACGATCATCTTCTGGTAACATGTCTACATCGTGAAATACGAAGCAAACGTAAGCAAGTGGTCTTAGGAGAAGTTTCTTCTCGAGTATGATATGGAAGGCGGCGTTCATTATTGCACCTTTATTAAAAGTACCATTTCCAACCTGTTTCAACAAAATAGAATTATTACAGCTACATATCGCGATTTAGATTGTATAGTAGATATCGGCGTCTTTTGTACCTGCTCTACAACGAAAATTTTGTAGTCGAGCTGCTGTCGTTGGAGGAAAGGATGAAGATAGTACAACAATTGGAGCAAATGCGATTTCCTATCTCTGTATGGAATGATAATGCTCACTAAATGTTTACGTAAACAGTCTTGAGGACGCCAACTACCATCGTGAGCAAGGGGGGCGGACACTCTGAATACGTCGTCTTCGATCAAATCGAGTGGAACTGCAGAAACTTCCCATGAACCAACTGTAACATTCAATTCATATCCAAAGTCTTTGAAAAGAAAAGAAAAAAAGGCAAACGGTAATCTGTTGGACAATTGGTTAAATTGTGATAGGTGATGAACACTAGTAAATTACTATCACTTTACTGATGAAATAAACTCACTGATCATAATTTCCATACAAAGTTGAATTGACGTACAGACGTAATTGCAAAACACAAAAGGACGATCAGTGGGTTGAGAGAATAGACCGATTCCCCGTGACGTCAAGATCTTTGATTTTGATTGAATGCTTGTTCTCTGCTGCTGGCTTTGGGGCAGCCATTTTAGAATCCCATAAGAATACTCAGGGAACGTTAGTTTCAATCATTCACTAGTATTCAAGAACAAGAGTACGTTAACAATAAAAGCTCTTTGAGCTACATAATATTTGAATTCCACAGAAGTTCTAGATTCTAGATACAGATCTCTAATACATTAGGAACATCTCGTTTTCGAATAATTGTATGTGATCGAATTGTTCCCTGTGTAATGTGTATTCTTATGGAAATCAATATCATGATTGGCCCAATAATTGTAACATCGATTACAAATATAGGTACTTTGACTCACTATCGCTCACTGTTATCAACACTGTGACGTCACTGGGGAATCAGTCTATTGAGATTTCTTTCGACGTTCAGCTGCGGGCAAAAGCCTTATTCTTGTAATTGTGGTTTTGCAAATATGCGGTACCTACGTCAATTAATTCAACTTTGTTTGGCAGATTTGGCGTTCAAAGCTCCAACTAAAAATCTAATAAATTAGCCTATATATTGAAGTACATCCAAATCGACGATCAGACAAAATGTATCTTTAAATTTAAAACGATTGGTGCGACACTGAGACTTGCGAGTGTCTGGCGCGGTTTGTGATTTGTGAATCGTGATAACTAACAACAAACTATAGTCTGATCGCAGAAGAATGGGTCACTGTAAACAAATCCGCGAACCGTTTTCTCCAATTGTAATCAATTTTGTCCTATTGACGCGGGTCATGGGTTTGCTTACATGAGCCATTCTATTTGCGATCAGAGTCAGACTACAGACTATACTCCGTTCACGTTAAGAAAGAATAGAAAGTAATACCTTGAGAACGGAACGCTCCAGGTAATTTCAATCTATCGTTCCGTTCTCAAGATACTACTTTCTATCCTTTCTCAACGTGAACAGCTATATAGGTCCACAACTATACTAATTCATCAATGGTAAGATTACAATCTGGGAAATTGGAGTTTTGATCCTAATGTGATGAATACTCTTTTCTGAATTGTGTTGGATATCCAAAACACGATCCAAATAAACGCTGATAATTATGTGACCTTCCAACGGACTAAGGCCCTTAGGGTTAAAACATTACTGTTATTTTCAAAAATTTCTGTAAATAAATTTATGAATAGTTTCTTCTTCATTTTGATCTCATTGCCTGCTGCATATATCTGGTCAACATCATATCATAGGTACTTAACATTAATATTTTGTTCATAATTCGTTCATTATTATTTTGTTAATTAAATGCAAAAAAAAAAAGAAACGTGGTATTTTTTCGTTAACCCTAGGGCCCTTTTCTGTTGGAAGGTCACATATTGAAAGAGGGAATGCTCGAGTTGGAAAACTAGGTGACGAATAATAAGCAAATGGTTCATTGAAACGTTGTACAAAAATCGTCTGCTTCCTTAGAAACGACTATTTCATACCTGAATTAGACGTGTTGATCTTTTCAAAAAATGGAATTTCTCTTTGATAGTTTGTTTGGAGGGATTTCTACCCACAAACTTGATAAGAACGTGATAAGAAATCAAACGGGCAGGTAGGCAACCGTGAAGAAAATAGGATTGGACACCTCTCTCCTCCATTTTTGCTAGACTTGAATGCTTGAATTCACGATCATTGATCAAATTAACGGATGAATTTGGTGTGTTCCTAAGAAATTAAGTTCATATCATCATAAATTTGGTTGCTTTTTTTTTTAGAAAAATCGAGAAGCTTGAGAAAACATTGTCGCCCTAACGTATCTTGCACCCTGCCAAGAAATTTGGTCAAAGAAATTTGCTCTTGATGATTGTTCAATTCAAGAACGTTCTCAACTTATTCTACGAACAGATCATAAATAATAGTTTCCGTCAAAGGGATAAGCAAAAGTCTCCACTGGGGTTTAAAATTTGAGTTGGGGAGTTGGTAGCCCTGACGAAATTTAGCTTTTCGTTCCATGCTTTTTAAATAGAGGAATAGCCCAGGTTTCTGTGACGTCAATCAGTGAATAACTATACCCATCTTGTTGATCCAACTGGGTGACTCCCATAAAAATAACATGGGGAGCGAAGATCATATTAACATAAATAATTAGAAATGAGACTTAATTAAAAAATCAGACATATTTATCTAAAATCTTTAAACTTCTCAGCGTTTGTTCATCAATCTCTAAATATTAAGAAATTTGTTATGATTGAACAAAAATACAATGATCTTAGCTTAGTTTCTTGTGTTATTCTTATGAGAATGAGAGTCAACATGAGGACATATCTGTAAAAAGGGCCTCCGCAAGGAAATAATATTAAACATAGAAAAATGAATTTGAAGTTTTGAGTGGATATATCTTTATAACAATAAGTTCAATCTGAAACAGTGTAAGAACAAAAATTGAAGAGCAACCCTTTTTCTAGAAGATGCAATAATACATTGTCAATCTGTTGAATATTGAATTCAGAAGAAACGGGAGAGAAGAGATGACGCGGAGGCCCTTCTTACGGAGATGGGTAAAATCCCATACAAAAAAAAAGAAAAAAAGAAAAGGTCGGCAATGAACTGAAACGTCTACAAATCATAGTCTCTGCAAAAAGGGTCTCCGCTCGACGGAGGCCCTTTTTACAGCTACGTCCTCACATGTCAGTTGGATTAACGTTGGGTAGTTTTGCTAGCAGTTATTCACCGTTTGACGTCACAGAAACCTGGGCTATTTCAATTGCCATAATTAATCGGATATCATTTTTTAAAAAGCGAATACATGCATAAATTTTTAATCCATATGATCAACTTTGGATACAAAAAAAATCATAGTGACAAATGGGATTTTGAGAAAATAACGGCTGTTTGAAAATCAATGTACAGACATACATTTTATAAGTTCTCTTGTTCACCTTATTTCACCCTTTCAGTAACGCCCTCTGGCCTCTAGTGAAGGTTTAAACCCCAATACTGCCTTTTATTTCTTCGCATGAAGATTTATTCCATAGGCTATAGGTACCATTTATCCTGAACAATGAATACGTACTCAACGATTTCGGAATTGCAGGACATTCTGGTAAATTGAGACTTTCACTGTTGTATGTACAAGCAGCATTGTGCTTTCGACTTTGCTCATTCTCAACTTCTTTTAGACAGGAAATGTTGGATTCTTGAGCGATGAGATGACCCAGTTGAGTTCCGTAAACCATGTTGAGAAATTTCTGCGACCACACTTCCGGCGCCGACGCGTTACGATCGATTAAAGGGTCCAATCTAAATTGGTTGTCACCGTAAGCAATCATTCTTTCTTGGTGAGTCTATGTACATGTAAAAAATTTATGTAAGGATTTTATGCAGGTATCACGACCAATTATTGAAGAAAGATCGTGAAGAGGGGTAGAAATAAGTTGAAAATTTAGGCGTTCTTCATTTACCGAAGAATTATCGAGTTTGAGGTTGAGACAACTCTGACAAAAATTGCGAGCTCCGAGGTTGTTTTGAAACCTACAAAACTCTCCACCTTTGCCCAAGTTACCTCCTAGAAAAGATAACATCTTTTGGCCATTGGTCTAAAGATGGCGAACAACAAAAAATTCGACTAAAATAACTCGTTACAAATTTGACCGAAGTATTTATGGTCTCCTTGTTACCGTCGTATTTTAATAGGGACGATCTTAATTTTCAGAGTATATTTATGTAAAACAATACAAACCCGAGAGACTGAGTAGAAAGAACCAGCCAATATTACAAGGAAGAAGATTAATAGTGGTAATACTTTGAAACATCGGAGCCAACTTCGCGAAAATCTTCGAGATTTTTTTCGTATGAAATATGGCTTCCTTATGCGTATCAACTGCATCTTTGAAATTTGCCATTGTGAGTCAGCCAGCACTTTGTCTCTCCACAACTAGGTATTCGAGAAATAAAAAAATAGACAAATTATGAAAAGTTCATTGGTATACTCCAGAGCAATCGGGAATGTAGAATTAATTCTTCAATTTCTCTATTTAAAAAGTCATGGTTTTTTTGGGAACAGTCCTCAGGATGGAAATGAATTTATAAATAACTTGCGAACAAAAAGCAAAATTTAAGCTAAACAAATCCAAGTTCCAAGAAACACGAGCCCCAGGCTGTAGTGAATATCATATCTAATAACTTGATATATTTTTAAGTCTCACTGACTCTTGATTCTAATCAAGTGAATCCCAATAATGACACTGTACCAGTGTATACTCAATTAAGTTATTTATAAGTAAAAAAAAATTAAAAGAGGAACTTCTCCTATTTCTACAGTGTTTTAAACCCTAATAAACATATTACCACTATATTCTTGACGCCCGCGTATTATTTGATTTATTGTTGAACTCATACCCTCTGCTCTGCAGATTTTGGGAAAGAAAATTATGAATAAAATTTTATACTCACGTAGATCGTTATTAGATCGGATATTCCTCTGGATTAATGAAGAACCTCTTCACTGCTTTCACTCAATTTCCACTTGACGAAGACAAAAAATATTCTGTATCCCATTTTTCGATAAATTACAACGAATCACTCTGAACGCAGGATAAATACCTGTATTGACAAATGAATATGCACACGTCACGATACGTCAGACTTTGGAGAATGATATATCAGGTTACCGCCCAACAAATAGAATATTAAAAAATTGACGCACTAGCGCTGCGAGAAAAATTCCCACAATTCATCGTAATTGTTTTTTTTTCTTTTTTTTTTTTTTCTTTTCTTAAGAACTTTGATGGTAGACATTTTTCAAAAGCATTTAAATAAATTAAACAAATATTCATAGATATAGTAGTTGCAGATACCTATGATGACACTAAATTTGATAGGTATAATAAAAATAGAATAAAAGTTAGGTATAGCTTCCATTTTAATTAACTGACTCTCTTGTTGTCATAATTGAAGTGGAGAATGCAAAAACTAAGTTGAGCCAACTTTCTCATTTTAATAAACGCCAATCACGATTATCGAAAACGAAAATAATTATAAAGTTACACCGTATTTACATTATCGAACTCACATTCTTCACCTCAATTCCGACTTTTCACTCGAAAAAAAACTGAATTGTTTTCTTCGAAAATTGGATCGTACGAAAAAAAGAGAGAAAAACCAAACATCAACCTCAATTGCAAAAATATAAATGATATTATCGAACGATAAGTGTACAGTATGAGTACAATAACGCGAGTAAGAGTAGTCAGTCGACTGGGATGCTGAGATACGATGTAGGCTACGTTCATTTTTGGTACGAAGGAGAGTAGCGCGAGAGTGAAATTCTCCACCCCCTCCGTAATTTTCACCAAAATCAATAAACTCGGAATGTATTTTCTCACGGTCTACCATCTCTTATACCGCGAGCTCCTTGTTTTCTTTTTTGTGAGCACCAAACACTTGTTTTAGTGCTCGAGCATCTCGTTAATCATATTCCATTCATCCGGCATTGTTAAAATAATTCGCTCCAATTCACAAATATTCTGTAAGAAAAATCCTTCACCAATCGTGCAGCTGGAATGCGAATGTACCCTTATAGGTTGATTTGAACTTTATAGACCACATACCACTCAGTCGATCATAGTCTATAGATATTGGATTTTTTCTTCTTTCTGGACCTATCGTAATAATATTTCGAAAGACAGCGATTTTATACGTGCGGGAATTATCTATGAGTGTTCATCGCCGATGCGGGCAGTGACGCACTTGTTCTCGTCGTTGGTATTTCAGAATTTAAGCGAAAATGTTTGATCTCCTCGTAGCTCAGCGGTTAGAGCAGTCGCCCGGCAAGCGAAAGGTCTCGGCTTCGGATGAGGTGACCAAATTTTTCGCTTGTATTCTCATCTACTAACTGCCCCCCTCGTAATAATAATATTTCGTTCTGGCTCTGCCCGCACATATTATATACTAGCGGTTGGCGGCGCGCCTGACCGCCAGCTGTATGTTGAGTAGATACCTGTATTTTGTAAGTATTTGGATTTCAACGGTAAGAGCTAACTTGACAGGTAAAGGCTGTATTGCAGTAATATACGGACTAATTCAATATTTTACCAGTCGCAATGATTAAGGAAATGGACGGACAGAACTCTATCCCTCTCTCTCTCTATCCCTCTCTCTCTCTCTCTCTCTCTCTCTCTCTCTCTCTCTCTCTCTCTCTCTCTCTCTCTCTCTCTCTCTCTCTCTCTCTCTCTCTCTCTCTCTCTCTCTCTCTCTCTCTCTCTCTCTCTCTCTCTCTCTCTCTAGTGAATCTGAAATTAGACTCATTTGAAAGGAAGTTACAGGGGCTACAATTTTTGTTCTCTTCAATTTTTCATAAAACTGAGTAAAATTCGTGTGAAGGATACTACAATACAATAGGGATAAATAAAATAGCCACAGAATTTTACAAACAATTACATGATGACCCCGAGAATGATTTAGATAATATAGAAGTGATAGAAAATGCACCCGATATCCCACATATCACAGAAGAAGAAATAGAGCAGGTGGTAAAAGGACTAATAAATGAGAAGGCAACAGGATGTGTTAATATCTTAAATGAACATATTAAATATGGAGGAAAAATTGTTATAAAATATCTAGCAGAACTATTCAATCTAATAATAGAAAAAATTAAGATCCCAAGAGAGTGGTGTTAGACAGAAATAATAATACTACATAAAAAAAGGAGATATACATAATATTGAAAATTACAGACCGCTAAGCCTGGGATCGGCCTCTGCAAAAGTTTTCGCAAAAGTAATAGTTAACAGAATAAGGAATATATTGGAAACTCAGCAACCGATGGAGCAGGCGGGATTTGGAAGGAATTTTTCGACAATAGATAATTTATTTGTAATAAACCAAGTAATAGAGAAAAGCGTAGAATATAATAAAGAACTATATCTCGCATTTATAGATTATACAAAAGCATTCGACTCGGTAAAACATGAAAGTGTGATGAAATCGCTAAAGGAACAGGGTGTCGAAGTAAGATATATCGAAATAATAAAAGAAATGTATAGAAAATTAGAGGCTAGAGTTAAAACGGATAAAACGGAGAAATATTTTAGAATAAAGAAAGGAGTAAGACAGGGGGACCCAATTAATTCGGTTCTCTAAAATATGACCAGAAACATCTAACGACGACATATTCAACGATTAAAACGTACGGAGTAATTTGAATAGAGCCACAGAAATGAAAAAACACCGGAGCGGTTTCGATTAAAAAACCATTGTCAACGGGGACGTGAAAGCAACTGAACCAACTCCGGCCGACAACAAGAACTACCGAGGAGGACATGACTGAACTAGCGAGTCATCACAATGTGAATCATACTCGTAAACTAATTCAATCAAACCCTCATCAGGTATGTACCTGTTGAGCACATTTAGGTTATCGTTATTCAGATGGCGAATAATTTCGATGTGTTCTAGCGCGGTACGTTTGAAAGCCGAGGACTCTCTATGGAGGAGGGACTCAGATCCCTCTATGAAACCATGGCCAGTGGTAATAAGATGGTCCGCAGATGCCGAATCACCCAATTTCTTCTTTTCCCACGCCTTCCTATGCTCATCTATTCTAATTTTGAGCTGACGTCCAGTCTCGCCTATATAAATTCCATTACAATCATTACACTCAATTTTGGAAACTCCGCTTCTTTCGACCAGTGGGATAGGGTCCTTTAACCTAACGAACAAGCTTTTTACAGTGTTCAGATTGTAAAACACTGGCCGAAACCCAAATGGGCGGAGGACACGACCTAATTGGGAAGAAAATTTCCCCAAAAACGGAAGCCTAATCCCACGTTTCCTACTATCTGACGCTGGATTACGGGGGAGGGAGGTAGTGGAATCAAGGCATTTCCGAGTCAATTTCCTATGGACCATCAAGTCAATATCCAAGCTGATCTCGTTCACTCTGGCCAAGTGCTTTATAGTCAAGAGCTTCTGTTGAAAAGCGAGCTGACCTAATGGAATACTCGTCAAACGGTGGATATAGCTATTAAAACCGGCATATTTGTGAGCAATCGGGCAGAAAGATCTGCTGTGGACAGTAATATCGGTCGAGGTATCTTTTCGGCTGCATCCGAGTTGAGTCCCGAGAGAAAAAATGACGAAAATTTATGTCCGAGTTGAGTCCCGATGTTTGCGGCGGTTACACGGACAGCGGGGGAGAGAGAAAATAGCATTTAGCGGCGGTTGATATATACACATGTCCGAGTTGAGTCCTGCAAGTTGCGGCAGTAATCGGGTGGTCGTTATCGCTTCCCTCTACGTACTGAGCGAAAACAAACTACTGTACATACTTGTATGAAATCATACTAACAGTACACTGGCTAGTATGATCATGAATCGATAAAATACGAGAAGGTATAGGGTGTACGGTATGCGATCATTGGTATCATAATGAATTGTTGTGCGATTCAGTACGGTACTGTTGCTTCGAATCTCTCTGAAAAATGTCGGTATACACAGAAATGTTGAGTGAGAAAGGTAAAGTGCTGCGTGTAATTGATGGATTCAAATTTTCTTTTCATAAACGATTACGTGATGGACAACAACGTTTCAAGTGTACAAATAGTTCGTGTAAATGTTACGTGATATTCAAGGTGGATGGAAGCACTGCAATAGACAAGACGCAGGGACATAACCACGTCTCGAACACACAGACAGCCCTAACACGTCAGAAAGTGAGCAACACATTGAAACGTAAAGCAATCGACTGCTTAAGTGACAAACCCAGCAAAATTATTCGCCGGGCACTCATGGAGGATGGTACCCTCGATGTTTCAGAAAGTGACATAGTACGGTTTCGCAAGAATATGTACGAGGCGCGAGCAAGTGTGCGGCCACCTTTACCGAAAAGTTTAGCTGAATTGCACTCATCTTTAAATAACTACGACCGGTTGACGACGAACAAAGGAGAACGTTTTCTGCTAGTGAATAACGCGCATCAAAATATTGTAATATTTTGCCCTCCAAGTAATTTGCAATACCTGAGCCAGGCATCCACAATTCTAGTTGACGGCACCTTCTACACTGCACCACACCTCTTTACGCAGCTTTTCACTATTCATGGATTCCGTAGCGGTCGGTACATACCCCTTGCATTCTGTCTTCTGCCTTCGAAAGAATCTGCAGTCTACGAAGCTGCTTTCCACCTTCTTGCAGCTGAAATCATTGACATGGGCCTAGTAATGGCACCCGAAATTGTTTACGTTGACTTTGAAGAAGGAATCCATAAAGCTGTGCGAAATGTTTGGCCGGACAGTATGACTGTTCGAGGTTGTCGTTTTCATTTGGGCCAAAGTTGGTGGCGACAAATCCAATCATGTTCCCTCTCTCAAGATTACAAAAATAAAGACAGCGATATTGGAAAATATTTACGACTCTTCTTCGGTTTACCGTTTTTGCATCCGGACGATGTACAGGATTTCTTTGTGAACGAGCTTCTTCCAATGAAAGCGACTGACTCAGCGGCAACAGTATTAAATGACGATTTTCGAGTGAAAAAATTTACCGACTATGTTTCACGTACGTACATTCAACCGACTGCAAAGTTTCCACCGTGTATGTGGGCGGAGTATTCTTCTTCAATAGCGCGCACCACAAACCCCTGCGAGGCGTTCCATTCCCACCTGAACTCGGACTTCTACTCAGCTCATCCAAATATTTTTGTGCTTGTAGAAAACCTGTTAGAAGTTCAGTGTGAGACTTATGCGAAAATGTTGGAACTGAAGAAGCTGAAAAGAAGGGCAAACATTGTTCAAAAAGAGGCGTCGATTGCTACACTAATGACCCGCCGTGACCTTGGAGAACTAAGTCGTTTAGAATTTGTTCAACGAGTCTCATACAAATTCCTCCCGGTGCCCTCAAAGAAAAAGAAAACTTAATTCTTTTTTAACCACGTTATATCAGTACATTTCCATAGCAAATCTGCACCTTACGAATAATTACACACATCAGCAGTGTCGTATTCATTCTCATTTTTAATCACACCGATTTATATCGACAGTCCTAAGTCTGTTAAAGTGAGAAGGGAAATGAGAGTGAAGAACGTTTCGGGGACGCAACTCGGACATGCACATTCAGGACCGCCGCAAATGCTGGGACTCAACTCGGACAATAATGTTCAGGCACCAGTGATTTGATGGGACTCAACTCGGACATGCGTATCAAGTACCTCCGCAAACAGTGGGACTCAACTCGGTCGAAAAACACGATTTGGGACTCAACTCGGCTGCACCGATCTTTTCTATAGATGGCGAATTCGTGGGCACCTTCTCTATTAGAGATAGTAAGGTCCAAAAAATTTATAGATGAACCGCCTACTTCTAACGTGAATTTGATGGATGGGTATAAACTGTTAAGATACCTGAGAAACTCCAAAAGGAGATCCCGTTGACCAGTCCACAAACACAACACATCGTCGACGTGCCTGTGCCAATAATATATATGACCCAAAAACCCCTGACCAAAGGAAACGAGATCAAGCTCAAATTTAGACATGAAAACCTCCGAAATGAGGGAACCCAGAGGAGAGCCAATAGGGATACCTACCTCCTCAGGAAATTCGAAAAATTTGCCTTCAAATTTGCAAAAGTTGGGAGACCAACAAATATTGAGTAAATTAAAAAATTCTGTCAACTCTTCGTGACAGATATTAGATTGGATCAAAAGGTCTCCCATATGTTGCATGGCAGTAGCTCTAGGGATACTCGGAAATAAGCCGACAACGTCAAAGGAGCATAGGGTTGAATCGGGCGGAAGAATGTCATCCTTAAGCTTATTAGCCAAAGAGACCGAATTCTTCACAGAGTAGGATGACTCAAATTCCACTCTAGATTTGAACCAACGGTCCAAAAATTTCGCCAAGAAGTACGTGGGGGAAGACACGAAAGAAACGACCGGCCGCATCGGGGTGTCCCTCTTATGAACCTTAGGTAGCCCGTACAAGAGGCTCCGGTGTTTTTTCATTTCTGTGGCTCTATTCAAATTACTCCGTACGTTTTAATCGTTGAGTATGTCGTCGTTAGACAGGGGGACCCCTTATCGGCTTTACTTTTTAACTGTGTCCTAGAGAGTGTCTTTAGAGAGATGAAGTGGGATGGGAAAGGGGTCAACATAAATGGCAAATGCTCGAGTAATTTGCGGTACGCTGAAGACGTAATCTTAATAGCAAATTCAACACAAGAATTGAATGAAATGATCCAAACACTAAACGAAGAAGGAAAAAAAATGTAACTTGGTCATATTGTAGTATTATTAAATTTTCTGGCATAGCCAAATAAATGAAAATCATGTTCCATGTCTTTTATATTTTATCAGTCATCATGAAATATTTCAGTCTAGGCTTCTACTAGGTGAAGTGTTCGTGAGATATTATTCGTTTACCCCTTTACCTATCTTGCCGTCGTATAAGTCTTGTATGAGAAATATGAGGTAGCGCGAACTCGCTCCGCTCGTTCGCCCCCTGTCTGGAAAATTTTCTAATTATTAATTATATTAATTGTTTAATTATTTATTTATTTATTTATTTATTTATTTATTTAATTATTTAATTATTTAATTATTAAATTATTTCATTATTTAATTATTTATTTATTTAATTATTTAATTATATTAATTATATTATTTAATTATTAATTAATTAATTAATTAATTATTTATTATTATTATTACGCGGGGTGTGAATCACCCAAGGGGTAGAGATTTTCTAATTATTAATTATATTAATTATTTAATCATATATTTAGTTAATTATTTGATTATTTAATTATTTAATTATTTATTTATTAATTAATTAATTATTTATTATTATTACGCCGGGTGTACTCGCAAATTTCTGAATCACCCACGGGGTAGAGATTTCTCTTGACGGGGGGAGGGGGGGGGGGGTGTACTCGCGAGTTTCAAAATCGGGGTCCGGCGAGAGAAAAGACATGGAACATGTCAAAAGAAAGAGTTAAAAATGAATATTAACAAAACAAAAATATTAAGTAAAAGGAATGATAAAACAAAAATAAAAATAATGATTAACGGGAAAGAGATTGAAGAGGTAAATAATATAGGTAATATACTTAGGGCAAAATATCCAGATTAATGAAATAACAACTGAAGAGATCGAACGAAGAATAACTCTCGGTTGGAAGAAATTCTGGTCTTTAAAACAGATAATAAAAGGTCCATTCCATTCTCAATAAAAGAAAAAATAAAAATAATAAACATCTGCATAATTACCAACAGTAACTTACGGTGCTCAAACATGGGCTACAACAAAAAATAGGAACGACGCAGAACGCGATGGAAAGATCGATAATGGGGATAAAATTGCAACAGAGAATAAATATGAGGAAAATACACGAAAAAATGAAAACAAGAAATGATTTCCTATACGCAGCGAAAAGGATAAAAGGGGATTGGGCGGGTCACATATCGAGACAGAACGAAGAGAGATGGACCTACAAAATTAAAAATTGGTTTTTGAAAGAAGGGAGGAGAAAAGGAAAACAAAAAATTAGATGGGACGATGATATTATAAAATTTCTGGGAGGGAACAAACTATTTTCTAAGAGTGGCTTACGACAGGCATGAATGGTACAGGTTGAAGGGAGGCCTATGCCCAATTTGTAAGTAATTATTAAATATAAGTAATCTTTGTAAAGAATAATAAAGGCTTTAAATAATAATAATAACATTTACAGTATACTGGAAATAGCCCAGGCTAAGAAGGCGGCAAACTCGTCAGCTTAACATACCGTATACTAGACTTATATGAGGCTATTTTTTGAGAAGCTGTTCTATGAAATTTTACTTGCAATCCCAAAATGGGGGCGCACGAGTGGAGCAAGTGAGCTTCAATTTCTTTGTTAAAATCTCACTATCTGCGAGAGTATTTTCAGTTGAATTACCGTGTGAGGTAGTCAATTTAAGTGGAAAGTGAGTGGATGACTGGGGCAATGTACAAATTTCAAACTTTTGAAATGAACATGAACCAGGAAAAGTATATATTTTTTCAAATCAATCCTCTTGATATAAAGGAGACAATTAGAAGAATTTTTGTAATTTGTCGGCACTGGCGCCATTAAAATAAACCAACTCAATTAAATTACCTGACTTTTTGACACCTTAAGCGTCACGTTGGGGAATAGAACTAACAAAGGTATTGTTAAAAATATTTTTCTCGCTGACCATACCATGGTCCAGTTTCCTGCTTTTCGCTAGGTATCTTCTGTAGGTTTCCGTTTGAATTTTTGAAAATTTCCTGAAACTGAGACTCTTGGAATACTGTATCTTATATCATCATGAACTCATCGGAAGAAAAAACGCTTAGAGAAAGGAAGTCCAAACTTTCCTTTATAAGACTTTTAATGTTGTGTGGGTTGCATATCATATTAAATCTTGCTGAAGACAATAAGTTTTTTTTTTTTTCAAATTTATTTTACAAGCTTTGAAGCTGCTCTAGGGCTATTAGCTTGACAAAGGTTTATTGAAAAGACGGATACTATCGTAATGGTTAAATGAGGGGGAAGATGTCGGATGCGGTAAGATATTGTATTAGTTGATCTGTAAGTGTAGTGTCGTTATTTGTTAATGCCTCTTTTCTGGAATAAATTAATTTATCTTGATATTTTCGTTTGAGTTCTTGAAAAACTTGGTGAAATTGAATGAAAATTGAGTTTCTTAAATGTTTGTATAAAAAGTACCCCCCATTTTATGAAATACTAGCGGTTGGCGACGCGCCTCCGGCGCGCCTGACCGCTAGCTGTGTGTTGAGTAGATATCTGTGTTTTATAGGTATCTGTATCTTGTAGGTATGTGTGTTTTGTAGGTATCTTGGAATTCGGATGAATTTTTAAAAAAGAAACAGTGGAAAGAGTTTTGCAAAATTTACAACTATTCAGTTCAAAAATAAGAAAATAGACACCAAAAACTGCGACTGTACTTATAAAATATCAAAGTTCCGAGTCGCACAAAAATAAAATCACCAAATTAAATTTTTTACACACTAATTCACTTGAGAGCTGACTTAACGCGTGAAGCCTGTATCGCAGCAGAATACAGACAAATCCATTGACATTTTGCCAGTCCCTAAGAAAACACACGGACAACAGGTAAAAAAAAGGGTCATTTCCGCTAGCCCATACGCAGTGCGCACCGCAGTGCGCACCGTGTCTAGACATATTGGTTCTTGTATGAGATACCGGATGTAAAATCCTTTATGTAGGTGTTTTTAAAACTGTGAATAAAATAACTTACTTAGTATGGAAGTACAGCGAATACTGTAGTCACAAAATTTCCTCCTAAAAATCTGGAACCGGGCTCATTCGAAAGGAAATTACAGGGGCTACAATTTTTGTTCTCTTCAATTTTCCATAAAAATGAGTTGTACTCGAGTTATCACAATAATTCAATTTTCGAAACTGCGCCACTCAACGCGCGTAGGTCTAACGTACAGCGCAAAGCAGTTTCAGTACTCGATAATGCCCTTTTTTCCTAATTTTGTCGCCCCCTACTCCACCTTCAGGGAGTCAAAACATCGAAATGTATTTAAGAACCTGACCCAGAAAAAACGAAATTTTTCAAAAAAAATTCCAGGTCGATAGGTGAAGGCGTTCGAAAGTTATGGACGAACATACAGACAGATATACAGACAAACATTCTACTTTATATATTAGATGAATAAAGTTATCAAAATTGAAGAACGAAGAAGTAAAAATTGCGAAGGAAAGTTTGTAATATTTGGATATTAATCGATACTAACAAATTTTGACAAGAACTTTTCCAAAATGTCGAGAAAAATTACGTTTCAGTTTAGCAAGATTCAATAGAATATTGCAAACCACACAACATCGAAAGCCTTATAACAATATTTTTACTTAATAGTCAGGAAGTTAAGAGCCACAACCATGCATTTCTGGATCAAAGCATGAAACTTGGTACATATCATCTTCAGGTGGTGTACTTCAAAATGAGATATGTTGCCACCATTGGGGGAGGTGCTGACCCCCTTTCCGCGGGGGTTCTGTACCCCCAAAATCAGTTTTTTGCAAATATCTTGCCACGTTTCAACTTGACAGGAGAAAGTTTCAAATAAAAGTTGTAGAGCGTAAAATTCCCTACAAAATTATATATTCATATGTTAGCCTAGATCTATCCGTTCGGACTCAATGCGCGGATAAACAGCGCAAATTTTGGAAAAATCATTATCTTTTGTACTTCTACAGACTGTATTGAACTTGGATGGAGTTTTAGAGTACAAACTTTTGAACAAAAATATAGAGTATCAAGTTTTCTACAAAATGAAATATAATCACAACCGCTTACACCCAAATATAGGCATCTGTCATTTCAATGATACTGAGCTGCCAATGTGTTGGATAAAATCCATACAAAATATTTTTCAGTTCTTCTTCTGATCAAAGGCGACTGGTATGTAGCGGAAAATTTATAGGGTCAGCAAAAAATTGAAGAAAGAAAAAAAAACAAGACTGAGTCGCCAGGCGCCTCAGTATACGGGTCTCTTGCGTTTTTTTTTTCTCTCTCTCTCTCTCTCTCTCTCTCTCTCTCTCTCTCTCTCTCTCTCTCTCTCTCTCTCTCTCTCTCTCTCTCTCTCTCTCTCTCTCTCTCTCTCTCTCTCTCTCTCTCTCTCTCTCTCTCTCTCTCTCTATGAGAATCTATTTTGCTTATTCTTTTTAAAACTGAAAAAAAATTATATATCTATTCTATCTATATTATAATAAAGGAGAAGAGAGCGGTTTTTTTAGACTAATAGGCTCCATTTCTATGGTACCGATTTCCTTGAAATTTTGAGTGTTATTTCCTATTAGTGTAGAATCGAGAATAGGGGGGGGGGGGTTAAAAATGAAAAATATTCCCTTTTAAAGCCGTGGCGAGGGTGCTTCTGGCTGCATATTTTCATGTGAAGTATGTATGCGTAAATGAAAATTTTTTACTTTGACGAAATTGCTTGGAGATACAAATCGAGAGTCGATTGATGGCCGCTTATAATTTCGAGCGTTTTACGGGGAACGTCTTTATGATTCACCAATTTGCAAATAAAATAGGAGGCGCTCTCTACATTTTCTGTGACGGTCATTTGCGGAAGCTTGCGAAAAGGTGATGATCTCGAAAAATTCGTCCGAGATATTTGAAATTATATTCACTCGACAGGAAATTAAAAGGACTGCAATTTTTGTTCCATACATTTTTCAGAAAAAATAATATTTTGAGAAGGTACAGTCGATTTTATTAACGTGCTGTCTTATGGTGAAAAACGGCATGATCACCTTCTCGACATGGACAACAGCGCCACTACAGATCGTTTTATATGCGAATTTCGATAGAAAAATATCACGACTTTTGTACGGTGCTACTTTCTCGATTTTTTTTATCGACAATTTATAGCTTGACTGATAGGAAACGAAAGTTGCTACGCAAAAATTAAATCTCGAGTAACAGAGAATGTATGTATTACTTGAGTGACGTCACAACACATTTTTCCGGTGAGAACTTTTTTTTTTTTTCGCAATTGCGTAGGGGCTTTTGCCAATTGCCAGAGGCAAGAGCTCCAAAAAAGTGTCCTGTAAATTTTTCACCAAGAGAGTATTCTATTAATTTTTGTCAGCACAAACACAACTACATAAATTACAACATACAATTGATCTGTCCCTGCACTTGCAACGATTATTTGCGCAAGTTTTTTTAAACTGATTCAGTAGCAACAGGCTTGGTTCTCCACACTGGCTTCCAACCACCTTCAAATTTCTGCCATTCCCATTCTTCCGGATTTAGCATTGGAAGCTGTGATGTCATTGTGTTATTCCACAATTGTGCCTGATGTGAAGCTCACTGCATCCTGAGTTGGCGTCTTTTCTGATGAAGAGATTTTAATAGCGACTCCATTTCAAGTTGTGTCTAGTTTGCGTGCCTGTGGGCACTGCAGCTTGGCGGTTGCCAAGAAGTGGTGGCTCTATTCTTTCACAAACTATGCAGTGAGTTGACCCCCTAATTCTATTTGTCCTTTCGAGCACTTTCTGTACCAGTCACACAAGAAACAACTTGAATTGATGTGAAGACAGAAACGGGCAAGATGGAATGTTGAACATCATTTTCTTCTTCCTCTTTTTATGCATCGTCAAATGAAGGTTACGGGGGGAGGGGGGGGGGGGAATAAATGTACATAAGAAACGATCTAGACAATTAGATCATTTGCAGCACTAGAAAAATGACCTCAAACATTTCCTCTTTTTATCTCATGTACCGCCTTCAAATGTGATACGTCTTGATATTATTGATTTTGCTTTTCTCACATTACAATTTCGTTAACGATCAAAAATTGTAACTTTTTTTTCTACTTTTTGCTTTTGTCGCCCTCTTATCAGTTAATGCGGCACTGAGTATTTACATAACGATCCAAAAATAGTCGATACGAAGGGGTAAGTGGAGTCTTTTTCAATGAACATGTGATATAACATCATACGGTAAAAATTTTATCGCAAATTCAGTTGAATGCTGCACATGCAACATACGATATTCACGCGATTGATTATGAAATTGATGAAGATAACGACGATTAAGAATCCACGATGAGAGTAGGAAACATAGTATGTTTTGAAGACCTAGCAAAAAGAAAAAAAAAAAAGTCGGCTACTTTGCGGAGAAAATGAACTGCTGAAGTAGCCAACTAAAAAATATTTGCAACAAGGTGGCGGAAGGAATGTTCTTCTTCCCTTCACACTTTTCGTCTAAGCCACACAACGCCTGATTATGTTCAGGTCTACAAAGGTCGAGGCATAATTAAAAATGAGATCATGTTAATTCTTCGTTCGGATAAGATAACAATTTAGCGTGCGAAGGGAAAACAAATTTTTGAAATTTCTTGTTCGTTGCTCGGGCTGTGTCGCTCCGGAACACAGCAAAGATCGTTACTTCCGTGTGGACTGAGTTTTACCTCGTTTAATTCCATCGACACTCGAATGATTTTCAACAGTATTAAAAAAAAATATCCATACCATCGAACTGCGATAAATTCATTCGGTACATCGACAGGCTACATGTACAGATAGCAGCGGAGTGGTAAAATGCATTCGGTCAAGTTTGTTATCGCCGTTGTAGGTGTGCTCTCCGTTTTGATTTACAAAATTCACTCGGAGCAATCGGGCTGTGATGATATCCCCGAGCAGTGGGAATTTTATAAAGAATTCTTCAAAGGTGAGTAGCTATACTGAATACCTATTTAACTCTGTCGCAGTGCATTGGCTAGATTCCCGACACCCAAACCTCGTATCGATCTCATCTAATTTTGCTTTCTAGTACCCCAGCACCGATGTTAAAAAAAGAGGTTTAGGTATATTTTGTAAAAGCATTTGACTTGATGCGAGAGTCAATGGAACTCGTTTGGAGCACATTCAGGTTTTACCTTTCCAACCCTGTCGAAAAGTACCGACTCAACCTCCGATACCCTCTGATTTTCGTCGAATCTCAAATCAATAGTTTTCAATCATCTGATTTTATTTCTTGGTGAAAGTTAGAAGATTTCTCTATCATTGGGGGCTCGTATCTTTCAAAAGTCATCAACAATGAGAAATTCTTCCTTAATGACGATATCCACAGTTTTGATGCAATGGGAATGCAGTATACAGGCTCCCAATTTTCCATTCGTTCAACTTTTACTTTTCTCAGAAACGTTGAAACCTTTGATCACTCCAAATCCCAACGAGTTTCTCAAATCCATCTTTTGTTCAATACTCAACATTTTTCTAATACGTATGTTCACATTTCTCGAAATATCAACTTCCTTAACCAAATAAACTTAAGTACTTTGGTATGGTGGGAGAGAGATGGGTTGAGAAATTTTAAAATGCCAAATCTATGTAGCGACAACGAGCGGATTCCATCGAATCTTCCTTTGTTTATCGGATGACGGAGAACATTTAAGGGGATGATCGACGTTCTTAAATTAGGTACCTGTCAAATTTTTGGAGTGAGAACCCAGTCTTTCTGTGTTCAACGCGAATTCCAAAGAATGGACTACGAATACCTAGGTATCAGAAACTTCCATCAAAATGCTCGTCTTTGACAACAGACTTTCTATTCCAATAAAGCCAACCATTTTCAATTCAATCATCAGTTTTCTTTATTCAACCGCCTAATCGGTTTCTGTTGTTTAAACTCCAGTCCTTTGGGACCATTCTTAGATTCTTTTCAAAGTTATTACGTTATCAAGGACTGATATCGATGAAAACTTCTAGCAGAATTTCACTAGCTCTCCTACAACAAATTTTTACCAAAGTTACAAAAGATTAGATAATGGATTTTGACACTTGAATTACTTTCCCTCGAAACGTTCGAAACCTCCTCAATACCCATTCTTCTCAACCTGGTACCTAATTATTTAGATTTTGAGAACTAATCTGTGAATACTGATAACTTTTCTCAGAATTAAGCTTATATTCTCTCATAGCAGGTTTCCTCGAAATAACAGACGCCAACCACTGTAAGCCTATTCAATCATTTTTCTAATAATACTTTTTATCATACCTACGCTTCAAGTCGCTAGAGACGGTCCTCTTAGTGGTATGGGACTGAAATCGTGATGACAATAAGAAGGAAGGCAGATTTTAAACCGAATCGGGAGGTAAAGAACGTTGACTACTTTTTCTAAAGTGTTTCATACCTTTACTGAGACTCCTACTTTAATCTCGGACTTTACATAGTGTCCTTGAGACCACGATTTTTAGACTTGGAAAAACCCCTCTCACGTGGTTTATAACTGAAGGCTGGGTTTCTACAGATCAAACCACTTGTCGATATTCTGAAAGTTGAAAATACGACACGTAAGGATGACGTCACTACGCCGCACTGTCAGTATGGTGACGGTCCTAATCTTATCACTTAAGCGCATACCTATCTCATACACTGCAGTTCCCTGGTTCAACCTTGAGGCTAGATGTATACCTGCCCCAAAATTTAATCCATTATTCTTCCCTTATTCTTCTGGCTTATATAACCTGTGCAGTAGAAAGTTAAATTGACGTACAGTCGGACCTTGCTAACTCGAACCGCTGGGGCCGAGTAAATTAGTTCGATTTATCTATGGTTCGTTTTATCAAGAATTCGATTTTTGGAGGTGACAGTTCGATTTAGCAAAAATTCGATTTATCAAGGGCGGAATTCGATTTAAGTATGAAAACGCAAAAATTTGGAACAAATAACTTAATATGTGATAATACAGAATTTAACTTATCAATTATTGTAGATTCACACCTCAACGAACGTTCGATTTGTAAAGGCTTTTCAATTAACAACGTACGAAATATAAAGGTTTTTCTTGATGCACAGTCAAAACGTTCGATTTGTAGAAGTTTTTCCGATACAACGTACGAACTATAGGGGTTTTTTCTCCCCAAAGCTGGCTCTGAAAAATTCGATTTAAATCTAAACTTTGTTTTGTTTATAGAGGTAAAAATACATGCATTTTGGTATTTTGGGACCGGGACTTGAATAATTAGTTCGAAATATCCTAAAATTCGATTTATCGATGTTCGATTTAGCAAGGTCGGACTGTACATGCAAATCGAAGACCACAAAAA
The DNA here is from genome assembly GCA_035079385.1 of Aspidiotus rigidus. Classification (NCBI taxonomy): domain Eukaryota; kingdom Metazoa; phylum Arthropoda; class Insecta; order Hemiptera; family Diaspididae; genus Aspidiotus; species Aspidiotus rigidus. The sequence goes on along the minus strand of JAVHKY010000054.1, from coordinate 12,940,852 downwards.
AAATTCTATTTTCTTTTTAAATATAAGGTTGATAGTCGTTTCTAGAAATATTTTTAAACTAACAATTCGATTACTATTCTAGTTTTTCGATATACAAGCTTTCCTTCTTCCAATATCGGCGTTTTTGGGTCGTGTTTCGGCTATTTTGACGTAACTCCAGTGCGCATTTCAACACAATCTAGAGAAGAGTATTTATCGCTCATGAAATAGAGCTCCAATTTCTCAGATTGTAATTCTTCCCGGTCAATCATTTCTTTTGATTCCTTTATCAGCGCGATACTGAAGGCTATTTCAAATTTTGTTTTTTCCACCGTTTTTCTTAATTTCCCTATATAATTGTCAAGTGATAAAATGGTCCAAAGAGCTTCGAGCAAAAGTATTCTCCCGTTGCTTGATATCGCTTACAATTACACTCACTAAACGAAGAACATCATTCTGAAGAGTGAAATTTGAATTTTTGTTTTTCAGATGACGACGGTAAGCCTCCGCCAAATTTCGTGTGCACATCCACTTTCAAGAAAAAACTAAACATGTGCATCACGGTGCTGCGTTCGCATTTAATGCGAGGTATCGAAACCTACTACACTCTAACCGAGGACGGAGAAAACGTCACGAAGAAGTGCGAGGTGCGAGAAATATCTTTCGAATACGCGAATAAGACCGAAAGTCGCAAAATAGAGTTTTACAAGTGTCCGATAACGAAAATTCGACATAAAATCATATCCGGATACTTCGTGCCGGAACAAACAGATTTCTACATCACCAAAGGTTGGACCAAGAAACCGGCGAAAACGATTTTTATGCTGCGCGATTCAAATACGACCGACAATCTTTGCGTCTTGGGCGAATACTTTTGGGTGGACAGTTGAGACAGGGTCAAAAGTCGTGCTACAAAATTATAATTATAAAATTTATATCATTTTCGATGATTTTTTTTTTCGTACAAAAGTTTTTTTTTTTCGTTGCTCCACTCAGAGAAACACGAGCGTCGATGTCATTTGTCGAATACACATCGAAATTACTCATCTTGCAGGTAAACATCCGCTGACAGTCGATTGTTTGTACTTCGAAACGATCCATGTTTTATTACAGCTAGTAATGCACGAACTTTTGTCTATTGCACCTTGAAATGCGAGTTTAGGATGTATCATTCATGAAAATAAAATTGATGGGAATGATCAAAAATGAATTACATAAATATTGTTTGTTCGACAGCATAGTTACTTTTTATGTTTTCCAAAATTTCCAAAATTCTATAAATAATATCAAAAGATAGTCAGCAAAGGTGAAATAACTTTCTAAGCTCCCTTAATTACCACTCCCCGAAGAAGAAAAAAAATATGAAGCACAAGAACAAATGCAACTTAGTTTAAAGCTAGATATTTATCGTGACGTAATTTATTTTTTTTCCCCATCATAAAAAAAAAAAAAAAAAAAAAAACGATAGAACCACCATAACAAATCGTTCCCATCAAAAAATAACTTATACTCGCTTGACTAGAAAGTTAGGCCAGCAAAGATAAGCAAGAAGTAAATAAATAAAAATGAATCTACACTATACAGTCACGTCGATATCAGACGAGGTCAACTCTCCTCAGAAGAATTGTCCGCGAAAAAAAAAAGGAAAAAAAGACAAAAGTTATTAAATAAGAAAGACAAGATGACCACCTCTTTCTTCGGTTTGATGGCAAATATCGAAAAGAAAAGCAAACGGTAAAAAAATTAAAAATTTAATAACCCTCATAAATACCACATCGAGAGATAACAAGAAAAAAGGGAAAAAACATAACAAATACGTAAAGCTCGTAATACACGCTTAAATTACGCTCACAATACTCGTAGCAGTTAACAAATTTCACTCACAGTATAGTAGTACGTCTAGGAACAATAATCACAAATAATTTTCGAAGTAAACTGGCAACGTTCGATACTAATCAAGGTAAATTCTTCAGTCTGAATACCTTCCGTCAATTACGGTTTTAAGTAATGGCCCGACCTCCGCTGGATCACCTAAAGCTTCGGCCAACATTTTCTCTACGTTCCTCATGATTGCAAGTTTCTGGTAATCTTTTAAAGGGTAAACAACCTGGCCAGTCGGTGCAGACTAGAGAATAAGAGAACAAAATACACGAATAACTCAACTGATAGCTTCGAAGGGCAAAATCATCATCGCGTACCTTGTACCAAAAATTGACAGAAATGGTATAATCATCGTTCAACGATTCAATATGATGAAACCAATAGACCGGAATATACAAAACTTCCCCGGGTCCAATCACAGTTTCGTAGCCTCTGATATTTTTGAAATTAGGAAAACGATCGTAATCCGGATTCTCAAAGTTGACCTTCAATCAAAACGAAAACAATTCAATTTAGAATTCAAATTAGCCTATTCTCCAGTTGAGATTGAGAGAGGGATCTTTCTCACCTGACTCTGACGATCATAAGGGTGATGAACGGGATAAGGGTATAGACATTTGAACTGCGACGGTCGAAACAAAATTATTCTCTTAAATCCTTTAATTTGAGCATAGAAGTTCTGTTGCTCATCGTAGTGACACGGAGTAACATTACCTGGGTAAGTAATGCCTGGGTGAGTAATCAGAAGTGAGTGGTTATAAATAGATGTAAAATTCTCACCACCCATTGAAATCATCAACAAATTGGATGTCAATGGTCCCCAGTTGTTTTTCTTTTGTTTTTCCTTGATCCACGTCCAATTAAAGCGAGCAAAATCTTGAATGATACTCAAGCCGACGGAGTTATCGAGCACCTGTTGTAAATATAGTCTCTCATCATTCTGTTTCCACGTTCGTATTTTCGCAGTAAAATTCGGTAGGGTCATCTGAACACGTCTGGTACTCGGAACGAAATCTGGATATACTTCAAGTTTCTTTTCATCGTAATACATGAACTTATGGTCATCAGATACAATAACAGTGTATTTACCAGACATCTTCGCTTCGAGATAGTCTAAATCCCAAGTACTCGCGCTGGAGACCAAATTACTCTCCAAAATGACGACAGGTTCCTGATGATAGATACGATTTCTTAAATTATTACTTGATCACACAATCATAGAAACGATTAAATTTTATACCTACACCAGCTGAAACATATTCGTCAATCAAAGGATTATCCTGTTCCAATTTTGGTAATGATTCCAAGTGAACGGGATACTTTCGTATTTGAGCATTACCAGGAGGTATGCTGTTCATAATTCAGAACTATCGAGAATTATGTCGCGAGAGTCCGATCTCATATTGCGGTTATTGCATTTTGTCACTCCAAATGAAAGTGAACAGGTGTGAACTTGCAGGTACAGGATTACGTAGAGTGATAGGTGTAAGGGAAAAATTCCTCAAGGAAATTATGTTCAACGTAACATTCCTGTGGGTAGGAAAAGATAATCGATCCGAAAATTCAACAATACTGACTGAAGAGTAGGTATTCAAAAGTGGAATTCAGTTCAAACTCAGAAATTGAACTTCCTTGACTAAAAAGTCTTGAATTTAAGTTCAAATTAGATGAAAATGTCCACATTTCTTACTGATAACATATCAATATTGCCATCACTCTCTATCGGTAAGCAAAAATTCGACAAAGTATAAAACGAATTAATTTTTTTCTTTTGGTAACACTGTTGAGCTAAAGCTACTACAGCGATCCTACAGTTTACAACTCTGCGGTACAAAATTGATTCGACGTATCTACAAAAAAACGATCAAGGATATAGGATCACTTATAGTACACAGTAGATCATATCATGAGCCTTATTCTCCTCATCGCAACTTCGTATAGCAGACTCTTTATTGTGTTGTGGCATTATTGAAGCACGCGCATGGCATAATTCCATTCCGTACCTATTTCGACCGAGTTTCAGTTTCGCGAGTTTCATAACAATGAAATTTATGAAACCTTGTGGAATCGTTTCTGGCACAGTGCAGCCATGGTCGACATTTATTTAGATTTTATAATATTTTATAAAATTTATTTTCATAAGGTATGTGTACTTGCATCCTCCGCTGGTTTGATGTACGGATAGTAGAGATGCAATGATAACACAACAGGTGAGTGTTCATAATTGTACAAAAAATTGAGTTTGTTAACAAAGTGTTCATTGCTGCATCTTGTGGAAAATTAGTATCAATAACTAAAAATTCTTTTATGTGGCATTCCGTTTGAATTTTACAAGAAAGACAAGCGAATAGAAAATACCGTGTTCATTCATTCTCACTCATCATTAACTTCGAGATTCTCGATAGGCTACTCGTATTCCGAATATTCACCTTCGTTTGAGAACAAAATCATTGCAAAATTTTGTAAAATTTTTTAGCAGACAATTTGGAAATACAGTAAACTCCGCTTATTGGAATCCCTCTTAGTAGAATAATCCGGATAATTGAATTGAATTCGGCTAGAACGGAACGGATTTATCCTTTACGGTGTAAAATTTACCGCTCATTGTAATTATAAGCCCGTTTAATCTAATTGAGATTTCCACAAAAATCGACGTGAAACGTTGAAAGACAACCAACTAATGGCCGAAATTGAGAAAATAACGACCTAAAAATGACCAATCACGACCGAAATTGACCTAAACTGATAAAAAATAACCAAAAATAAGAAACATCAGCTTAACAAGTACCAAAAACAAATGAAAAAAAAAAAAAATTTAGGTAAAAAAGATTGATTACTACTTTTAGTTGAGGTAAATCAACATATTATTTTGTAATCTCAATCATTTTTTTTTTATTTTTACGAGCACTAGAGCTGCACGAGGGCTATTGGTTTGATTCAATATTATTGAGAAAAAAGTGTAGTTTTTTTTTACCATTTTCGCTTATAAGAATTGTTCGGTTAATTGAATTACATTGCTCTGGTCCCAACTCGATTCCAATGAGCGGAGTTCACTGTATTATCTAAAACAACCACTATCTAATCCCTACTCCCTAGCCTCCATAACGATCGAATAATAGACCTTAGTTTGAGACCTTATTGTCCCAGGTACCTTCTAATAAGGAGCCCACTAAGGTCCAGTACGGGATATCTATAATGAGCCGAAGTCTGGGCGACTGCTGCAGGAGGATCAGAGCGATGTATTTGAATTGTCAATGAAGAAATTTGGCAGTTCAAGTGACTGAAAAAAATTTTCGGCAGTATCTGAAAATTCACCAAGATATATCAGTGTAGATGTTGATTATTCTCACCTGAAAGTTGAAGAGAATTTCGCAAAATATATTTCGGAGTATTTTTTGAAGGCCACTTTTGTTGCAGACGACTTGGAAACATTATATAGAACAACCACTTCCTAATCCCCACTCCCTAGCCTCCATAACGACTGAATAATAGACATTATAGTGTAAGATCTTATTTTCCCGGGTACGTTCTAATAAGGTGCCAACTAAGGTCAAGTACAGGCTATCTAATGAGCCAAAGTCCGGGCAACTGCTGCAGAGGGGTGAGAGCGATATATTTGAAACGTCAATGTAGAAATTCGGCAGTTCAAGGGTCTGAAAAAAATTTTTGGTCGAAATTGAGAATTTACCATTGTAGATGGACAAAATTATTTGAAAAATTTTTCAGAGTATTTTTTCAAGTCCACTTTTGTTGCAGACGACTTGGAAACATTATATAGAACAACAACTTCCTAATCCCTACTCCCTAGCCCCCATAACGACAGAATAATAGACATTAGTATAAGACCTTATTTTCCCGGGTACGTTCTAATAAGGTGCCAACTAAGTCAAGTACAGGCTATCTAACGAGCCAAAGTTCACGGGACTGCTGCAGAGGGGTGAGAGCGATATATTTGAAACGTCAATGTAGAAATTCGGCAGTTCAAGGGTCTGAAAAAAATTTTTGGTCGAAATTGAGAATTTACCATTGTAGATGGACAAAATTATTTGAAAAATTTTTCAGAGTATTTTTTCAAGTCCACTTTTGTTGCAGACGACTTGGAAACATTATATAGAACAACAACTTCCTAATCCCTACTCCCTAGCCCCCATAACGACAGAATAATAGACATTAGTATAAGACCTTATTTTCCCGGGTACGTTCTAATAAGGTGCCAACTAAGTCAAGTACAGGCTATCTAACGAGCCAAAGTTCACGGGACTGCTGCAGAGGGGTGAGAGCGATGTATTCGAATCGTCCATGCAGGAATTCGGCAGTTAAAGCGACATTCCTCTTGACATCTCTTTGTTCCTCCAGGAAAATCATTGCGAATACAATTTTGGCTGGATATAACCCACTGCCTCATAATATGCCCAGACTGAAGAAATTTGCTCAATTCAGAAAAATTTTTTCAAAAAATTATGACTGAACATCATTGTTCAAACATAACGTTCCTCTTGTCATCTCATTGTTCCTCCAGGAAAATCATTGCGAATACAACATTGGCTGGATATAATCTCCTGCCTCATAATATATCCAGACTGAAGAAATTTTCTCAATTCAGAATAATTTTTTCGAAACGTTATGACTGAACATCATTGTTCAAACATAACGTTCCTCTTGTCATCTCATTGTTCCTCCAGGAAAATCATTGCGAATACAATTTTGGCTGGATATAACCCCCCGCTTCATAATATGTCCAGACTGAAGAAATTTGCTCAATTTAGAAAAATTTGTTTGAAAAATTATGACTTAACATCATTGCTCACACATAACTTTTGTTTTTTCATGACATTTCAGTACCTCCAGGGAAATTGTTGCATTCAATTTTGGCTGAATAGCACCCCCTGTCTCATAATATGTTCAGACTGAAAAAATTTGCTCAATTCAGAATAATTTTTTCAAAACGTTATGACTGAACATCATTGTTCAAACATAACATTCGCCCTGACATCTCATTGCTCTCCCAGGAAAATCATTGCGAATACAATCTTGGTTGGATATAACCTCCTGCCTCATAATATGTCCAGACTGAAAAAATTTGCTCAATTCAGAATAATTTTTTCAAAACGTTATGACTCAATATCATTTTTCAAGCATAATGTTCCTCTTGTCATCTCATTGTTCCTCCAGGAAAATCATTGCAAATACAATCTTGGCTGGATATAACCTCCTGCCTCATAATATGTCCTGGCTGAAAAAAATCTGCTCAATTCAGAAAAAATTTCTCAATGGATTATGACTGAACATCATTGTTCAAACATAACGATCCTCTTGTCATCTCATTGTTCCTCCAGGATGATCATTGCTGATACAATTTTGGCTGGATATACCCCCCTGTCTCATAATTTGTCCAGACTGAAGAAATTTGCTCAATTCAGAAAAATTTTTTCGAAAATTTATAACTGAACGTGATTGTTCACACATAGTTTTTGTCTTTTCATGTCATAGCAGCGCCTCCAGGTAAATTGTTGCATTCAATTTTGACTGAATACCACCCACTGTCTCATTATATGTCCTGGCTGAAGAGATCTGCTCAATTTGGGAAAATTTTTTCAAAAAATTATGACTGAACATCATTGTTGAAACATAACGTTCCTCTTGTCATCTCATTGTTCCTCCAGGAAAATCATTACGAATACAATTTTGGCTGGATACAACCCCCTACCTCATAATATGTCCAGACTGAAGAAATTTGCTCAATTCAGAATAAATTTTTCAAAAAATTATGACTGAACATCATTGTTCAAACATAACTTTCCTCTTGTCATCTTATTGATCCTCCAGGAAAATCATTGCGAATACATTTTTGGCCGGATACAACCCCCTACCTCATAATATGTCCACACTGAAGAAATTTGCTCAATTCAGAAAAATTTTTTTGAAATATTATGACTGAACATCATTGTTCACACATAACGTTGGTCTTTTCATGTCGTTGCAGTGCCTCCAGGCAAATTGTTGCATTCAATTTTGGCTGAATACCATCCCCTGTCGCATAATATGTCCAGACTGAAAAAATTTGCTCAATTCAGAATAATTTTTTGAAAAAATTATGACTGAACATCATTGTTCAAAACATAACTTTGGTCTTTTCATGTCATTGCAGTGCCTCCAGGGAATTTGTTGCATTCAATTTTGGCTGAATACCATCCCCTGTCGCATAATATGTCCAGACTGAAAAAATTTGCTCAATTTGGGAAACTTTTTTCAAAAAATTATGACTGAACATCATTGTTGAAACATAACGTTCCTCTTGTCATCTCATTGTTCCTCCAGGAAAATCATTGCGAATACAATTTTGGCTGGGTACAACCCCCTACCTCATAATATGTCCAGAGTGATGAAATCTGCTCAATTTGGGGAAATTTTTTCAAAAAATTATGACTCAACATCATTGTTCAAACATAACGTTCCTCTTGTCATCTCATTGTTCCTCCAGGAAAATCATTGCGAATACAATTTTGCCTGGATACAACCCCCTACCTCATAATATGTCCACACTGAAGAAATTTGCTCAATTCAGAAAAATTTTTTTGAAATATTATGACTGAACATCATTGTCCAAACATAACTTTCCTCTTGTCATCTTATTGTTCCCCCAGGAAAATCATTGCGAATACATTTTTGGCCGGATACAACCCCCTGCCTCATAATATGTCCACACTGAAGAAGTTTGCTCAATTTAGAATGATTTTCTCAAAAAATTATGACTGAACATGATTGTTCAGCCATAACTTTTGTCTTTTCATGTCATAGCAGTGCCTCCAGGTAAATTGTTGCATTCAATTTTGACTGAATACCACCCACTGTCTCATTATATGTCCTGGCTGAAGAGATCTGCTCAATTTGGGAAACTTTTTTCAAAAAATTATGACTGAACATCATTGTTGAAACATAACGTTCCTCTTGTCATCTCATTGTTCCTCCAGGAAAATCATTACGAATACAATTTTGGCTGGATACAACCCCCTACCTCATAATATGTCCAGACTGAAGAAATTTGCTCAATTCAGAATAAATTTTTCAAAAAATTATGACTGAACATCATTGTTCAAACATAACTTTGGTCTTTTCATGTCATTGCAGTGCCTCCAGGGAAAATGTTGCATTCAATTTTGGCTGAATACCACCCCCTGTCGCATAATATGTCCAGACTGAAAAAATTTGCTCAATTCAGATTAATTTTTTCAAAAAATTATGACTGAACACCATTGTTCAAACATAACTTTCCTCTTGTCATCTTATTGTTCCTCCAGGAAAATCATTGCGAATACAATTTTGGCTGGATACAACCCCCTACCTCATAATATGTCCAGACTGAAGAAATTTGCTCAATTCAGAATAAATTTTTCAAAAAATTATGACTGAACATCATTGTTCAAACATAACTTTCCTCTTGTCATCTTATTGTTCCTCCAGGAAAATCATTGCAAATACAATTTTGGCTGGATACAACCCCCTACCTCATAATATGTCCAGACTGAAGAAATTTGCTCAATTCAGAATAAATTTTTCAAAAAATTATGACTGAACATCATTGTTCAAACATAACGTTCCTCTTGTCATCTCATTGTTCCTCCAGGAAAATCATTGCGAATACAATTTTGGCTGGATATAACCCCCCGCTTCATAATATGTCCAGACTGAAGAAATTTGCTCAATTCAGAAAAATTTTTTTGAAATATTATGACTGAACATCATTGTTCACACATAACGTTGGTCTTTTCATGTCGTTGCAGTGCCTCCAGGCAAATTGTTGCATTCAATTTTGGCTGAATACCATCCCCTGTCGCATAATATGTCCAGACTGAAAAAATTTGCTCAATTCAGAATAATTTTTTGAAAAAATTATGACTGAACATCATTGTTCAAACATAACTTTGGTCTTTTCATGTCATTGCAGTGCCTCCAGGGAAATTGTTGCATTCAATTTTGGCTGAATACCACCTGCTGTCTCATAATATGTCCAGACTGAAAAAATTTTCTCAATTCAGAATAATTTTTTCGAAACGTTATGACTGAACATCATTGTTCAAACATAACGTTCCTCTTGTCATCTCATTGTTCCTCCAGGAAAATCATTGCGAATACAACATTGGCTGGATATAATCTCCTGCCTCATAATATGTCCAGACTGAAGAAATTTTCTCAATTCAGAATAATTTTTTCGAAACTTTATGACTGAACATCATTGTTCAAACATAACGTTCCTCTTGTCATCTCATTGTTCCTCCAGGAAAATCATTGCGAATACAATTTTGGCTGGATATAACCCCCTGCCTCATAATATGTCCAGACTGAAGAAATTTGCTCAATTCAGAAAAATTTGTTTGAAAAATTATGACTTAACATCATTGTTCACACATAACTTTTGTTTTTTCATGACATTTCAGTGCCTCCAGGGTAATTGTTGCATTCAATTTTGGCTGAATAGCACCCCCTGTCTCATAATATGTCCAGACTGAAAAAATTTGCTCAATTCAGAATAATTTTTTCAAAACGTTATGACTGAACATCATTGTTCAAACATAATAAATATGAGGTTAGTAAAAGAACAGTAGAGAGATCCAACTTTGTTTTGAAAAATAATTTACCAGAAAACCCTCCAGATATAAGTGATGAATGGGAAACAATTAATCCGAATGAATCAGATAAAAAGACATGGTCCTCCATACCGATCCTCTAGCTTGATTGATGTTTATGAAGTTCGAATTTTCCTATCATTTTTATGGATGAAATGGAGTAAATGAGAAAAATAATCGTATACCTTTTTCAAAGGAGAGTTTTATGAAGTTCGAATTTTCGCATCATTTTTTTATAATTGTATGCCTTTTCATTCTTTGAATTCTCATTAAAAGTTTCAACCTCATAACCTGCGTTTTTCCTCGTTGCGTTCATATACTCTATTATACCCGCGTTTTTTCTTGTTGCACTCATAAGACTGATAGTATATTAGTAGAACTCCTTGAACCTGACATCATGAGTACCAGCGTTTTTTATGGTTGCGCTCATATACTGAACAGGGTGCGGTATGCCGACCCCTAGCTTTTATTTGAGAAGAACCTAATTATGATGTTCCTTGTACGGTATGTAGGGTATATGAGCGGAAGTACTAGCAGCAGTCATAAGACTCATGATCACGACGGAACGACGCATTGCGGTCATAACACTTATGAACGAGTATAGGTACGCAACAACGTATGTGAGAGAAGAAGAATATGACGTACTGTTTACTATAGTTTGAAACTGGTTAGCGTTTTTACATTTAATTTTCTTCGCTTTGGCTAGATAGTAAATTGAAATAAAAAATGTATACAAACGTTTCAGTCGTTGCGCCCGTCAAAAATATTTATAATCCTTGTAATTTCTTTTGGTAAGTCTTCCAGTGCCATCCATCCATTTCTGATGAGCCATTTAGAGAGGACAAAAAAATGCCAATTCTCATTTTAAAAATTTCCGCTTCTCATACGCAATATCTGCAATAGGTAACATGTACTTAAATGAAAAAAAAAACATCATATCGCACGTTTACTTGTTCTCAGGAAAAACAATTATAGTAGAATTTGGATAATCGATCGATCTTGCGGTTGATTTTTGCTTCAGTGCATTTTTCAGGCCGTGGATGAATTTTTCGTCATTATTCTTAGATGTGCCTATGATGACTATAAATTGAAGGGAAATAAGATTTGGTATAAAGGGAATGAAACTTTCAAAGAGAGGGTTAGTCTAAAGAAAATTGACAATTTTCTTTCCATCAGTAATCTAAATATTATGTCACCTAACTGAAAAAACATTACACCACAGATTAAATTATGTTTTTTTAATACAATTTATTTACAAACCGCTAGCTGCACTAATGTTGATTGTTATAAAAGGTAGGTAAGAATTGTAACATTAGTTTATGATTTGGTATTAGTGGTTTCAGGTGTTTTCTTTTGGCGGGGATAAACTGTTGACGACTTTTGTCAGGCGTATCTTTAGACTTCGGTTCTTGATGAAGTCATGAAGGTCATTGAGGATTGGTACAAGATCGGCTGTAGATTTGACATACTTCTGGAGTTGTTGATTGATTGATTTTACTGGATATGCTTGGATATCAAATACTATTTTGATGAGATCATTTATTGTTAGCTTTGCCGGAAAGGATGAATGTGATGTTTGCCAGAAATTTGCCAGCTGTAGTCTGACATTTTTGGGACTAAGGATACGTTCTTCTTCTACAGAAACAGGCGTATTCCAAACAATTAATTTATCAGTATTTACAAGTAATTGTTTTTCATCATCTTTAAGAAATTTTTCGAACATTATTGATTGATTCAGACCAGTTTCAAAAGTGCCTCGATTCAGGCCTACTGAGGACGTAAACTTATCGACTCGTATCTGTGAATTTTCATATGGGACGCATACCCATTCATCTATTTCATATTCCTTAGTTTTTTTTACTCTAACATTCATACCTACTAAAAAAGTAGACTTATGAACATGTGGCTTGACTCTTGTCTCAAATGCTTTTCGATTTTGACATATGTAGCGAATTAATTGTATTAAAGCTTCAATTGCGCTCTTCCTGAATTTGACGGAAACAACGTGTTCTGTTTTTGTCGTCTCCATTCGAAAATCCAGATCTCCTTTACAGAATCCGTCTAGGGCGATCAACATCTCACCCTCGTCAACCTTTACACCAGCTGCTTGTAAATTTGTTTTAATCGTATGAGTAGATTTAAATTCGTGGAGACCTTTCTTTAAAGGCTCACTTAGTTTTTCGTAGTTAAGCTGGTTCAGGAAATGAATCAACCTTTCTAAGTTATTCCTTTCAATACAGTGTATCAGAGTGTCCCGTCTTCTTTGTGCAGTTGCAATCAGGTCGTCTGGCAGTTCTCTTGCCAAATTCACTCTAATTTCGTCGTTTGAATAATCCAACCAAACTGTCTTGGTTATGGGTTCGTACTCGACTATTGAAAGGTATCCTGTACATTTTAAGAGTACAGGTAAGGGAATGTTTTCGAGTTCATAATTCTGATACTCTAACTGGCGGCGGTCGATTGGGATCCATTCGTAATCGGTCATCGTCGTTTGCTCCTTGCGCATCCTCTCTCGAATTTGAGAAATAAGTTGAGATCTTCCCATGTATTCCTTGAATTCTCCTTCTCGTAAGCAATAAGCGCATACGGATGATGGGTTCAATATAAACTCCCCTTGTGTATCAAATCTATGTCCTCCGTACCACGCCTTGAACATATCCTTATTTTCAAGATACTTTTCGTCTTGATACTTTGATATTTCTTTACTGTCCTTCAAGGTTTCATTCTCAGGTACAAATCTCTCTAACACATATGGTTTCAGTTTAGTGTCCATTTCTGCTTCACTAACACCCAGCATAGATATAAAATCCGGCTTCATTGTGAGGTCATAAAAGCGTGCATGTGAATTTCCCACGATATTCAAGACATTCAGACCAACTACAAAAGCAAATCGTATGCGATTGACCTCATCCCTTATCTGCTGATAAAACGTCTCCAGAATACCAAGGACGATGTCTCTGTCCAAAGGATACTTCGTCAGCTTTATCAGTGGTGCATCGTAATTGTCGATCAATATGACGACGCGTTTTCCAGACGTTTCATTCATACCCTCAATCAAATCTCGTATATTGAAATTCGTGGACGCCATAATACGTGCTGGAAAATTTGGAAACTTCCCAGCAATATTCCGTAGCTCCTTTTCAAGTTCCTCATAAAAAATGAGTTTCTCTTCTTTACCTTTCACAGCAATGGCTTCGAAGTTTATGTAGATCACAGGTTCGGGATTCCATTTTCCATCTTTTTCGGCTGCTTCAACTCCATTTCCCCGCGGTAATATGTTCGTTCCGACAAAATCTTCTTTTTTACCTCCGAAGAAGTTCCGTAGCATTTGGAGAAAGGTCGTCTTTCCGAATCTCTTCGGTCGCGTTATCATTACCAACTTAGGCATGTTTCTATCATCAATCAATTTTCTTATGAATGAAGTTTTGTCAATGAAAAGCTTCGGTAAGTCTCGGTTGCGAATGTCATCGAACGTATCTGAAGGACCTGGTAGAGGCAGCAACGGTGTGGATGAAACTTTCTGAGAGGCGATCGTTTCAGGTCCAGAACTGGTTGGCTGCGATGAGTCTGCTGTTCCACCATTGTTGCTTGATGCACCAAGGACATAATGAATGAGCAATGAAAATATAATAATTAGAGTATAGTCACACAGGTGTCGTACATGCTTGCATTCACAAGTACGCATAATTATCCCTTTTCAACTTAATAATCGTCGCGTCACCTCGTGCTGTTATGCTATGTTCACGTAGCTAAGTCGAATTACATCAAATAATCGCTCATTTTAGTCTCGCTTCGCTTGATCTCATATCGTACATCTTAATCTTAATCTCAATTTGATCATCTTTATGTGATAGCTATAAGTGAATTTGTACTTCACATTCAAGGCGGTGATATTCTACGATGAAGATACCGCTTCAAATTCAGTTTGCGTATATTGGTAAGCATACGTATGAGTGTACGCAAATAATAGGTACCTACTCCTATATAAGATATCGAAAAAATTGGATCGCCAATTTCTGGGACAATTCTTGTGAGATTTCTCAAGAACCAGGAGTTGTCTTGAAATACGACCAAATACTCTGGGATGCTTGGGGAAAATTTTCGAACCTCTGAATTTTTAAAGCCTTGAATTCCTTTCAGAATTGATACAAATTGCATACAAATTGATACACAATGTATGAGAATTTTTGAATCTCTGAATTTCTTTTAGAATTGATACAAATTGATATAAAATGTATGAAAATTTTTGAACCTCTGAATTTCTTTTTTCTATTAAAATTGATACAAATTGTATAAAAATTGATACAAGAAGTATGAAAATTTTTAAACCTCTGGATTTCTTTTTTCTATTAAAATTGATACAAATTGTATAAAAATTGATACAAGAAGTATGGAAATTTTTAAACCTCTGGATTTCTTTTTTCTATTAAAATTGATACAAATTGTATAAAAATTGATACAAAAAGTAAGAAAATTTTAAATCTTCTGAATTTCTTTTTTCTATTAAAATTGATACAAATTGTTTAAAAATTGATACAAAAAGTATGAAAATTGTTAAACCTCTAGATTTCATTTTTCTATTAAAATTGATACAAATTGTATAAAAATTGATACAAAAAGTAAGAAAATTGATACAAAAAGTAAGAAAATTTTAAATCCTCTGAATTTCTTTTTTTCTTTTAGAAATGATACAAATTGTATAAAAATTGATACAAAATATATGAAAATTTTTGATCCTCTGAATTTCTTTTTTCTATTAAAATTGATACAAATTGTATAAAATTGATAGAAAAAGTATGACAATTTTTGAACCTCTGAATTTCTTTAGAATTGATACAAAATGATATAAAATGTATACAAATGTTTAAAAAATTTTTGAGAGTATGAATTTCTATCAAAAATTGATACAAAAATTAAGAGTTGTAAATAAGGAAATGAGTGGGTAAAAAAGAGATGAAATTGATACAAAAGTATGTAAATATTCATACTCTCTGAAAATTGTTCCGCCACTGAATTTTAATAGTTGTGCAATTGTGAAAAATAAGCCTAGCGCATAGGAAAAACGTCATGTCGAATGAGTGGGTCAATATTAGAGCACCTAGAATTTTGAGTAAAATGGATGAAATTGATACAAAAATGATACAAAAGTTTAAAATTTTTTGGAGTAGTGAGTAAGAAAAAATGGTGTGAAATGATTGATATTTGCTTTAAAAATAGCTAAATTGTCAATTTGAAAAATAGGGAAATTTGATGATTTTTTGAGGGGTGAAAAAATGGCTCTGGCGCATAGAAAAATAGGGGTGGCGCACGAGTGGCGCAGAACATACATTGTATATCTACTCGAGTGTACCGGTACATTTGTGTTGCTTGAACTAATCATGCTGGGATACTAACATTCTAATTAAAATGTGTACTTTCTTCCAGCCGAAATTATTTTTAGGGCCTAGTATAGCGCCGTCTTTCAAGCCTTTGGAATTTTGATATTTCAAATAAAAATTTAAATTGGGACATCGTCGTCATTTTGTAGCAGCCGTTCCATTCTGAATTAATGCGGGTGGTACGACAACTCCAAATATTGACAAAAGGTGTTGTTCATTTTTTTCGCGCTATTATAGGTGGATTGCAGGAAGTCCATCGAGCGCATGACGCGAATATACTCGCGCGCGATGATATTGTGCTACCATCAATCACACCTAATTCTAATTAAAATGTACTTTCTTTCAGCCGAAATTATTTTGAGGGCTTGATTACACCACCCGTCATTCCGGAGTGGCCGTTGCACTCTGAAATATGGTTGTGTAAGCCGACGACTCCTGTTTGGTCGACCGGTGCTGGTCAATTATGACCTCTTTCCTTTTGGCTCAAATCAATCTACTAATGTTTCCTCTTTCAGATCAAAATTAATATCGAAACCATCGTAATTTTGTAGCGGCCGTTCCATTCTGAAACACGGGTGGCACGACAGTTCCAAAGTTTGATTAGTGGTGGTGTTCATTTCTGGTTCGCGCTATCATAGGTAGATTGCAGGAAGTACATTGAGCGTATGATGCGGATATACTCGCGCGCGATGATATTGTGCTACCATCAATCATACCTTCTTTCATCCAAAATTATTAGTATACCAACCGTCATTCCGGAGTTGCTGTTTCACTCTGAAATATGGGTGTGTAAGACGACGACTCCTGTTTGGACAACCGGTATTGGTCAATTACGACCTCTTCTCTCTTTTTGGGTCAATTAAATTTTTTCATTTCAAATTTAAATTGAAAACATAGTCATTTTGTAGCGGTCGGTCCATTCTGAAACATGGGTGATACGACAACTCCAAAGTTTGACAACGGTGTTGAGAAATTTTGTTTGCACTGTCGTAGGTGGATTGCAGGAAGTACATTGAGCGCATGATGCGGATATACTCGCGCGCGATGATACCGTGCTACCTTCAATCATACTTATTCTAATTTGAAAAATTAAAATTGAAAACATCGTCAGTTTGTAGCGGCCGTTCCATTCTGAAACCCGGGTGGAACGACAATTCCAAATTTTGACTAAAGATGTTGTTTATTTTTGGTTCGCGCTATTACTCTATCTACATATTATACTTTATATGATGGTTAGGTCTTACAGGAAGTGCATTGAACGCATAATGCGGATTAACCGCGCGCGTGATGATATTGTGCTTTTCGATTATTCAGTGCACCCACGATCGGATAAGCTCACGGTGGGGCGCAGGATGAGTTTAACTCAGTTTACTTGACTCCGCCAATGAAGAGGCAACCACCTGAGGTTGTAACTGAGACGTTGAAGTTGTAAACAGTCTTCGTAATTCGTGGCGGACTGACGTGGGTGCCTGCGCCTTCTCTCATTTTTGCAGTTGTAGGTACAGCGCACCACATTCGGATATACCTCGCTGGGATTTTATCTTCGTTAGCCGGGGTTGACTGTTGTGGTCGTGCACAGTCTTCTATGTATAGGGAATTCCTTTTTTTTTGTCTTTAGTGTAGGGCTAGGATCTTTAGTGTCTCGGGACGCATAGGAGCCACCTCCACGTGGTGCGTCCTGGGCAACGGCAACAATTACTCGTAGTTTGTTGACGGCCAAGGCTCCTTAGAGTAATAGCGCGAATTAAAAAATAATAACATTAAAAAATCCAATGAACTGAGGCAAAAAATGAAGTTTTCGATTGGCAACAAAATATTTCTTCATACCCAGTGTAATTTTGTGATTCTATTCGGTGGTCATTTTAGAGTTTTTAGGCTGGTCCTCGAGTTAAATGTTATTATGAGAAATTGAAACCTATGAGACTGTACCTCAGGCTTAGATGATTGAATTAATTACCACATGTTGACACGAAAAAATGTGTTGAAATGGTGATAATTTTGAAAGGGGATTTTAATGATGGACGGAGTTGGACTTAATTAATTATTTCGAGTACAAAATTGAAATTTCTTGTAAACTTTGTAAAAAGTAGTATTTCAAATTTTCTTCATACCCACCGTAGCTTCGATATTACTAATCTTCTCACTAAAAATTCAACGATCCCTTGCTTGAGTTTTTGTAATAAGTGATTTTGTGGTCAAAATGCAGCCTAATATTATTGGTTTTGTCCGACGAATCTCTGCTTATTTCTTCTAACAGCTCAAAAATTGTAGTTCAAACGAAAAGAGGTGCTTTGATTTACTTTAGGTTTTTGTAAAATTTTTCGAAGGAAACCTTGGCGTCCCGGCGGTGAGTAGAAGCTCCACTTCATAATTTGAGAAATTTTTGACTTGTTAATACGAGGATTTCTATTCAAGTTGACGTTATGAAGGTTTAGTTTGATATAATCTGACTTTCGAAGGCAAATAGTTATCCAGGAGGGGACTCTACCAAAATTAAAGTTCTTTGAACAAATTTGAAATTGTCGGCTACCTCGCGACAATTGGAAAATGTTTGACTTTATCAAGTAATTGATCATCATCATGAACCACGATCGTCGAATTTATTAAGAACTCACGGGTTCTTTAACGGAGTTGAACAGGCGGTGCCAAAAACCTGTTCTATGGAGCACGTGAAATCTGAAAAATGATGACGTACCAGATCTATGACGTCATCAAATTGTGTCGTCACAGGCTCGGACTTTGGAACTGTATTATACATATAATAGGAGGGGGGTGGACTTGGAAAAAAATTTTCGAGATCTAAGCCTTGCCGACCAGCCGGACGACGGACAGCGGACGTTTTTTCCAACAAATTCGCCGACAAAACAAATTCCCCGTTAAAATCGATCTTTACATAAAATTATCAGCTCCAACCTAGTTTAGTCGAACTTGGCACAATTTTGATATAATATAATATAAGGATTTCGACTTACGCTGCCTGTAGAAAAAACTGTATTTTCGAGGAATATGGAAGCTCGATCCGATCGCGTATTTAGGAACTTTGGAGAAGAGAAAACTTTTTCGCTCAACTTCCACAAGTACGAGTATATATTTATACGATGCGTTTTGAACGACCAGCGATCTCTTTTCTTGTGTGCTGTGAATCCAAAAATTTTAGGAACTTTGAAAGTTTTTGAAGGTGATCATACATGTATCCGAAGGAGGGGAGGCCTCGCTCTAGTTATGGTCTATGGATAAGTTTGAAATTGTCGGCCAACTTGCGATACTTGGAGAATGTTTGACTTCACCAAGTAGTCGATCATCATAATTTAAATCATAACAAGCTAATTTATTAAAAGCGATCTCCACAATCAATTATCAGCGCCGACCTATTTTAGAACTTGGTACAATTCCAATATGAGAGCGATAAGTTATGACGATTTCGGCTGACGCTGCCCGTTAAGAAAATTGTATTTCCGAGGAACGTGGAAGTTCGATCTGCGATCTAACTTTCCAGAGGCTTAGACAATTTTCGAAGATGATCGTCATTGGTATCGAGAGGGAGCTCCAGCCTTGTTGATGATCTTTAAAAAAATTTGAAAGTGTCGGCTATCTTGCGATACTTGAAAATGTTTGACCCTCATCAAGTAAATAGATCATCATCATAAATCGTAATCGTCTAATTTATTAAAATCGATCTTTGCACTCAATTATCAAAAACTAAAATTGAAATAAATTTTTATATCAATAGAGCGGGAGAGAAAAAGTATATGACGTCATATATATATATATATGGATCAAAATTTGTCCGGACTTCTCCTCCGAGACTACTGGATGGATTTTCTTGAAACTTAGTCAAGTTGTAGTGTTATATCTGAAGTTGTGCACCTGCATTTTTTTTGACGATCGGATCAGTAGTTCTCCAGATATACCCAATTTAAAAAAAAATTCCCCACTCCTATAACTCTGATATGGTTTGTTCAATTTTTTTCAAATGTTGATATATTGTAATTTACATGTCTAAAAATGTAATTGTGAACTTTTGGTGTTGATACGATGTCTGGTTCGTGAGAAATCTCAAATTGAAACGTGAACTAATTTGATGAAATTTGCAAATATTCGAGCTACTACTATTTTGTAGTACTAAACTTCAGGTAGTTGCTTTCGTCATCAAAAGCGAAGGGTAACCTTTGGTTACGTAGATTGTCAGTGTAGTTGTAGCTAGTTTTATTCATTTTTTGGGTTACCTGTTCACACACGTAAGGATACGCCTCTTTATGAATGAATTTTAAGTATGTGTTGAGTTTCTCATGAATGAATGTTATGTAAGGATATGCTATAGTATTGGTGAGCAATCTTTTGCGTACGTATAATCTTTCATGCTTCATTTTATTTCTTTTCTTTTAATTTTTTTTACCGACTTTTCGTAGAAAAGCGAGTATTTCAATTAATGAGCTAATAAGAGCCTATCATAAGCTTGGTGTTGTTAGTTCAGATGTGGGAGAGGGAATGAGAGCATGAGAGAAGCATAAGATGAGGGATGAGAAGTGTATGTGTGTGAGTCTAGGGTGACTGATTCTGTGGCTAACCCTTACTCACACTCTGTGGCAAAAACATGAGACTACGCGAGGTACACAACTTAATTTTCAATAACACTTTAATTTCAACATCAAATTCTTTTGAAATACTCCGGTTTAAGGTGGGGCGTATAATGACGCGATATTCTTGCTCCTATGCTTGCAAAATGGGATGGGGCGGTTGCTATTGCATAACTCTTTTGAGTTTTCATCCATAAGTGTGCCCTTTTAATTCTCTTAAAGATAACATTTTTCAAGGAAAAAGCTTTTTATAAGTACGTGCAAGGACGACACAGTTTTGAAAATAATTCTCTCATAGATTGCGATGAGAGCGTGAATACAAATTATGATTGCATGAAGAGAAGAGCAGCTGGAAATAACATAGAATGATGCACGGGAATTGGAGATGATCAAGAATGAATTATGAGTAGAGGGGTGAGAGATGGTGAGGATATATGTAAGCCTCATTGAGAGAACGATTTATAGAATAAGTTGGAGTTATGAAGAAAGGACTTAAGCGAAATGATGACTTGTAGGCAGAGGTAAAAATTATTTCATTTTTTTAATTTACATTTAGATTTCTTTTAAATTGACGAGTTACTAAGGGAGTGGGAGCTCAGTGGTTTTGAAAAGTGAAGATGTGGAAAAAGAAATTTAGTTGTTGGAAGAATTGAAAGATGTTGACAACAAATAGAGAGTCATCTGATAGTGCTTCTATGTGATTGTGAGAGATAAATCAGGAGTTCGAGAGTGAAACTAATTTGGGACAGGAAAAGATATGTTGAATGAGGGAGCTATCAGAATCGCAATGAGAGCATGAAAGAAGGATATAAGTGATGAGATGGGTGTGTGTGTGAGTCTACAACAACCAACATTAAAAGATACTTGAGAATCGGAGATGATCAAGAATGAATCGATACGTTCTTCTAATTTATGGTTATTCATATTACCAAGAAGAGTGTACACCCGAAGGTGTAGCAAATTATATTGAACCACAAAAGAAACAGCCGCTAAACGTTTTCGGTTAAACAACCATCATCGGAGCGTAAACGAAAGCGACTCTATTAGAGAGGCAAGAGATGATGAGGATGTGTGTATCTTATTGAGAAAACGATTCATTGAATAAATTTGAGTACTAGAGTTAAAGTTTAAGCAAAAAACTTGATTGTAGATACAGGTTGTTTAGTACGTAAGAGTTTACTTACCCGAACTTACCCGTACGGGTCATCATCTGGGTGGTTTTGGTTCAAATGTTTTTCTTCCTAATTCTGCCTGAAGGTACCTTGAGAGACTATCAGATATCGAAAGGTTTATCGCGCCATACTTGACCGAGAATTAACTAGTAACTCCGCGAACGCCGTAACGAAAGAGCTAATATCCTCTGCGAGCTTACGCTCCGGGAACGGTCTCGATAGACGAAAAGTGGAAGACTGATTTGTCCAGAACTCTTGTTTGCCGGTCGTCATGTACTAATAGGTTCGATTAACTTTCTCTTTCAATCTATTGTTCGGTCTAAGCTCAGGTAAAAAGGGTTCTTCAGACTATACAAAATTTCACTTGTAGTACAATGAAATACGATCAGGAATCGTATCAGTGAAATTAAGCAGCAGATTTATCCATCCTCCCCCCTTTGAACACTCTGTTCAAACAATGTGCTCGCTACATTAAGCCAAACTTGATAATTCGACTAATCACTAATGATTTGAGACTAAAGGATTGACCAGATAGTTCGTACTAATAAACTATGGTTAATAATCCGACGACAGGTTTTGTGACAGTGACTGGGAAGGATATTTGATAAAGAAGTTATCTAAATTATAGGACATGGCGATTCTGTCCCGCTTCATCGGTACATATGAAGCTAAGGTCTCAATAGACCTACCTGTCTAGTTTTAATTCATTTCTTCAAGGAGAAGGGCTGAGAGAGATTAGTACCGTTCATCTCTTGACTAGTCGTATCGCCATCAGCACTTTTAAGGCAAATATAAATAAATTAACATCAACTCGAAGAATTACATAATCGCTACTGAGTTATAATATTCTTAACAATACATTTTTCGAGTTTACTGTCGTAATATTTGACCGAGAATTAATTTGCCGCTTCTTTTCCATTCCCATCTGTCAAACAATCATTGTTAAAGTGTTAACAAGTCTCATAAGTCGAATGCTTAATTGATGATGATAGCTTTACTCAGTAGGTAAGTAGACCAATTTTACTATTGGTCTTTGTAACGAGCCTGTACCTGTTTTAAGGGTTACTACTCTACTGAGACCGTCTGAACCTGGGTGTAAAGTTTGAATTCTACCTCTTTTCCATGTCGCTGGAGGCGTATTGTCCTCTTTAATAAGAACAAGGTCATTTACCTTTAATTCATCCTTAACAGCTCTCCACTTGTTACGTTGTTGAAGCGTATTAAGATATTCACTTGACCAACGTTTCCAGAAAAATTGTACGACTTGCTCACGTCGTTTATAGAGTTTGACTCTATTTTCTGGAATATCAGTTAGAGACTCATTAGGAAGTGCTGTAAGAGGACCTCCAACTAGGAAATGACCTGGAGTCAGAACTCCTAGATCATCTGGATCAGATGATTGAGGTGTAAGAGGGCGTGAGTTAAGACAAGCCTCTATTTGGGTCAGCAAAGTTGTATACTCTTCAAAAGTAAACGTTCGCCTATTCAATAAAACTGATTTCAGGTGAGCTTTCATAGACTTTACGGCTGATTCCCAAATACCCCCAAAATGAGGAGTGCTTGCGGGAATAAAATGCCAAGAGATTCCCTTTTCAACGGCAAAGTTATTAATGGTTTCTGCATTTTCATCTAGGAAGCTATATAACTTCTGTAGCTCTGTATTAGCACCAACAAAGGTTGTGCCATTGTCCGAATGTATTTCGGCTGGGATGCCTCGACGAGAAATAAAGCGGGTTAGTACAGCCAAGAATGCTTGACTGGTTAAATCTGAAACAAGTTCCAGATGAACCGCCTTCGTCGTGAAACAGACAAATACTGCTACGTAAGCCTTAACAAAAACTTTGTGCCTCCCTCCCTTGCCAATGATGGAAAATGGACCAGCATAGTCAACTCCTGTCACATTGAAAGCTACTTTAAATAGAACTAATCTCTGCTTAGGTAAATTAGCCATTATTTGTTCCTGTGTCTTAGCTTTTAGAGTGATGCAAGTGTGACATTTTATTAGACATTTTTTGACTAAATTACTTAAGCCAAGAATCCAATAACGTCTACGCACTACAGACTTTAAAAGTCGTGGCCCAGCATGTAAATGGGCTAAATGCTCATGCCACACTATAAGTTTTGCCAATTTATGATGAGAATGAAGAATAATTGGATGTCTTTCATCGTATGAAAGTTCTGCATTCTCTAAACGACCTCCTACTCGAAGTATACCTTGATTGTCAAGAAAGGCATTTAAATTAGCTAATTTGCTCTTGAATAACGGTCTCTCTTTATTCTCTATCTTGTTAGTTGATGTACTGTTTCTTACAGACATTAATTCTTTAATTTCACGAGCAAAGTTTTCCTTTTGAGCAATTTTAACAAGACAAGTTATGGCATTACGAAATTCGTAAGGCTTTAAAATGCCAGTGCCTTTTGGAAAGTGTTTCTGTACTGAAGAACAATTCAGTAAGAACCTAAGCAAGAGCGCTACTAGTCGTACTAGTCTGACGAATCCTTGACGGATTCCAAATTCTGTAGAGAATTTCCCTGTCATAGGCTCTCCTACCAAGGAAAACAGTTCCAAATTATCTTCTTGAGACTGCACTGGAAACACAACCTTTATTGCTCTACGCTCTAAAGGTTCTTTGTTATTTGGTAAGTACTCAATCGAATCTGACCATGGGGTTGTTTGATTGGAAAGCCAATCTGATCCACTATGCCACAGAAAGGCCTGTACAAATTCTAGAGGCAAAGCTCCGCGAGACAAAATGTCTGCTGGATTTGTAGCGGATTGAACGTAATCCCATATACAAGAAACAGTCAAAGATTGAATATTGCTGACTCGATGTGCTACAAATACATTCCACTTAATGGATTCAGATCCAATCCATGACAAAGCAACCTTAGAATCTGACCACAATCTAATTTTATCAATTTTGATATTTAACGACAAGTCGATCTTAACTTTGTGAATTAGTTTGGCTAATAATTCAGCTGCTAACAATTCTAAACGTGCAATAGAAAGTTGCTTTAAAGGAGCTATTCTAGATTTAGAACATAATAAATTTACTTTAACGTCTCCAAAACTGTCGATCACTCGACTGTAAATTACTGCTCCATATGCCCTTGATGAGGCATCAGCAAATCCATGCAGTTCAAAGCATAAATTAGTTTTTGTGAATGAGATAAAGCGAGGAATTTCAAAATTGTCTAAGAGATAAAGACCTTGTGCAAATTCCCTCCATTTGGTTAATGCTTCTTCAGGAAGTTCATCATTCCAGCAATAAATTTGACCTTTTTGGCCTGTCTCGCGCGTTTCTTGTATTAAATCCTTCCCTACACTACTATTGTGGTCTGTTGAGGCATGGCGTAAAATCCATAGAAACTGCATGAAAAGCTTTGCAGTAACTATTACTGGACCACAAAGTCCTAGGACATCATAGAAGCCTGCACTTGCTGATAGAATCTCTCTTTTTGTTCTAGCCATTGCATTAGTTTCCTTAGCAAAGCGAAAAACAAATGCATCTTTATTAGGTAACCATAGGGTTCCTAAAGTTTTTATAGTTTCTGACTCTCCAATTATTAAAGGACTGTGACCCTTTATAATCTCCTCTTCTATATCCGCTAGAATCTCAGGTTCATTAGCGCACCACTTTGTTAATTCAAATCCTGCAAGGCCTAGCAGCTTCCTCAATTCGTTTATGATTGTTTTAGCAGCATCGATATCATCAGCACCGCTTAATACGTCATCGACGTAAAAATCATTCAATAGAACCGATTTTGCTGCAGGATATGACTCCGAGTAATTCAAAGCCAATTCCTTAAAACACCTAGTAGCAAGATATGGCGCTGTTTTTGTTCCAAAAGTTACAGTTTGCAACTCATAAACCTTCAATTCTTCTTCAGGGGATTTACGCCAAAAGATGCGTTGAAGAGGAGTACATGATTGGTGGAGACGTACCATGCGATACATCTTTTTAACGTCAGCTACGAAACAATATTTGTGTGTTCGAAAACGAAGCATCGTTGAAAAGAGAGATGGCTGAACCACCGGTCCTGCCATTAAAATATCGTTCAGCGACAGACCAGAAGTCGTTGGCATACTAGCGTTGAAAACGACACGTACAGGAGAAGAAGTAGAGGAAGGTTTGATCACAGCGTGATGAGGTATATAATATGATGGTATACTCTCATTGCTAGTTTCCTTGATTTCTTTCATATGATCTAATTGAATATATTCTTCCATACAAGAAACATAATCCTTTTTAAGAGCTGAGTTATTTGCTAAGCGCTTTTCTAAAGCATAGAAACGATTTAGGGCTTGCGTACGTGATTCACCTAGAACTGTGGGTGACTCCTTAAAAGGAAGAGTCACTACAAAGCGACCATCAGCTCGTCGAAACGTAGTTTCAGTGAAAATGCGCTCGCATTCTTTCTCTTCGTTAGTGAAAGGAGGATTTAGGGTTTCAAGAGATTCTACAATCCAGAACTTTTCTATTGTTCTTAATAATTGGTGATCAGTTTCCTTAGCACAATAGACAAAGGTATTCTCTGCTCGCGCAGTGACTTGTAAATCACCTGCTACCAACCAACCTAACTCTGACTCCCTTAATTCAGGCAACGAAGATCGTAAGCACAACTTTTTGCTACCTAATATCTTCCAAAACACTTGTAAACCTAATAATAGGTTAATACCCGCAGGAGTGTTAAATTGTGGGTCAGCTAATTGAACCCACGAGGGAATTCTCCAGGAGTCGATTTCAAAATAATCAGTTGGTATATGCGAATTGAGAATATTATCGACCACCAATGCTGGGATTGAAATTTTAAAATTCGTGTAGCAAGATTCAATCACTAAGATTGCCTCTTTAGCAATTGACCCTGCTGAGCCAAAAATACCGTCAATTTGGCATTGCGTTTCTACTACCTCAGCATTGAGAATCTTTACCAGCTCTGTGGTAGCAAAATGTACTTGACTACCATTATCAAGGAAAGCGCGAGCCTCTAAGACTTTGTCATTCACTCTAACTTTTACAAGAGCCGTGGTTAAAAGAGCCTCAATTTCAACATGCATCTTTAAGCTATTAGCGACCACAGGATTTACTAAGCCTAGTGAAATAGTATTCGATTCAGACGACATTTCGGGGTTAAAGCTATCAACATCTAAAATATTGGTGTTAATTAATAAGTCGAGAGACTCACCAGTGTTGTTTCCGCGAGATTCCTTTGATCTCTGATGCAACATACCGTTGTGGAGCCCGCCACAAGGGCACATGAGAAACTTAAACGAGCAATTTTTTGCAGTTTCAACTCCTTTACAACTTTTGCATAAGCAGATGCGACATACACTGTTTTCAGCTACGAATTTCATCCTTTCCTCTTTGTTCATATCCATGAATTTCGGGCACTTATTTAAATAATGCCCTTCTCCACACATCGCACAGAGCGGTATCTTCTTACTTCTCTTCGGTTTCGATTTTGACGCCGCCGCTGCCGCTATTCCTCTTTTGATTGGTGTTGAGGACCCAGCTTTCTGGTGCGGTGGGGCTGAGCAGGATCTTTGTCCTTTTCCTGCTCGTTCTAGAGCGCCGCACTCCTTTTCCATGAATTCATAAAAATTCTTAAGGGTACAATGACCCGAACCCTTATTTCCGACCTCTTTTTCCCAAGAAAGAGGAGTTGCTGGAGAAGTTTTGTCCAAAAAGGACGCGATTACGACCATATCGTACGCTGAAATCTCCAGCTCGTCTAATGCGGAACGCAGGCCAGAAGCATGTTGACGGTGGTCAACTAGCAGGGTTCTAAGAGGCTGACTCTGATTTCCTTTCTTAGACAGGGCTTCTAAGTGGGCGTGCACACGACGGAATGGCTGATCGTATGTTTGACACACAATTGACCAGCACTCCTCGAAGCTTCCTTCCTTTAAATTCTGAATTAATTTTTCAGCGTCATCCTGTAAAGCCATCATCAGATATCTCTGCTTGGCGCGCTCACTTTTTTTAATTCTAGAGTCGCTAATTAGATGAAGGAAGTCAGCTTTGAATGCAGCCCACTTTTCTATTGCCCCAGAAAATTTCGGAACATCTAACGCAGGAAGTTTGAAGATTCTATCTTCTTGCGGATGGCCACACGATGGACTTGGCAAAGTATTATCGATCCCAACTATACGCAAGAGTTTTTCTCTCGCGTCGCGGTAAGCGGAAAGAAATTCTTTCCTCTCGTTGAAATCGATTGTTTGCCCTTGTCCTACAATTACTATATTATCGTATCGGGCCTTCAATAACGAAAGATCGTTTAAATCCGCTTTGGCAGTTTCCTTGGTCGTAGCTTCATCCGTAATATCACGAATAAATTGTACTTCGAAGATTAAGGTGGAGAGTTTATTCGAACTTACGTCATTAATTTCATTGGATATATTCGCACTGGAGGTAGAGGAGGACTGCTTAGTAGTATTGGATGTATTATTATCATCCGTCTTATTCTCATCTGTTTCCATCTGAGAAACCTCATTAAGAGGAGTCGTTTCCGAATCCGAACTCATTGGAAATGTACGCACTTCACGAAATTATATCACGAAATTATAAATTTATCACAACGTACGTATGCGAAGCGTATGCGAAGCGACGTATTGTAAAGTGAGAAGAATAACCGAACGAATAGATGTAGGTATATTTTAGTATCGAACCTAAAATGCCTAGCTTATCTTTCGACAAGTAAATTGTTGAAAGAGGCACGTACAATCGGGAATCCCGGACCGTGAGGACCATGTTCAGTACGTAAGAGTTTACTTACCCGAACTTACCCGTACGGGTCATCATCTGGGTGGTTTTGGTTCAAATGTTTTTCTTCCTAATTCTGCCTGAAGGTACCTTGAGAGACTATCAGATATCGAAAGGTTTATCTCGCCATACTTGACCGAGAATTAACTAGTAACTCCGCGAACGCCGTAACGAAAGAGCTAATATCCTCTGCGAGCTTACGCTCCGGGAACGGTCTCGATAGACGAAAAGTGGAAGACTGATTTGTCCAGAACTCTTGTTTGCCGGTCGTCATGTACTAATAGGTTCGATTAACTTTCTCTTTCAATCTATTGTTCGGTCTAAGCTCAGGTAAAAAGGGTTCTTCAGACTATACAAAATTTCACTTGTAGTACAATGAAATACGATCAGGAATCGTATCAGTGAAATTAAGCAGCAGATTTATCCACAGGTGAAAAGTCGTGTGTTGCTTACGCGGCTGCGTAAGCATTTTTACTTTTTCATCTCATTCCCATCAATAATATTCGTAAATCGCTCCGTTGTCGGGCACTAAGCGGACTACATGATTGACACACCTACAGGCGTTTTGTAATGAACTTAGACGTACAGAAAAAAAAGAACGAGATTTCCCATCTTTAATGAGTGTTACACTCTATAATCCGTTTCCTTACACGGACAATAGTGTAATATCTTTGGCGGACATGTGTGAAATTAAACACTGCCGCCTTTGACGGACTTAGATTCAATCATGTCTTGAACGGACTGTCCACCTAGTGCGGTTTTATGCAAAAACCAAGTTTTTCGGGAGTGTATCGGAAAAAATATTTTTTTTCGGAGTCAGCGCGAAAAAATATATAAGTTGGTCATATTATCTCGATTGTCCGCTTAGGACTGTCAAATACCCGAGTCCGCTTTAACATTTACTTACAGGTATAGGTGACCTAGTAGATGTGGTATGATCTTCTTCACCCTTAGTGACTTACAATTCGGGAAGAGATGTGAATGGTGAAAGGGGTAAGTATTCAAGGATTTCTGTCCCACATACCGCTAGGGTTACAGGAAGCCGCTTACTTCCCGGAATCCATCCTTGATACTTGGAATGAATAGGTCAGATGATTATGGGACGAGAATCACTTTGGGTGGTCAGTGTGGTTGTCATCAGGTACGTAGGCACTGTTTTCTTACAACGTGTAAAGTATTCACTGGTACGAACCATTAATGATCTTGATCACATTATGCGAGATGAGACACCATTCTGTGCCCTGCCTATCTAGGAATGGTATGATAGTGAGAGGCGCTATTCCTTAGTGGTCCATTTTCCTCAATCCAGAGTTCACAAACTACGGACTTCATGTACTTGATCCAACCCGTCTCGAGGCAGATGTTACCAGGTGGTCTGCCCTTATGGAAACGGGGGCATCTGGTGAAAACGTGGACAGCATCTTCAATTTCACTGGGGCACATCGGGCATAATGGAGAAACCACTTTACCAATAGTATGGCGAAACTTGCGAAAACAGCCATGTCCTGTTAACGCTTGAGAGAGGAAGAAATCTTCATAGATTGGAGCATTCCTTGCATCCTCAATTGTCGGTATGAGGCTCTCTTGAAAATATTGCTTTTAAGAAGGGAGGGGATATATTCTTCCCACTCCTCCTCCCATACTCTCCTTATTTCTTTATGGATCTCTAGTTGGATTTCATGGACATCTTGGTTCGGGAGGAGTTCGGGTAGATGAAGGGGATATTCATTGGCTACCCACCCTCTTCTGTGTGCAAATATTATCGAACGTTCCAATACTTCAAGTTCCATCGGTGGCCAGTAAGTGAGTATTGTTAGTGGGAGATAGCCCACTGTTTTGTAAGCTCTTGCGGTTGAAGCCATGGCTTTTTTATGGCTTGCTTTGATCTTTTTTCGATTGCACTGTATGAAAAGCCTGTGACTAAATACTGTTGATGCATGCCACCATAGCGCACCTACTGTGGCTTGAAACATTATTCGGCGAGCACTATTGGAGTAGCCTTCCATATTTGGGCAAACAATGCGTAACTTATTAACTATTGCTTCACACTTCACACTTATGTATGAGCAATGTTCGTTGTAAAGTAATCGATCGTCAATGATCACACCAAGGTATTTCATCTTACGGCTAGTGGATATAGTTGTACCTCGGAAGTTGATTTCAGACAATTCTGCAGCATCTATATTTCGATAGCTTTGACCATCTATTATGAGGATGGCAGTTTTGGAAACGTTCATTTCGAGGTCATGTTTGGCTAGTTCGCCATCAATGAATGACAGTAGGGTGACAACCTTCTTCTTTAGTTCAGGGGCACTCTTTGCCTTGATCATGAGCAGAGTGTCATCTGCGTAACAACACTGCTATACACCACGTTGGTCAATCTCCTGAAGAACCAGGTCGTACGCCAAGTTCCATAATAATGGGCCCAGAACAGATCCCTGGGGGCAACCCCTATTGAGTTTCCGTTTCTGACCAAGGAAAGTACTGGACTTATTTGTCAGATAGTTGTCGATGGTAGCTATAAGATTCTCACAGATTTCTTTTCTTCTCATGGATCTTATGATGGATGTATGAGAGGCTTTATCAAAGGCGCCTTTAATGACTATTGAGACGCAAGCTGCAAGTTTCTTACTCTCTCTGGTACTACGAATTTTGCCGTCTACAAGACGGATGGCTTCTTCAGCGGAAACTCCTTTGTGGAAGCCAAACTGGCGTTGATGAAGGTTGTTCTTAGTTTCGAATTCTTGCTCTATTTCATAGGCTAAAAATCCTTCAAAGACTTTGCCCATGCAATTAATTTTTGAAATGGGTCGAAAACCTTCAGTTGTTTCTTGAGATTTCTCATCTTTTGGTATGATTGTTAGGCCAGCGGTCTTATGACATTGGAGGAAAATGCCACGCCGGGTTGCCTCTACCATAAGGGCAAAGTATGTATCCCCATGAAGTTTGTAGAATTTTTTGACAATCCCATAACGGATTCCATCAATTCCGGGTGGGTGTGGTTATTCCGCTTCTTAATGTAATTTATAAGACCATTAGGGGCCCAGTTGGGATCAGGAATAATCTTAACCAGTTCATTACCGAGGTCATTGTGGGCACCTATGTTGGCTCTGGGATATTTATCTTTAAGGAAAAATTTAATGGTTTCGTTGAGATTGGTGGAGGTCTGGCCCTCTGTGTCTTTGATATACAGTGGTAAAGGTACTTTCTTTGTACTCTTGACGATAGTTTTATAGGGTTTTCCCCAAGCTTTACCAGTTGTGATAAACTTCAGCCAAGAAGTGTCCTCACTATGTCGGATCTCTCGTCTATAGATTTTGCGAGGAATACTTTCTACCGTGAGAAAGAGATTCCTTCTTACATGGTTGCGAGTTCGCTTAATCACTCTTTGAGTGCGGTGGATTAGCTTTTTGATTGTGTCAATTTTTGGTGTCCGCCAAGTGGTTTTTGGGTTATAACGCTTAACCCGTGAGTGGGCATCCATCGCATACTTGAGCCAATCATTTATACGTGAAAAAGATGTATCAATGTAGTAATCGGCAGAGGTTGGAGGCAGTGTGGGGAAGACAGATGTCTCCTCAAGAAACTGCTCAGTATTTGTGGTGAGGCCATAGGTTGGAACAGCAGAAAGATGTCCTTCCTCATCATCTGAGATTGGAATGTCATATGATATATACCAGTGGTCGGAGCAGGATAGTAAGTAAGACCACTCCACTTGTGGAACGCAATTAGGTACCTATTCTGATAAAAAGGTTATTTCTATCTAGTCCCTCCCTACTAAAGCTTTGCCAGTACTATGGCAAGACACTATCGTAGGGTTGGAACTGATTGTTATATTTTCTTTGCTTCAATCCTTCGTGGTTTTTGTCTTTCTTTCTGATGCGTATTAGAATTCAGTTTTTTTATCGACTTCAGGAGGTATAGAACCTGGTTGGTTTGAGTTAGAAATGATTGATTCTTTTTTTCTTTACGTCTCAGCAGCGTATTTAAAGAACGATTTCATCAATTCCGGGTTTTCTTTTTGTTACACCGAATTCGTGTGATTGCTGAATGCATGTTATCTGATAGCTTTTTCGGAGAATGTGCACAATACGGAAGGAGCAATCTTGCTGCGGGCATGAGATTGGTAAAAAAAAGGTACCGATCACACGCATACAGCAACACGTCTTTCCCCAATCCGTGAAAAGCAATCAAAGTGTAGAAATTTGAGATAAAATTATTCTACAATTTTTGTTTATATAATACAAGAGTCAAAATTTTCGTAGTCTCACGGAGGGTAGGAGAGGAAAAGAAAAAATCCTCGACGGACAGCGATTGGCAAACGTTTTTCACGGAACGATTTCTCATAGAATTGTTCCCCTTTATAGTAGAGAACAGGCTCTTCATACGAGCGTACAAAAAACGACGGCTTCCTTAACGAAGTTAAACGAGGAACGCAGGGAACCTGTTTTATGAGTCAAATGGGTATTGGTATTGAGAATTCAAGGAAGCCTAGGCCTAGATAAAGCTAGTATAAAGAACGCCTAGACCTACTATAAGGCTAGTATAATATAGTTTGAGAGTCTAAATTTGTCTATCTCGAGCTATATATGGTAGCTCGAGAGTCTACATTTTTTCCAAGTCCCCCTCCTATCATATACAGCTCGAGAATCGAAATTTTTCTAAGTCTCCCTCCTATCACATATAGCTCGAGAATTGAAATTTTTCCATGTCCCTCTCCTATCATATATGGCTCGAGAATCGAAATTTTTCCAAGTCCCTCTCCTATCATATATGGCTCGAGAATCGAAATTTTTCCAAGTCCCCCTCCTATCATATATAGCTCGAGAGTCGAAATTTTTCAAAGTTTTTTGCTGGACGCAAATTTCTCAAAACGCCCCCCATAAAACAGGTTCCCTGTTAAAAGTTTTACTTCCAAAATTAAGTACTCTCTAAAACAGGAAAGAAGGGATCATTTTTCAAGCGAGTTCACTGAGCGCGGTTTTCTCTGAAAGAGGAAATATATACAGGTTCCTACTTTATCGTGATGGATAGCAAAATAGCTCTATAGAAAAAAAGAGAGCCCAAGAAAAAATTTCTGCAACCCCGCCCCCTTACGGCTCATTCTTTTAACAGGGAACCTGTTTTATGGGGGGCTATTTGAGAAATCTGCCGTGCACCGTGCGCCGTCCGCCGTCCGCCGTCCAGCGAAAAACTTAGAAAAAATGACGGCTTCCTTAACGAAGTTAAACGAGGAACGCAGGGAACCTGTTTTATGATTCCAATGAGATTTGGTATTGAAAATTCAAGGAAGCCTAGATCATACGTATATAGCTCGACAGTCGAAATTTTTCTAAGTCCCCCTCCTATCATATATGGCTCGAGAGTCGATATTTTAACAGGGAACCTGTTAACAGGGAACCTGTTTTATGGGGGGCTATTTGAGAAATCTGGCGTCCGCCGTCCGCCGTCCAGCGAAAAACTTAGAAAAATTTCGACCCTCGAGCCATATATGATAGGAGAGGGACTTAGAAAAATTTCGACTCTCAAGCTATATATGATAGGAGGGGGACTTAGAAAAAATTTCGACTCTCGAGCTATAGATGATAAGAGGGAAACTTAGAAAAATTTCGACTCTCGAGCCATATATGATAGGAGAGGGACTTGGAAAAATTTCGACTCTCGAGCTATATATGATAGGAGGGGGACTTAGAAAAAATTTCGACTCTCGAGCTATATATGATAGGAGGGGGACTTGGAAAAATTTCGACTCTCGAGCTATATATGATAGAAGAGGGACTTGGAAAAATTTCGACTCTCGAGCCATATATGATAGAAGGGGGACTTGGAAAAATTTCGACTCTCGAGCCATATATGATAGAAGGGGAACTTAGAAAAATTTCGACTCTCGAGCTATATATGATAGAAGGGGGACTTGGAAAAATTTCGACTCTCGAGCCATATATGATAGGAGAGGGACTTGGAAAAAATTCGACTCTCGAGCCATATATGATAGGAGAGGGACTTAGAAAAAATTCGACTCTCGAGCCATATATGATAGGAGGGGGACTTAGAAAAAATTTCGACTCTCGAGCTATAGATGATAAGAGGGGAACTTAGAAAAATTTCGACTCTCGAGCTATATATGATAGGAGGGGGACTTGGAAAAATTTCGACTCTCGAGCTATATATGATAGAAGAGGGACTTGGAAAAATGTCGACTCTCGAGCCATATATGATAGAAGGGGGACTTAGAAAAATTTCGACTCTCGAGCTATATATGATAGGAGGGGAACTTAGAAAAATTTCGACTCTCGAGCTATATATGATAGAAGGGGGACTTAGAAAAATTTCGACTCTCGAGCCATATATGATAGGAGAGGGACTTAGAAAAAATTCGACTCTCGAGCCATATATGATAGGAGGGGGACTTAGAAGAATTTCGTCTCTCGAGCCATATATGATAGAAGGGGGACTTAGAAAAATTTCGACTCTCGAGCTATATATATGATAGGAGGGGGACTTAGAAGAATTTCGACTCTCGAGCCATATATGATAGAAGGGGGACTTAGAAAAATTTCGACTCCCGAGCCATATATGATAGGAGGGGGACTTAGAAAAAATTTCGACTCTCGAGCCATATATGATAGGAGGGGGACTTAGAAAAATTTGGAGTTGGTCTAGGCCTTCTTTTTACTACCTTTCTCCAAATCTAGGCTTCCTTGAATTTTCAATACCAAATCTCATTCGAATCATAAAACAGGTTCCCTGCGTTCCTCGTTTAACTTCATTAAGGAAGCCGTATTTTTTTCCTTGGATGGAAGAGTATTTCAATAAATCCAGCCCATTGTAACGACGACTGTGCAGCATCGGCGTCTTTTTAGAGGGGAGAGAATTTTTCTTCTTGAATATTCTCAATGGCACAGGGGTTTTCATAAAATTTCTTTTTGAGAAAACGACCTGACACAAGAATGAGCACACCTCCCTTGGCAGCCAACTCCTATCCTCGACATTTGTCTCGCTCTCACAGAAATCCCTAAAATAGCTCATTTCATATACTTACCAACGACAAATCAACAAAATTATTTCAACAGAATTTCCCTTCCATTTGCTTTACTATGCGGATGGGTCCAAACCAGGACCTAGAACAGTTTTCATTTAAGATAATACCACACCCTTCCATATGAAAAACTCCGTTCGCTTTCAAATTCATCGCCTAACTTACAGCTATATTCACCTCTGATTCGCCGATATTAGAAGAAATCATGTTTTAGTGTTCAATATTGTTATTAATATAGCGTGAAGCTTTATTTGCCAGCCTTTTTCTTGGTTCCCAGATGAAGTTTTAGCAAATACCGTCGTGAGTGTTTAGTACCGGTATTGACAATACTCTTGATTCTTATCGTCAGAGTAGCCAAGTGATAATACAGGTTATATTTTCCGATTCAACAGTAGGTACATTTAAAGTAAACCATTTGATAAGGAGGTCATGAGGAGGTGAAAGGTGGTTGGTGGTGGGACTTTCAGAGGTTACCTAAACCCCGCTCCTTCGGCCAGTCAATCGCGCCACGCGTCAAAGAAGGTCCAAAAAATATCCGTTCGTAATAAAATAGCACTTTTGTTCGAATGACACTAAAATTGAACTTGTAAAATACCTTGGGAAAACTAATTTTAGGCATTGTTCTGAAAGGAACTCCTATAACTTTCAAAACAATCTTCTTTGGTGCGATAAAATGAGCACAAACTACTTCTCCGCTTGTGAAAACATGACATTTATGCTTTACACCCAACAACCGTAATGTCCTATGTGACATTTTTGGCACATAGGGTCCCTGCACAAATTAAAGGGGTAGAAGTGAATTTTTTACCGACTTTTCCTATTTTTTTTTTGATATTCGTGTTATGTAGGGATACATTTATCAGATTTTACGCGCAAATTCCAAATTTAAAAACTTTTCGAAACCCAGCACATTAAGGGCTAAAGGAATTTGTTGCTGTGGCTGAACAACGCTCAAAGTTATGAGGTGGATACCGTCTGGCCATTGAAGTAAAATGGTACAACAGGTATTAATGTAAAAGCTGACGGAGGAATGAGGGAAGTTTAGGAGCACAAGATGTCTGAGGTAGTCAGGACCACATCAAAAACTTTCTACTAACGCAATTTTGTCTCCGGCCAATCAGTGCTACCAGACTTCAAGGACATCATTTCTCTTTTAAAACACTCGAAAAATAAGTGTATGGTAATTTTAGATCCCTCCAATTAAAAAATTTGCAGTGAGCTCCCAGTCAACAAGTTTTTGATGATTCCTTCAAATGTACAACCCATTGAGTTTGAGGGGTGTGTATTTTGGTTTAATTTTATTTGATCGTGTATTCTGTGCTGCAATTTCTACATTTGCGAGTGCTTTTCAGGTATAACTTTCCGCCATTGCTGGGCTTCAAGATATCCCCAGAATTTGTGTTGTGTCTTTTAAAATTCCTTTAGCATTGTATTAAAATTTGGACTACACGCCTCAGTTCTCAATTGTTTTACGTTTTTAAACTTTTACATGCTTGTGTATGCCCCCCCTAAATTTCACAAATTTTGATCAGATTTCCCACAATTTGGTATATCCATCATCTGAACTTACAAGCACCCCTTCATAACCAGACCTCAGTGGAATTACTATTGAAAGTTCGGACTTAATTTATAAAATATACATAATTTGTAAAGGTTAGAGGGGGTGACACATGAATATCCCCTGAGCACTCGCTGACAGCAAAAGAGGGTTTTCATAGTTTTCTTGTTCCACATGAGTTGAAAATAATATTATTCCGACTGGAGCGAACTACTGTTGTGTCTGTAAAATTTGTCATCTCACTTATTACGGCTTGTAAAGACATATCTTCTCTCATTGTCAACTACCTTCATATCAATCAAGTTTCTATCAACATAGGAAATCTCATCTACCTACTTTACTGAGTAAATAAACTTTTGAGAGAGAAAAGACGAGAATGAAAATAAGGAATGCTATTCAATTATTGGCTCATTTGATTTTTACTTGAAATTTTGGACTACAAGAGAAGTACATGCAAAATAAGTTTATAATCTGTGAAATAGTGGCACGAATATCAATCAAAATGTCAACGTTCTCTTCCATTGAACTACTTGCGTTGTAACCAATTTTCTTGTGGTAGACATTGCTGACTGTATGGTCATCATCAAGTTAGTCCTCATAGATCTAGGAAGTCCTGAAAAGGTTGATTTCATACTTGAAATAATTGAGATAATGACAATACAAACAATAAATAATTCAAATAAAATACAAGAAATAATAATTCACTGTCTCTCGAATGCAGCCTTGAATAAGGAAAAACCAACTGATTGACACTGCTACTTGCTGTATTATTGGGACTTCGCGCCGCCCCTAAAGGCAATTCAGGGATATCTTGTGCGGAGCTTGCTTTGGGAACTTGCCAAGTTTTCCAAAATTCACGTCTAGTACCTCAACATCTGCGAAAGAAAGAAAAAATATTTGGCTATCCAAATCTCAAGGACGCAACACATGTTTACCTAAGAGTGGGAAGAGTCCAACGCCCGTTTGAAACACCATACAAAAGACCTTTTCGAGTGATTAAATAATCAAAAGAATGGTACCAAATAAAAATTGGAGAAAGGAGGAAGATATTCCAATTGATTGGCTGAAACCAGCATAATTTCTCAACAATAAAGAAAAAGAATCTTTACCACAATCTGTATTGTTATCTTCTGAAGACTTGAGGTAAGAAACCAGTTACCGTATATTGAAAAGAATGAGATATTAACGTCATGAAATAATCAAATTAACATAAAATTTTCAAGATTAGTTGACTCAAAACTGAAAAAATTGGATAATAACGAATTAATATTTAGTCGTTGATTGGCATTGCAAACAGCTCAGCAGGACTGAAAAACCAATTAGAATTGCTCATCAAAATTTTGTCAGCGTTGTAGATGCATCGATCAATAAATAAATATTATTGAACAGACGAAATAAAAAAGAAAACAAAATCGTTGAAAACTCGCAAATGCGAGGAGTAAAATCGACCACTGACGAGGTGCAGTGTGTGTTGAAAACTTATCCTCGTCATTATCCATACTAAAGACTATCAAAGATAGGAGTTTCAATAAGTTGAACTGAAATTGATGAATGAACGCGATCAAGAGAGACCAACTATTGACCCTTGAATGATACTAGTCTCACTGAGCCAGATTTCAAGAAGAAGCTGAAATTCTTTTTTAGCAAAAATTCGTGAATAGTTTAGAATAACACCCAAGTTTTGTAGATTAGGCTTGGAATCTAATAAAATTAGCAAAAAAGTTACCCAGTCATGAAATTTTCTATCACAACCCAAAACGAGAAACATAAAATAAAAGTGATCTTCATGACTCATGTTTTCATTCAAAATTCGGAGGAACTCAACTCTTTTCATTTTCTGGAGAACGCATATAAATGATAAAAAGAAAAATAATAAGTTAACGGTAATGAGATTTTGGAATTTCTCACTTTTCTTACTCGGACTTGTGATGGATTGTCTCTCTCATCCTAAACTCGATATCACAAACATCGGTGAATGATTCTCCTTCTTCTTTGTCTTGGAATTCGACCTGAAAACTACTGTCCACTCTCAAACTCTTGGGTTTTTGGATATTTTCTGTTTCGCGAGCTCCTTTCATTCTTCATAGTGGCTCCGATTCTTCGTATCGAGCAGATCGTTGGGCATCTCTTCGTTCGATTTTATCAATCTTCTTTGATAAGTTTGAAATCCTATCAAATCACAAACCGAGTAGTGAAATAATCATATCTATCTTGAAGCGCTACGGTAACACACTCCATGACTAGGGATGAATATGAAATTGAAGGGTTCCTTGTTGGACGTTTTATATTTTCAAACTCACTTCCTATAAACGACATTGCAACCCCTGCGCATTGATATGAAGGTGTGATGTTTTTCCTTCGGCCGTTCCGCGTCAACAAAAAATACTGCAGATCGTTATCAAATCAATTGAGTGAAGTTCAATAGAGTGCTTATTTTTGTGGTATGAACGGCGTTGCTCAATTTGGCTTCCTCACCATGTACGTCCATCTCTGTGTCTCCAACTTCGCCGTAGACGTGCTCGTCATCTTCTTCCTTGCTATTGATACCGTAGGCATGAAGGTATGCATTTTCATCTTTAATTCAAGGATTACAATCAATACTTTACATCACAGGCCAATTACCAATGACTTTTGTAAGCTTACGAGCTACCTACATTTTGAAACACTTTTTGAACGTACATGTTTGTGTACGAAATCTATGCGTGTTGATAATATCGTACCCGATACATTCATCTCGTATAATTTTGTCAAGCATTTTGCATTTCGTGTACGCGTGCACTTAGGCCATAAATGGATATTACATCTCATTGGTTATCAAAAACGAACGACTGTCTGTATCGCACGATTTGTTTGTTAAAAGTGATGAAAGAATATCGATCCTTTGAATTATTGAAATAACTTACTAATTATTACAAACCATGGACATACGTGTTCCTGTACCAGAACTGATTTGCTGTAGGTAATATCGAATCCGATACTTCAATCCGGCATAATTTCGTCAATCGTTTTGTATGTTCGTGTATGCGGGAAGTTGAGCCATGTAGAATCATATGTATTACATCTAATGCTCGCTGCATTGGTCGTCAAATCCGTTGTTTGCTGAAAGTAATAGTATTGGAAGAGTATTGATTCTTAGAATCGACAAAATTAAATAAATTATTGAAATAAGTTACTTACGATGAACGACGAGAAATTAGCCGCTGATAAAAAAAGAATAATAATATTACGAAAAAGAAAAATATGTTTACATTATTTACAAAATTTTAATAAGCATAACATGACCGCACTGATAGAAAAAGAATGAAAATTCAACGCATAAGACGACCACACTGATGAAGAAAGAATGAAATTTCATACATAGGGTGTGAAACGTTGAAACCGTTGAAACTGAAACATCGGTCGAAATAGGTACGGAATGGAATTATGCACTTGCATGATTACGGAACTAAAATACTTCGATTTTTTCTCTAATAGCATGGCATCGCACCACGTTCAACGTTGATTAACTTTTTTTCTGCCTGTAAGTCCGAGCCGAGTTAGCGTGTTCTCGCTGAATTAACTATGTAATTTTATTTCCATGTTAAATTCATCATCTCTAACGCCAAGTTGAATTTGTCTCTCATAGTAGATCGATCTAAAGCTGAGTGTATAAGTACTATTCGGAAAAATGGTAAGTGTTTCAGTCTACCGCTTTCTTAGACCATATTAGAAATTTTTTTTCCTACGTGTCTCCGAGGCACCGCGAACAATTTTCTCACAATTTCAAGAAGTTAGAAGTAATATGACCTTATTCTTTATCATTCTTTCGATTTTAGCGTGGCCCGAAGAAGCATCTTAAGCGTTTAAATGCTCCGAAAAGTTGGATGCTTGACAAGCTGGGAGGTGTATTTGCTCCCAGACCAAGCACCGGACCCCATAAATTGCGAGAATCGTTGCCTCTGGTTATCTTTCTGCGTAACAGATTGAAATTCGCTCTCACGGGCCAAGAGGTGAAGAAAATCCTCATGCAACGTTTGGTTAAAGTAGACGGCAAAGTTCGAACGGACAATAACTACCCCACCGGTTTCATGGGTAAGTTCCCTCTAATGTATAAAATTAATGAATAATTGAACTGTGTTATAATATGTTTTTGTTTTGGCAGACGTTGTTTCAATTGCGCGAACCGGACAACATTTCCGAATGATTTACGATGTGAAAGGTCGTTTTACCGTTCATCGTATTTCTGCTGAAGAAGCCAAGGTATTCATTAAATTTTCCATTGTTCTCGGTGTGAGGGTACTGTAGTCCTTAGAACTGAATATCACTCAAGTGTTTGAATGAATTATTTTAGTATAAGCTGTGCAAAGTGAAACGAGTACAAACGGGGCCGAAAAATATTCCCTTTTTGACCACACATGATGGACGCACCATTCGTTATCCTGACCCGACCATTAAAGTAAACGATAGTATCCAATTCGAAATCGCCACCTCGAAAATCTTGGATCATATTCGTTTCGAACCAGGTAACGATTTGTATTTCGGCACATTTATGAGAGGAAGTAATCGCGGATTGAGCTTAATCTTTTATGTTTCCAGGTAATTTATGCATGATCACTGGAGGTCGTAACTTGGGACGTGTCGGTACTGTTGTGAATCGCGAAAGACATCCGGGATCATTCGATATAGTACATATAAAGGACGCTACTGGTCACGTTTTCGCCACAAGGTAATATTCTGAATACGAACGACTTTTCTTTGCAGAATTTTTCCAAAATGAGAAAATTCCGAGTTTCGTGTCTTGAGTATCAAAATTTCACTTATATTTGATTTTATAAGTATCAAATCTATACTCGTATTTTTGTAGACGTCTTTCATTCTTGCGGTTCGAATTCTAATATAAATTTTGTACTTTGCAGATTACACAACGTCTTCATCATTGGAAAAGGTACAAAAACGTACGTTTCTTTGCCTAAAGGCAAGGGTGTTAAATTGTCCATCGCCGAAGAACGAGACAAGCGGTTGGCTTCAAAGGCTAAGTCATTAGCCAAACGCTAATTAACTCTCAAGATTTTTTATGTTTCTTGTCAATACAGTATATTATTGACTACTATATCTTCACATTTTTTATTGTTCACCGTGGAGAATTGTAGATAATTAATTTATGTAGTGGTGAGGTGCTTAAGAACGTCTCAAACTCATTCGGAATTGATTCGTGCTCACGCCAGCTAGTCTTGATATTTCGTTGTTTCACCGGTAATTTATCAACATTAGCTAGGTTCTTTCGTATTCTGATTGAATGCACGATATATTCGTTGAGAAGATTTGATGAATATTTTTGAGGTAATCGATAAATTCACCTATCATGAGCAATTCTTCCGGAAGACTTGTTTTGGACGCAATAGGTCAGATGAGTTCGTCCTCAAATTTTCGTCATAGATTCCAGCTCAGAGAAAGTAATTATGTTTATCAATGAGTAGAACACCGGAAGTAAAAATTGAAAGTTGTTAAAGCTTCAGTACACGGATAACTCATATCGACGAATTAGAGAATCAAAAGGAAAAGTATTTAAACATTGACGAAAGTATTTGCTTCCAATCTCGTGTCGCTCGCAAAAGATTTTCCCTTGAATAAACACTCTCGCTGGACACTATCATTCTTTTGAATAATCGGAATCTATGAAACTGAAGAAATATACTCAGTAGTCATTCTCTGTATCATCCTCAAACTTCGTAATTTTAAACAGAGAACCTGTTTATGAGAGGTCATTTGAAAGAAAGAGACGTCGGAGAAACGTGGAACATAGAAACATCTTGACTTCTGAGCTCTATATGACAAGAGAGAAACTTGGAAAAATTTCAACTTTCGAGCCATATACGACAAGGGAGGGGGCCCAAGATCGGAGTATTGAGATACGTGTTAGTAGAAAATGAAATGAAATATTATATCCGCTATACCGGATATATCGACATAATCCAATATCACTAATTATACTAAAGCGCCTTAATTATACCTGAATAATACAATCATCACCAGTCCTTATGATGCTGAGATGCATTCCTTGACAGTTGACAGGTTTTTCGGAGAAAAAAACGATTAGGAGAAAGGTATCTTTCCTACATATGGCATAGGTACTTGAAACTATAAAGCCTTATTAGTGTAGGCTCTCGTGTAGACTGTAGGTAATGGCTGTAGCATTGACTATAGGAAGAACAAGGCATAAACCATTGAAGACTAGAGAACTAGAGTGAAAAATCACCATTCAAAAGCCCTATTTCTCAATATTTGTCTTCTGCACGGGAGCACCGGAGCGCTGCAGTTTTCGATGCTGATGCCGGCCAAAATCCCAAACACTCCCCTGTCGAAGTGCAAAAAAAAAAGAAAGCGAGAATCTCGTGCCTCAT
The DNA here is from genome assembly GCA_035079385.1 of Aspidiotus rigidus. NCBI lineage: Eukaryota > Metazoa > Arthropoda > Insecta > Hemiptera > Diaspididae > Aspidiotus > Aspidiotus rigidus. Next base: position 12,897,500 of record JAVHKY010000054.1, on the reverse strand, counting down.
GATTGTTGCCGACGAAGGCGATTGACAAATTTCCAGCATTTAGAATTGCAGCTTCATGATTGAAGATGGAAGAGCTTTGTTATCCTATTCTGGATGAAAATGATGTCAAACAAAGGAGTATATTTACTCTAAACGATAGTATACAAGTTGTATTCATTACCAACTTGAAGACCGGGAAAAAACTGGATGACGGTGAGTGTTTACTATCGTTTAAACGTTGAGTTATAATTTCCATCGGTTAATAAAAGTTCTCCCATTGCTCTACTATTCATCGATGTACTTGTTGATGCATAGTTTAGTTAAGTGTTTCCGAAGGCGGTAAAATTCAAATTCTTGAACTTGAATCGTTGTAAAATTGCCAATACTATTTCTTCACATTTATTAGGAAAATAAACGAAAACAAAATATTTAGTCTTAGTTAAGTGAGGTTATTCATGATAACGTTCCGGATATAAATTTTTTTCTTGATATTCGGCAGATTATAACGTGAATGAATACTTGAACGCAGTAGTGCAGGCGAATCTCTTGCATCTTCAAGGTGTATCAGATCCCAAGCAAATAGTTACCATTGCTAGAGAAGGAGAAATAGACGATAATAAAGTAACGGTCGTAATTGCTTTGGATGTGGTCACCAATGCTCAAGACGGAGTTGACGAACTGCGATGTTCAATCACAGAAGATGGGTATGATTTTCTTGGGATACGATCGCTTTTTAGTAAGTTCGATGTACGGTAACACTTTTTACTTATCTGTCATTAAGTTTATATTCCGAGACCGAAGAGCCGTCCACGTCAGACGACTCATCCCCGTGGAATCAGCAAGTTACAGAAATGCTGGAATCCGAGTCATCAGAATCTTCGGGTGTTCTACCAGATGTCGCGCAAGGTAAATTTTGAAATTTTGTCCGTATATCGAGACGTACTAGCCCTCATGATACAACGAATGTTTTCTCGTAGGACCGACTTTGCGTTGGAGTCCGGAAATGACCACGCAATTGATCAATGTTAGGGGTAATATGGATAGCGAATTTGCGAAAGCAAAATACAAGTTCCGTTTATGGGAGCAGGTAGCCTTAAAACTGAACGAAATTCTACTAAACGTTAAAGTCACGGCGAAAGATTGCGACGATAAGTGGCGAAACATCGTCGCTACATATAGGAAAAATATCGATAAAATTAAATGTTGCGGTGATCCTAACGTACGTTGGGAGTATTTCTACGCAATGGATAATATTTTGAAAGGCACGAGAGAACTACAAGCGGATGAAGCGTACGAAAATTTGGTAACAGATGAAGCCATGACCAGTTTGCTTTGCTCGCTCGATTCCGTTGAAATGGATGTTATGGGCCAACCAATTGATATAATTAGTATTAGGTACGTATTCTTATCTAGTCGTTCTGTAAATTTCTTTTGAAAGACTTTTTTATGATGGATTCTTTTTCTTTTAAAGTAGTGGCTGTTCACCTGAACCAGAAATGGAATCTGATCTCGACGAAAGTTTGCAAGATTGTATTATTACCCGGAAATTGAATGGAGGTATTTTGCACAGAACTCTGTTGAGGATTTCTTATTTCTGCCTCGAGGGACGTCATGTAGAACATTATCTATTTTTCATTTTTCAACTTTCAGAACAGAGAAAGTGGAACACCAGACAGTGCCTTTTGTTGTTACATTTGCGTAACCAGATGGAAGATAAGTTCGCAAAATCTCAAGATCGAGTTCCTCATCTTTGGAGAGAAATTGCGTCTCAAATGAACATAAATTTCCTATCCGATTTCTCCGCTAGTGAATTAGAATGTGTGTGGAATCATTGTAACATAAGTTACGAAATTAATCTAGAAAAACTGAAATCAAAAGGTGTAAATACAATCGATTGGAAATATTTCGCCGTCATGGACGAGTTGCGCGGTGGTACAAACGAAATCTCCGATTTATGCGTTCCTAGACCAGGTGAAAGCCTGCTTTCAGATTTTCACGAATTATCTCAGAAACATTCTTCTTTATGGCCGCGAATCGATCTTCCTGAGTGAGTATTTCTTCAATTAAAAGTAGAGAATGAAGTCTGATAGAAATTAATTGCAACTGGAATTTTTCATTTTTCTGTTCAGAGTCGTACCGAGGGATGAAACAGATAGCGAAGATACTGCAACTAGTCTAACAGGTGAATTTAATTGACTCTCAAGTGTTATCAATGATTTACGTTCAGCACTCGTCACACAATTATTATTCTTTTGTTTTAGGAATTTTTTGGACGCACGATATGGTGAGGGTGTTGATTTCCTTGAAGAAAGTTATAGAGCAGGAAATAGTCAAACACAAAATACCAAGAAAGAAACAATGGGGTATTCTGGTGCGGCGATTCCGCGCGTTGAAGAATATCACCTTGACTGAAGAATCATGCGAAGAAAAATGGCGCAATTTAGTGAGAACCTATAAGAAAAATTTGATGAGAGTGAGAGAAAAAGGCACGCGGGTGATTCGATGGCCGTACTTCTGGCGAATGCACGAAATTTTGGGAAATCCGGCAACAGAAATCGAAAAACTCGTGCCGTATTCAAATAGCAATAAAACCAAATTAGTCGAATCGGTTGACATTCCGTCGAATGTAATTTCGACGGTTCCACTAAGCGAGCGATTCGTTATCGGAAGTCGAGATGAAACAGAATCCAGCTCACCTAGCGACGTTTTGTCCTCGCTTCATTCGAGCTATCAGCAGAATCAGGTTTTACACGAAATTATCGACGAGCAGAGTAAGAAAATTGAAGAATTACATCGAGAACAATTAAATATTAAAGCACTTCTTACACAATTGTTACAGAAGTTCCCTTGAAATTTTCAATAAATTGACTTTTACTCGTTATTGATTCCTTTGAAAGTTGAAGCTCGGCGAAGATTTCTCTCTTGCGGCTGAAACCATACAAGGTTGATTATGAACAATATCAAAAAGAAGGAAATAAAACAACAATTCTTATCTCATATAATAAAAAATTTTAACATTTTCAAAATAGTTATCTTAAATTTGAACAATCATCCAATTTTTTTGTAACGATAAACAACAATATTTGAAAACTAATCATAATGAAAGAAGCTCTAGGCCTGATATTATTCATTCAAAAATTATCATAATTTGAAAGATAGTGGATAGGAAAATAGTTCATCGTATTGTCATCGGTACAGCGATTCGTCATTTCAACAGATCCAACGCATGGACAGTAGCGGTTAGAAGTGATTGAAAAATAAGTATCTTAAAAATAATGATTTAAGGCGGATGAGATAATGGAAATGCTAAGGTGAATAACATGATTACCCATACCACAAAAGATGCGACGGGAGAAAAACGTCTAAAAAATACTCTGTAATCCTCATTACACCAATGAAAAGCCTTGGGTTTGTTGAATAGCCTGTAGTAATTTGTACCTTAATTTCTCTTTCGTACTATATCTAGGTAAGTCTAATAAATTAAAACAAGTGTGAGCAACAGGAAGGTATTTATCATCAGCTGTCGGTTGTATAACGATCTGCAAATAGAAAATTAGCGATACAGTAAAATTGAAGCTTTTTATTTTTCTAACGGAGACAAGTCTTACCTTGATAGCTTTCATTCCCTGAATGGGTATCCGGTCGGAACCAGTTAAATAGAGTAAGAATTTCTTTTTATCTTCTAAGGATAGGTCATGGAACACTTCCCAAAACATCCTGATCGTAGGATCGCTAGAACTGTATCCTTTTTTGTACACAGCGTTATTTTCTAATTGGTACCAATCGTAATCCTCGTTTCCTGGAACGAATACGACAAATAAATCCAAGTTGATTCGCTTCTCATGCTCACATCAATACGTACCAATAACGACGGACATCAATTCTTGAGCGTGGAACAATTTCAACACTCGACCGCCGCAAACTTTATGGAAACCGGCACTAAACTGATTGAAACGCGTTTCGACTAATTTATTTAGGACCATATCGACATACAACTCAACAAATTCGTGCCTATTGAAACATAGAAAAAACTTATCGTCCGATATACTAAAGAAAATATCTACTCGTGATTCCTGCGAACGCTTACTTATTCTCTAACGTGACTGGGATTTTTTCACCGTTCGGCTTCAAAGGTATCACTTTCACCTCGCCGAAAACGTCTCTCGTCAGGGCGAAATGTAACTGAAATACTTCTTCTAAATTTGGTTCATTATAATTTAAAACGTCTTCTAAGCTCCTAGAAGAAGAGTAATACACGTAAAAAAATTCACAGAAATTAAGAAACGACCGAAATGCTTTTTTTCGGGTCCACTCACTTGGCAACAGTTGGCGATAATTCTCTCAGGTCTTGTAATCCAACCGGTTCGTTGAGTAATTTCTTGTACAAAGCCAACGGGAATGGAATGTTAATAATAGTAAAATTGTAAATAGCTAAACCACATAAAATACCTAGAAACAGCGAAAAGAAATAGAGGAAAGAAGATGTGACTAAAACGTCTGAATACTTTCACGTCAATCTCACCTATCAAAAAGAACATAGAGTCGTCTTCGAACGTATCGTTACTAAACCAAATAGTATTGGTCTCTTCGTCCGATTGGAACATTCCATATTTCGGATCTAATATGTCTTTCAAAACCAACATGAAAAATTCTTTTCTTACGCCGCCCGCGTCCTCGGCTTCCTCGCCCAGGAAATGAACCTAATTCAAAACAGTGAACACTTTACTAGAAAACACCCACCAATAGACATTGACTCGTTGAAATTTTACGTACTCTCAACGGTTTTTTCAAATCGGCTGTGTTATGCTCCGATAATTCGCGAATGGTATCCTCGACGATATTATCTCGCGATACGTGTATGTCTAAGAACTGACTAATACTCGCCGAATCCATATTCGAGAAGAACATCTGCGTGATCACACGGTGTACGGCTAAATTCATAGCATCTTGCATCTGGAAGGTTTGAAGAAGATTATAATTCGAATTGTACAAAAATCACTGAAAGACGAATATTCCTCGGCTTACCTGCATTGACTGATCGGTCTGAAGAAGCGTAGTTTTTGCTTCTGCATCAAATATAAACGGATAGTTACAGAAATAGTATTTATTCTGAAATTTAACATTATGGGATTAAAGAGGTAAGTTACGTTCTTTTCGAGTATTTTTACTTCTTAAGTTAATTTCGACAGCAACTTAGAAAGTTAAGAATGGATCAAGAGTGGTACAGAAGAAAGGGTTACTGAACCAGACACAGATTCGCCATCAAGCTCCCTATCGTAAGTCCTTTTTACTCCTTTTGCCCCTTCGTCAAACAGGCTTTATCTTTTGCCTTCAGTACGTCAAGCCTAACATTATGATCGAAAAGCAAGCAAATAAAATGGTATACAACCTGTCTCTGGAGGAGACAAGTTAGATTCTACGCCGCGTCATGATTTTTCCTCTCACCAACTTCGTAGTTGGAAGAGTTGCACTTTAGAACAAAGTATAAGTGAAGGAACTTTGAATAGAAGGATAAAGTTTTAGAAAAAATTCCGAAGTCCAAGCTACAAGTATAAAAGTAAGGGGATGAAAAAAATCTGGTTGTTGAGAGACATGTAAATTGGGGGGAAGGAGACTTGAAAAAATTCAGACTTCCAGGCTTTGAAAGAATGGCAATCATCGAACTATACATTCGTTGAAGATTTTGACTTCCAGAAATGTAAACCAAAAGGAAGATGTATTGAAATGTCGACATTTGAGCTGTAGGGGAAAAAAAAACTTTATTTGAGCTGTGTATAAAAACAAGAGAATACGGAGGAATTTCGACATTCAAGCTCTATACATGAGAAGTGGGGGACTCGAAAAAATAGCGACTATCCAGTTTTATCAACCGAGAGAGACCTTCTACCATTTAGCTACATAATATATGAAAGGAGTAGTGGCAGATTTGAAAAATCTTCTGATAAAGTCAAATAAATAAAATTATAATTCGGAAATACCCATGTTTCATGTCCTCTAAGCTATATGAAAAAATTTATCCAGTCGACATAAATTGTTATATTAATAGATAGCCTAGATAAATTTCTCTGTTATGTTACTTTAACTAAGTTTTCACAGTCAATTCATTTTCCACTTGGACCGTCATGGACTTGAACTTTTTTCAAGTCCCTCTCCTATCATAATGTATGTGTACTTCATATAAGTTGTAAGTAAAAAATTTTTTTCAAAGTCCCAAACCTGTCATATATAGATTAAAATTTGAAATTATTTTGGTAGTCCCAAACCTGTCACATATAGGTTGAAATTTTTTTCAATTTTCTCTCCTCTCATATATTATATAAGTTGAAATTAATTTGAAATTTTTTTTAAGTCTCAAACTCATCACATATCTAAAGGTTGAAACTTGGAATTTTATTCTAAGTTTTGAACCTATTATATATTAGTTGAAATATGAAATTTTTTCCTATCTTCTCTCCTATAATATATAAATTACAATTAATTTGAATTTTTTTCCTAGCCTCAAACCTGTTACATAATATTATAGCCTTGGTTGAAATTCGATTTTTTTTTTGAAATTTATTATATGTACAAGGTTGAAATATGATTTTTTTTTTCCAAGTCCTAGACCCATTAAATATAGCTTGAAATTTGAAATTTTTTCCAATGCCTCCTCCCATCATATGTATGTACTTGATGTAAGGTAAGAGTCAACTTTTTTTTTTTCAAAGTCTCAAACCAGTCATATATCGGTGATAGGTTGGAATTTGAAATTTTTGTCCAACCCCAAACCTGTAAAATGTAGGTTAAAATTAGACATTTTTTTCAAGTCCTCGACCTTTCATATATAGGTTTAAATTTGAAATTTTTCCCTAATCTCAAACTAATCACAACGAGGTTGAAACTTGGAATTTTTTTCAAGTACCAAACTTATTACATATGTATATGTTAAAATTTGAATTTTTTTCTCATGTCCCCTCCTATCATAAATAAGTTGAAATTTGAAATTTTTCCTAGTCTCAAACTCATCACATAAACGTTAGTACTTGAAATTTTTTTCAAAGTCCTTGATGTATTATATACTTATAGGTTGAAATTTGAAATTTTTTCTAATGCCTCTTCCTATCATAATATATATGTACTTAATATAGGTTAAAAGTCAAATTTTAACTACATTTGGAATTTTTTTCAAGTCCCGGACTTATTAGATATTATGTAGATCGAAATTTGAATTTTTTCCTAGTCTCAAATGTATCACATAAAGGTTGAAACTTGGAAATTTTTTTCATTGCCCACACCTATTATATTAAATGGTTGAAATTTGAAATTTTTTCCAATGCTCCTTCCTATCATAAGTATGTATTTAATATAGGTTGAAAGTCAAATTTTTTTTGAAAGTCCCAAACCTGTTACATATAGGTTGAAATTTGAAATTTTTTCCTATATCTCCTCCTATCGTACATGAGTTCAAATTTGAAATTTTTTCTTAGTCTCAAACTCATCACAGAAAAGTTGAAACTTAGAAATTTTTCCCAAGTCCCAGACCTATTATATATGGTTGAAATATGAAATTTTTTCTGATACCCCTTCCTATCGTATTTATTGACTTAATATAGGTTGAAAGTAAAATTTTTTTCAAATTTCCAAACCTGTCATATGTGGGCGATAGATTAAAATATAAAAGTTTCTTCTATCTCCAAACCTGTCATATATAAGTTGAAATTTGAAATTTTTTTTCAAGTCTTGGTTTCATTATATATAGGTTGCAGTTTGAATTTTTTCCCCTATATCCGTTTCTATCATATATTAGTTGAAATTTGAAATTTTTTCTCATGCCCCTTCCTATCGTATTTATTCACTTAATATAGGTTGAAAGTAAAATTTTTTTCAAATTCCCAAACCAGTCATATATAGGCGATAGATTAAAAGATAGAAGTTTTTTCTAGCCCCAAACCTGTTACATATAGGTTGAAACTTGACATGTTTTTTTGAAGTCTCAGACCTATTATTATATAGGTTGAAATTTTCTCAAGTTTCAAACTCATCATATATTAGTTGAAATTTGAAATTTTTTCTCATGCCCCTTCCTATCGTATTTAGTCACTTAATATAGGTTGAAAGTAAAATTTTTTTCAAATTCCCAAACCTGTCATATATAGGCGATAGATTAAAAGATAGAAGTTTTTTCTAGCCCCAAACCTGTTACATATAGGTTGAAACTTGACATGTTTTTTTGAAGTCTCAGACCTATTATTATATAGGTTGAAATTTTCTCAAGTTTCAAACTCATCATATATATAGTTGAAATTTGAAATTTTTTCAAATGACTTTTCCTATCATATGTATGTATTTGATATAGGTTAGAATTTTTTTTTTTAATCTGAAATTTTATTTCTAGTTTTAGATCTATTAGGTATAGGTTGAAATTAAAAAAAATAAAATAAATGTTGTAGCCCAGTTAGATAAAGATTAAAATTTGAAATTTTTTCCTAAACTCAAACCTGTCACACATAGGTTGAAATTTGAGAATTTTTTCTGATGCCCCTTCCTTTAGTATTTATTCACTTAATATAGGTTGAAAGTAAAATTTTTTTCAAATTCCCAAACCTGTTACATATAGGTTGAAACTTGACATGTTTTTTTGAAGTCTCAGACCTATTATATATAGGTTGAAATTTTCTCAAGTTTCAAACTCATCATGTATACAGGTTGAAATTTGAAATTTTTTCAAATGACTTTTCCTATCATATGTATGTACTTGATATAGGTTAGAATTTTTTTTTTTTAAATCTGAAATTTTATTTCAAGTTTTAGACCTTTTAGGTATAGATTGAAATAAAAAAAAAAAAATTTATGTTATAGGCCAGTTAGATAAAGATTAAAATTTGAGAATTTTTTTCTAATGACATACTCGCTAGTATGGACTTCAAAAAGGTTGACTTCTAAGCCAAATTCAAGTACAAAGGAATTTCAAAGTTGAACAGGAGTTTTTTGGTACTTTCCAGAAACGGGAATGGGGTTTTTTGATACTTTTCAGTAATTGAACCGTCTTTTTCTTTGGTACTTTCCAATATGGTGATTGTAATTTAATAAATTTTTTATTTCAGTCGATATTTTTTACATTAGGAAACAAACAATGCGACGGAAGAAATTGGGATGAACCAACAAGAGGGGACGAGAGACTTGAAGAATCTTTACTTTCGAAGTACAATAAATAGGAAGGAGAGGACTCAGCGTAGCCACTTTCTTTCAATAATAAATCTTCCTAACTTTTTCACGACTTTTTTCTGACTCTTTCTTGATTTTTTTTGATCTAACTCTCTCCCGCATATAAGTTTCGTTTGATAAAGACTACGAGGTAGTCGAAACTTTACGTTTCAATAAATGATAAATTTATGAACGAGACAAGCCGTATTGTTTTATTTTCTGTTTCCTTGCACGGAAAAAAAGTCGTTTTATTTTATCCTCACTTTTTCTTGCTGATCAAAGTATTTTCTTGATTGCTAGTCGCTGAAACTGAATAACTCGGAACAATTTGCCTGAATTTCATCAAATTTTTCAAAATTCCCTCGAGTTTTTCAAGAAAAGTGGCCGCCCTGGGACTTTGAAAAATTTGGTTCATCGCACGTGTGAATGGGGGTGGGGAATCAAAAAAAATTTTCCTTTTAACAACATATACGAGAAAAGAGACTAAGAAAATTTTGAACCGTCCAGAGGGTGAGACCTCTAACCTAATTTAGGGGAAATTTCTGAACGATATAAGCAATAAATGTGAGTCAATTTTGGATTCTCGAATAATTCTTCCCGTTTTTCTCCTCTTTTGATCCGCAATATTGAATTGAAAGTTATTTTTCTCATATTTTTCATCGTTCAGAAAATTCGCACACGAGTCTTATTTATTACGTTTCAAGGTTGATGTTGAAAAAAAAATGGCGAGATACAGCGATACTCACTTTAGGATTGTCCAATACCCATTTGACGTAATCTATTCGTATATCGACATTTTCTAACAATTCGGACACGTAAAACGTATTATAAGGCACTCGTTTACCGCCCGTTTTTTCACACCTCGTATTACCGCTTTCACACTTATTCAGGCGATTCAAATTTTTCAACATTTCCAAAGGTATAACTAAGCCCGACTCCCAATTATTCAACTGTAAACAAAACAAAATACATTAGGAAGTTTCTGCGAACGATGGAATATTTTAACGATAGTAAATAACGTTCGCGTAATCGCGGAAAAGAGAAAATTGATTCCCGACTGTACGACGTCAAATTTTCGCTATTATTTTACTCACATAATTTTGTTCGATTGTCTTTAGCCGGTCAACGAATACATTTTTGTAAATTAATACTAAAAGCTCAAAGTTTTCGTTATTCAACAAGCCGTACCATTTTTCTGCGAAACGTAAGAAGACACAGGTGCACTAGGCGACATTTTTGTACAGACAATTTTGCTACCTGTCCTCCGAGCAGACAGACATAATTGAATCACGTTCTGTGCGCTTACCTATATTGGCGATACGATTCAAAGCGGCCTCTCCAAACGGTAACTGCAGAATATCACTATTCTTAGGATTGAGAAATTCGTGGTACAAAGGTAAAATAATGTATGCTCTGAGGGACTCGATATCCACCGCTTCGGTCAAGACATTAACCGTCACCGTTGAGATACATGTCAAGAGCTGAAACAATAATATGTACAAAAATTCCACATTAGAATAAGAGACAACAAATAATCGGAAATGCTCTGCAACAATTTATTAACTTACTGTATCCAAGATGGAAGGATGTTCAATTTTACTTATTATCTTGAAACACTCGATAGCTCTCTTCAAATCAACATTGTGATTCTGCTCATTACACAGCCGAACATCAGACTCCATGAAAGATCCGTTAATACATGAAAGACTACTCATCGCTGTTTCTAAATATCTGTAACATGATAATATATTGTCATTATCGATGAGTAAAAATTGCAGTTGGATCTGATACTAATATTTATAAAGGCAACTTCAGCCGTAAGAGCCGGAAGATGCCGGGAAGGTATATAAAGCTAAATAATGCTGAGTCAACGTACTGAAGAAAAGAAGAAAAACCTTTCTTGTTAAGGCGGGAAACTTGTTCTCTCTGGTTGTTATTCAACAAATCTTAGACTTGACTTGTACAAAACGATTCGTTAAACTAGAGGGCCCAGCCGGCTCCCAAAAGTCTTCAGACAAGCTCTGCTCTGATTTTTTTGAAATCAACAGCTTCGAGGCTTTGCTCTCGGCTTTTTTAAGAACCGCTCTTCTGGCTACAGCAATTAGATCGGCTATCCGTTAGGATCGCTGACTACGCGTGTGGTTCATTCAACGATAATGGTACTTTTGCCGAACTCGAAAACAAGAACTCAGGAACTGAACTAAGACGGTATTTTATTTATGAGAGAAAAATAAAAAAATTGGAATAACTTTGAATGAAGCGGAATTCGAGGTTTTGTCACCCCATCTAATTTGTGGAATGTACTTTTGTGGATACCTTTCAAGATGAATCCTGATAAAATAAGAAATGCTTCATACAATTTTCCATTCTTCTTTCAAATACTACCACAGTTTATTTCCCGTTTTTAACTTCTCCCCGTTCAGTAGAAGTCTAGTGTGACGTCAATGCTATCGGGCCCAATTTAAAGTGAAAATACACGATTTAATGGACTTATTTTATATTTTATCAATGCACAAAAATTAATAATGAATTATTCTTCAATTGAAAAATAAAATTAGACTGGTTAGAATTCACCAGGCAAATTTTTGAATTACCAACCAATTAATAATAAGAATGTTGAATAAAAATGGAAATTAACTTTCAACTTGAATATGTTCACATTGCCCGTCAATTTAAATTTATTGAATAAGTGAAAGCATTGGATTTGTTGTCATTATAATTTAAATTATTCTTGATAATAAATTAAATGATAATTTTAAATTTTATCAATATTCATTGGGATAAGATTTTCTTATTCATCGAACAAAAAATTATTAGGTCAATTCAATGTTGATATGTTTTAAATAAAAGTATAATTTTATTCACGGGTTTATTATAAATTAAAGATTTCATTCTTCTCTTACAATTCCCTTAATTCAATTCTGTTTTCGATCTCTTTAGAAGTGCAGCGCAAAGTTACAATCGACCAGCTCAAATTAAATTGAAAATTGACAATTTAGTGGATTCATTTTATATTTTCATTCATTATTATGGTTATTAAAAATAATTTTATAAAACTGTTTAAATGAATTCTTTAAAATTTAAGGCTAACTATTATTTAATTGAAAAATATAGTTGTATTGTTTAAAATTTACCTGGTAAAAATTTTAATTACAATCAATTAATGATAAAGATTCAAATTATTTTTAATTCTCTGTAAATTCAAATTCATTGAATAAGTTGAAGTATAGTTATTAATCAATAAGGAAGATTTATTTATGATTAAAAAACAGATTATAATTGAAAGATTTCATACTTTACATATTGGTATTAAAAGGTTTAATGGGATTATAATCATTATTTCAAGGTTAAAATTTTAATTTTATCTGAATAATGAATTAAAATTGTTTAATTTTATTGGAATAAGATTTTTCTAATTAATTAAAAGTAAAATCATTAGATCAATTCAATTTTCATATGACTGGAATAAAATTTTCATCTTGTTCAATTTGACTTTTATTAATTCCTTTCTTTTTTGAACGAGTTAGTGTCAATTACTGACTATTTAGGAATAATTAATTTATTATCAACTTATTATTATTGTTTGCTTGTTCATTTACTATATTTGTTGTCATATTTGTATTCTGTCCTCCCTCCGCCCCTACCATTCATTTATTTATTCATTTCTTCACCTATTTTTCATTCCTTATTTGTTTATTTATATTATGAATTAGCCTTCTATAAGTTTGAAATAATAATAATAATTTCACGCCCGCAAGGAGCATCGCCATTAATGTATAGCCAAAGTAGGTACATAATTGAAAAGTAGAGGCATTATGGAACTACTATTTCTATATAAATTTAATTTATGTTGAAGACCGTCAAATAAAACCATCTTATGTAATATTATGTATTATTTTGTGTCTGTTTTATACTTTGTAATTTGTTCCTTCATCTCATTTTGATTTATTTTTCATGTTTTTCATTTTCAGATTTATTACCATATTAGTCATTTTCTTATTTTGTTTTGTTTTTTGTTTTTATTTGTTATTGTTTAAGAATGATAATGATCCTGGCTCAACTCGCTCCGCATATTGTATAAAGCACAAGGTGAGAGAAATGAAATTTCTGTAGAGAAAAAAAAAAAAATGAATAAGAGGTGTATGATAGATGACCAGAACAACATTGCATGCTTCAATGTCAGACACCAGCACTTGAAAGAATATCTTAATTGAACTGCTTCACCTTTTATCTAAGAGTAATTTAGCTTAATATTTAGTTCAATTCTTCTTTGGTTTTGTATTATTTACATTGATTTAAATTATCATTTTTAGGATTTTATTTATTTGTTCAAATATTCAGATTAGTTCATTCAAACAGTTTATTAATTTTTACCCCATATTGCATTCATTTTGGTATTGATAATTTTTTTAAATTGTGATTACATCGAGATTTGATATTTTAAAATTTATTTTTTACAAAAAATATTCTAGTATCCAATACAAATTTTTTATTCGTATTAAAAAGAATTACTTTCATTATTGGAATTACTTTGTTTAGCTGTGGATTTTTATTATGGAAGTAAGTCTGAACTTACTCGGCTACCTCCAGCTTCTAGAGCCAGCTTCAGCTTTAAACTTTTTTACAGCAGCTCCGGGTTCTGACGCCAAAAATCCTAAATGAAGGCCAAGAAACATCATAAGTATCAAGGGAGCATACAGCTTCTATTCAGGTATCTTTAGAAGACGTGTTGCTACTTTTTTTTTTTTTTTTTTTTTTTTTGAATCCGACCCATTGCTCCTAAGCCAGCTCGGGGTCCATACATTTTGGAGTTCCACAGCCGGAAAATAGCTGGCTCTGAAACTGTTTCTCACAAAATAATCTTGCAGGACAATTAATTTTGAAGGACAACTTACGCTTTTGATTGTCAAAAAAATTATGATCTCATTAATTTCTCGTTTTTGTCGAAAAACAAAACATCTCTCATATTTGAGATATTTAATAGTCTAAAAACACCAATAAGAAGGTCAAATTTGTTACCGTATTTAACTTGTCTTACCCTGATTTATTTGTATGCCTCTTTCAACGCCTATGATTTATGAGATAGGTACGTTAACAATTCATTCATTAAAAACTCAAAATAAGGTCTATTTACAACTACTTCACGAGTGGAACATACGGGGCATGTAAATCTTCTCTACATTTGTTTATACAGTTCGTGTTTGATTCTATACTTTAAATCTATTCCTATCGAAGACCTTTTCTATATTTTCTGCGTGCTGTTTGATTTAATCGGCGTTCGTCAATCATCGCTCACGCTTATTCACCATAAGTCAAGGTGACTAGGCCTCTATTGAAAATTCTAGATTTCAAATTTCATAACCCGAAACTCGTTTTTCCTAGGTCATTTGTAGTTTACTATTTTTTCCAAGAAATGAGAGTAGGCGCGGCAAAGTTACGAGTTTAAAATGACTTTTCTCGCTATTGATTGTGGAGACGTTTACCGGGATGCAGTTTTCGCGCAGTGAATATTTTTTTTTTAATTCATCTATCTTTCCATACATTTTTCTTAAATAATGACGTATCTAAAACGTCAAACTTCTACCTCTTCATTTTATAATTTGAACATATTCTTTCGAATGAGTGGTTGGATCATCTTTAAAATGAGATAGACGACTGATTTTGAAAACTAATAAAATACTGTCTTTCTTAACGTAAATAAGAGGTACGCCTAAATTGGTTTTTCCAAGGCCAGGCTGCGCATCAACAGAAGATGAAGGAGTCGAGATATTTTCTCTAGATCTTTGAAAACTTGTATTTTGCTGACACCAATGTTTGGAATTGGAGGCTCGATTTATTGACTTAGATACAACAAAGAGAGACTTCAATCAGCTCTTCTGGGGAAGGATGGTATTACCCGAGGCAAAAAAATTGTTGAACTTTGTTACGTTGACAACCAAATCTACTACTGCATTAAAATTTTCCGTTTGTGAATGGTATGGCAAGCTAATATGCCCTTATGACCAGTAAAATCAGACAAGAGCAAATAAACAAGTCCCAAGAAGAACTCGGGAGTCTAATCAATCGTATTCTTATTTACGAGAATAAAAAATGATTATAAGGAAAGAGAATATAGCTCACGTCATTAAATCTTGATCCACAGCCTCATCTACCGGTATTTTTGTACACCTTTCGAACATGCTAACATTAATTTCGAGTATTTGAGTACTCGGCGACCATATTCGATAATCTTCAGGTGAAATTTTGTCCTACAATCATTGAACATACCAAATAAATGCCACGTTAGCTCTGCAATATAGACTGTTCGTCATTTTATCGTACCTGCGCTTTAGAAACAATAACGAAGCAATGATCACCACCAGCGTAGATTCTTTGTACAGTATATTTATCGTTTTTATCATCAGGTAACCAAGGACCTATCACCACTTGCGGAGTGCAAGCAGTTTTAGACATTTTGTTACCTAACTGACCAGCGCCGCCCAAGCCAAATGCATACACACGACCTCTTGACGGTATCAAGGTTAATGTATGCCTCCTACAAAATAGAATTCCTGGTTTAATGAATTAGTAACGCGTAAAATTAGGAAATCGCAAATTCTTACCTTCCGCAACAAATTTGCGTAACGGTACTGCCCATAAGTTCTATAACTTTTCTAGGAAGAACTTCGTTCGTTAGCGCGCCGTGTCCTACCTGGCCGTACATACCTGCTCCGCAGGTAAAAACACCACCATCCTATAATAAGATCACTACACGATTACACGTATTGAAATTCATTTCGACACGCGTATATCAGTTCATGCAAATGAGGATCATGTTCACGAGTTGACAACAGGGCACTTACGTCCGTTAAGAATACCGAAAAGTCTTCTCCGCATGATATGTATTTAATTTTGACCGATTGAAGCGTTTTCAGCAAGGACGGATTGTGTTGATTTTGCTGGTTATTCACGCCGAGTTGGCCGAAACTATTTTTTCCCCAACCGTACACGATACCTAGTTTTTTTTTTGAGAAAAATATAAGCCGCGAATATTTTCTTCTTCAGATTTGAAATTAGAGATAAATACCGTGTTTGGATACAGCGAAACTGTGGTAACCACCGCAAGCGATGAAAGCGATCGGAACGCCGGCCATCATTTTGACCACTTCCGGATAGCAAATAACTTTACGTTCGGCGCAGCCAACGCCTAATCCTAGTTGACCATACTCGTTGCTACCCCACGTATACAATGTTCCATCTGGCAGGAAAATAAAGGGAAAAATTAATAGCATAAAAACCGTCTATTTTTTGGTTTAAGACAATTGATAGTCAGATAATCTCTCAAGTTTACAAGATAACTTCAAGAGAAGTACACTGGATTTTCAATCCTGAGAAATAAATTGAAAAAAAAAAAAAAAAAAAAAAGAGAAGAGAAGAGAAGAGAAGAGAAGATTGATAAGACGCCATATCAAAGATTGATCCAGGAAACTTGGATCAAAATATATTGCAGTTCGCTAAAAATAAATCGGCAAAGATGTAACTTGCCACAGATTTTATAAACGCCAGGAAAAAAATTAATAGGAAAATATTTGAAAGAAATTTCATGGTTTTTGGCACCGGTATTTTCTTAAAAATTAATATTTACTGAGATAGTAACGAAAAAACAACTCAGGAAAGGCAGTTAATCTACTGGGGTGGGTGGCGTCCTCATGGGAGGGGTTTCAAGGGGTTCATTAGGATACAATAACTGACAATTATATCGAGTTTTTCATTATTGCTCGATTTATTTTTAACAAAAATAGTAATTTTCATGAACTACGATCTGCAAGTCCTGATTCTAAATTTTTCTGGTCCAAAGTTCAAAGATGGAGGAAATCATGAATTTCATTCGTTCGCCACAACTATCGCATCCAGATTTGAAGGAGTCTATAATTTCAGTTGAAGCTCTAAACTTTCTGTCATTTACCATCTCAACATTTGAGATGAATAAATAACAAATTAATGACGTTCCACAGAAGTGTGAAAAATCGAGCAACAACAATAAACTATGACTCAGACTTTGAAGGACTCAATATTATCTATAAATACGAATGGTATCTTCTATCATCGTATAAAAGACTTCAAAACATACATGATTCAAAACAGGAAATTCCACTGAACAAAGAGTACAAATCATTCAACAAACTTTTGGTCCCAGAGACATGATTAAGATTGAGAACTAAAATTCTTCAGCCATTAAATAATAAATAGGAGGAAGAGAAACTCGCCTTTGAGGCGCGCGCTCTCCGATTTATATGTGACTCGAGCTAGAAACTAGTCAAGATTATTCTTTTTGTCGACAAAAGAAATCTGGTGTACTTTCAATTCTACAAACTGGCGTCGCAATAAATGAAAAATGGTATATAACTATACATGTGGGTAAAGTGCAAAAATTGCGATCTGAGCCGGAGGCGTGTAGAACAATTTGCCGAGTTGGTGGACGTTCACGATACCCGCATGTATTGTAAGATTTTTTTTCTATAAATGATGTTAAAACAAAATTCAATCAACGAATACTCAATTTTTTTTCACGCTAATCCTTGAAAGTGATTGGCTAATTCGTTTTTCTTTCAGGCTAATCTAGCTGCGAGTAAAATTAAACTTGAACGGCACCTAATAGATGCAGTCAAAACGCCATTTCAACATCATGTATAGAAACAAATTATTTACCTTCCAAACGCAAAAGCACAATACCAAAGTACTCGAATACATGGAAAAAAGTTGCATCTCTAACTTATTTTCTTTTAAAGGAAAAAGAAAAAATTTAAATAACCTTCGAATACTTCCTAGGAATTTCAATGCGTTTGTAGCACAAAACAAAAAAAAAATTGTTGGTAATCAGAAAATATCAGTAGAGAAATTTCTCACACAGTGTGGGTAAAATGCGTTTTTACCTGCTGGTGGCGCATTTTCAACCACATTGTCCAACAAAATGATCTCGCAACATGTGCGATTACAAGTGAACTTTCGCACGACCTAACAAGATTCTCCTTCTAACTTACGAGTATAAAAATAAACTACGTATCAATTTTTCGTTCACTCGCAAAAATTTGTTTTTCAAAAGACGATGTGATTCAATTTACACCTGTTTACCTCTATTTAGGAGAGCGATATAATTCCAAAAGGAAAGTTACACTTTTCAAATATGATACTCTACAGAATACAAGAAAATAAAAAAAACGAATCGAATCTCCCTAAACTATACCGAAGTAAATTATCAGTTCTCCAAACTTATAGGAATTTGACTTCAATTGATTGCAATTAGAAGTTACTTTTCGTGAAAAATTTTGCTCTGAATTACCGAAAAATCACGGTTCTTGAACCATACCAGATTTATGCACTATGATAATCGTGTAGGAAGTAAATTTGCACAATCACCGAACCTTCAAACTGACCGTTACCCATGTCCGAGCATAGCCTACAAATAGAACTGAAAATTACCATTCGTTAAAGCTAAGCCGTGTCTATATCCGCATGCAATTTGTACCACGTTTTTGGTCGCCAGAGTTTTCACAATTTTAGGAACTGTTTGAATACCAGTCACGTTATGACTAACACCTGGAACAGAAAAATCATTATTAGGCAATTTTTATAAGTGACATTGAAACCTTGAATAAAACATGGGTTACGCATAAAATTTACAAAAAAGGAAAACGAACTTTACGTTTTCTAACGAAATGAAACTAAATCACCCACGCACGATGATTCACAAAGCGTGGTAGGAAGCTAACAAATAATTTCGAATCTCGATTCAAGAACAAATCCTTTCTATGTTCTCATAATAACTAATCGATCGCTAAAATTTACATACGAATTCTATGCAGATTAGTAGAATGAAAATTCATAGAAATCGGACGTACTACGCCATAAAAAGGTGAATGATCCGTGAACGATGTAAACATTAAAATTTCTCCTTTTACACTCGACGACTGACGCTATAATTTGTACGACAAGAATTACTAATTAATGAGTACGTGCACTATATGACCGAGATAATGGGAAAAAGATGGAGATTGAATTACGAGTGCACGAACTGAATTTCAGAGGGTACGAAATTTCCTCAATTTCAATCATACGAAAATAAAACTCATACCTAATTGACCGTGAGAATTGCTTCCCCAACTAAATACTTGACCCCATTCGTTCACAGCCATAGAATAGTATTCTCCACAAGATACGTTAACTATATTTTGGATATCTAATCCGTGGACTTTTTCTACGGAAAAATAAAACAATTCATTTTATTTCATAAAATTCAGAATCAAGTAAATAAGGGAATACTTGGTTATACTTACGCAATCTCGTTCTTGATTGATCTCGTCCAAGTTGTCCAAAGTCATTATTACCGCAAGAATACACCATGCCATTATAAGTTAGAACCAAAGAGTGATGTTCCCCACAGGCCACTGGAAAATAAATTTGATCGTAAATTAAATTCAACGCCTTTGAAAAATTTCCATCGTTTTTTTTTTCCATTTCGGCTGGATGATAAAAGGAATGGCAAGTATTATCAAGATTAACACACCACTCACAACTTCTGAAAGAACTTAATTCTTGAATTTTTTTCCACATAACTTTCTATCACGCAGAACTTATAATTATCATCAATCAATTCTACTCGTTTGCACATATATGATTAGAATACTCTCAAATAATATAAGCAGCGTTTCGAAATCGAGATTTATCTCCATAATTTACATTACAAATGTGATTGGCAAATTTTTGAGTACGCGATAACGTATGGTTGATCAACACAATGCAAATTCAAAAATCGTGATTATCAACGGAAGGAAGCGCTCGTTTGGTAGTATAACCTACATCTACGAAAACAATAACACAAGACCCATACGGAAATTTTTCCATATATTTTATGGTTGTCACGGAAACCCGATAATGATTTCTATTCTTTCAGTACAAAATATATATCGCGCAGAAAAGACGGACGATTCACGTAGATTTTGTTCGGTAGAGGTTCGTTCTAGTTAATAAAGAGTCGAATCGAACGCGATTTGTATTTGCAACTTACCATGTTTTATATTCTCCGAGTCATTAAAAGTTACTTGATGAGGAAATGAAATATGCTGTTCTTCAATACCACCAAGGCCTAATTCGCCATCGACTGTGTTACCCCAACCGAATACAGAGCATTCATAAGGAGCTTTCGCACTCTGCCAGTCCAAAGAAGTGCTTAATCGACAAGATACCTCATCAGGTTCAGAATCTGTATTCGCATCGTCCATATCAACTTCGTCGGAAGAAAATGATTTGACGGTTTTCGTATCGTTTATACTGTCATCACCATGTTTAAGATTCATGATACGTTTCTGAAAATAATACACACAAAGTCAAGTATTGATCATATGATCAGAAACACCTGTGGTCGTTTCTTCGTAGAAGTGAGACTATAAGAATGACAGCTAAATGAACAGAATGCATTGGACGGAAAGGAAATTATTCCGAGTTAAATTCAATTCAAATCTAACTTATCGAATTACCTTCTGAATATGAGTTCAATAGAGGATGAGCGTAAGACAAATTAAATCCTCAACTGGGTTACTGATATTGAAGATGAATGTTTACTAGAATCATTACAAAAATTATGATTGAGACACGAATGGGTAAACTTTACTGTAAGAAATTACGTACGTAATGGATCTAAAATATATTCGATTTTGTGGTTTGTGGAGTACTCGATACTATGTATGTTGATAAATAATATTGATAATGAATGGACGTCAACTAACCAAATACTTAAACATATGTAGACAATTGTTGAAGAGGAAATACGAGAAAATTTTATCACAGGACTTCACGAGAACAGGTGATAATCATGAAAATTTTAATGAATTTAGAATTTAAAATTAGAAACATCGCCATAACTTGACCGATGGTCCTCGAAATTTTATAAAAGAAAATCCGTTATCTTTTTCAATTCATAAAAATATTTTTGTGTACGCGATTTTTACCATGAATAAAAAATTTTGTTTGTTGACTTTAGATAAAAAAACGCATTCAGCCTTGAGATTCCCTGACGTCATCCCACACGAGGTACGGCCGATTGCCATTTTGCTTCCAGAATCTGCCCGAATCATTTCGTGTAAATACACTGAGTGTGTGTAAATGTAATAATAATTTTATTTTTATTAAGTTTTTGGTTTGATCTTGTTTTCATTTCTGAAATCGGAATTCATGTTTTTCATCGACAGATTAGGTACTAGAAATTTGAGAATGGCTGTATCGATTTTCTTATATTACATTACACTCGTTAGAAGAGAAATTTCATAATATTATAGAATAAATGATCGCATTTTTAAGCCCCAGGGATTGTAAGTACTAAATTACGGCGTGAAGTTATTGAGATAAATAAATTTGTCTTTTCTTAGGTATCGTATTCGTTCTCTACTGTTTTGTGAGCAAGAATAATTCCTAATTTTTATTTACAGTTTCAACATCTTCTCATCATTTTATCGCAGGTTGTACAGAAATGAAAACAAGCCAAATACTTTTCAGTCGAGACATTGCAGTTCTGCTTGATGACTGATCAGTACTGTTTTTTCATCTTTTTGTTTCAATAATAATTACTGAAACTGAATTTCTAAAAAAGCCTTTCGACACACTAATGAAACTGGCATCTCTTCTCCATTATTCTGTCGCATGTATCAAAATGACGTAGTACGTTTTGCACTTTCAACTGTTTCTAGAAGTACGACGAGGTGAGTATACGTCCGCATTTGTGGAAACTTACTCTCAAGGAAAGTATTACAATTCTCAAAGATATTAAGAGCAGGTCTAATTACGCGACAATAGCGTACAAACTTGACACTTCGATGACAGTTTTCAGATTTTTTATTGACATTTTCAATATAAATTATGCACTGAAAATTGTAAAGAACGGTCTATCTCAAATTATACGTAGGTACACATTATTTGCACTACCATATAGGCTCTACAACCACTATTGGAAAATGAACAAAAATAGGTAGTTCGCATATCTTGAATTTTTCCCGTGAAACTTCTTTTCGTCATCTAAAAAGGTATGATTAGAGCCATATCCTCGAACACACGTGAAGGTCTATTGTAAAAAAAAAAAAAAAACAATTCATACGTGTTCGTATTTTTGAACTTATCACATCAGTTTCCGAAAACGTGCGATCTGTATGCTAGACACACAAGCTTTTCATACATCAAACAATTTAAAATAAGTACTATAACACTATTACAATTAAAAGTAATAATTATAATAAAAATTAATGATAATAATAATATAATAATCACAGTACGTACGTTATTGATAATACTGGTATTCAGTATAAAAATTTAAGATTCATAATAAGATATAATATTTTTATTATTGGCATGAATATCGATAATAATTTTTAAAATAAATCGTAAGTCTGTAAAAAAGTATATCAGAGAATTAAATGATTGTTGTAATATTAAGAATTGAATCACATTTAGAGGCATGTAGGTGCACATGCGCATCAAATTAAAAGTTGATAATTTTCGTTTTTCAATCGTCATAACCACATATCAGTGAAAAATGAACTACCTCACTAATTGAGTTCGATATTGTCAAATGAAGTTCTTTTTTTTTTCTTCTATTTACTTAAATAATGTCAAATGGTATCGAAAATAATTTTCCATCCAATTTGTATCGAGAAAAAAAAAAACGAGTTAAATGCTGCGGGTGATAATTAATAGGTATAAAGACAGAGGTAACACACTTAGGACAATCAATTATGATTAGATAAACTAAAAATTTGTAGAATTTCACGAGAACACTATATATTTTAAGCATGAGGGCTTATACAACAAAAATATGATTTCAATGCTTAAATTCAAAATGGTGAAAGCGAAGAAAATTATGATTCCATTCTCTGTCTTGGCTACAAGCCGGTAACTTAAAGTTAAAAAAAAAACCCTTATATTTTATAAAGAATAAACTGAAGATAATCAGGTATACAGTTCATCGCAACGATTTTTGGTATCACAGATGCGTTCTTTCTTTTCCTTATTATCTATACTGAGTCTGTATCCGCGTATTTTGACTGGGTTCTGAACGATCCTACCAAAACGGAAAGTCTTCAGCATGTGGTCCTCCCAGCGCTCCCAAAACTGTAACGTAAAAAAAAAATATACATGAATATACAGAAATTTTGATCATGATATTATATAATGTTAGATTAATGATAATGAAAATCATTTCTCGCTCTCAGTAAGACTTGAAAAAAAATCCGATTTCCAAGTTTTCTGGTCCTTGGAAAAAATTTCACTGGCAAGTATATTTGTATTATTATTTAGCAAAAAAATATACGTCATTTGGTGTCCGTTACCACGAGCAATCAGATCTTGGAAAATTTGGATATATTCGCTTTTGATTAGACAATTTGAAATTAAGAGGTGCTTCTTCACTTTTTGATTGGTAAATTGAAGAATTTATAAGACCTTTAATGGGTTTAATGTTGTGCCAGTTGCATATTCCATTAAATCTCGCTGAAGGACGAAAGATGACTTCAAATTAATTTATCTCGATAATTTTGTTGAATTCTTGCCGAAATGTGTTAGTATTGATTAAAATATAAATATTACGAGCTTTATTTTAAATTTTCCCCCTTCAATATTGAATTTTGAAAATTTTATCAGTATCTTATAAAAAAAAAAAAGTCTATTTTTTATAAAAACAGACCTAGCGGTTAAAAATAAAATACAGCGCTAGAAATACTCGACTTTTATTCAATTCCACCAAGTTTTTCAAGAATCACACAAAATTTGAAGACATTGACTTTGTCCTTCAGCGAGATTTGACAAAATATGCAACCCTCGCAGCATTAAAAGATTTTGTCATCCAAGGAGAGAAGGGGTGCTAGATCTAGATCGGAACAATAAGTATGCTCAGTCAAACGCGATAAGATTACAGAAGAATAAACAAAGAAAACACGGCAATCCCGTTTTCAATTTGTTGATTGTAGCGCTCCTGGAAAGTGACAGGTTCGGTTGCAAATAGAATTGCAATTTGCAAAATACAGAGCGTTTGCGCTGCAAGTATAGCGATTTGCAGAAACTGGATGAGAAGGTGATCTCCACATTCTAGCCTCTCTTTGAGACGGCCATGCAGCGAGCAATGGGCAGTGCAATCCAATGATTAGATTGCCTTCAATCTTATCATGCATTCTTCTAAGTTTCAACCACTCTCGAAGGGGTCTTCTACAATGAATAGCAGTATGACACTAGCCGCGCGCAGTGAGAAATCTACTATTTGAGCAACTTATAAACAAAAAATCATGTTTCCGTTTCTCTATAATGGAGCGGGTTGGAGCCGCTTATTGTTTGGAGTGCAAACGCAAAAGAGTCGCATTCTACAATTTCAATGGTGCGGAAAAACTATAGAAGTGATCATTTTCTTTTCCGAAAGTGTTCGGACCAAAATGAAAATGGTCTCATCTGAAAAATAATTTAAAGACAAATAAAATTTATTCTTTTCAATTTTTAAATTAAAGCTTTTGTTCTCGAGATATTTCGAGATTAGTTAATATGTAGTTAAATGGGAAATTGCCTGTGATCACGTCTATAGAGACTTGACGGTAGCACCCCAAATCCTAATCGACAACACTTTCAAATCACCCAAACAAGTGAAGGCATTGACTCTGTAGCATTGACTATACCCGTACCAGACAAAAATTAATACTTGCATTGTTAAAAAAGTTTTCACTTTGCTGGGTACTACCACCAGAGTGTGCTGCATGTTGAGACGTAGGTTTAAGAGAGAGGGAAAGTTGTTCTGTCTCTTTTACTCTGCTGGTTAAAACGCAGCACGCTCTCGTGGTAGTATCCAGCGAAATGAAAACTTTTTTAACAATGCGTATGATGAAGAAAAATCTTTCGGCGTACTTCTAAACAAAATTCTGGCAACTTGGCTTTTTTACTTATTATAACAAGTACAAGAGAATTATAAGTGTTTTTTTTTTTTTTCATTAAGGACTTAATGCCATAATAAAATCTTTTCACTGAATGCCGAAAGTACACTGGCAG
The DNA here is from genome assembly GCA_035079385.1 of Aspidiotus rigidus. NCBI lineage: Eukaryota > Metazoa > Arthropoda > Insecta > Hemiptera > Diaspididae > Aspidiotus > Aspidiotus rigidus. Next base: position 12,872,291 of record JAVHKY010000054.1, on the reverse strand, counting down.
GAATTATAAGTTTGAAGCAGTTGAAAAAAAAAAAGAATTGTTTATAATGGGTTTTTTACTTTTTTTTAGTGCTCCAGAGTGCACACAAACATTAGCGCTCCTAGTACAGCATACTCATGTGAAGCGCTAGTATCATCAGGCACTATACAAAATCGAGAAAATTGATCTATTGATGGGCAGTGCAGATGTCGAGCAAAATGTTTCCTTGAATCAATAATATGGATAAATGTTTATCCCAAAATTCCCTACATTAGAAGCCAAAAGTTGGAAGCCCAAAGATAGAATTTCAATAAGAAAATATCAAAAAATAGAAAGCCAAAAGACTTTGAGATGAAAAATATGAAAAGTCGAAAGCCTAAAGTTTTAATAAAAATTTATAATTAATATTTCTAATTTTATTAATAAAATAATTAGATAATTTATACTTTAAAAATTTAAAAATATAAATGAAATAATTAATAAAAAATGATTGAAAAAAATTCATTTAAATTATTATATATCAAATGAAAATTTATTGATCCAAAATTATAAATAAATTATTTTGAAAATAATTCATTAGTAAGTAATAATTTTATATTATTTAAAAATGACTTTTAGATTACATTTTAAATTTAAAAATTGAATAATTATTTATAAATCAATGTACCTATCAGTAACTTTTATCATTTTTTCATTATACATATCAATGAAATATCATCATTTTCAAGTCCAATAAATTTTATTTCATCAATAATTTATTTAAAATCATTTAATTCAAATTTATTTTTCAAGTTTAAGATTTGATAAATAATTATAAATTCATTTTAATGTATTAAAATAATCGTATAAATTTAATTTTAAATATATATTAAGATATATAATAAATAAATAAAATTATTAATTCTATTAAATTAAATAGTGCCGCAAGCCTAGCCGAACACTGCTAAATGCACATTTAAAAAATGCTTACGCAGCCGCGTAAGCAACACACGACTTTTCACCTCTACTTATTGACAGTCAATTTTTTTGTTTAAACGCTAACTCTAGTACTCAAATTCATTCAAGTTTTTTTCTTGTCAACCTTGCTGCAGATGTAATACCTCACTTTTTTAACTTGAAAAGTCTGTAAAAAAAAGAGCTATGATTAATCGTAAAGTACACTGGTGTTGGAACTCAATTTGAAAAATTTTTGACTCCACAAATTTGGTAAAGCTTTAAGAAATTCTAATAATTGGTCTGAAAATATATTTATTCTACATTAGGAAATGAACAATGTTCTTTATTATTTACAATGGCGATGTTTACTAGGCCTATTATCCGTTCCAATTCATCCTGTAATGTAATAATAATAATAGGTAATAATAATATTAATAATATTTGTTTCATTATTCTATTTACTTCATGCAATTAATAAATTATTGTAATATTAAAGAAAATAATAGTACCTTTTCCAAATCATGGATTTTTTTTCTATCAATAATCTCTTTTTTCTTACTATCAACTCGGCTCGTTGCTCGTCTTGCTAAATGCACATTTAAAAATGGATCTCTTTCAATATCTCTATAGTTCACATAATGGTGATAAACAAGGGGAAAAAAAGGGAGAGTAATGATTTGTCTGGATTCCTTTATCTTCCATTTATGCGTAGGTTATTTATGGTGAGAAAGAGGGAACATCCCCTCTTTTTCCAAATTCTAAAGATGTATAATTTAAGTAAGGCCTAGTGGCCATCCTCTTTCCAATCCTTTTTTTTTTTTTTTTTTTTTTTTTTTCCTTCTTTTTATGATTTACTTTCTTTAAATTCTAAAGAGCGATCAAATCATACTCTTTTAATACAAGAAATCAAACTCGGCTCCAGTCCTTACAACGGATTGCTATGTCGGAGTACTATTGTTTTCATTTTTTTTTTCTTCGTTTTTTTTGTTTGTTTTATTTTATTTTGTTTTGTTTTTTGTTTTTTTTTGTATAATTTTTCTCTGGTTGAATGTAAAATAAAAAAAAAGTACTTAAGAGAACAGGTCGAAATTTTTTGCTCCTAGCGGCGAGGCAGGAAAAGAATGCGATGTGTAAATATTTTAATGATTACTTCGCAGGTAAATGTAAATTCCATAGCTCGAACTTCACGATGGCACGTGCCGACTAATTATGCACCTATGCTCACCATCTCATAACATCTATATCTTCAAATGATACAACGAAGCGTCGCTCATTGTAAATCAAGTGGAATAAGTATTTGCGCAGTTGACACGAAATGATTATGTCATCAGAAAGACGGACGGATGATTGGATCTGCGCTACTGAAGCTTCTCACACGCAAGGGTATAAACTTTAGCGCGACTTGATTACATTCATTAAAAAGTCACTTTTGGGGCAGTCCGGAGAGTTACTCCGAGGATATTCACGCGACGGTTATTAATATTAACCAACGTCGACCTTCGAATGTAATGTGATTTGCGAGTGTCACAGTCTTCGATGAAATAAAGAGGCCTATCATTAGGTTTGTCGAAAATGACGTGTTTTCATGTAAATTAAACATTTCAAACGAAACTTATCCAAGTTGGCTTTCTCTAGTTTCTCAATGTAGGCCTATAGGTAACGATATAGGCTATTTCAATATAAGTGGGCTACTCTGATTGTCCGTTCATCTTTCAGTTAGGGTACGTTCAAATATTTTCCGTACAGCGGTCTTTGATGTCGGTTAGAATTAATTTGAGCGACGAGGACGACGATGATTATTGAAATATGAAATGAAGCATTTTCAACGTTTGAATTCGATGCTTTGCATTACAAAAGAAGGGAAAATGACGAGCTCTCGCGTTTGCCATTCCTGAAGTGAAACAATTTCAAAACTGGCCGTTCTTATTCTTTTGGAAACGTAAATATCAAAAGACATACAAATGTTTCGCATCGGCATCTTTGAAAAGGACGATCGTTCGACAGGATAATGGACTTCTGCTTCTGAAACAGTTTCCGCTCGAACGCTATTAGCTTCCCTTTTTGTTTTACGCGAACGTTTCTCACTCTATTATGCATCAAAAGACGGCCGAGTAACCGTATTCGCGTCCTTCGTGTCTATTAGTGAAATTTTCATCATTCAGATAGCCTTTGTACTTCGCGAAAGAGGCTTTCTAAGATGATGCGTGAATAGTCGCGCTCTCAAGTTACAAGAAATGTATTAGATTATCTTGATGCGTGAGGGGCTACTTTATACCTAGCGTACATATCTTTTCGCTCGAGGCGTTTTACAGATGTAATCCGGTTATGATATCGCGGCTACTTTAGAGCTTCTCGAAGATCGAATTCAACGCTGACTAACGGCTAGTTGAGTATGATCGGACGGTACGGTATTGAGTAGTAGTAAAATGCATTCGTCGTATTAAATTACACACGAGTTGTTCGAGTATACACAAACGGTTTGGGCTACTGTTCGAAGATAAGTTATTTTTATCGGTCCGTGTAAGACTTGAGTGAATAAACTCGCAGCTCAAAGGTTGAGACGAGCAAATGAAAAAATAGATTTTGATAATTGAATTCAATATGATTAGGGTTTATTTGAAAATTTGGAGGAACGCCATATTTGGCTCAAGAGTTGAAAATTTTGTAAGACCCTTATCGTTTTTATTGGCATGTTGTGCACTACTTACCTAGTACATGACGTCATCAGGGTAGTTTATGATGACGTAACAGGCTGGGCAAGTATTAGTATGTGCTACCCCAAAAGATGTTGAGTGGCCATCCACGATACCACCCCTCAGGATTATTTGTCAAAATCTACCCGATAAACCAAATCGACCATCACTATACACTGCCTGTATGGTCGACATTGGTTGCTTTTTGGTCGTACGACTGAAAAAAGACCAAATATTATGGTACCATCAGAAAATGGTTGATTTTTAGTAAATTTTTGAGATAAATCGACCAAATTTTGTCTATTCATTTCAGTTGATTGTTGGTCTGATATTATTCCTACTAAATTTTGATCATATTTTTGGTTGATTTTTGATCACTATGCGGAATACGTTTCGACCTATTTTCTGGTCGGTATAATTGTCAACACAAAAAATGGGAATTTTTCCTCGTTTCTTACTCGAAAATTGATATTGTATTTATTACTCAATTTTGACTAAGATTTCTAGTCGATTTCTGGGCAGATCAGCAGATATCGGTTATTGTAATCGTATCGAGACCAGGTCTGTTCAATTCAATTAACCGAGCAATTCTTATATGCGGAGAGGCTAAAAATTTTTTTTACTGATTGTCACAATATAAGTGTATATACATACATATGTGTGTACATAATACTGTTATATCTTACAAAAGTAATCGATAATTTTGTTTTGTTTAAGGTTTTTTTCCAATATTTTATGCATAACATTGACGTACTTATAATGTAGGTTAAAATCTTCCGATGTTTCCCCATAAAATTGCAGACCCTTTGTAAGAGTCTCCAAAGCTCTTCTCATCTCTTTTAACGGAGGGGGGTTCGTGCATGGTTCATCAGCTTCGTCTTAACTGCCTTCTCCTTCCACCTCTTCTTCAGAACCGTTCATCACTCTGGCTATAATATCGTCTTCTGTTTGATTTTCTGACGTTATGACATGATCATCAATACCGAGCCATTCTTCATATTCTTTCTTGTCCATGTCCTTCGGAATAGGTATTGAAAAGCTGCTGCGGCTTGTCTCATCGAAGCCAGTCCCAATTTGTCGTACTTTTTGAGAAAAGCACATTTTTCAACCAATGAAAGGTCACGGCGCTTATGAGACATTTCGATGAGAAAAAAAAAGAACTGAATATGCGCGAGATTATGAATACGTGCGATTCTAAAGATCGAACAGTGAGAACTAAGTGAAGAAATTCTGAATACCCAAGTTGGAAAAGATTATTGCATTGTTTCGACATGTTCATTTTTGTCAAAAAGTAGTCGTTATCACCATTCATGGAGGGAAATTTTAATTCAATTATACGGGCTGATAATCACAATAAACGGTACATTTTGCATGTTAAATAATGCAAACGTTCGGTTCCGAAAGAATTCAATTCAATAATACGGGTTATGCAATTAAGAGGGATTACAATAACCGATATCTACTTTTGGGAGATACCTTGATCCATTTTGAGTAGATTTTTCCTCAACATCTACCAATATTTTTACTCTTTTTTTTTTGGTCTATTCTCGTGCAAACCGCGGTCGCTCATTTTTGCCCCAAAATTTCCAGCCGATTTCTTAGGAATGAATCAACTATCATATTGCTCGCAAACTCGCAGATAAATAAAGATAATTATTTAAAATAAAATTTAAAAATTAAAAATTAATATCCTTAATAATGAAATTATTCAATAAATGAACATATCCTACTAATCATAAAAATATTAGATTTATTATATTCAATTTAAGGAGTTCCAACAGGAATAATTATTAAATATAATTTTTTTTTTAATTTAAATTTTATATCAATCTTATTTTTTGAAATTAAATTTCAACTTTATTTAAGAAGTTTATAATAATAATATTATTTTGAAAAAATAAAGATCTTATTTAAATTTTCTTGGTATAGTTGATTTAATCAAAATTATTAATTTTTTTCAGAACAATTAATTATTTAATAAAAATTATTATAAAACAACTAAAAAAATTGAAGATAAATAACTTTTTATATCATCCAATTTATTTAACATATTTGATCCTTTAATTGAGAATGATTAATTATTCAATCATTTCAATGATTTTAAATAATCATATTGAACCAGAATGATATTTTTCATTTTTTTGTTCAATTTTACATTCAATTAATAGAAAATTATTAGGTTTATTTAAGACAAGTAAAAAAATTATTAAAAAACAATTTTTAAAGAGTTAATTTAAATAACAAAATTAACATAAATTAAATTGATGAAAATTAATTTATAAATAATAAATTGATAAAGAATAATGATAATTATTGTATTATATCAATTAAATTATAATAATTAAATTTAAAATTAAAATTACGTAATAATGTACGAATTTTCTAAATTAAATTTAAATAAATAGATACATATAATATTTAGATTCATTTAAAAAAATTATTTAAATTAAATTAATGATTCAATTTTAATTGGTATAAATCTATGATAAATTCCACAAATTTCTGAACATTGTCCATAAATTATTGAAGGTATACTAATTATTATCGTAATTTCAGACCAAAATCGCACTCCTCTCGATATAATCCTGCTAACGAGATTGCTATCTTCATTTCTTTCTTCTCTCACATGAGAAAGCCTTAGATATGGACTGGTTTTTCCTGTCGAAAATGGTGGTCTATTAATATCATCTAACTATAGACCGTTTTATGGCGTCTCTATTGCCCAAAACTTGATTGTTCTGCTTTGTCACAAGAGGTCTATTTGTAGTGGTCCGTTAATATCGCTTGAATATAGGCTAGAGCAGACTATTTTATAATCGTCTACATTGCCCAGAAATCTACCAATCTTTTTCGTCAGAAGAATTCTAATTATGGTGGTTTGTTCACAATGATTAAATATTGAATATGAGAAAATATTTTATATCGTCGAGGTTCCCTAGGAATCGACTCTTTTTTTGGTCAAAAATGGTCACAATAATATATCAATTGCAGAGGAAGTATGGGCAATGACTGAGGATAGACCATTTTATCGTACCTACATCACCTACAGATCGACTAATTTTTTCATTCAAATTTTTGTCAAGTTGCTTTAAATGTGGTCTAAATATGGTAGGGAAGAGCGGAAGTAAGTCGACTGAAAAAGTTGGTCTGTTATTAGTCACTCATCAGAGCGCCCCCCCCCCAGTCTATTTTTGGTCAACATTTACTCAAAACCAACTGAGATTCGGGTATGTTCTGATGACGCCATACGCTGTGCAAATATTGATACATGCAACCTCAAAGGATCTAGTATCGATAGGGGAAGCACTCCTCTAGGATAGTTTGTCAATATACAAGTATGGTTACCCGCCATTGCCTTGGAATAGCCTGACGCTAGTGATTCAAACTTCTTGAATGTGGAGAACATGAAACATTATCGATATTTTAACAAAGAACCTGTTTTATATGTTTTTTTTTTTCGAAAAATTTGCCGAACGCCGTGCGCCGTGTGATGTCCGCCCAAAACAACAATGATCCAAGTCCAACATCATTGGCAAAAGTGGTCCAAGTGACTCTTATTTATCATTTATAGCTCGCAGGTCGAAATTTTTCAAGTCCTCTGCACTTGGAAAAGTTTCGACTTTTGACCCTATGACGTCAAAATAGTCAAAGTTACACAAAAAGTCTCCCTCCTCGTATCTTATAGCTCGGAAGTGAGACTCAGAAAAATTTCCGATTCTACAAGATTTCGATTTCAATTCTTGATATTAAAACCAATTCGACCCATAGAACAGGTTCTCTGTGTTCCTCAATCAACTTCGTTAAGGAAGCCGTCGTTTTTACTTACATTGTACCATTTTAAAATTTCAACAGGGAACCTGTTTTATGAGGGGCTTTTTGAAAAATTTGCCGTGCGCCGTCCAGCAAAAAACTTGGAAAAATTTCGACTCTCGAGCCATATATAATAGGAGAGGGACTTAGAAAAAATGACGGCTTCCTTAACGAAGTTAAACGAGGAACGCAGGGAACCTGTTTTATGAGTCTGATGGGATTTGGTATTGAAAATTCGAGGAAGCCTAGACCTAGATAAAGCTAATATAAAGAAGGCCTAGACCTACTATAAGCCTAGTATAGTATAGTTTGAGAGTCTAAATTTTTCTCGAATCTCGAGCTATATATGATAGCTCGAGAGTTGAAATCTTTCTAAGTCCCCCTCCTATCATATATAGCTTGAGAATCGGAATTTTTAACAGAGAACCTGTTTTATGGGGGCTTTTTGAGAAATTTGCCGTGCGCCGTGCGCCGCCCGCCGTCCAGCAAAAAATTCGAGAAAAATTTAGACTCTCACAGTATATTATACTAGGCTTACAGTAGGTCTAGGCCTTCTTTATACTAGCTTTATCTAGGTCTAGGCTTCCTTGAATTTTCAATACCAAATCCGATTTGACTCATAAAACAGGTTCTCTGCGTTCCTCGTTCAACTTCGTTAAGGAAGTCGTTGTTGTTTATTCGTAAAAAGTTCGTGATCCCTCCTATTATATATAGGGTCTCGCTCGCAGGTCCAAATTATCCCATTTCCCCCTCCTCCTTCCTACCTCATATCCTTTGGAAGTCGTAATTTTCCGAGTTCAACTACAGCTCGAGAGTGTGAATTGTTCCGAGTCCCCTTGTTTCCCATAAAATAGGTTCCCAGCACCCCTCGTTTAATCTTTATGACTTCTTCAACTCCAAGATCTGTTCCTGAACCAAGATTTTTCAAGTTCTCCGCCTTCTCTGTATAGTTTGAAAATCCTTCCAAGTCTTTCAAATAGTTCAGCTATGTCTCCCCTTTGCTCTTCAGTCAAATTACGTATCATCTATCCATCCTCTACGGTTCCAAATTTCCCTGATGACGGCGCATCTTCCTCCAGGTTCGTCACCTTCCCATCCGCTCTTCAGTAGAAATTTTCCTTCTGAACGTATTTAGGTCAAATATTTTTTCATTTCCTACACAAGGATTTTCGTTTACACTGCTGATGGATAAGTGCTGACAAGAAGAGAAGGGAAGTATTGCTGACTCGTAAAATGTTCTGGAGGAGCCAAATCAATGAAGGTTACTTTAAATGTTATTTTATAGTTGCTCAATCCAGTTACAAGGCACAGTAAAGATATCAACCAGCTCGAACCTCTTTGTGACGTCCTCAACATGCGTGACGCCATTGGTTCATGACGTCATCAACTTGGACCTGCCTGTGACTTCATCAAATTAGTATAACTTTTTCATCCCTTTTTTCTTTCCCTTTCTCTCTCGGATTTGCCGATTTCTGGATTAGGTCAAAGATTTTGATCAACGAGAAGGAGGCTGAAGCCTAGTATAATGTAGTACATTGAAGGCTACGCCTAGGTTAAGCCAAGTTTAGCGTACTATAGGCATACGCTAGGCCTAGTTTAAAGCTGAAAAAAGTAACACTCGTTCATTCTTACTCTTAGTCTAGTATACTTTTGTTGAGCTAACTCTGGATCAAGGATTCCTCGCAAATTTTCTGGGGGGTGGAGAAGATCGGATCGGACTTGAACTCGCAGATTTCTAATTCACAGATGGGGTGCCGATGCCAGTAGAGAGATATTGAAAAGAAGAAACTCAGTCCCAAACTTGTGAATTTTCAATAGCGGATAAAGGCACTGTAAAGACATCAACCAATTTAAACCTCTTCGTGACGTCATCATTATCCGTTGAATCTTCTTGTATCGTCATCAAGGGTCCCGATAAACCAGATCCACCAAATATCTCAGTCAATTTTGAGTAAATGTTGACCAAAAGTAGAGTGAGCGAGCGCTCTGATGAGTGACTAATAATAGACTAATTTTTTCGGTCGATTTACTTCCGCTTTTCCCTACCATATTTAGACCACATTGAAGCCAACTCAGACAAAATTTTGAATGAAAAAATTAGTCGATCTGTAGCTGATGTAGGTGCCATAAAATGGTCCATCCTCAGTCATTGTCAATACTTCCTCTGCAATTCACTATATTTTGACCATTTTTGCCCCAAAAAACAGTCGATTTCTAGCGATATAAAATAGTTTCTCATAGTCAATATTTAACCAGTGTCAACAGACCACCATAATTAGAATTCTTCTGACGAAAAAGATTGGTCGATTTCTGGAGAATGTAGACGATTATAAAATAGTCTGTTTGTAGCCTATATTTAAGCGATATTAACGGATCACTACAAGTAGACCACTTTTGACAAAGCAGAACAGTCAAGTTTTGGGCAATAGAGACGCCATAAAACGGTCTCTAGCCGGGTGATACTAACAGACCATCATTTTCGACGGGAAAACCAGTCTATAAGTAAGCCTTCCTCAAGTGAGAGAAGAAAAGAATAGAGACAGTAATCTCGTTAGCAGGATTATATTGAGAGGAGTGCGATTTTGGTCTAAAATAATATACTAATTATTATACCATGGACAATGTTCAAAAATTTGTAGACTTTATCATGGATTCATACCAATTAAAATTGAATCAATTAATTTAAATAATTCTTAAAATGAATCTAGATGTACCTATTTATTTATTTGAATTAAATTTATAAAATTCCTACATTATTATTTAATTATTATAATTTAATTGATATACTAATAATAATAATTATTATTCTTTATCGATTGATTATTGATGGAATTAATTTTTAGAAAATTATTTTTTAATAATTTTTTTCATTTGTCATAAATAAACCTAATAATTTTCTATCAATTGAATGTAAAATTGAACAAAAAAATGAAAAATATCATTCTGGTTCAATTTGATTACAAGTTTTAGATGTTATTAAAATCATTGAAATTATTAAATGATTTTTATCAATTCCTTATTTAAAGGATCAAATATATTAAATGAGACATAAAAAATTATTTAGTTTCAATTTGTTTACTTTTTATAATGATTTTTATATAAATTATTAAATATTTTCATCAAATAAATAATTCTAAAAAACAAAATTAATGAGTTTAATTACATAAACTATATCAACAAAAGTTAAATAAGATCTTTATTTTTTCAAAATAATATTATATTATTATAAGCTTTTTAAATAAATTTAAAACTTAATTCCAAAAAATAAAATTGATCTAAAATTATATTTAAAAAAAAATTATACTTATTAACTAATCCTGATGGAATTCCTTAAATTGAATATATAAATCTAATATCTTTATGATTAGTAAAATATGTTTATTAAATTAAACAATTTGATTATTAAGAATATTAATTTTTAAATTTAAAATTTTATTTTGGATTTTATTTTAAATATCTTTATTTATCTGCGAGTTTGCAAGCAATATAACAGTTGATTCATTCCAAAGAAATCGACCGGAAATTTTGGGCAAAATTGAGTGAGTGACTATGCGGCTTGCCCCATAATACTCATTTTAAACAAAAAAAAAAAAAGAGTAAAAATATTGATGGATGGTGAGGAAAAATCTACTCAAAATGGATCAAGGTATCTCTCAAAATATCTGTCCAGAAGTCGACTAGAAATCTTAAGTCAAAATTGAGTAATAAATACACTATCAATTTTAGACTGGAAAAATTTCATTCTGTATTGACAATATAACGACCAAAAATGGGTTAAAATGTGTATTCCGCATAGTGATCATAAATGAACCAAAAATTATGGTCAAAATTTAGTAGGAATAATATCAGACCAACAATCAACTGAAATCATGAATAGGCAAAATTTGGTCGATTTATCTCAAAAATTTACTAAAAATCAACCATTTTCTGATGGTACCATAATATTTGGTCTCTTTTCAGTCGTACGACCAAAAACCAACTAATATCGACCATATATTGATGGTCGATTTGGTTTATCGGGGTGGTAAGTGATTCGATCTTAGGACTTGAGCTTTTAAAGCTTAAACTTGAAGTAAACTTTGTTTTCGCTTAAGCTTAAGGGTTAAACTTGAAATAAAATTTCTTTTCGTTAAGCTTAAGGCTGAAACTTGGAATGAAATTTATTTTCGCTTGAACTTAAGGCTTATTTAAGACTTACGAGTTTCAAGTTAAAACTTGAACTTGAAGCTTGAAAATGAAAGTACAAAATAAGTTTTTGTTAAAAGAAAAAAAATATGTTTTTGTTGGGAAAAACATATTTTTGTTAGAAAAAACATATTTTCGTCAGAAAAAAATGTTTTTTCTTTTGTAAGTTTTAAGCTTTTGTTTCGCTCATTAAGTCGCTTAATTAAGCGAAAGAAAAATTGTTTCGCTTAATATGTCGCTTAATCAAGCGAATGAAAAATCGTTTCACTTCAGCTTATTTACATTTTAAAACTTGAATAAAACTCAAGCTTACCACCCTTGGTCGTCATGACCATCCGTGACGCCTTTAGTTTGTGACGAATTTCTGGATTAGATTGCATGCTATACGCCTAATAATTGCAGGCCTAATTCGAGTCGGCCATCCTCTAGGATCGCTAATTACGCGCGTGGTTCGTTCACCTAAAATGGTATTTTTGCCGAAGTTGAAAGCGGGAGCTCAACTATGGCGGTATATGAGAGAAAATGAAAAGCTTGACTCTTGAATGAAGCGGAATTGAAGATTTTGTCATCTCATCTAATTTGTAGAGTTCTTATTTGTGAACAAGAACCTAAGTGGGGTGAAACACTATTGGCGGTATACTGTTGGCAGCCTAGTAAGTATAAGTCGGCCCGAAGAGTGGCCGCTTCAGCTAATCCTGAATCACGAACCAGTTGAAAATTGCTGTCTCCTTCTTAAGTCGACAGTGTCTCATGAAGCTGAGATATTTCTTCGACTTCACTTTTGTTCTCCAGCTAGAAAATAAAAAAGTTGAGCTGGATTATACTTTTGGGTGGACGTGGAAATTTCCAAGAATGTACAATCCATAATATGAAGGTAAGGAGACAGACAAAGAGACAGCTTCATCAAAAACATGTACATACCCACTTTGAAATGTCTGCGTCGGAGACAATCTAATTCGGGTTCTTACTCCAAAGTAAGATCATGAACTCTTGTCCATCCTCAGTATGCAATGAGAGGGACTTTATAGAGCCTCCATTTGCTCATGTTATCTCCTACTTTCTTCGCCGTCATATTTTACAATATAAATAGAAAATCTATAAACAATTCTATCTTGTGGTAGCACTGATTGTTAATTGACTTGTACGTGACCATGTATCATAAAGTTATACAAGATAATTTGAGCCTGGGGAATATATGACCTGTACGTACACGTGAGGATTACCAGTCAAGAAAACTTTTCAAGTTCAGGTCGAGAACGCCCAGTAGGAAGACGTGATATTCGACACGTGAGATCTTCTTCAATCCTTACAGCAGTATTGTATGATTTCAAAGCATTGAAGCGACTCACGAGGTAACTAGTTTACGATCCTACGCAATTCGAATATTACGACCATAACAAAAATTAATGAAACATCTATATAGGTACACTTCATAACAGACTGTTATGTATGAGCCACTTTTAGAAACGACCTTACGAAGTAAGTAAGAAATTCGCACTTCGCTAAAACAGAGTTATTTACTCATCGACATCTGTTCTATATAGATATATTTATTTTCTTTAACGGAAATTAATCATCGGCATACCTACTACTTTGTCCGGATTGTTTTTTATTACCTATACAAAACATCCTCACTGATTATCGTGTTTCCGCCATACACGTCCGTATATTTTTTACCCGTACTTTGAATTAGTAGGTCAATGACTATATATTATTACGTATCACGTGTAAATAGAGATATTTCAAAATCCTGTAGGCATTTTATGGAATAGACCTACCCGAATCTGAAATTTTAATAGTCGAGTGAATGACACCCTCAAGACGTTTGAAAAAAAAAACAACTCCAGGGTATTCTAATTCACTTCCTCCCTCGGTTTTTGCTGTACAGCACTCTTACATAATCGAGAAGCTCGCCTGTTTTCTACTGCGCATTCCTTTCTGACAGTAATTATGAGAAAAAGCTACTGTATTTCGCTCAATTTGAATTCTTGGTCAATTTACGCGCGTAGCAGAAGGTTGCGATAGTTTTTTTCTATATTACACATGTTTAAACAATAATAGATAGATGTTGAAGATATAGAGGCGTAAGAGATGTATTAAGAGGTAACCGCAGTCCGTCGTGACTTTGTAATATCGATACTTCTACCAAAGCTTCTTTTTCTCTCAAATCAGGCCTATACCATACGAGGATAGTTCTCGTTTTCAACGACAGGTTACGCGTTAGCGGATTTCTACATCAATTTAATTAGAAATCAAAATAACGACTCGTGCCCGCGCGTTGAAAATAAGAATTGATGGTGCCGCGAAAACCGTGAAGTGCAATCTAAATACCTGTAATACAATTACACACTCGTATAAATTATCTGAGCGATTCCTTCACGAATATCAAAATTATTTCATACCGGTAGGATAAGCTATAATAGTCCAGTCAATAAAGAATTTTTATGGGCCATATTAAATGTGACGGAAGGTTTTTTTTTTGTAATGTGGTCAGGATAATCCTCTGACTAAACGACCGATGAGTCCTACGCACTGTGCCCCCCACAAAATCCCCCACGGCACCCTTTACCACCGAAATTCAGTTTTTCGCAATTTTCTCGAAAACTAAACCCCTTTTACAGAAAAAAAGTTTTGAATAAAAGTTGTTCCTCGCAAAATTTCCTACAATATTCACTATTCATTTGTTATCCTACATTCCTTTTTTGGTCCAAAAATTGCCATTTAAATATGTAGCTCGTATTGTTCTTACAAGCCATTTTTCTGCGTTATATTGGATTAAATCGATAATTTAGAAAGAAATCTTGTTTATCGTAATTTCTTTTACAATAATCAATCCAAATAATTGTTTTAACAAATTCGAAATAATCATTCTGGAGCTCTCATTATTCCGCGTTCAGACAGTAATAATGTACTGAACAAGGGATTACGAAAAGTGAACTCGAATGTGGGTGAGAATTCGCTGCGAATCAGTGCCTGTAAGTTCTACACCGTACGCTCGGTTTACTCGTTGGTTCCGTGATCATACGATCCCTAGTATTGGGATATTTGTGGATTCATCCCTGATTTGAAGTTACAATTTGGGTACTGAAAATGTCTTTGACTTACTCGACATCAACCAAACTTCCTCTCTCAGGATTACCCTGGGAGCTTATCGTGCTAACTCCAAACTTAGCCTATGCGCAGAGGCCTTAGATCACCCCGCCACTTTTAGAAACTCCTTCAACTTTTCATCCTCTGTCTTCCGATTTCCACAACTTCCAACTAACAAACGAATACCTCGATGCGACCCGTTGTTTCCTTCATCTCCTCACCTACCTACTTCCTTGCCAAATTCCTGGACCGTTGGTTCAAAAATCGCACTGATTTTGAATCCGCTCATTCGGTCGTGAATTCAACCTCCTTAACTGACGTCCTGAAGGGTGTAAGTCTTCCCCCGGGAACGACCATCTGCTCGTTTGATGTTGGTGGTTTGTTTCCGAATATTCCTAACGCTGCTACTATCCAACGTACGGGTGAGCTCCTCGTTAAACCCAACATCCCTCACAATGAGCTTCATAAATTTTTCGATCTTCTGAACATTTTCTGGTCCCCCAACTACTGTAAATTTGAAGGAAAATTTTTCGAGTTTCCTGACGAAGTAGGGATCCCCATTGGATCACCTTTAGGCTCTCTCATCTCCGAAATTTTCATGTCTACGTTTGAACTTGACCTCTGATCTCCTTGGTGAGTTCCTGAGGTATCTCAATTCCTGATACCCTTCCATCAAATTTACGTTGGAAATAGGGATATTTTCCATTAATTTTTAACAAGGAACTTGTTTTATGGGGGACTTTTTGAGAAATTTGCCATGCGCCGTGCGCCGTCCAGCAAAAAACTAAGAAAAATTTCGACTCTCGAGCCATATATGGGACTTGGAATAATTTCGACTCTCGAGCTATATATGGTTGGAGGGGGACTCAGAAAATTTCAACTCTCCAGCTATATATGATAGGAGGGGGACTTGGAGAAATTTCGATTCTCGAGCCATATATGATAGGAGAGGGGCTTGGAAAAATTTCGACTCTAGAGGTATATATGATAGGAGAGGGACATGGAAAGATTTCGACCCTGGGACTTGGAAAAATTTCGATTCTCGAGCCATATATGGTAGAAGGGGGACATGAAAAAATTTCGACTCTGGGACTTGGAAAAACGACGGCTTCCTTAACGAAGTTAAACGAGGAACGCAGGGAACCTGTTTTATGAGTCAAATAGGATTTGGTATTGAAAATTCAAGGAAGCCTAGACCTAGATAAAGCTAGTATAAAGAAGGCCTGGACGTAAAATAAGCCTAGTATAATGTAGTTTGAAAGTCCAAGTTTTTCTCAAATCTCGAGCTATTTATGATAGGAGGGAGACTTGGGAAGATTTGTCCCCTATCATATATAGCTTGAGAGTCAAAAGTTTTCCAAGTCCCTCTCCTATCATATATAGCGCGAGAGTCGAATTTTTTCCAAGTCCCCCCCTCCTATCATCTATAGCACGAGAGTCGAAATGTTAACAGGGAACCTGTTTTATGGGGGGCTATTTGAGAAATCTGCCGTGCGCCGTCCGCCGTCCAGCGAAAAACTTAGAAAAATTTCGACCCTCGAGCCATAGATGATAGGAGAGGGACTTGGAAAAATTTCGACTCTCGAGCTATATATGATAGGAGGGGGACTTGGAAAAATTTCGACTCTCGAGCCATATATGATAGGAGAGGGACTTAGAAAAAATTTCGACTCTCGAGCCATATATGATAGAAGGGGGACTTGGAAAAATTTCGACTCTCGAGCTATATATGATAGGAGGGGGATTTGGAAAAATTTCGACTCTCGAGCCATATATGATAGGAGAGGGACTTGGAAAAATTTCGACTCTCGAGCTATATATGATAGGAGGGGGACTTGGAAAAATTTCGACTCTCGAGCCATATATGATAGGAGAGGGACTTAGAAAAAATTTCGACTCTCAAGCTATAGATGATAGGAGGGGGACTTAGAAAAATTTCGACTCTCGAGCCATATATGATAGAAGGGGGACTTGGAAAAATTTCGACTCTCGAGCTATTTATGATAGGAGGGGGACTTGGAAAAATTTCGACTCTCGAGCTATAGATGATAGGAGGGGGACTTGGAAAAATTTCGACTCTCGAGCTATATTTGGATTATTTGGTCTGTATGCGCCCCAAATACTTAATTGAAAAGTCTTTTTTCAATTTGATAATTTTTATTTGTTAAATTTTTTTACTTGAAATTTAACAGTTGATTTTTGATTTTAATTTGGCTAAATTGTTTGTAATGTTTGGAACAAGGTTTATTGTAAGTTTTCTATCTTGGCTTGTCGTTGTTCGAAATTTTTCTAAGTCCCTCTCCTATCATATATGGCTCGAGGATCGAAATTTTTCCAAGTCCCCCTTCTATCATAATATATAGCTCGAGAGTCGAAATTTTTCAAGTCTCCCCTCCTATCATATATAGAAAATTTTTCCAAGTCTCTCTCCTATTATATAGCTCGAGAGTCGAAAATTTTCTAAGTCCCTCTCCTGTCATATAGCTCGAGAGTCGAAATTTTTCTAAGTCCCCCTTCTATCATATATGGCTCGAGGATCGAAATTTTTCTAAGTCCTCCTTCTATCATCTATAGCTCGAGAGTCGAAATTTTTCTAAGTCCCCCTCCTATCATATATGGCTCGAGGATCGAAATTTTTTCAAGTCCTCCTTCTATCATCTATAGCTCGAGAGTCAAAATTTTTCTAAGTCCCCCTTCTATCATATATGGCTCGAGGATCGAAATTTTTCTAAGTCCTCCTTCTATCATCTATAGCTCGAGAGTCGAAATTTTTCTAAGTCCCCCTCCTATCATATATGGCTCGAGGATCGAAATTTTTTCAAGTCCTCCTTCTATCATCTATAGCTCGAGAGTCAAAATTTTTCTAAGTCCCTCTCCTATCATATATGGCTCGAGGATCGAAATTTTTCTAAGTCCCCCTTCTATCATCTATAGCTCGAGAGTCGAAATTTTTCTAAGTCCCTCTCCTATCATATATGGCTCGAGGATCGAAATTTTTCCAAGTCCCCCTTCTATCATCTATAGCTCGAGAGTCGAAATATTTCTAAGTTTCCCTCCTATCATATATAGCTCGAGAGTCGAAATTTTTCTAAGTTCCCCACCTATCATCTATAGCTCGAGAGTCGAAATTTTTTCTAAGTCCCCCTCCTATCATATATAGTTCGAGAGTCGAAATTTTTCTAAGTCCCTCTCCTATTATATATGGCTCGAGGGTCGCAATTTTTCCAAGTTTTTCGCTGGACGGCGGACGGCGGACGGCGCACGGCGGACGGCAGATTTCTCAAATAGCCCCCCATAAAACAGGTTCCCTCTTAAAATTTCGACTCTCGAGCTATATATGATAGAAGGGGGACTTAGTAAAACTTCGACTCTCGAGCCATATATGATAATACCAAATCTCATTCGAATCATAAAACAGGTTCCCTGCGTTCCTCGTTTAACTTCGTTAAGGAAGCCGTCATTTTTTTTCCAAGTCCCTCTCCTATCATATATGGCTCGAGGGTCGAAATTTCTCCAAGTCCCCCTCCTATCATATATAGCTCGAGAGTCGAAATTTTTCTAAGTCCCTCTCCTATCATAATATGGCTCGAGGGTCGAAATTTTTCCAAGTTTTTCGCTGGACGGCGGACGGCGCACGGCAGATTTCTCAAATAGCCCCCCATAAAACAGGTTCCCTGTTAAAAATTTCGACTCTCGAGGTATATATGATAGGAGGGGGACATGGAAAAATTTCGACTCTGGGACTTGGAAAAATTTCGATTCTCGAGCCATATATGATAGGAGGTAGATATGAAAATATTTCGACTCTGGTACTTGGAAAAATTTCGATTCTCGAGTCATATATGATAGGAGGGGGACATGGAAAAATTTCGACTCTGGTACTTGGAAAAATTTCGATTCTCGAGTCATATATGATAGGAGGGGGACATGGAAAAATTTCGACTCTGGGACTTGGAAAAATTTCGATTCTCGAGCCATATATGATAGGAGGTAGATATGAAAATATTTCGACTCTGGTACTTGGAAAAATTTCGATTCTCGAGTCATATATGATAGGAGGGGGACATGGAAAAATTTCGACTCTGGTACTTGGAAAAATTTCGATTCTCGAGTCATATATGATAGGAGGGGGACATGGAAAAATTTCGACTCTGGGACTTGGAAAAATTTTGACTTTCGGGCTATATATGGTAGGAGGGGAACTCGGAAAAATTTTGACTCTGGAGCCATATATGATAGGAGGGGACTTGGAATATATAGCTGGAGATTCAAGAAAAATTGAGACTCTCAAACTATATTATACTAGGCTTATAGTAGGTCTAGGCCTTCTTTATACTAGCTTTATCTAGGTCTAGGCTTCCTTGAATTTTTAATACCAAGTCCTATTCGACTCATAAAACAGGTTCCCTGCGTTCCTCGTTTAACAATTAAGGAAGCCGTCGTTTTTGGATTTATCGATCTCCATAATAGACGGTATCCATAAGTTTGGAATTTACAGGAAAGATACTACGACCGATGTTTCGTTGTTGCTCATAAGATGGCTGCTTTTCACAGCCTAGTTCACAGACTGACTCGCATTTCTTTGAGTCAGTCTGCTTTCAAGAAATAGTTACTCACAATAAAACACCTGGCTAGAGTGAATAAGGTCAATGTCGATGTTGACATGATGGTTCGGAGGAAAGTTACGAGGAGCCTTCTCGATTCCACCACCTTCCACCCCCGAGACACGATCCGTGACCGTCGTTTGCGTTGGATCAGCCTCCCTTTCTTGGGGATGTTCTCCGTCCAATCTTGTGGTTCACCCTGGAGACACCCCAAGTGCCCTTTTATCCCCAGGAGAGCGTGAGTTTTATCTCCCTCCCCTCTAAACTGAATCTGTAAGCATTGACCAAAATATCGAGCAGGCGAATTCAATCGCCTAGGGACGTCCACCTCTTTTTGTTGGCACCAGAGAGAGGTCTGTGGGCGTTCAGGCGGCAATGCGTTAGTACCAACAGTGTTTGAAGCATGCCCAAGTAGCAGACGAATCGAAAGACCGTGACCGGAAGCCTTTTAGCATATACCGATGGTCCGGACGGCTCGTACTGTCATTAAGATCAGAATCGGTGCTGGTCAGATGTCAGAGCATACGTCTAGTAGTTTGCAATCCTGCATTACATCCCGTCAAAAACGTATAAAGCTTTCCTAGGATGGCCCTAAGACAGGGTTATCATCCGTTGCCAAATTAATCAGGACATAAATGTACCGAAAGCCACATTCCAAGTTTGAAGGGGATGAGAGAGAAAGTATGACGTACATTTGCCATTATTCCAGAAATATACGGATAATAATTTTTAGCAATCCTGGTATTTTGTTTCATCAACACGTTTACAACCGTACATAGAATAGAGCTTGTAACAATTATTTACCTGGTCCAACAGAACGTGGGGCGTTAGGTGGAACAAAACCATATCCAGAAGCTCCCACTCTCACCCCACTAGTGTCCGGTGGAATAGGTGCTGATGGAAATACAACTGGTCCTATTGAGGAGAGATGAAAAATAAATAAATTTCTTTCTAAATCGTTATCGAGTACCTAATAATAATTTTACCTCTGTTCTCTCGAGGATCTCTATCAGCTTGTTGTAACGATTCTCTGAATTCATTAAAGAAATTGGGAAAATCTTCGAACTGACAGGAGACCATTTGTACTAATACTAGAATACAGGAAACGATAGTCTGAAAAAACAGAAGAAAACACGCAAACATTAGATTAATGTGTTTCTAATAACGAAATACTCAATTTAATTAACGTACTCGTAGTATACAATTTACAGACGGTCTTATAAAAGCCTATAAGTTTACATTCTGATGACAACGCTGACTGTACGAGTTCGTTTTTATGTTCCATATATTATTTCAACGAAACAAGATTATCGTGTAAATTATTCATTTGAACATTTACAGGTACATACGTTATATAGTGGAACAATTATTTAAAATATCGTAACTTTTTCAACCATGAGAAATAGACCTGCTTTACCGTCTACCATCGTATACACATAGTTAGTCAGACGAGCACAGGTTCTAAGATTCAGTTTCACGAAAATATTGCGAATATTTCAATGTAAATTACGTTGTAAATATATGTTGTACAATAATACTCGTAATTAGCGAAGTCTGTTTTAATCATGAATGGCTGCAGTAGTTGTCTGTCAATGAACTAATCTGTACAGCCAGAAGACGAAGTACAGTCTCGAATCGCCTGGAAAATCATAGAATACTACCACGCATGCACATCGAGTAAATAAATTCTTTACTTCGTACGACAGTAAAAGTTGTCCGCTAACAACTTGTTGGTACTCATACAATTTTTATAATGAACCACAATTAAAAATAGAAGGGGGTAGAGAACACGTACAAATTTTCCATTCGTAAGGTATAGTAAGACGGTAAACGTAGTTATGTAGCCGGGTTTGAGTAAGACATTATGACGGGAGATATAATCGGACTCCGTTCGTGTACAGGATTTACACCCGCACTCCCAAACAAACAAAATAATTTTAAGTTTGCTTAAAGAACCAAAAATACACTTAATATAACCTGACCTCACAGAGAGACGAGAGGTCGTCGTCCGCTGTACTTATAATGCTCAAATACGGCCATGATAGAAATTTCGCAAAGGTGTCGGAGGCATAATTTTTTTTGGAGGCCTCAACCTCCGGAACAAATACAGAAAATAACTCTCCGACTCCGGTTGCCTCCAGTGGACACGTTTGGAGGCGCCTCCTGACCTCCAAAGTATGTCTCTAGAGGCACCTCCAAGTACCTCCATCGCAATTACTGAAATTTGAGAAAATGCCTCCGGAGGCAGTGTCGGAGTCGCCTCCGGAGGTTGTAACGTTCATTAGTGTGACCGGATGTACCATGTTGGCCTATCAGTGTTGCCACATGACAGATGATACGCAGAAAGTGTAATTAAAATTTTGGCTTTTATTCGAATCAATCAGCGCTAGCATAAAAGTTACTGAATGAGTTGGAACAAGAAAAGACTGGCTTTATTCTCCACATAAGTTTATAAAATCGATGTTTGACGTTTCGAAGCTCACGCTTCTTCATCAGAGATTCTAGTTTCTGATGAAGAAGCGTGAGCTTCGAAACGTCAAACATCGATTTTATAAACTTATGTGGAGAATAAAGCCAGTCTTTTCTTGTTCCAATTAATTTTTTCTCTCCACGATTAAATCCTTTTGTATTAATTACTGAATGAGGTTTCAAGGAATTCTATACTGTTGAAGAAAAATTAGATGCCATTGCAAGATTGCAATGGCAGCGGGGAACCCGCTGTCCCGAGTCCAAATTTTTCTAAGTCCCTTCCTATCATATATGGTTAGAGGGTCGAAATTTTCCCAAGTCCCCCTCCCTCTCCGTGACGTCATCAACCTCGCTCGCGCTCGCAGACGAAAATTTCCTGGAAGTACCCCCAACAAAAGAGATAGCGGGTTCCCCGCTAAAAAAGTACCTCCTGAAGGGTCTTTGGAAGCACCTCCAAGCCTCCAAGGTGAAGCAAGGTACCTCCTCAGGCAAAATGCTCTAGCCTCCATCACCTTGGTTGAAACCCTCAGTATAGCACTCCGGAGGCACTTTGGAGGTAGCTCCAGATGTCTCTAGAAGCGTTCTTGGAGGCGCCTCCAAGCCTCCAGTCTTTAACTGACGTCCTCAAGGATGTAAGTCTTCCCCCGGGAACGACCATCTGCTCGTTTGATGTTGTTGGTTTGTTCCCGAATATTCCTAAGGCTACTACTATCCAGCGTATGGGTGACCTACTCGCCAAAGCCAACATTCCTCATAATGAGTTCCAGGAATTTTTCGATCTTCTGAATACTTGCTGGTCCCTCAACTACTATAAATTTGAAGGGAAATTTTTCGAGTTCCCTGATGAAGTAGGGATCCCCATTGGATCACCACTAGGCTCTCTCATCTCCGAAATTTTCATGTCTAAGTTTAAACTTGACCTCTTTTCTTCGAACCAGGTGTTACTTAATCATATTCACTATTCGCACAGGTACGTTGATGACGTTCTAGATGTACCTGGACTTGTCACCCAGATCTCCTTGGTGAGTTTCTGAGGTATCTCAATTCCTGGTACCCTTCCATCAAATTTACGTTGGAAATAGGGGTATTTTCCATTAACTTTTTGGATTTATCGATCTCTATAATAGACGGTATCCATAAGTTTGGAATTTACAGGAAAGATACTACGACCGATGTTTTAGTCCACGGTGGTTCGTTCGGTCCTGTTGCTCACAAAATGGCTGCCTTTCATAGCCTAGTTCACAGATTGACTCGTATTCCTTTGAGTCAGTCTGCCTTCAAGAAAGTGTTATTCACAATCCTTTCCTGGGGAAGTTCTCCCTACAATTGGGTCGGGCCCTTCGCCCGTTTGGCTTCAGACCCGCGTTTTACAACCCTACCACAGTCAAGAGGTTGTTTGTGAGACTGAAGGACCCCACACCTGTTGACGAGAGGAGTGGTGTTTATAAGTTGGAATGTGAGGATTGTGGAGGCTTTTGTATAGGTGAGACCAGTCGCCAAATGAAAGTTGGAGTAGCTGAGCACCTGAAGTCTTGGAAGAAGGGACACTTAGGGAAGTCAGCTTTCGCTGATCATTTAATAAACAGTGGCCACAGCTTCCGCGAGAGATCCGAAAAGCTCCTCCATAAGGAGAATTCCTACCGTAAGCACATCGCCCTCGAGAATATAGAGATAATTCGTCATCTCAACGCTGACGGTATCACCAACTCGTACATTCTGGAAGATGGCTTGATCGAACTGGTTGATGACTCACACCGCGATTTCTTGTTTGGACGATCTTAATACCTCGTTCTTCTCATTTGTTCGTCAGTTGCTTTCATTTCAGTCTTGAATGTGGTTCATTAACCGAAAACGCTCGTCGTCTTTTATTTTTCTGCGGTTTGCATGCTTTACTCCCTTTCGGCGTATTCGTCTCTCGCGTTCATTATGGATAGCCGTAACTTGAAGGAACGGATTCGTTTATGTCTATTGCATTGAAGAGATATTTTGGACAGTTGGGTGGTTCTGAACGTAAATGAATGTGTGAGTGGGTGAGTCGGGTGTGTCCTATTCTGAGGCGGTCGTAATTTGAGCAGTAAGTTTGACTTTCCCAGAAAGCATTTCTATTTCTGCTAGAATAAGATACCTATAGTTTCCTCAAAATCGTAGAGACAATCTTCGAAGCTGCTCCTTAATTGTTTATTAATCTCCTATACCGATTAAAAATGTACCCTATAGTTTGCCAACAGAAATAATATAGTATCATTCACGTGTACAATCTTGTATCATTATTATCAAATAAATCTTGTGTCACGCCATTTTCGCGTTGAAAACAATTTCGTTTTAGCGTAAGACCAGCTTACAACTGGTACACAGCGCTGTATACTCTACATAATAGACTAGAAAATACACATATTACTGCGATATATGTATATTATATAATTTCAACGCTCTAAACAACGGACAAACATTAATATAATTATTTGCGTTGAAATAAATAGGGCGTAGGTATATAATTGAATATCACTGTTCCGTATGGCCCTGCTGCATTAGAACAGATTATCTTTCTACACTCTCGTCGTATTCCTCATGAGTTAATTAACGATTTATTCGTTTAATGAACATTTAAATCAAGGACACGGCTCGAATTCCAGAAGAATTTTGGTGCCCGCATTCTGAACTACGTAGACGGCCCTTATTTGTTACGACGTTCTATTTTTTATTTTTTCCAAATCAGGCGGAAGAAGGAAGACACGTAGGTACACGTCATTACTCGTCTTTCGGACATTATCACGTAATCGATAGACGCGCTAAAAATGAAGTCATGAAGCGACCATTTCGATTTTGGATTATCTGCTCCGAGTTGCGAAACAATTTAAAAGTAGACTATATTGCCTTGATGGACACGCGGAAGTGGTAATGCAAAACGTGACTCAGTTCGAAAAATTTGGTACAAGTGCCATGAACACTGTGATCCATTAATAGAAAGTATTTAAGCGGTGAATCCTACAGTGTGAGATCGCGGGGGCAGGAGTAGTATCTCAATGTCCTTAAAAACTCGGAAGCTTTCTCGAAATATCTTGCCCCCCCCCCTTCATCGAAGAAAAATTAACCTGTTAAAGGAGGAAGACCAATATTCAAAGTTTGCCATAAGTGCTCTGAAATACCTTCTTCCAGAACCTTCAAAATGAAAAATGAACAACGCATTTGACGCGAAAGCTTCGGCTTGGCTAACAGTCTTGATTTGGAGTCGACATGGTTCGTCGGGTCAAGCCATTTCCTCGGTGGAAATTCATTTTCTACCTAGAGTGAGTGTCCATCTCACTAGAACGCATCTCTTTCTCGGTGGATTCACAAGTGTTCGTTTCTTTAAAATGATCATGCAGATAGAATGAATAATGGCGAGCTATGTAAACAAAGCCAGTAGTCATACTTTATGCTGTGTACATGGACGAAATTTACTGATAACAGCGCTCGTCAGACTCAATAGTGCCTGGTTAGAATGCAAGTTGAGTATAAAACAGTGAAAAAAAATAAATAAGTACAAAATAAAGGTTTACATTGCCTTACTTTACATTGAAACTGAAATTTGATCAACTTCTGGATTTTGAGAACCCCATCACGAATTCGTTTTTGGATCTCAACTAGTGGATTTTCGATGACCCAATCACGAACTCATTTTTGGGTCTTAATTGGTGGATTTTCGACAATCCAATCACGAATTGGTTTTTGGATCTCAACTTGTGGATTTTCGAGAACCCAATCACGAACTCATTTTTGGGTCTTAATTTGTGGATATTAGAGAACCCAATTACGAATTCGTTTTTGGATCTCAACTTGTGGATTTTCGATGACCCGATCACGAATTCGTTTTTGGATCTCAATTTGTGGATTTTTGAAAACCCTATCACAAATTGGTTTTTGGACCTCAACTTTTGCATTTTTGAGAACCCAATCACAAACTCGTTTTTGGGTCTTAATTTGTGGATTTTCGACAACCCAATCACGAATTCATTTTTGGATCTCAACTTGTGGATTTTTGAAGACCCAATCACAAACTCATTTTTGGGTCTTAATTTGTGGATATTAGAGAACCCAATTACGAATTCGTTTTTGGATCTCAACTTGTGGATTTTCGATGACCCAATCACGAATTGGTTTTTGGATCTCAAATTGTGGATTTTTGCGAAATCAATCACAAACTAGTTTTCGGGTCTTAATTTGTGGATTTTTGGCAACCAAATCACGAACTCGTTTTTGGATCTTAATTTGTGGATTTTCGACAACCCAATCACGAATTCATTTTTGGATCTCAACTTCTGGATTTTTGATGACCCAATCACGAACTCATTTTTGTATCTTAATTTGTGGATTTTAGAGAACCCAATCACAAATTGGTTTTTGGATCTCAAATTGTGGATTTTTGCGAAATCAATCACAAACTGGTTTTCGGGTCTAATGAGGAGATTCAAAATCAATGCGATTTTTGAACCAACGGTCAAGGAATTTGGCGAGGAAGTAGGTAGGAGAGGAGACGAAAGAAACAACGGGTCGCATCGGGGTATTGTTCTTATGCACTTTGAGCAGCCCGTAGTGGAGGGGGGTGTGGGGTTAGGAACAAGGAGGGCTTTTTTCAAAGCAGGAGTTTTGATAATAGCCTCACTTCTGTTGATGACACTCCTAACTTCTTTGACGTGCTTAGGAAAGCTGAAATCCTCACTCTCTTCAGCACCACACTGCTGTAGAACTTCATGGACCTTAGAAGAATAGGCCGATCTCCCCATTACTACGACCGCGTTGCCCTTGTCAGCCTTAGTGACGATTAAATCTCCCTCTTTCATCTTCCTCCTTAAACCTTGAATCACTCCTCCCAATTTTTCACTCATGCGAGGGAGGGGGTTATTACGGACTAATTTGGCACAGACTTTCTGGGTATTAAAACCAGGACCAATCTTAACCGCAAGATCCGCAATGACATTCGCCAAGGTTTCATCATTCTTGAGGGGAGGCAGACTAAATTTCAAACCTTTCTCAAGGAGGGCTGTTTCGTCACTATTAAACACTACCTGACTATTATTTATGAGGGGGGATGGAATTTATGAACGACAACACCGTCACTCACCCCTTCCTCAACCACATCCTCATTAACCTTCATTAGGGAGGACAACTTCTTATTTTTCTTCTCCTTCAAATTCACCTCAAACTTCTGACACTTTTCATTGACGTCCCGCATAATGTAATATAACTCAAGCGGGGGGGAGCATTCCGGAGAGTCTCGAATGGACCATAAGGTTTAATCTAGTCGTAATATTAAATTTACCATACCATCTTCACAACTCTGTTCTGATCCACTTCTCCCTCATATAATTTTCCAGTTTCTTAGTCGTAACCTTACAATAGGAATATAACCGGAATTTAACGAACTTAGGCTTCAAATGCAACACCAAACACCGACTAAGAAACCAAATATGAGAGGAAAATGAAGCGCGTTGCTTCCGAAATTTCAGAAACAGGAACTGTAAATACGCCGCAGAAGCGTTCTCAATTAAACGAAACCGTTCCTTCAAGTTACGGCTATCCATAATAAACCGCGAGAGACGAATACTCCGAAAGGGAGTAAAGTATGCAAACTGCAGAAAAATAAAGTTCACAGACTGACTCGTATTCCTTTGAGTCAGTCTGCCTTTAAGAAAGAGTTAATCACAATAAAACACCTGGCCAGAGTGAATGGGGTCAATGTCGATGTTGACGTGATGGTTCGGAGGAAAGTTACAAAGAGCCTCCTTGATTCCACCACCTCCCTCCCCCGAGACACGATCCATGATCGCCGATTGCGTTGGATCAGTCTCCCTTTCCTGGGGAAGTTCTCCCTACAATTGGGTCGGGCCCTTCGCCCGTTTGGCTTCAGACACGCGTTTTACAACCCTACCGCAGTCAAGAGGTTGTTTGTGAGACTGAAGGACCCCATACCCGCTGATGAGAGGAGTGCTGTTTACAAGTTGGAATGTGGGGATTGTGGAGGCTTTTATATTGGTGAGACCAGTCGCCAAATGAAAGTTAGAGTAACTGAGCACCTGAAGTCTTGGAAGAAGGGACACTTAGGGGAGTCAGCTTTCGCTGATCATTTAATAAACAGTGGCCACAGCTTCCACGAGGGATCCGAAAAGCTCCTCCATAAGGAGAATTCCTACCGTAAGCGCATCGCCCTCGAGAATATAGAGATAATGCGTCACCTCAACACTGACGGTATCACTGTACTCAACTCGTACACTCCGGAAGATGGCTTGATCGAACTGGTTTATGATTCACACCGCGATTTCTCGTTTGGACGATCTTAATACCTCGTTCTTCTCATTTGTTCGTCAGTTGCTTTCATTTCAGGCTCGAAGATGGTTTATTAACCGAAAACGCTCGTCGTCTTTTATTTTTCTGCGGTTCGCATGCTTTACTCCCTTTCGAAGTATTCGTCTCTCGCGTTTACAATAGACATAAACCATATTTTTACATGCCCTGAACTTACAACATTACGAAACTTACTAAACACACCGCACTCTAGAATACGAACACTCAAAAATGACACCTCATACACAGAACTTGTTCAATACCTAATCTCAGCCGAATTTTTCTCTCTACTGTAAAACCTTCAACTATCTATAAAATTATAGTAAAATTAGCCTTTAAGATAACTGTACCTTTAATGTAATACTGTATATCAAGCTAATAGCCCAAAGCGTAGCTTGAAAGCTTGTAAAAATAAAGAAAATTCGAAAATCCCTGCCCTTGCTAGATGTACAAATAGCACAAAATTTCTCTCTGGAAACTGAGACAAATTGTCGAACAAAAGATGAGATAGGTGAAGGAAATCCCTAAGCATTTGTGAGTGTCACTGTCGATTTCCTAACCTAAAGTTAAGAAAGAGATAGGAGGGTTCTAGATTCAGAGTCTGCCTAAGCGGCCACTCGTGGGGTATCTTCCGGTGCAAAAAAACTAATCCTTAGAACAGCACCGAAGAGTAGGGCCATCAGAGTAGAAGGTAAATGCGTTGAGCCCACCGGGGAAAGGTACGGTTTGTTACCAACGAGCCACAGCGAGCGAAAACGTACCTTTTCGCGCTAAAATATACATTAAACTGCACGTAATAATGATTTGTGGTTTTCCTGTAGATACGACGTAAACCGTCTAATTCAATTTGTCTCTGAACATTTCTCATATCTACACAGAATAAATAGTTTGAAAATAGAAAGTAGGTAGTGAAGAATGAACTTGAAATTTTTTTAAGTCTTTAAATGGACATCAGTGAAGAAAGAACTTTTCCAAGTCACTCTTTCACCATTGGAAATCTCTATTTCCCCAAGTTGAAATTAAAGTGACATGAGAAAAGGAATGCCGTAGTTCCAAAAAAAAGATCAGTCTGAAAATAGACATCAGTGAAGGATGAACTTGAAATTTTAACCAAGTCTTTCACCATTGAAATCATCTTCTTCCCTAGTAGAAGGAGAGTACGTTTGGACCCATAAGGAAACGGGGGAACAGATCTATACTTATACTTTTTAGTACACTGGTAAACAGAAAATTTTGAGGGAAAATGGCTATTAGTGATAGAAGCACGACAATTAGTATGGTGGGCTATACCAAAAGAAAATTTTAGAGATGGGAAGCACCTCGAAATTCGCTATAAGAGGGGCAAGAATATAATAAAATAAAGGTTCGCCCGGGAAACACAATCGACCGTTGAAATTAGGTCTTTTTATAGTCACTCACAATATCGACCATAAATCGACCGAAAATAAGTAATTAAGACGTCTTTATTATATCGATCTATTTTTCGATCCAAATTAGACGTCGATTCATGGTCGAATTTTGGTAGATTGATTTCTGTATGACTAATCGACCGTTTTTAGACGTCTTTTTTCAGTCAAAATAAAGATGGCTATATTTCGACATCTTTCCTTAGTGAGAATGAAAACTCTACTGTATTTTGACGTCTTTGTTCAGTCAAAATAAAAATTATCATAATTCGTCCTCTTTCTTCAGTAGAAATGAAACTTGTACTCTATTTAGATAGCTTTATTGAATCAATCTATTTTTCGACCCAAATTAAACGTCGATGTGTGGTCGAAGTTTGGTTGGATAATTTTTGCATAACTAATCGACTGTATTTTGACGACTTTTTACTGTCAAAATAAAAATTACTACATTTCGCCCTCTTTCTTCGGTATAAATAAAATATCCATTTAGATCAAAAAAAGACGTCGATTCTTCAGTCAATCATTGGTCAAAATAGAATCGATTTTCATTTAGGTTGAAAAAAGACGTCGATTCTTCAGTCAAATTATTGGTCAAAATAGAGTCGATTTCCATTCAGATTCAAAAGAGACGTCAATTCGTCAGACAATTATTATTCGTCAAAATATAATCGATTTTCATTTTAGATTGAAAAAAGACGTTGACCCTTTGGTCGATTATTGGTCAGAATAAAGTCGAAAAATAGGAGGAAATTACAGGACCGTTAATCGACCTAAAAAATCATTTCATGATTATAGACAAACTGGGTCGATAAAAGGTCAAATCGACAACTTTTTTAGGTGGATTGTGTTTGTCGGGATCCGGATCTTTTTGGTCATGGTTCTCAGATCAAAAAATACCGGGTTGGAACCAGATTCAATTCTGGGTTTCGGCCTTGTGAGAGCTGAGAGCCTGGAAATCGTTATTTTTAAAGTTTGCGGTTCTCCCTGATTTTAATTTAATAATGGTTTCGGATCTTTTTGGTTCCAAATTTCAGTCCCAAAAATAAGACTTCTGATAACGGATCTCATTTCGATTCCCCTGCCTTGATACTCGTAACAAAATCCAAGAAGAAGATCGAAATTTGAAAGAAAAATGTAAACTTTTTTTCTATTAAAAAAATTCAAATTCTACCTCAAATATTTTCTATTAGATCCAACTCGAGAGTTGGAATTTTTCCAAGTCCCTCTCATAGCTCGATAGGCGAAATTTTTGGAATTTTTCCAAGTCCCTCTCATAGCTCGATAGTCGAAATTTTTCTAAGTCTTTTTTCAGCTTGAGAGTCGAAATTATTGTAAGTCCCCTCCCCCTCCTATCATATCCCCCCCCTATCACATACAGCTCAATAGTCGAAATTTTTGTAAGTCTCCCTTCTATCATATAAAGCTCGAGAGTTGAAATTTTTCCAAGTCTTTTTTCAGCTTGAGAGTTGAAATTATTCTAAGTCCCTCTCCTATGATAGTCGAAATTTTTCCAAGTCCCCCCCCCCTTCTATCATATACAGGATGTTCCAAATAATGTTGACAGTTAAATGGGGATTTTGGACTAAATTTTTTGTAGCGCAAAAACGCGAAACGTTAGACGTATAATTTAAATGTACGAAATTTGTATCCCAATTTTATCTTTAATTTGCGCCAAATATGAAGTCTCGAAGACTTTTCTAAGCCGAGTTATGGACCCAAATGTGCCTAAAATTCACTAATTAGCCAGGGTTTCCAAAACAGGGCTTGAAAATTAATTAATTTACAGTATTGAGATGAATTTTGAAAACTTTTTTAATCAAATTATTGTTTTTTAAGTGGATTTGGACGGGGAAAACGAGAAAAATAGTAACAAAATCCTAAAAAGCACTACAATGGATTTCCGCCCAAAAAGTGTCAAAATTTCTCCCATTGGAAAATCGTTCAAACTTTTGAAATTGTAATTCGATTTTCAAGTGGACTTTTGCGCTGAGTCTGAAAAATTTCTCGAAGCACCAAAAAGGGGTTAATGGGCCCAAAAAAGGTCAAAACTTCCCCAAATTGGAAAATTGTTCGAACTTTCAAATTTTAATTTGATTTTCAAGTGGACTTTTGCGCTGAGTCCGAAAAAATGCGTGAAAAATTCCTCAAAGCACCAAAATGATAGGCTCAAAGAGAATCAAAATTCCTCCAAGATTCTCACTATTTACTTGTGCAACCCTTTCTTCCGACATCTCCTTGGTTTCAGAAATTTCACGACATCTTTCGTTCTCTCATTGTCAAAATCAGCCGTCTTCGCTTCGGACATAATCGTCTCCCTGTCCACCTCAAACGCATAAATCTCATAGAATCTGACGCATACTTCTTCCATCCAGATAACCCTTTAAAAGCCGACATCAACCACTACTTTTTTGAGTGCTCAGAATTACCAAATTTAAGACACAAACTCTATTCAGAATGTATGAATTTAAATTTTCCAACCCCTCTCCGAGCTATTGACCTTCTCTCATCCGAAGAATTATCCATTTTCCCTCATATCTTTCATTTCCTTAAAGATCTTCCGGAATCCATAACAATTTGACTTACAAAATTCATAACAAATTTGTTAAACGAGGTAAGGCCTAGTTGCCATCCTCCAACACCCTGTTTTTTTTTTTTTTTTTTTTTTTTTATTATTGTTATTTTGTATTTTTGTATTTTTTTTTTTTTCTCTCTTCCTTCTAAATTTCTGTAATTTTGTTTTTCTCTTCCTTGTTTTGTAATGTTTCTCCTTTTATTTTCATCTTTATTTTTTATTTTGTTTATTTTTTCATTTTTATTTTTTATCATTTTCACAATAAAGGGTGTATAAAAAAAAAAAAAAAAAAAAAAAAAGATGAAAAATTGCGTAATCTTCAAAAGTTGTTTTCAATTCTGAAGTAAAATTTAGAAAAATACTGAAATGGCCCTAAATGATCTCCAAAATGAAAAATCAAAATTTTTTCTCATTCTGCAGTAAAATTGTTGACTCAGAGGATGGAAGGAATATCGACAAGTTTGTCTGCCGTTGAGTGCAACATTTTTCCGAGTCCCCCTCCCATCACGTATAGCTTGAGAGTCGAAATTTTTCTAAGTACCCCCCCGCCGTTTCAATTCCATGTCAATTTACAACACTGTTGTCAATTTTATTCCATGAAAATTTACAACACCGTTGTCAATTTTATTTTATAACAATTTACAACGCTGTTGTCAATTTCATGGCAATTTACAACGCCGTTGTCAATTTTATTTCATTTCAATTTACAACGCTGTAGTCAATTTTATTCCATAACAATTTACAACGCCGTTGTCAATTGATATAGCGCTATACTCTTTGATGTTAAGATTCCTATTTTTCATACATTGCGTTCAAAGACAAATTGAGTGTTTTTGAAGTGTTTTATTTATGAGAATTTAAATCGAGCAAAAACCATATACTTTTCATTTGCAAATAACAACGAGAATTGTACAACGAATATTGCAAGTCAACAACGACTAATAATAGAGCTATAAAATTCTTCGTCATCCGTCACCACACCTCTTTCCTCATCCCCATCACTGAGTACAATGGTATCACGCCTTTCCTTCAAATCTGCCTCGGGTTCTTCCACGACATTTTTGCCATCATCCGGATATGTCGCATCCGGATTTCGGCGGGACCGGGGGTGGTGAAGTTTCATTTGAAAGAGGAAAGATGCTCATATCACTTTCCTCTCAGATAGATTTGAAAGACGCTGCTATCTTACTTGGAATACTTTCGACGCTTGCGCCACCTCATGATTGAACCAGCGAGTCATGGAAGTGTGAATCATTCTCATAGACTAGCTCAACCAGACCCTCATCAGGAATTTACCTGTTTAAGACGGTGAAGTCTTCATTATTCCGGTGACGTAAGATTTCAATATTTTTTAAAGCCATACGCTTAAAGTATGAATTCTCCCTACGGAGGAGGGTACCAGACTCCTCTTTGACTCTATGGCCACTTTCGATAAGGTGATCGGCACAAAGGCCGTCTCACTGAAGTTACCCTTCTCCCAAGCTTTTTTAATATGAGTCAGACGATGGATCAAGCTATTGAAGGTAGCAATTTTATGTGCAGCTGGACAGAAGGACGACCCGTGGAGTGTAATATCGGTCGACGTTTCTTTTCTATAAATTCCAAATTCATGGACGCCATCTCTAACGAAAATGGACAAGTCTAAGAAATTTATTAACGAGCCACCAACTTCCAGGGTGAATTTTATGGAAGAGTATTGGCTATTTAAGTAAGTGAGAAACTCACTAAGGAGCACCACTGGACCGGTCCACGCACAAAGTATGTCGTCCACATATCTATGCCAGTAAAAGACGTGATTTAACAGCACCTGGCCTGAGGAAAACAAATCAATCTCAAACTTGGACATGAATATCCCGGATATCAGAGAGCCCAAGGGAGAACCAATGGGGATCCCCACCTCATCGGGGAACTCGAAAAGTTTCTCTTCAAATTTGCAGAAGTTGGGAGTCCAACAAATCCTCAGAAGATCAAAGAATTCCGCCATCTCCTCATGAGAAACGCTTGATTTTACAAGAAACTCGCCCATATATGTTGGATAGTGACAGAATCCTACAATGTACAAGAACGTATTAATTTGAACGCTACAGAATAAATTGGAATACACCGAAATTGTTCCCCACGTCGCAGACAATAAATTTCGAGTATTGAACGATACCCCTCCTAATGACTCAATTATCGAAAGCTTTAAATTAGTTGTGACGTGATGATGAACCAGCGCGGCGCGGCAGGTTGGAAATCGGTCATCCGTAATGTTCAAAAATAAAAATTTTTTCAATTACTTATTTCGATATTGTACCAGCTCGATCAAAAAGCCACATTTTATAGAAAATTTTTCTGTCAGTACGTATTGTCCGAGGTGTGAATTTTTCTATCATCGTATGCTTCGCAGGCTTCATAAATCATCACAAACCCGCTGAATTGTAATGTTTGATTCAAATACTGATAGCATCTCACCTTCATCATCAGACTGTAGACTAATTTCACATCGTTTTGCAGTCGAGAATATAATTAAAATGTCAGTTCGGTTTTTTTACGCGTGGAATGCGTGGAAGAAGAATCATTGCGAAAATAAGGACAGAGCCTCGGAAAAAATCTGCGTTTTGCTACTGGCATTTATTAAGCAGATAATGAAGATTACGTAATTACATATCATACGACGTGAGCAGTTCGTAAATTCGTGCTGTCTGGTGTATTGTCGGAAATGGGAATGAACTTCACATCCAGCTGTGCCCGATCATGTGGCAAAGGATTGTCGTTAAAAACTTCTTCTACTCGTACTAGTACTATACATTAAATCTATGGAATCGATTTTTTGAAACGTCACGAAATTTACGCAATGATGTCTGCTTTGGGTATTTACCTACATTTTTTGTGTTCTTCACATATACCTTGTACTACCATTTCGGGGTCTGAATACGAAACGTTTGGTTGTCCCTAGTTATATCCACTCATACCAAATTTCCCAATTTACACATTT
Organism: Aspidiotus rigidus; assembly: GCA_035079385.1. Taxonomy (NCBI): domain Eukaryota; kingdom Metazoa; phylum Arthropoda; class Insecta; order Hemiptera; family Diaspididae; genus Aspidiotus; species Aspidiotus rigidus. The sequence goes on along the minus strand of JAVHKY010000054.1, from coordinate 12,837,249 downwards.
TCTAGCTTGGACCATACAAATGTCAATTTCAGTCGACCAGTTGGGGGTGGACTTCCGATCAATCGAATCAAACTCGTTTCAGAACCAAAGTTTGAATGAGACGAAGGCGAGAGGAAAATGTTACAAAACCAATCATTAACGAGTATTTCGCAAATTTTTCACTTTCTGCTATTTTATCGTGCGAAGGGCTCGAAAGCTCGACATAACAGGGACTGTAAAAGCATATTTTACTGTCTCGCGTTCATCAGCACAATCTATTAAAAATTGTTGTTTATTAGTCTTTTCTACTAAATAAGTTTTACCTCCACGTCTCGCCAATGGACAGGAGGTCCACGCTTGAGTTCATTAACTGTAGTTCATCTTTCGCACTAAACTTTTTGAGCCTCTCAGTAACGAACCATACGCGCAGCAGAAGTGCTATAAATTAACGGAAAATTATTCAACTTTATATTTTGTTGATTATTGTAATGTTGAAAGAGACGCTTTTATCTTTTTGTAGCTCTGTAACAATACGCCTTCGACGTCTGGCCATATACTGATGTGTATTGCCAAAATGAAACAATTATTAGTTTACGCCAAGGTGATAAAACTGATTATTAGAAGATACATGAACCAAAGAGCCTATTTCAATTTGGAATGTAAGTGAATTTTATACGAGTCTTTTTTCTTTGATGTGCGTTATAATGTACTGTACGATAAACAAAAAAACGTGACCTCCTCTGTTTCACGTACGGTATATAAGCTTTATAAAGTCAATTTGTATAAACGCACATATCCATTTAGAGATTTTTTATTAGTTCGTGAGAATCGGTATTCAGTGTAGTCCACGTTGACTTTACCGTAGCTAAACACGATACAATAATTCTTCCATGGATACAGTTTTTTCGATCATTATTTATATCTCTTTGAAAACAATTTTCAAACTAATCGGACAGAAATATGCAGGGGGTAAAAGTTAAAAATGACGCGAATTTCGCTAGGTAATATTCCCAACTAGACACCTGTTGTTCGTTTCACCGAGCAAGGTTCCTCAGGCTAGTCAGCAGAATAAATTTGTGAACTTTTGCACCAAATTTTGGTCAATCAATTATCTTGTCTGTGACGTTATCGCAGAGGACTAGAGAGTTGGAATTTTCTGACCTAAATTTTCATCAACTGTTGCGTTTAAGAGCTCTAGACGCAATTGAATTTTGATTACCTGATCGAGTATTTCAATTTTGCTGTCATTGGACCCTCGTAATGCCCTCTTTTATTCTTCATCTGATGAAGAATAACTAACAGTGTTGCTGTAAGATTTTACACAATATGTATGTTAGATTATAAAATTAATTATTTTAATATTTTGTTTCGTAACTAGAGTTTTTGAATCAATTCGAACTCTTGTTTTTTTGTCTTTTTAGTTCACTTATCATAAAGTCAATTCAATCCAATTTGTCAGCAACACTGAATTTTTTTCTTTTCAAAATATTTTATATTAATAGGTCATTCTTGCGATTGACTGATGTCATTTCACCGTTCCTAAGTCATTTTCACGTTCCAAAATTTGTCACTTCAGCGTTCAGGTGTCATTTTTTTTATATCATTTCTGCGTTACAGAATTTTAGCGTTCAAGTGTCATTCCTACATATTTTTATATCTTTTTGCAATTTATGTCATTTTTACATTTTTTATGTCATTTTTGCGTTCACGTGTGATTTTTGCGTTCTCATTATTTTTGCGTTACCATTTTTGCATTTGATGACATTCGTTCATTCAATGTGATTTTTACATTCCAGAATTTGACCTTTTTGTGTTATAGGCGTTATTTCTACTTTTTTATTTCATTTTTGCGTTTTAGAATTTGTCATTTCAGCGTTCAGGTGTTATATTTCCGTGTTTTAGAATTTTAGCGTTCAGGTGTCATACCTACATTTTCCCGTCATTTTTGCAATTTATGTCATTTTTGCGTTTGAATGCCATTTTTACATTTTTTATATAATTTTTGTGTTCCCAGATTGAGTCATTCTTGCGTTCACGTGTGATTTCTGCGTTCTCATTTTTTTGCATCATCATTTCTGCAAATGATGACATTTGTTCATTCAATGTAATTTTAACGTTCCGAATTTGTCTTTTTTGCATTTATAGGCGTTATTTCTACTTTTTTATTTCATTTCTGTGTTCTAGAATTTGTCATTTTTGCATTTAGTTGTCATTTTTTTAATGTCATTTCTGCGTTTCAGAATTTCGACCTTCAAGTGTCATTCTTACATTTTTATGTCATTTTTGGATTCCCTATGTTCTTAGGTCATTTTTACGTTTAATATCATTTTGGTATTCCAAAAATTGTCATTTTTGCATTTATACGGTAGGCGTTATTTCTACTTTTTTATTTCATTTTTGCGTTCTAAAATTTGTTATTTTAGCGTTCAGGTGTTATTGCTGCATTTTATTATCATTTTTACAATTTATGTCCTTTTTACATTTTGTATATAATTTTTGTGTTCCAAGATTAGTCATTTTTGCGTTCACGTGTGATTTCTGCGTTCTCATTTTTTTTACATTATCATTTCTGCATTTGATGACATTTGTTCATTCAACATAATTTTAACGTTCAAGAATTTGTCTTTTTTGCATCTATAGGCGTGATTTCTACTTTTTTATGTCATTTTTGCGTTCTAGAATTTGTTATTTTAGCGTTCAGGTGTTATTGCTGCATTTTCCCGTCATTTTTGCAATTTATGTCATTTTTGCGTTTGAATGCCATTTTTACATTTTTTATATAATTTTTGTGTTCCAAGATTAGTCATTTTTGCGTTCACGTGTGATTTCTGCGTTCTCATTTTTTTTACATCATCATTTCTGCATTTGATGACATTTGTTCATTCAACATAATTTTAACGTTCAAGAATTTGTCTTTTTTGCATCTATAGGCGTGATTTTTACTTTTTTATTTCATTTTTGCGTTCTAGAATTTGTTATTTTAGCGTTCAGGTGTTGTTGCTGTATTTTCTCATCATTTTTACAATTTATGTCCTTTTTACATTTTGTATATAATGTCTGTGTTCCGAGATTAGTCATTTTTGCGTTCACGTGTGATTTCTGCATTCTCACTTTTTTTACGTTATCATTTCTGCATTTGATGACATTTGTTCATTCAATGTAATTTTAACGTTCCAGAATTTGTCTTTTTTGCACTTATAGGCGTGATTTCTACTTTTTTATTTCATTTCTGTGTTCTAGAATTTGTCATTTTGGCGTTCAGTTGTCATTTTTTTAATGTCATTTCTGCGTTTCAGAATTTCGATCTTCAAGTGTCATTCTTACATTTTTATGTCATTTTTGCATTCCCTATGTTCTTAGGTCATTTTTACATTTAATGTCATTGTAGTACTCCAAAATTTGTCATTTCTGCATTTATAGGCGTTATTTTTACTTTTTTATTTCATTTTTGTGTTCTAGAATTTGTTATTTCAGAATTTCAGAATTTTTGCGTTCAGGTGTCATTCCTACATTTTCCTATCATTTTTGCAATTTATGTCATTTTTGCGGGGGAATGTCATTTTTGTGTTTCCAGATTAGTCATTTTCGCGTTCACTGCGTTCTCATTATTTTTGCGTTATCATTTCTGCATTTAAGAATTCACCATTCTCACGGTTAGGAATCATTTCTGCATTTCTATGTCATTCCTGCGTTCTATGTTATTTTTTGCATTCAGGAGTCCATTCTGCATTTGATGACATTTGTTCATTCAATGTAATTTTTACATTCTAGAATGTGTCCTTTTTACATTTTATATGCGTCAATTCTACTTTTTTATTTCATTTCTGTGATCTAAAATTTGTCATTTTGGCGTTTAGTTGTCATTTTTTCTATGTCATTTCAACCCTTTTATTCAAGATAAACTCGAAAATCGGACTCCGTGGTTCAAGAACTACCAGAATACACTTTTCTTTTTCACTGGTGGCGCTCCAAACCATTTTATTTGTGAAGTTTAAAGTGAATGCAATGCTTTTCCCGGCTTCTTGCCCAGCTTCGCCTTTTTTGCATATACCACAAAATCAATGTTACTTATGGAATTTTTTCAAAAAGGGCAAGTTCGTTCCCTAAGAAGGGCGAGTTGATACAAAAATGGTGAAGCATAGTCTTCTTGTCGGCAGCCATTTTGTCATATTGACGACCGTTCTTTTGACCAGAAGTTGGGGGGGGGGATGAAAAACTTTGAACGCGTTTTTCTCGAAACGTGTTTTTGTCAGCTTCCCCTTCTTGAAAAAATGGGTTTATTTCTGCGTTTCAGAATTTTGATCTTCGGGTGTCATTCTTACATTTTTACATCATTTTTGCAATTTATGTCATTTTTGCATTCCCTATGTTCTTGACTCATTTTTACGTTTAATGTCATTTTTGTACTCCACAATTTGTCATTTTTGCGTTCAGGGGTCATTTCTGCGTTCTGTGTTATTTTTCTATCTACGATCACTTCTGCATTCGATGACATTCGTTCATACAACTTAATTTTTGCGTTTTAGAATTTATCATTTTGGCGTTCAAGTGTCATTCCTACAACCTCTGTAGAGGTTCAGAATACCTACAATAATTTGTTCAAATCCTCTCTACTGCATAATACTAGCCGCCAGGCGCGCCGCAAGCGGCTAGTTGCATAATATTACTCGAACTTAGAAATTTTCTTCAAGTCCTTCCTTAATCCTCAAAACAGTTTTTCAAAATATTTGTATCCTCAATTTTCCTTTCTAAGTAAGGAAAAATAACGAACAAAGGTGGCGAAAAATGCAGCTGCTAATCGTTGCATTCGAAGACGCGTTACTGTCACGATATTTCGCACCCGAGAATATGTGCAGCCGTATTGTTAATTAATGAAATAATGAATGCATTTTATCCATACCATTGCTAAAGACGAGTATAAAAAGCTCTCTCTTGCGGTAATATCTTCGCAGTGACATCATTGACCTAGAAACCTACTATATGAAGAATGCGTTATATACGAGTTCTGCGGATTTGGTGGCATTTATTTTCCACATTTTTAAAAGGATTCTCGCGGCCGCAGAGTCCTAGAGATGAGTTATAGTATTATACTTTAAAAAAATGTCACTCAATCATCGAGTCGAGAATTTAATTCGATCCCCCTATTCGTTGAATGTGTCTGGTAATTAGTTCGCTGTACTACGACAAAACGGTAACGTAGTACCCGGAAATTAAAACAGTTAGTAGATAGCTTAATTATATTTTTGTAGCGGAATGAAAAATTATAACTCGACTAGAACGCTCCGGTACAACATACGCTGGGACGGTCTGCACTTTTTCGAATAAAGGGTTAAATGATTAAAAGGCGAAGAGAGCATCTGTATAGCCGTTGAAGAACTTGATTAATGGATCGGAGCCAGCAGCGAACGACAACGACACAATGGCAAAATGTGCGAACCGAAAACCAACACGGAGTCACATTCGCGTGCTAACAAATTAGCGCATTACGTAAATCGCTCGTCCAGGTCTTTCGTTTTTTTCATTTCAATCAACGGGAAAGAGGAAAAAAAAATATTCTGTAAAAAGTGTAGCACGCTGGCAGCTAAATCAAACAAATTGGATGGCATACGATGGATCATGCGTTAATTGGTGTCCGAAATTCCTGAGATTCACTGACCCGAACGAACCGCAGGACTTCTTAGTAAGGCAGTTCGTGAATAAGTGAAGTGCGGCTGAGTAATCGAGCATACGAACTCGGTAATTTCGTACTCTCCGTTATCATTCGCACCTTACGTAAGTTTCCATCAATTAAAATCCATTAGGTCGATGAACATTTCTGTCGAAAAAAATAGCCGGTAAATTATACGTTCGCGAGGATAAAATATATTGCTCGGGAGTCAGTCATTGACCTTGGGTCGAGACATTAAACAGGATATGCAATGAGTACTTACGGTAAGACGTACACGTTTAATACGCTTACGCGACAGGTAGTCTCAGTTTTAGATGATAAAACGAAAAATATACAAAAAGTTGATCTCACGATGGTCTGCGCAATGAGGCACCCGTATCTAATAGAGTCAATGGCGCTTGGAACTAATCCAAAAATTGATTTAAATTGAATATTATGTTCATCCGCGAAATATTCAAGGCACTCGACTCGATGTTCGTGCATCCAGCCAGTAGGCATTAATAATGTATTACACAGTACAGGAGGTAGCCCGTAAGCTGAGCAAAATATTTGTGAATAATTGTTGGTTATTAATTCGGCTGCGGTGTTGGGATGGATTTCGTCAATCGTACAGATTCGAATGTTTCTTGAGCTTCTTAAGAGTTCGAAACAACTCAGTGTATGACTTAAGATTACAATTTTCCCTGAGCACGAAAGCGGCGAATTTAGGATGAGATGATATATTGCTTCCTTCTGCCTATCGTTCGTTTCTGAATTCTATTATTTCTTTCGGTTGTGGCGACCCCCTTGACCTAATTCGTGTGAATGAAAATCATTACTCATGTCTTACAGACTTTGCTTAATTCCCGACGTCTCTCTTATTTTCATTTATCCTCCTTTCACTGGTCCCTCATTTGTTTATTCTACATAATGCATTTCATACACCAATTTCAGTCTATTCAAAACTAGGTCAACATATCCTGTTGACGAACTCTGATTGAGCACGAGGGTTTTTTCGAACCATCAATTCAATTGACGCGGATCCACGGGCGAGGGAAGGAAGAGGATAGAATCGATGCAATGTTTTAAAGTTATAGCCGGATATACCGAAAGGAAGAGGTACTCAAAACTGAGTAACTTAACAACGACTAAAAACAAGAACAACCGAAGAAATTAGGACTAAACTAGCGAGTCATCACGATATGAATAACTAGTTCATTCAACCCCTCATCAGGTAGATAATATATACCTGTTGAGCACATTTACGCTGCCGCTATTCAGACGACAGACTCCTCGAGGCGACAGAAGAGGACCAACAGCCTCTTAATGGCAGGGACGCTCAAGTTCCTGCAGGCCAACCTTCAGCACTGCAAACTAGCTCAGGATCTTCTCTGGCAGTTTATAGCTGAGGAGGGAACGCACATTGTGATTGCCAGCGAGTACTACAATGTTGCGGGAAGACAAGGATGGTACACAGACCGTACTGGCTTAGCGGCCATTGGTGTTTGCCCAGAGTGTCCAATTGCTCCGGGAGAGGTTGAAAGAGGGGACGGGTATGTTGCTGTGAAGATGGCCGACATGGTCGTCTACAGTTGCTACTTCTCTCCAAATCGCCCCTACCCGTAGTTTGAGGACTTCTTGAAGAAATTAGAAGAAAGCTTGTCCAGATGGCAAGGTGAAAAATTCATTGTGGCTGGCGATTTTAATGCCAAGTCAGAAGAGTGGCGATCAGGCCGTACGGACATCCGTGGGTATGCCTTGGGGGAGTGGATTGCTTTTAATCGACTGGAAACAGTCAATAAAGGCAACACCCGAGTGCATCAAGGATACGGGTCCATTATTGATATCACCTTTGCCTCAGAGAGCCTAGCCCGAAGAATAGAAGGCTGGGCGGTACTGGACAAGGAGCTTTCTGGGAGCGACCACCGGTGTATCAACTTTTCCATCCGCCGGGAAGTTGAGGTCGCTGCTCCACAAAAGATGGTAAGAAAATGGGCCGTTAGGAAGCTGAATAGCGACCGTTTGAAGGCTAGCTATCTTGCTCTCACTTGGGATCAAGAAGAAGGGCAAGAAGGCAATGCCGAGGTGGCAGCAGAGAGGATGATCAAGACTGTCACCAAAGCTTGCGATGTAGCCATGCCCAGGCAAGGTCCACCAAAGAAGAGGAGAGCCGTTTACTGGTGGACCAACAAGATTGCCGAATTGAGAAAAGAGTGCAACCGTCAGCGCCGGATATACTAGCGTAGTAGTAGCTGCGAAGGGGCGCGGGCGGTTGCACCCGAATACCAGCTGGCTCGTAAAAGGCTGAAGAAGGCCATCAAGGACAGCAAGAGTGCTGCATGGCGAGAGCTATGTGAGATGGCAGATGACGATCCGTTTGGGAAGCCTTATAAGTTGGTGCTGAAGAAGCTAAAAGGCCTCTCAGCAATGAGCCGAATGGAGCCGGATGTTGTGGGTCAAATCATTGATGGCTTGTTCCCACAGCAGCCACTATCAATGGTAACGCTACCAATAGTAGAAGAGGGTGGTATATCCCTCCTAGGCACCGAGGAGATGGATGCAGCAGTCAATAGACTGCGGGGTAAGTATTGGAAGGCTCCAGGCCCGGATGAGATTCCAAATCCAGTCTGGAGCACCATACATTCAGTTGACCCAGCACTGCTTATTGATACATTCAATGCGGCAATTGTTGGGGGACTGTTCCCTGTGCGATGGAAGAAAGCCAGGCTAGCGTTGATTGATAAGAAGGATAAACCACCCGGTCTACCATCCTCTTATCGTCCACTTTGTCTGTTAGATAATGTTGGAAAACTTCTAGAAAGAGTGATAGCGAATCGTTTGGAGAGCTATCTGAAGGAAAGAGATATAATCTCTGATAGCCAGAACCATCTTGGACCCTGATTCAGCGGTTTCTACTACCATGGTTTAAATCGTGGGGGGGGGAGGGAGGGAGGGAGGGGGTGGAATCATGGCATTTCCTTCTGGAATTAATCCGATCCTCTAAATTACAGCTGTTCATATTGACGAATACTCACGAGAGTAATATTTCATTTAATAATTTTGTTAATTACTATTATAATTTTATTTATGAATAATTATTATGTATGAAATTGTTAATTGATTGTTTTATTTAATTTTGATATGTTTTTTTATATCATTTTGTAATAATTCATTTTATTTATTTATTTATTTATTTATTTATTTATTATGAAATCACATTGTTTATTATAATGTGAGTAATATTAGTAAAGGTAGATGTTATCAGGAACAAATAAATTTAATTATTTGATTACTTTTATATATGACAGTTTCATCATATTCAAGTTTGATATTTATATTTAAAAATAATATATAATTGAATTTTAATTTAATTAATTCAATAAATTTAAATAATTTAATATTAGGTTCAATTTTAATAATTTTTTCAATAAAAATATCAATATTTCATTATTGATTATTAAAAGTTCATTGTGAAGTTTTAATAAAAATCTTTCGATTTAATCATCTTCTGTCATTTTAAAATTTGGTAGATTTGGTATTATTTGTATTATAATATTTATAATAAATTAATTTTTTATTCAAGTTTAATTGGAATAATTTATTATTCTAGATTTATTTTTTATATCTTAGATTTAAAATTAATAATTGTTATATTATCATCTGTAATTTATATAAATTTTTCTGGAATAATAGATAAATTTTCGAGTAGAATATATATATTTATATTTACTTATTATTTATAAATATTTTTCATAGATTTAGATCCTTAATATTATTTATAATTAGTGGATTATTATATTTATTAAGAAATTCATGATTAATATTAATTAATAATTCATTAATAAAAATTTCCAATTCATTTTACTTATTTATATTTATAATTTTTTTGTTTAGAAATAATAGTCCATCAAATTTGTGATTTATTAGTGAAATTTTTTTCTCTTCAATTTTAAGTATAATTTATATTATATATATATATATATATATATATATATATATATATATAGTATTCAAATTTATTAATTTTATTAATTTATATAAAAATTTTTTATTATATTAATTTTTATATTCATTTAAATGGAAATTTTTTATTAATTAATAATAATGATTCCTTTTTAATTTCCCAAATATCTGTTTCAATAAATCAATTTTTTGTAATAATATGAAATATTAATAAACCTAATTTCTTTTTTTATTATGATTTTGTTAGAATTTTTAATAATAAAATTATAAGTTTTAATATTTGAATTATTTAAAATGAATAATAATTGAATAAAGATAATTTATTTAATTAAATTACTAATATTTATGAACTAAATTAAATAAATTAGAGATCGATCTAACAGAGCAGTCAATTATAGGTCAATAAAAAAATTTAAAGAAGTCGCCTCGAAATCGACCTGAAATAGAAAAGGCAAATAAGTCAGAACGTCTACTCCGTGTCGACTATGTAATTATATGGACGTTGACGTAAGATGGATTTCAACAAACTATCGACGCCATATATTCCGATCAAGACGTCGAGAGAAATATATTCTCGATTGATTTGACGTCGATTATCGGTCGACACTGGTCATTCGGTTATCAGCATTATCACAAAGATTTAGAAAAATATCGATTGAGGAGCAGAAGTGGGAGGGACTGCCTAATCTATTTCAAGGAACCTAGGAAAATTTCATTCCAAACGATACAAGGAAAGAAGATTTTTAGAGTATTGTCAAAAAAAAGAGGAGGACCTAATCGCAGACTCGGAAAAAGAAAAGAACTACTGAGCATATAACTGAAAGCAGCAGCTGCCACTGCAAAAAATACAATTCTTCGATCAGAAAGATGAATGTCAAGTGTTATGAACCAAACTCTCCTCACCCTTAGTTTTACTCCTGTCGAATACCAACGTCTTATTTAGCAGGTTGTGCAAAATTTCAATAGACCAATTTGAGAAAAAAAATTACGTTTATAAATTGCTATTTTACCGTATTTTTTCACCTATACCACAGCTAAAAAATCTGTCGACCTTCTCGAATATATTATTCAATTACACTCATTTAACTTTACAATATCATTTTGAAAATTCGTATACTTACTTCCGCAAAAATCTAAATATTATTACTCGTACAAACTTACATGCGGCATGGCAGTTGTTGATTTACAAAAAATAACATTACGCAAACCCTATTCCATATTATGCTAATAGCAAGGGAAAGACAGTTTGGAAAATCACCGTTTCATAATATGAGACTGTTGTCGTACATTTGTGAGTGTGTAGTTGTCAAAATAATGTACCTCGACCTTGAAACTAGATAGTTTCAAAAATTGAAAAATAACATAACGTTGAAATTTGGGTTCCTTAAATACTCCTCCACTCTGCTTCCCCATCAACCTAAATATTTGGTATTAGGGTATGCTAAGAGAGAGCATAAAATATATCTTTCTACTGTTTGACAGAGGTTATTTACGAAAAAATTTCCTCCACTGTCTTTCGAGAAAATTGTAGCTCCAAAGAAATAAGTGATTCTCATTTTCGGAAAAATATGTCTTTTTTTGAGACTCCATATGTTAAAACCCTATAAAGGGAGATTAATCGGACTCCATCTTGTATAGTATTCAGTCTCCAGCAGATGGCTGCACTCAAGTTCAAGTTCTATGTTTTGGCGTACAGTGACGTCATCCAAGTAAACATAATTAAAGGAACGTAATGCAGCCATCAGCTGGAGACTTAATCCTATACAAGGTGGAGTACCATAGAGTCTTATATAAACACTAGTCTTGAAAAGGGATTTAGTACAATTGAAGCTATCTCAGGCCTGATTTTTACAGTAGGTCGAGCCAACCGCAGCAAAATTTTGCGCCTTACCAGTCAGACGGGCGGATGTTGAAAAGTCCACCCAAAAAGCCAATCTCAAGCCTAAACTATCCTAGTATATAGTATGTTAGGCCCATGTCATGCTTAGTTTAATGGAGGCTATTGTTATGCCTAAGATAGCCTAGTACAGTGCACTATTTTAGGCCTAGGACGAAGATTAAGGGTACAGCTACCAAACTAGCAAAGGTCAAAAATCAAAGTCCTTATGACGTCATCAGCTTGTGATGTCAATTTAGGAATGACCTCCAGCCTCAGGACTGTTCGAGAAAGTGTCGGGAATACGCGCGAAAAGCTTCTGATCCTCTTTAGAGATTTGGGAGCCTGTGTCAGCGCCACAGGCGCGTCGCATATATTTCTGGCAAACATTATCTCGGCCAAAATTTTATTTTATGAAATTCTAAAAAATCTCTTCGGATGAAATAATAGTTCACGGTTTTTGCACTCTCGTTCTAAAGTAACTCGTGCATCGAGCTGCAAATTAATTTTTTCCCATTCTCACACCGTTGTTAGTTTGATTACAGTAATTAGACGACCGTTCTTTGTAGCTCTTTTGTTTCACTGATTCTCTATTGTTCAGCGCACGTTATTTCAATTCACATGCCAAGTAATTTGTACAATGCCTAGTTCTTTTTGAATAACCAATTTTACTCCTATAAGTTAAGACGCCCACCGTCGAAATAATTTTGTAAATCAATTTTCAAAATACAGTCGTTTTTTTGTGGGTTTTCTAATTAATATCGTCGAGGCATATATACGTATACGTCGACTGTCGCTCTAATATAAGTCATGGGCATGTATGCAGTACACATAATTTATCAAGGGAATAGGTGTATCTAGATATTATGGTAAAGTAAGCACACTACGCCTATGCGCAAGTGAGCTCGCTTCTTCTGGTTTTGGACTAAATACCTGAAGTACACGGTTCACTAAAAAAGAAAAAAAAAAAGACAGCATATTACTCGCGAACATGTATTATTTTCACAATGATAGCTAAACGTGACAGCATTATCGTGATGGAATTACTGTATGTATGGTTGAGCGTCACGATAGCCCTAGTTTACATCGTAAGATTGATAGCGCCAGAAATTTAACATTATCGTCCAATTATCTTGTGCGTGGCTCAGATTAGATAGAGAGTTCGCAGTGTGAAATCGTCTTCAAGAAAGACAAGATGAGCGAGAGAGAAAGAGAAAAATTGTATCACCTATAACTTACCTACTCAGTCATTAAGGTGTTGGTCGACTTACACATCTCGGTTAATGAGTTCGATATAATAATATTTACACCATACCAAACAGTCCACATACCTACTACCTAGGAAATACATATACTGTTTCCTTTTATGTATTCGAAGAATACCCCATCGGTTAAATAATATCGAGGAAATAAACAATGAAAACGTAATCAATCCGAGGTTGATTTCAACGTCACACGCGCAAAGAGCTTTGGGCTTTTACGCGTGATCTGTCCGGGAGGAGATGTCATCTCTCGATTTTATGGAGAACATTCGATGTGTGTTTGGATGTAAAAAATGACAACATAATGAGTTGTGTTTACAAACGAGCTATACGGGAACAGTAGTTTACTGATGAATAGTTTACAGGTGTATAACCGTAACGTAACAACCAGTAATACGTCAATGGAAGACGGTGCGCTGTTTATATGCGGTCGGTACCTATAATTAAGTAATTTGAAAATGTCTACAAACTCCCATGTAACCAAAGTACATTTATTTTAACGTTATGGAACATTAGAATTGAATCGTTGTTCTTTGTTTTGATTTTTTTTTTTTTCTTCTTCATCCTTGTTCTTTTCTCATTTTCATTGTTCACCTATATGTGTACTCTCGTATCGTCTATCGTTACGAAGGTCCAAACTCAAATCATTATTGTTTCGTCTGAATAATATCATAAACTCGGACTTAAGCAAAATCCAGATCTTTTCAGAAAAAAATAATCTAGATTGAGGATAAATAAATTGATTTAACACTCGCGCCTTCGTTGTTTCAGCGGTGGCTCAATACTCTTTTCAACTTTATATACTCATCGTGAGGCATTGAAATTTATCTCTGTCAAACTGCTTAGGAATAAATAGTATTTGCCATAAATTAGGAGTCGCGGATAAATGGAGAAAATATGGATTAGTAGCCAGAAATTTCTCTGGGCAAGGTGGAGGGAGATGAACCGTTACGGTCCGGAGGCAGGGACTGAAAATGTTAACAAGAAACCTTTTCTATGGTGGGTTATTTAGAAGAATTTGTCGTGGGCCGTGTGGCGTACCCTAGTGAAGAATTTACCCTCACAAAAATTTCTACTCTTATGCCATAATATATGATACGTACGTAGTTGGAGGACTTGGAAGATTTCCAACTTTTTGGGGATTTGAAAAAATTTCGACTGTTGAGCCATAATACGAGTATGTAATAGGAAAGGGACTTACAAAATACAAGAAAAAAAAAGTTTTTTGTTCTAGGGCACCTCAAGCGCGATGGTTTTTTAACCGATATTTTAAGCGATTTTAATACATTGCTTAACCACACTTTAAGAAACAAAAACTGAATATTTTAGTTTATTTCTTCGTTTTGTGTGACTTTTTATAACTTTTACACATTTTTTTTTTCTAGCGCATTTTGAGACTACTTCATTATATTTCTTCAATTTTAGTTGATTTTATAATCTTTTTCACACATTTAATTTTAATGAATTTATCCACTAATTTCCAACATTCAACATTTTTAACTAACCCAAAAAATCCAGAAAAAAATTTTCTGGCATAGCCAAATAAATGAAAATCATGTTCCATGTCTTTTATATTTTATCAGTCATCTTGAAATATTTCAGTCTAGGCTTCTACTAGGTCAAGTGTTCGTAAGATATTATTCGTTTACCCCTTTACCTATCTTGGCGTCGTATAAGTCTTCTATGAGAAATACGAGGTAGCGCGAACTCGCTCCGCTCGTTCACCCCCTGTCTCGCTGTTGTATTGGAATGGTATGTGACAATTCAAGTCTAGGGGACTTGGAAAAATTTCGAGTATCCAGCCTTTATTTATTTAATTATTTAATTATTCAATTATTTAATATTATTTATTTATTTATTTATTATTAATTCTTGTACTAGGTCAAGTGTTCGTGAGATATTATTCGTTTACCCCTTTACTTATCTTGGCGTCGTATAAGTCTTGTATGAGAAATATTTTGAGGTAATTGTGGGTGTTCTATATTTTGAGGTATCAACTTTCGTGGGGCGAACGAGCGATCTCGCTGTTGTATTGGAATGGTATGAGAAAATTCAAGTCTTTTTTGAGAAATATGAGGTAGCGCGATATTTAATTATTTAATTATTTTATTATTTTAATTTAATTATTTTATTATTTAATTATTTAATATTATTTATTTATTTATTTATTTATCTATCTATTTATTTATTTATTTATTTATTTATTTATTTATTTATTTATTTATATTTTATTTATTTATTTATTTATTTATTCATTTATTTATTTATTATTAATTCTTGTACTAGGTCAAGTGTTTGTGAGATATTATTCGTTTCCCCCTTTACCTATCTTGGCGTCGTATAAGTCTTGTATGAGAAATATTTTGAGGTAATTGTGGGTGTTCTATATTTTGAGGTATCAACTTTCGTGGGGCGAACGAGCGATCTCGCTGTTGTATTGGAATGGTATGAGAAAATTCAAGTCGTTTTTGAGAAATATGAGGTAGCGCGATATTTAATTATTTAATTATTGAATTATTTAATTATTTAATTATTTAATTATTTAATTATTTAATTATTTAATTATTTAATTATTTAATATTATTTATTTATTTAATATTATTTATTTATTTATTTATTTATTTATTTATTTATTTATTTATTTAATTATCTATCTATTTATTTATTTATTTATTTATTTATTTATTTATTTATTTATTTATTCATTTATTTATTTATTATTAATTCTTCTACTAGGTCAAGTGTTCGTGAGATATTATTCGTTTCCCCCTTTACCTATCTTGGCGTCGTATAAGTCTTGTATGAGAAATATTTTGAGGTAATTGTGGGTGTTCTATATTTTGAGGTATCAACTTTCGTGGGGCGAACGAGCAATCTCGCTGTTGTATTGGAATGGTATGAGACAATTCAAGTCTAGGGGACTTGGAAAAATTTCGACTATCCAGCCATATATGATAGGAAGAGGGATTAAGAAAATTTATTTATTTAATTATTTAATTATTAATTAATTAATTAATTAATTAATTAATTATTTATTATTATTATTATGCGGGGTGTACTCGCGAATTTCTGAATCACCCACGGGGTAAGAGATTTTCTAATTATTAATTATATTAATTATTTAATTATTAATTAATTAATTAATTATTTATTATTATTACGCGGGGTGTACTCCCGAATTTCTGAATCACCCAAGGGGTAGAGATTTTCTAATTATTAATTATGTTAATTATTTAATCATTTATTCATTTAATTATTTAATTATTTATTTAATTATTAATTAATTAATTAATTATTTAATTATTTATTTATTAATTTATTTATTTATTTAATTATTTATTTATTTATTTATTTATTTATTTATTTATTCATTATTAATTATTATTATTACGCGGGGTGTACTCGCGAATTTCTGAATCACCCAAGGGGTAGAGATTTTCTAATTATTAATTATGTTAATTATTAATCATTTATTTATTTAATTATTTAATTATTTATATATTTAATTATTTAATTATTTAATTATTTATTTAATTATTAATTAATTAATTAATTAATTATTTAATTATTTATTTATTTATTTATTTATTTATTTATTTAATCATTTAATTATTTATTTATTTATTTATTTATTTATTTATTATTAATTATTATTATTACGCGGGGTGTACTCGCGAGTTTCAAAATCGGGGTCCGGCGAGAGAAAAGACATGGAACATGTCAAAAAATTTCGACTGTCGAGCCTTATGTTGGACAGGGACTTGGAAAAACTTACATTTTCAGGCTATAAAGGGTGCGCCAAAATGATGTTAACCGTTAAATGGGATTTCGGACTAAATTTATTCTGGTTCAAAACCGCGAAACATTACATGTAAACCGAAGAAAAGCTCCACAACACTTGAAAAAGTAAACTGGAGGGCAATTTGCAAGAACCGCAGAAAATAAAAAATAAAGGAAGCCGCGAGCGCGCTTTCGGTTAAACAACCATTCTCAAGCGTAGATAAAAAGCGACTCGACGAGATGGGAAAAGAGAACAATCACAACGACGGAGGAGAAGAAATCATGATTGAACTAGCGAAATATGAGACTGTAAGTCATACTCGTAAACTAGCTCGACCAACCCCTCGTCCGGAATGTACCTGTTGAGTAGATTTATATCATCGCCATCAAGATGACGAATAATTTCAATGTTTTCCAGAGCACGGCGTTTGAAGTAAGCCTTCTCTCTGTGGAGGAGGGTTTCTCACCCCTCCCTGAAACCATTGCTACTAGTTATAAGGTGGTCAGCAAATGCGGATTCGCCCAAATGCCTTTTTTACCAATCTTTTAGGTGTTCAGCCACTCTAATTTTAATTTGACGACTAGTCTCGCCTACATACATCCCATTACAGTCCCTGCAAGCTATGCTATAAACTCCGCTCTTTTCAAGAGGTGGGATAGGGTCCTTTGACCTGAATAGTAGCCCTTTTACCGTCGTAGGATCATAAAACACCGGACGGAAACCGAAGGGGCGGAGGGCGCGACTCAATTTCGAAGAAAATTTACCCAAGAAGGGGAGTTTAATGAAACGAGTCTTGCTATCGACAGAAGAGTCGCGGGGGAGGGAGGTAGTTGAATCAAGGCAATTCCGCGTGATCTTCCTCCGGACCATAAGGTCAATGTCCACGGTGATCTCATTCACTCTAGCCAAGTATTTTATAATATTGAGTTCTTTTTGGAAAGTTGCCTGGTTCAGCGGGATGTGGGTTAGCCGATGAATAAAGCTATTAAACGCCGCGAACTTGTGAGAAACAGGGCAGAATGACGAGCCGTGGACGACAATTTCAATCGAAGTATCTTTTCTATGTATTGAAAATTCATGGACTCCATCTCTGACTGAGATGGTGAGATCCAAGAAGTTAATATTTGAACCTCCAACCTCTAAGGTAAATTTGATGGAGGGATATTGAACGTTAAGATACTTAAGAAACTCACCAAGGAGAACTTGGGGACCGGAAATGAAAAAATTTCCTCCCTTTTAGCCTCCAAGGCTACATCTTTCAAGGGTGATGTTATAGATGGTGTTTAAAAATTTCAGCCTCGCATCATATTGCAGTCGTATAAAATTCACTCGCGACGAGACTACTCTGTTGGAGAAAGGTTTGAAGTTTAGCCTCCCCCCCCCCAATAATGCCGACGCCCTCGCGAACGTCGTTGCCGACCTAGCTGTCAAGATTGGTCCCAGAGTTAATACTCAAAGAACGTGTGCTGATTTGGTCCGTAACACTCCACTTCCGCACTGTGAAGGAGGTGATCAAGGGTTTAAGGAGGAAGCTCAAGGAGGAGGATTCATTGCTCACAAAGGCTGATAAAGAGAATTCTATAGTCGTTATGGAGAAGTCAACCTACGTTACCAAAGTTGAAAAAGTGCTTTACCAGTGTAGGGCCATTGGAAATACTGACTTCAATTTCCCCAAGTACGTGCAAGAGGTTAGGAAGGTTATTAATGGGAGTTCTGTCCTAATAAGCAAACCCTCGACTAAAAAATGCCTGCTAGAACCGAATCCGGTGCCCCCCTCCTCTATGGGCCGCCTAAGATACATAAAAAGAATACTCCGATGCGTCCTGTTGTGTCTTATGTCTCCTCCCCCGCTCACTCTCTCGCAAGTACTTGGATAGATGGTTTAAATCTCGCATTGAGTACGAGTCTACTTACTCGATTAAAAATTCTGTTTCCTTAGCCGATAAACTTGAAGACCATTTACTTCCTCCAGGTACCACTATCTATGCTCTTTTGACGTTGTCGGTCTCTTCCCCAACATACCGAGAACTGTCGCCATGCAACATATGGGTGACCTCCTCGTTCGTTTTAATACTCCTCATGAAGAGTTGCAAGAATTCTTTAATTTACTTAATGTATGTTGGTCCCCCAATTTTTGCAAGTTTAATGGGGAATTCTACGAGTTCCCAGAGGAGGTTGGCATTCCTATCGGATCCCCTTTGGGTTCCCTTGTGTCGGAGATCTTCATGTCCAAATTTGAGGCTGACCTCTTCACTTCAGGCCAAGTATTCCTGGATTATGTCCATTATTGGTACAGGTACGTAGATGACGTTCTTTGTGCGTGGACCGGTCCCCAAGATCTCCTTGGTGAGTTTCTTAAGTATCTTAACGTTCAATATCCCTCCATCAAATTTACCTTAGAGGTTGGAGGTTCAAATATTAACTTCTTGGCACTCACCATCTCAGTTAGAGATGGAGTCCATGAATTCTCAATACATAGAAAAGATACTTCGACCAAAATTATCGTCCACGGCTCGTCATTCTGCCCTGTTTCTTACAAGTTCGCGGCGTTTAATAGCTTTATTCATCGGCTAACCCACATCCCGCTGAACCAGGCAACTTTCCAAAAAGAACTCAATATTATAAAATATTTGGCTAGAGTGAATGAGATCACCGTGGACATTGACCTTATGGTCCGGAGGAAGATCACGCGGAATTGCCTTGATTCAAATACCTCCCTCCCCCGCGACTCTTCTGTCGATAGCAAGACCCGTTTCATTAAACTCGCCTTCTTGGGTAAATTTTCTTCGAAATTGAATCGCGCCCTCCGCCCCTTCGGTTTCCGTCCGGTGTTTTATAATCCTACGACGGTAAAAGAGCTACTATTCAGGTCAAAGGACCCTATCCCGCCCCTTGAAAAGAGCGGAGTTTATAGCATAGCTTGCAGGGACTGTAATGGGATTTATGTAGGCGAGACTAGTCGTCAAATTAAAATTAGTGGCTGAACACCTAAAAGATTGGGAAAAAAGGCATTTGGGCGAATCCGCATTTGCTCACCACCTTATAACTAGTGGCCATGGTTTCAGGGAGGGGTGAGAAACCCTCCTCCACAGAGAGAAGGCTTACTTCAAACGCCGTGCTCTGGAAAACATTGAAATTATTCGTCATCTTGATGGCGATGATATAAATCTACTCAACAGGTACATTCCGGACGAGGGGTTGGTCGAGCTAGTTTACGAGTATGACTTACAGTCTCATACTTCGCTAGTTCAATCATGATTTCTTCTCCTCCGTCGTTGTGATTGTTCTCTTTTCCCATCTCGTCGAGTCGCTTTTTATCTACGCTTGAGAATGGTTGTTTAACCGAAAGCGCGCTCGCGGCTTCCTTTATTTTTTATTTTCTGCGGTTCTTGAAAATTGCCCTCCAGTTTACTTTTTCGAGTATTGGGGAGCTTTTCTTCGATATGTCCGACCGTAAACTTGAGAACCGGATCAATTCTACTATATGTAAACTTCAAATGTACGAAACTTGTATCTCAATTTTATCTTTAATTTGCGTCAAATTGAACATTGATGACCTGTCCTCAGATCACTCGCCACGTATCCTAACACTTAGCAATTCCATTATACGCAAACAGATGGCTCCTAAACTTACTAACAAACATACAGACTGGGATGCTAATAATGTTAACCTCCGCATACGGCTGAAATCGCCACACCATCTAGAGGCAGCAGTTGATTCCTTCACCAAACTGCTCCAACGTGAAGGCAAATTGGCCACACCCACGAATTCACAAGGACAACACTATCATGTGTGCTATCCCAAGGAAATCCTGAAATTGGTCAAGAAACGCAGGCAAGCGCGGCACCGCTGGCAGCTGTCGCGCAACCCTCTGCACAAGCAGGCATTTAATAATCTCTGTAAACTGGTCAAAACACGTATCTGTGAGCACAACAATGATTTTTTCAACCACTTTATAACCACTCTGGGAACCACAGAAGCCACTGATTACTCACTCTGGAAGGTAGCTCGTTCGTTAAATAAACCATTAGACTACATTTCCCCATTGAAGCATCCAAACAATACTTGGGCGAGAATGGATAAAGAGAAAGCTGAAGTCTATGCCGAGCACCTTGAGCAAAGATTCCAACCTAATGATATTGTCACCGATATCTCTCATGACCTCTGCCAAGCAGAGGAGCAGGTGGTCGACTTATTTTCTCCAAGTGAAATCATAACTACCATTAAAAAGAAACTTAACCCTAAGAAAGCACCTGGGTACGGTCAAATCTCGGCTCGTATTCTACAAGGACGAAGCAACAAAATGGGTCTATGGGCCCAAGAATGATTATAAATTCCCTAAAATGAAAAATTACTCAAACATTGTATTTTATACTAAACTCTCGGATGAAATTTAGCGCAGAGCCTGAAAAAAATGTTTAAAATATTGGAGCAGCTCGTTCTTTCAGATCACTTCGAACTAAGTGCTAATATTTGCTGAGAAATTGAGAAAAATTTCTGAACTCTTGGAATATTGCCAAACTTGGAACAATCAATTTTGAAACTCCTTAGGCCATTCGCTCATTTCGTAGCCTTTTAGGGTCATTTCGAGATTTTTTTCAGATTCAATGCTAAATTTTGCAGAGGAGAAAAATTTCCAAGCTCACGGAATTTCTCAACTTGGAACAATTTTTAACTTCCCCAGGTACATTCACTTAGAATCGATACGTTTTCGTATAGAATTACGGCTATCCATAGTCGGTCTTTTGCATCTTCTTTCGTGTTACTCCTTTGAGTATCCTCGTCATACAATCACTTATTTTTGAACTTTTTAGCGTCATTTCGATATTTTTTCTCGATTTGCGCTAATTTTAACCCGTTTTTGGTCCAATCAACCATTTTGCTGCTTTGCAGAGTAAGTATATTGACCATCTTTGGCACTAAATTTCACTAGAGAATTGAGTAAAAAATACGATTTGGGGACTTTTTGACCCTTTTTGAGCCGAATCACCCATTTGGGCGCTTCTTAGAGTATTTTGACAATTTTTTTTCAGTAAATAAATTAAAGTTTTTACAGAAACGCAGAAACACTGCGCTAAATTTCACTAGAGAATTGAATAAAAAATACAAAATTTGAGCGATTTTCATTTTGGGGTATATTTGAGCCTTTTTAGGCCCATTCACCCATTTTGGTTGTTTTGTAGAATTTTGTAACTATTTTTTTTTTCGTTTTTTTCGTCAAAGGCTCTAGCCGCGTAAGCGGGGGGGGGGGGAATGGCCTTGGTCGGAAAATGTTTCAAATGTCCGTCAAAATGTTGTCCCCAATGAGAAAACTCGAAATCCAAAAAATTGGACCCATCCGCTCACCCATATGGGCTGCAGAGTCATTTTCAGGCCTAAAATTCAAATGGCTGTATCTCAGGCAATAATGATCGCACAGCGATGAAACTTGAGGGCATTTTAGTATATGTGAAACTTGAGGGCATTTTAGTGTATGTGAACGTTCATCCATGGTAATTTTTTCAGAAAAAAAAACATTCATATTTTCCCTAGTTTCTAGCAATAACAAAATTTCAAACTCGAATAAAAAAAAATCGGGGGAGGCACCTGGGGAAAATCATTCATACCCTCTACTACAACATACATGTGTACCATAGTCCTCGGTGAGGTGAAACATTCCCAAAAAAATCAATATTTAATGAATTTCTGTAATTTTTCCATGAATAGGGGGGTAAACTGTGACTGCTACCGCAATAGACCGCGAGAAATCAATAGTCAATGTTCGAATTGAAAAATACGCACTCCTCCGGGGGATGAAATGGGAATGTTGATAGACCAAAAATATATTTTTAGTATTTCGTTTATCGATTTGGTCATTTCTTATGTAAATACGTCCACCGATTAGGTGGATTACGTTAGATTGAGAAAAATAGTTGAGAAATTCTCCAGTCGCTGGAACAGTCTGAAAATAGTAGAGAAATTCACTGTTTCAACCTGGAAAACTGCGATTTTTCATATTTCATTCATCAAATAGGTCAAATCTTACATAAACATGTCCGCCAAGTTTGAAAAAAATTGTCAAAAAATTCTCCAGCCATTGGAACGTACTGGAAATGACAAATAATCGAGAAAATCCACTTTTTCACCCTGGAGGACCGTGAGTTTTGGTATTTTGTCTATCAATTACGGCAAATCTTAGGTAAATGCACCCGCCAAGTTGTGAAAAAATAATCAAAAAATTCTCCAGTTTCTGGGATACCCTCGAAATAGTGAAAAGTCTAGGTAATCCACTTTTCCAACGTGGAAAACCGTGACTTTTCATATTCTGTTTATCAATAAGGTCAATTCTTATGTAAATACATCCGCCGAGTTAGAAAAAAATAGTCAATAAATTCTCCAGTCGCTGGAACGATCTAGAAATAGTACCGAATCCAGAACATCCACTTTTTCAACATGGAGAGCCCTGATTTTTGGTATGTTTTTTATCAAAAAGGTCAAATCTAGTTTGGAAAAAATAGTCAATAAATTCTCCAGTTGCTGGAATAGTCTGAAAATGAAAAATTGGAAATCGTGTTTTCTATATTCTCTTTATCAATAAGTTCAATTTTTAAGTAAACACATCTCCATTTCGAAAAAAATAGTCAGTAAATTCTCCAGACGCTCAGATAGTATGGTCGATTCTTATAAGAACACTTACGCCAAGTTTTAAAAAAATTAAAAAAAATTCTCTAGTCGTTGGGATGCTCTGGAAGTATTAAAAAATCAAAGGACATACCCGCCACTATGATTCATGTGTTACTTTTCTCCCCTCGAGTCGCAGCAGTACAAATTGTGTTACTGGTAGCCGTCACTCGCATGATGTGGAGGAATCTTTTCCCGAGACACAATAGAAGACAATCATCTCCTTTGTATTGTCATGCTCATGAATTACAATATTTGAAGCATTGTCACCTCAACTCGAGAGAGGATTCCTGCACTTCATGCAAGTGCACGGCTCCTAGTAACACAGTTTGTATCACTACGACTTCAGGGGAACAAAAATAAACATTCTACACTTCAAAGTATAAAGGAAATGAATCTTAGGGGTAGGTGTGTATCCTTGGTTTTTTACTATTTCCACAGCATCCTAGCGACTGGAGAATTTATTGACTATTTTTTTCCAACTCAGAAGACGTATTAACAAATAAGATTTGACTTAATTGATAGACAACATACCAAAAAACACGGCTCTCCATATTGAAAAGTGGATTTTCTGGACTTGGTACTATATTTCTAGATCGTTCCAGCCACTGGAGAATTTTTTAATTATTTTTTCCCAACTCGGCGGGTATATTTACATAAGATATGCCGTAATTGATAGACAAAATACCAAAACTCACGATCCTCCAGGGTGAAAAAGTGGGTTTTCTCGATTCCAGAAGGTTCCAGCGACTGGAGAATTTTTTGACCATTTTTTTGAAACTAGGCGTACATGTTTACTTAAGAATTGCACGAATTGATGAATAGAATACCAACTCACGGTCCTCCAGGGTGAAAAAGTGGATTTTCTCGATTTTTCGTCATTTCCAGAACGTTCCAGCGCCTGGAGAATTTTTTGACGATTTTTTTTCAAACTTGGCGAACATGTTTATATAAGATTTGACCTATTTTATGAATGAAATATGAAAACTAACGGTCCTCCAAGGTGAAAAAGTGAATTTTCTCGATTATTTGTCATTTCTAAAAACGTTCCAGCGACTGGAGAATTTTTCAACTATTTTTCTCAATCTAACGTAATCCACCTAATCGGTGGACGTGTTTACATAAGCACTGACCAAATCGATAAACGAAATACTAAAAATATATTTTTGGTCTATCAACATTCCCATTTCATCCCCCGGAGGAGTGCGTATTTTTCAGTTCGAACATTGACTACTGATTTCTCGCAGTCACGCGTTTATTAGTCCAAGAACGGGGCGCACGCCTCTGTGAGAAAAATTCGGGAGCTCGGCCATGATTTCAGCATAAAGCAGGTCTGGCCTTGGAATATAAATGAAGTCACTTTCTAGTAAGCCAAACGTGGTCTTTATTATTCATTTGGCTCTGCCAGAAAATCTCTTTTATTTGACTGTAGAACAAGTGAGAAAAACTTCGAGGCAATCTATGGTCCGAAGAATTGTTTTCCTTTGGGGTCGTCAATACCTAGGATTATTTCCTCGAATCTCGAAGGATCATTGGTTGAACCAAAAGTTTATTCTGTCGTGTGACTTTGACTCTGTATTACACAACGAGCCCTTTATCAAGGAGCAAATCCATACTCGAACTTCTCTTTGGTCTAACGATTAGCGAGTATTTTTAAAGGTACCGGTATTCAAATGTGGATAGCTAGGCCGTAACTTTGAGATGAAAGGGGTTAGGAACCGTTCAGAGATGGTGGTACAGTCCACTCTCGATTTAACGAAGGCCAAGGGAGCAAGGAAAAAATTCCTTAAATCGAGTTTTCGTTAAGACAAAATTCGTTAATTCGAGAAGAGAAAAGAAAATTCGTTAAATTGCGTTGAATAGAATTTCCTAATTCGTCAAAGTTGACGTTTTGTACTTCAAACGCAATTTTTTACAAATTTAGTGGAAATTTCTTCAAAATATTCGTTTTATTTTCGTCAAAATTGGTTCAATTTTCTTTCCATTCATTCGGATTTTTGTCAAATTCGTCATGGTCGAAGTTTTATACTTTTAATACTTGGCTTTCAAGTTCTCAAACTTGATCGCAATTTTGTCAATATTGATCGAATTTTCTTCAAATTTTGTTAGATTTTTGTCTAAATTCGTCAAAATTGCTTGCACATTAAATTTCGTTAAATGGAGTACAAATTTTTCGTTATAAAGAGTTTTTCTCAAGGGAACAGAGTTTTATTTCGTTAAATCGCGTTTTTCGTTAAATCGACGCTCGTTAAATCGAGAGTGGACTGTATTTGAAGAATTGGTGCTGGGGAGGCTACTAATAGATAACGGAAGAAACTCGATATCCACAATTCAAAATTTTATAACACTACAGAAGAAGGAAGAACTTGAAAGGCAGCCTATATTCAGTTTTTTTATGTCTACCATCATATCTTGGTTAATGAACCCAGTATTTTTTAGCTCTCTCACTACTGACACATATTATGCTATTCATCATAATTACCCTGCGAATATTGATAGGAAATGATTGTAAATAGAAATTTACGAGAGGAATTCTCAGAATAATGAGTAGCGTCAATCGGCATAAGAACATATTTTAACAAGGAGCGATCGCTATCCTCAAACATACCTTCATAATTGTATAACAGTTGATGAGTATCGCTATCGTCAAAGATAACAGGGTGTGTATTTAGGTTTACGAAAATTTACGATCAGTATGGCCTGTATCTCTATAGCTAAATTTGTTTCGTACGCACAGCCTCCTATATCATTATCGCGACTCCGTCATTGATATTATCGCGATTCTCTGCATAATATAGTGAGCGAATATAAAAAATGTTCCTATTTTATCGTTTAAACACGTTCTACTCTCTACACGCTCGTATCCACTTTGTGATTACTTCAAATCGTTTTCTATATTAAGATGAATGAATATTATAATATATAATATATGTTATAAGCCATAAAGTGTTCACCAGACTACAGCGGTGACAATTTTTATTATACCGGTAATGAATAATTGAAAGTGGGATACGCAACTCCGCAAGAATGATATTCGTAGCTAGAATAAAATGAATTTTTTTTCCTATTTTTTTCATACATAATACACATATACCTGGACTCTTTATACCAAGAACGATGTAAGAACAGTTTGCGATTGGATTTTCTTCCTCTAATTACAGTTTAGTAGGAGCTTTTTTTCTTCTTTTTTTTTTATTTACTCCAGGTGAAAAAATTTGTGAGCATTATCTCTCAATACTTGCGGAAGAAATGTAGCATAAATTGGCGAGATTTTTAAATATAGCAACATGCATCAATAACCTTCTTGATAATTTGTTGATTATTAATAAACGAGTTGTAATCAACAAACGGGTCTTACCGAGCGAATAAAAATAAATTTTCTTGCGACAACGTAGTCGGTAAATTCTTCTGTTTCGCCTCTCGACCCTTTTATAAACGCACTGCCAACCTCAAAAATTTTCCTCTCTACATTGCGTTTGTCTGTAATTTTTTCCGACTGTTTTCTTGTTTACTTCGGATCTTAAAGTGCATAATATATGATCCTTGCGAATTTCTGGTAATGAAACACCTCCAAAGAATGACTTGTAGAGTTGATGTAAGCTAACTCGATGAAAATAAGCGTGCGAGTCGAAAACAGCACTTCTAATAGCAATGTAAGTGAAGCACCTTAGACTTGATATTATTCAGTTTTCGAGATTTTTTTTTTTCCCCGGGTAGCCCGCTATCTGTTTTCTTGGAAGTGGCTTCCGCAGAAAACAAGCACGAGCACGTCCGCGTCCGACTTTTGTAACATCATCAATTTCGAAAAAATCTCCTTCATGATGGTGATGATAGGAGAGAGACGACAAAATATTGACCTGTACGTTATTATGATGGGAGGGGGAAACAAAGAAGTGTGCTCTAAAATGAGCTAATATCGAGAAACGGCGAACGGCATTGTATTCAACGTCAAAATACTTCTAGAAGTACCTTCGACAGTTTGTGTTCATTCAGAAAGTTTAAAATTTGTTCATGTAACTTATCTTATTTTCTCTTAATTTTTTCCACAAATTTTTCTTTATTTGGTCAAAATATGGTTCTTGGAATTTTTCTGTCATTTTGCATCATTAAGCCAATTATTAGAATTGGATAAGGGCTGAACGGAAACATTCAGCAACTTTCATTTTACTCAGGAAGAATTTTCAAATAAACACGAAAAAAGATGAAGAATAACGCCTTTGATGCAAATTAAACGAATACTCCGAAGGGAGAGTAAAGAATGCAGACCGCAGAAAATTTATAAGACGACGAGCGCATTCGGTTAATAAACCATCTTCAGGCCTGAAATG
Organism: Aspidiotus rigidus; assembly: GCA_035079385.1. Taxonomy (NCBI): domain Eukaryota; kingdom Metazoa; phylum Arthropoda; class Insecta; order Hemiptera; family Diaspididae; genus Aspidiotus; species Aspidiotus rigidus. Next base: position 12,809,752 of record JAVHKY010000054.1, on the reverse strand, counting down.
AAAGCAACTGACGAACAGAAAAGAAGAGCAAGGTATTAAGATTGTCCAAACGAGAAATCGCGGTGTGAATCATAAACCAGTTCGATCAGGCCATCTTCCGGTTTGTACGAGTTGAGTACAGTGATACCGTCGGTGTTTAGATGACGCATTATCTCTATATGCTCGAGGGCGATGCGCTTACGATAGGAATTCTCCTTATGGAGGAGCTTTTCGGATCCCCCACGGAAGCTGTGGCCACTGTTTATTAAATGATCACCAAAAGCTAACTCCCCTAAGTGTCCCTTCTTCCAAGACTTCAGGTGCTCAGCTACTCTAACTTTCATTTGGCGGCTGGAGGGGCAATGCTGTTGTAGTGATGGAGAAGTCGGCCTATTCTTCTAAGGTCCATGAAGCCCTCCAGCAGCGTGGTAAAGAGAGTGAGGATTTCAGTTTTCCTAAGCACGTTAAAGAAGTTAGGAGTGTCATCAACAGGAGTGAGGCTATTATCAAAACTCATGCTTTGAAAAAAATCTTCCTTGTTCCTAAACCCACACCCCCCTCCTCTACGGGCTGCCTAAAGTGCATAAGAACAATACCCCGATGCGACCCGTTGTTTCTTTCGTCTCCTCCCCCACCTACCTCCTTGCCAAATTCCTGGACCGTTGGTTCAAAAATCTCATTGATTTTGAATCTCCTCACTCGGTCTTGAATTCGGCCTCTTTAAATGACGTTCTGAAGGGTGTAAGTCTTCCCCTGGAAACGACCATCTGCTCGTTTGATGTTGTTGGTTTGTTCCCGAATATTCCTAAGGCTACTACTATCCAGCGTATGGATGAGGTACTCGTCAAAGCCAATATTCCTTACAATGAGCTTCAGGAATTTTTCGATCTTCTGAATATTTGCTGGTCCCCCAACTACTGTAAATTTGAAGGAAAATTTTTCGAGTTTCCTGATGAAGTAGGGATCCCTATTGGATCACCTTTAGGCTCTCTTATCTCCGAAATTTTCATGTCCAAGTTTGAACTTGACCTCTTTTCCTCGAACCAGGTGTTACTTAATCATATTCACTATTGGCACAGGTACGTTGGTGACGTTCTATGTACCTGGATTGGTCACCCAGATCTCCTTGGTGAGTTTCTGAGGTATCTCAATTCCTGGTACCCTTCCATCAAATTTACGTTGGAAATAGGGGTATTTTCCATTAACTTTTTGGATTTATCGATCTCTATAATAGACGGTATCCATAAGTTTGGAATTTACAGGAAAGATACTACGACAGATGTTTTAGTCCACGGTGCGGTGGTTCGTTCGGTCCTCTTGCTCACAAGATGGCTGCCTTTCATAGCCTAGTTCACAGACTGACTCGTTTTCCTTTGAGTCAGTCTGCCTTCAAGAAAGAGTTACTCACAATAAAACACCTAGCCAGAGTGAATGGGGTCAATGTCGATGTTGACGTGATGGTTCGGAGGAAAGTTACGAGGAGCCTTCTTGATTCCACCACGATCCGTGATCGCCGTTTGCGTTGGATCAGTCTCCCTTTCTTGGGGACGTTCTGCCTCCAATAGGGTCGGGCCCTCCGCCCGTTTGGCTTCAGACCCGCGTTTTACAACCCTACCGCAGTCAAGAGGTTGTTTGTGAGACTGAAGGACCCCATACTTGTTGATGAGAGGAGTGGTGTTTACAAGTTGGAATGTGGGGATTGTGGAGGCTTGTATATTGGTGAGACCAGCCGCCAAATGAAAGTTGGAGTAACTGAGTACCTGAAGTCTTGGAAGAAGGGACACTTAGGGGAGTCAGCTTTTGCTGATCATTTAATAAACAGTGGCCACAGCTTCCGCGGGGGATCCGAAAAGCTCCTCCATAAGGAGAATTCCTATCGTAAGTGCATCGCCCTCGAGCATATAGAGATAATGCGTCATCTCAACACCGACGGTATCACTGTACTCAACTCGTACATTCCGGAAGATGGCCTGATCGAACTGGTTTATGATTCACACCGCGATTTCTCGTTTGGACAATCTTAATACCTTGCCCTTCTTTTCTGTTCGTCAGTTGCTTTCATTTCAAGCTTGAAGATGGTTTATTAACCGAAAGCGCTCGTCGTCTTACAATTTTTCTGCGGTTTGCATTGTTACTCTCCCTTCGGAGTATTCGTCCTTTCGCGTCTTTAATGCAATCGAACCCATGTCTTTCTGCATAGTTTTTCGCCGTGGAGTGTTACCTGACCTACAGCGACGAGTTCTGTTTTACACTGTTGGTCGTCGAGCCGATACTCTTAACTACTTGTCCGATGACTACAGTGTACTCAAATGCTGTACGAGCGTGTGACAAAGGGGAAGAAAAGATTATCGTAGCCTTCTTACTCGCAGACAAATTCGGCAGAGTCTAGCATATATACGAAGCATTTGCGTTCTACCGTGTGGTGCCGTGCCATCGTGTAAGGTCGATTCGACATCAGCCATTAGAGTTTAGTCCAGTAGTTACCAGTGGTGAGATGTTCCTAGTGGCCTGTCTTTCAGACGGATGTTGACGCTTGTCGGTCATTAGCTCTGGTAGTGCGGTATCACCACAAAAATATTGAATGACAAATAAGAACCATTAAACTCTTCCAAAGCTTTTGCGAGTTTTTGGCCCATTAAAAAGATCACAAGGTGACATGCTAGATGCTAGATTTGCAAATAATACAATTTCCTGGTAACTGTAACCACGTCACGCTTATTTGCTTTGTGATGATAGAAATAAAACTATCTTGATGATGTTCTTGATGATGTCCGCGAGGCTATGACCCATGGACTGAACCCAACATGAACGAAAACAGAGAAAATCGAGCCAGCGGAGTCATCAAAATGTGAATCATTCTCATAGACTAGTTCAATCAAACCCTCATCAGGAATATACCTGTTTGAAACGATGATATCTTTGTTATTCCGGTGTCGTATAATTTCAATATTTTCCAAAGCCACGCTTTTAAAATACGAGGTCTCCCTATGGAGGAAGGTTCCAGACCCCTCTTTGAACTTATGGCCACATTCAATTAAATGATCGGCAACGGCCGACTACCTTTCCCCACACGCCTTTTTACGCTCAGCGATTCTTATTTGAAGCTGATGGGCAGTCATCCCTACATAGAGTCCAGGGCAATCATTGCAGGCTACACTGTGTACATCACTTCTCTCGGCCAGAAGAATAGAGTCCTTTAATTTCATAAATAAACTTTTTACATTATAGGGGTTGTAGAAGACCGTCCAGAACCCGAGATGATGGAGGACACGGCCCAAATGCAAAGAAAACCTGCCCAAGAAAGGAAGTGTAATCCAACGTTTTCTGCTATCTAAATGTGAATCTCTGGCGAGGGATGTGGTGGAATCGATGAATTTCCTAGTAAACCTCCCTCGGACCATTAAGTCGATATCCACCCCTACCTGATTCATCCTGGCCAGTTGCTTGATCGTTACAAGTTCCTTCTAAAAATCATCCGAACTCAAGGGAATATGAGTCAATCGATGAATCAAACTATTGAACGTAGTGATCTTGTATACAACAGGACAAAAAGGAGACCCGTGGATTGGAATATGGGTCAAAGTTTTTTTCCCATAAATACCAAACTCATAAACGTTGTCTCTAACAGAGATGGACAAATCCAAGAAATTTATTGATGAACCACCAACTTCCGGGGTAAATTTTATGGAAGAGTATTGACTATTTAAATATGCAAGAAACTTCCTTCAAATTTGCAAAAATTAGGAGACGAACAAATTTTCAAAAGAGGTGCTTCGACGGAGAGACTGAAGGACATAAGTCTTCCTACGGGAACGACCTTGTGCTCATTTGATGCTGTAGGATTATTTCCTCACATCCCCGAGGCCGTCGCTATCCAACAAACGAGCGATTTGCTCGTTAAATCTGGTGTCCCTCCTGAGGAATTGGAGAAATTCCTTGACCTTCTGGAAATCTGTTGGTCTCCTATTTTTTGTAAATTTGAATTTGGAGATCCCTATTGGTTCTTCTTTTGGCTCGCTTATTTCAGATTTGTTCATGTCCAAATTTGAGATTGATTTGTTCTCCTCTGGCCAGGAGGTTTCTCATGCCATAATATATTAGGAGGGGGTAAGAAATGTTGACCATTGAATTAATTTCATATGAGTGGGAAAGTGTGGTTTTTGGTTAAAATCGTCGTACGCAAACCCAACCTAACCCCTGTAGATGTGAAAGTAGGAAAAATTCCGTCTTCTAAGCTCTGGGGAGCTTTTAATCCCAGAAAACTTTTAAACTCTAAATCTCTATAGATGCGAGACTCAAAAAAAAAACACCTCAACACAATACACACACGCACAAATACGCCATCACGGGCTACTCACACTGTCATCTTTCTTTTTGGTACTGAATCCAAGACAAGGAGAAGAACCAAAATAAAGAAAGTCAGCTGGCGAGCACGCGCCGACCATAACAAAAAACAATCGATTTCTGGGGGACGAAATAAAATGGTCTCTTGTAGTCAACATTCAGTCAGTGTCAATAGACCATTATTATTAAACCACTTCTGACAGAAGATCATGATCTACTGTACTGTACGGGAGGCTACCGCATAGGCCTAGTATAAAAATAATACAGGTCTAGTATAAAGAAGGCTAAACTAACTATAGCAGTCTATTCGGCCTACTGTAGTTTAGGACTAGTATAATCCTAGTATAAAGATAGTGGCGAGGTCCTAGCCTTAGTTCAAGTCCAGTGTACTGTATGAGAAGTCAGACGGACGCAAATTTTAGAAATACAACAGAGCCCAGAGCGAAGACATGAAACATAATATTATAGCCTAGTATAAGTCTCTACGTATATACAGATTAAGCTAGTATACAAGGAGAGGTCAGAGCCGTGCGGACGTACGCAAATTTCAGAAATAGGGCAGAGGTCAGAGCACAACATGTGAAGAGGTTGGAAAAAATTTTTCCAAGTCCCAAGGTCACGATTGTACGGACGTGCAGACGGACGTAAATTTTAGAAATAGGGTAGAGGTCAGAGCGAAGACATGAAACATGTCAAAATTTCAACGTATGAAGAAACAACTAAGTTTCGCTTGGAGAATTTCGAGGCATGAACTAGGGTAGGTGGGGCTTAGGAAAATTTCTAGCTCTTCTGGGTCATATTTATGATGGATGGGGTTTTAAAAATTCTTGAGCTCTGAGCCCTTGAGCGAGACTTCGACTTTTGGACCTTCATAAATGTAGGACGTGAAAAATTCAAACGTCCGAGCCATAGATGAGGAAGGAAAACCAGGTTCCCTGCTTTCTTCTAAATTAACAAAAATGATGACAAAGATGAGTTGACATTTTTAATATCTTCACCGCCCTCATCCTACATTGGTAATCCACGAGGCCGAGTTGCCTTCTTCTCGCCCCTTAATGGATTTTGAATCTCAAACCCTCCACCCGATTGGCCGTGTTCGAATTTCCCAGTTCGTGCATACAGTATATTAAGGCATACTACCTTTGAAATATAGTAAAGTGAACAAACAGACACGTAACACAATTAAATAATTATATTGACTAGGAGGAAACTGTCCAAATTACCTTTCAAATGGGCTTAAACTAGCCTACCTTTAAACTGGGCCTAGCGTATGCCTATTTTACGTTATACTAATACTGGATTATACTAGGCTTCTGTCAAAAATGAGGAATGTTGTTAACGTTACGAACTAATGACGTCACGGATGGTGATGACGTCACAAGGAGGTTTAAACTGAGCATAGATTGTACCCCTACTAGGTGTGGGGGCAAAATGATTAGACTGGACGAAGTCATACTCAAGCGAGTAATACAATCGCAGTAATTTACAAATAGCCACAGAAATTTAACGACGCCGGAGCGCTTTCGATTAAACAATCATTGTCAACGGGGACTGGAAAGCGACTGAACCAGCTCCGGCTGTAAGCTAGAAACATACGAGGAAATCAGGATTGAACCAGCGAGTCATCACGACGTGAATCATACTCGTAAACTAGTTCAATCAACCCCTCATCAGGTATGTACCTGTTGAGCACATAAAGGTCGTCGTTATTTAAATGACGGATTATTTCGATGTGTTCTAACGCTTTCCGCTTCGAATACGCCTTTTCTCTATAGAGGAGGACCTCGGACCCCTCTTTAATGCTATGGCCGCTGGTGATTAGATGGTCCGCAAACGCCGATTCACCTATATTCTTCTTTTCCCACGCCTTCCTATGTTCAGCGATTCTAATTTTCAACTGACGGCCTGTCTCGCCGATATAAATTCCGTTACAATCCTTACACTCAACTTTATACACACCACTCCTGTCGGCCAGTTCACTGGGGTCTTTTAGCCTCACCAATAAACTTTTTATGGTATTGGGGTTGTAATACACAGGCCGAAATCCGAAGGGGTGTAGGACACGACTCAATTGAGATGAAAACTGCCCCAAGAACGGAAGCCTTATCCAACGCTCTCTACTGTTTAGGGCCGTATTGCGGGGGAGGGAGGTGGTAGAATCGAGGCATTTTCGAGTAACTTTCCTTTGGATCATAAGGTCAATGTCTAAGTTCACTTCATTCACTCTCGCCAAGTGCTTTATAGTTGATACCTCTTTTTGGAAGGCTGACTGATTGAGAGGAATACTAGTCAGTCGATGGATTAAGCTGTTAAATCCAGCATATTTATGGGCTACAGGGCAAAAAGATTTTCCGTGGACAGTAATATCGGTCGCAGTCTCTTTCCTGTATATGGCGAATTCATAGATACCGTCTCTATTACAGATCGTCAAATCCAAGTAATTAATAGATGCGCCACCGATTTCTAAAGTAAATTTTATAGAAGGATATTGATTATTTAGATACTGGAGAAACTCCAAAAGGAGCTCTCGGGGACCAGTCCACGTACACAACACATCGTCGACTTACCTGTGCCAATAATAAATCTGATCTAAATACACACTGCCAGAGGAGAACAAATCGAGCTCAAACTTAGACATAAAGACCTCCGAAATGAGAGAACCCAAAGGAGAACCGATGGGTATTCCAACCTCTTCAGGAAACTCAAAAAACTTGTTATCGAATTTGCAATAATTGGGAGACCAACAAATATTGAGGAGATTGAAAAATTCACCCAATTCTTCTTGGCGAACATTTGTTTGAATCAAAAGGTCTCCCATAGATTGCATGGCGGTTGCTCTGGGGATATTGGGGAACAGGCCGACCACACCAAATGAACACAGGGTCGATCCCAGCGGAAGAATATTATCCTTAAGCCTATCAGCCAAGGAGACCGAATTTTTCACCGAGTAAGGTGACTCATGGTCAACTCTCGATTTAAACCATAGGTCCAAAAATTTCGCCAGAGCGTACGTGGGGGAGGACATCGGGTTATCTTTTTTATGGACTTTTGGTAGCCCGTACAAGAGGGGAGGCACATGGTTGGGCTCCAGGAGCAATCTTTTTAGCGAGGGAGTTTTAATAATAAATTCACACTCGAGTTAGTTAGATCGATTGTTTTCTTCTTCTTCAGCTATTGTAGGAAACTAGCTGCAAGAAGATGCTCGGACGCTCGGAAGCCACAGATCAATACATTAGTATGGTATACTAGGCTATATAAAATTGAACTCATTTCAGTCGTGACCCCTTTCAGATCCTTTATCCAAAATCGATACGCGACTTCATGTCGATCTAAATGTGAAATAGATTCAAATTGACGACTTCAATACCAAAAGTCGGTTTAATTTTGAGATCAACGATGAAATTAAAATCAATTTATGGTGCCTGTCGTCCTAAATTCGACACGGTTCAAACTTTTCGAATTAATTTTCGTACGGAACTCCAGCGAGGCAGTGAAAAATTGCTACTTGCGCAATCCATTACTTCTGGCTCTGCCTCGTGAACCAAACCGCGTACTCTGGCCTGATGGCAGGTCCGGATTTCTATATTGCCCCGAGAGGTACTGCACTGGTTTAGAGCAACTAATTTTTAGAGTGATCGAAATTCGAAAAAGTTTTTTTCCCGAGGGTTGGATATCAGATGGAAACAAACGAGAAAGATTTCAGCAAGGAAACTGTTACTTTTTTTTTACGAATTTGACATCCCGCCGCACCGTCCGCCCTCGTAATTAGGCATTGAACGAAAACTGTCTCCATTTTCTCCCTTTTTTTTTTTTTTTGAAGTCGGGGGTGGGACATGGAAAGATCGCGACCATCGAGCTCACAGGAGGGGGGGGGGAGGACTTGAAAAAATTTTGATTTTCGAGGAATGTACAATAGAAGAGGGACTTAGAAAAGATTTTAACTGTTGGACTTGGCAAAATACGACAGGTGTAGGACTGAGCAAAATTCTAGTTTCAAATTCAATCCACCAAATACGTCCCATAGAATTCCTTATTACTCTACTTCGTTGAGGGAGCCGTCGTTCTTTTCGAATCGATGACCTGAGTTTCTATAGTACAGAAGTGATTAGTGGCTTATCATACCATACACCCTTTATCTTGACCAAAATTTGGGTATTCGCTATACCGTCGCATCCTAAAGATAACTCTTCTAGTCGTTCGCTCCGCTCTCTGTGCCTGCTATCGTTGTAGTACTTATGGTACGAAGATTTTTCAACCCACCAGAAGATGATATGAATCGAGAATCACAATGACTGCATCACTCCATCCTCCCACGCCTTAAATACTGAAGACAATTTTGACAGTTTGCGAGGACATTGATCTTGGGTAAAAAGACAATGAAAATACCGTCGAATTTGTGAGGTTATTAATATTATTATTGATATCCAGACAAATCGTGTATTATTTATCATACGTTCGAATCAAAAACTCGGTTGATCGTTTATACTTTTCCTCGCTTCTTGTCGTTTATTACAGAAAAGCACTTCACTCAGGCTCAGAAAAGGATACTTCCCAGGGCAGTGGAAATCAGATGTAAAAGAAAAAAGTAGTATAAGTAAATTAATATTCATAATGACTTCATTCAGGGAAGCAAAAAAGTTTGTCACAGGTCAATTTGATACACCGATATTCCTCATCGAAAAAAAAATCTAAATTTGCGAATTATTCCAGGATTTAGTCGAAGCCGACGGTAGCAACGTTTCTATAAAGACCATCCAAAAAAATGATCTCGCTTATCGAGAGACACCCATTGCGAAAGCACTTTCTCCCATAATCTAGATAAAATAAGGGAAGCCATACTCACCAAAACTAATTTTACGAAATTCATATTGACTGCTAATGGATGAAGTTGATAGTCGTGAGACACACACAAAATTCACAGAAAATCGATTTAAAATTGAGTAAAAAGCACAAGCACCAAACAAATTACCGGTACAATAAATTCGTCGAATACACGAAATATTTTTCACGCAACATAAATTCGCGAAAAAAAAATCAGTATTACCAAAAAAAAAGAGAAAAAATTACATACACAACAATGAACGAGAATATTACTATTATAAATTACCTTTCGTGTGTGCGACACAGTAGGTAAAAATAATAAAAGTAGGTACAGGTATCTATTTAGGAACCTGTGTACAGTGTGAACGATTCCAGTGTGCGTTTCATTATGATCACGATCGTGCATACCTGTTCATTCTTAACGAAATACGAGCAGGGTGCCTGCCTGAGTAGGGGGAGGAAGATCGTACTGCAGGAAATAAACTTTCACGGTCATTCAACATTTTGTGCATGACGTTAACGTACCGATTGTTACGGATACACGATAAAAATTATAATAATAAATTGAGAGGAAAAAATAAATAAATTACTCCAAATAAAACAGGAGGGGAAAACCATCAAGTAGGAATAGAGGCGTACGTTCTGAAATTCGCGGTAGTCTCACTATAGAGGTTTAGGCCATACGTAAGTATAATTTAGGGATGGAACTTTAATCGCGAATAAGTTCGCGCTCTTTCAATTTCAAGGTCGAAAATGATAACGCATCTCGCGTAATTGTATCTAATGTAGTTATGATAATTTATCGATGCTCAGCGCTTCTGGTATTGATTCGTATAAATGTATGTGTACCTATCTCGAGTGCATAGAACCTGCTGTTACATATACTTCCAGTTGTAATGCGTGAAACTTGATTTATAATATTATATGTTATACACATCGCGGCATGCGTGCTATATGCTTTCATACAAAGTGCTTACCGGACAGGTATCTTATGAAAAAAAAAAAGTAAAATCGATTATACGAGTCGATAGTGCGACGAGTATCTGACACAGAGGCATATTCACGTACCCCTAAATATGAAAGCTATCATTATCTCGTTATATTATCATCTGATTTGAGACGACCGTGCATTTCTCACCGCTTCCTCTCGTATCCACTCATTAATCGATGAAATAAATTGATAGGACTGAGCAACTATTTGAAAGAAATTAACATGTTTCTACTAGCGATGGGAGTGTAATGATCGAAAAATTTTACGCTTAAAATTATAGGATACAAATTGGAATTTCGTATTAGGTCAGGGGTAGTTCATCCGCGAAATCGTGTGATTACGAGAATTATTTCTATTTTCAGAGGTGAATGAGCACGAGGATCTCAATGAAGCGTTAATTTATGGGCACTTGAACGAGAAAAAAAAAGGAAATTAGTCCAATTCCCATTAGACGTCGACAGTTTTTAAATTTCAAATTATTTATTAGGGTAGATCAATTTTTGCCGGACGGTGGAGGGCGAACGGTGGGACGCTAAAATGTTCAAAAACACCTCCCATATAACGGGTTCTCTGTTTAAAAGTAACGGGTATCATATTACTCAAGATTTGCATCAAGTCTTGATTTAGGCAAGCCCTTCCTGTATAAAAGTATACGTCAAAAGTCATCTTCTGATGACGTCATTTCCGATTTTAAGCCTTCCTTTCGCTTGGATCACCTTTCTGTTTAATGTTTGGAACGAATTTTTTCCAAGATAAAAGCAGAGCTCGGATTCCTCGGTATTTGCCGAATCATTTTAGTGCATCCAAAAAGCATAAAAATGATATACCGTATTCCTTCGCGTATAAGTCGCACCATAAATTTGAGAAGCAATATATTCAGAATTTTTTTTTCCGAGTATAAGTCGCATGCAAAAAAATATAGATGAATTATCTATAAAGATTCTTCATCTTCAGAATCATCATTCTCCTCATCGCTGAACGTGTTCTGCTCCTCCTCCTGCTCCTCTTCCTCCTCCCAAAGAATGTCGTCTTCTGAACCATCCAACGCGTTTGTAAGGCAACATTTCTTTATTTTCTATTTTTTTTTTTTTTTTATCACATCCAACCAGAGAAAAGCAACAAACAAAAAAAACGAGAATAGGGAGAAAAAATTACACACATGCATAAATGTATTAAAAAAAAAGAAAAAAAAAAAAAAAAAAAGTGAAAACTATAGTACTGTACTCCGAGAGTTCTTCAAAATCTGAACCTGAAGTTTTGGGAAATTGGTGAATCTCAATACGTTCGAAAAAAAATCCATCTAGCGCAATTAATAGTTGAGATACACGCGCTCACGTCAATTTTTGTCCAATTGGAAGAATGACTCTGAGTAATAACATGCGAAGATACAAGAGTTGAGACTACACAGTTTAGGACTCACTTGATTGTGGTAAGCGTCTTGTAAGTCTCAACTGACTTGAAAGAAAGAAAGAAAGAAAGAAAGAAAGAAAGAAAGAGAGAAAGAAAGAAGCACCATGTTACACAAGGAGGTGGGAGGGTCGGCTAATTGTTCCTGTTTGAATCTGGATTAGTAGATTACAACCTAAGCACAAACTCTTTAATGAAAGAAACAAATGCCCAACAATAAAATGTATTAATCCTCAAATCTTGATCCCAATGCGAGGTAAACTGGGATAGCAATCAGCATAAGATGAATCTTGCAAATCACAGATTATAGATTCTAAATTGACAATCTCAATTGATTTTGAGTAAATGTTGACCAAAAATAGACTGAGGGGACGCTCTGATGTTTGACTGATAACAGACCAACTTTTTCAGTCGATTTACTTCCGCTTTTCCCTTTCATATTTAGACCACATTTAAAGCAACTTGACAAAATTTTCAATGAAAAAATTAGTCGATCTGTATGTGATGTAGGTACCATAAAATGGTCTATCCTCAGTCATTGGCCATACTTCCTCTGCAATTGACTATGTTTTAACCATTTTTGACCAAAAAAAGAGTCGATTTCTAGGGAACCTTGACGATATAAAATATTTTCTCATAGTCAATATTTAACCATTGTCAACAAACCACCATAATTAGAATTCTTCTGCCGAAAAAGATTGGTAGATTTCTGAGCAATGTAGACGATTATAAAATAGTCTGTTGTAGCTTATATTCAAGCGATATTAACCGACCACTACAAATAGACCCCTTTTGACAAAGCAGAATAATCAAGTTTTGGGCAATAGAGACGCCATAAAACGGTCTATATGTTGGATGATATTAATAGACCACCATTTTCGACAGGAAAAACCAGCCTCTCATGTGAGAGAAGAAAGAAATGAAGACAGCAATCTCGTTAACAGGATTATATTGAGAGGAGAGCAATTTTGGTCTAAAATTACAATATTAATTAGTATACCTTCAATTATTAACGGACAATGTTCAGAAATTTGTGGAATTCATCATAGATTTATACCAATTAAAATTGAATCATTTAATTTACATAATTTTTTAAAATGAATCTAAATATTACATGTATCTATTTATTTAAATTTAATTTATAAAATTTGTACATTATTACGTAATTTTAATTTTGAATTTAATTATTATAATTTAATTGATATAATACAATAATTATCATTATTCTTTATCAATTTATTATTTATAAATTAATTTTTATCAATTTAATTTATGTCAATTTTGTTATTTAAATTAAGTCTTTAAGAATTGTTTTTTAATAATTTTTTTATTTGTCTAAATAAACCTAATAATTTTCTATTAATTGAATGTAAAATTGAACAAAAAAATGAAAAATATCATTCTGGTTCAATATGATTATTTAAAATCATTGAAATGATTAAATAATTGATTCTCATTTAAAGGATCAAATATGTTAAATAAATTGAATGATATAAAAAGTTATTTAGTTTCAATTTTTTCAGTTGTTTTATAATAATTTTTATTGAAAATTAATATAAATATTTTTATTAATAATTAATTATTCTGAAAAAAAATTAATAATTTTTATTAAATCAACTATATCATGAAAATTTAAATAAAATCTTTATTTTTTCAAAATAATATCATATTATAAACTTCTTAAATAAAGTTGAAATTTAATTTCAAATATAAAATTGATATAAAATTAAAATTTAAAAAACAAATTATATTTAATAATTATTCCTGTTGGAACTCCTTAAAATAATAAATCTAATATTTTCATGATTAGTAGAAATGTTCATTTATTGAATAATTTTATTATTAAGAATATTAATTTTTAAATTTTAAATTTTATTTTAAATATCTTTATTTATCTGCGAGTTTGCGAGCAATATGATAGTTGATTCATTCCTAAGAAATGGGCTGGAAATTTTGGGCAAAAATGAGTGACCACGGTTTGCAGGAGAATAGACCAAAAAAAAAAAGAGTAAAAATATTGGTAGATGTTGAGGAAAAATCTACTCAAAATGGATCGAGGTATCTCCCAAAATGTCTGCCCAGAAATCAACTAGAAATCTTACTCAAAATTGAGTAATAAATACAATATCAATTTTAGACTAAGAAACGAAGAAAAATTCCATTTTGTGTTGACAATTATAACGACCAAAAAATGGGTCAAAATGTATTCCGCATAGTGATCAAAACTCAACCAATAATGAGATCAAAATTTAGTAGGAATAATATCAGACTAACAATCAACTGAAATGAATAGACCAAATTTGGTCGATTTATCTCAAAAATTTACTAAAAATCAACCATTTTCTGATGGATACCATAATATTTGGTCTTTTTTAAGTCGTACAACCAAAAACCAACCATGTCGACCATTATAGTGGTGGTCGATTTGGTTTATTGGGTCAAAGATAATATAGTACCTAGCCTAATTGTTTCCGGGACACTGACACAACAAAATCTTTAACAAAGTGATATGTGCCAGTATATTCCAATTTCCCAACAAATTCAAACATGAAATTACCTTGCAAATACATACCTATTAAGAATCAAGATGTAAAAATCCAAAATTTCTTTCATTATGATTGATTGATATAGGCTAACACTTGTTAGCAATATCAACTATTCACCTCAGAATTAGCCGCATTGAACATGTTAGGAATATTATAGAATTTCTACCCAATTATCAAATTAAAAAATATTAATTCAACTTTGTACAGCAGATTCCGCATCGCACTTTCATATTGCAAAAATTGACAACATAAACCAAATGCAAAACAAAAGGGACAAAATGATTTTCTTGCAATATTCAAGTACCTACCTGTTTGTTATCATACAAAAATATTATATTCTACCCCATTTATTCACAATAATCAAAGATCCAAATTGTTTGTCAACTCAAATCTTGTTTCTCAATCTATCCTTTGATGCAATATCGGCAGGTGTCAAACAAAATGGACACGTGCAGCTTATCTAATGTGCATTTTGTCGATTATTACTATGAACCGATGACTCAGTTTCATTTCTGGACTCATTTTTCCTCTAGGCACTTTTTGATGTATTGAAACATTATATTGTAGTTTTTTGTTCTATCAAGTGGGAAATAAAGCCCTTTTTCTATGTATCTTATTTTGTAAAAACATTTTCTTCACGTATAAATTTCATGAAAAAAATGATTCAATTTTGTCGACAGAATGAGTAATCTTGGCTAATTTTGTGATACAATTCTTTAGTTTGGTTCATAAGTAAGACATACAAACCAACTTAAAATTCAAATATTATAAGTGTAATTTTGCGCAATATCAATTTCATAATTAAATAAGGGTACCTAATCAACAATTGGTCATTCATTTATTCTGCTCTACCGTTTCAATACTCTAATGTCATTAATATTGCTCCAACCACTTCAAAGAATTCATCTCTTATCACTATTATTTTATTCTGTAAAAGGGAACACCTACCAATTAATAAGTGAGATTTTACAGACAAAATTAGTCATCTCACTTAATATGGCTTGTAAAAACATATCTTCTCTCATTTACCAATTAATAAACAATTACCTGGTAATATTTCACCATTTTTGTCATCAGAGAAAGTAATAATACAAGTTGTAAAATCTAATTACATGTGGACCACGTTTTCAGCCTTTCCATTGCAAGATAGTTTGTTTCATTTGTGTCCTGTGAGAGAAAATAAATTTATAATTCAAACATTCAACCTAATTTATAAATACACTGATCTTTGAGAACTTTTGTGATGATAACAGAGCATACAGCTCATTTGACCTTGACTTCAGCATCTCAACTGACCCAAAGAAGAAGAAAAATGTGATTAAAATACGGTCGGCTAGCGAGAGCGCGCCGACCCTAAGAAGTGATCGCAATAGGGTCGGCCGTCTGTACCGACCCTAAAAACGACACTTAGCATTAGAAATACTTCAACATTCTCCTTGAAACGTTTGTGTTGCTGAAAAGTTATCTGGCAGTTACCTTGTAAATTGGTATGTTAGGTTTTCCTTTATGAAGTAGGTCTGCACCAATCCCAGGCTTTCAACCCCAGCGGCCAAATTTTTTCGTTTTTTCTTGTCTCTAAGGAGTTTTTAATTTCCCAATCGATATTTTCCATCTTCTCATTGTACACATACGATTTCCACTTTCACATGTTGGCGGCTGTAGGCAGTTACTTGGTTTGCATAATATATGCTGCGCTGTGGACCTCCAGAAAAATGAGAGAGTTTTCTCACAGGAATCTATTAGGTAGCGATAAAAACATAAGGGAAGATGTAGTTGAATGAATTTTCTTCAAAGTCGGATGAAGATACGTATTGCTGATCTAATGAATTCCATAAAAGAGATTCATGAACTAGACGGACGAGTAACAAGTAAGTTATAAGATCTTGGCCGTCGGCGACTCGCTATCAGAACTTGTTAAACACCCGTTTCTTCATACACTAGTCGACAACCAATCATCCGCGCAACAATGCCGGAAAATAGTTACGCGTATTTCGTGTAATTTCCCCCCCCCCCCATCCTTTTGCTTCGCCTTCGTCGATATAATTCTATACACGTCCTCTTCATTCTTCTGGTTCACGAACATGGATGATGCCAGCGACTTGGAAAAAATGATGCATATGCGCTGTACCATTATACCCGAATGAGATGACAAATCGTTAAACCGTAACACTTCCTTCTTAGGTATTATTTAAATTGATTTGCTCACTCGAATGTTCAAGCACGTTCAAGGTCGCCAACCCTGCGGTAATTAACTTATTTTAATCGAACTCTTGACAGAGAATTTATACGATTGACTGATTATTCATTATTATTGCGCTCGGTGGCCGCGGCATATCCATCGCGCTTGAAGTACATATTTCAAGTATTTTGCATATTTTTCATTTTTTTTTTCTCATTAGCAATTTGATAGCTAACCGCAACCAATAAATGATGATTCTGAATTAATTACTCCGTCAAATGAAAAATTTTTACGTAATTTCATCAGAATGATTTTTTCAGGAAGTTCGAAAAGTTTGTCGTAGGTACCTACGAAAGTGTATCCTCTTGATGGTAAGTTATGTACCTTTTCAAGTTGAGAGATAATTAAGCCGATGATCATAAATATTATTTGAAGGTAGGCCGCGTTTAAAAAACTACGAACATGTAAGTTTCCATTTGGGAGTACGAGTGCCATGTGAAACCCTGGTCTGAAGTGACATTCAATATGATGTCATTGGGTATACAATATCGATATTCGATATTAATTCAATAATGGATTACATGTTAATACGTAATATAAAACGATAAATAACCGAGCTCGATGATCGATCGCCCCTCCAACTCTGTCCTTTAGATCGATCGTGAAGTACGCCTTCTAATGTTATTCGTGCTTCAAAATTTCTTTAATCCAGGCATCTTAAACAGATTCCAGCTGACTAATGACCATTTAATGTAAAATCTTTCTCTCTCCGACAATTTGACCTTACTCATCCGGTAACAGCGTTCAGCCCACTCTACGTGCTCCTTCAAGGGATCTTTCCCGTATAGGAACCCTCGACACTAGAAAAGTTGTCTGAAATTACTCATTCTGCCAACGCCTACGTACCTTCGCTACTCCGACCCTCCCCTTCATTCAACACACGGTCAATAGGTCACTAATTGTCCGCGTGCATACGAAACATCATAATAAGAAATACTCCCGAGGACGTAATTATGCCTAAAAAGTATGCGCGTAAGATTTAATTTCGATTACGCGTTCGTCTGATGGCTGTCTGCCTCTTTACATATCGAGAATTAAAATACACGCAAACGAATTTCGGCGGAAAGCAACAATGTAAAGTTTCCGGCTAAAAGTGAACAGTGCGTGTACGAAGCTGCAGACAAAATTGCCGGATTCGTTTCCTTAAAGATCTATTGTTGTTTTATAATCTTGAATTTCAATCACGTCTAATTTGCATTCGGATTTGATCAACGTATACACACACACTCGCCTACTATACCGTCCTTCCTTCACTTGTTATCAAACTACCTTATCAAATGCAGAAGCAGAAGCAGACGCATTAAACGGATGACCTTCACCTTAGAATTCCTCTACGATACTTTCTTTCATAAAATAACCGTTATAAAAATAATCGTACTAGACGATGAGTCGATTACCAGTGAGAAAATTGTGAATCCAAATTTTATACAACCTTGCTGTAACGGAGACGACCTTTACATAAAAAATAAAAAAACGAAGGAAAAGTTTTATGTAATTTTGTCGTCTCCAAAAAAGTGTATATCGTTCGCTGCACGGCTGTAAGCGGGTCAAGGCGCAATTAAAATATAAACGAAAAATTTCAAATTAAATTAACTGTCTAGGCGCTTCTTGTTTCGCTGGATAAAGTCTATAGAAAGATAGCACGGTCTAATATGCCTCGCGCACATGGGAAAGACGATGCCCGTACGCATCGAGCGGTACCCTCGGCGTTGGATTAAATTAATAAAATGAGAAATCTTTTGCAATCCGAGATCTAAGTGCGTGTGATACCTTCATGATAATGCAAGTATGCAAAACTGGCGTCGCAAAATAGAGTAACCTACTCCTTTCACGATCTCGTATTATATGTACATTCCAGAACTCATTAATACAGTATGAAGAAAAAAGCGACATATTTCTCTATTGTAGAATATGTCAACGATTTCACGCGTGTTAGTACGACAGCTACTTTTATGAGGTTATCGTTGATACTTTCAGTCGATAATGGGGATGGAAAACGAAGACTTGGAAGTCCCGGGAGCCACACATGACATTGTGGTACAGATAATTTTTTCAATAATCAAATTAAAAGATTTGGAATGTATTTTCAACGCTCAGTTCAATGCTGTTTCCCGTTTCATCACCACAGCTCAAAGTTTTTCGTAACTAATGTTGTTTGGTATTGTTTATTCGGCGTGGATCCCGTTGTGGAACATATCGACAACATAAATACTAACTGCACTTCTGAAGCATCTTAGTGTTCGACTATATAGGAGGCAATGCAACAGCAACTCAGCAACCAGGCGATTGTTGCTTACACAATTTATGCATTAGTGTGTGTAGTAGTAGGGTCCCAATTGTACAGAAAAACCTGTCAGCTCGATGTGGCTGTTAAAAGCAATTTTATGATTGATTATTGTTCAACATACTCAGACAAACAAATATAGCCTGTATGCCTATTTTTCTCACTCCCCGTTTTCTGAGGTACCACCCCCTAAATCTAAAAAGCTCGTTTACCTCGAGAAATATTGACTTTTTGACGTGAAACACGTCTTGTATATCGAGGAGGTATTTCTGAAAAATCGAGCATAATCCAGCGACAGATAAAAATGACAGATTTTCCATAGCATCCCATGTTAAGTAGCAACAGATTTCAGGTAGCAACAGATTTTAGGTAGCTAAAAAGGTAGGCCCCCTGGCGAGGCGCATAGACCTTTTCAATTCTAAAGATAATCTCACTTTGTTTGAGTTTCTACTTCACCTTCCTACAAAGAGGTGGGGTAAGGGGAATAAATGAGAAATTTTGTAATTCGTTCAACTGAAAATAATCAGTGCGAACGTGCGCGTCCGTGCACATCTCTACCCCCGTGGGTGATTCAGAAATTTGCGAGTACACCCCGCATGGTGAATTCAAAATTTGCGTGCATCCGTGCAAATGACCTTGGGATAGTTTCGAAATCCTGATCCCTACCCTGATTTCATAATTTGCGTGCGTCCGAGGTGTGTGCGTCCGTGCAAATGACCTTGGGCCTTGAAAAATATCGAAATCTACAGCAAGGAAGGGGTCGAAAGGCGGAAGTCCAAAATTTCTGGCATAGCCAAATAAATGAAAATCATGTTCCATGTCTTTTGTATTTTATCAGTCATCTTGAAATATTTCAGTCTAGGCTTCCACTAGGTCAAGTGTTCGTGAGATATTATTCGTTTACCCCTTTACCTATCTTGGCGTCGTACAAGTCTTGTATGAGAAATATTTTGAGGTAATTGTGGGTGTTCTATATTTTGAGGTATCAACTTTCGTGGGGCCAACGAGCGATCTCGCTGTTGTATTGGAATGGTATGAGAAAATTCAAGTCTTTTTTGAGAAATATGAGGTAGCGCGAACTCGCACCGCTCGTTCGCCCCCTGTCTCGCTGTTGTATTGGAATGGTATAAGACAATTCAAGTCTAGGGGACTTCGAAAAATTTC
Source organism: Aspidiotus rigidus (assembly GCA_035079385.1). Classification (NCBI taxonomy): domain Eukaryota; kingdom Metazoa; phylum Arthropoda; class Insecta; order Hemiptera; family Diaspididae; genus Aspidiotus; species Aspidiotus rigidus. The sequence continues at coordinate 12,789,977 of JAVHKY010000054.1, read as the reverse complement.
GACTATTCAGCCTTTATTTATTTAATTATTTAAATATTTAATTATTATTGAATTAATTATTTATTATTATTACGCGGGGTGTACTTGCGAATTTCTGAATCATCCACGGGGTAGAGATTTTCTAATTATTAATTATATTATTTATTTAATTATTTATTTATTTAATTATTTAATTATTCAATTATTTAATTATTTATTTATTTAATTAAATAATTATTTAATTATTTAATTATTCAACTATTCAATTATTTAATTATTTATTTATTTAATTATTTAATTATTTATTTATCTAATAATTATTTAATATTATTTATTTATTTATTCATTTATTTATTTGTTTATTATTAATTATTATTATTACGCGGGGTGTACTCGCGAATTTCTGAATCACCCACGGGGTAGAGATTTTCTAATTAATAATTATATTAATTATTTAATTATTTATTGATTTAATTATTTAATTATTAATTATTTAATTATTTATTTATTTATTTATTTATTATTAATTAAATAATTAAATAATTATTTAATTATTTAATTATTGATTAATTAATTATTTATTATTATTACGCGGAGTGTACTCGCAAATTTCTGAATCACCCACGGGGTAGAGATTTCTCTTGACGGGGGGGGGAGGGGGTGTACTCGCGAGTTTCAAAATCGGGGTCCGGCGAGAGAAAAGACATGGAACATGTCAATATTTTATATCGAACTTATGCTAAACCGAGATAGGGACCGAGAAAGAGGGCAAACGAGCGGAGCGAGTGAGTCCCACGAAAGGTTACCTCAAAATATTTCTCATAGAAGACTTAAACTTTTCATACCATTCCAATACAACAGCTAGACAGGGGGCGAACGAGTGGAGCGAGTGAGCCCCACGAAAGTCGATACCTCAAAATATTTCTCATAAAGGCGATACCTCACATTTCTCATAGAAGACTTGAATTTTCTCATACCATCGAATACAATAGGTGATACCTCAAAATATTTCTCATAAAAGACTTATACGACGCCAAGGTAGGTAACGGGGTAAACGAGTAATATCTCACGAACACTTGACCTAGTAGAAGCCTAGACTAAAATATTTCATGATCACTGATAAAATACAAAAGATATGAAACATGATCTTCATTTATTTGGCTATGCCAGACATTTCTTTGGACTCAGTTTTACCAGGGTACTTATACTCAACAATCATAGTTTCTAGATCTAAATCCATAAGCGCAATTAGAGAAGTAAAATTATAATATGAAACTCGAGGAATAGATAATCTCACTTTCTTTAAGCTTCTCCTTCTCCTTCCTCTAAGAAGGTGGGGTAGGTGGAATAAATAAGAAATTCAACCGCAAAGTAGTCTTATATACTGAGAAAGACATGAAATATGATCTTTATTTATTTGCCTATGCCAGAAAATTTTGAAACAAAGAACGTGTTCCATACCTTATCTATTCAGTTTGACTGAAAGTAAATCAATTGGGGGGCGGAGCCCCCCCTGGCGAGGCGCGGAGCGCCGAGTTTTTTAAAAAAGTTTTCAATCAAAAGTTGTTCCATTATATCTCTTCTACAACTTTACTTCTTATGAAAATTTCATTTTGAGCAATCCTCACGCTTTAAATTTGAAAAAACATGGTAAAAAAAACAAAGAATCACGTTTTTTACATTTTTAATGAGAAATTTCAAACATACAGTCGAATATATGATTACAAAAAATGTTTAGAATTCTATTTCTTTTCGAATGAGTATCAAGACAACTTAACCTCACCCCACCCCACTCTAATTTCAAAAGCTCCACCCCCTCCCCTCCTCTTACCTCGCAAACACTTGATTAATGATGAATTTTCAATAGAAAGTAATTTCTATGGTAATTTTACTGAAAGGGACTATTATTATACACCTGAGTCAATAGCTGTTTGATTCAGTTTACAAAGCAATTTTGATAAATATCACAATTATTTTTAACTTATGATTATTTTTATTTTACTTCCCATGAATTCTTTTCTCAAAATTTGTCGTTCTCTTTGTCACTGTCATCAACTTCATCATAATATTCTTCCAGGTCGCTGTTCTTGTTGTTGTTGTTGTTGTTGTTGTTGTTGTCACATTCTGCATTACACGCGCAAAGTTCAGAGCAGTTCATTTTATTTCTGAAGCACCCACACTTTCCCAAACACTTTTTTCAACATCCGCATTTAATCAATTCAATCACAGCTAAAGGAGCTGGATTTTTGGTTGTAGTTTTTGCCTTGTAGTTACCATTGGGATCAACATCCCAACCATAATCTTTTTTGTTAAAAAAAAGATTTAATGAGGGAACTCTTTCAATTTGGGATCAAAAATTAAGGACATTTTCCAAGAAATTCTTGTACAAGAAGTTGAAGGTAAGGATGAAGTCATTAAAATTAAGGAGGAAAGGAATCTTTTTCAAAGATTTGTTATTGCTGCAAGGAAATGCCCTGAGCTGGATATAAAAGAAGCTATATAATGCAATTTAAGTTCAGGGTGATACCTCAATCTCTATTTGCTAGCGATGGATCTCTACTCTTAGCCTCTGATAAATCTAAAATGGTTTATAAATTAGAAGATCTAATGAAAAAAGGCAATGTGAGATATCTACTACTTCGGGTACATCTCAAAATTCTTGAATTGTTGAATGCTTTAGTAAAAAAGTCATAATAATCAATCGTATGGCCTTGGTTTATACAGTTACTAAAACTGACCAAATGATAACTATGAAGGGTTTTTTATCAGCTTTTTTACAAAAATTGGTTCAAATTACTCAAAATTTTGAAGAAGTGTGACTTGTATTTGACAGATACATTGCAAATTCTTTGAAAAACCTCACTAGAAGGAAAAGAGCACGCAGAATTTCAACTTACTACAAACACCAGCGAGTAATATTAAAAATATTTCATTCAAGGATCTGTTCAGTCATTTTCAATCAAAAAAAGAACTTATTCAGCTTATTGTTTCTGAAGTTGTGGAATACAGCCCAAAAAAACATTTATGGTAACATACAAAAATTTGACCGAAGGAAATTGTAACATACCAAAGAATTTGGGAATCCACAGACACAAATAAACTGACACACTTATCATTTTGCACGCTTCAAATGTGAAAAAAGATACTTCTGTTACCGTGATGTTATCAGAGACCAGTGTTTTAATGCACTTAATTTATTTTTATGAAAAATGTCTTCCGAGAAATATATTTATACTGTACAGATCAGGTAAGAATCAACAAACCATCCCCTTAGGTCCTATTTGCGCAAACCTGGGAAAACCTTGATGCCAAGCTTTTCTGGCTTTCCATGCATTCACTGGGACCAATGTGAGTGGAAAGTTTTTGGGAAAAACAAAAGATTGGTATTTTGCTTTTTATCTCCAAGCTGAGGAAAGCAAATTATGTTATTTGAACAACCTGCACCATGCTCATTTACAGCCCATCTGTTATGAAAATTTACAAAAATTGTTGTGTCGAATGTACAAAAACAACAAAATAAATACGTTGGGAGAGTTGAGGTGGTATCTCTATTCCAACAAAAGTGCAAGGCTGAAAATTTGCCTCCCTCTTCTGCCGCATTTGAGCAACACATCCAAAGAGCAAAATATGAAGTCAATTGACAGAAGGTGTGGCGTTTGTTGACCTTGATCCCAAAGAATATGGTTGGGATGTTCATCCCAATAGTAACTACAAGGTAAAAACTACAACCAAAAATCCAGTTCCTTTAGCTGCGTAATTGAATTGATTAAATGCGGATGTCAAAAGAAGTGTTTGGGAAAGGGTGGGTGCTTCAGAAATAAAATGAACTGCCCTGAACTTTGCGCGTGTAATGCAGAATGTGACAACAACAACAACAAGAACGGCGACCTGGCAGATTTTGAGAAAAGAATTCATGGGAAATGAAGTAAAAATAATCATAAGTTAAAAATAATTGTAATATTTATCAGAATTGCTTTGTAAACTGAATCAAACAACTATCGACTCAGATCTATAATAGTCCCTTTCAGTAAAATAACCATAGAAATTACTTTTTATTGAAAATTCATCATTAATCAAATGTTTGCGAGGTAAGTGGAGGGGTGGGGGTGGAGCTTTTGAAATGAAGGTGGGGTGGGGTGAAGTTGTCTTGATACTCATTCAAAAGGAAATAGAATTCTAAACATTTTTTGTAATCATATATTTGCCTGTATGTTTGAAATTTCTCATTAAAAATGTAAAAAACGTGATTCTTTGTTTTTTTTACCATGTTTTTTCAAATTTAAAGCGTGAGGATTGCTCAAAATGAAATTTTCATAAGAAGTAAAGTTGTAGAAGAGATATAATGGAACAACTTTCGAAAGAAAACTTTTTTTAAAAAGTCAATATTTCTCGAGATAAACAAGCTTTTTAGATTGGGGGGGCTGGTACCTCAGAAAACAGGGAGTGAGAAAAATAGGCATACAGGCTATATTTGTCAATCATGAAATTGCTTTTAACAGCCACATTGAGCGGATTTACAATTAGGACCCTACTATAGGTTGCCTGTTGCCAAGTTGTTTCTTATGTCACCAAGCACTTGAACTGACATGGGGCGATTTTTGTTCTCCTTTGGTTCTCGTCCACTTGCAAAAACAAAAACAAAACAAGTACGCGTTTGTTCACTACAAAAACTATAGCCGGGGTTTCAATGGGGTATCGGCCCCCAGGCCAAATATCATATTCATGCATTGGAGATTTTTTTTTTTGATATTAAAAACAATTTTTAAAAAGAATTTCAGATTTTTATCCCCTATATATCTTGAAATATGGCCAAATAAATGTTATTTTCTTTAAAAATTCATATCTCAGGGAGTTTTCATCCGATTTTTTTGAACTTTGGTAAAATGAAAAGTATTTTTTGAGGCGAATCAACTGATAATTTTTTTGGAATTTTCCAATCAATATTCTTTGCCGAATTGCCCATTTTAGTTTTTTTTAACGGTCATTCTCCAAATTCTTTTCAGACTCTAATTCTGAAAAAAATATATATCATGACTGTATATTGAATTATATTATTATCTATCTAAAAAGAAATATTCATATTTCTTAAAATGGTGCATCATAACGAATATTGACAATAACTAGTTTTTTTCTGATTTTTATTATCGAAAATACAATTTTCCCTGGTAAAAAAATTTTTTAGTCCTCCTATAGTCCCTTTAAAATATTTCAAAGATATTTCAGATACCTTTTCATCTAGTCGCTCTTTATAGGTGGCTTAATCACTGCCTTTCAAGATATACTTGTCGAAATTGATACATATTCAAATCATTCATGAATATGGAGAATTTGGAAACATGAATATTGTTCTACACGAGTATTTTAGATCATCGACAAAGATTTAATTTTTCAATAATATTTATTTTAAACCACAAAAGTTGCAATACTTAAAAAAGAATGACTATTTTTTTTCGATAGATAATAATATGATTCGATACATGATATACATATATTATTTTCAGAATTGTAGTCTGAAAAGATTGTGGAGAATGAGCGTTAAAAAAGACTAAAATGGGCAATTCGGCAAAAAATATTGATTGGAAAATTCCAAAAAAATTATCAGTTGATTTTCCTTAAGAAATACTTTCCATTTTACCGAAGTTCAAGAAAATCGGATAAAAACTCCCTGAGATATGAATTTTTAAAGAAAACAACATTTATTTGGCCATATTTCAAGATATATAGGGGATAAAAATCTGAAATTCTTTTTAAAAATTGTTTTTAATATCAAAAAAAAAATTTTCCAATGCATGAATAATATTTGGCCTGGGAGCCGATGCCCTATTGAAACCCAGCTTTATATGGTCTTTTCTTTTGTTCTCACTGAAGGAAGATTCGTTTGCGTTTGTTCGCTAGGTTCGCCATACTAGAATGAACTTTTTCCAGGCCTCTCAGACTGTACCAGAACCATCCCCTCCTCCTCAACTCCCTAATCCACATCTCATTCAAGTCGTACCGATGACGTCACAGCCTTACCAGTCACATCTCCTCAAGCTTGTAAATTTTTCAGACATTAGACTCCGGTTTATGCGAGTCTTTCTACAGAAATTTGAGGCGGAAATCATCTTCTGATATAATGTCATTTTCGATGTTAAGTCACTCTCCAGCTTGGACCACCTTTCTCTGAGTTGCTTGGAACGATATTTTTTCAAATTTCTCAAATTAAACTAACAACCACCAGGGCTGAGATCCGGAATCCGCATCCGAAACGGGATCCGGGTCCGATCCTTTATTTTTGAGATCTCGGATCCAAAAAGATCCCGTATTCTTTTCCTCGGAGAAACCAGAATCCAAAACGATTGTCGTGAACCACGATACAATAACGTAACTTTATAACTTTCAGACAAAGTTGCGATCTGAAGTTTTATCCTAAGATACCAAAAAGAAGAAAAGAAAAGAACCGAACGGAAAGAATTATCGTGTCGTGTTTTTATTTATTCATCGGCTGATTAACGAAAACAATTCTGCATTTTTTCCTCGATGAGATCCGGGTATTTTTTCGCCCTGACAACCACCCCCTTGCCTGCTCTACTCCGTAATATTTTTCAAGTCCCACTGATGACATCGCAGCCTAATAATATCACATCCTGCTCATGCTCAGGAGCGTAGTATGGATTTGAGAGAGAAGGGGAAAATGGCCTTTTTTCTCCGTATTTGTCAGTGAATTTTACATTACATTATTCTGATACAAAGCAGAGTCAACCTATGGCTACCCCACAGCTCAAGCCAGAGTATTGCAGCCGAAAATTTCAGCTCTGGTTTTTGGCTTCAACTTACGATCTTGAAAAATTTGGCTTTAGGAAAAATTCAGCTGGCTTCCGGCACATTTTAGCATGGCTTAATTCGGCTGGTTGCTATTAGGGAAAAATGAGTCCGGATAAAACAATCAGAAGAATCGGGGCTCTGTTGTACTTGTCAAAGGAACCCATTCTCCATTTTGTGTTTATCCTCTTTAGATGACTGCACTACAAGTTTCTAGTTGAACGGCTGGCTGAGCTGAACCGTAGTGCATTCTCCTATTTCGAAAAAACTAGAAAAGCTAAAAAGAAGCTGAATAAATTTGTCTTGTTTTTGCTTTCGACCTAAAGTGTAGAGAGGTTTGAATAAAGCTGGCTTCCAGCTTTGCTTTTATCAGTAGACATGAGGCGTTCGCTACGGCTTAAGCTTGTAAACTTTTTAGACGTCACATTCCAAATTACAAGGTGTAATGTTGCAATGAAAATTCGAGCCGAAAGGAATATTCTGACGGCGTCATTTCCAATGTCAAGCCCTCCTCCAATTGTCCTCAAATTAGGTCAGAAGCATGTATTTCAAGAGAAGGAGTTGGTACAGTACGTAAGAAAGCGAAATTTCTTCTAGCCCGAATGAGGTATTAGAAAACAATTTTTGGTCAAACGGCAGACCATTTTCCCGAGAAAGAAATTTTAAGCGTCAATTTTTCAGTTAGCTCTTTTGTGTTTTCCATATTTTGGATATAAGAAATATTCGAATTCAGGTTGCGTTTTGTTACTTTTTTCGTACAGGTCATCCAAATATTTACTGTATTCTTCTATTTCAGCGATAGCCGAAGCTAGAGGTTCGCGCATCGCTTCAGTTTCTTCAGTCACGTTGAAATCAAACTGCGGCGCGTAATTGGTGTTGTAATCGTCGATATGTTTCCAACAATCTGTGAGTTCTCGGGAAGCTTGATAACTCAATGGCTCTTTCTTGAAATCTAAACCCACAAGCATTTGATGAGTGTTAATTATCATCTTCATAGAATTATCGGAACTCATGATGAGTGAGGTGTAAGTAGAGCACTAATATTGAAAACGGGTTTTCCAATTGTACAAGTCTACACAAAAGAAATGATGTTCGAAAAAGGAGGAGAGAGGAAGAAAGGAGAGGACTATGTGAAAAAACCAGTGAAAGCCCAAACAAAACAAATCAAGAAGAAGCCTGCCGAACTGACCCGGAAGAAAGAAAGGAAGAGACAGCGAGAGTTGTGCACAACTTTGCTCCCAGAACCGAGAACCTATCAAGCGTCACCTTCACAGAAGAAGAAATAAGACTGCTGGACAAAGACATCAAGTACGTGCAATCCGAGAGGCTGAACCAGTGTAAGCTTGAAAGCATGGTCATTAGCTGCGAACAAGTAATCCAAACCATGGAACACGACGTGAGACCAGAAGCCCGGACCAAAATAGGGAAAGTGCTGTTGGACATCAAAGAAAATATGTGCCGAACCTATGACAGAACGTAAGTAATGCAGAGGAAGGTCACAAATCTACAAAAGAAGATCCGACAGAACAACCTGATTTTGACACAGGCGGACAAAGGCAATACGGTAGTGGTAATGGAGAAGGAGGACTATACCCAAAAAGTGGAGTCGTATATCGCAGTGAATGGATACCAGGAGCTAACAAAGGACACAACACGGAAATACCAAGATGACCTGAAAGCTGTGTTGAAACGGAACAATGTACCCGGGAATGGAAGGACGCTTGAGATGAACCCGGTTGCACCAAAACTCAACAGGCTTGTAAAACTCCACAAAACGAACCGTCCGATGAGACCCCTGGTCAACAGCATTCAATCACCATGCTACAAGACAGCGAACATTGCAGCCACATTCCTGAAAGAAAACTACCAGTTTGCACCCAGACGAAGTATCAGAAACAACGGAGAGCTGATTGAGCAACTGGACAAGTTGGAAATCAAGAGTAACGACAAGCTGATATCCTTTGATGTGGCAAATATGTTTGGTACCATACCGAAGGAGGAACTTCTCACTCTGCTCGAAAACAACAGATACCATGGGACCCCGATGGGCCGAAGTACGCCAACATAGTGGAAGAGATCTTGAGCCAGAACTACTGCCGCTTTAATAACAGGTTCTACAGTCAGGAAAGGGGACTTGCGATGGGATCACCGCTGTCACCAATACTGGCGGAGATATTCATGAATGATATGGAAAACAAGATATTGAAGAACAGCAAGTTCAGAAACTCGATCAAACACTGGGTCAGATATGTAGATGATATCCTAATTGTGTGGTCAGGCACTGATAGACAGGTGGATCTATTCCTTTCAGAAATGAATGCCATGAATGAGAGCATCAAATTCACAGTCGAGAAAGGCAATGAGACCATCAACTATTTGGACCTTACACTCACAATGGAGAACAATAGGATACAACACAAAATCTACAGGAAGCCGACGCATAATGACACTATCATCCCAAATGACTCCTACCACCACCCCAGGCACAAGTTAGCGGCAATCCAGAACTACTGCTATCGGGCAATTTCTGTCCTCAAGAACAATGAAGAGAAGAGGAAAGAAATCGAGATAGTAAAGCAGATCGAAGAAGGCAATGGCTACCGCAGAGGCGTGGTGGATGGACTCTTTGGGAAAATGGTAACAAAGAAAGGAACCCATCATGGCATAGTGAGAAAGTACTCCGGATCGATACCATGTATAGGAAAGTACACAAACAAGGTGATAAAGGCGTTCAATGGCTACGATGTAAATGTGGGTATCCAGAATAACCAACCCATGGTGAAGAGAATCAGCAATGACTAGACGGAACAAAAGGACAAGGAAAGCTTGAGCGGAGTGTACAAGTTCAATAAACGCGAAAGACGAATACTCCGACGTGGAGTAAAGCATGCAAACCGCAGAAAAATAAAAGACGACGAGCGCTTTCGGTTTATAAACCATTTTCAAGCCTGAAATAAAAGCAAGTGACGAACGAATTGGAAGAACGAGGTATTAAGATCGTCCAAACGAGAAATCGCGGTGTGAGTCATAAACCAGTTCGATGAAGCCAACTTCCGGAATGTACGAGTTGAGTGCAGTGATACCGTCAGTGTTGAGATGACGCATTATCTCTATTATTCTCGAGGGCGATTCGCTTACGATAGGAATTCTCCTTATGGGGAAGCTTTTCGGATCCCTCGCGGAAGCTGTGGCCACTGTTTATCAAATGATCAGCGAAAGCTGACTCCCCTAAGTGTCCCTTCTTCCAAGACTTCACGTGCTCAGCTACTCTAACGTTCATTTGGCGGCTGGTCTCACCAATATAAAAGCCTCCACAATCCTCACATTCCAACTTATAAACACCACTCCTCTCATCGACAGGTATGGGGTCCATCAGTCTCACAAACAACCTCTTGACTGTGGTAGGGTTGTAAATGGCGGGTCTGAAGCCAAACGGGCGAAGGGCCCGACCGAATTGCAGGGAGAACTTCCACAAGAAAGGGAGACTGATCCAACGCAAACGGCGATCATGGATCGTATCTCGCGGGAGGGAGGTAGTGGAATCCAGGAGGCTCCTCGTAACTTTCCTCCGAACCATCACGTCAACGTCGACATTGACCCAATTCACTCTGGCTAAGTGTTTTATTGTGAATAACTCTTTCTTCAAGGCAGACTGACTCAAAGGAAAACGAGTCAGTCTGTGAACTAGGCTATGAAAGGCAGCCATCTTGTGAGCAAGAGGACCGAACGAACCACCGTACCGTGGACTAAAACATCTGTCGTAGTATCTTTCCTGTAAATTCCAAACTTATGGATACCGTCTATTATAGAGATCGATAAATCTAAAAAGTTAATGGAAAATACCCTTATTTCCAACGTAAATTTGATGGAAGGGTACCAGGAATTGAGATACCTCAGAAACTCACCAAGGAGATCTGGGTGACCAATCCAGGTACATAGAACGTCACCAACGTACCTGTGCCAATAGTGAATATGATTAAGTAACACCTGATTCGAGGAGAAGAGGTCAAGTACAAACTTGGACATGAAAATTTCGGAGATGAGAGAGCCTAAAGGTGATCCAATAGGGATCCCTACTTCATCAGGAAACTCGAAAAATTTTCCTTCAAATTTAGAGTAGTTGGGGGACCAGCAAATATTCAGAAGATCGAAAAATTCCTGAAGCTCATTGTGAGGAATATTGGCTTTGACGAGTAGCTCACCCATACGCTGGACAGTAGCAGCCTTAGGAATATTCGGGAACAAACCAACAACATCAAACGATCTCGGGGGAAGACTTACATCCTTGAGGACGTCAGTTAAAGAGGCCGATTTCAAGACCGAATGAGGGGATTCAAAATCAATTCGATTTTTGAACCAATGGTCAAGGAATTTGGCAAGGAGGTAGGTAGGAGAGGAGACGAAAGATACAAAGGGTCGCATCGGGGTATTGTTCTTATGTACTTTGGGCAGCCCGTAGAGGAGAGGGGTGTGGGGTTAGGAACAAGGAGGGCTTTTTTCAAAGTAGGAGTTTTGATGATAGCCTCACTCCTGTTGATGACACTCCTAACTTCTTTAACGTGCTTAGAAAAGCTGAAATCTTCACTCTCTTTAGCACCACACTGCTGTAGGACTTCATGGGCCTTAGAAGAATAGGCCGAGCTCTCCATCACTACAACAGTGTTGCCCTTGTCAGCCTTAGTGACGATTAAATCTCCCTCTTTCAACTTCCTCTTCAAACCTTGAAGCACTCCTCCCAATCTATCACTCATGCGAGGGAGAGGCTTATTGCGGACTAATTTGGCACAAACTTTCTGGTTATTAAAACCAGGACCAATTTTAACAGCAAGATCCGCAACAACATTCGCCAAGGTTTCATCCTTCTTGACGGGCGGTAAACTGAATTTCAAACCTTTCTCAAGGAGGGCAGTTTCGTCACTATTAAACACTACCTGACAATTATTTATGAGGGGGAGATGGAATTTATGAACGACAACACCGTCACGCACCCCTTCCTCAACCACATATTCATTAACCGTCGTTAGGGAGGACAACTTCTTATTTTTCTTCTCCTTCAAATTCACCTCAAACTTCCGGCACTTTTCATTGACGTCCCGCATAAAGTAATCAAACTCAAGGGGGGGGGGGGAGCATGCCGGAAAGTCTCGAATGGACCATAAGGTTCAATCTAGTCGTAATATTAAATTTACCATACCATCTTCGCGACTCTGTTCTGATCCACTTCTCCCTCATATAATTTTGCTTTCATTTCAGGCTTGAAGATGGTTTATTAACCGAAAGCGCTCGTCATCTTCTATTTTTCTGCGGTTTGCATGCTTTACTCCACGTCGGAGTATTCGTCTTTCGCGTTTATTACCGATAACCGTAACTTGAAGAAACGGATTCGTTTAATTATACAAGCTCAGTTGTGAACAGTGCGAGGGTATTTATACATCGGTGAGACTGGGAAAAAATTTGAGATCAGGAAAAAGGAGCACAAAACGTCGAGGGAGAAAGAAGATGGTAAGTCACTGTTTGGGAAACACTGTAACGAAGGAAACCACGATGGAGAGGGAATATTTGAAGTCATATGTAGAGAATCGCACAAAGAGAAGAAAACTCTGGGAACAAATGGAGATTGCAAAAGACAAGAGGGAGAAAGCCTGCCTCTTGAACAATGTGATCACATTTGACAGCGAAAAATAATTCGGTCTGGTGATTGGAGGAGAGAAGAAGAACAGAGCCAACCAATGAGACGGCAGGATTCCAGGCAGCCAATAGAAACGCAGCATTTAGGAAAATAGATTGAACAAATCACAAAGCAGTATGTTTCAGCCATTAAGAGCACAATGTCATATTTTTGTAAGAATAAGTTTCTAAGAAGTGAACCAATCACAACACAGCATTATCATAGCCAATAAGATCACAGTGTTATACTATAAAAACTCTTGGTTAAGGCCTTGTTCTTCAGTTGCGACACAACTAATGATGGGATAACACCCGAAAGTAATCTTGTATAAGCAACTAATAAAGTAGATTTGTACAATTGGAAAACCCTTTTTCAATCTTCATAGAACATATCTGTGTTGGTCAGCTCGCATTCACTCACCATCGCTAGCTGATCCATTCTTCACGTATGCTTCCACAATCTCGGTATTATTGGTAATTAATCCGTCACAAAACTCGAGTTTGCCCCCGCAGGAACGCACTAATAATTCGTAATGCTCGTGTTTCAAATTTTTATCGCACATTTTTTTAAACAACGCCTCAATTTTCTGATGATGTGTTTTCTGGGTGCTCAACAGATTTAAGACTTCTTGCATTACATTACCATTCTGTGGCCATTTACTCGTACCATCTTGAAAAAGAATGAAAAAAAAAAAAAAAAACTCTCAATACAGCGCAAAAAATTGAGATCATATTTCATGTCTCGGAGTGGATGAAGTCATGAAAATGGTGTCCCTGAAATAAGTCAAAGCCATGCTTAATTTATGACACAACGGGTTGAAATCTTAGCCTATCTTGAGGGTCTCTAGAGGCTCCCTAGCTTGATGTCTTTAACTACTAGGCTATTTTGCTAAATATTTGAAGTCAGATTGTAAAAACTGAATTAAGTACTTGAATTGGGTACCATTTCACATATAGAAAGTAAGAAGTTGAAATGCAACATTGCCAAATAGTGATATTGTGGATTGTAACCTAGAAATGTGAGATGAGTTGGTCTTAAATTCTGAAGAGAAAATGTTCGTGACCAGAAATGGAGCAAAGAATTAAGTTATTAGCCACTTACTCTTCAATACAGCCGAAATTACGTATTTCAGGGTGACTATGAAGATAATGAATAAAATCAAGTATGTCACCAGACGGATGAATTTGGGCAAAATTCTCCCCGCCAACGGCAAAACAAATGCTGGTTGGTGACTGATGTAATTCGATCGAAAATATGAAGGTGTGAGGAAAGTTCTGCAAGAACACCATTTTCACTCCTTAGTGTATTCTGGATATTGCCACTAGCGCTCCCACCGGATTCAAAATTCGGGATGATTATGGTCTTTTAGTCTGTAGGATTGTAATGTTATAGATGTAAACATTTTCAAAGCTCAATCTAAGACTTACACAAGTTACCTATGTAATAGGGGTTAGGGTTTGCTACAGATATGAAACATGTCAAAAAACTCACAAGTTCGTTAACTGAGTTGAACGAGGGGTGGCACAGAACCTGTTTTATGGGGCACGTGGGACCTAAAAAATGTAGATTGTGACGTTACAAGCCTGGACTTTGGAGCTATGTATAATAGGAGGGGAACTAGAAAAAAACTGATCTATGATGTCATCAAACTGTGACATCACAGGTCCTGCCCCCTTCCTATGTATGTTAGGAGGGGGACTTGGAACATTAAATAATGACGTCACAGGCTCGGACTAGGAAGCTATACGTACATGATTTATGGGGCACGTGGTATCCAAACAATGAAGATTGTGACGTCACAGGTCCTCACTTTCGAACTATATATAATAGGAGGGGAACTTCAAGAAAACTGATCTATGACGTCATCAGATTGTGACGTTACAAAGCTCACCTATGACGTCATCAAACTGTGATGTCACAGGTCCGGAGTTGGGAGCTGTAATATTTTATGGGGAACATGTAGATTGTGACGTCTCAAGGTTGACCTATGACAACATGAAATTATGACATCACAAGTCCGGACTTTGGAGCCATATCTAATAGGAGAGGAACTTGAAGAAAAACTGATCTATGACGTCATCGGATTATAACGTCACACGGCTGACCTATGACGTCATCAAACTGTGATGTCAAGCTATGTACGATAGGACAAGAACTCAAAGAGGACTTAGTCCGAGCTTTGGCGGACGTTTTTTTCCCCCAAAAATTGATGCTAGGCTTAGATTCTAACTCTGTGATGACGTCATAGAGACTTGGAAAAAAAACAGACCTCTTTTACAAAGTACAAAGAGGAATTCTGGGAACCTCTGTTCTATGGAACAAATTTGGTTTCAATGTTCGGTGAATTGTCTTCTCCTCCTAGAACTAGCCTATAATATGCTGGGCTCATACCAGGCTAAGAAATACTGCTGGAGCAGTGGAGGCGAACGAGCACAGTGAGTGAACCAGTCACCTAGTCAGTCTAAAATACAGTTAACTTGACCTTGATCTACTTCAGAGAATTGAATAATTTTGGAGATAAACCTAATATACCTGACTAGCATATAAAGCAAAATAGCTGAGTTTAATACAAGATACTCTACTTACTTTAGGGACTTGGAAAAAAATTCGAGTTTTAAGCCAGCAATTACACATATGAAAGCATTTCCATGATCTTCGACTTAAGGCTGCAGATAATCAAGAGGACCTTTTCGTAATTACGAGATATATCCAGTATGAAAGAAAAATTACGGTCACGTAACGAAACTTCTAATTTTTCTTTCATACTTGATGCTGTAGACCCAAAAACCTGCTCCTTTTATGGAATCTGATAAGTTTACACGCTTACTTTTCGTCTCTTCCGCCTTAGATTGACCTGTCGGAGAGTCAATGCTGAATATGATGATAGCAAAACCTGTAAAATGATTGATTGAGCATAAAAAGTAATTCTAATTTACCGTACTCGGAACAAGTGGCAAATAAGCTCTCTAATAGTACGAATCCTTTTTTTTTCAACTTTTTGTACAAGTTTGAGAGGACGCATTGATATCTCAATTTTGAGTTCCTTTCAGATGGTGTAGGTATATATAATCTGCAAAATTTTGACGGGCATTGTACAAAAAGTCTTTTCCAGGTCAAGTATAAGAAATGAGATGTAGATAAGTTGATATTGAAATTCGATAGCGAAGATACACTCAATTGTGATAGTGCCAATGAGACGTACGAAAAAAATTTACAGTCAATTTTGATTATCGTCTATTTGTAACGTCAAATTTAGGCAGGACTTAATCGACGACGCGACATACTGTTATTATTTTGAGTTAATATTTGACCGGAAAAATGAGTCAATTTGGGGGGTGCACTCCCAACGTAAGCATAAACAAAAATCTATTGGGGGTTTATTTCGATTAAGGTTGTCATGCGAGTAAATCCGTTTTTTGTCGTTTCATCGACTTGAATGAGGATTTAAACTAATCTACGATATCATATTTCAAAAATTTCAATCAACTTTTTCAAATGTATCGTTTCCACCTACATCTTTTTCATTAACGTTCACAATAAATGTAATTAAATCAAAGGATTAAGCGGAGAATAATTCAAATTAATGCGTCACTTTTATTTTTTCTTCTGCATCGCATACAATCAAATAATTCATTTTTATCGTTGGAGGTCAAATCGAGTATACAGGCTTGCCCCAGCGCATAAGATTACGGTAAGAGAAAAAATACGATTGAATAAATTTGACGACGCTACTCACCTGAAAGCAATAAAATAGCTGAATACGATGACATAATCGTAGTGTTATTATTCTATAAGTCAATTGTCATGAAGCAGAAAGCAACTGTACGGCGACTTCACCCCACAGTATGGAAATTCTTTCGACAAACGGAGGAAAAGAGCAAGAACGTTAATCTGTAACTACGAGTTATCATGAAGCTCAGTATAGAATATGATAAGATATTTGAGAAAACGCAGATTCAAATCAGCGACCTCACTCGAGAGAACACCCAATTACAACTAATCGTTGCCTCCATTTTTCTCTCCTCTCCCTGTATCATCCTTCAAGTATCTGTACTTGGATAAATATCTACATGACTAGATCGGCATAACGTGCTTCAGAATAGGTCTACTTCGCATAATCTATTTTCATATTCTTAGCGGGAAACCCGCCATTCCTCTTATTGAGCGGTCATTTTTAGAAAACGTCCGTGTCTGCTCATTTGTGATGTCATCATTTTCGGGGAATTGTCCAGGGCCTAAAATTTTCTTGATCTGTGTTCGACCTTGATTGTTATGTTCGCGTTTGTGTTGCATTTGCAAACACCACCCGTCCTCCATGATGGAGTAGGTGGAGGTTGCGTTTGTATTTAATTTTGTTTCCTCAATCGACCCTTTCGGGTTCAACTTCAGTGAAGGAAGAATCTCCTCTGCGAACCCCCTCTTTTACTCGGCAACTGCCAAGCTGCAGGGCCCCCTGGCTCGCAAAAAGCATAAGAACACACACAACAACTACACAACCACAATACACAAGATTGTAGATCGCTGTTGAGTTTCTTCATCTTCTTCTCCCTTCAGGGATGATCTTAGTCCTCTTTTTCTTGCAAATCTGGATGTTGATGGTACACAGGTGTCGAACAGGCCATAGCATTTGCCTATTCCATTCCTCCTCTTCATGACAGTCCTGACAGCAAGGTAGCTAGCCTTCAAACGGTCACTATTCTTGATTGTTAAGTTTTCTGTATAAAAAAAACGACGGCTTCCTTAACGAAGTTAAACGAGGAACGCAGGGAACCTGTTTTATGACGCAGGGAACCTGTTTTATGAGTCAAATGGGATTTGGTATTGAAAATTCAATGAAACCTAAACCTAGATAAAGCTACTTTAAGGAAGGCCTAGACCTACTATAAGCCTAGTATAATATAGTTTGAGAATCTAAATTTTGCCAAGTCCCCCTCCTATCATATATAACTCGAGAGTCGAAATTTTTCCAAGTCCCCCTGCTACCATAAATAGCTCGAAAGTCGGAATTTTTCCAAGTCCCCATCCCCCCTCATACATGGCTCGAGAGTCGAAATTTTGCCAAGCCCCCCTGCTATCATATATGGCTCGACAGTGGGAATTTTTCCAAGACCCCCCCCCCTATCATATATGACTCGACAGTCGGCATTTTTCCAAGACCCTCCCCCCTATCACATATCGCTTGAGAGTCGAAATTTTTCCAAGTCCCCACCCCCCTATCATATATGACTCGTAAGTCGGAATTTTGCCAAGCCCCCTCCTATCGTATATAGCTCGAGAGTCGAAATTTCTACAAGTACCCCTGCTATCATAAATAGCTCGAGAGTCGGAATTTTTCCAAGTCCCCCCCCCCATCATATATGGCTTCAGAGTCGAAATTTTTCCAAGTCCCCCTCCTATCATATGTAACGCGATAATCGAAATTTTTCTACGTCTTCTCCTATCATATACGGCTCGAGAGTCGAAATTTTTCCAAGTCCCCCTGCTACCATAAATAGCTCGAGAGTCGGAATTTTTCCAAGTCCCCATCCCCCCTCATACATGGCTCGAGAGTCGAAATTTTGCCAAGCCCCCCTGCTATCATATATGGCTCGACAGTGGGAATTTTTCCAAGACCCCCCCCCCCTATCATATATGACTCGACAGTCGGAATTTTTCCAAGACCCCCCCCCCCCCTATCACATATCGCTTGAGAGTCGAAATTTTTCCAAGTCCCCACCCCCTATCATATATGACTCGTAAGTCGGAATTTTGCCAAGCCCCCTCCTATCGTATATGGCTCGACAGTGGGAATTTTTCCAAGACCACCCCCCCCCATCACATATCGCTTGAGAGTCGAAATTTTTCCAAGTCCCCACCCCCCTATCATATATGACTCGTAAGTCGGAATTTTGCCAAGCCCCCTCCTATCGTATATAGCTCGAGAGTCGAAATTTCTACAAGTCCCCCTGCTACCATAAATAGCTCGAGGGTCGAAATTTTTCCAAGTCCCCCCCCCCATCACATATGGCTTGAGAGTCGAAATTTTTCCAAGTCCCCCCCCCCCCCCATCATATATGGCTCGAGAGTCGAAATTTTGCCAAGTCCCCCTGCTATCATATATGGCTCGACAATCGGAATTTTTCCAAGACCCGCCCCCCCTATCATATATGGCTCGAGAGTCGAAATTTCTCCAAGTCACCCTGCTATCATAAATAGCTCAAGAGTCGCAATTTTTCAAGTCCCCCTCCTATCATATGTAGCGGGATGGTCGAAATTTTCCAAGTCCCCCCCCCCCCTCTACCATATATACCTCGAGAGTCAAAATTTTGCCGAGCCCCCTCCTATCGTATATAGCTCGAGAGTCGAAATTTCTACAAGTACCCCTGCTATCATAAATAGCACGAGAGTCGGAATTTTTCCAAGTCCTCCCCCCTATCATATATGGCTTGAGAGCCGAAATTTTTCCAAGTCCCCCTCCTATCATATGTAACGCGATAGTCGAAATTTTTCTAGTCTTCTCCTATCATATGTAGCGGCATGGTCGAAATTTTCCAAGTTCCCCTGCTATCATAAATAGCCCGAGAGTCAGAATTTTTCAAAGTCCCCCCCCCCTACCATATATGGCTCGAGAGTCAAAATTTTGCCAAGCCCCCTCCTATCGTATATAACTCGAGAGTCGAAATTTCTTCAAGTACCCCTGCTATCATAAATAGCTCGAGAGTCGGAATTTTTCCAAGTCCCCCCCCCCCCCTCCCTATCATATATGGCTTGAGAGTCGACATTTTTCCAACTCCCCCTCCTATCATATGTAACGCGATATTCGAAATTTTTCTAGTCTTCTCCTACCATATGTAGCGGCATGGTCGAAATTTTCCAAGTCCCCCTGCTATCATAAATAGCTCGAGAGTCGGAATTTGTTTTTAAGTCCCCCTCCTAAGCTCGAGAGTCGACATTTTTCCAAGTCCCCCCCCCCGCGCCTATCATATATGGCTCGAGAGTCGAAATTTCGTCAAGTCCCCCTTCTATCATATGTAGCGCGATAGTCGAAATTTTAACAGGGAACCTGTTTTATGGGGGGCTTTTTGAGAAATTTGCCCTGCGCCGTCCGGCAAAAAACTTGGAAAAATTTCGACTCTCGTGCCATATATGATAGGAGGGAACTTGAGAAATTTCGACTCCCAAGCCATATATGATAGGAGAGGGACTTGGAAAAATTTCGACTCTCGAGCCATATATGGTATGAAAAGGACTTGAAAAAATTTCAACTCTCGAGCTATCATATATAGCTGGAGATTCGAGAAAAATTTAGACTCTCAAACTATATTATACTAAGCTTATAGTAGGTCTAGGCCTTCTTTATACTAGCTTTATCTAGGTCTAGGCTTCCTTGAATTTTCAATACCAAATCCCATTTGACTCATAAAACATGTTCCCTGCGTTCCTCGTTTAACTTCGTTAAGGAAGCCGTCGTTTTTCTAAATTTTTTGCTGAACGGCGCACGTGCGGACGGCGCACGGCAAATTTCTCAAAAAGCCTCCCATAAAACAGGTTCCCTATTAAAAATTTGGCTAGGATAGATAAAATAATAGAACCTTCTGTACATTTTGTTGAGGGTCATTCTCAGGAAACGTCTATGAAGTTATCATTTTTGAAGGAATGTCCAGGGATTAGAATGTTCGCAATCAAATTGGATGACGCCATCAATCATTACCTTAGATTACACTGAATAAGACAATTTGTCTAGGCTGGATAATAGCAATAAATCTATGTCTGGTAATTGGAGATTTCCTTTTATTAGGGAGCCATTTTCAGATTTGTGAAGTCATAATTTTTGGGAAATTGTTTGGACCCTAGAATTTTCTTGATCTGCGTTCGACCTTGATTGTTAGGTTACCTTGAATAGAAAAATTTGTCCAGGCTATATAAAGCAAGCAACAGCAAATTAATTAGGTGCCAACAAGTTCCTCGATGCCATTGCACTTCTGCAATGGTATCTAATTTTTATAATACAGTATTGAAACGTCGGACACATGACTAGCCAAAAATTTTTGTGATCTTATCGAATACGATGAAAAGAAGAAGGAAGTCAGCTACCACCACAAAAGACCAAAACGGTTATATAGTGAAATAACTATTGAGAACAATTCAGAAAATCTTTCTTCAAACCTCGGCCACACGGTCGAATGACGACTGTCTGTTTTTGACGTATTAGTGGTGTCGGCGACAAGTTATTTGCGGTTAATCCATATTCAAGGGTCATATTCAATACAGTTCACTGTTAAATGTTATTTTTATTATATAAAACACGTTAAAAAAATCCATGTATTTCACGAGAAAGTTGAAATTAGACGCGTGAGATGTACGGAATGCACTATTTTTTTCCTCGAGGTCATTGGTAGGCGTCCTGCGAGTGCAGTTGCATCGAGTACATGGCCATCCAGCATTTTAGTGCAGTACTACGGTAGCCCTCTTTAAATAGATAAAGCAGTATATCGATCACATTGTCCGACATCCGCGCCGATCGGAATACGCGAAATATTTTTGCCACCATCGTCACTTTCGTCAAGTATATAACCTTGTAAGGCTACGAAAATATTTTCCGCAGTTTTTCCACTCATCTCACATTCCGTAAAGAGCGTAGGAAGAAATATATATTTTTTTTCTTTACGCTCATAAAATTAATGATGCTTTTGTATGCCTCGAATGAGGAAGCGTTGACGCCATCGAATCGTGCTGTATAGGCACTGTGATGATATGGTGGAACGATATTCAATAGACAATATTGTGGCGTATCAATAATTCATTCATGAATGTAAATAATCGCCGAGAGAAAACTATACGACACTTTGTAGTAAGGCAGAAAATTGCGAACAATAAACATCAACGTTAATATAAACTTCTATTTTGACGTAATAATTAGAAGATCATTATGAATAGTATGAAATAAAATTAAGAAGAGAGAACGAGGGAAAGAGAGAGTGTTAAGAAACTTTGAGAGTCGTAATAGGAGTAGTGAACTAGTCTTCGTCTAAATCGTACGACAGTCCAATAACGAAAACGGAGGTCAGGAGATTTTTTCGTCGTATTTCCTCTTCTAGCCTTATCTATATGATTCGGCAATCATCACCACCCTTTATTCACCCCCCTCTCCAGGGATTCGAGGTTCCTTCCTATAGCCTTTAGTGTGCGTTTGCAACAGCCCAATGTCTTTGTACCCTCTCTATCACAAGGTTGAACTCCCATCTGAAGGCGAAATATGATGATCTAATCTTAGGACCTGATAGTACTCGTCATGAAAACGAGAGGTCGCGGGTTCGATTCCCGCTCGGGCTATGAGATTTTTTCGCCATATTTCCTCTTCTGACTTTATCTAAATGTCATTCTTTTGCTCTTCTCTATCGTTTAAGGGAAACAGACGGAAATGATTGCCTGGATGTTCATACCAGATCAAGGTCAAGTTAACTTTATTTTAGACTGACTAGGTGACAGGTTCACTCACTGTGCTCGTTCGCTTCCACTGCTCCAGCAGTATTTCTTAGCCTGGTATGAGCCCAGCATATTACAGGCTAGTTCTCGGAGGAGAAGACAATTCACCGAACATTGAAACCAAATTTGTTCCATAGAACAGAGGTTCCCAGAATTCCTCTTTGTACTTTGTAAAAGAGGTCTGTTTTTTTTCCAAGTCTCTATGACGTCATCACAGAGTTAGAATCTAAGCCTAGCATCAATTTTTGGGGGGAAAAAACGTCCGCCAAAGCTCGGACTAAGTCCTCTCTGAGTTCTTGTCCTATCGTACATAGCTTGACATCACAGTTTGATGACGTCATAGGTCAGCCGTGTGACGTTATAATCCGATGACGTCATAGATCAGTTTTTTTCAAGTCCCCTTCTATTATATATGGCTCCAAAGTCCGGACTTGTAATGTCATAATTTCATGTTGTCATAGGTCAACCTTGTGATGTCACAATCTACGTGTTCCCCATAAAATATTATAGCTCCCAACTCCGGACCTGTGACATCACAGTTTGATGACGTCATAGGTGAGCTTTGTAACGTCACAATCTGATGACGTCATAGATCAGTTTTCTTAAAGTTCCCCTCCTACGTATTATATATAGCTCCAAAGTGAAGACCTGTGACATCACAATCTTCATTGTTTGGATACCACGTGCCCCATAAAACATGTACGTATAGCTTCCAAGTCCGAGCCTGTGACGTCACAATTTATCGTTCCAAGTTCCCCTCCTATCATACATAGCATGGGGGCAAGGCCTGTGACGTCACAATTTGATGACATCATAGATCAGTTTTTTTCAAGTTTCCCTCCAATTATAACATAGCTCCAAAGTCCAGGCTTGTAACGACACAATCTACATTTTTTAGGTCCCACGTGCCCCATAAAACAAGTTCTGTGCTACCCCTCGTTTAACTCAGTTAACGAACTTGTGAGTTTTTTGACATGTTTTATATCTGTAGCAAACCCCAACCCCTATTACATAACTGGTATAAGTCTTAGATTGAGCTTTGAAAATGTTTACATCTATGACATTACAATCCTACGGACTGAAAGACTATAATCATCCCGAATTTTGAATCCGGTGGGAGCGCTAGTGGCAATATCCAGAATACACTAAAGAGTAGAAATGGTGTTCTTGCAGAACTTTCCACACACCTTCATATTTTCGATCGAATTACATCAGTCACCAACCAGCATTTGTTTTGCCATTGGCGGGGAGAATTTTGCCCAAATTCACGAATTCTGATGCTTATCTACCATCTGGTGACATACTTAGAAGTATCTTTCATACAATTTAAAAGTGTGGATCGATCTCTTAAGGGTGGTGTCGGCGGTAATTGGCTCCCAGACTGTTGTCGGCACCACCCCAAAAAATAAACAATATATATAAATAAAGTGATGTTCTGTTCTGTCTCCTATTATATATAGCTCCAATGTGAGGACCTGTGACGTCACAATCTTCATTGTTTGTATACCACGTGCCCCATAAAACATGTACGGGCCCTACAGGATGTGACGCGTTGGATCGAGTCGGCTGGACTTGAACTAGCAGCAAGTAAGACGGAGGCCATTTTATTCACGACCCGTCGGAAGTTCAAGCCACCCACCTTTCGCCTGCGAGGTGTGGAAATTGAAACCAAGAAGCAAATGAAATACCTGGGCATCTGGTTTGACTCAACGCTGAGCTTCAGGCACCATTTCCTGATGGCAGCGGAAAAGGCGGGCCGGGTAGTTGGATACCTAAGCCGCCTTATGAGGAACCTGGGAGGACCGAGAGAAGCAAGGAGAAGGATCATGATGAGCACCGCCTTGTCGATCCTCCTATATGGTGCGCCAGTATGGGCCGACTGCATGAAGATACCATACCGAAGAAGAGAGATGGTAAAGATCCAACGAAGAGCTGCGTTGAGATGTGTTAGTGCCTACCGCACTGTCTCGACGGAGGCTCTTTGTGTATTAGCACGTTCACCACCAATCGAGCTCCTTGCTGAGGAGAGAGCGGTGGTGTTCGAAGTAAAGAAGAGAACGACGACCAACCGAGAAGCTATACGGGTCAAGTAGGAGGCCAGGCGCTCCTTGCTTGTAAAGTGGAAAGAAAGAATTGGCCAGAGTGAGCTGGGTACATGGACAACCCGTGTGCTAATACGCGACCTTGATGAGTGGATGAACCGACACCATGGTCAGCTGAACTTTCACCTGACGCAGGTGTTACGCGGCCATGGCTGCTTCAACAAGTACCTTCACGAGAAGTTAAGGAAAGTTGAGCAGGCAACGTGTTCGCACTGTAACCAAGGGCGGGATGATGGACCACAACACACCTTATTTGAGTGTGAGGCGTGGAGGCGTGAGCGGGACGAGCTTAGTCGGTCTCTTGAAGAGATCGGCGTAGATGAAGCGCTCGACCCGAGTAGCCTGGTACCCACCATGCTAGGTTCCGAAGAAGCGTGGAACCAGGTGTCTGCATTTGCGGCCACCATCATGAAGAGGAAGATGGACCAGGAATGGAATAGGCAAATGCAGAACCACGCTATGGCCTACTCAACACCTGTGTACCATCAACATCCAGATCTGCAGGAAGGAGAGGAAGAAGGATACTATCCAGATTGTTGGGGCCTTTATAGTTGTTGAAAGAATCTCGCGTTTATATGGTTGCTCCGCGTCCTCTATTCCGGTGAACTTACTACGGTACGTTCACTGTTCATAGGAATATGGCTAACGAGCACCATACAGTGAGATTCACGCAACAGCGATTTACTACGCCTGATGTGATGTGATAGTGTCGTTTTTGTGATGTGAGTGTGTTCTCTAGTGCTGTTCTTTTTGTGCGTGCCAGGGGGGCATCGCAGCTTGGCGGTTGTCAAAGCAACTTGGCAGTTGCCGAGTAGAAGAGGGGGTTCGCGAAGAAGATTCCTCCTTCACTGAAGTTATACCCGAAAGGGTCGATTCCGGTGTTGGAGGAAACAATATTAAATGCATACGCAACCCGCACCTACTACATGCGACACACAAGCGATACCACGTGCCCCATATGACATGTACGTATAGCTTCCAAGTCCGAGCCTGTGACGTCACAATTTAATGTTCCAAGTCCCCCCGGCCACCTAACATACATAGTTTTGGTGCGTGGCCTGTGACGTCACAGTTCGATGACTTCATAGATCGGTTTTTTCCAAGTCCCCTTCCTATTATACATAACTAGGAAGTACCGGCTTGTGACGTCACAATCTACATTATTTAGATCCCACGTGACCCATAAGTCAGGTACAGTGCCAACCCCTCATTCAACTTCGTTAAGGAACACGAATCCGTTCCTTTAAGTTACGGCTATCCATACTAAACAATAAAGAGGAATACTCCGACGTGGAGTAAAAAAATGCAAACCGCAGAAAAAATGAAAATACGACGAGCGCTTTCGGTTAAACAACCATCTTCGAGCCTGAAATGAAAGCAACTGACGAACAAAAGAGAAGAACGAGGTATTAAGATCGTCCAAACGAGAAATCACGGTGTGAGTCATAAACAAGTTCGATCAAACCATCTTCCGGAATATACGAATTAAGAACAGTGATACCGTCAGTGTTGAGAAGACGAATTATCTCTATATTCTCGAGGGCGATACGCTTACGGTAGGAATTCTCCTTATGGAGGAGCTTTTCGGATCCCTCACGGAAGCTGTGGCCACTGTTTATTAAGTGATCGGCGAAAGCTGACTCCCCCAAGTGTCCCTTCTTCCAAGACTTCAGGTGCTCAGCTACTCGAACTTTCATTTGGCGGCTGGTCTCACCAATATAAAAGCCTCCACAATCCTCACACTCCAACTTATACACACCACTCCTCTCATCAACAGGTATGGGGTCCTTCAGTCTCACAAACAACCTCTTGACTGGCCTCCCCCTTGAGTTGGATTACTTTATGAGGGACGTCAGTGAAAAGTGTCGGAAGTTTGAGGCGAAGTTGAAGGAGAGGAAAAATAAGAAGCTGTCCTCCCTAATGACGGTTAATGAGGAGGGGGTGAGTGATGGTGTTGTCGTTCATAAATTCCATCCTCCCCTCATAAATAATAGTCAGGTAGTGTTCAATAGTGACGAAACATCCCTCCTTGAGAAAGGTTTGAAGTTCAGTATGCCTCCCCTCAAGAATGATGAAACCTTGGCGAATGTTGTTGCGGATCTTGCGGTTAAGATTGGTCCTGGTTTTAATACCCAGAAAGTCTGTGCCGAATTAGTCCGTAATAACCCCCTCCCTCGCATGAGTAATAAATTGGGAGGAGTGATTCAGGGTCTAAGGAGGAAGATGAAAGAGGGAGATTTGATCGTCACTAAGGCTGACAAGGGCAACGCTGTTGTAGTGATGGAGAGATCGGCCTATTCTTCCAAGGTCCATGAAGTCCTACAGCAGTGTGGTGCTAAAGAGAGTGAGGATTTCAGCTTTCCCAAGCACGTTAAAGAAGTTAGGAGTGTCATCAACAGGAGTGAGGCTGTTATCAAAACTCCTGCTTTGAAAAAAACCCTCCTTGTTCCTAACCCCACACCCCCCCTCTTGTACGGGCTGCCTAAAGTGCATAAGAACAATACCCCGATGCGACCCGTTGTTTCTTTCGTCTCCTCTCCTACCTACCTCCTTGCTAAATTCCTTGACCGTTGGTTCAAAAATCGTATTGATTTTGAATCCCCTCATTCGGTCTTGAATTCGGCCTCTTTAACTGACGTCCTCAAGGATGTAAGCCTTCCCCCGGGAACGACCATCTGCTCGTTTGATGTTGTTGGTTTGTTCCCGAATATTCTTAAGGCTGCTACTATCCAGCGTATGGGTGAGCTACTCGTCAAAGCCAACATTCCTCATAATGAGCTTCACGAATTCTTCGATCTTCTTAATACTTGCTGGTCCCCTAACTATTGTAAATTTGAAGGGAAATTTTTCGAGTTCCCTGACGAAGTAGGGATCCCCATTGGATCACCACTAGGCTCCCTCATATCCGAAATCTTCATGTCTAAGTTTGAACTTGACCTCTTTTCCTCGAACCAGGTGTTACTTAATCATATTCATTATTGGCACAGGTACGTTGATGACGTTCTATGTACCTGGACTGGTCAGCCAGATCTCCTTGGTGAGTTTCTGAGGTATCTCAATTCCTGGTACCCTTCCATCAAATTTACGTTGGAAATAGGGGTATTTTCCACTAACTTTTTGGATTTATCGATCTCTATAATAGACGGTATCCATAAGTTTGGAATTTACAGGAAAGATACTAGGACCGATGTTTTAGTCCACGGTGGTTCGTTCGGTCCTGTTGCTCACAAGATGGCTGCTTTTCATAGCCTAGTTCACAGACTGACTCGTATTCCTTTGAGTCAGTCTGCCTTCAAGAAAGAGTTAATCACAATAAAACACCTGGCCAGAGTGAATGGGGTCAATGTCGATGTTGACGTGATGGTTCGGAGGAAAGTTACGAGGGGCCTCCTGGATTCCACTACCCCCCTCCCCCGAGACACGATCCGTGATCGCCGTTTGCGTTGGATCAGTCTCCCTTTCTTGGGGAAGTTCTCCCAGCAATTGGGTCGGGCCCTTCGCCCGTTTGGCTTCAGACCCGCGTTTTACAACCCTACCACAGTCAAGAGGTTGTTTGTGAGACTGAAGGACCCCATACCTGTTGATGAGAGGAGTGGTGTGTATAAGTTGGAGTGTGAGGATTGTGGAGGCTTTTATATTGGTGAGACCAGCCGCCGCCGAATGAAAGTTCGAGTAGCTGAGCACCTGAAGTCTTGGAAGAAGGGACACTTGGGGGAGTCAGCTTTCGCCGATCACTTAATAAACAGTGGCCACAGCTTCCGCGAGGGATCCGAAAAGCTCCTCCATAAGGAGAATTCCTACCGTAAGCGTATCGCCCTCGAGAATATAGAGATAATTCGTCATCTCAACACTGACGGTATCACTGTTCTTAATTCGTATATTCCGGAAGATGGCCTGATCGAACTTGTTTATGACTCACACCGTGATTTCTCGTTTGGACGATCTTAATACCTCGTTCTTCTCTTTTGTTCGTCAGTTGCTTTCATTTCAGGCTCGAAGATGGTTGTTTAACCGAAAGCGCTCGTCGTATTTTCATTTTTTCTGCGGTTTGCATTTTTTTACTCCACGTCGGAGTATTCCTCTTTATTGTTTCGTTAAGGAACTCCTGAGGTTTTTGACATGTTTCATATCTCTAGCAAACGCCAACCCTCATTACTTAACTTGTGTAAGTCTTAGATTGAGCTTTGAAAATGTTTAGATCGTTTTTTCAATTAACGGATTAGTTCTGCTACGGGTTTCTCGAGGGTTGCACTGATGAATACCGTTCTGCTGTTCTTAAAATACTTCTAAGAAGTCAACCTTTGCCAGGCATATTCTTGATATCAGTTTATCGTGCTTATAACATAGAAGTTTTCTCTTTCTCTTCGATTTAAATATTGTTCGCAAGTTCTTATTTTCTACCGACATGATAGAAGGCTCTTCCGAAACGGGTAGAGATGTTAAGACTATTCCCAACCAAGAACATACTTGAGACTGAATATAGTTTGCCCAGGAAATAGAATGATTTCAAGTTCAAATATACAATGCTTACGGTTATCAATATTCACTATACCAATAATGTGGATGTTATCCTAACTATGATTTACAGCAACACCCCTTCACGTGGGCTTGTAAGTGCTGATAAAATCCTTTTTTGATTCCGGTTAGTATGCGTAAATTTCACACCTAGAAGATTCTCTCGTTCACGATTTCCGTTATCATTCAACTCTGGTACTTCACGATCGCTAATTAAGCTTATAATTCTTCTTGAAGGTCGTTCATTTATGGTCTGTACGAGTTTTGCGGACCTTTTTTCCTTCTCGTCGATCCGCAATCAATATAATATTAATTACTATTTAATGAAACCTCTATCATTGTGCTGAATATTTTTATTGCATTTATATCCGCTTCCTTATTTCTTCCAGTAGATGGTCGACCTCGGTCAAGAACCCTTTTCTCACGGAAACTACCATCCCCGTTTCGCGGACAGAGATGCTGTATGGAAAAGCATTATCGGTTCTCTTCACAGTAGACGCTATTCACTGATTCAGTCCTCCGACCGCAGACAAGTAAATATTTCCGGTGTAGTAGTCAGCACAATAGTGTATAATAATGATAATAATTCGTATTATTGGTAATTATCTGCCCGCTGTTCTTGAAGGTCTTTGTGAACACCGTCTCGCGTAGGTTGCATATATGCGTTTTTTCCTCGGCGATAATAGATTGCGAATCGATAAACGTGGCTGGCTACAATACGTGATGTATATAATTAAAAAGCCGAGAGAAAAAGATCCTACTCACTGGGCATATGTATTAGAGTATACGTACAGACTCGCGTATAAATTAATCGACTCAGCTGATTTAAGATATAGGTATCTATCTTACACACAGAACCTACCTATCAGTATTTATAAAAGCTGGTTCAGCATTGTTTACGTACGCAATAGAGTTGCACAGCGCATTAATACCGGCGTTTCATATTGTATTATGCAGCACGTAACTGTAGTTGAAATCTAAATCATGGGTTCTTAACCTGAGTTTAGTATGGTAATATGTGATAAGCATAATTACCGTGTAAACTGCGTGCAATTCCGGCTACAGGAATTCGGCTATGACCACCTCGATCTTTCTTCGAAAATATTCGAGTCTAAACGGTATAAAGTTTATCTCTACCGCCTTAATGCTGTACTTATACTTTGTTTAATCGTATTAATGAATGAAACGAAAGCAACAGTTAATTGTCGCTTTGTCGTCATTACGTAAGTCTCGCGATTCATTTCCCACAGCCGATGACGTTACTGATGTGATACGAGCTCGGTGTCGTGTCATTAAAATGGTGTTGGTGAAAAGGTTGAAGGTGAGAAGTTGTTGACAAAGATTTTCACGAGCACGCGGATGTGAGAAATGGTTCACCAGGAACAGACCTGATACAAATCTGAAGATAATATTCTCAAGAATAGCTGAGTAACTCTCGAGCATACTCCTCTCTAATCTTCTACTATTCAAATTCCGACATTGGAGCCAATGAACGAAGAGAAATTTCGGGCAACAAAGCATGGGTGTTGCAGAAATATTTGAACCAATTTAATGACCTGTGAATCCTGCATTCAAAAAGGGGCAGTGCCTAATGTAGGACGATATAGAATAGTGCTCAATATTTTTGATATGTTTCATGTCTTTTGTCTCACAGTAGTCCTAATTTGAAAATTCGCGAGTACACCCCCTCCCCCAAATGATATCATAGAAAATGTAAAAAAAAAGAAGGGCCTTGGTTTTTTTTTTGTCTTAAAGCTGCTTGATGATGGTCATTTAGGCTGGAAATTTCACGAGAAATTCATATTCGGTCTCGGATACCCTACGCATACCACCAGACAAGTCTTGGATTAAAGAAGCATCAGTCTTGTTCCTTCAATTTATTGAACGCGATTGGTTAAATTACGGTAAACCATCATGAAAATTATTTATTAAATTGTAAAACCGCACAGAAAATAAAATTTACGAACACGTTTTCGGCACAACTGCTCTCCTTTACAAATTCCTATTAGTACAGGCGATTAAGACACAAAAAATGGTCTCGTAAACATTTTGGGGTACACAAACGGAAATTATCGTAAATGGTCAAGTTTGGTGCTCCGAAGAACATATCAGAGTTCCCACCCTCCACACTTCGTGCTAAAGTTTAAATGGTACGTTCGAGCCTCCCAAAATCGGTTTTTTCGCGAATATCTCGAAAAATTTGGGCTCAATGAAAAAAAGTCTTCAGATAAAAATTTTTCCTCGTAAAATTTGCTACATTTTAGTGTACTCGAACTTCATTGTAAGTTCAATTGTAAGCTCAAAAACTTCGTATTAATTTGGAAGCTTTCAGACGAAAATCTTTTTTTTTTGAAATATCTCGAAAAATCAAGCTTCAATTGGAAAAAGTTTCATACAAAAAGAGGTTTCTCGTGAAATTTGCTATAGGATGGACTACCTCACCTTGCTACAAAAGTTGGTGAAAAGTTCGGAGCTTTCGGAAGCAAATTAAGCTTTTTCAAATACCTTGGAAGATTGAGCTCCAATTAGAGAGAAATTGAAGAAAAAGAAATGTTTTCAGCGAAATTTTCTTCAAAATTGACTATCTGTATTTTGTTTCTTGTAAAAGAAACTAAAAACTCGCAGCCCACACAGTTAGCTGCTCGGAATTGCCTTCATTAACTCTGTTAATTGAGGCAAACAGGGAACCTGTTTTATGGGAGTAATCATGTGAGTGTCATTTTTTGCTTCTTGTCGTCTCAAGTAGAGTGAACTTTGTTCCTCACCACCTTGAGATCTCTTCTCCTTAGGTCAAGTTCTAGCTATTTATTTTTACAGCCTGTGTGGTACCCCCGGTAGGCCTATCCTGTTATCAGTTCGGAGATCTGATGACGTCAAGATTTGATGACGTCACGATGGAGATCTGTGACGTCACGATCATCGTGCCATCACTATCTGATGACGTCACAGAGCTATTAAAACCACTAATACAGACCTCCTAGACCTATAGTATAAAGGAAGCCCAAGACCTACCACAGAGCTAGGACAAACTGCTAGTATAGCTTATGGTATGAAGGATGCCTACACCTAGTATAAAGGAGGCTTGGACCTAGTATACGCCTAGTATAATACGTAGTATAAACCTAGTATAATATACTGCATGAAGCAGAGAGGATAAGTCCCCCTCCTATCACTTCATCAAAATTTTTCTAAGTCCCTTTTTCTTGCCGGACGGCGCCCGTCATTTTCCTTCAGTTTACCCCCCTATAAAACAGGTTCCCTGTTAATAAAGTATAGATTTGTACAATTGGAAAACCCTTTTTCAATATTAGTGCTCTACTTACACCTCACTCACTCATCATGAGTTCCGATAATAGCACACCCTACATCAGTGACCTTGACCTACTTATTATTGGAACTCATATTGGGTGAGTAAGGTGGAAGTAGAGCACTAATATTGAAAAAGGTTTTCCAAATGTACAATTCTACTTTATTAGTTGAAGAACGAAATTAATGAACTCTACAACAAAATCACCAGGTTGAATGGTTTACTATACGATCAATATTTCCATCTGTCCAAGTTACTGCACCCCCAAGAATTTGAAGAAATCAGGTTTGAAAAAGGAGGAGAGAGGAAGGAAGGTGAGGACTATGTGGAAAAACGAGTGGAAGCTCAAACAAAATAGATCAAGAATAACATGGCTGAACTGACCCGAAAGAAAGGAAGAGACCGCAAGAGCTGAGCACAATTTTGCTTCCAGAACCGAGAACCTATCAAGCGTCACCTTCACAGAAGAAGAAAGAAGACTGCTGGACAAAGACATCAAGTACGCGCAGCCCGAGAAGCTGAACCAGTGTAAGCTTGAAAGTATGGCATTAGCTGCGAACAAGTAATCCAAGCCATGGAACACGACGTGAGACCAGAAGCCCGGACCAAAATTGGGAAAGTGCTGTTGGACATCAAAGAGAATATGTGCCGAACCGATGACAGAACGCAAGTAATGCAGAGAAAGGTCACAAATCTACAAAAGAAGATCCGACAGAACAACCTGATTTTGACAAAGGCGGACAAAGGCAGCACGGTAGTGGTAATGGAGAAGGAGGACTACACCCAAAAAGTGGAGTCGTACATCGCAGTGAATGGGTACCAAGAGCTAACGAGGGACCCAACACGGAAATACCAAGATGACCTGAAAGCTGTGTTGAAACGGAACAATGTACCCGAGAATGGAAGGACGCTTGAGATGAACCCGGTTGCACCAAAACTCAACGGGCTTGTAAAACTCCACAAAGCGAACCGTCCGATGAAACCCCTGGTCAACAGCATTCAATCACCATGCAACAAGATAGTGAAGATTGTAGCCACATTCCTGAAAGAAAACTACCAGTTTGCACCCAGACGAAGTATTAGAAACAACGGAGAGCTGATTGAGCAACTGGACAAGTTGGAAATCAAGAGTAACGACAAGCTGATATCCTTTGATGTGGCAAATATGTTTGGTACCATACCAAAGGAGGAACTTCTCACTCTGCTCAAAAACAACAGATACCATGGGAACCCCGATGGGCCGAAGTCCCTCCTATTAAACGAATACGTTCCTCAAGGTTACGGCATTCCATAATAAACGCGAAAACGAATACTCCGAAGGGAGAGTAAACAAATGCAAACCGCAGTAAAATATAAGACGACGAGCGCAGTCGTTAATAAACCGTCTTCAAGCCTGAAATGAAAGCAACTGACGAACAGAAAAGGAGAGCAAGGTATCAAGATTGTCCAAATTAGAAATCACGGTGTGAATCATACGCCAGTTCGATCAGGCCATCTTCCGGAATGTACGAGTTGAGTACAGTGATACCGTCGGTGTTTAGATGACGCATTATCTCTATATGCTCGAGGGCGATGCGCTTACGATAGTAATTCTCCTTATGGAGGAGCTTTTCTGATCCCTCGCGGAAGCTGTGGCCACTGTTTATTAAATGATCTGCAAAAGCTGACTCCCCCAAGTGTCCCTTCTTCCAAGACTTCAGGTGTTCAGCTACACTAACTTTCATTTGGCGGCTGGTCTCACCAATATAAAAGCCTCCACAATCCTCACATTCCAACTTGTAAACACCACTCCTCTCATCAACAGGTATGGGGTCCTTCAGTCTCACAAACAACCTCTTGATTGTGGTAGGGTTGTAAAACGCGGGTCTGAAGCCAAACGGGCGGAGGGCCCGACCCAATTGGAGGGAGAACTTCCCCAAGAAAGGGAGACTGATCCAACGCAAACGGCGATCACGGATCGTGTCTCGGGGGAGGGAGGTGGTAGAATCAAGAAGGCTCCTCGTAACTTTCCTCCGAACCATTACGTCAACATCGACATTGACCCCATTTACTCTGGCCAGCTGTTTTATTGTGAGTAACTCTTTCTTGAAGGCAGACTAACTCAAAGGAATACGAGTCAGTCTTTGAACTAGGCTGTGAAAAGCAGCCATCTTATGAGCAACAGGACCGAACGAACCACCGTGAACTGAAACATCGGTCCTAGTATCTTTCCTGTAAATTCCAAACTTATGGATACCGTCTATTATAGAGAGCGATAAATCCAAAAAGTTAATGGAAAATACCCC
The DNA here is from genome assembly GCA_035079385.1 of Aspidiotus rigidus. Lineage (NCBI taxonomy): Eukaryota > Metazoa > Arthropoda > Insecta > Hemiptera > Diaspididae > Aspidiotus > Aspidiotus rigidus. Next base: position 12,755,855 of record JAVHKY010000054.1, on the reverse strand, counting down.
TATTTCCAACGTAAATTTGATGGAAGGGTACCAGGAATTGAGATACCTCAAAAACTCACCTAGGAGATCTGGGGTACCAGTCGAGGTACATAGAACGTCATCAACGTATCTGTGCCAATAGTGAATATGATTAAGTAACACCTGGTTCGAGGAAAAGAGGTCAAGTTCAAACTTAGATATGAAAATTTCGGAGATGAGAGAGCCTAAAGGTGATCCAATAGGGATCCCTACTTCATCAGGGAATTCGAAAAATTTTCCTTCAAATTTAGAGTCGTTGGGGTACCAGCAAATATTCAGAAGATCGAAAAATTTCTGAAGTTCATTGTGAGGAATATTGGCTTTGACAAGTAGCTCACCCATACGCTGGATAGTATCAGCTTAGGAATATTCGGGAACAAACCAACAACATCAAACGAGCAAATGGTCGATCCCGGAGGAAGACTTAGACCCTTCAGAACGTCAGTTAAAGAGGCCGAATTCAAGACCGAATGAGGAGATTCAAAATCAATGCGATTTTTGAATCAAAGGTCCAGGAATTTGGCAAGGAGGTAGGTAGGAGAGGAGACGAAAGAAACAACGGGTCGCATGGCGGTATTGTTCTTATGCACTTTGGGAAGCTCGTAGAGGAGGGGTAGTGTGGGGTTGGAGCAAGGAGGGTTTTTTTCAAAGCAGGAGTTTTGATAATAGCCTCACTCCTGTTGATGACACTCCTAACTTCTTCAACGTGCTTAGGAAAACTGAAATCCTCACTCTCTTTAGCACCACACTGCTGGAGGACTTCATGGACCTCAGAAGAATAGGCCGACTTCTCCATCACCACAACAGCATTGTCCTTCTCAGCCTTAGTGACGATTAAATCTCCCTCTTTCATCTTCCTCTTCAAACCGTGAATCACTCCTCCCAATTTATTACTCATGCGAGGGAGGGGGTTATTACGGACTAATTCGGCACAAACTTTCTGAGTATTAAAACCAGGACCAATTTTAACCGCAAGATCCCCCCGTCATAAATAATAGTCAGTAGTGTTTAATAGTGACGAAACTGCCCGCCTTGAGAAAGGTTTAAAATTCAGTTTACCTCCCCTCAAGAAGGATGAACCCTAGGCGAATGTTGTTGCGGATCTTGCGGTTAAAATTGGTCCTTGTTTTAATACCCAGAAAGTTTGTGCCGAATTAATTCGTTTTTCGCGTTTATTCCCCCTCCTATCATATATAGCTCGAGAGTCGAAATTTTTCCAAGTTTTTTGCCGGATGGCGGACGGCGCACGGCAAATTTCTGAAGAGACCCCGCATAGAACAGGTTCCCTGTTAAAAGGCAATGAGACCACCGACTATTTGGACCTTACACTCACAATGGAGAACAAAAGGATAGAATACAAAATCTGCAGGAAGCCGACGCATACTGACACCATGATCCCAAATGACTCCTACCACCACCCCAGGCACAAGTTAGCGGCTATCCAGAACTACTCCTATCGGGCAATTTCTGCCCTCAAGAACAACGAAGAGAAGAGATCGAGATAGTCAAGCAGATCGCAGAAGCCAGTGGCTACCGTAGAGGCGTGGTGGGTGGAGTCTTTGGGAAAATGGGAACAAAGAAAGGAACCCACGATGGCATAGTGAGAAAGTACTCCGGATCGATACCATATATAGGAAAGTACAAACAAGGTGATAAAAGCGTTCAGTGGCTATGATGTAAATGTGGGTATCCAGAATAACCAACCCATGGTGAAGAGAATCAGCAATGACCAGATGGAACAAAAGGACAAGGAAAGCTTGAGCGGAGTGTACAAGCTCAGTTGTGAACAGTGCGAGGGTATCTATACATCGGTGAGACTGGGAGAAAGTTTGAGATCAGGAAAAAGGAGCATAAATCGTCGAGGGAGAAAGAAGATGGCAAGTCCTTAACGAAGAAAACCACGATGGAGAGGGAATATTTGAAGTCATACATGTAGAGAATCGCACAAAGAGAAGAAAACTCTGGGAACAAATGGAGATTGCAGAGGCCAAGAGGGAGAAAGCCTGCCTCTTCAACAATGTAATCACATTTGACAGCGAAAAATTATTCGGCCTTGTGATTGGACGAGAGAAGAAGAACAAAACCAACCAATGAGACGGCAGGAATCCAGGTAGCCAATAGAAACGCAGCATTTAGGACAATAGATTTAACCAATTACTGAGCAGTATGTTTTAGCCAATAAGAACACAATGTCATATTATTGTAAGAATAAAAATCTAAGAAGTGAACCAATCACAATACAGTATTTTTATAGTCAATAAGATCACAGTGTTATACTATAAAAACTCATGGTTAAGGCCTTGTTCTCCAGTTGCGACACAACTGATGATGGGATAACACCCGATAGCACTCTAGTAATAAAGTAGATTTGTACAATTGGAAAACCCTTTTTCAATATTAGTGCTCTACTTACACCTCACTCACTCATTATGAGTTCCAATAATTTTCAAGAAGTCCCATAAAATTTCAAAAAACCGATTCGGGGGTACCGAGGTGGGTCAAAATTTTAGGAATTTCCGGTCGAATCGCCACAAATTGTCTAAATAACTAGTGTACAAATATTCATGCTTGTCCCCCAATATGCAGCTCTTTTTTGTACCGCTAGTACTACTAAGAATGAAGGAGTGAGTCCGTCAGCTAGTTAGCTCAACATTCTGTATACTTGGTTTATACCGAGTTACTATGACATCATAATGACCGAAATAGACAAATCAAAAGTGGATATAACAATATCCAAATACAGAAATACACCAGGTGAATAATGGGTTGCCCGTGAGCCACTCAGTACACTACACCGAGGGCGAGCCGTTCAGCTAAATACATGGTTATACCAAGCTAAGAACTATCTGTGGTCGAAGACGTTACTATGACGTCATCATGACCGCGATGGACTTATCAGAAGCCGATGTAACAGGTAGAATCGATTCAATAATATCGACAAACTCTATATATATATATATATATTATTACGTCAAAGGATATGGAAATCCCCATTTTTGATATAATTTTTGTAACCGCAGATAAATGAATGGATTCTTCATCGCCAGTTGCCGGACAGCTGACGATCGATGGCGAACGACAGCCTTTTTTCGCAAAATAACCCTTCCCCCTCCAACCCATCAAACGAGTTTCCAGAAGAAATAAAAATAATTTGAATGCGGACAGCCTGTGAACGTGAAAAATTGGAAGATTAAACTTTCAAGTATTGAATATTAATTACCTATAATGATATTATATTTTTTCCTAAGGATCATAAAATTTAGTAGTCTTGTTCATGCGCGATAAGAATCTGAGCGACTGCTTTAATGCATAATAATATGTAGAATATTTTCATATA